>OZ010730.1:12987450-14316860 GCA_963932275.1 Andrena praecox
GTAGCTCGGGTACCTCTGTCTCGCCAGTTCCCGTCCTGAGGCCTCGTTTCCTGTCATGAGCCACCCAGGAAGCAAGCCTCAGTCCCTGGGGGATCTCTGTCACTCAAGTTATGCTTCCGTACACTTTCAAAGCAGCCTGTATAATCGATAGATCCCAGGCCGCGAAGCACAACGGGCTCCCAAGTAAACAGCCAAGAAGAAGGGTAATCGCTGTGTAATTAAAAACGTCGCGTCCGTTCTCTTCAAGCACGCAACTTCCTACCCCCAGAAAAATTACTTACGACTCAATTCAACAACACCAAAAGAACAAGCCGGGGAAATGGAAAAGAAATGAAAAAGGTGACCGCGGGGCCGGGTAGGGAAGGGTGGAAGAGGGACAGGGTGGGCCGAAACAATGAGCGGAACGGAGAAGCGAGTCTACCGGAGAAGCGTCGAGGGGAGCAAACATTAATGCCACCCCGCAGACCGCAGATGTTGCGCCAATTACAAACCTCACCCTCTCGCTTTCCACCCCCTTCCGCCCCTGTCTGCCTGCGTGGTCGTGCTCACCGGCAACCCCTTCCGCAGTCGGTGGCGCGGGGTGGCGAGGAGGAGCCCGGCGTGTTCCGACTTACGAGCCCGATGTCGCACACCTTCCTGCCTCCAGCTCTTTGTCTTTCCCACCCGTCTGCCGTCCTCGGCGACGCCGTGTGCAGCTTAGATGCAGCCCGACGGCGATGGAAACGCGGGAGGGGCGGGCAGGGGCAAGGGGGTGGCCCCAACGAGACACGAATTTTCGAAAAGGCTCTCGCACTTTGTTAGATTAAATTTAGCACAAGGCGCGAAAGAACGGTCTCTGTGCGGCGAAAGAAGAAAGGGCCAACGCCGCCTCGCGGGGCTGCGCGGGAACGGAATCGCGGGGAGGCAGAGAAAGATACTGGCGCGGGGCGAAAGAGGGGTTGGCGGCCGGGGGAGAACACGGAGTACGCCGGTGGCTGATATTATTCTTGGGTCTTCCTTGCTGGTGCATTATTAGTTCTGGCGTGTTAGCATACATGAAATATTGATGTTACAGGGGCCCCAACCCTCGACCCTGCGCCCCCGTTCCACAGATCTCCCTCGCCACCACCAACCACCCCCCTTGGCCTTCTAGATTTTACACGTATACGGGCATCCACTTCTACTTTCACGACTCTTTCACTTGTTGTTCCCTTGCTTCCTGGTTCCTTTTTTCCTGCGGTTCTTCTTTGTGGAGGATCTTTACGACTCTAGAGCCCTGGACTTTGGTCCCTTGTAATCCGCTTCTTGATCGTTTTTGGGGGGATATTTTTTCGAGAACATCGTCATCGCAGATTGCGTCTCTGGGGATCGATATTTGTTAACTTGTTACTTTCCATTGTTACTTATTTTATTGAATTCGGTTTCGTACGTCTCGTGTTCTTGTTGGTTAGGAATGGTTTATGTTGCGGCGATGAAGGCTGCTGAATTAAATCGAGCGAGTCGAGGGTAGTGGATAATTGTTTCGCGGTTTTTAATTTTAGATGACTTCGCTGCGAAGCTGTTCCTGCAGCGCGCTTCAGGGCGAAGTGTGAATTTACCGCCATGCGAGCTTGCGATTCTGGAAATGTCCCGTTTCATTGTTATGGAATAATGAATAGCAGGAGCTTCCCTTCTATGGGATAGTGCAATACTATGCAAATCTGATGGAACCATATTTAATTCGGCTGATGTAGATAATGTTACGTATAGAAACAGAGTTCGAGTGTTCTTAATTGATTAGCGAAGTTGTTAATTAATTATCGAAAGTGAAAGGGGATGTTCTATCGAGACGATTTATGTATTCTGCACTGTTATAGAAATATCTCATGTCCTCGATATCTTAGTAGATGTCCCAATTACTGCCAATGTCCCTTTACTACCACTTTATTTATTTTACTTAATCAAAACGAAACGTATTAAAAATAGTGTACAATAATAATAATAATAAGAAGAAGAAGAAGAGAAGAGTCCCAGTTTATTAATAAAATTTGTTGTACACTATTCTTTATATGTTACGGTTTTATTAAGTAAAATAAATAAAGTAGTATTAATAGGAACACTGGCAGTATTTGGGACATCTACCCTATAATCCATATTACAAAACCACTGTAATTACATATTAAAATTATGTATCACTTGAATTTTTTAAAATCGAATAATGCCTTTTTAGGCAAGACACTACAGTTGTAATAAAATCAACTAATTCCTCCAAAACACTATTTCTACCCTATAATACACGTGACCAAAGATAGGGGTAGTTTTTAGCATAACTCACAACTGAACATTTAGCTTCAATGGTGTAATTAATTTCGCATTAACTACGATTTATATATCGTACTGTGAAATCGGATTTATACGTTATATTGCTCAGTAATGAAAGAATGAAAATCGACGAAGGTGTAATTATGAGCACACATACGACCAGTTGCAGGTAAAAACTGTAAGTGAATCGTTCGCAAAAACAATTCGATTCGCAGGGCCATCGAGTATACAATCCGAGAGATTTCTCTTCGCTTGACTGCTAACTTTATCGTATTATTACATTTTTGTTGCATTTCTGCCTCGGCTGGGCGTGCTTCCCCTTTTCCCGAGTTTCCCGCCAGAGGTGTCGGGGTGATCGATGCGTTCTTCGAAAAAAGATCAAGATTGAAGAGAATGCGTTTCGCCGGTAGACTCGAAGGGAGAGAACTTTTTGTCATTTACATTTACTTTTCTCCATCTCGCACGGAATTTCCATGCGTCTGACTTGCTGATACGACTTCTACTTGTCACGTTGTTAACGTAAGCTCGACGATAGGAATTTTCGAATGTTTCTCTTTGGAAATCTTGCGAATGCATTATTACCCACCGAAGAACTCCAAATGTATTATGTTTCAAAGTAAAAAATAAACACATGTACTGTTAACGTCTGAGATGTACGGTAAATTTCGAGCACCGCCATTTTCTGTAATTCTATGATCAATGATTTTTAATCCTCCGTGGCCACACCTTATAATCACAAATTGCTGACATTCCACACTGCACCCCAGCGTAATTTTTCAGTTACCATTTTTGTATTTTTTAATCTTTTAATTTTTGCGTGATAATTGTACATTCGTAATACTCATAATGTAAATTTTGATAAGGTGAAATTTGTAGTTGAAAAAATAGTTGTGGAAGGAAGCGATTGTTCTTAAAAAATTTTAATATTAAGGTTTAAATTCGTTTCGAATTCGTAAATCCATTTGAACTGGAAAAGTGCCTGGGGTGCGATACACCCCGCGTGGCCACGAAGGGTTACAGTATTTCATGGTGTCAAGTGCCTCGATTTGTGTACTTTAACTCATCCATACCTCTGTTATCTCTATGAATGGATACATATAGAAGGTTGCGTGAAACTAGTAGTATAGGTCTTAAATGTGTCAGACATTTGAGAAACAGCAATTTATATCCTGTAGGTAAACATTGTCCCACATTAAATTCTCATTTTTATGGAAATAAACATCAGAATTCACGATAGCTTTTATTTAAAGAAATATTTCACAATAAACTTATTTCCTACAGCAACGATTTACGCGTCACCCTCCCCTCAAATACCCCGCACTAATTCTTATCGCTGATAAATCAGCCTGTCAGCTGATTAATTTTAAAGCTAATTGGACAATGTTGCCAGAACGGAATTTAAAAAATGCTGCCACTAAGATGAGTGGAGGGTCTGAATCGCGAAGCAATGTGTCACAAAGGGACTTACCAGTCTTCGTGCTTTTTTCATTGTGGATCGTCAGAGAACTGGGATTCCCGTAAACGGAGTTATTCATTTCAGCCATCAGCTCCCAATCTGTGCAGAAAATGTCGCTTTGTAGAGGTTCGTCCAGGGGACCGCATGATAAATAAAATCTCAAAAATCCTGGCCTCTAACTTCGTTTGTGTTTAATCTGCGTATATAATCGCCGGGAGTCTACAAAGTACGTCTTATAAATAATAAAACGGGGCCATTCGACCGGAGGTCGGCAGCTAAATTACTTTCCCTAAGAAATCCGCGAAAAGTTAAGCTCCTTTCGAGATTCGAGTGCAAAGTCCCGGAAAATGCATCAATAAAACGCGACCGCGCCTTCGGTATACTTATTAACGTGAAAATATCCCCCGGTGATGTTATTTACAATCGGGCGTTTAATTCTATACCCATTTAATACACGTTGAATAAACATTAGAAGCTCTATTGACCACCGACGCATCTGAAATACAGAAGTAATCCCGCAAATGACAAATTCATAGAAAACGGGAACATAAAATCCAAAGGCGGCTACTAACATAAGCCAAGGGTTCCTTGAATTAAATTTAAATGCACCCGCTTAAGCAACATCCCACGTAAACACCATTCCCATCGCGTCCAGCAGTAACCAAAGAAATTTACTCCCCCAAAAGAGGGCGCACCTTCGGTCACTTTCAATTTGCAATTTTGCTCCATGAAACCCCTCGACTGAATAACGACAGAAGGGGAAGGTGGAGGAAGAAGCTCGGGATTCAACTCTCGTAACGAGGAGCGGGACGAGGGTAGCGAAGGAGCAGCGAGCGCGGCGGATAGAAGCTCTTGAGGCGCTATCGAGAAAAAATAGAGGCACGCGGCGCTGCCGCTGGATAAAATATTATTTTCCCCGCTATTAAGGGATGTTTACGAGCTCACCTTTCTTCGGCATCTCCGTGGTGGACGGGCTGGGGCTGGTGCTCGGCGGCGACGACTCTGCAACGAAAGAAACAAGTTTTTATTTTTAATTAAAGTTCCTTCCCTTCTGGCGTAGGCCCGCGTGCCGTTAGAACCGGCGACGGCGGAGGGGCGGTTTCGTGCAACCGGGGGTGGAGGGAGATAGGTGAGCAAGGAGGGGTTTGGAAGCTGCAGGGACCGTTATGGATCGCGCCACCTGTTACTAACTTCGCCCTCAAACGTATTAGCCACCGTGGCGCCGTCCAGGCCGGCCAAACTCCAGATCATATTTTACAGGCTACCTACTGTTGCCCCCTAGCCTCCCGCCCCGGGAACCCCTCACTCTCGTCTTCGTCGACCTGGTGAATATAGTTGAATAATTATTCCTAATATCGTCATTCGTCCCGCGTGCTCCTCGTCCTCGTACCCCCGAACGCCCTCGCCGCGACGTCCTAGTCACACGGATATTTAGTGGTAGCTGCAGCTGGCTTGCAGATTACGCTAAGTTCCCTGCATGTCGGGACGTAGGCGTTCGGTATTGAGATGTCTAACGTTTCGCGTATGATGTTCCTGTTACCTAGAGTTGGAGGGATTTTCGTGTTTCGCTCCTAAAGGTACGTCTGCACGACGACACTTTTGTGTCTAGATCAAGTGTCTTCTGTGTCTAGCTAGAGCTAGGGTAGATGTCCCAATTACTGCCACCTTCAGATTATAACCGAACTTCATTTAATCATTTCGCGTGTTGTGTAACCTAAAAATTGTTTCAGTTTGAAACATAATATTCTTTAACATCTCTTTCATTAAAAAAAAAAACTAGCTTTATGAATTAAATATGAAGAATTTATTAATATTCGCGAGCGATCCTAGTGTACCTATAACTGTCACCTGAAAAATCATCTTGTCCTAGGTACATATGAGTACATATATTTTTTTATTTTAATGTAAACCAGAATCTCCATTTAATATAATAACTATTTTCTGTACATTTCTTTTTATACGTTACGTTTTTATTTAATGTAATAAATCAAGTGCCAGTAATTGGGACACTGGCAGTAATTGGAACATCTACCCTAGTTGCAGTGTCTTCAGTCTAGCTCTAGCTGCAACTCCCGCGACGATGGGTCGAATTCAGTGTCGCGGACTGCTCTAGGCAGTTTCCAATCTTCCGGAAATTTTTTTGACTGTCGTATACACTTGATCTAGACACAAAAGTATAGACGCACCTTTACGGGGGTGGAACAAGATTTGTGGCTGCTATGAGGGGTACGTAACGATTGTTGGGGCGTTCAAAGTTACTTTGCCGGAAAGTGACTACTTTTATATAGTTTCATAAGTTTCATTTCCCATCAAATCACTCGAAAATAGGTCCTTTTTAGGATTTTGTTTAAAAAAAAGTAAATGTCGTAGTGTTAAAAAACTTCTTAGGCTGCATTTGTACATTATTGAAGATAATAAAAAGAATTTTTGCATATTTTATCTAGTACTGCTGTCGGTTGGTGGGTGTCATTGTCCTGGTGATACAAAGAATAGTTCCGCATCGGTGGAATTTATTACGTTTTGTAGAATTATCTGAAATCAACAAGCCAAGAAAATTCTTAGAGTTTATAAGATTGTTCATGGAATCATCTATGGTCACAGCAAAATATTGAAATTTCATATTTTGGTGCAGGTTTGAACCACAAACTTAAAAGAATGCGTAATTTTACGCACGGAAATGTTTATAAAAAGAAGAATATTGGTCGAAAAGTTATGATCGTAGATAATTCCATGGAGCATCTTATAAACATTAAGAATCTTCTTGGTTCGTTGATTTCACATAATTCTACAAGGCGTTATAAATTCCGCAGATTTGTATGTATCGCCAGGACAGTTACAGCCACCAGCAGACAGCAATATTAGATGGAATATCACAAAAATTTATTATCCTCAATGATGTACAAATGCAGCCTAAAAAAGTTTTTTAACACTATGACGTTTAATTTTTTTAAATACAATCCTAGATATGACCTAGTTTTGGAGTTATTTGATGGGCGGGTACCCTTAAATATCTTTTGTATGCGAGTAATAAGTTCTTTCAAGCAAGTTTAGTATATTAGTTTTCCTCTTTCACTTTATTCTAACGAATAAAATGGCGATTGTTTTGAAGTTCCGAAATCTTTCTTGTGCAGTTGTTGAATATTCTGTTTCCCCTTCCTCCCTTTCGTATCGAATTGATCGATGAAATGCTGATATTTCGAAACTACCCGCTCTTGGAATTCGAGGCAATTTAGCATCGTGGAAGGAAATCATCGAAATTACTCTGGCGGAATTCCCCGCCAGACACGGACAAACTAACTCGCGACAGAGTGACACGTTCATCGTGAAAAAGTCATCGTTATTTGTCACGCACGGCTGAGCGATTGCTCGTATGTGGAAAGTGCATGCCGCATTCCGCCAGACACTTGCACAGTCCCGGAGGTAAATAGGATGGGATGACAAAGTGTGCTTCTTGGCAGACGTGTTTACGCGCTTGGACATAATGCAGAATATGCGGTCGCTGCTTTTATTGCGTGATAAGGGCTAAATTACCCCCGTGGTCATCCCTATCGCGTGATTCACGTTGAACTAGTAACTGCTTTCCCCTTTTTTCATACACTATTAAGCTTTTATTTTAGAACGTGTCTCTTGTATATTTGTACAGAAGTGCATTATCCCTTTTTTTCCCCGAAAATAAAGTCCTTGGCGAAAATACAATTTGCTATCAATTTTTTTAATCGGGGCGACATATTTTACACAAAATTACTTTTAAAATATACTAGAAATGTATTCACATTTCCATTCTACATAACATATCATATTATATATATATATAACAAAAACAGTTAATTTCATTCCCAAATGATACACTCGGTGCCCAAAGCGCGCACGATACTTATCAATTTAATTAGCAGAAAGTGGTTACAAAGTAAACAACCCTCCACAACGCATTCCATAATGCGGGAATGAAATCGCAATATTTATTTGCTCCGATGAACTAACATTCTGATTTGGTCCTTTTATTATCAGTGTTGCCCGCGTCCACTGCATACATTAAGTAGTCTGCTGGAGCCAATATACACACGAAGCACAAACCTGTATTAATCAAATTACGAGCTAAAATCAGAGGCATAATAAAAGGAACCACAAAAGCAATTTATATCTAAAACAAAACACTCCACGTTCCCCTATGAAACAAGTAGTGCAATCAATCAATCTTCAGACGAGTAGGGGAGACCGGGGCTAGTTGACTAACGAGGTTAGTTGACTAATTCCCTTTAATTCTTGTATTATGGAATAAATGATGCTGCGATTCCCAATATTGGAGCATACGAATGACCAGCTTGCCACTTAATGTGTCGCCGTGACAAAAACTTGCGTGTTCTGTCAGTGAGAATGAAAAATCTAAAAAGGTCGGCTGGAAGTAAATATTTTCGTTTCGACTATTTATGAATTTTTGTCCACTAAGTACTGCTTGATGTTATTTCATGAATATTTTGTGGAAACGTGATACCTTGACTATAATTTACGGTATTTTATTTTATCCGGTGCGTGGAGGTTTTGTACGTACGACCCTTAACATGTTAACAATGTCGGACGGGGTTACTTGACTAAGCATAGGAATACTACTAATAATTGCATTTTTTTATCCTCAAGATGCAGTCGAGGCAAAGAGTTTAGCTGCTCAAGTCCACTTCCCCCACCACAAATCCTTCCAAACTCACCCCTACCAGTTTTACACCCTATCCTCCCTCCGAACTCTCAGGCCTTCCAAATAGACCATAACAAACCAGTACAAAATAATTACAGTATCTTAGACCATGATAATTAATAAAAAAAAAATAACACTGTGGAGGAGTGAAAAAAAAAAAAAAAAATTTATTGGTCGTAGTATCCATATGTACGTGTTTCGTATACTATATTGATGGACTTGGCAGCGTATATATACATTTTTCACATTATATTGATGTACTGTGACAGTGTTTATACACCTTTCGCATGCAAAGAGTTAAAACTGAAAAGTAAATGTTAAGTCAACTGACCCCATCATATTTGTCAACTAACCCCGTAGCCGGGGTCTGTTGACTTATTCCTCTCACTACTCTAAATACAATAAAAACTACAACCTAGACTCAATTAAAACGATTTTCAAAATTATGCCTGTACACCTAATGAAATTTGGAAACTTTTGGTATGCAGTGAGTCAACAAAATACTAAAGGTCTATTTAAAAAAATTAGAAATGTACAAAATTAGTCAACTAGCCCCGGTCTCCCCTACACAAGCCCACGGAGCGCAAGCAACTAATAAGATACAAATCCACCAGAAACACCCCCCGGAAAGTATTCAAATCTCCCAGCCTGTTTTCAATTAATTTTCATCTCGACCCCAAACGATTATCGACCCCTCCACCGCCAAAGGCGCCGTTTACTACCGAGAGAAGGTTCCGCGAGCAAATTAACGAGTCCCCGAGAGCCGGAAGAATATTCTCCTACGACACGTCGTCCGACGTTACTACAGCAATATGCATACACCTATTACCCATAATATTATAGCGTTCGCGAGGCCCTAGCGGGCGGAGATAGCATCTCCGTCGAGCACTGTCGTGTGTCTTTCGGGACTTCTGTCGTCGCCAAGACGCTCGGCCACCTCCGCGCGGGGCCAATGGTGTCCATTTTATCGGGGGGCAAATCAATTGTTAAGCGCGGCACGGTTAGCCGAGTGCGACCCCAGTTTGTAACCGGCGGCGAAAATTACAGCGGCGAAACGAGTGCTCACTTTCCAGCGGGCAATTTCCATGACAAGTTGTAATCTTGCGGAGGCGTGCGACCGCGCGATAAGCCTAACCGACGACACGGGGAAGCGAATTTTACGATCAGAACCACCCCCGACCGTCGTCCACCCCCCAACAGCTGCTCTTTAACCATAAAATATGTTACCATCAAATTGCTACCGCGAGATCCCTCGATAGACTCGGCCTGCCGGGCACCTTCTTTTCTCCACCTTCGACGTGGCCGCGGAAATTTCCGTGTTTCTCGAAAATTGCACCGCGTTCGGTGCTTCTTATCCACCCGGCCATCGTAATTACACGCTCCTCCAGCGATTGCAACCGCGATGAGATCGTCGGGCAATTTTCAGTGTTCTCGAAACTTTCGGACGCTTACGCATCATCGTTGATGCCAGGTTCGTTGGGGTTAATTAAAGGCGCAACAAGGGGTGGATGGTTTCAGATCCTTTGAATTAAGGCGAAGCTTCTTGGTGGTGGTTTCTGATTTAATTCGACGGCGATTTGGGCAGCCGAGTATCGGGGACGAAGTGATGGAGATCTACGGGCGATTAATCGCAAACGCGACGTTGGATAAAAAAAAGGGTGCTTTTATCTCGTTCATCTACGTTTCACGTAGATCACTTCGTTTAGATGAGTCGGCTACGGTGCATGAAATGAATTACACGATTTTTCATGGAGATCTTTCTCGAGACACGCTCGAGCGATTAAACGACCCCACTGAGCAGCTGAGCAATAGGCTTCGTACTGTTTTAAGAAGTTTTCACAAGGGGGGTGAAAATATTCGGAAGTGTTTTGTATACGCGTATACCAAAAATGCGTGATTAAATTGTTTGTGAAAATGATAGGCTGTGGGTAAGTTTACACGTGTAACCTACATCGAGACGTGACGGATGTAATTTACTACACGAGGAAGTATATCGTGGGTCACGCGAGTTCTATCTAAACGTGATCTATTTTTCCATTTAATTCGATGATAACTATAATGAAAAGTTATTATCCCGTTGAAGGCACTTCTGGGTCAAGACATCAAAAATTTCTTGTTTTGCATATTTTTATCCTGCATGCCACGAATGACCAGGTAAAATTTTTGGAACGAAATTACTAACGGTGCGGATTTTACAGGCAGTTAAGGGGCGCTAACAGAGTGACGGCCTTAAAAATAGATGTTTTTTGAAGATGGGTTGTGGCGCAGGTATGATAGAAAGAAAAGTGATTTTTCTTTTAATTCATAATAAATATAATGAACTAAAAAATAGAATCCCTTTTTGTTTTAATCGAATAAACACATGGAAAATAGGGCGCTCGCGGGCAAGTCCCAGTCACATAGTTGTTCAAATGAAGTAGTTAAGCTATCGACCGTATTTTTAGAATAAACAATAAGTGGTTTCGGCGCACTGGTTCGGTCAGTTAAATAATTTAAAAGCTAATTTGCAATTTCAAAAATTATAAATTTCCGACGTTTCGGTCTGCGGTTTAGACCTTTTTCAAGGAAAGATATTTATAAAGTATACTGCGTTCGCTTTAAAGTCACACGTTTGATACGTGTTGCACGTCGTATCAAACGTCGTGTCAAACGTGTGACTTTAAAGCGAACGCAGTATACTTTATAAATATCTTTCCTTGAAAAAGGTCTAAACCGCAGACCGAAACGTCAGAAATTTATAATTTTTAAAATTGCAAATTAGCTTTTAAATTATTTAACTGAACGAACCAGTGCGCCGAAACCACTTATTGTTTGTTGTTTAAATAACTTAAAACGCGATTCTAGCTGAGCAAAATTATTTTTGCCATTTATTTCTAAATTCGTCTATTTTCTTAAAAAAAAAAAATTTCTCAATAACCTGCAGAAACTAGCAAAAGTTGTTCTTAAATTTTATTAACGTATTTATCAAAGCAGCCGAAAACCTAAATATCGCAGCACTTCTTAATGCTTCATAACAGTCAGCTATGTGTTCGCGCGGTTTGACTTGACGCACGATTCAGTTCCCAAATTCAAAGATCTCCCCGCGGGAAATGCACCAGGCTCGAATCGATATCGCCGAGAGAAATCGTCCGCGCGATTATTACGAGAAGATTATCCAATTTCAGGGGTGGCACGGGGGCGTTCCGGCCCGTAGATATAAATAGGCAAGGGGAAAAATTCATTTATCACTTCTGCAAGTCATCGATGGAAGGAAGAGGCATTAGGTGCTGCAACAGAGAGTGACGGGGAGAAAGAAACGAGCGTAGATAAGGAGGGGCGCGGAGGGAGAGTAGAAAGGAAGAGAGAGAGAGAGAGGAAGAGAGAGAGAGAGAGGGAGAGAGAGCGAGAGAGAGAGAGAGAGAGAGAGAGAGAGAGAGAGAGAGAGAGAGAGCGAGAGAGAGAGAGAGAGAGAGAGGGGGGGAGAGAGAGAGCGAGAGAGAGAGAGAGCGCGAGAGAGAGAGAGGGGGGGGAGAGAGAGGGGGGGGGGGAGAGAGCGAGAGAGAGAGAGAGACAGCGAAGCCTTTCCATTTTGTACGTGGCTGAGTGGCAGACGGAAGGAAAGAGACGAGCGGGGACGGAAGACAGAGAGAGGTATATACAGTCGGACAGAGACTTTTTACTTTTGATTTATCGCGCCAACTTTTATTTCTCCGGGGAGATATTAAAACCCGTTGTCCCAACCGTTTAACTCCGCCCGGCTGATTGATGATTGGGGCCAGATAACGTGGCCAGTTCTTTCGATGCGTCGAATCTTTCGTCGCACGCGATCAGCGAATCGTCCGTAAGCATAATAATTAGAATTCAGCGGCTCAAGCTTTATCACAAAGCGGACGTGAAATTCTCTCGCTGGGAAACATTTAGGAATCCCCGAACAGTAATTCAATTCATAGTTCCCATCCGCGTAAACTCGAAACGAGCGAGCTGCTGTACACAGGAAGATTCGTTCTCACCTTTGTCAGTTTGAATCCAAAGTGCCTATAAACAGGAAGAATCCGCGGGAACTCGCGGGCTCGTAGTAATCGCTGGAAATGGGTTCGAAAGTTTCGGGAAGCCGGTGCTCAGTCAAATTTGAGGAGAGCAGAGGCAGAAAGCGAGCGAGGCAGAAGACAATTCACTTCTGGAAAAGTTTACACGCCACACGCGGCTATTCCGAAGTTCCGCCGAGGTAAGGTAAGCGAACTCGTTAAAATCTTAAGGCGCCTTAATTAGCCTAATAGCATCATCCTTTTTCGCCGGTCCATCACCGACCCTCCCGCCCATCGCTCCATCCAATTTCTTCTTCTCGTTGCCTAGGACTTGGAAGCTGTTCAAATATTGCCCGGTGTACTAATTCCAATTAGTGCATTTTGGCTGTAACAACCCAACCTCCCCCTTCGCTGCTACCCGCCCCGCCTTTCACTCCGCTCCAAAACGAGAGGCAAGAGCGTCGGGTGTTTTTCAGACAGTGGAGGGAAAGTGGCAGACCGTGTAATAAAGTCAAATGTTACTTTATGCACGCTAAGTGAATAGAAATTGGAAATTACATTGTGCTGTAATCAGCTGGAAGACTAGTGAAAGGTTGCGTATTATGTGCACGGAGGGGGCAACGGAAGAAGGGTGGTCTCCAATTTCGGCTGAAAAATTTAGGGCTCTCTTCTTCCTTGTCTCGGGTTCCCCGACGGGAAATTTTTGTTGAAATAAAATGGTAATTACTGTTCAAAGTTGGGGATAGTTGCTACATATTTCGGGTTACCGTTAAGGAACTAGTTCTTGATCAGGCACTAATTTTTTATCAGTTCATGAAATAAATCGTTCTTATAAGATTATGTGAATAAATAATTGTTTGAAATAATTACTAACAAAAAAAATTGATAATTCAAAAATATATGTGTTGTCCGTGAAAGCAGTTAGGGTAGATGTCCCAATTACTGCCACCTTAAGATTATAACCGAGCTTCATTTAATCATTTCGCGTGTTGTGTAACCTAAAAATTGTTTCAGTTTGAAACATAATATTATTTAACATCTCTTTCATTAAAAAAAAATAGTTTTATGAGTTAAATATGAAGAATTTATTAATAATTAATTAATATTCGCGAGCGATCCTAGTGTACCTATAACTGTCACCTCAAAAATCATCTTGTCCTAGGTACCTATGAGTACATATATTTTTTTATTTTAATGTAAACCAGAATCTCCAGTTAATAATAACTATTTTTTGTACATTTCTTTTTATACGTTACGTTTTTATTACATATAATAAATCAAGTGCCAGTAATTGGGACACTGGCAGTAATTGGGACATCTACCCTAGTATTGTTAGTTTTCGTGAAAATAAATGTGTAAGGTGGCCCACTTGCAGAAACGCCTGTTGAACGCCATCTCTTACTGTTCGAAGTAAAAGATCACCATCGACGCCACAGTCGATTTCTTTGCTGGTTGTTGCGGTATTAAAGGTTATTTTCATACATTTTGCTTGCAATAGTTTACTTTACAATGTAGAGCAAGAATTTTAGTATTATATGTATCATTTTGCTTTAAAAGTCACTGATCATTATTTAGTTTCAATTTTTTCTTTTGGAACTAATTTTTGATCACCTGAATAAAGAATAGGTTAGGACATTATAAAATTATAAAAAAATTAAATTTAGATGGTATAATACTAAAAATAAGTTTATTTGTTACTTTCTTTTTAATTAGTATCCGATTATTTACATTGAATAGTTCCTTACCTAATAAGAAATTAGTTCCCATGTATTTTAGATGATCAAAAACTAGTTCCTGACCTGATCAAAAATTAGTTCCCATGTATTTTACATGATCAAAAACTAGTTCCTAGTCACCTTATTATTCCATAGCTTATAAATAATTAAATTATACATATTTCAACTTTTTAAAATTTTTCCTTATATTTTAAACATTAATTCATCTTTTAGTATAAAAAAAGTCTATGGTTTAAAGTTGTATTAGGTTAAAAATAAATATTAAAGCGGGAAGCCCTCTAAACTGATCAAAAACTAGTTCCTTAACGGTATAGGTTGGCCGAATTATTATACTCAAAAAATTTTCCTCAAAATCTGTGAAACTCGCGGCTGTGCATGAGTGTTATTGTTATTGTTTTTTCATTTATTGATTCGCTACAAGATCTGGAAATATTGTGAGTAATTTTTCAACATATGAATCTCATTTGTTTTTAAAAGGGCGGGGACAAAATTATTACAAATAAGACAGACATAATAGAGAATATCATCACAGTATGGCACAACACTCCAAAACTGCAGGAATCCCAGCCGCCATAAAAGCTAAAGGCGGAGTCACCAAATATTGAGTAATTGTGTTTCTAGTACGATATAGCCTTAAACCTATATAAATGTGTATAATTTGCATTCTTAAATACATGTACCAGTTTTAACAAAATAATATTGTACCATTAAAAACGAGACATCTATTTTATTCCATCGCTTAAGTATACAAAATATAAACCTCTTTGTTTGAGTATAATAATTTGGCCACCCACTGTAAATGTGATGGTGTTTCAAAGTACTTGTGCCCCTTTATAGCTTCATAGCCATAACACATGTTAGTATAATAATAACACTTCCTTAATACTCTTCGCGATACTCGCGCAAAAGTAGAATAAATTATTACTTCTCACAGCTCACAACTCTCCAAACTTCCCCAAGCTTTGACTCTACCTAAAATGCCACCAGCTTTACGAAACGAACGGAACAATTCACACGGCGCCGTACTTGTCAGATTTAATAACATATCAATTCAATCGACTGAAGGAATTCACGTTTCTGGGACAAAAGCGTCCAAGGGATTTCCCAACAATTCAATAAGTACGATAAATTCCCGGTCCACGGCTGGGAACTGTATCATCCCAGCAACTCCCAGCCGAGTCTGCTAATAAAAAACCATACATTTATCACCTTTATCCGCGCTTTATCACGGCTACCGCCGCGAACTCATAAAACTGCATTATCCTCGTACGTGTGCGGCAACTCTCGGTTTTTATCGGGCATGCCGATGAAATTCGCCACCCTTTCCACCATTCCCTGCCGCCTCTAGTCTGTCCAGCAGCCACCCCCCTAATCGCATCGAGCAGCAACGCTTAGCTTGTACCGTCGAACAAATTTCCTTGCCTGTGTAATTTGATTATATAGCAGGGTTTTCGTCCGAGCAACAATTCCTCTACGCGGGACCGCGGGCGCGGCAACGCGTTCCGACCCCTACAACACCCTCTTGAGTGGAGTTTAACACTGTTTGCACGCATTTCGTATATTACGCACACTTTGGCTCTGGGGACTGGGTGGTATTCTCGGTGTTATTAGTGGCTACTTACGGGCATTACTGTTGCTGAGGTTGCTTCAGTATTGGATATTAGAACGTTGAACAGTGTTTAGCTACTGCGGTGTTTTGAAGCTTGCGACGCGAGGCAGACGAACGTTACGATGGTGCGAATTTAGCAACTAAATTTGTATAAATAATGTAAATGGGCGCGAGAGATGAGATTTTTGAAAATGTATCATGAAACTCGTCTCGTGAGAGTTTAATTTCACGAAATTTGAGACGAAAGAATTAAAAAATAATGAAGTAATTTTCTCACGAGATTAAAGTCTTATGGTGAGGATTAATGGTTTCTCGTGAATTATTGAAAGCTTCTTGGTTCAGGTGATTTCGATGAGATAGTTCAGTGTCTTCAAGGAAATGTAAAATGCAAAGTCTTTTTAATATATGATTGACACTCGTGATCTAGAGACGCGGTAGCGTCTCGACGCCAAGTACAGGAAAGACACCCTGTATATGTCGACTGTCGCTACCGCAATGATTTACTCGTCGCCGGGCTAATCCAACCTAACCTGAAACTTATTTCATTAATATCTCATCACGCCTGCAATATTTTCTAAATTTAAAGGCATTTTTCTTATGTAAACCGCATATAAAAAGCTTATAAGCTTTCGAGTAAGACCAAATTTCAATAAAATCTGTCCACGCATAACAGAGATATCATAATATCGTCTCATGGATCTGTCAGAAACGGTAAGATTTTCTTTTCCTTCTCCTTATCCTTCTCCAGGCCAAATTCTCGTCAACATAACACGTATACGCGTTACACGCACACCTTCAGCCAAAAGAAACTAGTGTATGTTTCGTTCGTCGACTCTCGGGATCACTCGGCAGGGATCGGCGTCCGTCATTGTACATATACCTATGTGTACTATTGAATTATAACCTACCAAGTGTCATCGCTTTATAACCTACCAAGTGTCAATCCATCATAACCTGCCAAGTGTCAAATAAGGTAAGTTGTCCAAATTTGAAATGTCACGGGTTTTTACACTACATGGGAGACTGAATTATTGTCTCAATTAACAAGGTGAGTCGCCAAATTTTTTTAATAGATTTTTCATGTAGAGTCGCAGACTTGGAAGTTGTCCGGAGAAGGTTCGACAGAGAAGCATCTTCTTTCACATAAGTTTCTGGAAATTTGTACCATGCATGTAGCAAATATATATTATAACAAATTGCATTGCATTTAAATTGACAGATATTTTTATTATACCAGCAAATTATTTTTAATTTAGAGTTTTTATGTAAAGCTTATAGAAATGAAGGGGACGCAAAGGACTTAGATAAAAATGAAGGAGACGCACAGGCTTGGATAGAAGTTCTAATTTTTTATGGTTTTCTATACTTGAAGTATTTGGAACAGCAGTTATTTTAGGATTTAATAACCGATAAAAATACAAATGACTCGCCACTTCTATTCAAACGAACATTATTTCCGCAAGCTTGTCACTCGGAAAATGTGGAGATTGAATTCCTTTCATTTCACACGACCTACTGCAGTGCTAATGAAAAAGTAGGGTATTAATTGAGCAATGGTAATGAGGTATTGATGAAACACGTTTCAATATACTTTCGAGGCCAATTACGAACGTTTACCGTGCGAGAGAGGAGTAACTCAATTCCCCGTTGCCCATAGAAACACGCTGCGCGAAAAATTGTCAATTTGGAAAGCGCTGGGCGACTCGCATTTCCCGCGACATCGTTCATCCGTTCAGTTACAACTTCATTCTGTATGTTTAACCCGCCACATCATTAACAGATTCCATTCCCATATCTTTCTTCCAAGAAAAACAGACTCGCAATAACTGTCTCCACCTTTCTCACCAGAATCCACAAATTACCACCATTTCTTCCTTTCCCAACGATTTATATCACCGAATCAATCTCCGCTAAAGTCTCCAAAGCCTGCCCGCAAGCGTTCTCTGCGGCCTTTCGCGTTTCCACAAGCACAGCAAGGCATCGGCGAAAGTTGATCCTCGGAATCAGCTGCCTCGTCCTCCACCGCCCCCGTCGCAATCGAAACACAGCCGAGCATAATTCCCGGCGAACGGTGGCCCCCCCGTAAATGTCGCGGTGACGATCGTTAACCGTACAGCCGACGACAGATCCGGCAGGAAATAATTTGGCGGAGCGTCATCATCGAATCACGGGGGGGGGCCGATAGGGCAACCAGGAAATTGCCAGCCTCGTTGGCCGCGGATAGGTAATCCAATTTCTGAGGACAATGCCGTCCCGCCGCTGCCTTTTGTAGATGCCTTCTGCACGCGTCTATAATTACTCGTAACGGAATCCAGCGCTGACGTATCAGGCGAAGATAGTCGCTCGTTTGATCCAATTAAGGATAGACGTCCCGTGTACACAGAGTCGCCCGGACCCCCGTCGGCCTCCGTCATATTCCCCCGTTCCCTATCGCGGCTACTCGAATGTCTCTGGCTCGCGCTGCCACGTCCCGCTTTGATAATTACCGACGCACGTCCCATTTACGCACCCTGCGGCGCATCGATCTATTAACGTGTCACCGATGTCTCTGGTGGAAGGTGACATGCAGCCGGGGGCTGCACGAGCTGATTAACAGCCGTCGCGTTGCCCAAGAATATTGCCTGCGGAAGACGCCGATGGTGGTACACGCCGGGGGCTGAGATAGAAATCCCACTGGCGAGTAGTAAAAAACACATTCCCGGGGAATTTTCGGATGGAAGTGTACGGAGGCACGTGAAAAGGGGTTCTCGTTGATGATTGAACGGGGAACGTTGTGTGCAAGCGTTGGATGGTTTGATTAAAATAATTTTTTTAGTATTAGGTACTCACGCGGCAGAAAGTGAAGTGGTCGCAACAGAAAGCTGGTAGAGCCGATGACTGACAAGGGAAGCTAGGCAACCCGGAAATTTAGTGAATTATGCAACTTTATGTGCAAGTAGAGTAGGTAATTTCTAAGAAAAAACCAATTTTTTGTTGGTACCATAGTGCGGTTTTAGGGGGTGGAATCAACCCTTGAGAAAGATGCGGGATTTTCTTTTTCGTGGAATGATTCGAGAACGGTGAGAGATATCGAAAAGAAGTTGCATCGTTTTTTATGAACTGCGTGAAAATAATTATCGAATTAACCCTTCGTGGTCACACCTTCTTATAATCACAAATTGGTCACACGGGGGTTCACTGTACCCCAGCGTCATTCGTTCAGTTACCATTTTCGTATTTTTGAATATTTTAACTCTTCGGTGATAATTGTACATTCGTAATACTTATACAGTCATGGTCTAATAGCCTTTTTCTAGAAATGTAAATTTTGATACGATAAAATTCGTAGTTGATTTCTTAAATTTTTTTTTATTTTTTTCTTTTGCGATAAATCCCCTTTGGAAGACGTAAAGGTGTGACATTTCAAATTGAAAATTGCTGTTGGGGTGCGATACACCCCGTGTGACCACGAAGGGTTAAATATTGTGTGGGTGGCTTGAAAAGTATGGATTTTTCGATAACAATTTTTACACGGGTCTGTAGATATAAAAAAAGATGCAACTTTTGTTTAAACCTCTTTTCGATATCTCTCGCCATTCTCGAGATATTCCATGAGAAAGAAAATTCTGCATTTTTCTGAAGCAGTGCTTTCGTCCCTCAAAAAAATAGCTTTGTGTTACGAATAGACTACTCTACTTGCACACAGAGTTGCACAATTTTCTGAATCCTTCGGGTTGCCGAAATTCCCTTGTGAGCACCGATAGCTTTTTCTACTTTCACAAACTTCCACCTCCACCCTACCTGCACCGAAATTAGGATCCGAAAAACAGCGAGGAAATCGCGTCCGATATCCAAGGCTTACACCGAGGCGAGCATTGCGAATTCATATAGACGAGTCCTATCACCATTCATCTTTTATACTCATCTCGCCCCAGAGGAAGCTACTAAAACTCTACGTACGGAGGTCCCCCGGACCGTCGATGGTTGAATTGCAGCCTGTATCCCATCGAAAGACGTCGCCCCACGGACCCGGGGCGCAGGTAGACGGTTAAGGGAGGTTAAAGTAGTCGGCGGCGGGGGCGGGGGCGCAGGTTTTAGAGGCGGGGAATTAGTATGCGGCTGGTGTCGCGCTCCCCTCGACGACGGCGCCTTCCTACACCTTTCCCCCGACCCCTGGACCAGCCAGACTAGACCGTTAATTTTCCATCCCGTGACTCCAATCAATCTTACCGCCCGTCAGCGGCTCTCCCTTATGGCGGTGCCGTCGTCGTTTCACCTCTGGCTTTGATACGTCGTCGCCCCGCTACCCCGCGCCTCGTCGTATTTCCTTCATTTCCGCCGCGATTTCTGACACCCTGACGGGGAATCCGCTAAATACCCACGGACGTGTCGTTTGTCCCCGCTGACACGTCCACGGAAACGGATTTCTGATGGCCGAACGCCGCTGCTCGCCCCTGCGCCGCCGGACTCTCAACGCCCCTCCGACTTATCGTTGCTATCGGGGACACGGACGAGAGCGATAAGGCTGGGCACGGGAACCGTCGACACTTCGGATGGAAGCTCGCGACAGCGGCACCGAGTTCGGTGGCTGGTCGGGGATGCTCGTGCAGGGTGTTTCAATTATCCAAAGGTGCTATTTTCACGTAACTTTGCTCGCCCCCTTGGTTCTATTCATCTAAGTGATCTGTATGCGAAATTTTAGACAAATTTAATAATATTTACGGGTTGCACAGTTTTATCACTAGGGTAGGCCTGGGGCGGTAGTAACACTTTGACTTCGGAATACGATTACGCAGCAACTATTACATTTACAACAAAAACTCTTATACGTGTAGTAGGCATACCGGCATCTAGGCAACGGCCTAGTGCCGTGACATTAGCACATAGGTGGCGTGCATTTATGAGGAGTTCGGAGGACAGGAAGCGTGGAGAGTCGGCGTAGCCGGTGTGGCTAACGCTGCTGATCAGCACGCGGGCGGCCCGGGTTCGATTCCCGGCGCCCGTGGCTTTCCTTTTTCTGTCTCCTATATACGAAAATGTTACTTATTTATGTGACATCATTGAGTCGCAACAGTTTCACTGTATGTCAAGTAATATCCAAGTTATTAATAAAAAATGAGAAGCGGAGTGTTATAGCCCTAACGTTACAGTGTAAAGTAAAGTGTTTGGAACCGTCTCTGACCCTGGATCGGTTGTAACACTGCATGGATTTCTATGCAAAGAAGACAATATTATTCGCCTTCTTTGACACTATTCGGTTCTGTTGCGGTACAACCGACCCCGACTGCCGATGTTACAATCGCCCTCGACCATGCTTTTGAACTTCAATTATAAATTGTGACTAACGAGACAGTTAAAAGTGCTAAGTAACGATCAGTATTACTTTAAAAAAAGGCAAATTACGGATTAAAAAAGCACATACTTTCAAAGGGTGTGTTTACATTACAATCATAAGTCAGTAAGAAAAAGTTACTGTAGGGTATCGAAAAGTTATTTTGTTCGCTATCCATGTCTATTGCGTATCTATACTGCTAGGACATGGATTCCAAATGTCATTGTTTATCATATATCTAAAATTGGTGTTAATATCCATTATATGTTTTGAGATATTAGCGTGTTACATTCACCCCCCTGTTACTACCGACCCCGTTCTATCCTACATATATTCGCTTTTTCAGGTTTTAAAAATGTGGGTAAAATAATAAGGCACAGAATTTTTATAGATGTGAACAATAATAATAATAATAATAAAATGTAAATTTATCTAAGTCTAAATCTTCTTTGAAGTTTAGTTTCTTTTTCCAGGACTTGAGAATAAAAATAATTATCATTGGAAATCGTGTTTCCTTAGCCTACTACATATTATTTAGTGTGCAAAGTGTGCAACCTCTAAATATTACTCAATCTTGCTAAAATTTGTCAGATATTCTTTTTATATTAATAGGAATCAGGGCATGAGCAAAGTAAAAAAAATTGTAATATTTTAATTTTAACCCTATAATATGAAACACCCTAAGCCAGGTGCTCTAAACTGGCGGTGCGATGGAGACAGAAGGTAGCGAAGGGGGAGTTTATTCTGCAGACGTCTTTAATTTATTTAGAGATTGAAGGGGGTGGAGATTGTGTTGTAACAAGTGTTTTGTGATTGTCACAGCTCCCTACTTGCTATGATGTGAGAAATGCTCGAATCAGTTCGGTTTAAATAAAATTCTAGTTTTAAGGGGGGTGTGGAGCTAGGTATGCCATAAAAGTGTTGCCATACGTTGATGAGCATGCATTCTTCTCGGAACCAGGTTTTCAAACACGGTACCCACGATTTTTTAAAAAGTATTCTACCGATTTACGTCCTATTTTTCATGGCTACATGATTCACTGTTATTCGGTTTTTCACAGGGGCGGAATTTTTATTTCATTCATAGTTTCTTTTTTATTGCTTAAGAAGGCAAGATTTCATGCCCCAAAATTGGACGTTTCATTTGGAGTGCTGCTATTTCTTTAAAAATAAACTTAATTTATTAATATATTTTAAGAAACTAATTTGCTTCTTGCTAACATGTAAAATCTGTTTAATTGGGAGTGCCGCAAATCACTGCAGCGAATGGCGCATTTGGAACTAGCCCCACTAACTGTATTATACCACTAATATTTTTACATACAAAAATTAAGTATTATAGGCAAAGATGTGACATTATTGATAAAAAAAATTGCGGCAGCAATAATGTTAATACTTTCTTAAAAAAAAAATCTTAAAGAACATCAGTTTTTAGACCCCTCTATGTGTATGTCATTCAACCTAGTGCCTTAAAAAAAATTTCCAATAAATAACACCTACTTAATGCTCCAAATAATTAATGAAATAACATTAAAGCGCACCTCCCAAAGTCTTCTCCCCCTACAACAAATTTAAAAACACTTCCCCCTACCTGTTACATAATTGATAATTCTTCCACCAAGAATCTTCCTCGTTGCACCACTTTCTTCCATCTTTCATTGCTTATAGATCACCCTCCTCGATTTTTCAGCCACTTCATTTTCCGCTCCAAATAAATACGTCCACGCGTGTTTGATAGTATCTGTTCAATTCCCACGCCTGCTGGTTAATTCTTCACCTTAATCTGCGATCGACCTGACAGGTCATACGTTGCCTGATGACTGTGCCACCACCTGGCTTTCCCTCGTCTCACCTTCGACCCCGGCAAGCCGCGACCCACGACCCCAATTTTCCCCGAGCCTCTCCCTGCCTTTGTTACAATTCGAACGCGTCCACCGATCCACCGTTAAAGGTATTTTGCCACGTTGTCGGCTTACGTCCGCCGAAATCTAATTAACGCGCGTGAAAGGCCTGCGCTATGAGTATCTACAGCTGACGACTGATAATATTTAGTTTTTCAGCCGACGCGTTTGACTTCTCTCCATCAAACTTTCCTTTGCACCGCGCTCCATCGACGCCGCGATTGATAACGAGCCTCCGCGAAATAGAAACGTTCGATCGTTACCTTGAACGATAATTCGTCTTGTTTACTACCCCGAATTAATTGCATTCAACGCGACTTCCCCCCGCCGTGTCTCCAGATTTAATTACCAGTCCCTCCCGTTTCATATATTTTGGCGGCTGGCAGCTGCCAAATATTTGTTTTAAATCTATCTTGCGCTGTGAAATTCTCCCGTGAAATATTGTCGAAGTTGCGCGTTTTATTCGCGAGGGATGGTATTCGCGGAAACCTTTCAATTTCTGTTTTCGAGTTTCGCACGCGGTCGGTACGATGTAACAGTACATTTATCTTTTCCTCCTTTTGGCGGCAATAAAATGCGAGTGAAATATTTGTTTATGTTCGTGCGCATACACGTGGTAATGTATTTTGTATAAATATTGGGCTGAGTGGTTTGGTCAATTTGCGAAAATTAGGGGCAATGAGAAGGGTGTTGGAATAGCAGAGGATGTTGACGTTGATATCTTTGCACTGGATGCTTCTATTAATAATTATGAAGTGCCTCTGCTTCCTTAGGCAGTGTTATTGCTCGAAGTTTCGTCGATGCTCCACTTAAGAGGAACTTCACAGTTCACTTTCACTTCGGGAGATATTTCGAGCATGCCGAAAGGTGCTGAAACAGTAATGTAAGTGAAAGTTGTACTTCGCGAAGCGTGTTGAAAAAATATTAACGACAATACTTTTTAAGAAAATGCTGTCCCAACGAAGTGATAATTAAGTACAAATGCACAGGAGTACGAATGATTCCAAACTCAAATCGAACCGGAAGATAATGATCAGTAGTAAAAAATACAATACTAAATCGTGAATTAGACGTTTCTCCATCTCCTACGCACTATGGAATTTTTTATTTATACAGTAGCGTACTTTAAACATTTATCACATTGCAGTTCCTTATTTGTAAAGCGGCGTTAACATTCACAGCACTTGAAACTCACAATATTGTTATAGAATTTCAAACGAAAAAAATCTACTCCTATATCTATTCGATATAAAAAATATTTCCCCAAGATTAATGACACGTTCCTCATTTAACGAATGAAAGCAGAGCGACGCGAAATCATTGGATTATTCGTCGCCCTGCTTCATCATTCATCGTCTTCCGGCTACCGATTTCGAAACGCGAGTCAAGCGCTCTTTCACGTTAACTTTTATATTCCCCACGCCCGCCGCTGCACCCATTCAAATCCTTGCCCCCTAATAGACAGAAAATTAATCACATCTGCGGAATTGAGAACGAGGGGGTTGCCGACTATTATGAAATTGTCCCGAATAACCTTCCACCTTCGGGGTAATTACTATCCAATCTGGCAAGTATGCGGGAGAGGGAAAGAGTCGCTTGAACTTCGCCAAGTTCGTTCTTGAATATCGCGGGACACGCGAAGATAATTCACGGGAAAGTCGGGGAAAGAGATAACTTCACTTCTGCGACGTCGAGAACGTGCGGGGACGGTCTCCCCTAATTTATCGAGCATAAAAACGAGGCGAACGACCCAGGGAAACTGCTTCGCGTAATTAATCGTCATTAACTATCGTACGACGAATCGAGAATTAACACGTACTGAACCGTGCAATATAAATCTCTATCTGAACGGGCAATCTAAATATAAATCTCGTGTTTCGCGAGTCTGATGTAAAATGGGGCGTCTTTGGAGCATTCACTGTTCCTTACGAGTTTATCGTTTCGAGAAAATTGTATTATGTTTAAGGGGGTATAGGACTATTGAACGACTGAAATCGACGGTTTCTTGTCGGTTGGATTGCTTAGATACCAAATAATCACCATACTGGCACTTTTCACAGTTTTTTATTTACGCATTAACGAGTAATGTAAAATAAAAAAATTGTCAGAATGTTGAAAATTATTGAATTTATTTGATACTAAAGATGGTCCCGCGTAGCGCGCAACTGTAATTGGTGTACATAGTCTCAGGTGAACCAATTATCTAAAAGCAAAATGCTTTGGGATGATTAGTTTCTACACTAATACATATCGTGTGGACCTTTGGTGGCGAATTCAAACAAAAATTGTAAAAGTTACACACGAATTAAGTTTTTTCCACACTTTTATTGAAAAAAAATCGGCTTTAATCAGTTATAAAATGTGTTTACAAACATCCAATGTTGATGCGGAAATTCCACACGATAGAGAAAGGAATTCTACAGCTGCAGTTAAAATTTTAAGTGAAAATATTCATTCGCTCAAGAGCTATGATGTACACCGTGTTTAAAAATGTAGTTTCGAGATAAACGGCTTCAAAGTTAAGTCCCATACGCCAATACCGCTCTGCGAGGCCGTTACTCGACGGTGCACTCAATTACGTTCAGCGCTATAATTTCCGTAATTATTCGAATTTCCTCGCGATACATTGTTGTAAATGTTCACGAAGCATGGCAATTTCAGAATTAATAACAATAAAAAAATCGATTTTTCGAGATTTCAATAGTCCTATACCCCCTTAAGGGTGTGTTACTGAAATGCAGTACATAATATTATACACGATTTTTGAATTTTTATTTTGTGGCCGACTGTGTAATTTTATCGAATTATTACATAGCGGAGGAATTAATATTCGAAGGAGGAATGAAATGAAAAATCTGTCAGGACTGCGAGAAACTGTAATGAGAGGTATCACATTTGTGAAAGTACTATCTTTATACATTGGGAAGGATTTACAGATTCAGAAACAGTTCCAGGAGAATATGAAAGCTGTGCCACTTGACACCCTAGAAGGGCTGAGAAATCTGCAAGACGAAGGAAATTATTAACCTTCTATTTCTCATTTACAAATGTAGTATTCTATAATAAATCACCTCAGTCATCCAAAAATGTCCATCAGTAAATTGTACCCTCCACCTATTAGTTTAATTGCGTTCATATGACTCAAGGAATTATTACTCCAGTAGCCACAACTAACGTCAATAGAAATCGGCGATAAGATACTAACTTCCAACGATACAATTATACGATTGAGTAAAGAATGATCCAAGGGTAGTGGCATTAATGTTTCTCGCTGTCGAGGCTTGTTTTTGAATCGTTGCTTTCTGGAGCTGCGCTATTTACGAATAAACGAGGGGAGAACTGAGCCTTCGTGGAACTTCTTCGGCGAATATGTCCACGCGAGGAAGAAGCATCTACGAAATTAATCCACGGGGGCGGGAATCGAGCCCAAGAAAGCTGAGATCTTCGAGACACGAGCCCACGGTTGCGAAATGCGTTGCGTGGAAATGTTATTCCTGTGTCGTGCTCAACTTCCTCTCGCCTAAAGTTTGCGCGATGTTGGATTCATAATTCTCGATCACACGAAACTCGGCGTGTCGAGGGGAACGCGGCACCATTGTTCAGCTGCAGATGCGTCTGGGACTTGGATTTCGGCACGCGCTTGCCCTCGTTCTGACGCTTCATATACGAATGTTGAGGAGAAAGTATTGGCCTTGGAACAGCATTTCGTGGGTAAGGGGTGGTAGAAAATTTTGTGGCACACAGCAAGTCGTGTTTTTTTATAAATTGGTTGTAGAATTATTAGCATTATTTGGCTTCTGGGGAATATTTGTGGATTAAGTAGAAGAAATCGAAAATGGGGAAACATTCTTCTTATTTTGTTTCATGTTTCACAGAACACCAGTACCTACCTATAGGGTAGATGTACCATTTGTGGCCACTTGAAGGATTTCCGTACTACTCACAGATACATAACTTACAAAAGAATACGTACACAAAAGTAAAGAATATATAAGTGTAATCCACAATATACAGATAATTAAAATATTCTACGTTGAACAATGTTTTAAACATAATTATTTAAAAAATCATTATATTATCGTGCCAGACTGTTTTGCACCATTTGTGGCCACTAGAGTACCATTTTTGGCCAGCCGGCTTTCCATTTGTGGCCACTTATAGAATTGGTAATACGAAAGACCCACAGTAAGAATTGTAGTTTTTAATTTATTACAAATGTTCACTACTGAACAAATAATACAATACTTGCTGCACAAAAATAATATTAACTGCCAATAAGTATCCTTTTTACTTTTTCTTTTGGTAGCGACAGGTTTTGCTTTTTCTGTTTTTTTTTTCTTATTCCTTTCTTCGAACTTTATGGCTTCAATCTTTTTATTTTCTTCTATTTTTGCTAGTCTTTTTTCTTTATTAATCATTCTCTCCTCTTCTTTGTTCTTCTTTTCTTTTTTTTTGGCCAACATGATCTCCATCCATTTGTCTGATGTTATTACAGCAGGTAAATGTTCAACTGCTTTCCGCTTTCGCTTTATGATTTGCTATTCGGGCCATAAAAGAATTTCGTTGAAGACATCATCGAATGACTTTTCACGAATCGTAAAAATCTTCGACTTTAGAAGAATTTTTTCGCTAACTATTGTATAATAATTTTACAATAATTAGGTATTGTACGATAAGTTGCTAATGAGAATGCCTACTGACCAAAAATGGTTGTACCGTGGACTGTTTATGGCCATTACGTGGCCACGAATGGTACAATTCCATTTTCGATGTACCATTTTTGGTCAGTGCCTAATTCCACTAGAGTTTAGGTTATATCGTTGAAATTCTTTTTTAAATCTCTAAAATATTTGTTTTTTAATATAAATATGTATAAAACTTCATCCATACTCTTGTTAAATACAGTAACTAATTGTTTTGTTACCAGTCGTATGCTAAGCACCATTTGCAAGGATGTGGAAAGTTATCAAAGATTTGGACATTCACATATGATAATTAAATAAAACGGGACAACAAAACAGTATAAAGTAGTAGAAATGTTGCCAACATAACCCACCCTTAGACAGCTTCATTCATTGTAATGAAAGTAAACTAAGAATACTTAATATATCGGAATTAATAAGACAGTGGCCACAAATGGTACATCTACCCGAATTATTTTTACTATACATAAAATTAATTTTAATAATTAATGAGTTTTTCTTCTCAGTGTCGTTTAGTTTATAAATAAAAAGAATAAATATTACTGGCACAATACATCATTTTCGAGATTACGCATTTACTGCCTTCTTACTAAAAATTTGGTGATTCTTGAATGAGTCGTCACCGGATACATTATTTAAATACTTTTAATAAGAATTTTATTTATTAATTAAACATATAATAATTTTTAAATTTATAATTCACATTTCTTTGCCTAATGGTCATTCACTGGTATGCGGTAAATTACTGGTTGGTTTACCATATTCATCTTACAATAATTATTCTTGTTTAGGTATTTAGTTATTATTTGACAAAATTTGCATTCCGTTAAAGAGTCCAAGGCAGACGAATTATTTCTTCATTCATTCTCGATCTTCCTAAATTTCAGGTTTATTATTCTCCCGCTTAAACGTCTCCGGCAATTGCCTTTTAATTGTTGCTTTATTATCTTTTATTACTAAGTTCGTTTGAGTTAACGGACTAATTGACGCGAGCTTCAAAGGAATTTCCACTGCGTGTCAATCTTTCTTCCCGGTAACAAGGGCGAGCAATTGGACTAGGCGACTGTTCCTCCAAGAATAATCGCGGATCTTTTGATCCCGGGAGTTTAAGAGGGCTGAGACAGCGGAGATGGGAACGAAGCAAGAAAATTAATTACATCCCAGAAAGTTGCGTAATTGCATCGATCGCCTCTGCAGGAACGTGTTTCGCTTAATCTTTACGCGTCAACTTTTTAACAAGAGCGCTCCCTATTACCATTCATCCTCTTATAAGTTGTGACAAAACCAAAATTAAAAGAAAGTTGTGCCATCGTTTCAATCTAAACTTATCATACTTAAAACAGACCTACTATTATACTAGTGCGAGTTAATGTATTTAGATTTTGAAGCTTCTAACAATAATTTCCAAACCTTTGAATTCTGATTTTCAGATTTTTAAATACTATACTAAGTCGCATAAAATTTTCTGACTATCCAGCTGCTGAAATATGTAAGCTTGGATTTGGAAACGATGCAATAATCTCTTTATCCTCCATTAAAATACGAATGAAGCTAATTTAACGTTAGAATCTAGGGCCGGGAACGCGGAAGAGTGAAGCTTAGAATAGATAGAATACGAGAGAAAAAAATGTGGAAAACCCGAGTCTGGTCCAATTGGTACCGAGCAGCTCGAATGGGAATATGTCTGCGTACGGTAATGCGATTAAAGTGGGTGCAAAAGCGGCCCGTGAAAAAGAAGATTCTCGAGGGAGAAGAAAATATTTCCATAAGATCCTCCGAGACGACGGGAGAGCGACAATAAGGCTCCCTATTCGGCGGATTCACCGAAATTTTAAAACCTTTCTCGTTTGTTCGCTATCGATTCGTCTTCCGAATACTATTTTTCATAAAAAAAAGCGTAGGGCGCCTTAATTGGAGCTGGATCGTAACTTTATTAATAATCGCATTTAAGTTTGAATATTTTCGTTGAAACGTTCCTACGTAGAATTAATTACTTATAAAAAGTGTCGAAGTACTTTTGTATTTTATTTCTGTTCCAAGATGTTGTTCCTTAAAATTGGCTGAAACTTTTAGTAACCGGGCTGGCTGCTGCTTCGTTAAGAATTTTTAATGAGCTTCATTTTTGAGAATAATTTTTATAAAGGTTTTAATCTGAAAGATGTCTTACTTTCCCTGACTTTTAGGCTTTTTGATAATTGCTATGGGAATAATAATGACGTGTTTAATTAATTTTATGATCAAATTAGGAAAATAATAATGTTCCCTGCGAAAGGGTAGAAAGGAACCCGTTCTTCGTGTAAAATACCAAAGCATTCAATAAGATCCTCGACCGTTCATTAAGACTCATCGTTGCTGCAACTACTCTAATTAAAACTCCCTTCCCTAACACTAGGAAACTTTCTTCTTATCATTTCTTATCTCCACATTTCAATTTCCGCGAATCAGAATTCGCTCAAATAATTCTTTAGCTCCCTTCTGACAACCGATACCCGATAGTTCTTCGGAAAATCCTTATTATATGTAAATGAAACGGAATTACCATGATCAGCCAGCACGATCAATCTAGTATTTTGAGATGGACTTCTTCGAGCAGAACAAAACTATCACTGGACACAGAATTAGGTCCTCGGAAATGAATTGACACGGTAACACACTTTCTCTTTCAACTAATCGTGAACTATCACATTTTTCGTTAAATCCAAATGCAATTAGACTACAATAGTGATTGAAATTTCTAGTATTTTACACACAACAAATCAAAGTTGGGCATTATTCGAATAAATTTTTATTCGAATAATCTTCGAATAAATTTTTATTCGAATAACCTTCGAATAATTTTTTATTCGAATAATCTTCGAATAAATTTTTATTCGATTAATCTTCGAATAAGAATTGCGAAAAATATTTTATTCGAATAAAATTTATTCGTTATTCTCGAATAACTTCATTTTATTAGAATAAGAATTTATTCGGATAATGCCCAACTCTGCAACATATTCACGAAATTCCCCACTTTCCCTAATCGATTCCTTTGTCCCCATTTCTCACTAATAATATAAAAAAAAATAAACTACCACTTAAACTTCAGATTCCACTTACATTACCTAAATACCTATATCCACAGTTCCCCAAATTACTCAACAAACGTCTACCACCAAATACATCTATACAACTGAAATATATCCCCAAAGGTGCAATTTATCAAATCCTCTCTTCCCACCCATAACAAACGACATGAACTAATAAGCAGAATATTTAAACCACCCTAACTCAACTTCCAAATTAAACCACTTACTCCATACCCGTACAATCTCAGTCCCACCAATTCCCCCACAGAATTCATTCTCCCATTCGATTCGTTAGCACGTCCGAACTCAGTCTCCGTTCACCCACCATCTCCGAACCAGCCTCGTCCAGCAGATATTAAACTTCTCCCTCGCGACGGCAAATAAACGGACTCCTCGGTCCCAACAAAAGCCCGTGCACACAAAACAAGCCAGGGGGAGCGAGCGGGGTGGTTTAGAATGGAAGAGCAACGAATCGCGTTGTCCGTTCCTTACGTAGCGCACAAAAAGCCGCGGGCCAAGGCTTCAGCGGTTCATTAGAGCCCAGAGAGAGAGAGAGAGAGAGAGAGAGAGAGCGAGCGAGAGAGAGAGAGAGAGAGCGAGAGAGAGAGAGAGAGAGAGAGCGAGAGAGAGAGAGAGAGAAAGCGCCAGCTACCCGGTCTAATTAAAAGCCACTCGAACACGGGAGCCGATCAACCGCGGCGTTTATTGGTGCGAGCGCTCAATCACGAAAGGGGTCGCCGACAGGGAGTCGAGCCCAAGTAGCTTCTGGCACGCATTCGCGTCTCTTTCCCACGTCCCCGGGGGAGTCCGGGTTCCCTTTCGTCCCTTAGCGTGCCCATCCACCCTCAACCACGAGGCTGACGGTAGCTGGGCGCGAAGGGTGGTGGAACGGAGTGGCGGGGGAGGGGGGGGGGGAGAGAGGGTGGGCGAAACGCAGACGGGACGAGAAAGGAAGGGGGGCTGTAGGAGACGAGCGGAACGAGCGACAGAAAGGCAGAGAGTCGCTTGTATAATTCATGGGACCACCCCGAGTGGTTCGTGGTCCATGGGTCCACCCACGTTTCAGCTGCGTGCCCCCCTGGCCCCCCCAACGCCGCCCACGCGATCCAGCAGAGCGCTCCCGCAGCCCCGCAGCATCTCAATGCTGACCGACCGGCAGATTAGCCCCAGGAAATTGCCAAACTTCTTCCTCGCCCCACCAGAAAAGTCGATTCCAAAAGTCGTCCCTCAAGCGGCCCAGCAACCTCCGCCGGAGACTTTCCGTTCGGCTTCCTTAAAGGTGGACCAGCGCGGGACCACGCAGAAATTGTCTCTTAAATTAATGCGCCGTGAGACGATCTCCATTTTCCTCCACCCCGTCGTCGTCCCCTGTCCCCGAACCACCCGCGCCGCCACGTTTCCGTGCGTCCGCCTGTTTTCTTTTCCACCCCGCTCGCCCAGCTTCGCCGCTGTGATTTTTGTGCCGCTTCAACGTGTCGCGCTCGCCGGGCTCTCGTCTGCTGCTGGCTGGGGTTGCTCCTCTTCCACTGCTCGAAATCGTTTCCTTACGAGACAATGGTCTGCTCGATTTACGGGGGCGTAGGTCGGACGGGTTTATCGGACCGTGGCGATGCACCCAGTTCGGGGGTTATAAATGACAACGGCTACTGGAACGGGTGTTTCGGCGGCCCGTTCGAGCTTCTTCCGTTTCGATTGATTTTTATTGTGACGGCCAGCCGAGTGTTTGCTACTTTCTTCTGCTGGTTCCGGCATTCTGTAGTGGCGGTAGCGTGCGTCGACTTTTTCGCGTTGGCGTACTAGGGAGTAACGGTGCTACCGATGCAAGTACGTCGGGTGAATTATTGACTAGTACTACTGGGAGAGTTAAATGTATGATAAGCGCTGAAGTGCTGCCACTTTTCCACCCGGTCGTTTTTTTTAAATTCCACGTCGATGAGAGGCCTATCATTCCACCCATGTATATGCAAATGTATTTCACTCGTTCCGAGTTATGTAGGAAGCTTCATTTGAAGGGTAAGAGGGGAAAACAGGGAATGCCACAAAACAGCGTAATCGAGAAGATTACTAAGTTTTAATACTTTAGTCCATCAGTGAAGAAATAATTCTCTTACATAATTTTCTTCTTAAATAATTTCTTGTTTCATCTTGACGACTGAAGCTTATGCTTAGGCAAAGAGTGGGGACGTTCAGTATTCTGTTTAACGTTATCTTAAGGGGTCTCCCTAGTGTGAGGGTTTAAAAAAATCGATTTTTTGTTCTTTGCGTTTTCTGAATTTACAGGAATTATATGAAGAAGAGGAAGGTGTTCTCTATGGGCATTGGAGACTAATTGTAAGTATGATTTATTATTTGATAAATGGTTTTTCGAATATTTAAACGCATTTTCCTCGAAACGACTTTTTTGGCGCGGCGATCACGATATCTCAAAAACTACTCAATCAAACGACTTAAAACTTAACATATATAATCACTGTGTGTTCTGTTAGAACCTGAACTAGAATGAAGTCATTATATGCAAAATTCGAATTTCGCAGCTCAAAAAACTGATCACTGTTTTGCCGCGAAATGAAAGCTTCTCTTTAAAGTGCTGCCATTTTTGTATTTTGTGATTTTCTATTTTCGTTCTAGTTCAAACCCTAGCTACGTTCATATAGATTAAGAAAATAATTGTGTTTTTTGTTTCAGATGACCATGACAGCCGGGATCATGATCGCCATTTATTTGCGAGCTCCTCATTGTAATCCTTCAAACATAAAATATAATTATCACTAATGCTTCAAAAAATTTAAGTACATTGCCCAAATGTAACTGAATAAATACTCCAAAGTTTGAAACTGCAATAGCAAGTACATTTCCTTCAAAAAAATTCCCAAATGTTGCCCTATTTTCCAGGCGTCACACTAGGGAGACCCCTTAAGGGGACTAGGCAGTCGAAAAATCGATTTTTTTTATTGCATTTTCCGAAAGTACCATCTTTTCTGAATAAAATGCCGTTTCGGTTATATTAAAATTCGCAAAATTGTTGATTTGGCAGCTAAAAAGATCAAGCGGTAACTTATTGCGTCGCCTTTGCCCAGAAACTTTAAACGCGATTTTCTCGAATCTTTTTGTCTCTTGGTTTTTTCCTGATTGCGAACGAATGGAGGTTCAGATCGACTTGAAAAAAATTACAGGATGTGTAAAACATGTGCCATTTCGCCCCAAACCTCTGATATGATCCGTAAAAATTCGAGATTTTTATAAAAAAATTGTGGAGTCACCGGATTTTTGCAGCGCACAAATAAGAACGAATTTTTCTCGGAAAAATCGCCGTTTTTCAGCCACCAATCGCATGATTTTGATTTAAATGTTGTTTTTATAGGTTTGGGCCGAAACTATGAATCCAACAAACAAGAATCTCGCCTTTGAAATCGGATTACGTCACATTTTAACACCGATATTAAAGCAAAACGACAGAAAAACGTTAAAATGTTTACCCGTCGGCAGCGCCATTTTTAAAGCACATATATATTTCTTATTACTTTTTTTTCAATCTGTATGGTAGTAATAAACATTGGGTAAAAGCATATATCTGGATGTGCTTTCATTTGTTTACAAATAAATAAAGGACAGAGCCTATTCCTCACGAAAAACGACTGCCTAGTCCCCTTAAGGGGGTATTTGAACCCTTTGCGATTCGACAGTTCTGTAGTCCCAGTTGCTAGCAACAAAATATGCTATAAATCGCAAAGTCACGAAAAATGGATTTTCCCGGTTTCCTCCTTACCTTTCATTTACCGTAGTTCCTAAATGTATGAATTGCCCTTTGGAACACACCTCACTGTTAGAGCGTAGGATATGTTTATACTAAAAAGAGCCTTAAGTGGCTCCACAAGCTGTCGCATAATTCCATTTTAATAAACCACTCGCGACATCATCTACCATTAATGACAACGAAATTCTATCACAAAGATAGCCGCGTGCTCGCACTCGAATCCATGAATATTAATGAGACCCACTACATCCTCGCCCGGTATCAATGTTAACGCTGCCACGGACGGAGCATTAATTCGTCCGCGGTTATTCTTTCATCGAGATACTTCCGGGGATACGTCCAGGGCATTTTTAGCATCGACCACCGAAAAACTGCGGCCGCATGCTCGTCCCATGCGCGGCGCTGCGACGCGCCACGGGAATGAGACATTTAACGAATTTACTTTCCGCGCCCGCTAACGAAGCAGTGTTCGTGGCCCGCAATTAATTCAACCGCGAGGAAGCGTGCACCTATTAAAAAAAATGCCCAGTGTAATTTGCACGGTAAAGAGACAAAAATCGACGAAGAAAGGCGAGGTCCCGCAGCTGCACGGTCCTCCGTCGCCCCTAATCTTTCCCGAAAATATCCTGCAACGCTCTTCGACCGTTCCGTAATTCGGAATAATTAAAAAATTTCCAAGTCCCCGCGTTACACGCCGCGCTGGTGTCCGTAATAATTTCTCCCGTCTTCCGGCGAGCCTGCGCGAAAGGATATCTCCGATATCCACGCAATGGAACCGGAAAATTAGAAATTCGATCGAAACTCGAAGCGAACGGAATATCGCTTTCCTATTCTTTTCTTTTTTTTTTTTCGCTCGGCGCAACGGTGTTTTCCTTCTCGATGGCGATTAATTGAAAACGAGCTCCGTAAATCGGGGATGAAAAATTCACCGACCCACTTTCTAATGGAAAGTTTTTAAACAAGACTCTCCGCTGGTCGGGGAAAGTTTCTTGGAAATTTTTGCCTACTTCGGGAGCCGGGGTTGCACGAAAATTGGAGAGCTTGTTTCCCAGTTGCCTTGTAGCTATGCTTTCGAGGGGAAATGAAGATTATGCGTTCGAAGACTTCTCGCCTAACCCAGTATCTTTGTTTTATAATATCGACAGCTGTTTTCTATGCGGAGAAAAATGGTTAAAAAATATCCGATTATTTGAAACCCCTTCTAAATCCCACAGAGTATGTTTGAAACTTTCTGTAATTCTAGAAAAATCACGAACTTTTTCAGCTTCATATTCGTTGAAGTTACCTTCGATCACTTTTAATTTCAGACTCAAAGATTAATCAATTTTCCGTGCCATCAATCGCGCGATTTTGCAGTTCGGAAAACCCGACCTCCTCAATAAAGTCTCACGCGGTCCATCCGCTTCTCGCGACTGATTAATTCCCCGCCATTCCAGGAGTATCCTAACAATCGGGGAGGAAGAAAAAAGCAGCATCTCACCCCCAATTAACGACAATCCGCTTTCAAAACACGGAAACTCCTCGATGATTGAGACCTGCGGGGGCGAGTACTTAATTTACCGCTTCTTTATTACTCCTAATTGATTCATTCGCGCGGAATCGATTCGCGCAGGGAAAGGGAGAACAATTTCGAGGAGAATCGAAAGTGAAACAATGCTGCAGCAATGCCCGGGGGTAGGGACGAATTAAAAAGCGTGGACAAGGCTTGTCGATGGCGGGGCGGATCGACGGCAGCGCCGAGTTAATGAGCAACCCTTGTTATTACGATGTTTCCCTGGTCCACCCCCTTGTACTCGCGTCGCAACGCCGCATCACCGGATGCAGTATGCTAAACGTTTCGATTCATTATCCGTGTCCGTGTGTCTGAAACTGGAACGCTCGCCGTCACTCCGGAGATTTTAGGTAAATTAAAAAGCTGTTTCCGTAGCGTTCCACCCTTTCTTCCCAGCCCCATCCCCTTTGCGCAGCCGCTGTCCCAGAGCTTCGCTCGCGTGCCTGTCTTCCGGAAGAAAGCAACAGTTACATTAAATTGCGGCGCCTTCCCTCGAGTGACGATAAGGGAATCTTTGTGCTCGCTTCTCACAGACACCGTCTGCCGCGGCAATTGCAATCGGATAATTAATAGGGACCGAAGAAGCTTGTTCTAACTTTGAGATTCTTTTAATTGAAATTCTTTGGGTTCAGGTTGACATTGTGGGGTTGTAATGTAGAGTCTTTCACTTGTTTGCGGTAAAGTTCTGCGTTTGATTTTTCAATGTTGAAACCGTTGACTAATGCATAAGCGTAAATTTATAATTCTGGGGGCCACTGAATTCCGTCCATTGACGAGAGAATATTTTATTAAGAATCTTTTGTTGCTGTTTGTAACTTCTGTTAGCCAGTTAAAATTGTATACTTCGAAACACGACTAGGGGAAAACCTCGTCAAAACTGAAAATCAGAAGTCAGAAAAATATGTGCAATCCCCTACAGCACACTTTGTTGCAGGAACGTTGCACACACGTTGCAGTACATTACAATGTTGCCGTTTGGTTGCAGGTTGCATTGCAATATTCCTGCAACATTGTGGAAACATTGCCGTGCAATATTGCGCTCGCAACGTATGAGCAATATTTCGGCAATATTGCAATGGCTACGTTTGTGCAATATTTCGGAAATATTCCACACACATTGCCGTGCAATACTGCGCTCGCGACGTATGAGCAATATTTCCGCAATATTGCACACACATTGCCGTGCAATATAGCGTGGCAATGTGTGTGCAATATTGCCGAAATATTGCACACCCATTGCCGTGCAATATTGCGCTCGCAACTTATCAGCAACATTTCGGCAACCAATCCGCAATAAATCGGGACTTAGAAATTTTCACTCGACAATAAGGAACTTTTTCATTACGCATAATAAATTAAATGTCAATGGTGGGGCACTGGCATTAATTGGCACGTGTAACACTTTTTTTACAAATATCTTTTGTTGCGAATTCCGGATTTATTGCGGATTCATTGCCGAAATCTTGCTCATACGTTGCGAGGTCTCGCAACTTATCAGCAAGATTTCGGCAATGAATCCGCAATAAATCGGGACTTAGAAATTTTCACTCGACAATACCGAACTTTTTCATTACGCATAATAAATTAAATGTCAATGGTAGGGACACGCGTGACCCTAAAATATATAAAAAAAATGATGTTAAACGATTGAATTAAAAATGCGCTAAGAACTAAAAAAAAAAACATTATTTTCTTGTACTACGCAGGATATTTCATAACAGAATATGCATCAACTTAATACAATATCAAGCGTCGAAATGAATTTGTTGTGAAATATCCGACTCCGCGATTAGGGAGATGTAATGGAGTTTGTCAAAACGAATCTTTGTTTTTAAATAATTTGAGTTTAAAGTGTTGCACGGTAGGAGTATAAATTCGAATACGTAAGTAATGTTCTCAATTAACAGTTCTAGCTGCAGCGGTATAGTGTTCGTCTACGGTGCTACGGGTCGCGGGTTCGAATCTGCCTGGGGTAAAATAATTTTCTATTTAATAAAGATACACGGACGTTATACTACTATGATTCTGCACACATTCGTGTCGTCGCCCCCTTCGGAGAACGCGTCCGATATATATAATTAATAAAAAAATACCGTTATTTTTATTGTTGGCCCTACTGCCCGAAACGTTGCTTAACCATTGCTGTAAAATCTCAGAAATGTTGCACGAACATTGCTGTAAAATCTCAGAAATGTTGCGCGAACATTGCTGTAAAATTTCAGTAATGTTGCGCGATCATTACTGTAAAATCTCAGAAATGTTGCGCTACAGTGTTGTAAAATCTCAGAAATGTTGCGCGACCATTGCTGTAAAATCTCAGAAATGTTGCGCGAACATTGCTGTAAAATCTCAGAAATGTTGCGCGAACATTGCTGTAAAATCTCTGAAATGTTGCAGAAATATATCCTGCAATGTTGCACAGGGCGGACATAACAATTTACTTGCAACTTTTCGGCAATATTCCGTGCAATGTTTCAGATATCAAACCGCAACGTAACTGAGACATTTCGGCAACCAATGTGCTGTAAGGGATGTTACGCATTCCTTAAAATATCAAAGAGGTAAACCAAGTAAAAGGTTACCAAATTCTCTTGATTATTTCCTTCAATATTTCTCAAAGCACTATCGTTTTAATAAAACTATCACTACTAATATCTCACACGATGACGAGCACCACGATCGTCTTCGCCACCTTCTAATGCCAATCTTTTAACCCCAAGAGCGGTGCTCGTGGTTAAACGATAAACAGGTCGACGACCGAAGAGTACAATTCGCCTAATTAATTTATCGAATCGAGAGTTAGTTGAGTGGAGGCAAAGTTTCATCATGACCCTGGAAGCCACGAAACTTCCCCCTCGCGAGAGTTAGTCGTGGCAAATTTTTACACCGGCGTACACGTCGCAGAAAAGAGGCGTCCCTCGCCTGTCGAGTTCGTGGAAGTCCCGATCAATTCGTAATTAAAGCAGCGAGCGGGAACTTCGATATCGCGCGGCGGAACAGCCTCCGTGGAAGCTGTTTGCGCGCGTAACACGGTAAAGAATTCATTAGCGGGATCCCCAGGCCGAAATGAAAATCACGGCGAAACTTCCAGTAAATTTCTAAAACGCCCCGGTAACCGTTCCCGTGTTTTCCTTCAATTAACCGAAAGCGACCGCGCTAGGCCGCTGGATAATTGATCGAGGCGCATTAATCATGCAACGAACGATCGCCACCCATTAACCTTCGAATTATCAATGTTCCTATTTTCCCAGAGTTGACCGAAGAAGCTGTAAGTCTTCTGGCTTGGCTTTGAGAATTATAAAAGAAAGCAGACCACTCGTGTTGTTAAAATTGAAAATTACTTGCACTTGGGCTAAATTAAGCAGAAAGCCACCAACCCTCAATGATCTGAGATTATTGAGTAAATTTAGTTTGAAGATTTTAATTGTTAAAGAAAAGTAGCTTTATTTCTATTGAGTATATTTTATTTCCTGCTATTATTTTACAATGTTTTTTAATGGGTGATATTAAATATTGAATAGTAGGTATAATTAATATTATTTTACATTTTCTGTAGTTTTCGTTTTTAAGCCCAAAATGGAACTTGGTAGCTTTAATAATATTGTATAATGCAAGAGTTGTTCTATGGGTTGGTGACTTTTTGCAAAATAAACTTCACAAAATAACGGGCTCCGTGCTGTGTTTAATTTATTTCTTGTTATTTTGGGGGTTGGTTGGTTTCTGCATAAATTTGCCCAATTTTTACAGTGTTGATTTTTCGATGTGTGTTTAATAAAAGTAAGCATGTTCTTGGTGTCGTTTTGTGAGAACAATGCACCCAGTATGAACTGAAATATTTCTGCATCTAATGTGAGAGGGAAACTTGATTTTTGTAGTGTGAATGATTGGAGTTCAAGCTTTCGAGTTTGTCTGCTAATAAGAAGCTCACCAAATGCCGCCTGTGTATGCGGAAAAATGTTCAGATCACTTTGTCATGGAAATTGTTTTCAATGGTAAAAACGGCCGATTGCCTGGTTAACGCACTGGGATTTCAGAGTAAATTTGCCCTTCGCGGTGTTTGTATTTCGTAGGGAAAAATCGAAACTTCCAGTCCGCGTAACAAGCTGTCAATTCGACTTCAAAATTTTACGTAATGGTGCTTCTAATTGTACTTCGCTGTACAACGGCGCTGAAATTAGGTAGCAGTAATGAAATGCTCGATTGGAATTTCTCCAATTGGATTGAGATTCATTGAAAATATTCTATCTATGCTACCTGCATGTATGGATTTTAATTATGAATTTAATTATGAATTTATATGACACAAATTTTGGGGGATATTTTATGGGTGCAATTGGATAACGTAGAGGAATATGAAAGACTTTGCTTAACAGAGAACTTTCGCCGTGGAAGAATGTCGAAAATTACTTCGCCGGAGAAATGAATAATGATTGCGAAATTAGTAAGTCCACGGTGTATCGATGAACAGAATTTTTCATTTCATCATAGCGCGAAGAAATTCTGCATTAACGCCGGGAAATATTACACGAATATACTGTTATACGTTCCCTGCGACAGCGTGCTCCAATTAACATAATTAATATGCGTAATTAATACCTACTATGCATCGCATATGCATCTATTGCGCTTCGCATGCACTTCATCGCAGAAGGACATTAAATAATCCTTCACGATGGTAGATGCATCTCGATCTCACTAAATTAAATGTCATGCCTGTCCTTTATATCTAATATTCATCGAAATAATTAGTCGAGACAGATGACGTGGATATTTATTGCAATTACTGTAATATGATAGCAGGAAAACGAGTAGAGACACATTAAAATATTGAATTCGAAGGAAGAAAGGGATAGATTGATTAATATAAATTTTCAAATATGTGTAATGGACCGTTTGGAATGAAAATCTTGCTTTTCGTTTTAATTCTGTTTTAATGGAACAACCGCTATGCGCGAGAAAATAATGGAAAATTTGGTATTTATAATTAAGGAATCCTTTGTACCTTTCTCTGAAAATTGCATTCGTAATGAGAAAAATGAATTAGGCCAATGGAAGTGCGAAGAAGAATTAAGTCGATAGGAATATTGGATTATTTTTCGCACGGCAAGCTTGCAATGGCTGGACAATCGTTTCAGCTCTCGCAGCTCGCGATGGCGCGAGGACAGAGAAATCTTCGTGAATTTTTTATCAGCAGCGTAATTTGCCTTTCTAATTTACTAAACGAACAGCTAATTTGGCACAGGGTAATAACAGGGACGAAGCAAGAACGCGAGCAGTGGGAATGGCAGAACGGAAGAAAAATTTAATATCACGTGTGAGATTAAATCTACAGATACGCATAGCGTGTGTTATGGTAAAAGTGAACTGGCTTCGTTTTTGTCGAGGGCGAAATTATTAAATTCCCCAACAGCGCAGAAGCACAAACAAATAAATGGTGTAGACCGAATTCGAATACCCGCTGAGCTTATAACATTGTGCTCTTCAAAGAGACTTCATAAAACCGAGTGAAAGAGAAGGAAGGAAGAACATGAATTTTTTTTAGAAAATTTGAGGAATATGCAACCGAGGACATTGAGCTTTTTCACCAGCATAAATTTAGCAAATTGTAGCAGAAATGTTTTCAATAAAATCAACTCAATTGTAAATAAAGACAAATAGGACTGCAATTTTGGAGGAGTAATATTCAAAATTTCCCAAGTACGATCAATTAAAAAGTTCAATACTTGAGATTGAACTAATGATTGCGACCAGACTCGGGGATTAACCAAATACAAAATTATTTAAACAACGGATCAAACAAAACATACTTTAACTTCAGATTATTTGCCGATTAAAGTTAACCCGGGTCAACTTAATCCGCCACACGACAAATATTTTCCTCAACTTTTATTCGCGATTCGAAATTGTATTTAAAACAAAAATTTTGCCCATCCCCGCCTGAGACACTCCGAACCCAACACTAACCTCCTAAATAAATTTCGCACAAAAACAGAAGAAACCATTAGCCTTCCTCCCATCCGCTCAGAGGCAAAGGAAACCGCACCAAGGATCACACAAGTCCAAGAAATTAAAAACCGGCGCGTTCAAGCAGAGACTAACCTTTGCGACGCGCCCTGTCCGAAACAGAGCGTGGAGCGATTAATAAAGCAGAAGGGGGTTGAGGGTGGTGCAGGAAATCAGGAAGAAAAGCGGGGGAACGGGATCGTCGTCATAAATGCCTACAGGAGGCCCGCGTAACGACCGACAATTAAATCCTCGTCTTCGGTCGGGGCCCGCGGGGGTGGAAGCGTTGCATTATGTATACGAACCGTCGTGTCTGAAGAAACCGGAGGAAGCTGAACAAGAAGGGAGAGGAACGGCGGCGGACAGCCGAATGAATACAATATTGTTGCTATCCGCGGAACGCTGGCAAGTTTCGTTCCGTCGCAGCCACCACCCCCTCTTCGCCCTCCGGCTGCCCTCACAAATAGCAGTTTGACTCGACTATGGAATAAATTAGCCGTGCCATAGCGTCTCTGTTGAACGATGGAAAGGGAGGGCCGCGTGTCAGAAAAAGTCAGAAAGATTCGGTGGGGGATGCGCGAGTAGCGGCTGGGAGCCAAGGAGAAAGGAACCAACGGGGCAGAGGGGCGGATGGGGTGGTCGGAGGGAATGGTCGGTTATCAAGAAACAGGGGTACTTTGGCCCTTAGGCGGTCCTTAATAATAAATTCATATCTCTACGACCTCCTGCTCCCCGTCCAACTCCCTTCTTCTTCATCCTCGCGCGCAGCCACCCCTACCCCCTGGACCCACCCTTGCGCCAGAGCCGAGTCCCGCAACCAGAGCCACCCTTGGCCAGGGTTGAACCAAACGGTGAAACTGTCCTCCTCTCGCTCAGACTACAAATCTCTTTTTTATGCCGCTTAATAAAACTCGTCTGACATATCTCTGACTTCTACCACTTAATTTCGACTCCCTCTGTCTATCGTGCCCTTCCCACGCTCGCTCCTCTTCCGTCTTCGTCCAGCGTCCTCCCTGTCCGTCCCCCGTACGTGTCGGTGCTCGTCGATTCTTTGCCCTCGTTTCCTTTTTATTCCCACCCCCTTCGGTTCGACGTTTGCGGAGCATCCCTTTTGGGACCGGCCGTGGACCGCGGAGAGAGCTTATTCTAGCCGGTTCCCTTCCTCCGCCGCGCGACGGAATGAATTCGAATTCCTCTCGAGTCCCGGCATCCCTTTGTAGCCGGGTGCTTCGTCAGAGGAGGATCGATCCTGTCCGGCAGGATAAGGAACGAAGCCCGATGGACAAAGCTAACTGGGTGGAAAGGAAGCAGCGGACTCTGCTTCGTTTTAAACTGTATCGAAACTTTGTACTGGTCGCTCCGGAGGCAGCACTGGGAGTTGATAGACGTCGCCGGGGATAAGTAATAGTGCGAAGCTACAGCCAATGTGGTAATCGCAGGCTGATTATGTGCAGGTGCGAAATGAAGAACAGGTGAGTTCGGTGAAGGTAACCGATGTGGGCGAGCTAAAATGCTGCGTCAAAGCGCCAACTGTATTTTGCGATTTTCAAAGTACGCCCTGTCTAATACTAGGGGAGACCGGGGCAAAGTGAGACGAGAAAAGTTTGAAGTCGAATAAAATTTTTTCCCTTATAATAAAAATGTGTGGAAATAGATTTATAATATAATTTGAACATTACTATTGATAAATGACGAATAGCAATACTTAAAATAAACTTGAAGTATATTAAAATTCGACTTGAAAAGAAAAAGCCAAAACACACCACTTTACCCCATATATGGGGTAAAGTGAGTTACTATCCGGGGTAAAGTGAACTGCAACAAAAGACGAACTTTAATTAAGTATACAGCTAATTATTAACCCCTTGCGCTGGAATGACGTGTGTAGCACGGCAGCTTCTGTCTTTTTTGCACCGTGGTTGTCAACAACTATGGAAATTTTTTTGAGGTTAGTTTCTGTTCCACTACGCCGCGTGGCTTTCTAGTCAGCTGACAGGTTAGGCTATTGCACACATCACTTGCGCATCTATTCTTTGCAGCCATTTGCAGCTCAGGGTGCGTTCCGATTTTCGCAGTGAGTGCATGAAATTGGTGGCATCGTATTGGTGGCATCGTACGATTCCCTAGAATTTCTCTTACTTTCCACCAATACGATGCTACTTCCGGTGCAGCGAGCGTGCAGCAAACGCAGAATTTCAGAGGTGAAGCAGTCACTGCGCGCGCGCATGCGTATTTGTTTTTCCAATCTTTGATTATTTGAATTTCTCTATTGGAAATAGCTGATACAATTTAATGAAAAGTAATAAAAACAATTAATTCTCTCATGATTACAATGCCACTTTTTTACGTTATTATTCCGAAGAAACTTCATGTGATGTTTTTTTTTAATACAAATGTATAATTACATACTTATTATCGATTATCCCGGAATAACCTCCACAATGTTCTCCATAATCTGTCATTTTTAGGCAAACATAATCTGTCCGAGTGTTTTGTTTACAATTAATGATATGTATATTAATTCTGATTCTAAATGGCAAGTTAATATCATCTTCATTTTCGCTTTCATCAGACGAATCACAGCTGCTGATTTCATTATCACTATTATTTAATAGTATCGAGGTTATTGTAAACAACGTCTCTTTTTCCATAGTAGCATTTTTAAATTTCAAGACCGCATGGACCGCTGCGATTTCTGCACTCACTGCGAAAATCGGAACGCACCCTCAGTTTACCCCGGTCACTTTACCCCGAATATGTACACAATGGAAAATTAATTATTTAATAATGTTAGGATTAATGTTTTCTCAAACGCGTGTACACGTATGTTTATAAGCTTGTTATAAACATGCAGAAAAAATTTGGAGTTAAAATAACACATTTAAGACTCATTTATCCAAAAAGCTGAATTGAAAAGAAAACCAATCGGAAGTCTCTAAAACTTCATGTTTAATTTTTTAAATGAATTTCCATTTTTCGATATCTGAATGTGCATAATTATCATTGTGGTATTACACACATTTATTACGTCACCAAAATTTGTAAATATATTCTATTGTTAAAGAATAAATTAAGAAAGCTCATTTTACCCCGAGGTTCATTTTGCCCCGATCTCCCCTACCTAAACGACCCAGTTGCCTCCAAACTTTGCGTGCAGCACCAGATTTGTCCCACTGATCTTAGCGAGCTCTCTGCGTCCCTCCTTTTCGTGCACCAGACACTGGAAACCTGTGTGGGGAAGGTAATCTTGCAGCAGTGCGCTGCCTTACTTCCCTGACTTCGTCTGGATGTACTTTTGCACACACACATTCTGCACTGACCTTTCGGTCTATGGATTTTCACCTTTGACCTCGCAATCCCATCTTATTGCTGCATTGATGCACTGCTGGTGCGTGAAACGAAGGGTAGCTGTAATAACCGGATTTCTTTACTATTTTCTGATAGCTTGACGTAACATGTATGGTTTTGATATACGATCGGTTAAGTAACCCTTGCATTGTGGATGATTTAAAAAAAAATCTGAATAAAGGTGTATGTAGCTGCTATAAAATCTACGAATTTTTATAAAATGGCAAATTTTTGGTGGGCGGGTGAACGAGTGTAAGTCAGAATTATTAGTTTTGCAGGGATACACTTGGAATATTTAACCCTCTAGGGACGGGGATGTTTTAAACTTAACGTAGAATTTTTTTGAGCGTTAAAATAGTCTATTTTATACTTCGGATTTGGAAGCTACTTGTTAATTTTTTTTTTTAATTTGTTTATAACAAAAAAAAGTTTAATTTCGGGGTCTGATGGTACAACAGTTTCTTCTCTGCCTACTAAAGGTCACTATACCTATCAAATCTCGATCTTATTGATGGAACGTATATAAAAATGTGTTAATCTGAATGGGACTCTGGAGTCCCACTCGTCCCTAGAGGGTTAAGATGCTAAGATCAGGTGTTAAATTTTGTACGTGAAAGTTGGTAACATCTATGTTAAAAGAAACTTTTATTCTTAACTTAAATTCACAAGAGAGAACCGAAAAGAAACTGTTTAAGCTTGAGGTAAAATTTGAGTTCTACTCGCTTGCCTGCCCACCAGAGAATTACTAATAATATTAAATATTAGGTACACGTTCCATTGCACGATTTTACTAAAATTATAGTAAAGTATTTTCTCTTATCAGAGCCTATACTTTATCGGTGGTTCACTTTGTAACCTGCTACTAAACGATTACCGCGTGAATGGAGTGCAAGAAACGGGGATGAACTTAGTTACAGAATCACTCCGAATCATGAATGTTAAAAGAGAGGCTGAATTAAATCGCGGTCGAACGAACAAAGAAAGAATTCAGAGAGCTAAGCCTGAATAATTGCGAATGAGGTTCGCGGGAGTGTTTGCGAAACCGAGAATAATACCTTTATACATTTTGTTTCCTGAAAGCGACCAATTAGTAAGTAATATTCGTGTCCCGGGGTAAAAACCCTCTGAGCTATTGTGTGACTTTTAAAAATCTCGCCAATTAGAAAGCAATTTCCCGGGAACACGCCGAGGATTTCCCTCTGGTACACTGGTCGGCATATTTACGGCAAGCCCGTTTTCTTCTGCCCTTTTTCGCGTTAAACGATTTCTGCGTGTGTGTTTCCACTTAAACTCGGGCAAAAGTAAGCTTGGTTACAAATGCTTCTCCTTAAACTCTGTTTAGTGTTTAGAGCTCTGGTTTCTGTGTGCGTCGCGTGTTTGGGTTCTCTCGAAACTTTGAACTCTAAGAAGACCTCTTCCTGATTTCTCTTTTAAGTATAGGTACTTGATAAATAAAAATAATTACATAATGAAATTAATTTACCGGAAACCTGGAGTTCCATTCTGACACTCACGTGGATTTAACCTGTGTATTCGATCTATACTTGCATCGTACCAAAAATTTATAACTTCTGACTCCAATTTACTCACTCATTTTACAAGTTGACTTACAAAGGAAGATCAACAAACCGGAAATTTAAAAAGTTATAAAACTTTGGGGATATGTGGAGGATATTTAGGTATGTATTACGCAATTGTTTTTTGTTGCCCAAATTCACTCTAAGGGGGTGAAAATGACCCCTGAAAATTCGTGCATTTTCAAACTTTGTGTTTTAACTCGCGAAATATAAAAGATAGTAAAAAAAGTTTTCAGACAAAAGTTACTTCTTTTAATTAGGACTATCATTTGGTAACTTACAGTTCTTACAGCTCGCGAGTTATAACACAAAATCTGACAATTCCCGGATTTTCAGGGGTCATTTCATCTCTTTATGTTAATTTGAGCTTAAAAAAAATTGCGTAATACATATCTATATATCCCCAAAATTTCAGAATTTTTTAAATCTCCGGATTGGGGATTTTCCCTTTTTAGTATATATCCTAATTGCGTTTCAAATATGATACAGTTTCCAAAGAATGTATTGCAGGGACTGGTCAAGTATTCCCTAACAGCTTTGCGTAATTTTAGAAATTAGACGAAAGCATTCATATTATTCTTCCGAAGTTTCATTACTCCGCCGCGATAACCTCGATTTCACGAGACGAAATCAGCTAATCTCCAATGTCCAATGATCAATAATTACTAATCACGATTAAAGTTATTTATCCGCGCTTTGCCAGCCGAAATTAACGACGAATTTCAAACGTGGGTCCATAACGCATTTGATTATTCAACGTGGCTTTCAACGACTAGCTAATTTCGGCTTCCCTCCTACGAGGTAGGTAATAGATCCAAATTAGCGATGTATCAATGGCTCGTCGAGTCGACCGTGTGGAATAGAATTCTAACTAGCGTCACTAGCATTCGTCTGATAATCAGAAATTAAACGTGCCACCCTCTTTTTTTTAAATAACGCCTAAAACGTTGACGTTGTCCATGCAGGAACAACGACAGCCCGTTCACTAGCCTCGGTAATCAAAGCTCGAGAATTAGCGCGTTCTCTGCGAGAGTTAGCCTTCCTGCTCCACAGTGTGCTCGATTCAGGACCCACGTGTTCTATAGAACCTTCCACATTCATAATAACTATTCAAACCGTGCAAGAATAATCACTAAAGATCCACAAATGTAGCACGAAGTTATCACTCAGAGTGAATGTTAATAACCTTTAACCGAGTAGGAAGAATTTAACTAATCATTCTCACAAACATTGCAATTATCTACTCTCTGTACAAGGCAGTGCTTCCTTAAAAATCCTTTACGAACTTCGCTTGACCAGGTCTTGAACGTCTATTAAAATATTACTGCCACATTACACGTAGGGATTGCAATACCGGTAACCCGGTTTACCGGTTTCCCGGTAAATCGCGAGAAGTACCCTCAAATTTTTACCGGTAATTCGTCAAATTTTTACCGGTAATTCGATAAATTACGTATATCAATATAGCGCATATATGCGTTCGTTATTTGGGTCCACATCGGTATCAGTGAAAAAAACTTCAATTACTAATAAAGACGAAAACCGAAGTATCTCATGTAGAATCAACTGTAAACCAAAAGAGAACTAAAAATCTAAATCAAGTCATAAAAAAAATTGGACGTATTTTCAGGTAGAAAAAGTAAGGAGAAAATATATAGGTGGAAATGGCATATGATTTCTTAATGACTATCCGACCAACAAGCGTAGAATCTGAGAGTGCTTTATCCGTGGCTGGATTATTTTGTACAAAAATTAGATCGCGATCAGGAGACCAAAGTTTAGATAAATTATTTCTTTTGCGTGCTTATTTGTTAAAAAAAATTGTTAAATACAAAATATTTAATTATGTATGTAAGATAAGATTCTTCTCATTGTTTTCGTGGTGGAGATCCATATTAATAAGTATTGTCAATAGTTACACAAATATATCTATTTTCTGTTATCTCATTTCAATTTCATGTTCTGAATAGTTTTCTTTGCATATATTTATTATAACGCTCGATTAGAGTTCAAAAAAAAATTTTTTTTGTAATGTTTACTCTCATATTTTCAATACCTTAAAAAATACCGGTAAATTATCGGTAAACCGGTTTTGATTGAAAATTTTACCGAATTACCGGTAATTGAAAAAGTCGGTAAATTTGCAATCCCTGATTACACGGCAAGCTTTTATTTCCTTCAACTTTCCTCACAGCTCCCCAATGTTTCTAAAGCAACCCCTCGAAGGATTTCTTTGCACTCCTAGCCGTCGTCGCCTGGAAATCACTATCAGCGCCAGATCGTTAACATAGCAAACGTTTGATAGACAAGCGACTCGCGGGATCGCGATGAAAGCAGCCCCCTTGGTCACTGATTGCCACGGATCCAGACCGTTCTCCCTCGGCTTTCTGGGAGGTGGTGGCCGGGAGGGGGTTAATCGCCACACGGATCACCTCCCTTTTTCTTGCTGGCGGCCTTTTATGCTAAACGCTCGCTTCATTTGAATGTCGCTAATGCGAAAAACCGATGCATACTAATGGAGAGTGTTCCCCCCCCCCCCGTTCTCACCCTCCCGTCAAAGGGTGGAGGCTGAACACCGAAATCACCGCCCTCCCCCGTTTCTACCCCCCGTGTTCGTACGCGGTGTTTGCGTGCACAGCCACTGGCTGTTTCTAAGCCGGCTCTTTATATCATATGCATGCATTAAGCTGGGTATGGAAGGTGCTTCGACGGAAGCTGCTCGTTGGAATTGAAGATTTCTCGGCGGCTGAGAAGCTTCAAGCGATTTCAAGGCAAATGCAAACCGTTATGGTGACGATTCCGCCGCAATTTACGATTGCCGTTGCGGCGCAACAGAGCCTTCGTGCGCCTGTAAACAGCCCTTATCGGATAATCTGTGAACCACTAGAGACCGGTATGGACAATTATGTATAACGCTGTTAATATTATTGTGTAGCTTCTTAATTGTATGATTGCAATTTGTTTCGTAAATTTTTGCAGCGAATTGTCGATGAGAAATATGAATTTTATCGAGGCTCTGCACCCCCAATTTAAATTCTATTATTAAATTCTATTATACCGATTTTTTTACTATTCGTATGGTTGTGGAACTCTGGTAATAGGAGATGGGGTTTGAGATATGGTTTTCTTTAAATGGAAGCATATGTTCTACTAATGCTTAAGGGGGAGACCACTGTAAAAAATCTGAAAAATCGATTTCTTCTTTTTTACATTTTCTGAAAGACGTACATTTCAAGAATGCTGTCTCCAAATTTTACGAAGAAATCCGCCAAATTGACGGAGATATGGTGTTTCCCGTGAAGCGGTGTCAAACGCGCGACTGAGCCGCGCGGAACATTGAACGCGTTTTCCTCAGAATTATATTTTTCAACCGCGCTGACAGTCTACAGAGAAAACTATACGTCCAAATAACACGAGCAATGGCGTTTATTGTACGAGAAACTCGTCTCTATTACTTGACGATCAGTTTTTTTTTTAATTAACGAGCTCCTTATATTTTTTTATCAACATTTCCCTAACTTTGTACCCCGGAAACATGTTTTTTTTTTCAGTGGTCCGCCATTTTGTAATTCCTTGCGATTTTGACTTTTTTTGATCGTCACGTAATAGAGGCAGGCTTCTAGTTTCTAAATATTATTGTGTTTTTGAATTCGGATTAACCATATGGCCTGGGCACTGTCAACGCGACTAGCATGTTTTTGCCGCAGCGCAAATTTTGACGAAGAGTATACAGGAAACGGAGTTATGAATTTGATTGAAAATTTTTTTTTCTTACCCTTCGATTACCCTACACTATTAACTATACTGAGCGATACATTGATTTACTTGCGTTGTTTGGTTGAAATAAATTCCCCAAAAGACCCTTACATTACGGACTGTTACAGTGGTCTCCCCCCTTAAGTCAGAATGAAATTGCAGACAGTTTCAATGGCATACATTTATATGCTATTCATTTGCATACGACACGAGGCATTTAATACAAAATATCTTGATATGAATATATATATATATATATATACAACAGGTGGTGTTTCATTTTAAATATCTTGTTACGCAAGTGGACGAACAGCACACAAACACAAGTCAAATTTTCAAATTTATATTTTACTTTCCTCCAAGTTAAAAATTAAAACAATATACGTTTCCAGTTAAAAAGAATACATATGGCCTCGGAAACTAGAAGTGAGAATCCCCAGAACAATGATACCTACTTCTATCATCATATGTATATACCTCCTTCTTAAGTTGCGCAACTTTCACTGTTTCTTAAGTAAAAAAACAACGAAGATGTTACATTAGAAGCCGCTTAAGGGGACCTTCCGGTCTAAAAGTCGATTTCTTTTTATTTCATTTTTCGAATGTTCAACCTTTTAGGAATACGTGTTTAAAAGGATTTGTTAATATTCGTAAAATTCCAGAAGTTATAGGCATTTGAATAGCGGCAAATGCATGAGCAACAACCGGGCACTCGGTGCTCACGTAAACCTTTAAGGGGACCTTCCGGTCTAAAAGTCGATTTTTTTTTATTTCATTTTTCGAATGTTCAACCTTTTAGGAATACGTGTTTAAAAGGATTTGTTAATATTCGTAAAATTCCAGAAGTTATAGGCATTTGAGTAGCGGCAAATGCATGGGCAACGACCGGGCACTCGGCGGTCACGTAAACCTTTAAACGCGTTTTTCTCGAAACAGTGTTCTCAAAACGGTGGGACCTGTATCTCCAAAAATTATTATCCGATTCGACTGAACCTTCTTTTATTTTGAAGAATATACTTCTGGCTAGGGGGGGAACTAGAAAAATTACAAAAAATTGAAAATTTATAATTTTCAAAGGCGTTGAAAGGACGAAAAGTACAGGGAAAAGTGATTTCAAACTTCAAGTGTCGTTATTTTCTAAAAAAATGTCATTTTTTTAATTTTTTCTAGCCCCCCCCCCCCAGCCAGAAGTATAATCTTCAAAATAAAATAAGTTTCAGTCAAATCGGATAATAACTTTTGGAGATACAGGTCCCACCGATTTGGATCAATTTTTTGACGCCTTGACTTTAACGAATCCCCAGGGCCGTCTGCAATAATTAATTATAAAACAAAAAATATATTTCTATAACTTAAGATATGCTTAATACAATGCAAAAAGTCCCATTAAATTATATATAGTAGTTTTCCTTTAATTAATTCCTAAATATCACCTATTTTTTTGGGCTCTAGACCGGAAGGTCCCCTTAAACGATCTCAGCGAGCACAGATAGCAGTTGCATCAGGTTGCTGTCTGGAATTACACAGCAACCGAACGACACCTCAGGATATCCAGCCTTTCCGCGTGATTTCGCGAACGATTTGATCACGAATTAATAGATCGCCGCAAAAGCGATCCCCGAGGCTCCCAGGGCGGTTAATTAATCGACCGTATATATTTGCCAAGCAAGACCAAATTACTGGAATCCTAGATGCAGCCGAACCGAAACCGAACACGTCAACCGAGGAGCGCTCCGCATCCGATCGCTGAGCCTCACCGCAAATAAGCAAAATCGTCTTCGTCTACTTCGTGTGTACCCTTCCTAAAGGTGGCGTAGGTGTGCACCAGTGTCTCTCAAACTTATTTATCTTCTACCACTCAACAAGCTCAGAGCCAAGATTCTAGATGTCCTCTTCAACTTTTCATTCTCTGTTCTCCGAGTCGAGGGATTTTCTAAGTAAACTGAGTATTCTGTTAAAAATTAATCCCAAACACAGGTGTGTACACCTTTTCATTTTGAGACTGATAAATAAAATTTGAAAGTGTTGTTTCCCTCTGATATCAAATTAAATAAGAAAGCTACTTTCACTATTGTATAATGTCTTCCTGCTTTCCATTAGATTTTTAAGGCATTTATTTGGCTTTGAATAATACTGAGGCTTAGAAAAATAGTTCCAAGAGATTCTTAGTTTAAACAGGTTGATCGTCGAATAGGAATTTAGTAACTTTTTGGATTACGAAATTATTTCTATTTAATAGAACTCTTGGGCAGAGTATTAAACTAAAGATAATTCTCCAGTTACGAAACCGGAATTCTCTATTGAATTTCACTGCAATCTGGCACGGAGGACAAGAGCAAACTTTTTAGACATTCTCGCCTCCGAAAGTCGGGCGCGGTAGCTCGTTTGCGAGCCACTGGTGTACACGAAGGGGCCGACGATCCGTCATTAGCTCGACAAACGTTTCCGCAGGATGGTTTAAAGCATAAGCAAATAAACGACACTTACTGTACAAGCCGATGGTGCCGTCGGTCTCTCCACGTGGATTTTTCGCCACGCACTTGTAGTTACCGTAATCCTCCTTCTGAAAGAGTAACATTAACGTTAGAGATGAAAGGGTATCTTCGAAATCGAGGGAGATTTTTGGAGAAGCCTACACTGATCGACGTATTCGTTCAAGAAACTGATCTCAAATAGAAGAAAAATAAATTAAACACACATTATTACTCCTACGGGTCCAAGCGTTAATGAAAGACTTTTATATATTATTGTTACAAAAAGAAAGTAACTTAAAAGTGACGTATGTAGTTTGCACAAAATTTATATCGAAACGAAAATTAGTATTCCATCGATCTCTATCTTTCTTTCGTAATTCTACATTCCACAGATTTCTATGAAGCTAATTCTTCGAAAACTGAAATGTTGCTTGCGCAAGGAGAGGTTTTTAGGTGCCCGCCTCCGATTGCTTTGGTTTTGGTATACGTATTCTTTTTTATATTGGCCCGTTTTCATAATTAGGGGGTTAAATCACCTCTCAAAGTTCATAAGAAGAGGTACAATAGTTTCTATTATTAGTTTAAAGAACATTATAACGTTGTGTATATCAAGTATTTATTCTTATCAAGTTTTATTCAACACAATTTTATAATATTCTTTAAACTAACAATAGGGACTTTTCTACCTCTTCCTATGCACTTTGAGGGGTGGTTTCACCCCCTAAACATGCAAACGGGCTGAAATAAAAGGACTCTTATTTTTCGGCCCTCTAAAACATCTAAAAAAATCCAAGCAATCGGAAGGCGGACACCTAAAAACCTCTCCTCGTCAGCCACATGCCGATTTTTTTTCTATTCGTTTGTCCCTTTTCCCTCGCTTTAAAACTCTCGAGATAGCTCCGTTGATAACTTCTATTGCGGCTGACTCGCGGCTAGGTTTGATTTATAAAGAACAGCACGAGCCAAGTAGAAGTAACTTCTATCTTTACCGCGTTTGTACTACTGAAATCTTTTCCAGACGCATTTATTATCCTTGCAAAAGCAACGCAATAAAGATCCGCGAAAATAAAGGGACGGAAGGGGCCAGGAGAAAAAGGGCTGTATCTCTTCGTGAGTCGACGACAAGAGAAAGTTTCCCTCCATACAAAGGACAGGGGCATTTTTAAGCGCGTCCTTTCCATACGTGAAAATAATCCGCGAATAAATCTCGCCAGATGTCGGGGAACTTTTCGAATATCACCTGTTGGCTTTCGCAGGTGCCGGACGAAGTTAGGGTCAGGGGCCGTTCCCTTCCCGATTCGGGACTACACTTGTCGAGATTACTCCGCAGCTGGAGAATCTTGGACTTTTCTTGTTACATTTTTATTCGTTGTAAAAAAGACTGCCGCGAGAGCCGAGATTGCGAGAAGGAAACTGGAATAACCTGTTAGCGATCATATTTCTTACTGTACCTCTCTCGAGATTGGAGAGGACGTGTAGCACATAAGATATTGGGTTGGTAAGTGAACGAGACCTTTTTGAATCTAGTGCAGGGCGAATCATCTGAGGCAGAATACTTGAACACCTCGTTTGGGGGTTGGAGCTGCTAAAAGATATGTGGGAAATAAATTAGGTGGTCTCGGAGGAAGGATTTGATGGATGTTTCCTTTTTTTCTCAGGCTTGAAGATCTGCTTTGCAATTACTTGTCTTCGTGCTTATCAGCCGACTACTTCTTATGCAAGTATAAGCTTAAGGATTATATTGAATATTCTTTATTTTCTCAACCTGTACCATAAATGACTTACAAAGTGTTTTATCATATTTCCTCATGAAAGTTCATTGAAAGATATGCAAAAGATGATTAAAAGTGGCGTACAGTTTCCACTTTATAATGCAGGGAGCACGATGGATGGAAGAACATTTGCATGGTAAAAAGCTATTACAAAATGTGCGTACGCTGTGCACAGTGGAGAATAAAATATCAGCAGAGGAGATTAGTTTTTGGCGAGGCGAAAATATATAATAATCTGGATATTACCAGCGGAACTTGCTGTCAGGCCCAGAGACCACTATTATATTGCGGCTGTTGTTCGACAGTGGGCGAAGTATTCTGATTTACGATCGATATTTGCCCAGACTGCCAATTCGAAGGCACGGCTGTGCGACCAATGTAACATTTTTGAAACTGTAGCTAGTCGCTTTAATAAAATTTTATAACGCGACGGTTGTTAATGCGAGACCATTTTTGCCACTCCACGTCGAGTGTAGAGCTTTCTCTCGACGAACGGCATTTCGGAGGTAATTTTTTCCACCGATCCTTGGACACTGTTTTCGACGGCGGCTTCGCAATATGAATTCATTAATGCACGCAAACAAACTCTCCCCGCCAGACATGAAATTTTCATTGTCGATTTTACGTATCGATATTGCGAACAACTTTATTTTACCGAATGATAACGCTGCCCTCCTTACTTAAACTGGCCTATTTGGCATTTTTTCATTTTTTGAGATATGTTGAAATATTTGAAGTAGCACACGTCTTTTACCTTTTAAGTAATGTTAGAAAACTCTAAGTGCTTCGTAAATATTTATAAACAGTCTAATGTATTTAACCTAACTTATTTCCAAATGGTTAAAATATCCTATCTAAAACAATTAATTAATTGGTACGTTAATAATACATTACCTACCGGTACACCTATTACAAAAAAATATATTAGGCTGTGACGAAATAATGACAACATGTTTTAATTTGAATAAAGGAAAATAAGGACGGTACAAAGTAAATGATAAAACTTCGGTTATCTCGGTTGTTTCAAAATGCTAGATAGGACATTTTAACTAAAGAGGGCAGAACGGGTCTGGCTGGATTAAAGAGAGAGCGAGAGAGAGAGAGAGAGAGAGAGAGAGATACAAGATTTTTGTTAACAGAAATATTGTACTAAAGTATAATATTAAAGTCTTAAAAGATGCATTAAAATTGTTGCAATTGAATTATTTGATTTTCAATGAAGCTGTAGTGCAAGTGATAGGAAGAAATTAGAAATTGAAGTAGTATTATGGAATTTACGTTACAATTAAGAGAGATACTGAGAGAAGATAAATTGATCTCTTCATATAAGACACTAAATTGGCAAATGTGCATGAAAATACGTTGACACAGTTTAATTCACTAACATTCAATATTGCGTTCAGTATTCAGAGGGTCCATTTATCGATGGTACATTTGCAACCCCAATTTCAGGCGCAACTATGCCTGACTACATACCGGGCGTTTCTACTTGCTCGACTTTGCCAAGGAACCAGTTTACACGAAGGGAGGCCAGAGAAGCTGTTTCTGCTGCTTCACATCACTATTACGACCCTCTACTCGTTAACAAATAGACTAAATATTTCGATATTTGAAACCATACGTTACCATTTAAAAAAATCACTCTGATAATAACCTAGTGCCTGCCAGAAATATTAGCTCACAACACTCTCGACTCTACATCCTCCAAATTACAACAGGTCACTCTAAACCGCCACGCCTCGTGCCTAAAATATTCCACCCCTAGATCTCACTTTATACCTCCTCAGTCTCTCAATTGAGGGCTCGGATGCAATAAGGGGACTAGCGCTCGAAAATGGGAAAAATTATTGTCCAAACGCTATGAAATATTGGAAAATTAAATGCTGTTAAACTGTATTTTAAACAATATAGTGTTGTAAAGCTCCTCACGACACATATTTTTTCTATTCACAGTTTGATTATCGAATCATTACTATTCGAGCTAAAAATTATAAACGAAAAATTTTTCATCGTTCAAAATCATTATTTCTTTAAACATAAATTGCGATAACTTGAGTAAATATTAAGGGATCGTTATGAGACTTGAAACATAAAACTCAGAAAACTGTAGCGAAGCCGTAAAATGTATGCACAAAACCCTTATGTTAACAAATGTAATAATATTTCATTAAAAGGTAATACTGGATATAACCCATGTTTTTCAACGTTCGCCGTTAAAAAGAATCGAGGCAATTTTGGGGTACATATAACTTGCAGCGACAAACTTTTTCCTTAATATACAAGGAAGATTTTCACCAATGTTCACACTGACTAATAAATAATTGTAGAAGTTATGACGATATATATAATTCTCCCACGGCGCCAACTGTCAACGCGAATGCTAAGACTGCTAAATAGCCCATTACACGCGGCTGTTGACTATTGGTGGCGCGGGAGATTTATATATATCGTCATATCTTCTACAATTATTTATTAATCAGTGTGAAAATTGGTGAAAATCTTCCTTGTATATTAAGGAAATACTTTGTCGCTGCAAGTTATATGTACCTCAAAATTGCCTCGATACTTTTTAACGGCGAACGTTGAAAAACATGGGTTATATCCAGTATTACCTTTTAATGAAATATTATTACATTTGTTAACATAAGGGTTTTGTGCATACATTTTACGGCTTCGCTAGAGTTTTCTGAGTTTTATGTTTCACGTCTCATAACGATCCCTTAATATTTACTCAAGTTATCGCAATTTATGTTTAAAGAAATAATGATTTTGAACGATGAAAAATTTTTCGTTTATAATTTTTAGCTCGAATAGTAATGATTCGATAATCAAACTGTGAATAGACAAAATGTGTGTCGCGAGGAGCTTTACAACACTATATTGTTTAAAATACAGTTTAACAGCATTTAATTTTCCAATATTTCATAGCGTTTGGACAATAATTTTTCCCATTTTCGAGCGCTAGTCCCCTTATTGCATCCGAGCCCTCAATTATTGACTCAACCGAAGTTCAAAGAGCATGTACAACCACACCCGCGAGTCGCGCTTCTTTCGACGCCTTTAATCCGAGAACAAGTAGAGAAGTCAACGACTAGCACCGTCGGGGATGAATGCCCCTCGCTCACCTGCAGCTCGTATATGGTGAGGGCCATGTGCGTCTTGTAGAATGGTGTCTCTGGTATCGACGTGGCCTTGTACTTGGTGCTCTCGTGAATCATCACTCCGTCCTCTCTGGTCCAGTAATTCAAAGAACTCGGATGAGCCTCGGTGTAGCATTCCAGGGTGACGTTGTAGCCCAAGGGCGCGCCGACCAATTGGTGCGGTATCCACAGCATAGGGGGGACTGCAACGAGAAAAGTGATTGATTGGCTCATAAATGTTCCAATTACTAGCGATACAAGCCGGGGCACCGCGATCGATAACCGTTCCCCGTCGATAAATCTCGGCCACGAGTCTCGCGAACACGCGCCCCTGCACTTCAACGCTCTTCCGAAGCGGGACAAAGCGACGAAATGGGGGACCAACTTTCTGTCCGACGGCCCAGCTAATTTGCCGGGCTCTGTTCCGCCTGGACATATCAAGTTTCCTCGCTTCCTTTCAACGAGTCAGCTGAATCGTCAGGGCCGTTTCAGATGAGACTAGTCGCTCGCGATTGCTACGTGGGATGGACACATAAATTTTTTCGAGTTCCTGCTTGTGCTATTCGAATTACTATTGTCTGTGTTGAATTCTATTTTTTTGTGATTTATATTATCATGTTCTATTTTTTGTGATTTATTATCATCTTCTATTTTTTGTGATTGTATATTTTCTTCTATTTTTTTTGTGATTTATATTATTATCTTCTATTTTTTGTGATTTATTTGTTTCATGTACTTGGCGTAATTTTTTTACTTTATTGAAGTTTTTTTATGGGGATCTCACTTCTTTTTAATAAATCTTTGCGTTTATCATAACAGTGTTAGGGGTGTACAGTTGATGCAAAAGTTAAATTTTGTTGGGTTGGTTTGAGGGTTGTTGATTTTAATTAAATTTAGAAGCAAGTGGGAACACAAATGCCTTTGTGTTTGATATTTTGCTATGAGAGGTTGTTATATTAATAATTATATTATATTACATCAATGATTATATTATATTATATTATATTAAAAGTATTTTCTTAAACAAAAAAATTCTTTCAATAAAGTGACCAGAAGTAATGAAATCAAGTTCGAAAATGTTTCTTTATGCCACGCGACTACAGTTGTCATTTACCCCTGTCATTCGCATATCTCCTTTCAATTCAGTTTTCCTTTACTCCGCCAGCTTTTAATCTATACCTCGAGTATCACGTAATTGAGGTAAAATTAGAAACAGGATGCCGGATTAAAAACAACAGCTGGAGAGAGCAGCACCACGTTACGATGGGCGTTACTTCAACGTTTCCAGCTGTAGTTTCGTTTTAAATGGGCCGGCCCTGCGCGAAGAATGAAGACGAATGCCGGCAATATTTTATGGAGATTCGATAAAGTGTTCCTTGAATTACAGGAACAAAAGGAGCAGGCCATTTTTTCCTGTTTTACAACGCCGTGATGGATCGTCGCTTCTAAATGGGGCGCGATCAGAAAGGTGAAATCTGTACGTGTCGTAGCAGCGTATTAATCGAAATCGAACATTCATTTCATATACCGTGCCCTCGAATGAACGTTAAAGTCGATGTCCTGCAGCTGCGACGAGGAATTGACCTCTCGGTGCAGCATATGTCACTCGTTTGTTGAGCGAAGAACCTGCAATGTCTAAAAGCTCTTCGTGACTTAAATAATTCGTGACTAATGAGGAGAATTATTCACTGCATTCCATTCATTAGCACAGAAATACATATAGGGGAGACCGGGGCTAGATGTTACAGGGGCAGGTTGTTACAAAGCAGTTTAAATTATTTTCGCTTCGACTATCACTTCGACGATGAAGTGGCTGATGTGTTTCAACCACACACAGTTGTGTATGTTGTTTGTTCGTAGTCGGTTCACGCGTTGTCACTTTATTACAGTTTTTTGTGTTTCCGGTACTAATAGTAACTTTTCTCTTTCTACTTCAATCTTTTCTACCGAACAGACAGATAAATGTATGTAAATTAATATTACCACGTTTGAATCAGTGTTCATTTAGCTACAGATTCGTACCAAGAACATAAGAATACACCAATCTGCTATGAACTTATGGCTTTTTATACACAATGGTGTCAACCGGGGCAAGTTGTTACACAAGGCAAGGGGCATGTTGTTACATACGAAAAGGCTCTTACATTCAAAGAAAGGCTCCACAAAGTGGATTCAGTGCATAGAGTGCAAAAAGTGGGCACATGAGAAGTGTGCAAAACCTAAAAATCACTTTTATGTGTGCATTAATTGCGAGTCCCCGTATGAAACGGGCGATAATTAGTGCAACTGATTTCGGTAGTTTTTTATTATTTTTGAAATAGATTTTTTATTCTATATTTATTGTAATAGATTGTTACCATTAATAAATTTACTTTTGTCCACGAAAATATAATTATATTACTCATAATAAGCCTCGTTTCGTAAAATTTAATCCTGTAACAACTTGCCCCGTATTGTGTAACAACTAGCCCCTACTCGGGGCACGTTGATATAACATGTCTCGACCTTCATAATGGCTTGTTTCAAAGTCATGGTTTTCGTTTAATTACATGCGATAACGGTCATCGGTAGAGGAAATAACGTACTTTAAGTGCGAGTCACTGATAGTATTGAATATGGTATGCAAAAAAAAATAAAAAATAAAAAACTGAAAAATGTAACAACTAGCCCCGGTCTCCCCTACCGACGCACAGTGGGGCTGAAGAGGAAAAAAGTCTTAAAATGAAACTTGTATTTTTGTGTATTCATCACTGTATCCTGATAGCCGATGGACCAACGTATCTAATCTATATGACAGATAAGGTAAATGTCCCAATGGCAAAACAGTTAAGGAAGCAGTTGAGATGATTGTAATTTTTTTTATATTTAAATAGTATAAAATTATAACTAAATATAATTATTCGAAAGCGAAAAATGTCTACTTTCACATAACGTAACAAGAATCTACATTTGTTAAAGCAAAAGTTTTAAATTAATTAAAACATGAAACTGTTCATATGGCCCAGTAATTAAATAAAATTTATAGCGTGTCCCAGTCATTAATTAACAGTGTCCCAATTATTGAATATGTATTTAATTTAACTATTTCTATCAGTTAATGAAAAGAAATCAACTGACTGTAGTTCTTCTTCTTTATCTTTTTTACGTTCGGCATGACTTTATGTCTGAAAAAGTTAAAAAATGATGAAAAGTATATTATAAAAGTTTAGGTTATATTAATATTATAACGAGTATAAGATTAATTATCCTAATAATTCTTAAACAGTATTATATTTTTGTCTAGTTATTATTAACGTAAATATATAGGATACAAAAAATACTTACTTTGGTACAATAAATATTTATAATTTTATAACTACTGAACACTGACGTCTGTAACACCGCGGTTAAACAACCATTGAACACACGTTTAATGATTGGTACGTGTCATGTTACCGTGTACTAGTGGATAAACGCAACAATTTCAATATTAAAAACAAAAAATTATTAAAAGATCCAATTAATTTTAAATTCTTCAATGTATAATAAATCCAAAACAACTGTATAATTTCAAAAATTATAAAATAATAATTAATTACAACCTTAACAAAAATATTATCTCGCTTGCTTGAGCCCATTAGGTAAGAAGCGAGATTGAAACTGTTGAAGCTTTACTGTACAATAATATTTTTGTATGATATAACTATTCAGTTATGTAAGCTTATAATTGTATCTATATAAAGCTAATACATTTTGCAATTATATTTCGAACAGTTTAAACGTTGCAAATTAGTAAAACTATTATTATTAATAAAATTTCTTCTCAATTTTTAATTATTGGGCCATGTTTAAGGACTGGGACATTTACCTTATGTCATATTCATATTAATTGCAAAGAAAAATTGGTCTGAAGTTGACCGTTCGTATTCTAACGGGAAACGTGTCTATATTCGTACCAGATTGTCGAATTTTTTCTGAATTCCTCTACATATTTTTATTTTCTTACGGCATGTATTTCGAAGGTGTATAGTCTCAGCTTATTTGTGACATAAATACTTTTCGAAAATTCTTCACCGTAATCCCACTATACAACTTCAAATGAAGCTACCTAGTATTTCAAGTTCTCATTAACTCTTTTAGGTTTATAAAAAAAGCTCCGCCTTCCTCCGGTCTCTAGATAGTACTAATTGAAAGCAGATACCATCTACTAACAGCCCTCCAAAAATTGGCTGCATATATTTGCAAGTTTGGCTGTTATTAATACATAATCACCCGAGTGCGCTGTGCATGCGATTTCGCAGAAACTCATCACCACAGGGGTATTCCTCGCTATTTTTGCACAGTTTCTATTTTCTATTACTTTTTGGTAGTTTTAGTTTGTATGAACAGTAATATTAATTGTTTTATTATGTAATTTTAGTAGTTTAATGTAATATGTTATTACACTATTGTGTTATTTTCTTTCCCTAATATGTTTTATAATGTTTGATGCTAATCAATTCGTTTTTTATGTAATATTACATACTTATTAGTAACATAATTATCATATATGGTTTTTGTGTACCGAATGTGTACGTGGTTTATTGTTGTTTTATTCGTGATAGATGCTTTAATTTTATTAATGGTCCTGTCCATATAACCGTTGGCTATTAAGAAGTGATATAAAAAAAAAGTATTAAAAAATATTGAGAAACATCGAAGTTATGAGATTTTTTCCGCGAATCCTATGTTACGGGCCCCACTGTGCGACGGTGGATCGAGGAGCTAATTCCCAAATAGGTTAACGAGAGGCACATATGGGATTAAATAAATTCGATGAAGACGAACTCGTCATAAAAAATAAATACAGAGTGAAATATATTACATAAACTCATACTAAAAATGGCAGAAATTTACATAATCCAAGGTATTGCCAGCCACTGACATTCCTAACACTTTATCGCTAGCGGACAGTTAATTAAAATACGAGAGCGCAGATAACGAGTGCTCCAAAGTGACAATTTAACTAATCAAAACTGATATGATAAATCTACACCTTTGAAGGCACACAGCGAGCGACAACGGGCAGGAATAATTTGCTCGCGGTCCTGGACACGCCGCTTTAAACTTACAATTTTGCGCTGCCCAATTTGACGTGAAATTTTAAACAGATTACCCCCATACGTCACGCCCTCCGCTTCCGAAACATTAAATCTGTGAAGATAAGTCACGCAGACTTAACTACGCTCGCCGTAGAAGAGTGGCTTCTATATAAAAACGCAATTCCGCCAGGACGAATGGTTTTCCATGGGCGTCTCTCCTGGCTTTTGATAATGCTTCCTTCCATGGGACGGGAGTTGGCTTCAATTTAACTTAAACCTCGTAACAATACACCGGGCGACCTCCAACTTTCCCGCCAACTTTCGGTCATATTTTTTCTGGCTGTTCGGGGCGAGTCAGCGTTACCTCGCGCGGCGACGTCCCCGACAAAAGGGAGGAGCAAATTATGTCGGAGGGGTGGTGCAGGTAACCGGCGGGGGGGGGTGGTTGTGTTTAAAATTTAAATGAAGAAGAAAAACGGTCACGCATCGGGAGGATCTGAACGACGAATTACTCGACGGAAGACACTGGAACGAATTGATAATTTCTGGGAAATTGAAACGGCGAAGTTTCGGGCGCGTTTATGCGCTGAAAGTTGCGAGGGGCGTTTGAAGTACACGGTATTTTCACTTCTGATGGAGCGGAGTCACTGAAGATGATTTCGAAGGTACTTGTTATTATAATACATTCAAACGAGATTGCTGCGGACATTGGATATTCTATTTCTATTTAGGAGGAAGTCTACGTGACACGTGTGCCGGTGATTATCAGAGTGGTGTACGTCAAAAACGAAAAAATTGAGATTTCTCTTATTTCATGTTATGTTGATTTATATTTAAATATTATGTACACGCACATTTTTGTACAAGTTACTCATAAAATTTTGCAATGACAGATAAGTTTGAAGGAGCATATATGTCGTGAAACATTTTATTCAACAATGGAAAAATATTTTTTAATACGCCCAAACGCAACACTCGAAATATCTCGGATCAAAAAATATATGACACATGGCTAACACTTTCATAATCACTGGCATATATGTGTGTTTGATTTTGTGGCTATTCTTTGTGCAACTTTGAGATTAATCCTAGTAAGTTCTTACAGAGACTAGGGTGACTGTACCTAATATCGCCAGTGTTCCTAATATCGCCACTCGCTATATCTCGCAAAGTAAGCTCTAAAATTTATCGGTTATGCACTGAATTGGTACCTAAACATATGTAGGAAGACGTACTGTAAATGCAGCATCGTGTGATCAACAATTAGAGAAAGGGAAGGGTTTTAGAGAATCTTAATAGTGTCAAAATTTATTGGACTATCATAATTTTACATCACATTCGGAGAAGGTAAGTCTAATAATTCTGTGAATGCAAGAATGTCTACTAGAAATACCTAATTAATGATGTGCTTAAGAAATGAAATCGATTCAAATATTTTTCGTAATGAAAATAGCGTTTTCAATACCGCCTACCGGAGAACAATGGTTTCGATGTAATGTTTGTTACAGGTGAGGTCACGAAATGTGCGGAGCAACCGAAATAAACTATATTTGTCCAATATGCACATCGGAACGTAAAAAATAAAATATTTTAAAAATCTATATTTTTAAATTTCCATATTATTCTAATAAAAATAAAATCAAAGATGGATAAAAAAACATTTATGCAGCAAGGAATAATAAAAGCACATGTGAAAATGACTTTAAAAACTCATATATACATGAATTAATCAATATTTATTGAGTAGGCGATATTAGGTACACTTTTTTCAGGACCCAATTTTTGCATGTCTTACGTTTTTTGAGTCCTAATTAAAAATTGGTAGGTTTCAACGATTCTAACTTATGCTACTTGAAAGATGAATAATTTCTCTTTACTTTGAAAATAACTGCATGGAAAATTATCAATTATTATTCAATTGATAGCAATTTAACTTTTGCCTGGCGATATTAGGTACAGTCACCCTATATTATTTTTGTGGCGCAGTAACTTCTGCATGAAATATCTGAACTTCGTGAATTATATAGAAGCACAGGCTCGCACAGTTTGCCAAGAATTTTAAGAAAAAGCTGCAACAGCCCCTGAGTACAAAATTCTAAATTGCAGCTCGTAACGAAGTACATGCATTATTTCGAGCTGGCAGCGGCATCGCGCAATTTTTTCTCAACGGAAACGCGTGTGCCCTGGAGCTGTTTAATGTTTATTCGGTAAAAATAGGGCGAACATCGGATATGATGTAAGGAAGTATCTGATTTTGCCATCAGCCCGTGGTGGACGAAGACTGATACAAGAGCTGGTAGATAGTAAAGAGCTTTAAAATTTAAATAAAGATCCTGCGTCGAATGGTTTCAGGAAGCAACTTTCACCCCCTCTAATTCCACAGGGAATTACATGGCTCCCTATCTCGCTGTACCCATAACGCCGCCTGGAAGCTTGATTTTTCTGATCCTTGAAGATTCTTCGAGGCATGTTTTATTTAAAGACGGCGAAACATCTTGAAAGCTTATCCTCGATGTCGAGAAAGATATATGATAAATAATATACACCCCTAAACGGATTACAACTCGTGTCATAAATGTTCCTTTCTAATTCCGTCTACGTCTGAATAAGAAGTAGGCTCATTTTTGCCATAGTGTCATTTAAAAACTTCAAACAAATTCGTGGCGAAAGTTACACTCCACGTTTCATCTTGGTTCTTAGTGTAAAAGGTAATTTTCAGCTTTTAAAACTATCTATCAGGCTATAATATTTTTACGATAGATTTACGGCAGCTCGCGAAAGCCCACGTACACCCCATAAATTTGGAATATTATGAAAAATAAAATACTGTCAGTAATTCTGGCGAGTATGAGTGTATGTAAATGTTTGCGACTGACTGCGCATTTTTTTTTCTCGCAAGTGAAAAGAGAAATTGCTTACTCCATTCAGCGAGCTGGTGTTTTTTTTTGCGGCTCCGTAGAATTTATTTATTACTGCCGGGTAATCTCGGTGGGAAAACAAATATCGCGATTTAAATAAGAGTGCCTTCGACACGGCGAGGCGAAACGGTAAAAGAAAAGTGGATACGAGCGGCAAGTGGATGTAAATTACCTGAAAATTTAAATAAACATCCCCCTTGAATTGCTCCGGAGAACAAAGTGCATTCCTTTGAACCTTCTTCCTTTATCCTACCGCTTCCATTGATTTTCGCCACTCTGTTAAAATTGCTTTCATTTTCTACTGCCGTCGAGCTACGAGCAGCTATCCACGCAAGTTGCAGTGTTTTGTTAAATAAAACTACGGGGAATACCTCGGTCTCGCCTTTCATTTTACAACAAAATAGTAATAAAATGAGGCGCCTAAAGTGAACATCTTCTGTTCTCATTTTCGACGTAAATTCCTGACCTCATCCTGCAGAAAATTTTTAATATAATTTTCAAAATCATATCAGGTATTTCACGCCGATAAATGCGATCTGTTATATAATCACTATTATTAGTACAGTAGTAACAACTTCTTGAGGAACATGATTCTTATGAAATCTTGCGACTGACTAAAACCGAATATTTTCAGATCCAATATTCTAGGAAAATTCCCTTGCATTACTTTTACTATTCTTGTTATAATGTCAATAATTGGTACAAAACTTAATCGAACTAAGACTTCTAGAATCGTTAATGCTGGCATAACTGAAAGCTTGGCTTTCGGTATGAATTACTCACTGGAAGGATGTCGAGTAATTTAATTATTTCCAATCTCCAAAATAATTGCAGACTTCCTGCCAATAAGGAACAGTGTTCTAATTTTAACCGACTCGATGAAAATTTGCTTCCATCCCTTTTGTGTTGGTTGAATGAAACAGAAATCCGAGGGTGTCCGTAAAACAGGATGTTTGTGTATATGTATATGTAGGTACATTCCGCGAGAAACCGTGGAAATATCCAAACGTCGCCTGGTCCGATATAAATTGGATAAAGTCCCCTTCGCGGATTCCCTTTCAGATTTCTTTCTCCACGGATTTTTGCCTCCCTCGTATAACTTATACACGGTGGCAGTTTTACTTTGTATACGGTGTCCCTGTCTCTACGTCTTTTCATCGTAAATCAGTCCCGATATACATAGCGTCTAAAGTTGTCCACACCTATTGAAACAGCATCTCAGAGAAACCACTTCTTCGACGCTGCGAAGTTTCTGTTGCTCCTTATCAAATGGATATTTTCAGGTCAAGCATTAAATAATAAAGTAACTATTCAAGATAGATCGTGAAAAATGAAAGTATTATCTACTTAAAACTTTGATTATCCGAGTATTTAAAATAGTTTTATAGTTTTTTCCAGTTGCCTTCAATGACTTCTTCTTTTAGGAGGATTCGAATGAAGTATTCTAAAGAAATTGGGAAATACAATTTATACACCTCCTAAAAAGAGATGGGCAAAATTTTTATTTAAAAGTTACCAAATTTATTCGTCGTGTGTCGAATAAAATTAACCCCACAAATAAATTTTCGTCGAATAAAAACTTAACTTTATTCGTCACATAATCTAAAATTAAAGTAACTTTTATTCGATCCGTTATTTAAACAATTTTTTATTCAGTTAATGCCCAACTATGCTTCTAAACAACGCCTAAAAGAACATATTTCACAAGGAAAGAAATTAAACAGAAGTCTCTGCACCCTTTCTAGGGTAGAATCCCCAATTACTGACACCTACCTAATTACTATCACCTCAAGCTATTTTACTGAAAATAACGAATAAATAAACGTTGTAAAGTCATACACAAAAAGAATTATGTAATTCAACCTATAATCTATACGCTAGAAAATGCACCACTTAATATTTTTTTTCATTAATTTCTATAATTGACGATACAAAATTTTAATTTGATGACAACAGTGGAAATGGCGACTTCCTTACTAGTGAAAGAGAAAACAGGGCACTAAAAAAAGGGCTATAATTACTATAATTAAATGATTTACATAATAAACAATAATTTTTTAGGACAATATAAGTATCATAGAAAGTCACAACGATCGTAATATAACGATTAATTAAGCCTTTTTAATTAATATATGGGTGATAGTGATTGGTACAAGCGTTTCAAGCATTTTGGTATTACTGTCATAGCAGTAGTTGCTCATGTACATGAGACGACATAACCGTAAAATGAGTAATAAACAGTATTAGGTTAGCTGGCAGTAATTGGGGTGTCAGTAATTCAGTCACACACGTTTTAGAGGTGTTAGTAATAGATCTCGAAATATGTTTTTTAGATTAATGAATTTATATATAAAAATAGAAATTCTGAGACCCACAAAATGTTTTTCATGAAGTAAACATATTAAACCATAATAAAAAAAATAAAATGCTTATACTTTTAGTCAATAAATACAGATACTATGCAATAATATTAGAGTCAGTCCTTAAGGGGGGACTCTACCTTGTTGGACCGAAAAATTGCATTTTTTTTTTGCTTTTTCGGAAAGATATGAGTCTTGTGTATACACTCTACAAAGTCCTTTATGGCCCTGGAATAGCTTAAATAACGGTAAGTAGTCAATTTCTATCCTTGTACATAATATGAACTTTTAAACTCGATTTTCTCGAAACTACATTTTTCCACCTGGCGTTGAAGAAATCTCGACAACCAATGAAGCAAACAACTTGAAATTTTACATGCATGTTGAGCAAGCGTCTGTCTATCTATGGTAGTAGATTTATCGCCGTATTGTAACCGTTCCTAATTTTACTTAATGATGTTTTGCCGATTTTTGAGAAAAATTCGATTCAATCATATTCAGAAGCCTGCCATTTTAACATTTCTTTGTTTATCTTAATGAATCTACTACCATCGATAGCCACATTCATACAGATTAAGAATCTCTTTCGTTTTTGTGTTTCAGATTATCCTTCGAGTATATTTCGTTAACGCCAGGATCACCCGATTTTTTTTCAACGCCTCAAGTCAGCGCTCTGTATCAGCCACATCTTTTTTTTACCGTCACACAAAAATTTATAACAAGAGCTGAAGATACAATAAAACAGCCTGTCAAACCGCAAATTAATTTGTCAAACCGTTTTTGTACAAAAAATTCACCAAAATCATCGATTTTTCGGCCCAACAAGGTAGAGTCCCCCCTTAATGTGTCAGTAATTGGGGCTTCTACCCTACATATTGAAAAGTCACAAACTCGCCCACAGATGGTCCCACAATCCCCCAGATATTCAATCCATTCCACCAAAATGTGAACACCAAAGGAATCAAGTGAGGCATATTCCTCCTTAATCTTCAATTGGGGTGCCTTAACGACTTTGATCCGACCGATTCATCAAAGTCGCCACTACCTGCACCCCTTTAACAAAACACTTTGAGTAATCCCGCAGCGTCCCCTGCTCTAACACTCCCTCTGCTTTCCCTTCCCCGATACGAGCCATTTTTCTGCGAAGTTACCACATATTGCTTTACCAGTCGCCGCGATGGCTGGCTGCAACGTACCACAGCCTCCCAGAACGGGGGAAGGCGCGTGCAAAGGATCTATCTCACGGTTTATTACACAGCTGTCGCTTTGCGACAGAAGAAATCTGCTTTCAGGATAATTCAGGACGCTGCGCGCGGATGCAATCGCTGAGAAGCGAGCGCGCCGGTCTCTGGACGCCGACGAAAACAAAGTTTATCAAGCGGTGAACACGGACGAATGAGTCCACATCGGTCTCATTTGGTGACTTCTTTGAGCAGCAGCCTCGGTAAATAAGGACTCGATTAAATTCTACTCTCCCCCGCGAGTGGTCCTGCGGAACGGCCACGACGAGCAGCCGGAGATCCACCTCTGTCATCTGTTTTTAAAGGATTTCTCCTTGTGTTTTCGGATGTCTTTGCTCGCCTCGGTCGTAGCTACGGGAAACACTGGAAGCGCCAGACGCGTGACGCAGAAAGGACGTTGCAAAACTTACGACATCATAAATGCGGAATTATAAATTCACTGTTTCATCTGATTTTGAGGGGATCTTTGTCAGGTATAAGTCTTCGAACTTATTTCTGGAGAAACATTTTCGGGAAAGAATTGTTGAAGATAAAATGAAAGAGTGTTTGCAAGAAGGGAGTACAAATGTAGATGGAACTATTTTGAAGGAATCTAGAATACGAAGAAAGTTATATACCCCATTGGTCATTAATAGACACCTAATTGTATAATCGTTAACGAATGGAATGTCCACTTTTTTACAGATAAAAGCTTTCAAAGGTGACTGCCTGCGAAAGTATATTTACGATTTTTCTAGGATGAAAGCATCCAGCAACGGAGTATATTGACTCCTCGATGGTAATTAAATATACGATTTAAACAGCACGGATCGAATATAATGATGAATTTTATCACACATAAGACAGTAATGTGCGCGGAAAGTGCTGCGGGTTGAAGGCTGTCACGCGAGACGTTATTGCGCGATAGCCAAATTGCATTTGCGTTCAATTAAATGCTTCAGAATAGAAGCAGAATGTCCAGCCGTGCATTCATTCGTTTTAAGTAAATCGAATTAACTGGATATATTCCAGCACTATGACGTCACCGATTCGAAGCCGCCTCTTTTTCAACAGCTCCATTCCCATTGGATACAGCTAGGGCTGGGACTATTTGTCGAATTTTCGGTATTCGAATATTCGAATACTTCAGTTGCTCAATTATTTGGCGAATATAATTCGAATATCCAAGTATTCGAATACTATTCGAATATTTAAGTATTCGAATACTATTCGAATATTTAAGCATTCGTATACTATTATTGGTACTTTTTTTTATTTTTATTATTTTATAAATAGTTATAGGGTAAACGCACCAGTAAATGAACACTTAAGACTAATGATGAACACTTTCATAAAATTATGTTTGCAGCGCGATTGATTCCACGTGCTGCAAAAATTGTTTGGATATGAAGCAAGAAATTGAAAGAAGTCTCTAATTAATTAGTGGCTTATTTTAATTACTTATTTTACTCATTTTAATATAAAATGTCCATTCACTGGTACGTGTTCATTTACTGGTACATCCACCCTATGAGGGAATTCTTCTCAGGTCGTCATTTCGGCCGGTATCCAAATTATTGGTTCCTTTTTAGTACATTTTAATAAAAGCTTGTTTTTTAAAAAAAATTTCACCATAAAGTATTTCATGCTTTTTAGTGAAAATATTGTATTGTCATCGGAATTACATATGTGTGCAAAGTTTCAAGCCGATCGGATATGTTGAAGTGGGTCAAAATTAGCTTACAAGATTTCACCCTGACAAACTAACGAACTCACAACTGAAACTAAATAAATGCTTCTAAAAAATTGAACCTAAAGAACTTGATTTATAATTCACACCATAATATTCGAATAATAACATTCGAATACTCAAATATTCGAAGTTTATTCGTAGCATTCGAATACTTGTAAAATATTCGAATAGTAAATTATTCGAATAGTCCCAGCCCTAGATACAGCCCGGTTGGGTCTCAAATAGTTTTATTTCAGAGTCAAGCGTACGGAATTCGACGTCTCATAACAGCAATCGAAGGAACTCTATGATGATAGAATTGTTGGGGCGAATCGTTACGATATAAGTGTTATAAATAATTGAGATGCATTGATACTGTGTTTAACAATAAGTATTATTTCTGACAAAAATTCAGCCAATTTTATAGGATCGCCTCTTAGTGAACATTGATGTTCGAAAACATTTCCCTTTGGTACTATCGCTTTGAACGGCAGGCAATTAAGCTAATTAAAACAACATTTTCGACGGCGGCTGAAATGGAAAGGAGGTTAATTCAACGCGATGGAGGGTGAAAAAACACGCGCAGTGCACGATTAAATAACATCAAAGTCCTTTTCATATTAATTCCTGCAACTGAGTGAATGCATTTTTTCGCCCGAAGGTCCAGTTCAACTAAAACCAAAGGTGATGAGAAATTTGAAATTTTTCTTCCCTCGTACATTCCGCGGAAGCAAAAATATGTTTGCGCGCCACCAATACATTCTACAAGTCAGAACCGTGAATCGAGCAGAGGTCTGTTAAAAATAACACGTTTGAATTGTACGCGTCTGTAAAATGCAAAGTGGCCTGCAAATAACTGCAACAATGCCTTAATTAGGGGAGCAATTTTCCTTTCATCTTTGTTCGTTCTCCCACATTTCAGAAATTTCAAATAATTTCGTTTCCTTTTTGCACGACTAAAACATGGACACTATCAATTCCTTGATCGGAGAATAGACAACAAGAGTAGGGTAACCCAACCAGTAATTGACCGCATACCAGTGAATGACCGTTAGGCAAAGAAATGTCAATTATAAATTTATATGTTTATAAATGCAGTGTAGTTGCACTTTTAATATCCCATATTTTTAGTTACGCGTATTAAGCAAACATTAATATATACAATTCTTATTAAAAAGTATTTCAAGAATGTATCAAAATGCGGTCATTTACTAGGCTTCTACACGTTTTGCATTCTATATTTGTTTTTTTTCAAAATTACGCTAAGAATAAGTAATTATTTTTATAGAAATTTGAAGAAAAATAAATTTAAATGCAATTTCAACAGTTGTTTTGTTGTTATACATAAATATATTCAAGTATTAATCTCAAATGTCCATAAACTCAACAATTCACTGGTTGGTTTACCCTACGTACAATTCAAGCTACCCAAGAATCGAAGAGAACTCATTTTGCGTGGCAAAAACTGATATTCTCCGAATTTATAAAAATCGTCCATTAACCCCCAAATATCAAGCAAAGAAGTTTCTTCAAAGAAAACCACTTGCTTACGCTTGAAGCATACTCAAACATATGCAAAAGCTAAGACCAATATCAATCTCCCTTCGAAGCTGGCGAGCTCGAATATCAGTGCAGGCACAGAAGCCAGGGTATCGATTCACCTAATCGACACCCTCAGCGAAACGCCTGGAAATCATCGGGCGGGTGCGACACCGCGCTAGGCTGCTAAACGACCGTGTGGATCGTCGCGGAAAGCTCTCCGATTTTCCGGGATATCCCGGCGCGGGTGTCCCGGCACGTAATACAGGCTCGTGAATTACTTTGGATTTCAGGGGAGGTTTCCCCAGCCCCTCCACGCCCCCGCCATTCCGCCGCCCTCGAGAGCCCAGCATCCCCCGGTTCCCGATGTCGGCCGACGAGGGAGTGCTGTCTTCGGATAGCGCAAAGGATATCCGACACCTTCTTAAAATGCAAAACATTCCGTCTGAGAGTGAGGCAGGGGGTTGCGGGGGGGAAGGGTCCGGGGGTTAGGTGGCGAGGGTGGGCGCGATGCCTCGGATCCTTATTGCGAGAACGAGGCCTGGTATACGAAACCATTCGACGGGCGTTACGGTTCGATGTTCCACAAACCCCTCTCGGTCCACCCTCCTCGGCACCCCTTTTTTCTCCGCTGTCTCTCGCACACGATACCGGAAGATAAGAAGAGTCGCTGGAGGCGCAGCGCGCCGCTGCTGCCACTCTGCTGGACCAAAAGGCGTCGTTTGCTTTCAGACGCGTCTCCGTAGACGAAGCTTGGCTTCTGCAACCCCCTTTTCTCCTCCCTCTTGCTTTTTATTTCTTTTGCTTTGAGGCTTACGAGATCGTGCATAACGTTCCACATGGTTTGCTGTAAAGTGGCGATAATCTTTGTCTGATGGGTGGGAAGAAGCTGGTTTGCTATGGACAGGTGTATTTTGTCGAGCAATGTCTTTACTGTGTAAATATTGGAGGTGCTGTTTCGTGATGCGTATGCTGGCTTTTTATGGTGTGTTATTGTTTAAAGTGCACTCTGCTGTTTTCTTTTCCGCGGGGGCAGTTCACGTTTCGTTTAACGAGAACTGGACACGAGGAAGCTCGTAAATTCTACCTTAAGTGGCGAGCGTGAGAGTGCATCGACAGCGACAGCGTAAAATCTACCTGCGGCTTGGTAGAAGCGGACTGTTTATGTGGATTGGAAATGGTAGAAGAAAGAAAGAGGACAGTGCAGTAAATGCATAGTGCGGAATGTGAGAGGAGACGTTAAATACAATAGCAGACGCATACGATTTGTTTGGAACAGGTGTCTGACCAATCTTAGGTTTTACTACTGGCTAATGCTTTTCCTGTTGCCAAGTGAAACCTCATTATTCTTATTGGCAATTATCCGACCCCACTAACACACGATACACTTATTTGTTTAAATCGAATGTACCACCATTCATGTTACACATTTTGTTCGTAATAAATTATTTATTCCTCGTTTATTAATTCATGTTTTTGTAAGCGACGGAAAAAGAGAGCCACCGGCGCCGGGAATCGAACCCGAGCCGCCCGCGTGCTGATCAGCAGCGTTAGCCACACCGCTACGCCGACTCTACGCGGTCCCTTCTATTCCGTCGCTACATTACTTTCGTTGGGACGCCACCTATGGTCATAACTTTGCACTCATAGGCCGTTCCCTAATTTGCCCTAAACTCTTACATTTTACTCAACGCGATTGTTATCCCCGTCGATTCATATGCTCCATTTTTAACCGACTTCAAAAAGGAGGAGGTTATGTATTCGACTCGTATGTATGTTTTTTTTTTTTATGTTTGTCCCCTCATAACTCCTCAGCATATGGACCGATTTTGATGATCTTTTTTTTATTCGAAAGAGGATGGTGCCCCGTTGGTCCCATTCTACGCGGAATCAATATTGGCCCAATATTTTATCAGTTATAGTTAATAATAATTTATATGTTTGTCCCCTCATAACTCCTCAGCATATGGACCGATTTTGAGGATCTTTTTTTTATTCGAAAGAGGATGGTGCCCCGTTGGTCCCATTCTACGCGGAATCAATATTGGCCCAATATTTTACCAGTTATAGTTAATAATAATTTATATGTTTGTCCCCTCATAACTCCTCAGCATATGGACCGATTTTGAGGATCTTTTTTTTATTCGAAAGAGGGCGATGCCCCGGTGGTCCCATCCTACACTGCATCAACATTGGCCCAATATTTTGCCCGTTATGGTTAATAATAAAGACTATTGTCACCTAATTATTATTATTTTATGTTGTGTCAATATATATAAAACTAAAAAGTTAAAAATAAACAAAATTTAAAAAAAAAATTAAAACCGACTTCAAAAAAATAAAGTTGCACTAAAAAGTAAAAAATAATTCTTTCCCTTATTTAATCTACGACTCATATTTTTCAAGTCGGTGCCTCATCATTTGCACTGTGTAAATCTGGCGCCGGCTTAAAAAATATGAGTCGTAGATTAAATAAGGGAAATAATTATTTTTTACTTTTTAGTGCAACTTTATTTTTTTTTAAGTCGATTTTAATTTTTTTTTATTAGAGAACGTCTGAGGTGGTCTATTATGATTCATGTAGATTATAAACATTGTCCTACTGTGAATAATGCTGTACAATTACACGGAAACGAGTAATTAGTTATTTCTGGCAATAATTATTAAATGTTTCGCATGCCAAGGGGAATATTGCAAACGACATAAACCGCGTCATTTCCCGCCAAGTCGTTATACAAGGAAATTAACCCCTAAACTGGCAGCCCCCATAAAATTTGCGGTCCGTATAATTCGTACTTGCGCAATCCGACAGGCTCGTAAATTCTATGGTGGATTTTATGAAAATACCAAAGATTTGTAAGCAGATATACGCGATGTTACGATGATCTTGCGCGTGATAGCCGCGAGAAACAAATCTCGCTGCGGCGATACAAATTTGCAGATAAAACTAGCAACGAAAATTATATACACCTGCACATTTTCGAACAGTGAAATGAGGAAAATTTACCACTGGTGTGAATCAAATTTGATTTCAGTTCCATTATTAATAGAACTGCGCGCAAATTGCATCAATTTTGTGACTACAATTAAACTAATCTTCCAACGCGGATAATGTATTGAATTAAATAAACCGTATTGTTTCAATAAAACTAGTTTGTCGAGTTTTCGTATGAAACGTTTGATATTTTGCGTTTGACGTGCAAACAATATAGGATTGAGTAAAATCAGTGACATAGGTAACTGTTTTAATTTAGCGGAAAAGTCGCTGGAATTTTATTACAAATATTGTACGTTGATAGTTACGTGTGGCCGCTGTGTATAATGCTTTTATATTTTCTGCGAAAGCTTGTTCGCACAGATTTCATGAATGAAATATATTTTTAACAGAATTAAATATTATATATTACAGTGCAATCCCAAAGATTAATTTTATGAGATGTCTGGCACAAAATCGACGATAACAATGCCCTTTTTTAATAACGTTTCTCTCTACAGTACACATTTAATTCGAAACCTTATTAGTATAATGCAATTGAGTGCATTTTACGTAAATTAAAATGTCATGGAATCAAAAGGAAAGAAGTTACTTTTTCAAAGGACAAACAAATGCTCCGAATGAAATCAATAAACAATCAACCAAAACACAAACACTTCATTTTCATCACTTTGATTATCATAAAGACCTACACCAATCATTCAAAGCGTTTCCATCACACAAAGTTCTCAAGGCAAGCATAAAGGCAACTCACAAACAACTATGAATAAATAATAAACGAGTGTGCACACCACTTACGAGGCTGCCATGAAAACTGAACGCAGCAGAGAAGGAAGAGGAAGGGAAGATATTGCAATTATGCCTCGCGTGTAACTCACTTTTTTCCACGGTGAAAGAAAAGAAGTTCGTAAGTTGCTCTTCCTGATGAATAGCTCGCAATAAAGGCTCGTTGGGTCGAGTTACCGCGTCGATCCCAGTCGGGGGCAGAACTTAAAGTTCCCATTTCACGATTCACACACGAAAGACTGGTATTACTTCCCCTCGGACCTGATACTAACGATCCCTAAACGCTACGACTGTGCCAGAAAGTCCAATGAGAGAAATCGCTCGAATACCTCCAAGCATCGGCATTTAGTGTAGCACTTAGTTCCCCAGAATACCTAAGCTTCTGTTTATACCTTCAACCGCAGGGCTTGGTGACAGAGAGGCGACCTGAGTGTTCTCTTACAAACTCCAAGACCCACATACAGGTATTTCTGGGTCCACGACTATCTAAGAGACTATTTTAGATGACGAAATTGCAGTCGAATGCTACCCATGCTCGCCCAATTTAAGCCTTACTTAGAGTGCAAAGGGGAATTAATTCTCAATCCTTGGACACCGCTTCAATGCAGACAGAGGAAGCCCCGTAACCCGACCTGAATTCCTGACACCCGGAGCCCCTTTAAATCTAGGTGAATCTGTTGTGCACACAGAATGCTCCCAATTGAGCCTCCGGCGAGGTCTCAGCAGTGGTGAGTCAGCTCAGGTATCCCGGGATCGCGAGCTCCCGTCTTGGGGACCTACTTCCGAGGAATAATCACTCATCACGCCGGCCACAAGCCCTGGGGGATTAATTATCGACAGAGAATTTTTTGAACGGTACACGCGCGCATATTCTACTCCCTCAGAAAGCGATTCACCATCGACGGCGTATTGTTTAAATATTAGCTGGAGCCACAGCGAAATGTAAACGACGTCAAGTTAGATTGTAGAGAACAATGGGTGGCAAGCAAGCCCGAAGGTGGGTGGAAAGCTAATTCGGCTGGAAGTTAAACAGCCTCAAAGCTACGAGGTCGATGGGTTAGCCTAGGGTCGGATGAGGTTACGAGTTCGTCAGGGTTGATCTTAAATTCAGCGTTCCGATATCGGGGGAATCTACGTCGCTTCGGGTATTTCGATGAAAAGTGCGTGTTACCCCTTCTGTTGTGACATGCCTTTTAAATTTAGATCCCACAACCTTCACAGTTATTGCGAAGTATTCTTTTCTCGTCTGAAGATGTATCGGATGTATCGCAGGCCTTCGAATCTGGTGTGTAATTTACTTACAAGGGAAGTTCAGAACATTCCCATTTTTTCGAAACTGTGTAGGTTTCTGGAGGACCTCAAAAGAAGTATCAGGCAATTTTTCGTTTGTGTCCATTTTTAGATATAAAAAATTGTTTAAACTTTTTGGTGGGGAACGTATTCCTGTTTAAACTACAAATTCTAAATAATTTAATTGTACAGTTTTATAGGGCATAACAAATCGTCAAGTTTGCATTCTGATCATTTTTTTTATATCTACTATAGTTTTCAGGAAATACCGGAAAGTAAGAAATCACACATTAACCTTTAAGGGGTGTTTTCACCCTGAAGAGCTGAAAATGAGCACAAATGGAAAATTACCTGATACTTCTATTGACGTGCTCTACAAAGCCTGCACAGTTAAAAACAAATCGGAATGTTTAGGTAATCGAACTTCCCCTGTTAGCTACTGGTAGTATATATGTAGAATTAAAAAACAAGGGATTTATAACAAAAAAAGAGGTATTCTCTACTTTCTATAATCCCACCATATCCTCCTCAATTCCTCCAGCAATTTCTCTCCCTGCCAATATTCCGCCCTTTCGCTCAGAATATCCAAACACTTGCCCACTTCACCAGCTGTTTTCATACACACTCAGAGTCTTACACAGAAACTAATTCCCAATTTCCGTTCTCGCCAAACTCATGATTGCGCTCCACTCTCGAATTGGACGCGTACATACGTACAGTTCGTTACGTGCTCCCCGCGAAACAATACTTTCGCGGGGGCATGTGCAGCACGCAGTGTATAAATAGAAAGTTGCGTTAATGCGATTCGCGATAAACGGCGGAGAGGATTGCGCTGCAGCAACTCGGGCGACTATACTGCGGAGATAATGTCAATTAAATTTTCGGCAATTACGTTGTTCAATTTGGCGTGCGCGCGCGCGCGCGCGAGATCCAAGCGGAACAAGGGCGCGCGCGAACCGGTCTGCCAATCTGTTTAGGTCAGCGGGGGCTGCATGTTTCGAGGCCCTTTCCCGGCGATGAAGCAACTTTCCGCGTGTGCAGCATAGTTCCCTGCCTTAAGTGAATTTACTGTCGCGCGCGGGATTCCTCTGCACCGAATGCCAACGTCGTTACAACTTCGATGTTATCTGTTCAGCGCGCGCTCAGTGTTTACTGAACGCAGCCGGTGTACTCTTCGAATACGCCACATGATGTTTCTTTGCGTTCTTGGGGATGGTTATTCGTGGGCATTCGTGGGTGACTCGTGGCTGTAGAATGTTGCTTCTCTGAGATATTTAGGAATTTAAGGGGAGGTTCAGGTCTGAACATCGAGTTTTTTTTTATTTCGTTTTCGAATGTTCGACCTTTGAAGAAGACGTGTTTAAAAGGATTTTTTGAAATTCGCAAAATTCGTGAGTTTATAGGCATTTGAGTAGCGGGCGAGTGCGTGGCTAAGACCCGGCCACTCGGCGCAAACGGGAAACTTTAAAACGCGTTTTTCTGGAAACAGTGTCCTTCGATTCGGTGGGAGAAATATCTCGAAAAGTTATTATCCGATTCGATTGAAACTTTTTGTAGTTTGAGGAATATACTTTCGAGCAGTGCAGAAACCTCTAATATTTTACAAAATTTGAAAATTTGTATTTTTTAAAGCAGTTGGAAGGACGAAAGACATAGGGAAAAGTGTCATTTTTTGTCATTTATAAAACTATATCCACTAGGGAATTTCATGTTCTTTAATAATCTGGCATTGTTTCTTGCTTCAGAGCAATGGTTTAGGTGCTACAAGTCCCACCGTTTTGGATGAATTTTTTTACGCCTCCACTTCGACCAATCCCCAGTGCCATTTGCAATGATTAATTACAGGGGAAAAATATATTTCTATCGTTTAAGATATTCTGAATACAATGCAGGAAGGCCCATTAAATTACCTGTGTTAGTTTTCCTTTAATTAATTTCTAAAGAACACCCATCTTTATGTGCTCTAGACCGGAACCTCCCCTTAATTAAACTGACTCTTTGAACATGGTTTATAGGCAGGTGCAATTGGGGGAGGATGATTCTTCGTGGACCAATAAGTGGAAGGATGTAAAGGGGTGGTTTCGTTTTTGAGGAAACGATTTAGAAGATTCGTAAGTTAACTTTCCCTACTTGGTGAAGATTACTGTTAAAGATTCTTGGGCTTGAGATACAGGGTAACTTCATCACCTGTGCACTATGATTAATATGATAAGAATTACTATCGAAAATGGTAACGGCTCACATGATTTTATTGCCCCAAGGTAGTGATGGGACTGATACCATATCGATACATATCGATACCGTTCTACAAATTTCAATCTGGTATTGATACATATCAAAGTCAAAAGTATCAAAAGGAATTGATGCTTCTTTGATACTTACATATGCGAATGTATCGATACCTATTTGATACCTACACAAAAATATCGATACCTATTTGATAACTACACGAGAATATCGATACCTGTTTGATACCTACGCGCAAATGAAAATGTCGATATCTATTTGATACCTATCTACTTGAAAATATGTATATAATACCTGCTTCATGCTTATACGAAAGTATCGGTTGCGATTTGCAATTTAGTACTTCACGAAAATATTATTTATTACCAATCATGATTTGATAATATAACAATGAAGTAGGAGTAGGAATCAATATCATAAACTACCTATATAATTGAATTTTTATTAATAAATGATGTACATATACATTATTCCTTAATGTGTAGAAATTGGTGCATTATATAATGTTATTAAGAAATAATATTTTGTTTACCTTATTATCCTTTAATCGGTTTCTTTTCTTACTTACTAACTCTCCAGCCTTTGGAAAAACGCGTTCAGCAGGCACGGAGCTTGCCATAATTTATGGTAATAAATAATATTTTCGTGAAGTACTAAATTGCAAATCGAAACCGATACTTTCGTACAAGCATGCAGCAGGTATTATATACATATTTTCAAGTAGATATCAAATAGATATCATAACAGGTTTGCCATCTGATCACAGAAGTATCAAATAAATAACGATAATTTCGTACAGCGTCAAACAAGTATCGATAATTTCGTAAGGTATCAAACAAGTATCGATAATTTCGTAACGTATCAAACGAATATCGATACTTTCGTAAAGTATCAAACCGGTTTTGATTCGGTATAGTATTGATATGGTATCGGTTGAAGAAGAATCGGTATCGATAATTGATACCAAGTACCTAAAATTTCGATGGGTATCGATATTTCCTATTGAGTACTTTGGTATCGAATTGATTGAATATCATCAATAGTATTGGTATCAGTCCCATCACTACTCCAAGGTAGAAATTATAATCACTGTTGGTATCGTTTGACCAGACCAGGTATGTACGATTATACGTACTCTTTACTACTTAAAGACTACTTCAATCCTTAAGTGCATCGTTCGTGGATCATACCAGAGCAATCTCGAACCTTTTTAGTGGTGATATATATATATATATATTTTTATCCTGAGAATCCTTTATGCAAGAGTCATATCCAATCTGACTTCATTAAACGATGCCCATCAACCGACATCCATCAAATAACCAATCTGGAAGTAAAATTAAGCTCTCAGCCGCACATAACTTATTCGAAACAATTTCCATAAAGAAACAGTGGAATAACGGATAATCGATGGTGATTCAATAGCAAGTAGAGGTCGAGGGAAGGTGTATTATCGCGCGAACAAGCCACTGATCTATTCCTGGGGGATTCGAGCGCGGTTTGGGGGAACCGTAACTCGCGGACTTTAGGAAAAGTAGCTATTTCGAGAATCCAAGGGCGACAGTTACGGGCATATATGGCAAATCGCAGGTATTTGCTCGATCAGATTGTCTGGCGCGGACAGAAACGGCTACCATTACGTTTAACGAGATGGACGCCGGAGGACGATAAGCAAACAGCTGTTTGGCAACAGTGATAAGGGCTTTACCGTTGACCTTGCCCTTCCTTAATGCCTCCGCCGGCCACGAATGGTCCTACACCTTCAAAAACCCACGGTGACCGTATTCCCAGTTTCGTGAAATCGCGCCGAAAGCTCCACCGCGACTTCCTCCTCGCGAGGGTGAAGGGGTGATAGACGCGAACAATTTGCAAACCCAATGTACATTGTTACGTGGCAGAGTGATGTTACGTGCAAACTAGACAGATGAGAGACAGAACATCAGCGCTGATTTTGATTTTAGTACGAATTTATCTAATAACTTACGGTGTCCCAATTGCAAATATTCGGGTACCGAGTAATTGTAAGACGAATATGCAGAATTACTTTGCACTGCACATATCGCCCACGTAAATATCCATCCAGCTACTGTAAATATTGCACTAATTTGTGAAAATGCATGATACTATTTAATGTTAAAGCAGAATGAATATCTCATAGATATAATTAATTAAAATTACATAAGCGAGGAGTAATTTTCGAAAAGAGTGAAATCATCCCTTAAAGTTTTCTTAGTCGCGTGTTTTCGTTTTTTCAATATAACTTTATTTTTCTTTTGATAGTGTGATAGAGCGACCGAAACTGAACAAGTGTATTTAAAGCGATAACTTTAAGGGCCGATGTCACCCCTACAAAAAAAATTGCTCCTTGCATAGTCCAATGCGCTCTACATTCCCACGAAGTTAAATTAAAATCAGAATATTCAGGTTGAGAACGTTTCCTTGTAAGATTATACCTATTAATTAATTACCCTACATATCAACCCCCATTCATAAAGCCTCTTATTACAAAGCAATAATAACCAGTTGACAATTGAGAAGCTCCTATTAGAAACCACAAACTGATTACAGTCAGCTAAATGTGAATTCGCCCGAAGATAGGAGAATCCTTACAGCAAGAGTTCAGCACGCAGGGGTGCAGCAATCAACGGGCATTGGATTTACGGGTGCATAGGGTCAACTGCATTAACTGGCGCCAACCAGGCCTGCGGGGTAGTGCGTGGAAAGCGCTATCAGCCGAAACACATTTTCCACGTGCGACTGCCCGCCATTTTTCACGGTTCGTTTCCCGCGAAATCGATTTATCACCGCGAACGAGACCGGCCCCGTGCCGTCGGTTTTCGAACGCCCGTTAGTCTCACTACTTTTCCGCTTTATTGGCCGGCGTTTCAACCCCTCCCTCGGATCGCTCGAATTACCCGGAGCTCGGCGCCTGATTCCGAGCAGCGTATCCCTCTGATTAAGAAACACTCTAAATTTCCGCGACGAGAAACGAACGTGGCGGATTGGCTTCTGGTGTCCCGTTGCTCAATATCGTTTGATTTCTAACGAGGCGATCGCGCGAAGTGCTGGGCATCGACTGTGACGAGATTTTGTTGATACGTAGATTTGTTTAGCAATTTATATAGATGCTCAATGGTTTAAATAAAGATCGTGTTAATAATCTTCTAATCAAGGTTCATAGAGGAGACTGCTTGAATACTTTTATATTTTCTTTCGAATGATGATGGAAGAATTAATTTAAACGTGACAGAAGTATTTATAGAATATTAGCTTAAAGTACTCGGCGTTGCCCGGGTTAGGTACATATATTTTTTCGGTGAAGGGGGGTAGTTTTTTAAAAAGATTTCTTCGCCAGCATCTAGGGGCTAAGAGGAACCTAAATATCAAATTTCATGGTAATAGGATCAGTGGTTCCAGAGAAATTGTGATAGGTCATTCAGTAGTATTATAATATATATATAGAGAAGATAAATTATTTGATATGAAAATTCAGAGTGCAACGAAAGAACAGTGTGTCAAAACCCATACAGCACACTCCATTGCAGGAAGGTTCCAGGAATGTTGCAGGAAGGTTCCATGTGCAATGTTCCACCGCAACATTGCTGGAACGTTGCAGGAACCTTCCTATGTCCGCCCCTGTGGAATATTGCACGGCAACGCTCAGGGAACCTTCCTGCAACCTTCCTGCAATGGAGTGTGCTGTATGGGTAAGGAATGTCAACATCGAGCTGCCCAATTGCGAAGTTTCGATCCTATCCTCCGGTCTATCGTTTTACTTGAGAGAAGTTCGAAGTGGTAAACACTAAACGTGGCAGCGAAGGAAACACGATCTTCGTTGTTACTTATCTCGTAAACTATTGACAGTCTACGCAGATGTTTTGCGGTTGCAGGGTTTCCTTAAAATGCAGGGTTGTAAGATCCTAGTGAATTCAATTATTCGAATTTATTTCTCGCCTTACGTGCGACTCGGACTTCGTGGAACGATTGAAATAAGTTTGAAAGTGAAAGAGGAACAGCAATTGACTGTTCTAAAGTGCAATAGCTGCTGTTAAGATATTGATCTTTAAAGTATCGCTCTAAAAGCTTTCAACTAAAAATTAGTTTCACGTTTATAAATACTTGTGACGCCGTGATCTACTTTCTCCTCACTCGCAACTCGATTTTAGCTCCTTTCCTGGCACACGAATCGCCACCGAAACTTCCAGCGGTTATTATTCGAGCCCATCCCCTGTAAATTGCGTCGCGGCAAAGAGAGCTTTAAGCGCGTTATTTAGAAAATATATTTCACCACGATCCACCGATGACGGAGTTTAATTACAACGGTGCCATTAACGTTACAATGCAAAGGAAACGTTATATTGCATCAAAGCAGGGACGCTGCCTTTTAAATGCGCCTCCAACGTTCCCCAAGTTGACCCATCGAAAGATTTCATCAGACTACGGAATACAATTTTTGCAAATATTGCTTGGTATGCGCTTTATTAAATTGCTGTCATTGAAGCATTCCTCCCTATAGGACATGTCACACAATTTAGACAGGCTGTGGCGTATGCTTCATAGAAAAATAAAAAAAAAGTGGTAGAGGAAAAAGAATTCTTGCACAACGATGCAGCTACAAAGTTCAATTGCAATTTTCTTTTAAACGAAACCGATTTATTCTATAGGTATATAAAAGTGTTTTAAAAGGAAATACCCATCGAGGTATTTACAACCTAACAAGGCACAAGTTCACTCATGAATCGACAAAATATCAAAATAGTTACAGATTGCCCCAAAAATCTGAAAAATATCTAAACTCTTCGAGCATATCACGTAAATTATGATAAAACAAATTCAGCCACGCGTTCAGTCTTGGAATGGTAACTAGGGTAGAACCCCCAATTACTGTCACCTTAAGCTATTTTACTGAAAATAACGAATAAATAAACGTTGTAAAGCCATACACAAAAAGAATTATGTAATTCAACCTATAATCTATACACTAGAAAATGCACCACTTAATATATTTTTTTCATTAATTTCTATAAGACGATACAAAATTTTAATTTGATGACAACAGTGGAAATGGCGACTTCCTTACTGGTGAAAGAGAAAACAGGGCACTAAAGAAAGGGCTATCATTACTATATTTAAATTATTTACATAATAAACAATAATTTTTTAGTACAATATAAGTATCATAGAAAGTCACAACGATCGTAATATAACGATTAATTAAGCCTTTTTAATTAATATATGAGTGATAGTGATTGGTACAAGAGTTTCAAGCATTTTGGTATTACTGTCAGAGCAGTAGTTGCTCATGTACGTAAAATGAGTAATAAACAGTATTAGGTTAGCTGGCAGTAATTCAGTCACACACGTTTTAGAGGTGTCAGCAATTGATCTAGAAATATGTTTTTTAGATTAATGAATTTATATATAAAAATAGAAATTCTAAGACCCACAAAATGTTTTTCATGAAGTAAACCGTGATAAAAAAAATAAAAAACTTATACTTTTAGTCAATACATACAGATACTATGCAATAATATTAGAGTGAGTCCTTAGTGTGTCAGTAATTGGGGCTTCTACCCTAATCACTCTCAAAGGTAAATAAGAAATTAACAAAACACAAAGGAAGCTTTTTTATGTTGTCAGAATCCGAATCCACCCCTCCAATACTTCCCACGCGTTAGAAAAGCCTTTCTATTTACGATATACCTAATACTATCGCTGCCGCTATCACAAATACTAGTCAGAGTCTACTAGTCAGGTCTAAAGACACAGTCCTCGATGCTGATCTTCCCCATTGGAAGCGTGTCGAACGCGTCGCGCCGTTCGACGCCCGATGAGGCGTCTTCAGGATTCGGAACTCGGTAACCGATAATACGTGAACTAAGACCGGGGCTTAGCTGTCCCCGGGGACCCTTTCGAGGGTGGCTGCTAGTTCGATTTACGGTAATTCGACTGGTATTCGGCAGCGGTGCCTCCGTTCTCTCGGATGTCAAACGATCGTTGAATGGAGTAAGAGACGCGCTAGTCGAAGGGAAACCTCAGTCAGAGGTGGAGAGACAGAGTTCTCGCGTTCGAACCGTTTTCTACGAAATCAGGGAAAGCCTCGCATAGCTCACGGTCACTTGGTCGTGTTACTGCTCCGTTTAACGTCCGTGTAACTGTATTAATTACAGTTGGCAGGCAATTACTTTGCCGTTTGTGCTGTTAACGACATCGTTTCACTGGCCTGTCCGCGTCTTCCTTTTCCTTTCTACGCGTTCGATTATTCGTTTTAAGCTGCTTTCCTTGAAATTTTGTTCAGTTAGAAAGAACAGGTTAAAGGTTCTTATGCACTCGAGTGGTATATTAGCTTCTATCGTTACATCATTTTTGTTCTATGAAAGCTGTGGATTTATCACCTTGATTTGGCGAATTACTTCTCAAGCGTGGACGTTGCACAAGTTTCTCTGGATAATTCAGTAATATTTCTGCATTATGCACTTGATACACACTTGGGTTACTTGGGTTACTGATTTGGAAAATAAGTTCATACTGATGTGTGAGATGTAGTAGTGAAAATGTCGCAGAAAAATCGAGTTCAAAGTTTTGCCTTTCTCCAACTCTGCAGACATATCCCAAATAGCACAAAGACATCTTATGTACGTCCGAAGAACGTTCGTTTCGGACGTACTGTACGTTCGGAGAATGTCCCGAGAAGGTCCATATATCCTCTGTACGTCCTCGTTAAATTCTTTAAATGTCGTAGGAAGGTTCTATTTACAAAGTGGGACGTCCTGAGGACGTGCTGTGTCAACATTCTCCGAACGTTTTCCGAATGTCCGAAAGTAAAGTTAAATACGTCCAAAGGGCGTCTTAAAGACGTTTTGCAGATGGTTTAAAAGCGCCTTAAAGACGTATTCATCAAGTCTGGGTTAGGACATGAAGAAAAAAAATTTGGCGGTGACGGGAATCGAACCCAGACTCCCAGATTACGAAGCAACTGCTTTTCGCAACTACTCAAGACACTTCCTTGAAAATAATTTAAATTTCTAGGTATATAACTATTATTAATAGTTTATAAAAAATGTGCATTGACGCGAAATATTCTACAGAACATCATCATTCGACCTCTAGACTCATTGCTTAAAATTTCACATTCGTCTCAAGACAGATGTTTTAACGACGACTTAAGACAGACGTTTAGAAGACGTCGTATGCTATCTGGGGACATTTCAGCATTTCAGCATTTCAGTATCTTCATTGCACAAAAAAATAGCGCAAAGGCGAGGTTCAGTCGTAAGACTGTTTTGCAACGGAACCTGAATCATCTGCAAAACCTACAAGACGGTTGTTCTTCAAACATCTGAAATTTAGGTCTTCTAAAGATTCACAAGACTTACGAGACGAATGTTCTCGGAACATTCGAAATGTAGTCGTGCAAAATAATCACGTGACTTACAAGATTGTTTGGTGTTTCTAGAACATCCGAAATTTAAGTCCTAAGAACGTGCGTAGGACTTAAGAAACGGACGTTCCTAGAACATCTGAAATTTAAGTCGTAAGAACGTCCGTAGGGCTTAAGAAACGGACGTTCCTGGAACATCCGAAATTTAAGTCCTAAGAACGTCCGTAGGACTTAAGAAACGGACGTTCCTGGAACATCCGAAATTTAAGTCCTAAGAACGTCCGTAGGGCTTAAGAAACGGACGTTCCTGGAACATCCGAAATTTAAGTCCTAAGAACGTCCGTAGGACTTAAGAAACGGACGTTCCTGGAACATCCGAAATTTAAGTCCTAAGAACGTCCGTAGGGCTTAAGAAACGGACGTTCCTAGAACATCCGAAATTTAAGTCGTAAGAACGTCCGTAGGGCTTAAGAAACGGACGTTCCTGGAACATCCGAAATTTAAGTCCTAAGAACGTCCGTAGGACTTAAGAAACGGACGTTCCTAGAACATCCGAAATTTAAGTCCTAAGAACGTCCGTAGGACTTAAGAAACGGACGTTCCTGGAACATCCGAAATTTAAGTCCTAAGAACGTCCGTAGGACTTAAGAAACGGACGTTCCTAGAACATCCGAAATTTAAGTCCTAAGAACGTCCGTAGGACTTAAGAAACGGGCGTTCCTGGAACATCCGAAATTTAAGTCCTAAGAACGTCCGTAGGACTTAAGAAACGAACGTTCCTAGAACATCCGAAATTTAAGTCCTAAGAACGTCCGTAGGGCTTAAGAAATGGACGTTCCTGGAACATCCGAAATTTAAATCCTAAGAACATCGTATGTATGTTCAAAATGGACGTAGGACGTTCGGATATAAACTGGACATGAAAAGGACGTCCTTGGGATGTGCGGTGCTATCTGGGATGTATTGGTATGCAACCTCGAAACGAATGTGAGTAACTAATCGAAGGGATGATTAAAAATTAAAAAGGTATATAATGTATGCTTAGGATGACTACTTAGTTACTGTAACTGATTCACGACTTCGCACTTACGTACAAAGAGACCAAACATTGAACTCAAGTTTTTACTAAATTGCACTAAATTCGAACCAAGTAATTAACTAAAAATTCACGTACTCCTCTAAATACACTGTACAACATCCTCATATTTACAGAGAACATTCACAGACACTCAAAGCGCCATATCAACCCCTTGGCCACTAAATAAATTTCTCCACACCCACACTGTCTTCACTCCACTGAAGAAAAACCATTTATACAATCGTACGAATCATTCCCACCATTTTCAGACGTTTCATTCATATCCTTATCACCAAAATACCAGCAAGTTTCGTAAACACCGAGCCTCGAGCAGCACACAATGAGTTCAAAACAAGCATCTCCTCCCCGTATCCCACAATTCGTTTAAAAGCGACCGACGTTTCCTCCGTTACCAAATATTTCCCAGCACGCAGATGCATCTGCGAACGCCGCAGCGAATCAAAACAATCTGTATGAGAATCTCGAGCATCGACGAAACACCGTACGTATCCCCGTCTAAACAGACGGCTCCCGCCGCGATTTTCGCCGGCAAGCCCGGCTAAACTAAGTTAGCGCCGCGATGAAACTTGACTGGTACAAACTATCTTCGTAACGACAGCTGGCAGCAACATCGTTCCAGCAACTTGCTACCGGGACTGCGTTCCTACGCATCAATCATACAGAGCTGCTGGAATGATACGTACTGGAAGGATCAAACTCCTTCCTTGCTGGCGCGCTGAAGAAGACGAGCACGGGCAAGGAACGCGGCGCTCCTTGCTTTGATCGATCAATTTAGTGCATTATAATATCTGCCGTGAATCGAATCTAGTAGCGATATTCGCAGGTGGTGGGAAGGAAAGACGATTCACTTGTTTAACCCTTGAATGGTGGATAGTTTGACCATGTGTTGGTTCTTTTAGATTAACTGCTCATCTTGTTATCTAAAATCCTGATTTTTTTAGAAAGTTAGTAACAACAAGTGACACCATTGCGCGAGACGAGTAATCTATCGAGAATTTAACACCTTAACCCCTACAGCACACTTTGTTGCAGGAACGTTGCACACACGTTGCAGTACATTACAATGTTGCCGTTTGGTTGCAGGTTGCATTGCAATATTCCTGCAACATTGTGGAAACATTGCCGTGCAATACTCCGCTCGCAACGTATGAGCAATATTTCGGCAATATTGCACACACATTGCCGTGCAATATTGCAATGGCTACGTTTGTGCAATATTTCGGAAATATTGCACACACATTGCCGTGCAATATTGCGCTCGCGACGTATGAGCAATATTTCCGCAATATTGCACACACATGCCGTGCAATATAGCGTGGCAATGTGTGTGCAATATTGCCGAAATATTTCACACCCATTGCCGTGCAATATTGCGCTCGCAACTTATCAGCAAGATTTCGGCAACCAATCCGCAATAAATCGGGACTTAGAAATTTTCACTCGACAATACGGAACTTTTTCATTACGCATAATAAATTAAATGTCAATGGTAGGGACACGCGTGTCCCTAAAATATATAAAAAAAATATGTTAAACAATTGTATTAAAAATGCGCTAAGAACTAAAAAAAAAACATTATTTTCTTGTACTACGCAGGATATTTCATAACAGAATATGCATCAACTTAATACAATACCAAGCGTCGAAATGAATTTGTTGTGAAATATCCGACTCCGCGATTAGGGAGATGTAATGGAGTTTGTCAAAACGAATCTTTGTTTTTAAATAATTTGAGTTTAAAGTGTTGCACGGTAGGAGTATAAATTCGAATACGTAAGTAATGTTCTCAATCAACAGTTCTAGCTGCAGCGGTATATGTACTAGTGTTCGTCTACGGTGCTACGGGTCGCGGGTTCGAATCTGCCTGGGGTAAAATAATTTTCTATTTAATAAAGATACACGGACGTTATACTACTATGATTCTGCACACATTCGTGTCGTCGCCCCCCTCGGAGAACGCGTCCGATATATATAATTAATAAAAAATACCGTTATTTTTATTTTTGGCCCTACTGCCCGAAACGTTGCTTAACCATTCCTGTAAAATCTCAGAAATGTTGCACGAACATTGCTGTAAAATCTCAGAAATGTTGCGTGAACATTGCTGTAAAATCTCAGAAATGTTGCGCGACCATTGCTGTAAAATCTCAGGAATGTTGCGCGAACATTGCTGTAAAAACTCAGAAATGTTGCAGAAATATATCCTGCAATGTTGCACGGGGCGGACATAGCAATTTACTTGCAACTTTTCGGCAATATTCCGTGCAATGTTTCAGATATCAAACCGCAACGTAACTGAGACATTTCGGCAACCAATGTGCTGTAGGGGAATTGAAGAGTCTTTGTAAAAAACACTGTGAGTGCCAAAAATAAAATTTTTCAGGAGAGAAAAAACTTCGCTGACTTTAAGGTATTTACGAAATTCGATTTGTTTTGATTGCTAAATATGCTTAAGTATACAATAATGCAAATGCATAAGAAAATATAGTCCGAATTCATGAAAAAAATAATTGTATTTGTAGAAGAATAAGTACGTGTTACGCAATATTAGTGAAACGGTCTGATAATTATGGAAAATATTCCGTGATCGATGAGTGGCTAGAAAAATTGGGTATACTGAATATTCTGTGACGAGTAGATGAAAGTGGTAACGTTGGACAAAGTTAATTTGAATACGGATGGTGATGATTGATGGTGTGGTTAAAGAACGATGTGTGGAATTTTGTAATTATGGTTAGTGTTTAATGTGTTCGTAGAATAAGTGTAAATTAAATGGTTGCAATGAAATGCATGGTGTATTGAATGAGAGATGTGTGATATAGTTGAAGGGTTGTTGGTGAATGCTGCTAAATGTGATGTTTAAATGTGCGTGAAAAAGGGGAGTTTTAAGTGCCACAAGTGAAATATTCAAGAAATTAATGTTACTGTACAGGGGATGGAATGTTGAAGAATTCTCTGCACTTTGTAGAAATTTTCAGAAATTAATTGCATTGTGAAAACCTAATATGCTATTCAATAACTGAATAATGAAAGAAGAATGAAGAAAAGTGGAGGTACTTTTTCCGCTATTTAAATAAACGTTTTTAAGGTTGATACAAACGATTAAAGGATTTTGAAACGTTTCCAAGTTAGATGGAAAGTAGCTTAAATATGTGCGAAGGGCTCAGAAAATATGTATGTTCGTTCGTTGAAGCTGGCACACTGTTTCACTTGAATTTTTGTCGAGCTGTTATCTGCTTTGCGAATAATAGAGTTTTATTCTCAATTGTCGTGACGCAAAAATGATTTTTTAAAGTAGTTTGACAATTCCATACATTTCAAGAAGCTTGAAAAATGGCTGAATTTGTAATAGAAAGGTGCAAAGTAATAACTCTCGTATACCAAATTTATAGGGTGACTGTACCTAATATCGCCAGTGTTCCTAATATCGCCACTCGCTATATCTCTTAAAGTAAGCTCTAAAATTTATCGGTTATGCACTGAATTAGTACCTAAACATATGTAGGAAGACATACTGTAATTGCAGCATCATGTGATCAACAATTACAGAAAGGGAAGGATTTTAGAGAATCTTAATAGTGTAAAAATTTATTGGACTATCACAATTTTACGTCACATTCGGAGAAGGTAAGTCTAATAAATCTGTGAATGCAAGAATATCTACTAGAAATACCTAATTAATGATGTACTTAAGAAATGAAATGGATTCAAATATTTTTCGTAATGAAAATAGCGTTTTTCTTTTAACAGTATGCGTGTTCTCAATACCGCCTACCGGAGAACAATGGTTTCGATGTAATGCTTGTTACAGGTGAGGTCACGAAATGTGCGGAGCAACCGAAATAAAATTTATTTGTCCAATATGTGCATCGGAACGTAAAAAATAAAATATGTTAAAAATCTATATTTTTAAATTTCTATATTATTCTAATAAAAATGAAATCAAAGATGGATAAAAAGACATTTATAGAGCAAGAAATAATAAAAGCACATGTGAAAATGACTTTAAAAACTCATATATACATGAATTAATCAATATTTCTTGAGTAGGCGATATTAGGTACACTTTTTTCAGGACCCGATTTTTGCATGTCTTACGTTTTTTGAGTCCCAATTAAAAATCTGTAGGTTTCAACGATTCTAACTTATGCTACATGAAAGATGAATAATTTCTCTTTACTTTGAAACGAACTGCATGGAAAAATATCAATTATTATTCAATCGACAGCGATTTAACTTTTGCCTGGCGATATTAGGTACAGTCACCCTACTGTTGCAAAATGAAATGTTTAAAATTCCCTATGAGTCCTCACTTAATGAATTATTATGAATGACAATGGGGAAATCCCTTAAACCAACTATTACACAACTAGCATGCTTTCCGAATCCCTCAGAAGGGTACAATTTTCTTTCCAATAAAAAGAATCCTAAAAGCCCTCACTACGTCCAGATAGAAATGTCAACAACACCCTTTTAAATACCGCCCCAGCAAAGAGCCTATTACACGAAATCATTAAAATCCCTTCCTTCGAGGCCTTCGAAGGAAATTGTACGACACACAACCACCGCTGAACGTTTCGATCAGCCCGAAAGAAGCTAGAGGGCCACTCGAACAACGACTCATTACCCTGCCTACCAGAGTGATCCTGGGAGACGAAGAAAGTCCTCGAGAGGTTATCCAAGTTTGTGGTCCTTCAAGCCGCTCGCTGTCCTTCCGTCGTTGCAAAGTAGCCCGGGAGAAGATAGTTCGCCGCGTAATCCCGTCGTTCCGGTTTGAACTTGACGGCCGCGTGGCCTCGGGGTCGCGCAAGGATCAAAGGGCACGCGGCCTGACTCCTCAAAGAAAAATGGGGGGATAGGAGGGGCCAGAAGAAAAAGGATGAGAAAGAGGGACTCCGCGGTCTCGCAGTGCTGAGAAGCCCGCTCGCATTACCATGAAGTCACGTGGCTGCGGGTGGAACGAAAGAAGTAGGATTCTTGCGCGAGGATCGATTAGCCTCCTCTTTACGTCGTCCCCCGTCCATTCTGCTCGCGACAGGGGGGGGGGGGGGAAGTAGTAGGAGGAAAGTGGGGCACAGTATGGGAGACAAAAGAAGTGAACGCCAAGGGGCCAGGGGCGGGAGGCAGAAATACCTTAACGGAGTTAACGAAAAGGTAGCTAAAGAGAAAATCCTCGTGGGATTTCCTTGAGACGCGAGAGCGCGGCTGGGGAAATGTCGCAGGCCAAAAGAAGGAATGAAACGGGACGCGAGAAGGAAATGTGTGTTTAAGGAAGGGACGGAGGACGGGCAGAGGGAAAGGGGTGGACGCGGCAGAAGAATTCTTGGGAAATCGCGGAGGACATTCGGGGCAGAAATGCGAAGCTGATGTGTTCGAAAAAGGAAGAACGCGTCGGGGGCAAGTTACGGCGAAGGAATGAGAAGTATAGTTAGACGGTTAATTCGGCGCGACCTCGGGGAGGAGTTACCGAAAATAAAATCGTAGGATGAAGAATAAGGGGACACGTGTGTCGAAGCGGAGGAGATGGCGAAAAGGGATGGAACAGGAGGGTGGACATCGAAGGGGGGGTGGACATCGAGGGGACAGAAGCGAGAAAGCAAGGGGGGGGGGCAAGTGTACGCGGGTGGAATCGCAACTGAGAACCGCAGGGGGATGGAGGATGAGATCGGGAGAGACAGAAACAGAAATAAGAGAAGCGGAGCCTGAAGGAACGGGTGACTTGGAGCGAGGGGAACTCTCATTTCGGTACACAGAAGGTGCTTCTACGGAGAAACGACTATCCGAAGAAGCGAAGGGAAAGAGACGGAAGCAGAGGGGTATGTAAAAAGAGACGAAAGAGTGGTGGGAAAGAGAGAAAGTTTGGTTTACAAGGAGGAAGCGGATGGGAGATAAAGGAGGGGGAGGAGAGAGAGAGAGAGAGAGAGAGAGAGAGAGAGAGAGAATCAGCTGGTGGTAAAGCGAGGTGAGTCAGAACAGAGGCATTGTCGCATTAACATTCCTTTCGTGTGAAGAGGGTGAAGAGGGAGGAGGGTAGAGAGCGGTTAGGGTGGGATTTGATTATGGAGGGTTGCTAGTAGCCCTTCGGGAGGGCTGGGATTAGGGGGGGGCGTAACGGGGAAGGGGGTTGGCAGAGATAGAAATAGAGAGCTGTGGATGGGGGAGGATACGAGAATTAAACTGGGTCTTCCCTTCGGCTTGTAAGCGTTCGGGGGCGAAAAAAAAGGGGTGAATCGCCTGCCGTAACGAGGATTTGGGAGACACCATGGAGATCGAGCCAGCCAGGAGCTACTGCACTTCGGAAATTTCCAGGATGATAGTGGTATATTGAGGGCACAAATTTGGGAAACGAGTTTCCCTTTAATGTAGTAAATGACTCTGGCTTTTGGGCCAAGCTTCGGTTTAGCAGTGATCAATTCATGTCGATGCTAGAAACGATATTCGAAGGGCTTTTTCTGAGCCTGGGTAACATTTAACGTTTTGCTCTGCTTCCGTAATTAATCTTTTTAGTGACTGCAAAAATAGATTGCAAGTACTTGCAAAATTCGTAGATAATAGTTATGCGAAAGGTGTGTGTAAAGACTTTTACGTTGCATTGAAATATCGATGAAGTTTGATTTTTCAAAGCAGGTGTGGGACATTAAAATTATTAATTGTAACGTATATACAAGGCAACTGCTTTTTCTGATACTTACTAGCCTAATTTAATTATCTAATTATTGTTAGCAATTTTCTCGAACTCGGAGCTACTTGACTACTATTTCAAGTACTCATTTAATTACCTAACGACCAGCGATTCAAAATGACAAAAATTTTTTTGGCAAAAAGTCATTAAGTAAAAATTGATTTTTATTTAAATGGAAGACAGTTCTCGTTCAATTTCAAAGAAATTTCTCAAAAAATGACATGATTCAAAAATATCAATTTTTTATTGTTCTAATTACTACTAATCTTTATGAATGATTACATTTTTTGCTACCAGTAACCATTATCGACCAATTGTTATTGAATTTGTTGATAATTAGTAGGTATTCATTGACAAGATGGAAAAAATTTTAAAACATATATTTTATTAAGCAAAAAACAGTAAATTGTACTACCAAAATCTTTTATCCTATTCTTTGTTTCATATAGGGGAGACCGGGGCTGGTTGGCCCCAGGGGTAGGTTGACTAATTGTTAATAACTTTTCACTAACGTGTGCTCTACTGCGGAGCGATTTTCTGTAGAAACAAGTCACTACTACTAGGGTGACTGTACCTAATATCGCCAGGCAAAAGTTAAATCGCTGTCGATTGAATAATAATTGATATTTTTCCATGCAGTTCGTTTCAAAGTAAAGAGAAATTATTCATCTTTCCTGTGGCATATGTTAGAATCGTTGAAACCTACAAATTGTTAATTAGGACTGAAAAAACGTAAGACATGCAAAAATCGGGTCCTGAAAAAAGTGTACCTAATATCGCCTACTCAAGAAATATTGATTAATTCATGTATATATGAGTTTTTAAAGTCATTTTCACATGTACTTTTATTATTTCTTGCTCTATAAATGTCTTTTTATCCATCTTTGATTTCATTTTTATTAGAATAATATAGAAATTTGAAAATATATGTTTTTAAAATATTTTATTTTTTACGTTCCGATGTACATATTGGACAAATAAATTTTATTCCGGTTGCTCCGCACATTTCGTGACCTCACCTGTAACAAGCATTGCATCGAAACCATTGTTCTCCGGTAGGCGGTATTGAGAACACGCATACTGCTAAAAGAAAAACGCTATTTTCATTACGAAAAATATTTGAATCGATTTTATTTCTTAAGTACATCATTAATTAGGTATTTCTAGTAGATATTCTTGCATTCACAGATTTATTAGACTTACCTTCTCCGAATGTGGCGTAAAATTGTGATAGTCCAATAAATTTTTACACTATTAAGATTCTCTAAAATCCTTCCCTTTCTGTAATTGTTGATCACATGATGCTGCAATTATAGTATGTCTTCCTACATATGTTTAGGTACTAATTCAGTGCATAACCGATAAATTTTAGAGCTTACTTTAAGAGATATATAGAGTGGCGATATTAGGAACACTGGCGATATTAGGTACAGTCACCCTATGTCATTCATTTCTTTCCGACACCACCATTACACGTTGTTTGGCAGTTACCAGCGTTTATCGAAAAATTGGCTATGTAAGTAAATATGTTTTCTTAAAGATCTTATGTTTCCACGCTCTATATAGTTACAGTAGAATTAATGCGAAGGAACTATTTTAAAGTTTGTTTATTAAACGACCTACTGAGACTGCGTTTTTGATTTTACATAAATAATTAAAGGTTATATAGAGTATTGAAGTCAAAATGATCGGTCGGGGCTGGTTGACTAATAACGTACGGGGTTACATGACTAAGCTGGTCAACCAACCCCAGTGATGGTTTAAATTGTTATTTATTATTAAAAAGTAATAAATATTTTATAATGAAACAACTCTCGTGACATGTGCTATTTTATTACCATTCAGATAAGTTGCTAACAACATTTTCTTCACCGATTGCACCTATAGTCAACCTACCCCATACTGTTAGTCTACCAACCCCGACCACGGGGCTGGTTGACCAGCATGTAAGGTGTTAGAAAAACATTAAAATGCCTTAATTGTTGTCACATTTAGTCAACTTTAATAATTTAATCAGAGAGCCAAATGTATGCCCTATCAAATATACTAACCGGTTTAATGATATTTCGTCCACATAATTTATTAAAAATCAAAAACTGAAAAACTGGCCTACCAGCCCCGGTCTCCCCTATTTTCATACCGCTTTTTTGCTTAATATTTGTCATCTCTGTAGTTAAATAATATTTCCCCTGCCATCATACAATCACGATACTGCTATGCATGAAACGCGAGAGCGAAAATCGGAGGTCGAAGTAAAGGTTACCAACGCACAAGTGTAGGTCACTGAAAGGCGCCCAACGTCGAATCCTATTTCTATCGTGTCACAGGAGTGCTGTATTTTTCAGGGGGACGTGGGGGTTGAACTTCAGCTACGTAATAAATAGCACCGTTTGCACGGTGCTCGAGGCTACTTAAAGACACGCTTATTCACTGTCACTCGTAATGTAACGGATTAATGTCCCATTTTTCGAGGTTGAGTATCTCTGCCTACTGCGCATACTAATGCACCCCCCTTGATACACCGCCTGAAAACCACTCTGACGGCGTCTCTGTTATTTTTAATATGATTAACGTTAAGGCATCGCGCTTCCCTCGCGATAAAAGTCCTTGCAGCGTGCCTTGCACTTGGCGACAGAAGTTGAAAGGTGGTTCAAAATACGACAATGGTGACACGTCGGAAAAGTAAAAATATATGCAGTGAATGCACGTTCTTGACGAAACCGTGGCTTCAATAGATTCTTTCTCGAGGTCCTTCTACTACACATTTTTTAGCAAGACGATTTTTCAGTGAGGATTTTAGTTACTTGTGTGTCTGTTTCTTATTATTTATGAAATATATAAATCCTAGTAATGTTATAATATTTGCAGTACGTAGGTGCAAATATTGAAAAATATAAATAATTTCGACTCAGGGGAATATGATTTATTTATACCTAAAAGCTTGAGTTTTCCTATAGCACTATAGCTGAAGAAATTGTGTCTGACTGCAAGCTGCGTGAATCTACTTACAGCTTCTGATTGCTGCAGCTCTCTCTGCTTATAAAACATGATTAATAACTGTTACACGTCTGGTTTGTTCAGTAAAATGTGATCTATTAGAATTAGGGATTGCAATACCGGTAACCCGGTTTACCGGTTCCCCGGTAAATCGCGAGAAGTACCCTCAAATTTTTACCGGAAATTCGATAAATTACGTATATCAATATAGCGCATACAGTAATTCGTCTACCGTTTCGTTCCCTCTCGCTCGCTCTTCGAATTTCTCGGCCGGACGGAATCGTGTCCACATCCCGACGTACGCCAGCCCCGATCGTCGGGTTTATATCGACGAATTACTGTATATGCGTTCGTTATTTCGGTCTACATCGTTATCAGTGAAAAAAACTTCAATTACTAATAAAGGCGAAAACCGAAGTATCTCACGAAGAATCAACTCTAAACCAAAAGAGAACTAAAAATCTAAATCAAGTCATCAAAAAAATGGACGTATTTTCAAGTAGAAAAAGTAAGGAGAAAATATATAGGTACAAATGGCGTATGATTTCTTAATAACTATCCGACCAACAAGCGTAGGATCTGAGTGCTTTATCCGTGGCTGGATCATTTTGTACAAAAATTAGATCGCGATCAGGAAACCAAAGTTTAGACAAATTATGTTTTTTGCGTGCTTATTTGTTAAAAAAAATTGTTAAATAAAAAATATTTAATTATGTATGTAAGGTAAGATTCTTTTCATTGTTTTCGTGGCGAAGATCCATATTAATAAGTATTGTCAATAGTTACACAAATATATCTATTTTGTGTTATCTCATTTTATATTTTATGTTCAGAATAGTTTTATTTGCATATATTTATTATAATGCTCGATTAGAGTTCAAAAAAGTTTTTTTTTTGTAATGTTTACTCTTATATTTTCAATACTTTAAAAATACCGGTAAATTATCGGTAAACCGGTTTTGATTGAAAATTTTACCGAATTACCGGTAATTGAAAAAGTCGGTAAATTTGCAATCCCTAATTAGAATGCAACCAGCTCACGAACAACACAAGCACGATTATTTATTAATTTAAACGATTAAAGGTCTTTCATAGCAACCCAAAACAAATGCATAGGTACCTCCACTTCGTCACTGCTGCTCGTTGTAACACTTCATTAATACGTAATTCTATGTCATCGGTGTTATAAATTAAAGTGCTTTAATCAATATTCGTTTCGAACTGGCGAAAAAGCAATCTAAAAATATGCTTCCTTAAATCTGATTAACCTAATCACTTATCGACTCAATTATTCAAACCTGCAAGAAAATGCAAACGAAGTTAATCCAGAAATACTCGAGGGAATCCATAACCGTGCATTTCGAGCACGTTTTATAAATATCCACGAAATTTAAATCCCATACCTAATGGAACGATGTTTTCCGGCTGCATTTAGCACATCGGGTACATTTTGCCTTATGCTTTAAAATCCCACCAAGCTTCATAAATACGTATAACCTGCCTTATTATTATAAAACAAATTATCATTATTAGCACGCTTCAAAGGTGAAGCGTCATCAAAGAAGAAGAATCGCAACCTGCAAAATCGGTGCAAAATCGTCGACTTCAAACCTCGACACAGTTCCACGCCGTACTTCTGCAAGGATTTCGACGACTTCGCGCGCTTTGGTTTATTACAAAATTTTAACGCCGACGAGACGATTCTAGTTTCTTTCGCGTTACGGGCTACGGCGGCGCGTTCGTCAGCAGTCGTTTGGGCGGCTGACATCCGCGAAACAGCTCGCACGTCAATCGCGGCGGGACGCGTTGAATCAGCGACAGTTTATGCGGGGGCCTGGTTTACATATGCGCGCAAACTTTCATCCAGGAAATTGAGAGATAGACATCTGCCGACGGTGGCCATTGTGCGCTCCGATTGGATTTCCAGCCTTAAAACGCTCCCGCGAATTAAACTGTGTCCTCGATCCTTCGCCGCGCCACCGCTCGCTGATAAATCCGTGTCCCTCTCCGGCCGTGTTCATCCGTTATCACGAGAATCGATTGGATTACTGTTAAACACGCTCTACGTTTTCACCCTACACGCTACCATTTTTCTCCACGTTTGTCCACTTGCCAATAATATTTATCATCGGTGCACCGGCCTCATTCGTGCACCTTTTCCAGTTACGCTTTAGAGAAATTTAAATTGGCTGCTCGTTGGAGTTTTGGATTATGTCGATCCTTTGATGTTGATGTTGTGTGACGCTGTATTTGTATTTTCTATTGTAATTGTGCAACGGTGTTTGTAACTCCAGCTGAAGCACTATTTTTAATGTGGGAAGTGTGGGAAATATTGTCGCGGTGAGTTTTTAAGCTTCAAAGGTTACAGATGCTCTCCCCTGAAATTTATAGAAGAGACTTCTGTGATACTTCTATAAATTTAAAGAGGAAATCTTTTTTTGAAATGACAAGCTGTAGGGGAGACCGGGGCTAAGCCGCCACTTTTAAATATCTCCGAATCTATAAATCGTATGATCTCGCGGTTGATACTGTAGATCTTCAATCAGATTTCAATGCGATCGACAGAGTATGGTGAATTTAGGTACTAAATTGTAATTTTTATTTCGTTGAACGTGTTGGTTGCTATGAAAAGTGGGCGAAAGTGAATTTGTTTTCGCAACGAAAATTTCGGTTTGCACCTTCGCACTCATCGCGGAAAATCTGAAGATAAGTGATTCTTGGAGAATCAATAATAACACATCGTTGAGTGTTTTCCTTCAAACAATTTTCATTTTCTACTAACAATTTGGTACGAAAAGAAGGTGGCGACTTAGCCCCAGGGGGTGGCGCCTTAGCCCCGGCGATTTTGACATTTCACAAAATACACCAACGTCAATTTTTCGATTTCTTCATTACACTATGTCAGATAAACATTATATATCGTATAGTAATTTTGTAGCTGAGGCTTTACTCTTTCCAACAGTATAAATATGTACGGTAAAATAATTTATTTTATTGCCAAAAATTGGCACCGCCAAAAAAGTGACGGCTTAGCCCCAGTCTCCCCTATATTAAATTTGATCTCGCGTGAGTGCGAATCAAAGAAATGTGGTTGAAAAGTTATGGTAGGTCAGTAGAAAGCTAAATAAAAGAACTGTTGCGATGTAACTGCAGTTGAATCGACTGTTAATAATTCTCTTCCCTTTTAAATTCTACGCAAGGTTAATTAAAAGGTAGAACTCCAGTTCTCGTTATCGAGCTACATTCAGAATATGCTTTTCACGAAGTTGATGCTGAAATTTTTAATCGAAGTTTCCCGAGTTACGCGGAGATATTGACTTTGAAGTTTACCCTTCGGCTCATTGCGCTGTCATTTTTTTAAGTTAACAATCGTGTCTCAATTTTACGTCGAGCTTTTCAACTGTTGGCTTCGTGTTGGATCTACAGAGCATTTAACAGTTAAGTTTTCCCTTCATGCTTCTCATTTACTAATTTACTTACGACGTATTATTTAACAAATTAAGGAAGAGAATTACTTTTATCGGACTTTGAAAAGTATTAATAATTAAAATACAAGCTGTTCCAGAGTAATCAGCGAATTATCAGAATCATTGAATCACTTTTAAAAGAAGAATGAAAACTGACCTAAGCATTTTTCACAACACCCGAACATTTCATTTTGCCATAAGTTTAGCGTGCAAACCGCTTGCACTCGAGTTTCTATGTACTCTTATCTTTCCTGGCATCAAGTTTCTTTCTCATCACGTCCGTCTATTAATTCAATTTTCAATCCACCACCGAGGCTGAAATCCATCCACTATCGAGTGCAAACAACTCGACAATGTTTCTCTTCACCTCGTAAATCAGATCGGCCCGTATCGTGTGTTTATAACGAAAATATCAGCTGCTTCACGTACAGGGTATTAATAAATAAGAAGAATAAATCTCGAAAACCATATTTCAATTCGTGAAATAAGCAGAAATTCCAAAGGGTAGCTTGAAAGTCACCGCAGATTTTCGTAAAGTGTAATAAATTTCCTAACGAATGTGTAGATGAAAAAGTTTGTAGTTTTCGCGAGAAAATCTGAGGGGGTTCGCAAAAGAGAAATTCCCCAATCCCATAAAATTTTTCTCGCGGAAATTATACGCAGGCATTTCGAACAAAATAGAAATTATATAATCTCTATATAGCGAATGGAAAAGTGGCTAGAACTCTTAGCCATTCGGCTTCACGAATTCTCTGCAAATAGCAATAAACTATATTTCATTTTTGGTAGGCGATCTAGTGTCGAAATATATTTTACTTTCCACGCCCTATTTCTCTACCATATCCCAATTATCCATCAACACTTCTATAATCTCTTCAAACTTTCATACACAAAATGCGAAATTTCTCCAGAACAAGACCACAGGAAAGACTGTCTACCGCGCAATTTCGACGCACTGTTTCGGGAAGAATCACTTCTTCGCCGATTGTGCCACGATTACTTCGCCCTCGATTTTTCGGCCGACCCTGTTCTCGCCCGACGGAAAATTTCCATTAAACCGATTACGCGTCCCTCGGCCCCCACCCGCCCCATCTCTCGTTGCGATTTTCATCGTCCTAATCACGGCAGAAAGGGGGGTGGTTGAGGATGCCGGAATGGAGAAAATTTCGAATCGGGGATAATTCGACTGACGCAAGCATAAAACTGAGGGATGGGTGAGACGAGGGGTGGTATGTGTGTGTGTGTGTGTGTGTGCCAGTGCGCAGGCATCGAGAACAGGTCGGGACGAGGAAATGGGCAAATTGGGGCGATGATCCGCGGGGTCGGAGCCGTGTAATACATTTCGGAAATTGCAGATGATACCCTCTCGTGGCGATGCCGGCCACGTTGCATTTCGTCCCGTCGAACCTAGCTGGACGATTCGAACGACAAATGGTCGGCGCTCCTGGTGTTGTATGGCCCCCGAATAGGCGGGATTCCGCGTTCGGACCAAGTGAATCCCAGCACCGTGTCGCTCGTTACCCGCGACGCGTGTTTTCGAACGAGACGTCGCGAGCACCTCGAGTAGAGAAGCTTTTTTTCCCCACTTTCAGCGGAAGCGGAGGATTTTTGCGCGTCTGTGTTTTCGGCCGAGAGGGGTTCCACGAGGTTGAAATTGTGCGAGTATAGTTGGTACAGTTGGCGCAGGCAATGGTAGAGATAATACGAACTACGGAGTTGATAGAGATTAGGTATAATAATGTATTAAACGCGTGGTGTGCATTGTCGAAATTCCTGGGGGGATATCGAGTTCAATGTTGTGTATTTTATAGATTATGTAGGTATGTGAATATACATAGATGTAGGTACGAATTTTTAGATTGAATAAATAATCAGAGAAATAATTCGAAATTATATTAATAGATGATTAAGAAAAGGATGAATTATTCTTAAGAGATGATACCTTGAACTCGATGTAGAAAACTAAACTTTGAATAGTGCTGTATGTGCAAAGAGAAGATATGTACGACGTCATATGGGTCAGCACTAGGGATTGCAATACCGGTAACCCGGTTTACCGGTTTCCCGGTAAATCGCGAGAAGTAGGGTAAAGGACCCAATTACTGACACCTAACCAATTACTGTCACCTTAAGCTATTTTACTTAAAATAACGAAGAAATAAACGTTGTAAAATGTAAAGTCATACATAAAAAGAATTATGTAATTCAACCTATAATCTATACCTATACTATAGATTATATACTATAGTTTATTTATTCGTTATTTTAAGTAAAATAGCTTAAGGTGACAGTAATTGGTTAGGTGTCAGTAATTGGGTCCTTTACCCTACCCTCAAATTTTTACCGGTAATTCTTCAAACTTTTACCGGAAATTCGATAAATTACGTATATCAATATAGCGCATATATGCGTTCGTTATTTCGGTCTACATCGTTATCAGTGAAAAAAACTTCAATTACTAATAAAGGCGAAAACCGAAGTATCTCACGAAGAATCAACTCTAAACCAAAAGAGAACTAAAAATCTAAATCAAGTCATCAAAAAAAATGGACGTATTTTCAAGTAGAAAAAGTAAGGAGAAAATATATAGGTACAAATGACCTATGATTTCTTAATGACTATCCGACCAACAAGCGTAGGATCTGAGTGCTTTATCCGTGGCTGGATTATTTTGTACAAAAATTAGATCGCGATCAGGAGACCAAAGTTTAGACAAATTATGTTTCTTGCGTGCTTATTTGTTAAAAAACATTGTTAAATAAAAAATATTTAATTATGTATGTAAGGTAAGATTCTTTTCATTGTTTTCGTGGCGAAGATCCATATTAGTAAGTATTGTCAATAGTTACACAAATATATCTATTTTGTGTTATCTCATTTTATATTTTATGTTCAGAATAGTTTTATTTGCATATATTTATTATAATGCTCGATTAGAGTTCAAAAAAGTTTTTTTTTGTAATGTTTACTCTTATATTTTCAATACTTTAAAAAATACCGGTAAATTATCGGTAAACCGGTTTTGATTGAAAATTTTACCGAATTACCGGTAATTGAAAAAGTCGGTAAATTTGCAATCCCTAGTCAGCACACCGCCATTTATCCAGTACGCCTGGCAACCCTGGCTATTACTCCCAATTGCAATTTTTTTTCAAAACGACGAAACACCACCTGGTATGCTGTTTTGACCAATTTTACTGAAGTTATTTCGTTTTAAACGGTGTCCGAATACGTTCCTCCCCCACTTGTATAGTAAATGCAAATGATTTTCAATGCTATGCTTTCTTTTATACTTTCCTCTGGAGAGTTATCCGGACAGCGTCCATTCTACAGATTAAAAGGGATAATGATTGGAAGCACAAAGATGCAGGGCAAAATTCTGGTCTTATAACAGACCCCACATTTGTTAATTAACTTAGTCTATACCTCCTATGCACTTCTTTCGATGCATCTCCTATATGCACGCGAGCAAACACCAATCAGCGCGAATATACTGTATTCTCAGTCTCTGGACAATAATACGAATATCGCGCAGCAACCTTTGTCAGTTATATATCGAAAAGCAATGTACACATTTCAGCGTAATAAAGTAATAATAGCCCTTGTTGACTCCACTTACTTTTGTTTTATCAAATTTCACGTCTCTGTACTTTGAATAGGTAATGATTATATCATATTATATAACTCATTCTCGCCGCCGGGTGCTTCGCAGGCGTTCGCATTTATTTAAACTCGCCCCCGCTCGCATCCGTATTGATTTTAATAATTTTGTTTACGCGCATTATCGCAGTTATTTTGATCCGTTGCAGGTCATCGGTCCTATCGCGTGCCGAGTAATAAAGTACAGGAACACAGAACAATGAGAATTAAAATGAAAATGTTCCTGCCCTTAAAAGCAGTATGATTGAAAGCGTATTATACACAGACAATGCTTCGGCTACACTTCGGCTACAAGCTCCGCAAATGTTTTATATTTCATCGACGGATATCGCTGTAAAAATATAACTTTCGACCTGTTTTTTCCGTTCAGTTTCCCCAAAACGTTACCCTTATGAAGTAGCTATCCAATTTGCGCCCATACCCCGCGATATACGCACAATGACTGGGGCCTCAATTTTGGGCATTTCAAAAGTTTCCCGCACAAGCGAGTCGCGTGTGTAGTACACGCAAATTTGAACGCGCCCGTTGTTTTATTTCCGCCACAATGCCGTGTCGAGTTTCCAATCATCCGATCACCAACAGCTCTGTCCGCCGATAATTCGTTTCGACGCGTTTCAAAATTATTACCTTGCGCTACTAAACAACTGTGAAAATGGCCAATTCAGCCAGCGATTCTCTCATGGAGTTCCACGTCTCGGAGTACGGCGTTAGGTAACCAGAGCATCGTAATGAACCTTAGGGGCGCGATGCGGCTCGAAGGGGTGGTGAAACTGAGAGCTAAAGCATTCAGAGGACCCGTTGAATGGTATTACAGCGTTACAACGCCAAACGTATGTATTCCCGCATCTCTTCAGATAGTCTGACCCATGCGCCTATCAGACGGCTGGCGCGAAATAATTCAAGCTCGTATCAAGCCAGCAGCGCGACCGTAAATGCATTAAACGCGTCGCATAATTCCCCTATCACGGGGCTGGCTCGATTAGTCAGCTAGAGTATCACAGGGCGGCCAGCAAACGACTCGAAACATCGCGGCCAGATTGCACGGTATCGGCCAAAAATGAGATATTCAGAGCACGGGGCGGACGTCTGCGTCGAACTACAAATTTCCTGGCAACGAGATACAGCGGCATGGACAGGGACGGCTGCACGTGATGCTGTTCAACGATTTCAATGCGCGAATCGAAATTTTTGGTGACAGAGGATACTCATAATGGGGGAGCCAGAGGTAGGGAAATGTGCCACCGTTGCGGGGGATGGATCTATTGACGTTTTCAACGGCAATCATCCTCGATTCTTGGTAGGATTTATTAGCTGGCATTAGAAACCGTTTGCAACACTTTCTTCGTGGAAAATAAAAAAAAAATTGACTTATTAGGAAGTGAACTAATAAGGATTGACAGAGTATTGGAAGATTAAGGGGTACACTTGTGTCACTCCACGTTTTTCAACGCCATCTTTGGGAATTTATTTAATACAAAGTATATGTTTATACTGTCTGGTGTTTTGCCTGTATATTAAGGTATGTTTGAAGGAATAGGGTAGAACCCCCAATTACTGACACCTACCCAATTACTGTCACCTTAAGCTATTTTACTGAAAATAACGAATAAATAAACGTTGTAAAGTCATACACAAAAAGAATTATGTAATTCAACCTATAATCTATACGCTAGAAAATGCACCACTTAATATTTTTTTTTCATTAATTTCTATAAGACGATACAAAATTTTAATTTGATTACAACAGTGGAAATGGCGACTTCCTTACTAGTGAAAGAGAAAACAGGGCACTAAAGAAAGGGCTATAATTACTATATTTAAATTATTTACATAATAAACAATAATTTTTTAGTACAATATAAGTATCATAGAAAGTCACAACGATCGTAATATAACGATTAATTAAGCCTTTTTAATTAATATATGGGTGATAGTGATTGGTACAAGCGTTTCAAGCATTTTGGTATTACTGTCATAGCAGTAGTTGCTCATGTACATGAGACGACATAACCGTAAAACGAGTAATAAACAGTATTAGGTTAGCTGGCAGTAATTGGGGTGTCAGTAATTCAGTCACACACGTTTTAGAGGTGTCAGTAATAGATCTAGAAATATGTTTTTTAGATTAATGAATTTATATATAAAAATAGAAATTCTAAGACCCACAAAATGTTTTTCATGAAGTAAACATATTAAACCATAATAAAAAAAAAATAAAAAACTTATACTTTTAGTCAATAAATACAGATACTATGCAATAATATTAGAGTCAGTCCTTAATGTGTCAGTAATTGGGGCTTCTACCCTACTCAGAATTTTGGTGAGCTTTTTTATCGCACATAGGGTAGATGTCGCAATTATTGCCAGTGTCCCTATTACTGACTTTATATATTTTATTTAAGAAAAACGTAACGTATAAAGAATACTGTACACAAAAAATTATTATTAAATTGGGACTGTTCTTATTATTATTATTATTGAACACTATTCTTCATACGGTACGTTTTTATTAAGTAAAATAAATGAAGTGATAGTAATAATAACTTATTTTCTTTATTATGGATGTCGCTATGGCTGAAACCGCAGAGGCACCCTAACAATAAAAAATTGTAGAACGACAGCGTTTAGAAAAAAATGTTCGACTCTTGCTAAAAATTGATCTGTTTTCGTTCTGTAAAATTAATTTTTTACAAGATAGAAGCTCGTCCGGGATATATATACGATTTATTTTCTGCCTCAACGGCCTTGAAAAAAGCTCGAAAAAATTCTGAGTATTACTCCAAACATACCTTAATATGCAGGCAAAACGCGAGACGGTATAAACTTACAGTTTTTGTTAGATAAATTCCCGAAGATGGCGTTGAAAAACGGGCAGTTATACTATTTAGAGTATCCCTTTCAGATCATTATGGGAGTAAAGACTTACGGAATTGTATTCAGTGACACGAAGAATGATATTATAGTGTCACAATATGAATCCTACAGGATTAAAAAAAAATCGAAAACACAAGAAACAATTACTCCAGCAGGGATGAATTACTCTCACGTGGATCACTTGGCAACTGCATCTCAATCACCCCCCATCACAAAATAAAGTTTCTAAACAACAAAATTCTCTTAAATTCCACAACTCTTGTAACCCGGCTCCCAAGAGCTCCAACAGAATTTCTACAAGTTGTACCTTAAACAGCGACAATGGTCCGCAGAAGAATTAATTAAACTCAGCCTCAATTTATTACACCAGTACAGTCTACCGACTCCCATGCCACTGATCTCCGACAAGAATCTCGACCTATATTTACCTCTCTCGCTAACAAAAAGCCAAACGTCTAAATTCCCGACGCGGATCTAAATTCGCGCCTGCCCCCAAAAACCTCCCCATACAATCGCTTCTCGCGCGAAGTCACCCCTTCCTCGCCGTTTCGCCGAAAGAATTATGAAAGCCGCGTAAACAGTGGCGCTGCTCCTCTTCGCCGGGTAGCCCTGGGAATCCCGTGCCGCGAGGCGGTTCGGAAAATTCCTCCTCGAGGCAAGCGAGGAATTACCGCCGCGGCATAAATCACGAACGAAGATGCGGCGTTTCATCGCGGCCTCGCGCCACCCCTCGCACCTTTCGCTCTGCGGCGTTTTTTAAGCTGGTGAATTAATGCAACCCCCATAAAGCGCACTCCCGCCGCGGAAGGCCGTTCGACTTTACGCCCCCTCGACACAGGCTACAAAACCGAACACCGATACGCACGGAGAATGGAAAAGTTCTCGAATGCCTCTCGTTCGCCCGCACCTTCGCGCCCGGCTTCGACAACCCCCTCGCGGAGCCTTTCACGGCGGGAAAGGCGCGTGCATCGCTATACACCGTGTGGGTACATTAAAAAGTTTCATTAGGTTGTTCCGCGGGGGATGCGGCCTGCCGAGGGAACCGCAGCCGCGAAAGGGGGCGAACGTATTCCTGGAGGGATGTATAAATATTTATGCCGCGGCGTTCGTTACTTTCGCGGGCTGCTGGTATTTTGCAAGACGTATTGTGACGCGGAGGGACGCAGGACTCCGCGAGCCCGGGTGTGTCTTTAAATGTTTCAGCAGGTTGAAACTCGAATTTTCGCTGTTTGCCTGGGCGATGTTTGCTCTATTGTCCGGGAAAATGCGCGTGTTGGTTTAGAGGATCGAGCAGAATAAGCTTGCGGGTTCGCGTTGAGTTGTTTGGTGTTTGTCACAGTGTCGGGAATGTATCGAGCGACTACCCACCACGCTCTACTTGCTCTCAGATTGTAACGCGCAGGGACCAATAACAATTTTCATGCGATTCATTGCAAAACTTTCTGTAGGGTAAATCCGGGAGACGCGGTCGGGCCGGAGAGTTGGTCGTGTCGCTATATTTCAGAGTCTATACGTAAAAATGCATTAAGGGGTTACTCCACCCTGAAAGTTTTGAAAAATCGGTTCCTTTTTTTTTGCATTTTCTTATTACGTGAAGTTTTAAGAATAATTTGAGTCATGGTAGACGCAAAAATTTCTCAAAATAGCCGAGTTATAGACTTTAAACGAGGCGCGGATGTCGATATTCCGCAGCAGGTAGCGACCATCTACTTTTCTTCTTTTGCGTTTTTCTCGAAACTACATTTTCAAAGATGACCTATCAAATATCTCCAAAACTATTTGTCCGATTGATTTCAAACTTGGTACGCATATTCTTAATGGTATTATCTACGATGTAGCATAGCAGTTTTTCCATCCGATACCCCATTCGTATATAATTAATGGTTTAGATTCGTTTTTTCACGTGAAAAACGTATATTTTTTTTCACATTGCTCTCATTTGTGCAATAAATTTTTTTTTCTCAAATCCCTATGCTACATCGTAGGTATTTTATTAAGGAACACGAAAATCATCGGGATTTTGATTTCAGACGAACATGTTCGTTATAATTTGTTAGGTTAGTCACGCGTGTAACGGCGGACGAGCTTCGCGGGAGAACAAATAACTCGGTCATTTTTTAATATTTTTGTACCGTATTTATACAATATATGCACTAATACATGCTCTACACATAAGAAGAAAATAAATAATTTTCAACCTCATAGTATCAGTAAAAAAAATTCGTCTAGTTTAGTGCTGTTTCGAGCGCCTCAGGGTGGCGTAACCCCTTAAAGTGCAGACCAATTAAGGTAAATGTACCAATAACGAGCCATGCACCAGTACCTAGCCATCTGTTGAAATATTAATAATTGTTAAACTATGCACGTAAGATAAAATACATATTTGGTGTAATTTGCATTATTTAATTGTTCGGTTTAATATCTGAAGTTATATCGTCTTGTTTTTTTGTCTAGACATTTAGAAATACCATTTATAGTCTCGAGGCCAGATATATGACGCGTTTTCAGACATTCGTTATGATATGGCTAAGAAGAGCGTGCTTCTTGTTAAGAGCATAATTATTATAGGATAATAGTTTTTTAGATAGAAAAAAGGGTTTTAGAATCTTGAAAATATTTGTAACACATAGAAAGAAAAAAATTTGAATATGAAAACTATTTTTTATTTGAATATTTACATGGCTATTTATCGGTGCAAACAAATCTTGTTAGCCCAGTAACTAACCACGTGTTCAATAAATCGGGTGAAGTGAGTTGCAAATGTTAATCGGCATCGCCAGAGCAAAATTACGAAAAAAGTGTGAATTTCTGACTCGATATTTGGAATAAAGCCGGTAAGTATTTTGATCATAAATCATAATATAAACATTATTTTTCTAGATAATAATGATAGCATTTAATTTAAGTTTATTAAAGTTTATGTATATGTACAGTTTAATGAATTTGGTGGTTGTTTTGAGTCTTATATAAAATAACCACAAACTTCTATTGATAGTGTAAGTAAACTTTTTGTTTTTTGCATTTATTTTCTAATCTGTTTATTATGGTTATTTATACAATAATTTTATATTTCTATACTTCTTAATTTTCCTTAACAGATTTTTCAATTTAAGACAAAGAATCAGTTTTTAAAATAATTTTTACACGATTATAAAACCTATGGCTAGGTACTGGGACATGAAAATCGGGCCGCTAGGTCAATCGCGTGAGGTTGGCTATATATTGGTACATTTACACGTACAAATATTCTTGTTTATTTTACGTTAAATATATAAAAAAACAAAATTTTGTTATGTGAGTACTGATGAGAAACAACAAAATCTTTATGAATGAAAAAAAGTTTCACTTAAATTGTTAATTTTATACACAATATTCATTATACTTTGTCACCGTTTCCTTAAACGGCTCGTTATTGGTACATTTACCTTACTTCTCTAGAAGCCAAATAGTTGAATGAATAGCGTTATTTCGCTTCCTTCTGTGTTTTTCTGGATTTATAGGCTATAAATGGTAAATTGATGTTACATTTAACCTCTTTTATCAAACAGCGGTTGTACAGAATCGTATTTAAAATATACTTCTAAGTTTATTTTCCTTTAATGTTTGGAATAATAAGATAGTAGAGATATTGAGGGACAATGCAGCCAAAGTATTTGGCCGTATTAACTCTTCTTCTCAAAGCTAACGAGAAGTTCATGTCTCGCTGCAGAAAGGTGAGATGGTCGAGTTATGATTTTTGTATTATTTTTGTTTATTTTTTTATTTTTTTATTATTATTTTATAACAACTGAAGAATGAATGCTTCAGGGAATTAATTTGTTCTTTCCTGTAGCTACTATTGGTAACCGGCAAATCTTCCAACATTCCTCAAGCGGACGCAGGAAAAGGAGAGTGAAATTTGCATGTAAGGTTTCCGAGATACCCTCGGTATCCTATGCCTGATGCATCCTTAAAAAGGGCAGTACTTGCGCGCAAGGACCAGCGATACCAAAAGCATAAAACCTTTACACTGACGTTACGAAGTTCGGGACTCGAACGCGGAATAGTGAAATTCATCCCTTCATAGGTAAACGGAGAGTCGAGGAATTCTCGCATCGAGTTATAAAGGGCTGATTGCAGGGCGATCGGGCAGGGACATCGCAATCTTGCGTGTTTTTGCTTCCGCGGAGGGACATCGCGTCTCTTTGAGGGAGGTGCTTCATTTTAAGGAGCCGTTCCGGCTCCTCTTTCAGGCTCCTTTTTATCCAAAGGGCCGCGCGGCTACGCAATATGCTTACGTAACGAGAAAGCCTGGCGCAGGCATATGCATATAAACAGTTATATTCGTGTCCCTACACCCTTATGACTTTATACCACGACCGCGCCGTCGAATACGAAATTCCTGGCCGTGCGTGGCTTCCTTTATCTCCCGCCGTTTCTTCCTCCACGAGATCCCTGAATTTCCAAACGGCGAGCGGGTATCATCGTCGAATCAAACGCTTTCACTTTAAACGTCCTGCGCGACCCCATTCTCCCGCTTTACTGTTTGGATTCCAGCAATCGGACGTTCGCGATATCGTACACTGCGTGGGAGGGTAGATGACTACGCCTCGGATGCATCTTCTGCGCGATAATCAACCAGATATGAAGCGTAATTCAGGGTGGATTTTAGAGCAGCAAGGTGCAGGGTGGATTATTGAAAGTTTATTTAGTTTGGGGTGGGTTTAAGGTGTGGATATTTTTTGGAGCTAATTTTTTGGTGGATTTTAAGAGGTGAATATTATGGTGGAGAGTGTGTGGTGAGTAGCAAGAAAGTGGAGTAATGAGTCGATGGATTGTTAATTAAAAATTGTAAGTGGTATGTGCTTTTTAAGGCGCGTCTTGGATATAAAAGGTCAAATGTTTAGGAGTGAAATAGTATTTATTGAAGGGGATGAAGTAAGTAGGGTGACTGCACCTAATATCGCCAGTGTTCCTAATATCGCCACTCGCTATATCTCGCAAAGTAAGCTCTAAAATTTATCGGTTATGCACTGAATTAGTACCTAAACATATGTAGGCAGACATACTGTAATTGCAGCTTCATGTGATCAACAATTACAGAAAGGGAAGGATTTTAGAGAATCTTAATAGTGTAAAAATTTATTGGACTATCACAATTGTACATCGCATTCGGAGAATGTAAGTCTAATAATTACGTGAATGCAAGAACATCTACTAGAAATACCTAATTACTGATGTACTTAAGAAATAAAATCGAGTCAAATATTTTTCGTAATGAAAATAGCGTTTTTCTTTTAGCAGTATGCGTGTTCTCAATACCGCCTACCGGAGAACAATGGTTTCGATATAATGCTTGTTACAGGTGAGGTCTCGAAATGTGCGGAGCAACCGAAATAAACTTTATTTGTCCAATATGTGCATCGAAACGTAAAAAATAAAATATGTTAAAAATCTATATTTTTAAATTTCTATATTATTCTACTAAAAATAAAATCAAAGATGGATAAAAAAAACATTTATACAGCAAGAAATAATAAAAGCACATGTGAAAATGACTTTAAAATCTCATATATACATGAATTAATCAATATTTCTTGAGTAGGCGATATTAGGTACACTTTTTTCAGGACCCGATTTTTGCATGTCTTACGTTTTTTGAGTCCCAATTAAAAATCTGTAGGATTCAACGATTCTAACTTATGCTACATGAAAGATGAATAATTTCTCTTTACTTTGAAACGAACTGCATGCAAAAATATCAATTATTATTCAATTGACAGCGATTTAACTTTTGCCTGGCGATATTAGGTACAGTCACCCTATGTTGAATATAAATTTAGAATTTAGTTGAGAAATCTACTGTACTTTCGAAGACTACATGTATACTTTGCAAATATCACGACAAGGATTAAGGAAGCGTGACGCTGTCAACGACATTAGATTTATACTTTCTGCGTGTAAATGCTTCTCAACGCAAGGAGAAAAAAAAACACACGCGACAGGCTGATCGTATTTAAACACGTATATCAGTAGACACGAGACACACGTGTCGTTCCAACGAGACGACGCCCGAATACGAAATCCAGATCCTTGACAATTGCATGCAGTCCCTGCATCTTTTCCTCCTGCGCATTCTGCAGTATAGCTTCGACTTACTTACAGAAGGAAAGAAGGAAGACGGGAAAATGCTCGAGCATTGATTATTTATCTTGGATACATTTGTATTGAATTCTTTGCGAAATACACTATATGATAATATTTGATTTCATAAATTAAATAAAATTTATTTCGCTCTCAAAACGAAATTTTTATATATTCATTATTGACGGGTAACGTTGCAGAACATACTTCGTAACATTTAAAAAATTATTACTCGACCATGAAAAGTTGGTAAATTCCTCTGCCTCTCTGTATACACAAATGTATAAATTTTACGCCGAGCGAATTTACAATGAATATTATATATTCTTACACGACTCAGAATTTCCTTTTGACTTTCCTGGCACAACTGTTTTCAGGGCGAAACTATAATTAAGTTCTCCAAATATTCTCCAGTAATCGCGTTACTATTCCCCGCTGATAATTGTGCACTGTTGATCGATTCAATTACTGCACGCACGAGCATGGCAAAAAAAAATCAATTTCCCGTCAACAACGGCGTCGGTCACACTGGTATTTTAATAAAATACACAAAGAAACCGGGGAGCAGCGTGCTAACCAGTGCGATGGAAATTGGAATATCAACAAAAGAATTTTGCGTTGCTTTACGGGGGCACTGTCGCTGAAAATATTCCCTACAATTATTTCCACGTCTCGCCGTGTTGGTAGTCGGTCATTTACGGTATAATTCGATTATAATAATAATTATTGACAAACTGATTTCATTTGCTCCCTAAGCAAAACCTTGGACCGTATTAATTGGAAATTACTGACCGCAAAACCTGTTCTCCCTTTCAGAATAATACAAACATCATGCTGCCTTTAATAAAATAATAATAACAATATCGATTCCGTTAAAAAATATCAGTTGCATCAAAATGGTAATTTTTGACTCGATGCTTGAATATTCACAAAAGTGTCTTTTACAATCGACTACGGCGTGTGCGATATTAATTAAAAGTTCATTTCGATACGCAGCCCTTACCAGAATTATTGCTGATAAATTAATTAATCCTATTACACGAACATGGGTGAAATCTGAATAGCGCCCTATCGGCGCGTCAAAGGGATCAAGAGCGAAAAAAAATAAAGCTCCCGGAGCGCAAGAAATAATTTAAACAGCTTCCCCGGATTTCACTGATTCCAGGAACGTCACGCTTTGAACCTATTTCCGCAGCGCAAGAACGCATTTCAAACGTTTCCAGCCCGAATAATTCCCTCGCAACGGGATTCATCAGCTGCTGTTCATTAGCACGCGAAAAACACAGTGGAGTGCGAGGAATACCAAACACGAATTTAAACACGTCACGCGACCCTCCCTTGTCGCGCGCCACCTTGTCGCTGTCATCTTGGGGATGATCCGCAGTCAACAACGGCAAGGTAACTCGATCCACGAGGGGTTGACTGCCCGCCCCCTGCGCCAACCAGGAAGGAAATAAAAGAAGGAACGTAAAAGGGGTTGGTTAGCGGGGTTGGGACGGGGGGGGGGGGGTGAAATCCACGAAAGAGAGCGTGTAATCGCGCGAAACGACGAATGAATAAAATAGGCCCGAACTTGGGGGACCAGAAAGGGGGTAGGCGGGGCGGAAGGGTGCGCGAAGAATGATTATTTCAAGGGTTGGTAATTACTTCCCTCCCGTTTTACGTCCGCCAGTGGAGGGTGGTCGGTTAGCCTTTCCACGCTTTAAAGCGCGGAGGGGTTGGGTGGAAGCAGGAAGAGCAACATCTTGCACGGATTAGAGATCCTTGGGGGTGGTTCCGGGGCTGCTTGGACGAGGGATGAAGACGCGATTCGGAGGGTTTCGAGAGGAAGAAGGCGAACGCTGACAGCGGAGCTAGAAGCTTCGCCGTGACACAGTCAAATTCGCAGGGGGTGTGAGAGGAGCGGGACAATTGGGGAGGCGCGAGGAAAAAGGGGAAGAAGAAGAAGTTTTTTTTTTAGGATGAAAAATTACAGATGACGGAGGATGCTCGCGTGAAAACCGGGGTAAATGCTCGCTCCACTCGGATATTTTGCAGGATTCGCAGACTGGCACATTTTGTAATGGTTCGGAAGGATTTTGGTAATTTTGTTAAAAGTGTGCTGATAATCGAGGGGAAGTTGTGGGAGCTTGCGATGAATTGGGAGACAGAAGAATTTAATTGATTACAATTCTAGGAGGACGAAGTGGCTGAGAAAGCAATGGCAGTGACACCGGCGAGATTTATGTGGAGGAGGCGGGAGGGGAGGACACGGTGGTAGTAATGAAGGTTCTTGCGAAATTAGGATGAATGATTGATCGCTATCTACTCTACCTACAGGAAATTCTTCGTTGCCGAAATTGAAATTTCCACTGACATTGTGCCCAGAAGTAGTAGTCTTGTAAATTAAATGCTCCCTGTAATTACCAAGAAAATCTGCTAACTAGGAGAGCTCACGAAATGCATGTTCAGGAATTGCGAGTTGAAAAATCCGCGCACGCTATCTGAAAGATAAAAATGCTCCAGCTCGCTGGAAAAGAGGTGACGAAAGAGAATCAGTTCTCTGCACGATTAATAAAGGGACGCTGACAAGGGTGTGCGCGCGTGCACGCTAGAAATTCATTAAATTAAAATCTAATTAACGTCGAAGGAAAAAGAGGATAGAGCGGTTTTAATTAGTAGCTGATTAAAGATTGATAGCTCCGGGGCGGGTTACGGGCCGGTTCCACGGGTAATTCCGTATGAACGATGACACGCGAAGATTATAAGACGATTGGAACGCGTGCAGGTCGCTGGGACGCGATCGCGGTGTTCCATTTTTGTCGGAGCATGGTGCGGGACGCTTAAAACGCCGTGACGTGATACCCGGCCAATAATCGAGTAATTAGCGCTCCTTAATCTTCCATGGGTTAGTAACGGGGCAATTTGCGCGCATTCTCGGCTAAGTCGAATGCTCCTCGGGGACTACTCTGTTCTGGAATATGTCCTTTACGCTCTGTTGTTGTGTGGAGTTAGTGTACGGGGGCCATGAATGCTTTGGCACCTTTGGTAATTAGTTTATATATATTTTAAATTTGAGATTGATTGTTGAAATTAGGAACTTATCATGGCAATATAAAATGGAATTGTTGGGTAATCGTGCGCTATATTCGAGGGATCAAGATGGGTAGGGGAGAGGTGGGATGAAAGGGACACTTGTGTTTAGGACCAGATAGTAAAAAAACTAAATAACCATTCGAGTTCTAATTGGTAACATTAGAAAGGCCAGTTATCTGCTTATATAAATACACGGTCCTATTAAGCTTCTCTTTATATTTACATATCATATTTGTCGTTTTCTAAGAACGTGTGGTTTGTCCCTTTCATAAATTGGCTGTATTGAAAGGGACATGGGTGTTTATGAATGGGACAGTGTAATAAAAACAGGTAATATTAATATCATTTCTTTAATTATTATTTATGCAGGTACCGAAATCACATATGTAGGCTATTTTAATTCATATATATGTTCATATATATTCGCAATAGGAAGTAAAAACTCAACAGTTATACTTATGTAACTAAACAATCTTAATAACTATAAATAATGATTTGTCTAATTTGTCTAATGTTCGGTTTATAGATAAATGATTCTGTGTTTTTGGCTTGCCTGACCAATCTAGCTAAATGTGATTTGGCTATATTGATACACTTCGCAATCGAGCTTATTGAGGTTTTTTTCTCAATGACTTCATGCACTGCTTCTTGTATTTTATCTGCACTAACCCGGTTTTTAGGCGCCATATTTTCACTGAAAAAAATGAAGAATGGTAAGGTTTTGAAGGGGACAGGTATGAAAGGGACGTCCCCTTCATAAATTTTTGTTGTGTCCCTTTCATAAATAAAGCACTAAAATTGAAAATCTAATACCTACAATTACAATATGATTCAAAAAGGATCGGACATTATACGATATCGTTCTTAAATAAATACCTGTTTAGATGCAGTAATAGAAAAATCAGTCGCGGATAACAGCACTTCACAATACAGTTCAAGAGAATACTAAAAGTTATACTTTGAACCTCAAAAAAATTCAAGTGTGTATTTCCGTAGTCGTAGATACGATAGCGGCTTGAAATTTGGCTTGATTACACATGAATGAATGTGGCTACAAAATAAAAACACTTTTGGCCTGGGCAGATCCTTTATCTTTGAGATAATGACCATGTCCCCTTCAATACGTGTCCCTTTCATCCCACCTCTCCCCTACTTAAGTTGTTAGATGTCACAAGTTGACTTTGAAGAATTTTAAAGTAATTTTTATATCTTCAAAGTACCTCAAAGGTGTAAGTATCTTTAATCGTGATCGTAATCAGTTTTTATGTAGCTGTCCAACTATTAAATAGCTTCCTAATTAGAAATCTATTCAATACATTTCTGCCTCAATGACAAATTCTATAGATAATCGCAACGTCCTTTTCTCCAAATCAGTGGAACTCTCATTTTCAAGTTCAAGCACTCAATAACATACGGGAGAGTTGCCAATATTGCACTGGTTGCCTAAATCCTACCTCATCGATTTCTCAATAATTAACGAATATAAACGTCATGTAATGGTAAAAATATCAAGTAAATGAGAAATATAAACAATAACTTTCGAGCTTACACCCCGTTTTGTGGGTGGTTTAGCATTTAAAAGTAAAAAAGGTATGATTGGTGTAACTTTTAACCCGTTTGTTTCACCCTGTATTATTGTATTTTTCGAAAAGAGGGTTAATTGTATAATATTTCACATTCATCTTCTGTACCTACCTATTACATTTATTATACACTTTAAATCGATATTCACAAATAAACTGATCACGTTTCCTAAATCGTACCTTTCAAAGTATTGAACAAAAAGATTAATAACAAATGAATTATTTCTGAACAAAAGCTTAAACATCTAATAGTAGGTGCCTAAAAGATCAAGCTGCAATATCCAATATTAACTTGCGTCCAAATTAGTACCATATACGAAACATAACGTAAAATACCTTAAATGGTACGATATTGAATAGACAACCCCTACTAGCAAATACACCCTCGTTTGCATGGCGTTCTAGCAAATAAACTTTCCCTTTCACCCTCATCACGAATACTTAAAGAAATAATAAACCAACAGAAAGCTGCTGTATGTCTAACACCAGAATGCTGATCTACGAGCTCGTATGCATTGCGCAAGGAGGAAGATCCCAGGTCGTATGTACTCTGTTCTTTTCCTCCTATCTTATTTGCAGGCACACGTTTCTTGATACATGTAAATATTTGCGGTCTTGTTGTTATTCCTTTGTGCCCCCCCCCCCCCCAGATTCGAATACCTGCGATTCAACCGCGCTTCAGAGAATCACTTCAGCTTCGAATATTTGTGATTGCACCGCGAGATGCGCCGTGGCACGGACGGGGACTTTACGTCTCGAATATTAAGTCGTTATTGTCCGCCGCCACGTTCACGAAAGCGTCGCGATTAAAGGACCGTTTGCTTTACGATTCATTGGATCACGCGTATAACACCGGTTTAGAGACTCCGTGGCGCGGTAAAAGCGAAATTGCTCGATTCACCGCGAAAGTATTACGACTATCTGGCCATTAAGTCCGCGCTCGCAGAGGTATTTCGAGAGTTACGCGGTTCGAGAGGCGCCGTTAAACGCGGCTAATTCGGTGAAAATGTAAGAATCCCATGACAGCAATGGTCGTTCTCTTGATTCTCTTTCTGAATTTTCGTTTGTCGCCTGGAAACTTCGAATCGCAGGCAATGATACTGTTGCAAACTATCAGTGACTATTTTTAAACGTTGATTTAATATCACTGCAAGTGCTGCATACGGTTATCGACAATGTCTGCTGAGTGTTATAGAAGTTTGTTGGACAATTTTGAATACTCAGTTCACGACAAACTTGTTGAATGTTCAGTATTTCATTTTGTTATAAATATTTCTCTTAATAAAGATTACGTGCAATCTAGGAATATTTTTTTTCTTCAAAATATCCATGCATTCGTAGATTTGGAGATATGGGCCTGCGAGGCCCAACCTGTGCAGTGCCGTAATTTTAATTTACACTTCAGGATTAATTGATTGATTGTCGATCTAGTAACTGTCTTTAAGATTACGCGGTTATTTCATTGCCTCGTAGTCACAGGTGTTTCAGTGAAATTTGTTATAAACCACGGGTCTGGATTTCGAAATCAGGTAAACATGGGAATTCCAAGATGAGAAATCATTGTTTTGTGGTGTAAAAATTATGCAATGCATATTTTTCAGAGTTTGGATACTTCACAGGGGAGATTGAAAAGAGAGAATCATATTATTAATGATAATGACTGACACACAAGTTTTTTGTTGAAGTACAATAGGAATAATATGTTACTCTGTTATCGGTTATCATCTTCTACTGCTGGTAATAAATAATAAACGTCGCAGTTCGACTGCATTCGTAAAGAGTAACGAAATGAGGTCGAAGGGAAAGATGCGTTCGTATGGAAAAATCCGAGTCCACTGGGAAATGCTTGGGAAAAAAAGTTAAACACGTGGGCGACGTAAAAGTTGAATGGCGCAGAAAGAATAAAGAAGAAGGAAAAAAAAAGGAGCGAGAGGTGAAATGCAAAGCGTATAGAATATAACCTAAGCCGAAGAGAAACGTACGGCGTAAAGGAGGAAAGCAAAATCCTAAGCTATTCTCAGAGATCCAGAATGAAATTGGATATATCAAGGAGGGCAGCGGAGAGAAAGACAGAGAAAACATTCCCGGAGTCCTGTCACGGAAGTATCCGGAAATTTTCTCTGCATACGTCGTATCCTTTCCAACCGGGCAATCACGATATCCTTTCCAAGAACTTGCACATGGCACGTGAAATTATTTCGCTACCTAATTTCAATTCTTTAACGAGATAATCTCTTTTAAGGCAGGATACCACCTTTGACTGCGATTTTGGAGGCGTTTTTCATGAATTTTTTTTGCATACAAAGAATGCGCAGAAACAAAATCGGTTTCAGTCATTCATTAATGTAACTTTAATCTGTAATTACACATTTTTTGAAACTGAAAAAGTGAAAAATAATCTCTTGTAGGTGGCGCCAAAATACACTCCTTTGGAGGAACATCGTTAGACGGCGTGTCAAATTCCGCTCTGTACGTGGCTCTTAGAAAAGAAACCAAAGAATGTCCCTATTAACAACAATATTGTTCAATGCTGTACGTAGGGATTTTACGAAATTTCGATTTTTAAGAAAATGGCGGCCATTTTAACGAAAAGGTCAATTTTTAGGGTAAAAAAGTTTAAAAAAAATTATAAAATTGCGCACCAAAAGAAAAATAACAACGCTACAGCAAAAGTCCTACGTACATCGTTAGATTACACCAATCGGAAGAATTGTGCAAAGTTTCAAGTCAATCCGATGAAAATTGTAGGAGTAATCTGACACGCTGATTTGGAAAACATCGTTTCGAGAAAAACGCGTTTAAAGTTTTATATAGATTTATATATCTGCTCCAATCCGGTTTTTACACAAGAAAAAGGTTCCGGCCACCTTTCTAATGAATGAATTTCGATTCTATACACTTGAAAGAGTACTTTGAGAACAAAAAAAAATTTCAATTATTTTTAAGTGCAAAGGGGTGTCCTGCCTTAAATCACTGGTGCACTTTAAGCGACAGGCTTTTCATCTTGGTTTTGATAACAGATCAAATCAATGGTAGGATAAATTTAATATCCCAATATCAATTTATATAATTATGAAAAATCAAAGCACATTCTACTTTGTTCAGTTTCGTCTTTTAACCTTCTATAAATACAGTTATGATTATTCAAATAAATTATTATAAACGTCACTTTGGCCACAAAATATTCCAGAGAGGGATATAGTAAGTAGACATGAAATTACTTCTGCATACGATTTCTCACCCTCTTGTTGATTAATGAAGACTACTTGCTTCGTCATTTGAAAATATCCCTACGTGAAGCAGAATGACTTAACTCCTCGAGAAGATTTAATACCTAAACTCTTGCAATAGGGGAAAAGTCACCAAAGAAGTTAAATTCACCCTTAATCCTTTCTGAACACACATCCCAAAGTATACGAAGAGGACTCCTACTTAAGAAATGATGGAATTAACGCGTCGAGAAGAATCGAGCACATTGGACGCGTGATTGCAGCATCAAGCTAACCGAGAGTCGTTTCGTCGAAGAAAGGAATGGAAACTTCAGTGCTCCCTCGAACGGACGTGCGGGGGACAAAGGGCGGTGCGCGCGTAGGGAAATGTAAAATAGAAAGAAAAGGCGGCACGTGATCCCTCGTCGTTCATCTGCGAAGGAAACGGAGGGTCTCCGAGGGTGTATGGTAATTTTATGGTGTCTTACGCGACGGGCATGACCAGCAGCACGAACCAGAGGGATGTACTGCACTCGGGGATCGCGATAAAAAGCCGATTGCTGGCCCCGAACGAGGCGATTTTCCGAGCGACGACGTATTCGTGGATTCATTCGTCTATTTCTTCTTTCAGCGACCGTGCAAAAAGCCCGCCGCCGGATATTCTTACCGAAAGCTACGTGCCACGACTGCAGAAACGTCCTTTCAATCAAACGCGCCGAGCTTTGCCCGCGATTATCGACTTTCATTTGCCGCGTGGAGCAACTCCTAATGGCTAGGAACGACGCCTACTTTCCACCCTCTTTCTCTTCTTCGTTTGTTTACCGCACAGTGACAGGCAGCGCGTGAAATTGATTTTTATTGTCCTAATTTAATCGCCTGCCGCAGCACTTCGTTGCGTTTGAGCTTGCGCGTCGCGTACGGTTCTCCCTAATTTTAGTTTTTAAGGAAATTGAAGGCCAAAAAGTTATATAGTTAAAATTGGATAATTCTGGTTTTTTAAATATTTGCTTCGCTAGAATTGCTGTCTTGTTTAACCCTCTAGTGCATACGCCTGCCTTAAGGCGGGCACCTGTTTAGTCCAGAGGTTGGGGATTCTCATTTGCCAGCCCAAAAATAGTGCCACAGCGCACATATCGGTCTAAGAAACATGTCACTCTGAGTCTTCAATTTGACAGAAATCTAGTTTGAAGTGCATTTTTGAGCTACACACGCTGCAAAAATTATTATTATTATTATTATTATTATTATTATTATTATTTCCTCCAAATTGAAAACTGACATCGGATTCGGTCTTTTCATCCCCAAATGAGAGTAAACTAATTTTTCCCACTGAATTAAAAATCTATGCACTAGAGGGTTAATGAAAAAGCTATTTAATTTGAAATCGGTACAATTTTTAATCGTGAAATTCATTGGAATGGTTAAAAAGTCAATAGCTAAATAAAACCTGTGTCTACTAATAAGAAAGAGTCAAATGAAAACTTACAATTTAGTGGCACAATTTAAACATTCAGCATAGCATTAGCAGCTATTAGCACTTTCCACTTCATTTACAAGACAAAACCCTTTCTCTCGACGTAAAAATACACAAGTCCCTCAACCCCCATAAAATCGCACAACCCCCGTTCCATCGTTCCATTCCATGAAACTTGATAATAGATGCGCGCAATCCCTTCGTTCGCAGTTCGAAACGGAGCAATTACTCGAAACTCGCCGTCGCGTTTTATTTCGAATCATTCCGTGAAACACAAGTTTTCAATATCGGGGGGGAAATAGCGGCGTTGATTGCGTCCTTGTCGATGGGGCGATTAAACGGTCGCCGGCGGACCGTCGCGCGTAAAAATCCCTCGCGGGGCTCGGACGGGGGTAGCCAGCTTCCGCTCGCAGGGTCTTCGCAAGTCCCGACTTGATAATTCCAATTCCATGTTTCCTTTTGATTCATCCGTCTACGTCTGTTGCAGAGACGGATGACATCCCGGCGAGACAATAGATACGTGCCAGGCATGCGAAACTTTCCTTTTGTTCGGCCGAGGGGCGGGCGGATTCTTACGCGGCGACGTCGCGATGACTTCGGCTGCTACACCTGCGCCCGCCTGGGCGTCGCTGCGCGAGAAAAGTTTCATCCCTTCGTCGCGCTGGACGTTAATTAATCGCTCTCGCGGCGATTACACTTGGATATAGGATTACAGCGGAACCGGGGGATCCCCTGGCTTTTAATTCGAACCGTTTAACCGCTGAGGGGTTTGAACTTCGCACAACGACGAATTTTAGTTGAAGAACTATCTGTTTCCATGAGTAATCCAAACTATCTCTGGTTATTCTGAAGGTATAAGTGGATTACGTTTCGTATTTATTTTTTAAGAGATTGTCAAATGCCTCTACCCAAATAGCACAGAGACATCTTATGTACGTCCGAAGGACGTCCGTTCCGGACGTACTGTACGTTCGGAGAATGTCCCGAGAAGGTCCATATGTCCTCTGTACGTCCTCGTTAAGTTCTTTAAATGTCGTAGGAAGGTCCTATTTACAAAGTGGGACGTCCTGAGAACGTGCTGTGTCAACATTCTCAGAACGTTTTCCGAACGTCCGAAAGTAAAGTTAAATACGTCCAAAAGGCGTCTTAAAAACGTTTTGCAGATGGTTTAAAAGCGCCTTAAAGACGTCTTCATTAAGTCTGGGTTAGGACATTAAGAAAAAAAATTTGGCGGTGACGGGAATCGAACCCAGGACTCCCAGATTACGAAGCAACTGCTTTTCGCAACTACTCAAGACACTTCCTTGCAAATAATTCCAATTTCTAGGTATATAACGATTATTAATAGTTTATAAAAAATGTGCATTGACGCGAAATATTCTACAGAATATCATCATTCGACCTCTAGACTCATTGCTTAAAATTTCACATTCGTCTCAAGACAGATGTTTTAACGACGACTGAAGACAGACGTCTTGAAGACGTTGTAAGCTACCTGGGAACATTTCAGCATTTCAGCGTCTTCATTGTACAAAAAAAAATAGCGCAAAGGCGAGGTTCAGTCGTAAGACTGTTTTGCAACCGAACCTGAATCAGCTGCAAAACCTACAAGACGGTTGTTCTTCGAACATCTGAAATGTAGATCTTCTAAAGATTCACAAGACTTACGAGACGAATGTTCTCGGAACAGTCGAAATGTAGTCGTGCAAAATAATCACGTGACTTACAAGATTGTTTGATGTTTCCAGAACATCCGAAATTTAAGTCCCAAGAACGTGCGTAGGACTTAAGAAACGGACGTTCCTAGAACATCCGAAATTTAAGTCCTAAGAACGTCCGTAGGACTTAAGAAACGGACGTTCCTGGATCATCCGAAATTTAAGTCCTAAGAACGTCCGTAGGACTTAAGAAACGGACGTTCCTAGAACATCCGAAATTTAAATCCTAAGAACGTCCGTAGGACTTAAGAAATGGACGTTCCTAGAACATCCGAAATTTAAGTCCTAAGAACGTCCGTAGGACTTAAGAAATGGACGTAGGACGTTCGGATATAAACTGGACATGAAAAGGACGTCCTTGGGATGTGCGGTGCTATCTGGGTAAGGGATGAAATCCGCGAGGGGCGCGGAACGGACAGTTGAACGAGGGAAGTAAATAATCGCGAAACTGAAAATTTTGTAGTCCAAAGCAAGAATCTCATAAATCTCTCATTTTTTCCTTAAACGAGCGTCGAATCATCCCTCCTCACCCCCCGGTTCTGCGGCTCACCGGAGTGGCATCTCGAAAGCATTCATTTGCAAGGGATAATCCAATTAGGAGCAAGAAAGACGAGATAGCAATCACGCGAATTAGCCAGAAATGAGAAAAGTAGTCCCTCGGGGTTCGTCAAAGACGGCCTTACCCGACCCATGGGGTGGCCAGCACGCGATCGAAATCAGGTCGTCGCGGATTTTCGGGCGAATGCCATCCGTATTTAGAGTGACCCGCATAACGCTGCCTGAAAAGCGGCTACCTGCCGTTGACACGTCGCCGTGGCAAGGATGCAAGGTCGTTGATGCAATTGTACCAGCACTTGACGCGTATGCGCATTGGAAGCCGATGCAGGGCAACGCGAAAGGCTATAACGAGTCCTCGTGCGCCGCGATAATTACAAGCCTCGCGTACACACGCGGAAAGCACGCGTGGATTGCGTTATGACATGATTATTGTAGGCCCAGGCCGGCGGCGATACACCGTAACATCGTAACAATACCACCCTCCAGCGATACGTCACGCCGTGTGTCTACTCCATACGCAATTACAGCGCGTTATGCTTCGTCTGTGTGTATAAAGGCCATGTCGAAAGGTAACACGGGACTGGTCGCGGTGGTCAGAAAGCTTTTCGCCCTGGATACTGCTGGCTCGTTACGGAATTTCCTGAATTTTGCAGGGGATGAAATCTGATAGTCTGCGGATCGGGGGATTGTGAGGGGTGGTTCTGGGTTAGATTTAGAAAAGGGGGTAGGATTGTAGGTTTCCTCTGTGTTAAGGGTACCCTCCGATTAAAATTTTCCAAAAAATTGATTTTTTACACTAGCCGGCAAAAAAGTTACCACTTTTTCGATTTGTTCTATTTTTGTTATATTTTAGCATACATTTAGGGCTGTGGTATGTTTAATATGCATATTCTGATGGAGAATTTAAAGCTGTATAAAAGTCAGTTAAAGTTGGATTTATTTAACTGAAAAACAAAAGTGTTATATGACATTGAACGGGGTAACACATTTTTGGGGCCGACAAAGAAGTTACCACGTTTAGTAACTAAAACCACGGTTGTCCTAAAAGCAAAAGGTGCCCCCACGAAATATTAGAATTTTTTTATTAATCTTCAAAAGTGGTAACATTTTGTTGGCTTTAAAAGTGTGTTGTCTTGTTTAATGTTATGTAGGGTTTTTATTTGTTAGTTAAATAAATTCAACTGTAACTGGGTTTTATACAGCTTTCAATTCTCTTTCAGAATATGTATATTAGGAACATACTGCAGTTTTGAGTTAATATTGAAAAGTAATAGAAGTGGGGTGGTTCGAGAAAGTGGTAACTTTTTTGTCCGCTACTGTATATATATATATTTTATATAATGCCCAGTTAAAATTGGGCGTCAAAATTCGTAGTGACGTAGAGATGGGCAAAGATAATATCTAGATAACATAAAGTAAAAGGTACTTTACGTTTATCCGTTATTCGAAGATCGAATAAGATGATTTATCTTTATTCGAAGCGCCACGGATGAAGTCGTTATTCGACGGGAATTCATCCGACGGCCAAAGATACTTTGTTTATTCGAAGGCCCGTCATCTTGGGTTTCGAATAATTTTTCACTCCAATGATGGCCACCCTATGGGTCGGTAAGGCCGCCTTTGACGAACCCTTAATCTAGAATCTAGTATAAAGATACGATGAAAGCTGGAAAATTATTCGAAACCCAAGATGACTGGCCTTCGAATAAACGAAGTATCTTTCGCCGTCGGATGAATTCCCGTCGAATAAACTGCTGCGTCCGTGGCGCTTCGAATACAGATAACTCGGGTGATTTTTATTCGACGACGGAAAAAGATAAAGATTTATTTGAAAAGTTATTTCAATTATTTTTTATTTAAATAATCTCTGGTCTACAGGTATAAAAGTGACCATGAGTGTATTTTGCAATGATGCTTAATTTAAATTTATACTTCGTGAGATATTTCAGATTTTTGCTAAAGTATGACTATATGACAGTGAGTGTTAAAGTGCACCAGTATTATACTCTAAATATTTTCTAACGCGGTATTTTCATATTTTTTTTAAATATTGTTAAGTTTCTCAGTAGACACGTTAAAGCCTCCAATTTTAATTTGCCTTTTCAATTCCCAGAAGGTCCTAGCCGATATAGATCGTCGTTGATTCTAGGAGACACTGGCTCTTCGTGTAATATGAGGATTATTTGCAAGGGACTGTCATAAAAGCCCAGAGTTCAGAAGCCCTAAATATTATAGCAAAATATTCAAGTGTAAACCTCAAAGTATTGTGTGCCCCAAGTTCCGGCGGGAGTTCAGCTGTAACTAGTTTCAGCGCAGGGGTTCACTGCGTAAGATTCAACGAGCCCGAAGTTCGGAAGTTCGAATAACTCCGACTTTAAAGCCTAATCTTCCGTCGAACGTGGGAATTAATTAATAGTTATGCCGCAATAATTATTGGATTCAACATGGAGATACAACTGCGCCAGGTCTTTACTCTCAATTCTGAAACTAACGGATATAAAAAGCAACGATGTCGGGGAAAGTGGCAGGTCCCAACTGAATACTAACTAACAATCTAAAACTTCGATGATAACAGCGGTGCGCGGTAGGTGCTACTACAGCCCCTTCACAATTCTCTATTAAATCTCCGGCGCTAAAAACGACGAAAGTTGCTTTCAGGCTTGAAGCAAGCATTACGACCTGGCGTTAGAACATGTTCTCCAAATAACGCCTGGCAACGTACGCCAGCGTATCGCGGTATAATCACAGCGAATCACGATTTACACATTCATGGCTAAAGGTCCGCGCTTGGGTAGCGTGTAAATGGGAGTCGCGCCGAAAATGAATTATGCCACACTGTTTTGCACTTTCTTGCCCGTGTCGACTGCCATGCGCCCGAGCGTGATCACACCTATGCACCTATTTACATACGTGATACGTATGGACGTTGAACAACGAAGTGACCATAATTTGAGGGCGAATAAAACCGCCCCCCCAGTCGTCGGAAGAATCGAAACGCGTGGGGAAGCGGAGCGACGAGGAGCTAGCAACAAATTGCTGGCGCACGCGTGAGTATTGCGCGATGACATGATTATCATAGGTGGCCCCTGACCCCGTTGCAGCGGCGCTGCTGCAATACACCGTGCGAAGCAATACGTCACCCCATACGTCCGCTGCAAGTGCACCGCTGCCCATGGGTATAAACGCGAGGCACTCTCGCGCGCGGCACCCGCAGAGGGAAGAAAGCGGGAGAGAGACAGATGGAAAGACGGAGGGAGCCGAGTCATAGAAAACAGTGGATAGCGGCGCACAGTGGCGGAATACACACGGAATAATCCCGATGCTTTGTGCGTCCCCTCTTCACGGGTCACTACGGGCCACGAGGAAGGGCTCGCGTCTGAACCTGCAGGTATCTATCTCGGGCTTCGCGCAGTGAAAGGATTCCTTGCATATTTCCTCCGCCGAGCGAGCACGTAAACATTTTTAAGAAAGGAATACATCTCGGTGTTTGCTCGCATTGTCGGGGGGACAGCTTCCTCGAAGCGTGCCAGACGCTTTCTTGCAATCTGGAGTCGCTGTTTATTGTGCTTCGCGCGAGGCACGCGGCGTAACGAAGTTTATGCATTTATGCTGTTCGATTCTGCTGGAAGCAGGGGAGAGACTTCATAGCGCCGTTTGTGGATTATGTGTGGCGGTTTTAACGGGCGAACGAGGCGGGGAATTTCGCTTTTAAGTTCCATGTTTGTCAAGTGACTTTTTGGTGCGAATGTGGGCGACCAGATTGTTGCTGTTTTTTTTTAAAGAAGGTTTTGAAAAGTTATTCATGATGAATTTGGAAGCTTATATTCTTTGCAGCACGAATGGAAATAATTGGAAGATTATCTCTTACATTATAAAATTGTGTTTTTGTTAGTTAACTGATTAATATTACCCCTACAGCACATTGGTTGCCGAAATGTCTCAGTTACGTTGCGGTTTGATATCTGAAACATTGCACGGAATATTGCCGAAAAGTTGCAAGTAAATTGCTATGTCCGCCCTGTGCAACATTGCAGGATATATTTCTGCAACATTTCTGAGATTTTACAGCAATGTTCGCGCAACATTTCGGAGATTTTACAGCAATGGTCGCGCAACATTTCTGAGATTTTACAGCAATGTTCGCGCAACATTTCTGAGATTTTACAGCAATGGTCGCGCAACATTTCTGAGATTTTACAGCAATGTTCGCGCAACATTTCTGAGATTTTACAGCAATGTTCGTGCAACATTTCTGAGATTTTACAGCAATGGTTAAGCATACGTTGCGAGGTCTCGCAACTTAACAGCAAGATTTCGGCAATGAATCCGCAATAAATCCGGACTTAGAAGTTTTCACTCGACAATACCGAACTTTTTCATTGCGCATAATAAATTAAATGTCAATGGTAGGGGCACTGGCAGTAATTGGCACGTGTAACACTTTTTTTACAAATATCCTTTGTTGCTGTATATAGTTAATGAATTTGTTTAAACTCTGTAGTGTTAATTAAATAATTGTATTAATTATTTATCTCAGATATTGTCCACGTTCGCATATATTCCCTCGGCGATAGCCTGTGGAATCTTAGACTGTATTCCGCGTGTCGACATTTCAGTATCGTTCCGCGTAATTCCGGATTTATTGCGGATTGGTTGCCGAAATCTTGCTGATAAGTTGTGAGCGCAATATTGCACGGCAATGGATGTGAAATATTTCGGCAATATTGCACACACATTGCCACGCTATATTGCACGGCAATGTGTGTGCAATATTGTGGAAATATTGCTCATACATCGCGAGCGCAATATTGCACGGCAATGTGTATGCAATATTTCCGAAATATTGCACAAACGTGGCCATTGCAATATTGCACGGCAATGTGTGTGCAATATTGCCGAAATATTGCTCATACGTTGCGAGCGCAATATTGTACGGCAATGTTTCCACAATGTTGCAGGAATATTGCAATGCAACCTGCAACCTAAACGGCAACATTGTAATGTACTGCAACGTGTGTGCAACGTTCCTGCAACAAAGTGTGCTGTAGGGGTAGCTGCAGGTGCATTGACGTATAAGAAAAAAGTCTGTGCGGGAATTGCAGGTGTACTATAATTCTTCAGACAGATCGCGATAGATATGTATATTTTCTACTGGAGAAATATGGTTCTTTTAGCATTTGTATTAACAACGTAATAGTTCAAGTATAAATGGTAGAATCGCCAAAGTGCTTGATCTGTTTCTGTTGCTTCTATTAAGAATTTCTGATTATATATTATTCTATGCTACCTGTTACATTAGTAATCAACTTACAAGTGCGTAAATGTATTCGTTGAGACTGCAGTAAGTAGTATAGGTCAACGAATTATCAAACATTCCCATTAAATGCAGGTACAGCTAACTTTGAAAGTGTTCGAGGAATACAAATAGCAAAATGCGGTCTCCGAACTGTACAATCAGCGTTGATTTTCAAATCATTAATGATTAATCAAGCTACTTAATTAAGGAGTTCGTTGGCTTGTTGGTACAACTCGACTCATTTCGCGTCCAGTATTCTTCAGCGAGGAACGGAAACTTTTCATATATTCCTCTGACGATATCTACGTGAAATCTGCCAAAGCTTAAGAGTCTTTTCATAATGTTCTTCTACTTTCTAAACCATTGTTTAGCCCTGCCGGGTCCCGCGTGCTCGTATAATTAGCGCGCACTGTTTATAATAATCACGCCTTGTAATTAATTACGCGGAGATGTAGGCGGTCTGTGCGTACATGGAGCAAGTGCATATACACGCGGTGCGCGAACATTTTTTCTATCTCCGCGATGCAAAAATAACAACGCGAAGTGGATGTGCCGAGGTGGCCAGGGACATCCGCCACGCGAGAACATGCGCGAAATAATTTCAAAAATCATACTTTACCCGCGAGCGGTGCGAGCGAACGTGACGTAAAAGCGGGCGCGCACCGTGGGAAAAGTTGTCAGGCGGGTTCACTATTTTTCATTATTCCGTATACCGCGTGTTCTTGCAAATTTCACGAGCAATGCAATTTCTCGAATATTACAGGAATTCAATTTCTGTTCAGCTCAATTTCCATGCGCGCACTGTTCGACACGCTTTCGGAAATCATTTAAACCGGGACCTTTTTTTCAGCGCGGGAATAGATACCCCCCCGGGAGCACAATTTTCCAATAAAATTTCTTCAGTTGTTCATTGGTGGGGATTAATAAACTGTACGTCGGTTGACAGCATTTATATAAAGTACTGGAAATATTTGCTGCGTCGCTCTCAAATCTACGCGTTATCCACAATTTCCACAGAAATATGATTGATAAAATAATTCGCGTGCAATTTATTTTGGCCGGTCTCGTAAGCTACACATGTTCGCAATGATTAAATTTTAAAATAATATTTTCCTAGTAACTAATAACAAGAGATGTATAAATTGAGTGATAACGTGTTTATTCAAGCGACGCGATAAATATTTCCGGTGTTGTAAAAACTGGGACCTTGTCGTCGAGCCTTGTCTGTTGCATTATTTGTGCGAAATGAAACGTCATGGTTAATAATTTAAATTTTCTGCAAAAGCTTCCGTTTCTCAGAAGCTTTATAAAAGATTACGAACATTTTAACACAGACATCGAATTGTCATTGCATTGAATTTGGGAGCACTGATTCCACAATTTTCTCTTCCTACGCGCCGATAATTTTGCCATTCGCTGTGCGAGCAAGAAGATTGGAAACAACAGCTGCAAAGTCATACAACCACACTTCTGTCAACAATTTTTCAAAACAGCCCCGGTGCAAACTAGAGCTCTTACAACCCGACCCGCCGGGTACTCGGGTACCCGCTGGGTACCCGTGAGATACCCGAATACCCGGGTACCCGTGAGATACCCAGGTACCCGTGCGATACCCGAGTACCCGGGTAAACAAAAATTACCCGGCTACCCGGGTAGACAAAAATTACCCAGGTACCCGTGCGATACCCGAGTACCCGGGTAAACAAAAATTACCCGGCTACCCGGGTAGACAAAAATTACCCAGGTACCCGTGCGGATATCCGAGTAAATTAGATGTGATGAGATAGTTGAGAATTTCGATTTGACAGCCGATCGTCTTTCGACTTTCGATCATTTTCGGCTAACATCAGTAATGAATAGAATAAACTTCAAGCAATTAAACATTTTATCATAATATTCATAATCGTAACGTGCGCACCACGGTGTAATAGACAGGTGTTCCGACTCCTGTCCAGAATGTGTGACTTTTTCGTCCTAGTTCTTCTGGCGGCCGGCAGATTTCGTCGATGTCGTAAAGGCATTTACATATGGCCTGTTGTGTCTGGCAAGCCCAGTAATACCACCAAAATCTCTACTACTACAGTCTCATTAATACATATGTATATGCCTTCTAAGTCACGACGCCTCTCGCCACGGCCAGGGGAATTAAACAGAAATCGGCACACAAAATCGCTGGGGTAAAAGGTACAGAGTCGGAACACCTGTCTATTACACCGTGGTGCGCACACACATTCAATTGCTTGAAGTTTATTCCGTTCATTACTGATGTTAGCCGAAAATGATCGAAAGTCGAAAGACGATCGGCTGTCAAGTCGATGATCATTTACCCGGGCAGTCGGGTATCCTACGGGTACCCGGGTAATTTTTGTCTATCCGGGGTCTCATCGGGTACCCGAGTACCCGGATACCCGGGCCAAAAGAATAGCTCTAGTGCAAACACCGCTGCCAAACATCGATTCCCCGATTGCAGAATTAATAACAGATGACGCTCGACGAAGTACACACTGTTATTGTAGAATCGATGCAGTTCAGTTCACTTCGCGGAACACGGCAGATGGTCGATCTGAAACCGCGCTAATTAGAAGTGTAAGAATATCGTACAGCCTGCCATCTATGAACACGAAGAAACGCTGGTCATCCCTGTCGCGAGTTCTTGCTCCTCGCGTTTAATGCTGAGATAAATACTGCCACGGAACCACGGGCCGAAACGGGAACGTTGTACCGATTGTTTTCGGTTCACCGGGCAACGGGACGATCGTCTCGGTCGAACGGAGCCCCGAGTAATTTCGGTGGACCTAAATAGGTTCCACGGGATTCGTTCGCAAGCTGCTCGTTACATTGAACACAGGGCCGAGCGTTCTATGCGGCCGCGACGGCGAACTTTCATAAGCGAGTGTCGCGCGATACGATGAAATATCGCCGCCCTGCCTCCCCCAGGCTTTGCCTGTCTTCCTCCGACGAAACGTGTTTACACGGTGTCTGCGCGGGGCGAGAATTATTTTTGCGCGGAAACACGAGCGCAGAATGTTCGCCTGTTTTCGGCGGCCAGCCGAGACAGCCGCGTCTTCCCTGTTGTGCCCGCCGTGAATGAATTACCCATTTGCGACGCGACAAGTGTTGAATTGGAATTTCATTCCTCGGAGGTCGCGGATAGTTGTAGCGGGGGCGTGGAATTTGTTTTCTTCGAAATTCGAGGGACAACGGGAAGAGAAACGAATACCTAGGTAGGTGCAGAAATTTATTTAAGAACTGCAATGCAGCGGGGAAATGCTCACGATACCTGCGAGTAATGTGGGATATAAAGAATATTTAATAAAATCAGGAATATATATACCGTTAAGGAACTAGTTCTTGATCAGGCACTAATTTTTGATCAGTTCATGAAATAAATCGTTCTTTTGAGTTTATGTCAATAAATAATTGTTTGAAATAATTACTAACATAAAAATTGATAATTCAAAAATATATGTGTTGTCTGTGAAAGCAGTTAGTATTGTTAGTTTTAGATGATTAGAAACTAGTTCCTAGTCACCTTATTATTCCATACCTTATAAGTATTTAAATTATACATTTATTTTCAACTTTTTAAAATTTTTCCTTGAAGTTTAAACATTAATTCAACTTTTAGTATAAAAAAAGTCTATGGTTTAATTAGGTTAAAAATAGGTTTATTAGGTTAAAAATAGGTTTTATTAGGTTAAAAATAAATATTAAAGCGGGAAACCTTCTAAACTGATCAGAAACTAGATCCTTAACGGTATATATATGTACAAGATTGAAAGAAACTAAAACTAATACAAAATAACCGACTACAACGCAAAACGACTCTACTCAACACAACTACTCTGTTCGTCTTCTCACTCCGCCGGTTGTTCCAACTCTGACTTCCCTCCGGAAAGCCCGCCTTTCCGAAAAGGACGCTACCCTCCCACCACGCACGCTTTCCAAGTCACCCTCATGCCCAAATATGGACATTCCTTCGCCGCGCACTTTCTCGCCCCGACCAACCCTTGCGCGCGCCGCTGGGCCCGATGACGCGTTGGGATTTCCCCCAACGGGCCTGTCTCCTCAGAGGTTCTCAACATCTCTCTAAACCTATTCCGATACTACAGTAATTATCCATAACTAATTCTCCCAACAATATAACATATCGTCTCCGAACAATTACAGTAATTTGTCCCTCGAACATGTTCATCTACCCAATCTGCAACTTCTTCTATTCTGATATTCTTAAAAATACATTAACGGAAAATACCTCTGCGAGGTCGTATCGTTGAGCGCGTTCTCACCTCCACTTTCGAGAGCGACGGCAGAGGAGCGGAATGACATGAAAGCGGCAGAAGAAACGGGGCCTGGAGCGAGCCATTAAATCGGCAACAGGCGACAATGAAAACCTGCTCAGACGTTTAACCCTGAAAGCTCCGCGGAGCGACGCGACGCGCCACGATTTCGCGGTGACGCTTTTTGATCTCGGCCCCGTTGTCTCGTTGGAGAACGCGCGCGAACACTGCACTCGCTGCTCCATGCATCGTCCCCGTTGTGCGGGAAATGCCGCGAGGGGTGGCTGCGAGGAACGAAAGAGACGCGGTGGCGCGCGGGGTGGCCCTGAGAGAGACGGGGTGATTCGACAGAGAAGCTTTTGTTTCCGCTTTTTAAATACGGCACCGACCGACGACGCGTATGAATCCTGAGAGGCGTTGAATTTTTATGGCTCTGCATACCGCGAATTAGTTCTCGTGGCTTGCGCTTTCCTCTGAAGCCAATGTGGAAATAAACGATACAATGCCCCGTGGCTGGTAGTATCTCTGTGGCTCTTGAGAGGCACTCGTAATTTGCCTGTGAAGATGCAACAACGAAAAGTCGATTCGGTGTGTAATGCGTTGCTTTCTGGGGGGATAGGGTAAATCCGGGAGACGCGGTCGGGCCGGAGAGTTGGTCGTGTCGCTATATTTCAGAGTCTATACGTAAAAATGCATTAAGGGGTTAGCTCGCCTCAGGAGGTAGAAAATGTATCGATTCTTTGGGAATTTATTTCAGAAAGTACATGCATATTTTTATGCAATGGTTTTTATATTCAAATGAGAGACACTTTAACAGATTATTATATTATGTTTTGGTATAAAAATATTTATTTATTGCACAATTACAACTGGTTTCCCGGAAGCTGTTTTTAGAAACACGTTTTGCGGTGACCAACATTATTCGGAACTGGGCTATCTGAAATCAAAAAACGAAGAAGATTTAGTTAGTACAATAGTTTATCTAGTCTTTAATCGTTCCGTTTTATAAAATATTAATCTGGAACAAAATGGCAGATGTTTTTGATGAAAAATCAGTGTTTTTTTTCTACGAAAATCGATCATTTCACTTAAAACATCTGCCATTTTGTCCCAGATTAATATTTTATAAAACGGAACGATTAAAGACTAGATAAACTATTGTACTAACTAAATCTTCTTCGTTTTTTGATTTCAGATAGCCCAGTTCCGAATAATGTTGGTCACCGCAAAACGTGTTTCTAAAAACAGCTTCCGGGAAACCAGTTGTAATTGTGCAATAAATAAATATTTTTATACCAAAACATAATATAATAATCTGTTAAAGTGTCTCTCATTTGAATATAAAAACCATTGCATAAAAATATGCATGTACTTTCTGAAATAAATTCCCAAAGAATCGATACATTTTCTACCTCCTGAGGCGAGCTAACCCCTTAAAGTGCAGATCAATTACTTCTCTAGAAGCCAAATAGTTGAATGAATAGCGTTATTTCGCTTCCTTTTGTGTTTTTCTGGATTTATAAGCTATAAAAGGTAAATTGATGTTACATTTAACCTCTTTTGTCAAACAGCGGTTGTACAGAATCGTATTTAAAATATACTTCTAAGTTTATTTTCCTTTAATGTTTGGAATAATAAGATAGTAGAGATATTGAGGGACAATGCAGCCAAAGTATTTGGCCATATTAACTCTTCCTCTCAAAGCTAACGAAAAGACCATGTCTCGCTGCAGAAAGGTGAGATGGTCGAGTTATGATTTTTTTATTATTTTTGTTTATTTTTTTATTTTTTATTATTATTTTATTATTATTTTATTATTATTTTTGTTTATTTAGTTTATTTATTCACTTTTGTATTCATTTTCCTTGCTAATCGCCAGTAGGTAATTCACTTTTTCTTTGATGTGTTCTTTACTTGTTTAGCGTAAACAAATTAAATATCAATGAATCCGTAGTTGTATTCACTCATAAATAATTTTGCTTTATCCTTTGTTAATTTTCCATGAATAATTATGTGAGTGGTCTCTGCCAACGACGAAAACCATTTCTCCCGGCACCTCGGGAGAGGTGGTCAGATGTCATGACTTCAGTTTTCAACCCGATTTACAGTAAATATTGTCTTAAAGCAAATATCGACCAGTTTTTCTGAATCGGCATAAAATTCTGAACATATTAGGTGTGTTCTGATAAAATAAGTAATATCTATATTAGTTTTAATAGCCATTTGATATTAGGTCGACCGCGTCTCCCGGATTTACCCTATATAGGTGGATGAATCCATTCATCGTTTTTAGGGGGTAACGACACAGCAGAGCCCAGAAAAGCAGCCTGATTTTTAGAATTTTTTATGCGAGTCTAGCGAATGGAATACAAAATCTGTTTGGAGGCCTTTATTGTACATACCTTGAAGTATGATCACAATTTTTTTTTAAATTTTTTTAAACAGAAAATGGCGGCGCCGCAGCTCAACAGAAGAAGCTTATAAGAATACTTTTAACTCTTTCAAGTTTCAGCTGCATTGAATCCAATTGTATTAGAGTACTGAATACCACTTTGTGATTTCACCGATTACAACTCTGGATCTAGATCGGACTTTCAGTCTTTAGTTAGAACGAGCTACAGCGAAGCTCGTTCCTCCGCTGTAATAAAGATAAGAACGAGACTTGTCAAGGGGCGAATTTACGAGATCGACCGTCGAAAAATATGCCCCTTCTTCGCGGGCCTCTGTATCAGGGAAAAGTGAGAGTTGGCCCGATATCCGGTCGCAGTAGGGGAGAAGTTGACGCGCGCGCGGAATTTGAATATAAATCGAAAACCCGATCGCGATCAATCTCTTTTTACGTTCCTCGCTTCGGAAAATATCTCCGCCGAGCATCAGCTTTGACCTCCATATTAATTAATCCTCGTGCAGTGACAAAGTAAATTACTCGTTACAGGAGGACGTTATATGCGCGTGCATACGTTCCCAAAAATATCATTCGAGTTAAAGGTGCCGAAAATACTTAGTCACTCTCGTGTGTACAGAATGAATCAAATATGTGACGTAATAAACAAATGGAATTACCATATGCTTGTGCAGTTTGTGCAGTATCCAAAATACTTTTCGGTCCCTTTTCAGAAAAGTCGTCACCTCTTTCCAAGAGTTCAAACTAGCTTCTATATCATTAAACTGGCTGGAAAGAGACAAACGGGAATTGTAGGATAAAACGCGACTTCCACTTACGCGAGGTGACATTTTGACCCGGAGCTTGCTTCACGAAAACGATCCCTTCTTGTCTAAAAATCAAATCGATCTTGCTGAAGATATCCATTAGAGGGAAATTTATGATGCAGATGTGACTGGCCTGCTGTTCTCTCGATCAATAGTCCCCGCCCACTCCTTCATTCTCTTACATTAAACCCACACTGCCGTAGTCAGGAAAAATCGAAATTCTAATTAGGACCGAGAACGTTGGAGTTCCCCTTCGCCCTTAATAGCGATCGATATATCGTTGACCCACGTGAACTGGGATCAGATTCCAGCGCTTTAGATTAGAAATGACCTTCGCGATTACAGCACCGTGATCCCTGATAACGGTGCACGTAATTCCGAAAAAGGCAGAGTTTGACTCTTAGTGATTTTATATATATGAAATTCGATGTGGCGAATCCTTGTTAATTACCCCTGATAATTCATTAGACATTCGGAGAGCATGCTTCGCTCTGAGATCAAACAGCATTCGCGTAAATTGACGATACGTTTGTATAGTTACACCTAATGGTACACTTGACTTATAATGATGATGTCACGGTACCATTCTCCTCCCCAGGGCCTGGGGCTTGTCCTCAGGACGGGATTAGCGACCCCGGGGTACCCCAGCTAGCTTACCAGTGCTGAGACCGTGTAAGAGGCTCAACTGGGAATTATTCGGCGTGTTTCGAGGTCCCCACGAAATTTAACGGTTGGTTTAAATCATACTGAGGGTGATGACATTAGGGTTACCGCTGGTACTTTCTTCAACCCCTCGCTCAGGACTTAAGGGTTGATTCGTTCAATGCTAAATGGTAAGGGGAAATTTTCAGTCATTTGTATGATCATTTATTAGAGGAAGTGCAGTATATTTGGAATACCAGTTTGTTTAAGACGAATAAAAAATTACGACAGAGGATGGGATCAAATTAAACTACATAATATCATAGGGAAACTAATAAACTTTCATATTTCTGAGTGTCAGTAAAAATAAAAAACAAAAAGTAACTGAAATTTTGGTTTGAATGAAAAATGACAAGAAGTATCGATTTCGTTAAGGTGCAGGTAATTTGGAATACCGGTATTCCAATTTACCTTCACTTTATAAACTTAAACAAAACATATAGATATTTTGAGGAGATATGTATACCAGAATATTTATAAAAATGCTAAGAACGGTTACATACTGCACTCGCTCTTGGTTCACACGTTTCTACCAATCTTGAAGATGTAGATGTCTATAAGACATTATTTACACAAATGCTCCTAAAAGGTTATACAGGTGACAGATGAAACTGACGCGGTGGTATCCATTGCGCGCGAAACAAAAGCATCGGTAGGCTTTGGAACATTCCAAATTACCTTCACCTTCGGTATTCCGAATTAACCACATGGCATCGAAACCGAAAATTTCATGTCACACTTTGTATTCTCGAAATTATCGCAAAACTGGCACGGAACCATAGAAGGAACATGCAAATGAGTCGATTAAGTGTTTAACACTAAAGTTTTGACATATTTTAACCATGATTGGAACGATTGAATACGCGCTGAAAAAGTTTTGCAGATTGACGTTTTCTTCCTCTGCAGATTAAGTCGAAAATGTAAAAATTGCGGTGCATCCACAAATGTCATTAGTTAAGAGGTCATTAGCCCCTATAATCTACGGTGTTACAAATTAAATAGCGTTAGTAGTTTATTAGATACTTCGGTATTCCAAATTACCAACAGTATTCCAAATATGCTGCACTTCCTCTACGATATTCTTCCGAACAGTAATTGGGTCCCAATTGAAGTCATTCGCATTTTAAACTTCCTCTCCTTCGTCACTGTACCTCCCGAAGAGCACCCCGAACCGAGTTACTCCCTGAAACTGAATACCCCTAAAGCCTTCGTCCTCCCTCAAAATCGAAGTGTCTCCACCTCGTCACTAAATAATCAGAAACTCGAAGCCCAGAGCGGCGCGAGGACCGGGTCCAGGTCACTCTTGAGCGTTGTCATTCAAACAACCGCCCTATTTCCCGCGCCGACAGTGATCTACCGCTTGGAAGGAGCATAAGGACGCCCGGTGGAAGCGCGCTCGCGGACAGGAGCCTGGTTCCCTTGCAGCTCGCGATATCTTCCAGTTCGCCAGGCAATGGCCCCATAAAAGCAGCGGAATCCGGGGCAGGTTCTCTTGCCTCGGCCAGACACTATCTTCTGTCCGCAGCCACGGCGACGCCCGACGAGCACGGGGCTTTCCACGGGGCCGTGGCTGTCGCGACGATCCGCGCCAGGGCGGAATAAATAAAGGAATAAATAAAAATGAGTAGACACGTGTCCCACAAATCACGCCGCGGCACACTGACGAGGCCCGCGGGACACTCGAGCCAACCTCCGCGCACGCCTCCGCTCTCTCCCTCTCGCTCTGCTCCCGACAACCCGCGGAGACGCGGCACGAGGGATGGCTTTCGGGATTATTCCGCGCGTGTCCTGCCTTTCCATGCATCTCGCCAACCCTCGTCACGCTCTTATTTTCCGCCCCCGACGGTGGAATATTCTCGCGGTGTAATGTCGCGGCCGTCCTAGGGCCTCCTGTGATTCTTCGGATCAGGCGAAGAGCGCTGTCCCCGGCAACGATGGCTCTCTTCGAGCGTCCCGAGGCTGATTGATACTTCGTTCGTGGCGCGGGGTCGTCGCGCTGCCTGGCAGACTCCGGTGGATGAGGTAATTTATAGTGATACCGAGTTTTATGCAAGGGTGTAAAAAAAGGGGTGGTGGGCGAGCCTCGATGGTAGCTCGATGCTACTGAGGCTGCGGCGGGTGGAATAATTCTTGCGATGCAGGGGAATCTCGATTGCTGCAAGAAAATGGGGATGAAGGCGCAGGTATGACGGTTCGTGTAATTATCGAGGTTACCAATTGAGTTTATTTAAGGGGACTCGGCAGTCAGAAACTCGATTTTTTTTGTTGCATTTTTCGAAAGTACCACCCTTCCCGATTAAAATGCCGTTTGGTTTATGTTAAAGTTCGCAGAATTGAGGATTTTACAGCCGAAAAGGTCGAGCGCGCCATAAACCGTTTCTGCGCGCACGCAGGTAGACTAGATTCCTCTTTCGAAACTTTAAGCGCGATTTTCTCGGAATCATATTTCCTCTTCGATTTGCAGTGATTGGGAAAAAACGGAGGTATCAGTCGATTTGAAAAAAATTCAGCATATATGAAACATGTCAAGTTACGACCTTAACCTACGCATAAGTCTGTAAAAACTCCTGGTTTGTCAAAAAAAAAAATAATAGAATGGCTCTTTTCCCTGGCGAAAAATGACGTTTCTTTAAAATTTGCCGTTTTGCAGCCACCATTTTTATAATTTTGATTTTTTTTATTTTTCAATAGGTTCAGGGCAGAATAGGGGCCAGGGCAAAGTATAAATTTCAGAGGATATTTCACAATTAAATTTCTTACGGCCAGAATCACTGCAAAATTACAGCGGCTCCAAAAAAAATGCCTACATATCAGACGACTGTAGCGCTGTCATACATATGTATATAATATTCAAAAAATTTATTTTTTACTGTTTATAGTATTAATAAACATTACCCAAACGTACTAGTCACAATTTTTGTTCATCTCCTTGTAATTAATTCGCAAAAAATACCTGATTTTCGAGCGATCTGACTGCCTAGTCCCCTTAAGGGGTCTCCCTACCTCGACGGACGAAAACTGATGCGAACTTTAGGAATTTTTTAAAACCAAACCATTGAATATATTTATATTTCAGTTTTGTGGCTTTGTTTGCCATTCCTTAGAGAATATGAAAAAAAAATTGTATGCAAAAATAGTTGTTATATCCGGAGTTATAGTGCTTCAAATAGGGCGCCTTACAAAAATCATATGCGCATTGTTGGTATAAAATCAGCCGCTCTAGTTGTCTGAAATAGAAAATTTAAAAATTTGTGCAATCTGTATGAGTGTGGCTATTGTCTGAACTAGATTAAACGAGAAATACTGAACAGTAAAAAAAAAAAGGGCAGCTTCTAAGGCAGACATCGATTTCTGCAAAAATTCGCCGATTTTTTAAGCCGCAAAAGTCAAATTTTGCAAAAACCAATTTAGTTTTAGTAACAACGAGAATGGGACAGCTACTGAAGATATATACCAAGTTTGAAGTAAATCGGGTGATTGGTTTTTGAGATATCATGCTAACCAATTCGAAAAACATCGTTTTGAGAAAAACGCGTTTAAAGTTTTAGGTATTGTTTTTTTTTTTTTTTAATAAATTTTCTGCAAATGGTGTCCAAATATGTAGAAATATCGGCCTAAAGTTGTATTTCTGGATTTAATCTCAGTTGACATCGCAGCAGTGGCATATTTAATTCCGAAAAGCTACTCGAATTTTCATCGTTCTAAAGATACTTGCAGTAACGTGTAGTGTGGCCTGCTGGGCTGACATATTACTGATGTATTCTACTGAGGAATATCTCGAAATGAAACACCATCGGACAGTTATTAAAATCTTCATGAAAATATTACACAGCTGTAAAGTTTATACAGTACCTTCGCCTTCACACACACAGCTGCAAATACCAGTGCTCAAATTTGTTTAATAAAACCTTATTATTCCATTGAAGAGTGTTCCTTTTCGCTACCTTTCATTCTATCCAACGTACGTCAAAAGTTGCAAAGTTTTTCTATAACCCAACTTCGCCCTGTTCATTTCGTAAAACAAGCATTCGAGAGGGGAAAAAGCATTCTCCGAGAAATATTCAGACGCTTTTAAATATCGAAGAAACGTTTTGAATCGCCAGCCGAGAGAAATTCATCTGCATTTTTGTTCAAAGACGCCGACTGAAAGTTGCCCGCGAGAGTTGCTCCGATAGTAATTAAACGACCAACCTAAATAACCTAAATAACCGGTAACCGCCGGCGGTCCTCGGCGCAAACACACTTCCTTTGCCGCATGATACGCTTTGCCGCCCAACCTCTCGCTGGATATACAGCAACTACTGCAGGCTCGTTAATAAAATATTTCGCCAGTGGCCCCGGTAAAAGCCCTTCTTTCCCCCTAAGTCCTTTTTTTCTTCTTCTATTATTTAATCTTCCTCTCCATTCCTGCGCGTCGGCTAAATTTCGCCGAGGATATCCTTGTTCCTTGGCCGCGCCAGATTAAGGGAGCGTCTTTCTTTCCTCTTACGTTTATCGCGGCTGAACTATGCTCTCGGAGCTCGAATAATCCCGACGATTAAGTCCAACGACTGCTTTGTATCCGCCGGTGCAGCGAGTGCATTAATTACGAAATTTCCACGGGCCGAATAACAATTGTTTACCGCGGCGCGTGTTCGATGTTACCGTCGAATTGAAAGTGTCCAAGTGTGAAAGGATTCGCGAGTGAAGTGGACTCGCAGGAACGAGGAGAGTGGAATAGAAGCTTCTGGTAACAAAATTCGGTGGAAGCTGTGAATGTTTTGCTTGTTAAGATCGAACCGATGAAGGCAGCGCATGAATATTGTTCGAGCGTCCAATGAATAACGTATACCGTTAAGGAACTAGTTTCTGATCAGTTTAGAAGGCTTCCCGCTTTAATATTTATTTTTAACCTAATAAAACATTAAATCATAGACTTTTTTTATACTAAAAGTTGAATTAATGTTTAAACTTCAAGGAAAAATTTTAAAAAGTTGAAAATAAATATATAATTTAAATACTTATAAGGTATGGAATAATAAGGTGACTAGGAACTAGTTTTTAATCATCTAAAACTAACAATACTAACTGCTTTCATAGACAACACATATATTTTTGAATTATCAATTTTTATGTTGGTAATATATTTCAAACAATTATTTATTGACATAAACTCAAAAGAACGATTTATTTCATGAACTGATAAAAAATTAGTGCCTGATCAAGAACTAGTTCCTTAACGGTAAACCTGGAAACACAAAGTTAAATTCTGACATTGTGTGCTTCAAGCGTGAACATCTTGACAGACGTTTAATGAGAGTATCACGTGTCACCGATCTAATTGAAATTAATTCCAGCCGAATGGAACCGGACGTCCGAGGAAAGCCACTGTCAAATATCTGCACTTCGAAACATCGTCTCGCGGTGTTATTCAACCGCGTCGGCTCTTCGACGTCTAGTCTCGGAGTGAAAGTTTCTTCGCGCCACCACGAGAGGAGAAGGGCCGCCATCGTGGAGTAGAAAGGAAGGCCTTTGCTTTAATTGCGAGCGGCTCGTCTGGCGCCCTAATATTGCGGAAAAAATGATGATGCGATTGGAAGAGTCCACAGAAAACACGAGTTCCCTTCACATGCCGAGGGAGCATCCTCGCGTCTGACCCCCCTTTGCATTTCCATGCGTAGATCTGCCGAAACCAACCATTATACTGCGCCGAATGCACACCTGTGCACAGAAAGCTGCTCGTCCCTTTTTCGAAGCTCTTGCCTCTATTCGACGGTGGCGCGGCTGGTTCTTTGAGCGTCGTTCAAATCCTCTTGGTGTCTTTTTAGTCGTAAAAACGCAGGGGTAGTGTGGAAGCCAGTGGGCGGATAGAAACTATGGATCCCCTGAGAATTTGTTTACGATTATGCATTAGAAAGCGAATCCACAAACCGTCTACGTTCCTCTGAATTCTTCACCATCTTGAACAGTACGGTGTTCTAAGAACTCTTTAAACTCATTAACCACCCCTAGAAACTCAACCCTATAGACACAAGCGTACAGATCATTTCAATTTCAATCCCCTTTCTGCTGAGTTTGTATATTGAATTCAAAAGGAATACTATATAAGTAGGCTGCAGCGTAGGGCGGCAAATTTGGGGGAGCGAGTAATTTTGAGCGAAAGAAATTGGGGAAGGTTTAAACACAGAGGCTTGAGACAACTTTAAAAACAATTCACTTCTGCTTCATATAACGAATTAGGAATAACTCATATGTGAGTTGCCATATTGAATTAATTTTGACATTGTCTCGGCTCTTTTAAATTAAAATATTTGATGATATTTTACGTAAAGGGAGGCAGCCACTTGTTAGCTCAAGGGCGCCAAATCTCCAAATCCGCTACTGAACCTGGTGGGTTGTGCGAAATTAAATACCCCTACAGCAGTGGTCAAAAGAAAGTTTAAACTTCATATTTCTTCATGACTGCGTAACAAACTCAATACTAGCCTTTAAATATTGCACTGGCGCCACTAGTGTATTCCGGGTTAACTCCACCTGAAAAGAGATACGGCCAGGAAGCATTTTCCTGAACGCAAATTTTATGATACCGGAATTCGTAAATTGGTCCCTCGTTACAAGTGTTTACAGACACTCGGTGACTATGTTGAGAAGTATTATTTGGCTGTCAATTTGCGTTAATAATAATAAAAGAGATTTTTTGTAGACAGGTAGGGGTGTAAATTACTTATTTATTGACCCTCGCAAATTCCCAGACATAATTCTTTCCAATGGAACAACCTTATTTCTGTTACCCCTCGCAGTTCAGACTTTCACTCAACCACTACTGTCGTTCCAATACTCTCGAGCACCCCAACGGGTATAAGCATCCTCCAAAACCCCGCTTGCAAACAGTCCTCTGGCACACGTCCTCGAAGACCTCCCCCTCGCCCAGGGTGGTATCACGAATCTCCAGGTCCGTTCTCCGACCTGGGCCACGTCGTCGTTTCCTCCCCTCGGAGGAGGGCGCGACGGGGGAGGGAAGGGAGTCACCGAGACACGTTAATGAGTTTTTCGAGGGACGTGCCGGGCGCGGAGACGATCGACAAGAGCCCAGGAATTAGAGGTGCCTAGGGGGTGGCGGGAGAGCAAGGGTCGCGTCTGGGATTGGAAAAAAGAAAAGGCGTGGGAGGCACGAAGCCGGGAGGCGCGGGAGGGCCGGTGCTCCAGATCGATCTTCCAGTTTTAAATTTAAATAAACGCCAGCTCGTAGCCGATAAGGCCCTTTCCCTCTCTCGCAGTAGACCCGCCTCTCCTTCCGCAGTCTCAACGGCAATCTTTCTTCCAGCAGGCTTGCATGTAGCTGGGTGGCTGGGTAGGTAGGTAAGTGGGTGCCGCGACAGACGTGGAAACACGGCCGTGAGATCGATATCGAGGGAAAATCCGATCATTATTGTGCTCCTTTTCGCGGCCCTAAAAAGGTTTCCTCGGCAGCTGCGGGGCGCGCCTCTCGCCGCGGCGGAACTGATTGAAATTTTTTTAAAGAACCTTCAACCCCGCCTTAGCCCTACTTCCCTCGTTTCCTTGGCCTTCTATTTTTCCCACGTCGTTGGATGACAGTGGTTCCTCGGTGTGTGGTTTCGGATTAATTTCAGATTTGGTTCCTTGGGGAATAGAGGCGTTAAGGGGAGATGATTTTATGCGCGAACAGTCGCGACAGCTACAGCTTTGTCGTAATCTCTGCTCTGCAAACCCTTCGCTTATCTAACTCAATTTGACGAAATCCAGGAAATCATAATCCCACGTTTCAAGCGTTAATATTAGAATACCTCCCGTATCTCGTGGTTTATTTGATAAAATCTGAATAATAAATTCCCGTGCTCTCGAAAAAAAGGTACGTCGAACGTGGCCATAAAATTTCATTGGAGAATTTCTGTACCGAGGAGGAGGCCGATAGATTTCGCGAACACGTTCCGAGGGCTTCGAGACGTGACGATTGATCGCGATTGCTCGCCGGCAGATTAGCGTCCGCTACGAAATCGCATTTTCGTTGGTTCAAGGGGCAGACGATTTCGAGGCTTCAGCCCGGCTAAACCGAAATCGATGGTTCCGTGAGCCGAGCTGTAATATCGGCCTGCACGCGGGCCGCGTCGCGAGCACAACTCCAATTTCCTACGCTGGCCGCGGACAATTAAATTACAATCGGCAAACACGATAAGCACGGCGGTGCCGAGGAAAATGAATATTTCGAAGTGGCATCGCTTAAATCAAAACGTCAATCCGCGCCGCTGTCGACCGAGAGAAAGCAGGGAATAATGAAAAACGATGCTTGACCCGAACGAGATGCCAGTCAACGAAAACGCTGAGCTTTCGTGCCCCTGACTGTTGAAATTAAAACGAAACTCCAATCACAAATTCATCCACGGGGGTGAAATTCGTAAGGTGCTTAGGCGATGCGGTTCTCGCATGGAAATACCAAAAAGTTGAAACTTTTGAACAATTGGGACACTTGAAAGGAGATAGAAAACAATTGGGAGCGAGGGTAAATCGGGGTGGTTAAATTGTACAGTGGATTAGAAGAGGTTATGGTTTTTGTAGATAGCTTGGTGCAGAAGTTACTCGGGCAAGAAAGTATGTTGATTAATGAATTCTAGCTAAATTGCAATAATTTTCTTTGCCTGATCAATAAAATCCTGTCAGATCAAAAGAGCGTTCTATTTGTCAGCACTAATTGACAGCAGTCCTTGTTGAAAACGCTGTAAGTGCCAAAAATCAAATTCTATACTATAGTATTACTATTGGCACGTAGAGAATTTTCCAATTAAAATTTGTTTTCCAATTCTGGCACTTACTGTGTTTTTTACCAGGACCAATTCAATTATCGACTTTGCCCGACTACTACCATTATTTGACATAAGGGGGTACATGGGTATTTCGAGGTAAAAAAAAATCGAATTTTTTTTTCGATTGTTCATGATAGCCACAAAAGTCTTAGAAGTATTTTAAAAAAGAGTCGAAAAATGGCGAGAGTTACAGCGCAAAAAGTAACGGGCGGGTCAATGCAGGTAAACATTGTAAAATCCTTGAAAGTTGATATTTGTTGTGTAACTCCGTGAAATTTTATTAAAATTTTACTCGTATACAGCGATTGATGAGGGGTTCAATTGGAATCGTGTTCACCACGTGGTGGAGGCGCGCATTACGCAAGCACCCACTTTGACGTCTTGTATATTAATAAATTTTTAATATTCTATAAACATTCTTATTTGACAATACGGCTTATATCCCTAAGAAAGAATTGTTAAAAGAGCAAATGGTTTAAGTTATTACTAGCTCTACAATCTAGCCCAGATGCAACCGTTGATTTTACCTGTCTAGTACCCACGTACACCCCTAATTTTAAACAGCATCTTCCTACCTGTATTGCATAATTTCCAAATGCCCTAACAGTAATATGACACATTTTCACCCCTCAAGAAATATAAATCAACAACAACTTCCACTGCACATCAGCAAGAAATTAAGAACAAGACATCTTCCCTTCGCCTAAAAACCTAGACAGTTCCTCAAATGACCAATAACACACAAGCATCAACACAGAACATCAACTTACACACTTTCACCCCCGAGTATGAACATAAAATTACCGCAATGTCGCGACGGAAATTATGAAAAGAATAAACACGAAGCAGACGAATAATACAGAAAAACGTCCAGATATCAGCAAAAGATCGCCCAAAAAAGTCCTGTCCAACAGTGTCCAGTGACCGGCGACCACCCTCCTCCCTTCAACCCCGTCGCGGTAATTTCGTCTCTGAGTTTGCAGGCGGCTTAATTTTTGCCGCAACACGTCTGTCGGTACGCGGGCTGCTCTGCTCGTCCCGCGTAGATATGGCACGGATTTTTCTCGTTGCTGATTTTAATAACAGATTGCCGCTGCGGCCGCGAGAAGGAGGAGCAGCCACGAGCACGGGCGCGCGGAGGATATCTGGAACAAGGGGTGGTCCGTGGCGGGGTCTCTGTTTGTACGTAACAGCGGCGTGTTTCCCTCCTTTTCCCACCTTCCATTCGCTCCATTGCATTCTTCGCGATATCTCGGAGTGTCGCTACAAATGGAGGAGCCTTGTCGAAAGAATTAACTCCGTAGCACTTGGACAGATTTTGCTGTCGAGGGTGGTAGCAACAGAGTTTTATAGAAAGGCTGGAACACTTAAGAAATGAACTAATGCACCTGTTCGTTCGAAGGCTGAATCAGTTGGTTGGATATGTTAAGGCAGGATACCACCTTTGCACTTAAAAATAATTGAAATTTTTTTTTGTTCTCAAAGTACTCTTTCAAGTGTATAGAATCGAAATTCATTCATTAGAAAGGTGGCCGGAACCTTTTTCTTGTGTAAAAACCGGATTGGAGCAGATATATAAATCTATATAAAACTTTAAACGCGTTTTTCTCGAAACGATGTTTTCCAAATCAGCGTGTCAGATTACTCCTACAATTTTCATCGGATTGACTTGAAACTTTGCACAATTCTTCCGATTGGTGTAATCTAACGATGTACGTAGGACTTTTGCTGTAGCGTTGTTATTTTTCTTTTGGTGCGCAATTTTATACATTTTTTTAAACTTTTTTACCCTAAAAAATTGACCTTTTCGTTAAAATGGCCGCCATTTTCTTAAAAATCGAAATTTCGTAAAATCCCTACGTACAGCATTGAACAATATTGTTGTTAATAGGGACATTCTTTGGTTTCTTTTCTAAGAGCCACGTACAGAGCGGAATTTGACACGCCGTCTAACGATGTTCCTCCAAAGGAGTGTATTTTGGCGCCACCTACAAGAGATTATTTTTTACTTTTTCAGTTTCAAAAAATGTGTAATTACAGATTAAAGTTACATTAATGAATGACTGAAACCGATTTTGTTTCTGCGCATTCTTTGTATGCAAAATAAATTCATGAAAAACGCCTCCAAAATCGCAGTCAAAGGTGGTATCCTGCCTTAAGAAGAAGCGTAGGTGCGTGGTTGGTTAGAGGTGCAAGTAGTATAAGTCGGTTTTGAGGGCTGTTCTTAGTTATTAGGTGGTTTGTAGAGAGTTCTATTTGGGAAAGTTTTGGGAGAGTTTGTAGAGTATACAGAGTTAGTTCCGGAGGGTAATAATAGAGGAAGTAGTACTTTAGACTTACATACTGTAATTCTTGTAATCATTATATTACGTTCAGTAGTTAGTGAAACTACCATCTGCTGGGAAGGGATGAAGCATGGATTATGCTTTTAAGAGATAAAGTATGTACCATCAAATTAATGGTTCATTTCGACGACTAGAGTTGAAAAATATTTGACCCTTTTTCATGGGAACTTGGCACTCGATATTAAATTATTTATTTAAATTGTTAACCTACTATGAATCTCGAAACGGTGCTGCAGCTAGAGCTCCTTAAAAGAATAAAAATGGATAATCCTTACTTTTTCCTCCAATTTCTGGGCAATTTCAAGTATATGTGGGATTTGTCATCCTTTGATGCGGTACACAGAGAATGAGAAATCTCAGGGCGGATAAGTTTGAGGATTGACGGTAAAAGTTTGATGAGAATTTAAAATAGTGAAGAATCGCATGCTCTCTAGTGACGTAAAGTGAAGTCTGGGACTCCTTTTAATGGGGAAATAGAGAAACAAGAATAAAACAGAAAGAGTCCTCTCGTGAGAATGTACGTTCCATCTAAATTACTAATTGCAGACTTTCCTGTGACATACTTAGTATCTTTATCTTTTCTGTAGACTGCAATCCCGAAAGATTCAATTTTGAACAACTTAAAAGAAGCTTTAAATATCTCCAGAACATATTGAATTCACCGTAAAAAATAGATACCGCAAATTAACAGATACTATGCAACAAACCCTCACTAACCTTATTCAACCTTTTCATTTAAGTCATAAATAACATATTAAAATGTAGCAAGGAAATCCATTTATGAGATCATAAATGTGCCTCTCAATAGATATAAAAATTCTATCATACTGAAACGCCGATTCAATTTTACAACCAACCAGGTGCCAATGCTCTCTGACCTTTCCTATCAACAAACAAAATATCCACTTCTTTTTTAAGTGACTACATATTCAACAGTGCAATTCTATACCTCATACATACGCATCACTCAAATACCTCTTCTCTTAACCCTAGATTACTAAACTACCCCGTGAGTGACGTTGTTACTAAACATTCGTAAAAAATACGACTTTAAAATAAAACACCAATACTTTCGGGAAAATATATTTTTATTCAAGTAGGAACATAAATTTTACATCTTTAAGAGATCAGAAAACAATAAAAAAATGAAATGATTTTATTCGGCACAACAAGGATACAGGTTCGTGTTATGAGCCCAACATATTCGTTTCTTGTATTTCATACGAAAGTTGGTTGTCATTTTCCTTGACTTAAGGGGGAACACCACTGTGACGGCCGGAAATGTAAGCCATTTTTAAGAATTTTTTTTCAGGAATAATTTACAGTTTTCATAGAAAATTTTTATTATCTATCTTTAGTACGCTGTCTTAAGAGACCATACAAAAATATAAATAGAAAAACACGCATAAATTTTAATATATTAATTAATCTTCTAGATCTTCCCACGCGAGCTGATCGAATGTGTAACTATGGAACAGCAGGTCCGAAATTAAATTTCATTTTTTTTTATAAACTATATGAGTGTAGTTTCCGTTGTGCGTACGGATTCTTTGATTGAAAACCAATTTTTTTAAATACGCTCGAAAAACTGACCATCTTATTCGCGGATTTTCGAAAATTTTCTTCTAAAGCGCACCATTTTTACAAAAATAATTTGATTAAGAAATCGGTACGCACAACGGAAACTACACTCATATAGTTAATAAAAAAAAAAAAAATGAAATTTGATTTCGGATATGCTGTCCAATAATTACACATTCGACCAGCTCGCGTGGGGGGTCTAGAAGATTAATTAATATATTAAAATTTATGGATGTTCTTCTATTTATTTTTTTTTTGTATAGTCTCTTAAGACAGCGTACTAAAGGTAGGTAATAAAAATTTTCTATGAAAACTGTAAATTATTCCTGAAAAAAAATTCTTAAAAATGGCCTACTTTTCCGGCCGCCACAGTGGTACTCCCCCTTAAATGGACACAAAACGCATGATTGTTTTTTATGATTTCTAGGAATCGTCGATTTGCTGTCGTAATTTTTAGGGTTAATGCAAGCCACGCAATTCAAAGTTCTGGGAAGAGATATGAACTCAGAGAATTAACGTAGCAACCCTCAGACCAAGGGTTGAAAATTCCAACCCCCGTCGAGCAACGGACAGCTGGCCAGGTGCGAATCACTGAACGCACCTCGGCCAAGAAGCCAGCCACGAAAACCGACCTATTTTTCCAGCAGATTTCCCGTCTCGCCCTCTCGTGGCGGATTTTCCGTGGCACGAAAAAAAAAATGACGGTCCCGCGGGCAGATTTGGCCGCGCAAGTCCAAGCGCAACGGCCATTAAACAGCGCCTGGCCGTGTCCAAATTAAAAAATGGCGACTTATAGCTGTTGGCTCTCGACTCCGGTGCCTCTCTGCACTCCGTAGATTACGCACGATCGATAACGCGTGGCTTTGCGGGACGTTGCACCTCTCTTTTGATACGTTATGCACACGGCGCGGACGTATGCGTTTTCAGAAACGAATGGACACGCTGCCAAAGAATAAATGGGCCGTGCTTCGCGGCACCGGCCATAAAGGATTGATTAAAGTGAGCCAGGCCGGGGAACAAATAAAAGCGGTTCTGTGTCAGATGCAAAACTGCTCGGCACACATCGTTATCACCTATGACCGCCTCTGGGTCTCGCGAGATTATTGAAAGGGAGCGATGTTCATTGATTCCGTAGGATAAATGTTTCTGCGGCGCGCGAACATGGGAGAGGAGGTGTTATTTGGGAGACTGCGCTTCGCCGTGGTAGCTGAATACTCTCTGTTAAGGGGTTAGACCACCTTGGCCAGGTCAAGAAATACCGCATGTCTGGGAAATTATTTCTAAGTGACAAAAGCAGGTTTATCGATGAAAATAAAGATAGAGACATCTTTGAATAATATATAGGGTAAATCCGGGAGACGCGGTCGGGCCGGAGAGTTGGTCGTGTCGCTATATTTCAGAGTCTATACGTAAAAATGCATTAAAGTGCAGACCAATTACTTCTCTAGAAGCCAAATAGTTGAATGAATAGCGTTATTTCGCTTCCTTCTGTGTTTTTCTGGATTTATAGGCTATAAAAGGTAAATTGATGTTACATTTAACCTCTTTTGTCAAACAGCGGTTGTACAGAATCGTATTTGAAATATACTTCTAAGTTTATTTTCCTTTAATGTTTGGAATAATATGATAGTAGAGATATTGAGGGACAATGCAGCCAAAGTATTTGGCCATATTAACTCTTCCTCTCAAAGCTAACGAAAAGACCATGTCTCGCTGTAGAAAGGTGAGATGGTCGAGTTATGATTTTTTTATTATTTTTGTTTATTTTTTTGTTATTATTATTTTATTATTATTTTTGTTTAATTAGTTTATTTATTCACTTTTGTATTCATTTGTCTTGCTAATCGCCAGTAGGTAATTCACTTTTTCTTTGATGTGTTCTTTACTTGTTTAGCGTAAACAAATTAAATATCAACGAATCCGTCGTTGTATTCACTCATAAATAATTTTGCTTCATCCTTTGTTAATTTTCCATGAATAATTATGTGAGTGGTCTCTGCCAACGACGAAAACCATTTCTCCCGGCACCGCGGGAGAGGTGGTCAGATGTCATGACTTCAGTTTTCAACCCGATTTACAGTAAATATTGTCTTAAAGCAAATATCGACCAGTTTTTCTGAATCGGCATAAAATTCTGAACATATTAGGTTTGTTCTGATAAAATAAGTAATATCTATATTAGTTTTAATAGCCATTTTATATTAGGTCGACCGCGTCTCCCGGATTTACCCTACAATTTTCATTTTTCAAGTTCTCTTTAAAAACAAACATGGTGGTCTCTCTTGACTCTTTAACTACCATACCAATTTTTAAAGAAAACTTGAAAAAAATTGTATAATCTTTATTGAAAAATTTTAATACAAAAAAAGTGTTTCTGTCACTTAGAAATAAATTCCCAGAGATGCGGAATTTCTTGACCTGGCCAAGATGGTGCATCCTCTGAAAGCTAATAATTTTCTGTGACCCGAAATCGGTACATTCTCTGAACTCCGTGTCAGACAAGATCTACGTCAGCAATTTATTCATAAACGCACTGATACCCGCAAAGTTTACAGCTGATCAACCACCCTTGTCTATATTTAACTATAATAGAGGAGCACTTTGGTATATCGATATTAAGAACGAGAAATTGCGTCAGTATGACAGTAGGGAACAAGCATAAACGTCTTTATCAGGGATAGAATGTATGGTGCCAGCCATCATCGCGAACATTTCATCCGAACAAGAAGGTTTGAGTGGAGTTAACGTACCACGTCATAGGTAACTGCAATGAACTTCAAGATTCCCGTGACTTTGACAGCCAGCAACGTAACGCGGTCTTGCAACACTGCCGTGTCTGAGATTTAATTTTTTCTGAGTTTTCTCGAACACCATCTGCTTGTACGTGACGCTCAGCAAGTGCTCCAGCGAGGGTCGAAGAAGAAAGGCGGCTATAATTGCCGAGGCACAATAACGCCGAGATGTTTGGCGAGGGAACGACGTGCCATCGGTGGGGAGAAGAGGGTAGTTTTTCAGCTCGCAAACTTGTAATGTCATCGGGACGATGAAGATAGGTTGTAATCTGTCCAGGCGTTTAATTAATATTCGCTGGGGCGCATAAAAACGCGCGAAACGTGCTCGAATTATCGCCATTAATTTGATCATTCCCGCTTACAACTCCCGCGACGTGTCGATTGTATCTTCCAGGGGTTGTTTAATTGTTAAATGGCTACGTTGTAAATAGTACAGGGGACTGCGTGCAGGGCTGATCGAAATGGCAGTGGTGCTTTCTTTTATTTTTGCTTAATCCTTGAAGATTGTGGTCACTCAATTCGATGGACTTTAGATTATACTTAGGGTGCGTTCCGATTTTCGCAGTGAGTGCAGAAATCGCAGCGGTTCATGCGGTCTTGAAATTTAAAAATGCTACTATGGAAAAAGAAACGTTGTTTACAATAACCTCGATACTATTAAATAATAGTGATAATGAAATCAGCAGCTGTGATTCGTCTGATGAAAGCGAAAATGAAGATGATATTAACTTGCCATTTAGAATCAGAATTAATATACATATCATTAATTGTAAACAAAACACTCGGACAGATTATGTTTGCCTAAAAATTGACAGATTATGGAGAACATTGTGGAGGTTATTCCGGGATATTCGATAATAAGTATGTAATTATACATTTTTATTAAAAAAAAAACATCACACGAAGTTTCTTCAAAATAATAACGTAAAAAAGTGGCATTGTAATCATGAGAGATTTAATTGTTTTTATTACTTTTCATTAAATTGTATCAGCTATTTCCAATAGAGAAATTCAAATAATCAAAGATTGGAAAAACAAATACGCATGCGCGCGCGCGCGCGCAGTGACTGCTTCACCTCTGAAATTCTGCGTTTGCTGCACGCTCGCTGCACCGGAAGTAGCATCGTATTGGTGGAAAGTGAGAGAAATTCTAGGGAATCGTACGATGCCACCAATTTCATGCACTCACTGCGAAAATCGGAACGCACCCTTAATTGTGGGTATTGAAAGACATATGCTGTCTTTTGAAAAACTATTGCCCAATCTTCTCCCAATTCTTTCCTCGAAAGAAGAACCTAATATCATCTAGAATCTAGAGAATAAGAAATGCATCAAGTATTGCGCCAAGAGATGCAGGAACACACTTAAGGAAAAGGGATGCAACTGCACTTTGCGAGTGCACTCATGCACTTAGCTGCATACCCAATAAATATTTCAAAACTTAAAGCCCGTACCATTGAACGGCTCTATATAACACACCCTTTCCAACGCGATAGGCTGCACTCAAAATCGCTTAACTAACCGTCACATAATAACATATCAAAGTTCACCAAACTAAAGAACAACATCATCACAATTATCGCTAAAAGTACTAACGTCAAGATCAAGTAAAAATACACTACAATTTTAATAAAACTCGGCAAGTAGTCCTCAACAATTTCCTGCAGTAAAATCTCCCCCGTACGTATCGGAATAATTCACCCGACCGGTGAACGAGACGATTCAATAATCGTGGAAATAATCTTCTCGTTAAGGGAGCCTCCCCAACGTTCTTCGTTGCCCGGATCCCCGGACGCTTCACGCAGAAAATTATATTTTCCTTCCGCGAATTTCTTATTAAATTCCAGCGGACCCCGGTAATGCATATCGCGGATAGAACTATTACATTACTCGATCGCAATTTGACTTCAAAGGGCTCGGGGGTAATACTCGTTGACAAAAGCCTTTGCCCGGAGCACCGGCTACAAATGGAATTAAAGGACGCCTAAAAGGATAATCCCCGGCGCATCCGCGGGGAGGGACCCGCCAGGCAAAAACATCACCTCTTTTCACCCTCCAACCCCCGGCCAGCTGTCGGGCCCTGAATCGCAATTCGACGCTTCTTTACAGGCGCCGCTAAATTAATTAGTCTCGCTTTAACTAAAGGGATAACTCCTTGGTTTTCGCGTCCCTTCGCGACGGGGCTCGGCTTTCTTACGGCGGGAAACGAGACGCGACGTCGGGACACTCTATTCCGCGCGGACCCTCGCCAATCGAGCTTTTTACGCTAACAATAACTCCTCTCGCCAGTTTCATCATCGTGCCTCGACAGCAGCAGGGTCTTCCTTTAATTTTGGGATCAGGGGGATCCTGATTGGCGCGCCGCGTCTTGGGATATTAATTTCACCGGTAGTTGAGGGACTTGGCGAAGGATTTATGTCGACGTGTGTATGAAAGAATGATGCTGCGGGTTAGAGATGGTCCAAGTAATGCTGTTCCACTGGGGACTAGCTACAGATGTTTGGTAGGGGAGACCGGGGCTAGTTGATACAGAGGCAGGTTGATACAGACGAATTATCTCGACACCGTATATATGTAGCTGCATTTCAATGGGATATGTGAAGATTGTTGATAAATTCTTTCCTACGATCCAGCGTACGTGGGTGTACCTTGACGTTAGCAATCGTTTTTTAACTGTTTTCGTTCATATGAAGAAAAAGTAAATAGTTGTGTTCACTTTCCAATCCGTCTTGAGACGATATAAAGAATTTTATAACCCGAAGTAATTTGGCATCATATTGAGTCTTTTGAAGGTAAGGTAATTACGTTGTGTAATTATGTTTATATGCTCTACATTTTTTTATGGACATGTTTATACACAATGACTTCCTGTGGGGTAAGTTGATACGGTTTCTCTGGGGCATGTTGATACAGTATATTAATTTTCCCCGACTACTTTTAATTGAATTTTTTCTTTATATTTCTTGGAAAATGGTTTGAAATTATATCAAAAAGACAAATCGTGGCGAAATATCGTAGGATGTTTTGGAAAAAGCGTGTGCCGAAATAGAAAAAGACTCAATATTATTAAGGCCATGCACAAAAATATACAATCATGACACAATGAGTTTATTAAGATATAGTAACAAAAAGAAGAAGACACCTCATGTTAAAGTGGGATATTCCAGACATAAAATAAAAAATGAAAATAAAAATGTTTTTCTACGTATGTTTGTTTAAAAATCTGTTTGATCTTTGAACTTTTGACTGTTGGAAAGGTATTTAGATTGAAATTATATTTTTCAAATTTATTAGTTACTCATTAAACAGATATTTTAAAGATGTATCAACTTGCCCCGCAGTGGGGTAAATTGATACACTTTGCCTTCGTCCAAATAACATTTTTTCATTCATTTTGTATGTACTTTCTCAAGTTTTCGCTTACTATATATTAAAGAGGAAGGACCAAAGTATATTTTAGCATATTTGTTATTAAGTAATTGATTCAAACAAAAATGAAAAACAATGAAAACTGAAAAACGTATCAACTTGCCCCGGTCTCCCCTACTGGTAGTAGAATTATTTATGGAGGAACTTTTACATAAAGTAATATGCTTCAGACCATCTTAATAATAAATCCATTAGAATGAATCATTAATATACTATCCAGGATTTTTATTTTATAACAATAGTTCTTAAGCTCCATAATTCACCCCTCGAATATTATTCATTCATCAAATACACTCCTTTCCTTGAATGTCTGACTCACCCCAAGAAAGAAAGAACCACCATCAAACATCGCCTCAATAAACCATCACTATCATTAAGGAATTTATTGCGACGAAAATAATTGAGGCATTTGATGGAAAAAGGGCACATACGCCAAAATGCCATTTCGAGTAAATCGGTTTCAAAGCTTTCATTATAGTCTAACTTAATGAAAAGTAATGCAATTAAATCCATTTTTTTTTAAGGATGTAGTATCATATCCTTCAAACGTTTCGTAAACAGAAGTAATGATTTGAAAATGATATGTGTCTTTATGCAAGTGGTTTATGTGCCCTTTTTCCGTAAATAGGGTAAATTCGTAACAAAATTGCTTCTTTGTTTAGTTATTTACATATAATTTTGTTTACATACTTCGTTGGCCATTTTTTATACATCGCTTAAATAAAAATACAAAATGAAGCGCAAAACTAAACAAAAAATGTTATGTTTTAAGTAAGTATTAATTTCTCCGATTTTTTTGCAGCAAGCTGTCTTACAAATCACTTTCATCTTTCCTAAATTCGCTTCTTTCCTTGCGGATTCGATACACGCCTCACTTTCCATAGTTCCTCGCTTACACAAAATCAAACGTATTGCACGACTAGACAGTAGACAGCACGGCAGCGCGACTGGTCAGCGAGTATGTAGCTGCATGTCGCTCACGCTACGCAACAAAACAGCGTTTAGCTAATTTAAACGTGGGAGAAGAAATGTCCTTGATATATTATATATATATAACATATACCTGAGTCGATTTAACCGATTTACGGAAAAAGGGCACATAAGCCTATGTGCCCTTTTTCCATCAAATGCCTCAATTATAGTAATGGAATAAAACTTTTTTCTATTTATTAAACTACATTTCTACAGTAAATAAAACATATAAAAGTAATAAAATTATTTATTTTAAAATGCTTTTGAAAGCGGTCTTGATGACACGTTTAAAAATTCATGCCTCGCTCGCGAATGCCCCATTAAACTAAAACTCGCCAAACAGTCCACCATATTCTTACGTGTTCATATCCTCATCAACCCCAATCGACTAATTTATCTCCTCCCCTAAAAGAAGCACCTATTCGCGATTCGCTCCAGCCATCACAGAAACAACCACAATTCCCTCTATCCTCCTAAGTTCTCATTTCCAAAAATCCCTCGAACACGTGCTCTCAGCTTTGAAACTACCCCCGCTAAAAGTCCCACCCCATCTCGTAATCGACGCTTCGCCAACGACTCGCAAAACTTTAAGAACCTTCTGATTCTGCCGTGCTTCGACGACAGCCCAGCCACGGACGAGCTGCGAGGAAAAGGGCGGAAGGGCGGAGGCGCCGGGGAGGGTGGCGCAACCCCTCACGTGGAAAGGCACGCGCTCAGTATTTAGGAGGAGCAGTAATGTAACAATAGGCAAGTACACGGCCTGGAAACGGTAATGGTGTGTCGTGGTTCGCCCGAGCTTACTTTTATGTCCCGCCAGGGCTGTTCCTCGCCCTCCACGCCATTCTCTTTTGCTCGCGACTCCCCCGTTCCTCTGTCCCTGTCCTCTTCCAACCCTCGCGCGTCCCCCTTGCACCCGCCGCCCTTCATCGGTGCGAGGCAGAGTGCAGGCACCAAAGACTCGCTTTGTTACCGGACACCTTTCTCTATTATTAAATTGCATGTTCCCTTCAATCCCTTTACCGCGACCAACACCACTCTGCGGAGGGGCGCATAGTGCGACAAACTGCACTTTGTTGTGTCAAAATCGTGGATCTTTTGATAGAAATAAGATAGGGCGGTGAATCTTTCTCGGGGTTAAAGCTAAGATTTTGCAGAATAAGGGAAAAATATTGAAAAGGTATGACGGACAAGTTTTGACTTTGAAAATTTGTGACAAAAGAATCCTGAAGGGGCCAGACTCAATGGATTGTGCGTGTGGGTTAAGGTAGGAATGGATTGAAACTCATTTAGCAGAACGCGAATTTCTACTTTCCTTAATTCGATATTCGGATAAAATATTTCGGCCAACTATTTAGATCTGATTGTGCCTGTGACGTGAGCTCTTTTAAGAATTTAATCATTATTGCTCACCTTTGTATATTTGCTTTGGGGTTAATGCGTTAAACGATCGAATATTTAGCTGGGCGATTATTTGAGGATATTTCTAGTTAGCAAAATTCAAAGGCTAATTCATAGTGCTCGATAATATTAGAAACAGAAGTGCCGAGACTCCTCTCAGAAATACCCATTTCTGCCCTACGCGGATAGAGTGGACGGTAATTGAAAATTTACTCACAGTCGACGGACACTTTGATCTGCTTGCTGACAGTCGGAGGCACACCGTTGGTCGCGATGCATAAATAAATGCCCATGTCCAGTCTCGAGATCCGCGCAATTTCCAGCGTCTCGCCTTTCCACTCTGCTACTGAAACGATCACAAGGCGTCATTTTATTGCTATAGAAAATTTCATATTCTTAATTGTGCCCCACGCCAGACGAAGTCTGAAAGCCGCTGAATGGCACGCTAATTGACAGGCCAACGGTTCTGTGACTTTAAGTTCAAAGTAGGTACCGCGAGGAAAAGCAAGTGATAACCACGGATTCGTTTAGCTGAAAATGTAAAAACTAGGAAATCAAAATGCACTGCTACTTTTTGAACTTTCTACATATTTCTGACATTTTGGAGAGAAGAGAATTGTGTTCTCTCTATGATACACTATTATGCACAATTTTCGATAAATCGTATTACGTTTATACAAATAATAAATACTTATGTAATAATAAACTGTGTAATAACTAAATTATGTAATAATAAATTCTACATATACAAACAGTTATGTTCTTTGTCGCTTTTATACTAACTTCTCTTCATTCTTCTATATTAACTTTTTTAGTGTTCTATAGTAATTAGGAAGAATTCATCTCGATAAGAGTTCCTAAAACAGAACACGTATTCTGCCTGTTAAAAATACATAATAATTTCTCATCGTTCCAAGAACTTAGTGATGCATCAATATTGCCAATTAGGTCAACATTTTCTCCACATAAATTATTGCGTTTACATGCCTTCGCCTTTTATTCTCTCCATTGAAGAAGCACAAGCTGAAACTGTAACGATTTCAATTCATCTACTTTGTGTATACTGAAAAAGAAAATTGCGCTCTTAACCTTGCAATAAATTCCCTGCAAATTACGCCACCTTTTTACACATTTTACCTTATTACGTCAAGAATTACCAACTCTGTCTCATTTATTTAAAGCGCCATACCATTCAAAAGCATATAATTATACCTCCTATGTAGCTTAACCTTATTTATTCGGTCACGTATTCCATACTGGTTGATAATTTCAAGAATCCGTTAACCGAGCATTTCGCGGCCTGCTTTCGCATTTATTACCGCGAGTCTACCGAAAGTACCCCGCAAAAACGTTTCACCACCTCCCCTAACTTATTCGACGCTTCGCGCTATCCCAGAATTTTCCGTTCCTTCGAAACCTTTAATTCTTCCACACTTCGATTTCCACAGTTTTAAATTTCAAATGCTCGTTTCCAGCTAAAACGGGCCCATGTTTATCTGCATAAATTAGTGCGTGGCGTAGCTCGTTAACGCGCGCAAAAAACAGCTCAATGGTTGGTTTTTTAAAAATACCAACGGCTGAGATAATTACGCTACGGCACGCCCATCAGGTTGTTAGCGGCGTCAAATCGAAATGCGTGCCACGTTAATGAGGGACACTTTTCCCTGTGCATTTATTTTCCTTCTCCATTAAACGCACCATAGCCCGCGTGTTACTTTTCCACGGGGCGCACCCTTCAGCCTTCCCTCTGACAACGGTAACACACCGTTCTCGAGCTACCGCGTTTGATCTTCGGACAGAAGCCAGGCGAGTGTCATTATTTTTAATTGCCGCGGCTGCGTCGAATCTATCGAAATCCGGTCACGGATCGACGTCAGTCGCACTTCACGGATGCACCGACGGCGGAGCCCGAGTTTCGTCGACTGAGAGAAACGTCGGAATCGTCCTTTGGCGCGAAGGTTGTAAATAGAATGTTTTTCAAAGAAAATGGTTTTCATTCGAGGATGTTTACTGGGAATAACGAGTTTCCCGAAGAACACAGCTCTCTGAAGGCGGTATGAAGGAAATTCCAATGTGAAATATTTAATGTATGGTAAATTATTTGTAAAGCACTTATTTCAAATTGTGAACCCTTTCTAAGAAATGGAGTGTATACAAACATAATTCTGTAGAAAGTTCAACCATCCATCTCTTAGCCACTAATAACTTATGGCTCCTTTATAGTGGCGCACCCAGAGGACGGGGCCAAGGGACCCTCCCTAGTAGCATTTATTTGTTGAGAGTTTGTTGGGCCAATGACGTGTTATCCATTATTTTTAATTATTCCGCGCTATTTTTAAATGGGCCAACGATTGTAACCAACGTAGGCCCAACGTCACATAACACGAAGGCCCAATCGAAGGTTTCTTTCCATAGGCCCAACTGGGCCCAACTGAAGGCTTCTTTCCAAAAGACGTCTTAAAAACGTCCAGAAGGCGTCTTAAAGAACTTCAAAAGACGTCGTAAATACGTCTTCTTCAGGTCTGATTTAGGAAAAAAAAAAAAAATTCGCGGTGAGGAGAAATCGAACCCAAACTTTCCGCTTACAAAGCAACCGCTGTTCGCAGCTGACCAACACACTTCCTTGTAAACATTTATAATTTCTAGTTACATAACTAGTATTAATTGTTTATGAAAACTGTGCAGTGACGCGAAATATTCTACAAAATATCATCATCCGACCTTTAGACTCATTCCTTAAAATTTCACATTTGTCTTAAGACAGACGTCCTCATTACGTATTTATAAATAAGAAAAGAAAAATCACAACAGGTTTTTTGATGTAGCAAATTTTCTGACGTTTGTAGGACGACATTTAATCATCGTTGTAAATTTTTTGTTAATTAACCAACCATAGTAATTGTAGGCCCAACATTGGATATTCGTAGGCAAACTGTCGTAACTTTTTGTTAATTAATCAACCATAATAATTGTAGGCCCAACATTAAATATTCGTTGGCAAACTGTCGTAACTTTTTGTTAATTAACCAACCATAACAATTGTAGGCCCAACATTGAATATTCGTTGGCAAACTGTCGTAACTTTTTGTTAATTAACCAACCATAACAATTGTAGGCCCAACATTGAATATTCGTTGGCAAACTGTCGTAACTTTTTTGCCGTAGGCCCTGTGTTGGGAATTTGTAGGCACAAACACTAACTATATCCCAACTAATTCCCAACTGTTGGCAACCGTTGGCCAACCAAAAATGCTACTAGGGTAATAACTTATGCTCCTTTACAGTGGCGCACTCAGAGAACGGGGCCAAGGGACCCTGGCACCCTCGAAAGAATAAGGAAAACAGAGACTACTGTAACCGTGACTGAAGTAATTCAAGAGTTTTGTGAAAAGAAACGAAAACTGGATCTTATTCTGTAAATACATTTTTATAATCGCCTAATGAATTTTATTGAATTTGCATTAAAAATATTAATATCCCTTCAACTCGGCTTCCCCAAAGATTAAATCCTGAGTGCGCCAATGCTCCTCTACTACTTAACTGTATACATATAAAAAATCAAGTAAAAAATACCCGAGCTATATATATTAAGGGGACATTCTACTCTCTCGGCCGAAAAATCGGCCACTTTTCGGTGATGGTTTTTATAACGAAGTAAACACTTAATGTTTTCGAATTTCTGGGGGTATATTTTACCACTCTTGAAGTACAAGAAAGAATCTTTGTTGTTTGTTTATTTCATTTGTTTACACAAATATTTCGCAGTGAAGTTGGCGGCATCAGAATTGCTGGCGGTTGAAAGTTCGGACGACTGGATCAGCGGAAATAAAAAAACCAAACATATTTTTAATTCGCAGGAGTATGGTTATCGCGCTTACCACGGAAGAACAATTTTGGACCAAAATTATTAAAATGGCGGTCGATCAAAGTTGAAAGTACCGAAAAGGGCATTTCTTTTCTGCTTAATAGATATGAAATGTGAGAAAATATTAAATAATCTTAAGATATTTGTGCTAAGCGGGATAGCCACTAATGTGTAGAATAACATATTAAAAATTTGGATTAATTGGTCATGGTGTTTTTTTTTATCACAATACCGCTAACCAAGAACATGTTGTTTCGAGAAAAATGCGTTGAAAGTTTTGAGAACCAGGCCGCTGACGCTACAAATACCTATAACATTGAAAATACATGGAATTTCGCTCCAAAAATTTAGGAGGATATTGTAGAAGGTGCATTCTTCCGAATTCAGCAAAAAAAAAATCGAAATTTTTTAGGCCGAGAGAGTAGAATGTCCCCTTAATATATATCTGCTATATTTTTATTACGCATAAGTATTAATCTCCTTTAACCCCGTTGATATTATTTCCAAGCTTAAACGTCGTTTAAGAGAAAAATATAAAAGACAGTGTCAAGAGAAGTATAGAATGAAGAATATCGTGTGTATTTGGATTGTAACGAAATGGCAAACTGGTAGCATCATCGCTATCACGAATCACAAGAGAGCGTGAGAAGTGCACTCACTTTTCATCGTCTTGTTGATTGAAATCGGGGAACCGTCGTCTCTCTTCCAGCTTATGTTTGGCTTCGGACTTCCGGTTGCTTTGCACGTCAGGCTCACGTTGGCACCCTCCCGCACAATGGCGTCCGACGAGGTCTGGTAGTCCTCTATGTTTGGAGGCACTGCGGGCAAAAACATGTTTGCGTATAATGTTTGTCTAGGGGCAACAGCAACAACGAGGCACTCTCTCGAGCAACAACGGCAGGGATAGGTCTGGGTTAGGTTACAATTACATGGGGTCGTCTCCAGCGAAACCAGTCGAGTTCTGCGTTGATCGTAATCGTCTTCAAAGGATCAGACGTCGGGCTACACTGCAGTGTTGTTACAGAGGATGGGGCATTGCGATAATACATAAACGTCACTACGCTTTCAATGAATTACCGTGATACAAATGATATATAGGTAACGGAGAAACATTAATATTGAAATAGCCCGTGTGCCTAATGAAATGTAATTATGCTGATGCACATAGATTTGTAAAAGCATACCGTTAAGGAACTAGTTTCTGATCAGTTTAGAAGGCTTCCCGCTTTAATATTTATTTTTAACCTAATAAAACATTAAACCATAGACTTTTTTTATACTAAAAGTGGAATTAATGTTTAAACTTCAAGGAAAAATGTTAAAAAGTTGAAAATAAATATATAATTTAAATACTTATAAGGTATGGAATAATAAGGTGACTAGGAACTAGTTTTTAATCATCTAAAACTAACAATACTAACTGCTTTCACAGACAACACATATATTTTTGAATTATCAATTTTTATGTTAGTAATTATTTCAAACAATTATTTATTGACATAAACTCAAAAGAACGATTTATTTCATGAACTGATAAAAAATTAGTGCCTGATCAAGAACTAGTTCCTTAACGGTAGTTATTGCGTGATTTTGAAGAAGAATTATTATTCTCTTCAAGTTCCCCAAAATGGTACACCGCAAAAAGTCTACGCAGCGAACGTAAACATTGTGTTGTATCTAATTTAACGGCTGCTTCGTCTCATAACTTATCTAAAACAAATCTGTTACGGTGCAATCTGTTATGCATCAACGATGAAAGCGGCAATAGGGTAGATGCACCATTTGTGGCCACTTTAAGATATTGTACCACTTTGGCCACTTCTTAAAAAATATAATATTTTTCCATGTAGGGTAATTGTGGGAGTGCTGCCGCACGTTACGCAAAATTGTCACTGTGTCTAAATTTTGCAATGAAAATGTTTTCCAAGGATACATATTATTAGTTCAACATCTTGTGATTCTACTAGCATTAAAAAAAATAAAAATTTTAATATTTGTCACCATTAAAAAATTGAAACTAAAAACATCTCTTTAAGTAGGAGAGACGCCGCACATGAGGGTGTGGTGCCGCATTTCGAAAAACGTTTACATTTCGATTTAAACTTGTAAATTCTAACGGATGATTAATTCCCAAAGATTCGGCAAACCGAAATGCCATTTTACGTACTCCTACTCTATCGGGAGAAAAGCCCACTTCGCTCAAACGCATAATATGTTCGGCTAGACGTCTTTCGTTTTTGTATCCCAAAAGGCCTAAAATAGTTAGTAAAAAAAGTAAATAAAAAATTATTATTAATAAAAATAATAATAAAAGAGAAGTCAATAGATTCTTGCAATCAGGTCCTAATCGAGTTTTCGTAGTGTTGTTAGTTTCAAGACGTCTTCCTAAAGTTCTTGCCGGAATTCCATAATATCGTTCCGCTTCACGTTTGCCGATTTCACCAGCTTTTATTCGATGTAATGCTTCAATCAAAGTTTCTTCACTCCATTGAGCTTTAAGCTTAGCGTTAGATTTTCTTTTATATTCAGTTGGCATCTTGAAATCAAAATAAAAAAATGTGGAAAAAGAGTAAATAGTCCACAAATATATGTGGATTATAAGATTATTCATTTAGAAATAAATAATTTGCCTAGAGATACCACGTTAGCTATTTTGAAAAACTTTTTTGGTATTTTAAACATTAAATACATCATTTAAATCGACTTAGTTTCCGAAACAGTACGTTATCAATGTGCGGCATCTATCCTAAGAAAAAATGCGGCGTCTATCCGAAATGGCCGGGAGAGGCGCCGCACTTTCGTATTTCCACATGCTATGTCGAAGTTAACCTATTCAACCAAGGAAATATTCTACAAGGTCCCTTTAACGTATTACAAAAGTTGTATTAAGAAAAACTATGAACTTTAGCTACTATGATAGTAAAAATAAAAGTGACGTAGGGTAAATCCGGGAGACGCGGTCGAGCCGGAGAGTTGGTCGTGTCGCTATATTTCAGAGTCTATAGTAAAAATGCATTAAAGTGCAGACCAATTACTTCTCTAGGAGCCAAATAGTTGAATGAATAGCGTTATTTCGCTTCCTTCTGTGTGTTTTCTGGATTTATAGGCTATAAAAGGTAAATTGATGTTACATTTAACCTCTTTTGTCAAACAGCGGTTGTACAGAATCGTATTTAAAATATACTTCTAAGTTTATTTTCCTTTAATGTTTGGAATAATAAGATAGTAGAGATATTGAGGGACAATGCAGCCAAAGTATTTGGCCATATTAACTCTTCCTCTCAAAGCAAACGAGAAGACCATGTCTCGCTGCAGAAAGGTGAGATGGTCGAGTTATGATTTTTTTATTATTTTTATTTATTTTTTTATTTGTTATTATTATTTTATTATTATTTTTGTTTATTTAGTTTATTTATTGACTTTTGTATTCATTTGCCTTGCTAATCGCCAGTAGGTAATTCACTTTTTCTTTGACGTGTTCTTTACTTGTTTAGCGTAAACAAATTAAATATCAATGAATCCGTAGTTGTATTCACTCATAAATAATTTTGCTTTATCCTTTGTGAATTTTCCATGAATAATTATGTGAGTGGTCTCTGCCAACGACGAAAACCATTTCTCCCGGCACCTCGGGGGAGGTGGTCAGATGTCATGACTTCAGTTTTCAACCCGATTTACAGTAAATATTGTCTTAAAGCAAATATCGACCAGTTTTTCTGAATCGGCATAAAATTCTGAACATAAAATTTGTTTTGATAAAATAAGTAATATCTATATTAGTTTTAATAGCCATTTTATATTAGGTCGACCGCGTCTCCCGGATTTACCCTATAACTATTCAGGCGAAGCGCGCTAGGCTTACCTCGAAAAACAGCAAAATCTTTAATAATAATGCAGGAAACACGCTCGTGCTTGGTAAACTGGTCTAGATCAACAGTCGCAAACAAATGAAATCAACAATGGTCTGTTTTATCCACGACATCCCCGAAATACCGATAGTGCGGCGTCTCTCCGAGTGCGGCACCTCTCCCACAATTACCCTAAGCAATAAATGTAACCTTGTATTTTTGGCGGTATACTAAACAAAATATTTATGATGTGAAATTCTCCACATAATAATGATCTGCGAGCAATTTAAAAATCGGATAATTCTGCACATGGCCAAAAACAGTGCAGTGGCCACAAACGGTACATCTACCCTAATAGCGAGGAAAAAGTAATATTTGATTCTCGACGCTTGCATCGTTGGTCGCCTAGTAAGCGTAGCTCTGCTCGCCGCTCCAATTTAAACACTTCCATTATAAAACTATAGACACTAACTCTGATCGTTTACTGCATCTCCAACATAAGCGTACCTACCCTTAACAAGTGAAAGACAATTCGCTACAAAATTGCAAACCCAGTTACCGAGCTGCCTCGACGAAGCAGTGCCGCTCTCCAACGCACATAAAAACCGCGATTTCCCTTCGTACTTATCAGAAAGTGGCCGGCAACGATCCACTCGAGCAACGTCTAGCAGAGGCCCATCGACGGCCACTCGAGCCGTGTCGACGACGCTGCGGCGATCGTGCAAAAGAGCGACACTGAAAGAACGAGCGCGTCAGACGGATCCGGCAGCGGTCGCAATAATAAAATTTGCATGACACAGGTCCGGCCACGAGTGGACCTCGGTCGAGAACGCTTGAAGGAACGGACCGGCTGCCTGAAGGGCGAAAGATGGCCCCCGCGAGCTTGAATGGCATTCTTTCACATGCAAATCGAATTCAAAGTTAAAGGAGGGAAAAAAAAAAAAAGCGGAGGTTGGAACGGGTGGAAGCTCGATTCTCGACGAGGTTTTGCAAAGGGCTTGACGACGATAGTGTCCCAGGGAGACGGAGGGAATCCAGTTACAACCGCGGAAGCGTTCGAAAAGCGGTCTTCAAGGGTGGTAAGAGCAACCAGAAGGGCAAAGGAAACGAGAACTGCGCGCAGATAAGGCGAGGGGGAGGAAATCCCCGTTAAAAAGTCGTAATCACTGACGATAAGAGGCCTCTGCCGCGGGGAAAGAAATGTCCCCGCGGCGAGCATCGTTGCCTGGGGGATCCAGGGGGATAGGACGCTCTGAATCCGGGAAAGTTTTGACGCGCTGCTCGTGCATGCATCGCGGAGTTTTCGTTGGATTCTTATTGCGCTGGGTAAAATACATTCGTCAGAGGACTTTCCTTTCCTGACCCTTCTCGATCGTTGATCTTCCGATCGCTCCTGGTAGGTAATAATGGCTATTATGAGGGCTGGCTAATAAGGGATGTTCGGCAACTCGAAAAATCAAGAAAATTGGAAACATTACAGAAATGGAATTAAAGTGGCACTAATAACATAAAAAAAAAATTAAAAACACCGTCCTCTTTCCCGAAATTTCTTTATCGTCATATTTAGGATATCAAACCACGAAACTTCGAATTAAACTTTTTTTCAATATCTTTTAGGGGAGACCGGGGCTAGTTGACTAACGAGGTTAGTTGACTAATTCCCTTTAATTCTTGTATTATGGAATAAATTATGCTGCGATTCGCAATATTGGAGCATATGAATGACCAGCTTGCCATTTAATGTGTCGTCGTGACAAAAACTTGGGTGTTCTGTCAGTGAGAATGAAAAATCTAAAAAGGTCGGCTGGAAGTAAATATTTTCGTTTCGACTATTTATGAATTCTTGTCCACTAAGTACTGCTTGATGTCATTTCATGAATATTTTGTGGAAACATGATACCTTGACTATAATTTACGGTATTTTATTTTATCCGGTGCGTGGAGGTTTTGTACGTACGACCCTTAACATGTTAACAATGTCGGACGGGGTTACTTGACTAAGCATAGGAATACTACTAATAATTGCATTTTTTATCCTCAAGATGCAGTCGAGGCAAAGAGTTTAGCTGCTCAAGTCCACTTCCCACAACACAAATCCTTCCAAACTCACCCCTACCAATTTTACACCCTATCCTCCCTTCAAACTCTCAGGCCTTCCAAATAGACCATAACAAATCAGTACAAAATAATTACAGTATTTTAGACCATGATAATTATTATAAAAAAAATAACACTGTGGAGGAGTGAAAAAAAAAAAAAAAATTTATTGTTCGTAGTATACATATGTACGCGTTTCGTATACTATATTGATGGATTTGGCAGTGTATATATACGTTTTTCACATTATATTGATGTACTGTGACAGTGTTTATATACACCTTTCGCATGCAAAGGGTTAAAACTGAAAAGTAAATGTTAAGTCAACTGACCCCATCATATTTGTCAACTAACCCCGTAGCCGGGGTCTGTTGACTTATTCGTCTCACTACTCTAAATACAATAAAAACTACAACCTAGACTCAATTAAAACGATTTTCAAAATTATGCCTGTATACCTAATGAAATTTGGAAACTTTTGGTATACAGTAAGTCAACAAAATACTAATGGTCTATTGATAAAAATTAGAAATGTAAAAAATTAGTCAACTAGCCCCGGTCTCCCCTACGCTTTCGCAGATATTCACGATAATATGAAAACTCAAAGTGTCTTTGAGGGGGTGGTTCCACCCCTACGACCGTTTCATTGCCGAAACAAAAGGTGTTACCTTATTAACACCACTTCAACTACATTTCTGCAAAGTTGTAAATTCTTCTGAATTTTCGCATTGCCGACCATCCCTTGCAAGATGTATGAAATGCTGCGTACGAGTTATTAGTCTCGACAAATTATTTACCTACAAAAGTTTCCGTTCAATATTTTCATTCGCCAACATTCGCAACATTTTGTAAAAATTCTATAGCATTTCATAAAAATTCTATAGCATTTCATAAAAATTCTGTAGCATTTCACGGTATTTTCTACCATATTCGATAGGGGAAAATATGTCTCATCCCCCCGGAGTGCCTGCAAATTAATTGGACAAGCATACAACGTGGCACGAATTTGCGTCCCAACTTTTCGCTGGCGTAGCTTTTGAAAAGCACATAGGAACGGATGGCGCACGATTTTTTTTTCCGAGTATGGCATAAAGCGTAAAATTCCGAGTAACTTTGAAAATACTTGGTTCTCCTTTCGAACGGATGGCTGCGGGCGTTTACAAGGCTGTGGCAGTAATTTCACTGAGTTAATGAGGACTGTCCGTTTCATCCTCGACTGGCTGACCATCCTTCGATAATTACTAAACCGGATGAGCGGCTGGATTACACGCCGAAATCCCGTGGTCGCGTAATAAACGATCAAAAATCCCGTTGCCTTCATTGTACCGAATGCTCATTAGGAAAGATGCGAGCGGTTTATCGAAGGTAAATGCGATAACGTGAAATCGATATCGCGGCTAGCAGAGGCCACAGTGAATGATACAAACGACATTAATGTAAGTGGCTGTAACCGAAGCTTCGGGGGAACCGAATTTCCAAACGAATTGCTGCCCGCGTGGCGTTGCAACAACGAAGAGAGGCAACAACAACGTGCGTGCTGGATAACAACGATTTAATTATTTAGGGAATACTTAACGTTTCCGTGTACGTCGAGTTCGGTTTTTATCCGAAGTACATATTTGGTCGTAGTATCGATATATAATATTAATTTTCACGATACGCAAATGATTGTTACCGGAAAGCAGATTAAAGGGCAAAGAACAATAAGCCGAGTGCGATTGACAATGAATTATTAATAACACGGGACGCTTTCACGGTTCAATAAATTTCCGCCTGCAGAACATTAATATTTATCCGCCGTAGGTTCTGCAGACGCGATACGTGCTGACGAATAAACACAGGCCAGTTGACGATTATCCAGCTGATTTGTCAGGGGTGGAAAGTTTCCACTAGGAGCACGACGCGCTCGCAAAAGCTGCCGGGTAGCGGTAAAATCTGAATTCTATAAATCACTTTGAAGATGATACGTTCTAAACCATCCTACGGTACCCTAAACACGTTCTGATGGTGATGCGGTTCTATCAAAGTGTAATTAGAAATTTCTGAATTTAGTGCTTATTAGAAACTGCTGTTAAAATAGTTTCGACGTTTATAGAGTAATAAAGAATGTAAATTATTATTCCCATAATTTTGACGAGGCTTCTAATTTGATACTGATTCCTATACGCAGTCGTGGATGCTAAACGGTATTTTAAGACTTGTCCTGAAAGTTTTTATTACATCACGATGAGATTGTATTACACAGTCGTATAATAATGGTATTGAGTATTAGTTGAAACGAGTTTCGGTCTCTCTACGACCCTCCACGGCTCTCTATATTTCTCCCTATCTTTCCCTGACTACCCTAGCTGTCCCTCAGGGACTCAGGATTTTTCACGATTTAAAATGTACATATATAGTATTCGCAGAAATGGGAGGAAAAATGTCTTCAAAACTTTCTCCGACAAATATGTGTGTTCATGCAACGTATAGCCAGAAATATTGGGGAAGTACGATAATTGATTTTTCAAGATCGCGAGGATCATGTGGAAATGAAAACAGACGCCAAAAAAGTGTATTCAAAGAAATAACTAGTGAAATGGGTTCAGTTCTTGTTACAAAAAGACAGCGACGAACTTTGAAATAACCAACTTTCAGTGCTGCCTCCAATATGAAAATGGTCTGTTTGCTCACATTACATTTGTAATCTGAATTCAAAATGGAACGTCAGATGTACCCACGGTGTAAGGCTATTTCTCTATGTCTGGCCACATACCGAGCATTTCTACTTGCCTGTCTTATCTGGTAAGAAAACAGTTTACTTGAGCCAAAAAGGAAATCTTTTCCTGCCATTTGCTTCCTGTTTCTTAATTACCTTCTTGAAACGATTAGGGTCATATTTAGAAACAAACGTTGCTATTTAAGGAAATCACTTCGATGAAATAAACTTATGATTATCTGAAGCCTGATTGAAAATCAAACACTCTTTGACAGAGCCACAATTTCTCACCTCGCGAAATTTTTTACCTATTAGCCTGTAATTATGCACCTACAAGTAAAAGTACCCTTTTATTCCTCACTACAAAGTAAAAGGCCACATTTTCTTTCTGCGAACGAGATAGAGTTAAAACGAGAGCTCGGAGTCAGGCAAACCCGTACTTTCCTAAACCAACGCTAAAAAAAAAGCTGGTAAGCAGATAATATCGGGGGATAAGAGGAGGCACTTTCGTGTTATTAAAATCGCATCAACGTAGATTCATTTTCCGCGAAAGGCTCGTCGGTCGTTAGTCCTGTGAGCCCCGTAGCCGGAAAGTGCACGCCGTGTTCGGGGAAGATACAGCATTAAAAATTACTGCGACGCCAAAGCGGGGGGAGAAATATAAAATCAGCGGAGAAATGGAGGCTCCATTGTGCTCGTTTTATGCACAGCTCATGGAAGAGCAAAGGAACAAGAAAGGGAACATCGTAATTCCGCGTTTCCCTTTGTCTTTCGAATTTTCCACCTTCATTAGTACCTAATTATTGCCGTAATCCTGCTTGATTTTACGGGACATAATCCTTGGATCAAAAGTATTATATTTATTATATTCTTGGAATATCCACAAAATGCCGCTTATGTGAGGGCGAATTTATTATATCACTTCAGCTTGTACTTTTTCTAATAATATCGTATTTACGAGCATTATAGGTAATAACTGTCAAAATATTCTTTTATTTGCAGATTCACAACGAGACAAAAATATCGTGTCTCGCATGAGACTTTAATCTCGCGAGACAATTATTTAATTATTTAATTCTTTGAAATTATTTTGTCATTAGTTTCACGAAATTAGGCTCTCACGAGACAAGTGTCATGACATATTTTCAAAAATCTCATCTCTCCCAAATATTCCCATTATTTACATTCAGTTGTTGCTGAGATTTTTGTCTCCCTTAAAACCTCATCGTCGATTAGCACCTTAACAGTAAACAGTAAGAGAGACGATTGAGTAACAATTAACAAACATCCCTCGCGCCAAACATTGCAGGGTAAATCTCAGAGAAATTCCACACAAACTAGAATTTCTGATAATCACAAATGAACATACAATACAATCCCAAGTCTAATACCTCCGACTACATTCCCCAAGTGCGCGCAGAGCATAGCGCAGAACTACTTGAAACGACCCTTGATGCACGCTGCCTTAAGCCACCATCCCACGTGTGCAGCATGCAACGCAGGCCACTTTTGAAACGCCACTTTTTAAGTGCATCGAGTGTCCCCCCGTGAAAACACGCCTTTCGAAAAACTGCGCGATTTTAAGTGCCTCAAGTGTGCCCGGTCCCGTAGTATCGGGCACGCGGGGCCGCGGCTTAAAGCTGCACGTTCTCGAGCCGCGAAATTTATTTTCAGCCGCTACCGATTCCACGGCAGCTTTCACTCCAGCGGGGTGCGTTTTACGATCGCTCGCAAAAAAAGCTTCGCCGCTCTCCACTTGGGTATCCTTCACGAGTATCCTTCAATTAATACGAACGGCCGTGCGGGTGGGGACAAAGCAGCTTAATTTGAAAGTCTGAATTCAATTCGAGCGTCTAAGCGGCCATCGAGGCCGGACCAGGCTGAAGCCCGGGCGATCCACTCGAACATATCTGGCGCGCGGGCAAATGCCACAGGCGACGTGTTATCCCGGCGTTCGATGAATGCCCCCCTCGTCCCGGAAAGAAATAACAGAGCTGACTTAACTCAATTATATCACTGCCATATTACGGAAAAATATCATAATGCGAGGGAGGCGGCCTGACATCTGTCGTCTGCACCGTCATTTGTGACGTTGATCGAGACCGACATGGCGATTCGCATGATTGGCGGACGTACGCACGGAAACGAGGAATATTTCGCCGACCTGGCCCCCCCTGAGTGTCGCGTAACGCCAGAGATCAATTATTATTTTCTTTCGAGGGTTGTCAGGGGGGGTAAACGACTTCCTCCTGCTTTCGATATCGATTATTTATTTAGAACGTGGTTGAAAGGGTTTTGGAGATTAAATTATACTGGAAGCAACATTTTATATATATATGTGTGTGTGTGTGTATGTGTGCCTGTGATTATGCAAGTGGTCTAATTGCAAGTCATTTCTTTTTCGTTTCGCGATATTTAGACTTCTGCGTTGGTGTAACCGATGTAATACAAAATAAAAGGTGAATTAAATTTTTTTTAGATTTTTGACTTACCCCACTTTCGTAATCACCGGCACATATACGAGTATGCGTTAGGATTCGATCGCCTTGTTGGGAATTAAAGCTCATCGCTCGCTGCAAACTGTTTTTATGAACTTTAAAAATAACTGGGGATGACTGATTTAAATCTTAAAAAGGCTGACGAATAAAACTTTTCCAGCGAAGTAAAACACTTTGAGATTTTAAGTGTAAACACCTGTACCATTTCGGAAAATAATTGTTCGACACTGTAGAAGTAGGGGAGAGTGGGTAGGTTTGGGTCGTGGGAGGTTTGGGTCAGTTAGTGTATTTCTATCCTTGTTGGACATACCTTATTCGCATATGTATTATTCGTTGAAGCAGTAGTAGGGGAATTCCTGAACAAAGCGATAAGTTGTTTAAAGCGCGTATTCATTTTCTATAAGTAGAAGTGCATTTTCGAGGTAAGTTTAACCTAAATTGGTATCCGAAATAAGTCGTTGTTATAAACTTATATAAAATATGTAGTGCTGGAAAAAATTTTAGTAAATGAATCAAGCAACAGTTATAGGTTATAAATTGTAACCTAAAACACGTTGTTTGACTAACACAGATGTCTTATTATGAACGTTCAGATGCGGGATGTATGGGTCAGAAGTGTGCGGGAGATTTGGGTCGACCCATACATCCCGACTTTCTTTTTAATCTTTAAAAGTTACTATTATTTACAGGTATACAATGCCACGTATTTATAAAAGAAAGACAGAGAGAGAGAGAGAAAGACTCCCGAACAAATATCCCAAGCTGTGCAACTTATCCTACAATCATTCTGCAGCTTCTTCTGCAGTTGGAGACTATGTGATAGTAAAATTTCCCACAAAACGGACATGTCTTCATTACGTTGGAAACATAAAATTAATAAATGAAGAAGGAGTTTATACCATAAATTTTTTACGTAAAAAACCAAGTTCGTACACATTTTATTTTCCCGAAGAAATTGATACATCCGAAGTTGATTTTTGCGATATAGTTCTGCGTTTGAGTCCTCCAAACAACGTCGCTGGTACGAGCAGGACACAGAATTTTTTGAAATTTGACGTTGACTTCAATAATTTTGAAAATGTTCATTAAAAATTTAATTAACTACTTTCGATACATTTATGTTTCTTATGTTATTCCTTTAGAGCTTTCATTTTGTTTATTTACTTTATTACATTTATACATATTATATTTTCACGTTGTAGGTAATAAATACATATATACATACATAAAAGTTTCCTACATTTATACCAAAACTTAGACAAAACTTAAGCGACCCATTTATCCCCATTACCTGACCCAAACCTCCTCACACAAGGGAGGTATGGGTCAAATAATTACTTTTAGAACGTTTATAATTTTAAAGATTTGATTAGAATAATAAAATGAAATGATGATGGAACATCGATGGTGAAACATTACTAATTAAAACTATGCACATTTGAAGCGTGTTTCTCCCTCGTTTTGGTCAATATTAGAGATTAATTGAAATCTGACCAAAACCTACCCACTCTCCCCTACTTTGCTGTGGGTATAATAGCGATCACCGCGTGCAATACTAATAATCAGTAAAAATCAGTACATTTTTGCACATAAAACGAAGTGCACATGTATAATGCATAACGAAGAAATTAAACGAACACGCAGAACTGAGCGTTACAACGCCCGTTCACAATTTACGACTCGATCCATCCTCGAATAAACGCTGAATATTACATTCCCCTCGCACTCAACTAACGTCATCCGACCTCGCGAATTATTCGTATATATTAGATAATTAAATATGTGGCGAACGGCAGCGATATGCTGCTTGTACGATCTGCCATTGTCGAACACGTGTAGGTACCTACGTAAATGAAATTCGGTTCGGGGATATAATTCTCGACGGGGGGGGGGGAGAAATAAAGAGACAGGGGTGGAGAAAATAAATTAGACAGGGGCGGGAAGAGACGTTACGAAAAGAATTAAACGCGAGCGATCGTGCAACAGATACGATAACGTCAATATTGAATTGTTCCGCTGGAAATTAATCGGGAATATTCATATCGGCGACGGCGAAACGTGCGTATCATTCGTGTAACAATTTCGCTCCGATAACAATGGTAATCAAAGCAAAATATTCATGGGACGCGCGATTATCACTTCTTCGGGGATCGTCTCTGATGGCTCGTTATCGTTCCATCCGCGATAGCCGTTTGTCGGGCTAATGTTAATCGGCGGAATTAACGGTAATTAGCGATGAAATTTTCCTTCGTCACTAAACGCGTGAAATTCGCGTGTCGAGTGTCATCGCGCGAAACCTGTGCATCATTTAATGCAGACTAAGGGGTTGAAGTTCGTCTACCCGCGAGACGCGTAATTGTAATATGATGCAAATTTACGTTGTCACTTGCGTACGTAATTCTTCAAGTTTGTGCGGGATATTTAGTACAGTTGAACTAAATGCACCTTTCAGTGTAATAGACAGTGTTTCGTAAATGTTTGAATGAAACTGTGCTTGAAATTTCTACTGCTATAGAAAGTGATTGACTTGTACTACTGGAAATCAAAGCTTGCTGCATTTGTGTTTCTGTGCATTATAGTTACAATTGAGGCATTTGATGGAAAAAGGGCACATACGCCAAAATGCCATTTCGAGTAAATCGGTTTCAAAGCTTTCATTATAGTATAACTTAATGAAAAGTAATGCAATTAAATCCAATTTTTTTTTAAGGATGTAGTATCATATCCTTCAAACGTTTCGTAAACAGAAGTCATGATTTGAAAATGATATGTGTCTTTATTTAATAGTTTTATGCAAGTGGTTTATGTGCCCTTTTTCCGTAAATAGGGTAAATTCGTAACAAAATTGCTTCTTTGTTTAGTTATTTACATATAATTTTGTTTACATACTTCGTTGGCCATTTTTTATACATCGCTTAAATAAAAATACAAAATGAAGCGCAAAACTAAACAAAAAATGTTATGTTTTAAGTAAGTATTAATTTCTCCGATTTTTTGCAGCAAGCTGTCTTACAAATCACTTTCATCTTTCCTAAATTCGCTTCTTTCCTTGCGGATTCGATACACGCCTCACTTTCCATAGTTCCTCGCTTACACAAAATCAAACGTATTGCACGACTAGACAGTAGACAGCACGGCAGCGCGACCGGTCAGCGACTATGTAGCTGCATGTCGCTCACGCTACGTAACAAAACAGCGTTTAGCTAATTTAAACGTGGGAGAAGAAATGTCCTTGATATATTATATATATATATATATATATATAACATATACCTGAGTCGATTTAACCGATTTACGGAAAAAGGGCACATAAGCCTATGTGCCCTTTTTCCATCAAATGCCTCAATTATTATACACGTGCTGCGTATACTTAAACTTCAAAACAATCGAAAGCGGTTTAAATAGTACTTTAATTGTGGGAGGGTTCGATGGTCAATAAATTCGAATATATTAGGAGGTTTGTTGCAGACTAAAGTATTTACTAGTATGTTTCTGAATCTTGTATCTAATTATTGTAGATCTTGAAAGCAATAGAATGATACTGAACACTTAACAACTACAGCCAATAGAACCTTCGTTTCCTTGAGAACTTCTTAACTCTCCAAAGTAAACCTTAATCAACGAACAAATTGAAATTTGCCACCAGTTTCTACAAAGAAATGTCTACGACTGTATTCGTTTTGTTTTCACTTTATTGCTTGCCCGTGACCCTGTGAACTTAATAGAACTCAAGCTATACACGCTCGTACTTGACCAATCATTAATGTGTAATTACCAAAATCCAGTGCACTCCTAAACACTATCATTTCCCATACCCATAATCAGTGGCGGATTTAAGGGAAAAGGCCCAGGTGGCAAATGTTCTGAGGGGCCCATTTTTTCGGGAACGTGAAGAGGTACTTAGTTTACTAAAAACGGGCTAAGTGCAGCAGTACAGAAAAATATATAGTGCTTGGATAAAATCGTATTTTTTTTTAATACAGGGGCCTGGGTGTCTTCTGGGCAGGGGCCCATTTTATGTGGAAAATGAAGAGGTACTTTATTAAAAACGGGCTAAGTGTAGTAATAGAGAAACAAAGTTTAGATAAAATCATAATTTTCTTTTTTTGATGATAGGGCCCTGGGGGGCCTTCTAGGCAGGGGCGTATTTTATGTGGAAAATGAAGAGATAGTTTACTAAAAACGGGCTAAGTGTAGTAATACAGAAACAAATATAGTGGTTAGATAAAATCATAATTTCCTTCTTTTAAGATAGGGCCCTGGGGGGCCTTCTGGGCAAGGGCCCATTTTATGAGGAAAATGAAGAGCCAGTTTGCTAAAAACGGGCTAAGTGTAGTAGTACAGAAGAAAAATATAGTGTTTGGAGAAAATCATAATATATTTTTTAAGATGGGGCCTTCTGGGTAGGGGCCCAGCTTATCGGCTGCCCGTTAAATCTGCCACTGCCCACAATCAGCCCAGTGCCTCTGTACAAGTTCAACGTCCCCTAACAAATGAGGCGTCGATCGAAATTTATCCCCCGTTAATGTATAAAATGGTCTCGCTCGTTAATGCATAAAATCATCAATGCCTCTACCGTCCTCTCGTTTTTTTCCATCGAAACGCGAGCGTCAATGGTCCCAAATGTACATCGACCAATCGTAAACGCTCGCCCTCTCGCATGCAGTAAATCGATGCTCCATTGACCGAATAGTCGTAATGATTCTTCGGGAAAAAGAGGAAGCTGGCCGAGGGGGTTGGGTGGCGTCGGGGACGCGGAAAAAATTGTCCCCGCGGGATGTACGACGCAACGTGAGACAGAGGAATGGCGACGGCGCCAGGCGAGCAAAAATATACGATAATCGTTAACCCGGAAGCTCTAGCGTCCTCGTATACGTGTATCACTGTAACCAAATATCGAAAGTGTCTGTTCATCGATAGGAATCGAGCGCGTTCCACTTCCCGAGGGAAGAATCTCCTATTCTGATATTCTAGTGCTGTGATAAAATGTTGCTAAAAATGTGTGTGTTCATAGTTGCCCTTGAAATTACCGCGAGAAAAATTAAGGGTAGGAAGTTTCTTTGAGAAGTACGAGGTATGATTTATATTATAGAGATATTTTGTATTTAAAATTAATTTTTGGAGCGTCGATTGCCAGTTACATGGTTGTTACATATGTTATTGAAGAGTGGGTATAGTATTGTGTTAGTATAATCTTTTATTCTATTTTCACTTTCACTTTCACTTTCACTTTCACTTTCATTTTTCATTTTTCATTTTTCATTTTTCATTTTTCATTTCTCTTTTATAGATAGGTATATTTGTGATATATTATGTATTTATGAATGTTCCTTTTCTTATTCAATCTATGCATACACAAAGTGTTGTGTAGGCTTGTTGTGTAATGGGTTTAAACTCGTTTATGAATACTAATAATAATAATAATAATAATAATAATAATAATCGAGGAGGAGATTATAAAATTAGCAGAACTTGGAGATTCTGCAAGTAAATTTTCTCATGAGCAGGAAGATCGATTACCGTGTCGTTGCAAATTATTCGCATATTAAAAATGGGAACACTAAATTAATCGGACGAATTAATTACACGAAATTCCAGTCGACGAATTGCAGATTTTTCGCGCGGAACGTGCGAAAATTACAATCGACGAGACATTTTCTTCCCGTTCATTGGCCCACCTTCGTGAAAATATGAGTCAAGCACGGCACGTATCCAAGAATCCGAACCTGATAATTGCATTTTACAACCAACCAAAAGAACCATTTGCATCTCATTAACGCGGCCAGCGGAGCGTTCGAACGCGTGCGCCTCGTTTGTTTCGACCCTGTCGATGCGACGTGGTAAAAAAAAAAACCAGAAAGAAAGGGAAAGGAGGAGAAGAGCGAAAGAAAAATTCGGTATATACGACGACCCATCGATGCTGCCTATTAGCGATTAACTTTTTTTTTTGCGATAATCACGGATACCACCGGGGACGCGTCCGCATCGCCATTACGAATAATTTGCATCCTCGTATTGCAGTGATGGTTATTCCGATTCCCCAGCGACACTTCGATTCCACTTTCGACTAATGCATTTTCAAATGGAAGATGGGTGGGGGCATGTAAATTTGCAATAGTTTCATCGGAAAGTGCATTGGAAATGTGACTGAAGGTTGGAGGATTCATATTCTTGCTTGGGCAAGATTCTACCTGTTTCTATTTTAATAAATATTATACACGGTGTTCTAAGTGTCTAACGAGGGGAGGACGCGAATGGGACGAGCGATTTTTTAACGAAACCGGGCAGAAAATGTTGAGGCCGATGTGTATAAACAAATTCCAGAATATTAGCTGTGAATGGCCGGCCATTTTTATAAAAAATTATGAACAGTAAAATTATGAAGTCGTCGAATCGATTTTATACGTCATTAAATGGTAGATCTTGATGAAAGGAATACAAAAGTCTTATGTGTTATTGTCATAGTATCAATAATTTAACCAGAAAATGCAATTTTTGATTCGACGACTTCATAATTTTACTGTTTAAAGCCATTTTTTATAAAAATGGCCGGCCATTCACAGCTAATATTCTGGAATTTGTTTATACACATCGGCCTCAACATTTTCTGCCCGGTTTCGTTAAAAAATCGCTCGTCCCATTCGCGTCCTCCCCTCGTAAGTGGAATCTAATTAGCTAGCAAAACGTGAGATTAAGCATGTTATCTGGTTGTGGTTGAATGAGTATTCTAAATCCTTAAACTTAGCCAAGGCGAAATTTTTTTCCGTATAGACTGTTCGGTTTCAAGTTGCCACAAACGTTTCTAAACAGTTACGTTGTTAGACTATATATATTCACGATTAAAATGACAACACACAGTACAGTTTGTACCATAATCTTAATGGGAAACGTGGCGAATAATGTGTAAAGTAACGTTAAACGATTTCTTCGCCAATTGCGTCGAGCAAGTAGAACTACCCTGCGTGTGGTCAGACGTCATAACAGCGTACAGCAAATTGAATTGCAAATAAATAATCTTAATGTCGAACACAATATTAGAAATTTGTTACGTCGACGCACGACAAACAGTTCACTGGTAATTTTACAAGACCAACGCCGCAGAGCATACAACTATCTCTGGCTGCGTTCATCAAAACAGAACTGATTTCTATGTCATCCGAGAGAAGCAATCGAAACAATCGACCAACACCTAATTAACGCGGGAATCATGCGTAACTGGCAATAACGATGCTGCGGTAAGCGACATTACTATTTATCAATTACCGAAATCAATATTCGCGAGAACAATTCACGACTATGCAAAGCTAATAGCCTAGAATGAACAGTTGACACCTATGAACGATGGGTAACCAAGACTATTAACATTTTTCGCTTCAAATATGCCTCGCAGCCACACCAAACTTAAAATATCATTAAGATTAAAATATCATACCAATATCAATGAATTATTGGTGTCGAAATGTTTTATATTTTGTTGTTCTGTTAAAAAATTCTCCATTTAATTTGCTGCACTCAGCAAAATATCTCTGGTTGATTAACAAACATTATTATTAACTGCGATTCGATTTCCAGGATTTGTATGAGAGGTAATATTGTAACTACTTGCAATTAGTACTGTCAACTTTTTTAATAAATACTTCTCTCTCTACATTTAAATGACGCATCAACATGGCGATTAGATCGTCTTAAGGTATTTTTCTGCGGTGTTTCTAATTTTTAATGATCCTATTCTAATTACGTTTCCTCCCGACTCTGTCGCTGACTGTTGTTGACTTGTTCATTTTGTAACTCATGGGACTCCACTCCGTATATAAATAAATAAATTAAGAAGGAATCGGTTGAAGCGCAAACGTTTAACATTATTATTAAAAAAAAATACACATAAATCGTCGCAAATGTACCGCGTTTATCGTGCCCCCAATTTATCATCGTATCTCGTTATCACAGTAGCAAATAATTGGGCCCATAAATAATAAGAGCAGGCGATCCTGAGGGCACCAGGCAATTATTCGAACAGCCGGAAATTTATTCGCCGAGTTATCCCGATAAGATGCGCAGCTTTCGGTTGAAATATCAGTGGGTACCCTTTGGACTTGGATTCGTTTAGTATCCCGAAACGCAAAGTGAAGAGGGTCGTCCTACATATTCATATATAAAGTCCGACCGAATATCAGCTGGTCCCTCTGGGCTAGGCGCACCGTGACATCCCCTCGAAATGGACCGAAGCGTGTATTTAATACGCAAGAAAATATTTGCACCGGCCGTGCTGCGCAAAAATTCTCCACGCTTTAGTAAGTCGAGGTAGATGATTTGTGGTAGAGTCGTACAGGGAATGTTGTTTCGCGAGTAGACGAGTGAAAAATGTAGAAGGACATATTTTTGTTTGGTCGTGTTTTTTTTTAGAAGAATGATGCGACAGATCGTCGATATAATCATGTAAAAGAGCAATTAGCGAATGAGGTTAGCTGAATTATGAGTAACTGTATGTGTTTGGATAAGATCGATATGGTATTCTTCCTTCGAAGCAATTTCGTGGTTAGCTTAAGAAGGTAAGTAATTAGTGTGTAAAAATGTTAATTTGGGAATTGAATTAATTTTGTATTTCCGAGGGGATATGCATTATTCTTGACACTTAAAATGTTCAGTACACTATTCTCCAAAGATAAATTATTTGTGCATAGAATAGTACTGGCTAAGCTAAGATCAATTTTATTAATTTATTCGAACAATTTTCGCCTGAAAAATAATAGAAGAATAATATGAATTTGCAGAGGAAATGTATGGAACTACGATTTCGAAGTTTATTTAACGGGAAGGTACACATCCAATTTCATATCGAATCCTTGATTCGGGTCAGGATATTTTCAGCGAGTGTACAAGCAAAGGTTATCTGCTTCGTTGTCGACGACTTTATGAATGATTTGTAGCTCGTGACGGGGGAGAGTCGAGGGTTGAACGGAAATTCACTTGACCCTTTTCTAAAGTTAGTACAAAATACCCTTGCAAAAACCTCCTTGCGAACGAAAAATGCAAAGCCTCATTCTCTCGAACAATAAACATTCTTCTGATTTAATCACGGTTGCAAAAAATTCTTAAATAAAAATTCATGATCAAACGAACACCCGTCCTTATTCCACCTTATCCAATCTTTACCAAAATTTATTTTCCTATATTTTCATGAGTATCAACCAGAGCTGGGTTAAGAAAATCATTTAAACAGCGGATCAAATAAAAGTTACTTTAACTTCAGATTATTTGGCAACACAACTTCATTCTTTGATTCGACGAATACAGTTACCGTTAAGGAACTAGTTTCTGATCAGTTTAGAAGGTTTCCCGCTTTAATATTTATTTTTAACCTAATGAAACATTAAATCATAGACTTTTTTTATACTAAAAGTGGAATTAATGTTTAAACTTCAAGGAAAAATTTTAAAAAGTTGAAAATAAATATATAATTTAAATACTTATGAGGTATGGAATAATAAGGTGACTAGGAACTAGTTTTTAATCGTCTAAAACTAACAATACTAACTGCTTTCATAGACAACACATATATTTTTGAATTATCAATTTTTATGTTAGTAATTATTTCAAACAATTATTTATTGACATAAACTCAAAAGAACGATTTATTTCATGAACTGATCAAAAATTAGTGCCTGATCAAGAACTAGTTCCTTAACGGTACTTTTTTATTCGTCGAGCCTTTCAACTTTAGCGTCGAATAAAATTTTTCAACTTTAACTGTAACGTTAACTGTACCTGTATTCGGCGACAAATAATTTTCCGGCCCGCGTTCGAGCCGCCAGAAATTTTCAACCCCGTTACCTCGCCCCGCGTAAAAAATTGCACAGTACGGTGGGCACAGTCTCTCGTACTCCCGCGAAACGGGTCTCGACTTCGTCGCTGAACGCTCCCGAACCATTTCGAGGAGTACATAAATACACCCCTCGAGTTTCCGCGCGAACCCGGCCACGTGCGGGCCAGCAGCGCGCGCCATGAAAACCCGAGGGGGCGCCACTCAATCCTATGAATTACCGCAGGTGTCCGGCGATCTGGTGCATTAATGCTAATGCGGGGGTGTTACCGAATTGTTCAACAAGCGCAGATTGAACAGCGCGACCCGTTATACAGCAGCCGTGCACGGGGACTGTTGATGCATTATTCAAGCGCAAACGCCGCCACGTGTACGTCGCCTCGGCGTTGTTGCGCGTTAACTTGCCCCAAACTCCTCTGGCACAAGCTCGAACGGCGAACGGACACGCGGCCAGAGACAACGTTTAGTGGGAAAGAGAGAGAGAGAGAGAGAGAGAGCGAGAGAGAGAGAGAGAGAGAGAGAGAGAGAGGGCGGGTTGGGAGGGATGCTAACACGAACGACCCTGCAACCCTTGGTTCACGCTTCGCGGGAGCGAAAACGTCTAGAGACGACGCAGAAACCTGGCGACGCGACGTTTCGAATTATTACACCGCGACGGGACCAACAGAGGCAGCGAGAGAGAGAGAGAGAGAGAGATTTTCTGCCTTCGTTCCGCGATCGATATCCGACCGGAATCTTCGTTTACCCTCCACTGGAGCCTCTGAAATCTCCGTTGTCCGTAATTGGCCACTCGAGAAACAGAGAAAGAAGGAAGGTGGAGGCGCAGCATTCGAGAGGAACGAGCCTGGTTCTCCAGATGCTGGCCGAGAATCGAGTAAATATGTAGGTACTTAAATACGTAGCAGACCCCGCGTAGATTCTCTCTGGTGCCCGTAGGTTCCATTGCCCGCCTACCCCTCGCCCCGTGCTCTGCTGCCGGATCAAACGAACGGATTCCCTTTCAAACCCCCGGGGGCGAAGGGTGCAGCCGGGCCGAGGGTGGGTCGAATTTTTCTCGAATGCCCTTCGCGCGGCGTAATGATCCGCGAGAGTTATTCTGCTCGCGAATGCCTTCGATTGGGGCCAGAGTTGCGGGCAAGATGGAAAATCTCCAATTAGGAAATTTTCCATCGGATAGGAGGAAATTGTTTGCGGTAACGAATGGGGCCGACCACTTGACGCGGGGCGCGGGCTTTGTCTGAACTTTCGAAGTTTCTCTCGAGACTTCTTTCGGTGGGGGTTGCTACAAAATTGGACACCGATTAGGGCGATAGCCTGTGCGTGAGGTATTGGACTTCTACACTCAAAGTTCGCGGGTATGGTAAATCCGGGAGACGCGGTCGAGCCGGAGAGTTGGTCGTGTCGCTATATTTCAGAGTCTATACGTAAAAATGCATTAAAGTGCAGACCAATTACTTCTCTAGAAGCCAAATAGTTGAATAAATAGCGTTATTTCGCTTCCTTCTGTGTTTTTCTGGATTTATAGGCTATAAAAGGTAAATTGATGTTACATTTAACCTCTTTTGTCAAACAGCGGTTGTACAGAATCGTATTTAAAATATACTTCTAACAATAAGTTTATTTTCCTTTAATGTTTGGAATAATAAGATAGTAGAGATATTGAGGGACAATGCAGCCAAAGTATTTGGCCATATTAACTCTTCCTCTCAAAGCTAACGAGAAGACCATGTCTCGCTGCAGAAAGGTGAGATGGTCGAGTTATGATTTTTTTATTATTTTTGTTTATTTCTTTATTTTTTATTATTATTTTATTATTATTTTTGTTTATTTAGTTTATTTATTCACTTCTGTATTCATTTGCCTTGCTAATTGCCAGTAGGTAATTCACTTTTTCTTTGATGTGCTCTTTACTTGTTTAGCGTAAACAAATTAAATATCAATGAATCCGTATTTGTATTCACTCATAAATAATTTTGCTTTATTCTTTGTTAATTTTCCATGAATAATTATGTGAGTGGTCTCTGCCAACGACGAAAACCATTTCTCCCGACACCTCGGGGGAGGTGGTCAGATGTCATGACTTCAGTTTTCAACCCGATTTACAGTAAATATTGTCTTAAAGCAAATATCGACCAGTTTTTCTGAATCGGCATAAAATTCTGAACATATTAGGTTTGTTCTGATAAAATAAGTAATATCTATCTTAGTTTTAATAGCCATTTTATATTAGGTCGACCGCGTCTCCCGGATTTACCCTATAATGTATGCGATGCATTCGTTTGCGTGCGTGTTAGTATGCGTGAGTAACACATGGCGCGTGTTTGGAGGATTCGGGAACGTTTCTGATGCTTCGCGAAGCTTCTGGACGCGTGTAGAAGCTGCGATAAAAGGGAATCGCGACCGACCGCTGACGACGCGTTCTTCCTGCCATGAGAACTGCGAAGGCGCAGCTTTGGAGCCTTGTAACGTTTCTTCTTCAATGTGAATTTTATTCATTTCAAGTTCCAATCAGTGTTTCATTGCAGTAAACCCTTAAGGGGTAACACCACTCTAGAGGCAGAAAAAAAGACCTAAATCTGACAATTTATTTTGAGAGTATGACAAACCGAATAGAATTTCTTTTCAGAGGGTTTATTTAACACATATTGAAGTACGAAAAACAATTTTTTTATTGTCATTTTCATACAAAATGACGGCGACAGAGCCCGTCGTCGAAACCACGTCTTTCAAACTGGGAGGACGGATTTCTCGGAGACTATTGCAGGGATCGATTTGAAATTTTTACAGTAGCTTCACAACAATATTCTCTTTGATAGTACGTAGCCGTTTTTTGATTGAATGTAAACTCTTTTTTTTATAAACAATTTAATGCTCATGTTTCGGGCAAAAAACCAATTCATTTCTTAAAAAGTGCACGACTTTCACAAAAATTGATTAATAAAAAACCCTACGTACTTCCAAAGCCAATTGTGTATAGATTATAAATATTTTTTATTTTTTGTTCCCGGACTCATGCATGCCGAGAAATCCGTCCCCCCGTGGCGGTGTTTTCAAAAAAGCTGTTTTCGACGACGGGCTCTGTCGCCGCCATTTTATATGAAAATGACAATAAAAAAATTGTTTTTCGTACTTCAATATGTGTTAAATAAACCCTCTGAAAAGAAATTCTATTCCGTTTGTCATACTCCCAAAATAAATTGTCAAATTTAGGTCTTTTTTCTGCCTCTAGAGTGGTGTTACCCCTTAAATCAAATTCCACGAATACAGGGCCTCCTTAACCAGCGGGCTAAATGGGCTATAGCCCAGGGGCGCCGGTGATCTAAGGGCGCTTAAGAATCAAGTGTGTTGAAATGCTTTTCTTTTTCAATTTTTTATGCGAGGAGACACACGACAACCGTTTAATCCATACGATGTACCGCCTTGCACCGATTGGGAAGAAACTGTAGTCTGTACGGTGTATAGAGGTGGTACGTGAAAGGTTAGGGCGCCAAATCTTTATAGTCCGGGGCGCTCAAATTTATTGAGACGGCCCTGCACAAATGTTTAGTAGAGTTAACCCTACAGTGCACCATTGCACACGTTGGGCCTCACAGGCCCATATCTCCAAATCTAGGAATGCATGGACATTTTGAGGAAAAAATATTTTTAGACTGCACGTAATCTATTGCACTCAATCTTTATTAAGAAAAATATTTATAACGAAATGAAATACTGAACAAGTATCTCCTTAACACTACCGGTCATCGTTAGCTGAATCTTTTTCAATATTATGAGAACAGGCTTACAGAAAGCTACATAAGATATGGTGCAATTTATTTAACAGGTTCCTTTTATATATTCATTTAAATTTTCACTTGGACCTGTCAGGCCCTACGTGTGCACTGTCGGGTTAATGCTTCGTCAGCGGAAATATGGAATGGTAAATGAACTGTGACAGTAAAATTAGTTAAATTCTATGGATTGTTTGCTATTAGTTGAATTGAAATGTCTTGTACGACCTCAATTTATTTCGGGGATAAATCTAGACCAAGAAACGCGAGTGTACGTTGCCCAGTCTTTATTTTCTATGCTATAATAAATTCAAGGAGGTGCACGATGTAGATGTGTATCGTGTATTAGGAACATATTCGTCGGTTTCGTGCGCTGAATAATTCAGTCGATTTATCACGCCGATTGGCAATAATAGACAGCATTTGGTTACACAATGCCTACTATTTTCTCTGTCGATGGAGCATAAAAATAGAAGGATGAATACGAAACCACGACTACGTTTCTACATTCTTGAAATTCATAACTCGAAAAGAAAAATGCTACAATATAATTTATTCTTATTCTGCTTCGTGTCACTAACGACAGCCCTGTGAACTCATGCCATTAAATATTTCGTAGCTATTATAGACCAGTTTTGGACACTGACAAATACAATCAGTGATACTTTTCAAAATATTCGACAACAGCTTGGACAAACATTTACACGCAGCAAAGAAGTGCCACGCGACGAGGCGAGAAAAATCGAGGGTATCCAGACGGTGAGTTGGAAAATAAATGTTTGTCTGCTAGGAGAAATTCGAAAGAAAAAGGGGGGAAGCGCGTATGCGACGAAGAAGAAGATACTGGGTAGAAGAAATTGAAGGGGAAGAAGAGGAAACGAGGCCAGTATCTTCGTCAAGAACGGAAATACGATCAACTGCACCCAACGAGGTACACGTACACAGATACGTTGTTTACGACTATGGAAAGCTCGAATGAATCGGTATAACCAATCGATATTGTACACGCTGCATTTCCTTTGCTTGTTTGCGAGGATTGATTGGAAAAGTTGTTTTTCGCGTATGACAGTAAACGAATAATTTCATAAAGAATTCGCATGTGTGTACAAAAGAATTGACAGGACACATTGTGCTTTATCGGTTATGTGAACTTGAGTAGGTATATATTTACGCTAATTTGTTCAAGCTTAAATTAATTATAATTGCTGGTAGAAAATATTAGTATTAATCTCAATGATTTTACTGATCTCGAGGATCTTATCGATGATCAAATGGAATATTAAATTCGCATGATGAAAATTAAGGGTCATATCTTTGCATATAAAAGAATTACTGTATGAAATATAGTAGAATTAACGAAATAATGTAGCATTAATGAAGTAGTAGTAGGGGAGACCGGGGCTAAGCCGCCACCGGGGCTAAGTCGCCACTTTTAAATATCTCCGAATCTATACATCGTATGATCTCGCGGTCGATACTGTAGATCTTCAATCAGATTTCAATGCGATCGACAGAGTATGGTGAATTTAGGTACTAAATTGTAATTTTTATTTCGTTGAACGTGTTGGTTCCTATGAAAAGTGGCCGAAAGTGAATTTATTTTCGCAACGAAAATTTCCGGTTGCACCTTCGCATTCATCGCGGAAAATCTGAAGGTAAGTGATTCTTAGAGAATCAATAATAACACATCTTTGAGTGTTTTCCTTCAAACAATTTTCATTTTCTACTAACAATTTGGTACGAAAAGAAGGTGGCGACTTAGCCTCAGGGGGTGGCGCCTCAGCCCCGGCGATTTTGACATTTCAGAAAATACACCAACGTCAATTTTTCGATTTCTTCATTACACTATGCCAGATAAACATTATATCGTATAGTAATTTTGTAGCTGAGGCTTTACTCTTTCCAACAGTATAAATATGTACGGTAAAATAATGTATTTTATTGCCGAAAATTGGCACCGCCAAAAATCCCCTACCTGTTTCCACGAAAATTGGTAAAATTTGCAAACTTCAATCGGGTGTATTTTTCAAACAAATTCGAAACCAACAAAGTGATGACTTAAACCCCCCCTAATATCACGTGGACCACGTTATATCTCAATTTCATAAAAATCCCTCGACATCGCGTGCAAAAAGCGATCGATTTATCGAGGAATGCCCTATACGCCTCTCGAAAGCTAAAGGTTTAAGTGCTTTTTCACACGAAACACATGCCTCCCCTGCTAGCGACTGGTATTTCCCGCACATTTCCCGCCCCTTTCCATCCTTCTTTAAATAAACATTGCCCCGCCAGTCGCGAGCCCCAAAACTGTCGCGCAAAAAGTAAGTCGACGCTGACGGCGCTCCTTGTTAATTTTCGCGTGGGCGGCATAAAAGCTGCGCGCACGTACGCGATTCTCAAACGATTGAAATTAAAGCACCACCCCCCTCTTCCCTACCCCGGAAAGAAGCGAAGCAGCTACTTTGTCAGACATTGGACAATTAGGTGGCTTAATGGGAAACGGTGTAATGCATTCAGCGACTTAACGGAGCGGGATCCGCGCACAAAGGGTCTGCGACGGGGAGACGCGTGTCGAAATGACTGTTATGTGCCGCGGTGAATGAAGCCGCTGGAACTACAAATTACTAATTACACCGCTCCCTTAGGGAATGCGGTGTCGAGCGCCGCGTAATGTATGACGCACGGCTGCGACGAGACGCGGCCGCTCTGCGATACAATACCGTAATGTATACAGGACGCCCGACGAATTCCCTTTGTGCCACATTATGCGCGGGCTTTGAGTATTCTTGAATTCGACTCGTGAAATTCGATGGCCGGATAAAAGCGGGAACGCCCTGTGTCTTTTGAGCGGCGAGCAGCGTGACGCCGGCGGAATAAGCGACTGCCGGCGGTATGCGGGGGAAACGAAAATGTTTCGAGCCACCCGTCTCGCGGGGGGAACGGAAAAAAGGAAAGCGAATTCCTCCGTTAACGAGTGCTCGAAAAATCTACGCTAGCGGGACCGAAGTCGCTCACAGGCTGTGCCTGTCTTTCATCTGAATTTTTATATTCTCCAATGGAGGGTGCTTTTCAAATGGGAAACTTCGACGGCGAGCGATAGACGCAGGGTGCAGTCTGTTTGACATCAATAGCGCACGTTTGTTCCTTTCTTTGTATGTCTCTGGAAGAATGAGTGAAACGTATTCGGGTTGAAAATAGAAGTGGCTTTTCCGAAATTGTAAGTGCGATGGAAGGTGTAAGGGCCTTTTGATTGTTAGACCGAAAAGCCACCATGAGTGAAGTACAGTGGCTCACACCAATAATCGTACAGTATTTAAAATCGCATAACATATTTTTAAAGTTGGTCCAAACGACTTGGGTTTCTCTGAGAAGCTAGAAGCATTAGTTTGCTGAGTGACGTGTTTCGGCGTTTTGAAAAAAATTGCAACTGGTTGGAATAACAAATAAAATAGTAAAGTCCCTAAAAAATAAAGGGAGATTCGTAAAAAATAGAAAATTCCTGAAATCAGCAATTTTCGACGATATTCTGCGATCTTTAAACGTTTGTAGCTCCGAGCAACGTTAACCGAGTTTGATGAAATTTTCAGCATGTATGCAACATACTAAAATCTACAAACCGGTTTTTTTGAATTTTCATTACAGGCTCAGAAATAAAGTTGAACAAACAACGTTTACTATTTTTTTTGGGCTATTCCGACCAATTGCATTTTTTTCAAAACGACACACAGTGTTACGCGTGTATGGGCGTTCGGGACAAAACTCATAACTTCTGAACTAATCAGTTTTCTTCCCAAGTACCCTAATACTTTTTTAAAGAGAATATAAAAATGCATCGATTGGTGTATAAAAAAATATACAGTTCCAATAAAAAAATTAAGCCGATCTTGATTTTTCAGTGAATAAAAAGTTTTTTATTAATATTTACTTTTGCAATTTGTTGTCAACTGAATACTGACTAACTTTTGTTCGAAACATTTTTTTATCAAATTATTTTTAACACGTGTATCGCGTTTGACTGCTATTTTAAAACTGAAGACAGCATCCAGGATGGAAAAGTCATGGTAGATATCGTATAAACAATTGGAAAAAGCATATCGGATGTGTAGATTCACATAAGGGTCTTATGCACGCGGAGACCTAGAGACTACGCTAAGGGCCGGAGCGGTGAACGTCTTAATAATGATTTTGGCTATTCTTTCTGTTTCGTGCAAATTCGTGCAGTTGAAATTGACGTTAATATAAAGTTTAATGATCCCTAAATTTAATATACAAAAAATCAGGGAGGTATTTTTTGGTGTTTTTTTTAAAGTCCCATCGAAGTTGATAAACATTTAACATAAAGAATTAGTACAAATTGTTAGTATTGTAAAAAACTGACTCGGCAGTTTTGAAGGTATGACAGTATCAAACACAACTTATAAAAAGCAAATGAAAAGCATAAACATTCTGCCAATGGCACGTGTTTGAAAAAATGCACCGAAATTTGTAATGAATTTCTAGTATCACTTTTGACAACAAATTAGTAAATTCAGCAGAAGTTATGGGTAACATTGAAACCTACGTTCCTTTATTAACATTATAAGATACAAGAATTTCTGGATCAAACACTTCGGATTCTTGACTTTTGTCCATTACGCGTAACACTGTGCGACATAGCACGTAGCAAACTAATCCTTCCAGCTTCTCAAAAAAACTCAAGTCGTTTGGACCAATTTTAAAAATGTTATGCGATTTTAAAGCGTGTACGATTATTAGCGTGACCCACTGTATATACACTGTGGCTTTCTGTGAAAGCTATTTTTTTTCTTATTGCCAAGAAACTCACACCTGAATCTACCACTCGTACAAATGGAAAACTGGGCCCCTTCGTTTACAAAATGCTCCCAGTAGAGCCTTCCGCACTGGCGAGGAAGCTCGGGTGCCCCGGGCTCGCCAGTTCCCGTCCTGAGGAACATGCTTCTGGAGGGAAATCACCCACGAAACAAGCGTCAGACCCTGCGGGGATAGTATTTCATATATACCATCAGTAGAAAGAGTAAAAATAAAATTTCAAAACGGCTGATTTGCTTAAAAATGAGAGGCGAAGAAAACAGAAGATAAAACATGTACCTATGCATGCACGACGCGTCCACCGAAGGCCCCCTATTCCTCGGAGCGTCTGAAAATTCTTTAGCGCTGCATCCGCCCTGTAGCCTGATCGTAATTCAGAAGCTGGACGCGCTAGAGTTTCATCGTCTCCCGAGCTGGTCGAAAGGACGTCGCTGTATATCGACTTCTTCGATATAAAAGGGGCTCGGGGAGACGTAAGGGCAGAGGACAGGGGCGGATATGAAACTGCATGCAGGCTCGCGAGTATCATAACACGCTCCTTCCTCTCGTTACGAAAGGAACGCCAATTGAACCGACAACAAGCCGTCCAATCGTCCACTGCCGTAGACTCGATAACCGGTAAAAACGCAACGGAATCCGTACCGTTTCGCTCGGAGGGGGCGAAGGCACGCCGAGCCAGGGGTGGGTGGCGCGGGGTTGGGGAGAGGCGAAAGGGTGGGAACGGGACGCGGGAGCGTCGAAAAATGTACGGCAAGGGTCGAAAGCTCAGCGTCACGTTCCGCAGTGTGCGCTTCTCGGCTCCACTCGAGCTTCTTTACTGGTTAAGCTCGCCGACTCGCCTCTAAATCGAATAAAAGTCGGATAGTCTCCCCGGCTTCCGCCTTATTTACGAGAGCACAGAGAGAAAAAGACCGTACAGGGCGCAACAGAAAGAAAGGTGTGCCCGCGCGGAAGAAAGATGGCACGGCGGCGAGGGGTGATCGGGGAGCGTGTGTACACGATATTGGATAAAACGGCGCGATCATCGGGTCATCGTTATCTTCGATTCATGGATTATCACGGAATTCAATCCCGGGCTGGACGCTGGTGGTAGACGTGTCTCGTTCGGAGGAGGAGGAAGCCTGGCGGGGTGTGACTTGGACGGAAGATGAATTGGCGGCCCCGCTTACAGAGTATCGATGGATGTGTATTGGATGGTGTAATGGACTTTGTAAATGATGCAGAGCAATGCTTTGGTGTGTCTGTGGGAGTGTAACGGATTAGAGATGCAGGGGTTGTAGAATGCTGGAACCTGAAAATGATGATTTGAAGACGATGGCTTGGAGGATATCGTCAATTCTATATTGATAATATTGTAAAATATTTGGTTGATTTGTATAATTTTCCGGTGATATGTTATTGACATGTATGAAGTACCAAAAATAAATTTCTGCTAAATATCATATGTTTGCACTTTGTTTAAATCGCACGGATGAATACTGAATACGCATCTTTCATTGATTTTGTTAGAGTGATATGCAAATGTTTCAATTAATACTTCCATAATTCATCGTTTTCTGTATTGATTGAAATTTTGTTCAACTGCATAATTATGATCAATTATTATTACTGAAGTTTAAATGTAATGAAAACGAGATGGCTATCATAGCACACGTAATAACGTATTATACGTATATGTTTAAATGTTGGTTAAAATAATGACTCCAGTATATCTAATAAAGTTAGGAATAATAATCCATTGTACCTCAATTATGCTCTTATTACGGGGAATATTCCTTATTTCTAGTTCTAACACTGAATTACAGTGTCTGCTCAGAAAACAAGTAGAACAAACCACGTACGGTCAGCCATACCTTTACCTAACCTTCCACGTGTTACAGCATTCTTTATATATTTAGTCAAACTTAATATGTTATTATAGGACGCGAAACTAACATGAAGAATAGTAAGGACATTTCTAACAATAATATTTTCTATTTTTGTCTATCAGTTGCCATAAAAATCAAGCTACAATAGGGGAGACCGGGGCAGGTTGTAACACGGGGTAAATTGTAACATAAGTAAAATCTTTTGAACGACAAATCTGGTAACCCACAGCATGCGAGAGCTGCTTGACGATATTAGCACCGTCGGTTTTAGTGACACAAACGAGCGTTATGTATTCATTTTGAGGTAATAGCCCAGAATTTTAGTATTTAGAGCACGTAAGTAAATGTTGTCTTAGCACTTTTATTTCAATTAACCGTCATTAGGAACCGTTTGAATTTTTGTTTCTTTGTCGCAAACGAATCAGTGCACATTGGTTTATTATTATGTGTACGCATTTTAGTGATTTGATGTTTAATTTCTCGTTTGCTGAGATCAAACGAAAAAATTCGACCTCGGGGTAAATTGTAACGTGTTACTATACTTACTCCGCTCCAACTTGTGATAAAGCAAGCTATTTGCTGACGCACCGGAAAAAGATGCTCTAGACGAACAACAGAACAATCGAGAATCCAAAAAAATAGAGAAAAAGTATGAAGACAAAAGTAAATAAAGCACAGAAGAAGATTTTGATAGAATCAGATGAATAAGCAATGATTGCTTAACTCATGTATATCAAATGTTTAATAATGATCTGTGTTTTCATTTATATTTTTTAGAAATGTTTATTTGTGTTCATATTTGTATTTAAATAAGTAAAACAGATGTGTTACAATTTACCCCGGACTGGGGCAGATTGTAACAAAGGTACAGATTTGTTTAAGATGAAGCTAGATGTCTAAGTTTCCAAGATTTTGTCACGTACTTTCACGCAATTAGTTCACCACATATGTAAGTAGTAAATCACGCAAATTATTTCCTGATTGAGGAAAACACTTCCGAGAAAAAACTGTGAAAACTTTTTTGGTTACAATCTGCCCCGGTCTCCCCTACTATAGGTACACTACGAATCTGTACAGTAATTCGTCGTAATAGTCCCGATGAACGGGACTGGCGGCGGGACAACAACGCGATGCGGACACCATTCGTAGCCGACGACAACTTTGTGTCGACTCTTTTGTTCTCTCGCACGTTCTCGGATTCTCTCACTCTCGACTGAAGGATTCCAAGAAATGGTGGGGATAGTGAGCGGGACTATTACGCATGGTAAAAACGGGACAATAACGACGAATTACTGTATAAAAGAAGAAATCCTGACTGAGTGACTTACTCACCAACGCCCAGCTCAAACCGTTCAACCTAGGAACGTGAAATTTTGATGGTTCATTGTTTTCATGACGTAGGCACCCGCTAAGAAAGGATTTTTGGAAACTCCATCCCCTAAGGGGGTGAAAAGGGGTGAAATGTATTTTCACGGATTCCTCAAAATCTCTTAAGCTTGATTAGATACCAACTTGGTTTTTACTTCGAAAGGTTGCCCACATAAATGCCTAAAAACCAATTTCCATAATCAACGCCTAAGGCGCTGGTGAACAGGGGTGAAATATGGTTTCATGGAGCCCTTAATAGTTTGCTAGTCAAATATATACTGTTCTGATTCAAACAATTCAGAATCTTTAAAGTGGTAAATGACACTCAGACGATATTTCAGAATTGTTAACAACACAACTGCACATTTTCCTACACTTCAGACAGCCTCCCTCGACTAACATAAGATAATATTTCATATAAAAAGACACTCAGCATGTTTTTAATACACAACTTTAATCCAGAATTCCCTACCCCTTGTTACTTTATAGTACCCACAGTTTCCTGAATTAGGGGTGTTCGATTCACCACAAAGAATCGATTCAAAATCAGATTATAAGAATCGATCCTTCTAAAAAATCGGAACCAAAGAATCGATTCTGGAAGAATCGAGATGAAAAGAATCGCCATAAAACTTTTTTCCAAAATTAGTACATATATGTAGAAGTCGATTTTGAATAATTTTGAAAGAATCGATATAAAAATTACTTTTACAAGGAACAATTTGGGATATTTGTTGAAGGGCATTGTATTGAATAGAAGAAATATTTTGTTATTCATTTTAAATATTTTATTCATCATGTAATTGCCATTCTTTCATTGATAAGGAATTTAAAATCAATAATTGCTGTAAATGTTCAGGTGATAAACTATTTCTGTGATCAGTTAAAATATTTCCAGCTTTGGAAAATACACGTTCTGATGGCACAGATGTTGCCATGATTGGTAGATATTTTTTCGCAATGATACTTAATGTAGGATAAATCCTTTCGTACTGTAACCAATATCCAGAACATAAGAATCGTATATAAATTTGGCGCGAATCCTGTATAAATTTGGCGGGAATCGTGTGTAAATGGCCGGAAATAGTGATGGCTAGAACCGTGATTTGTGAATCACGAGTGATCCGATCACGTTCGTTCCCAATCACGGTGATTTTTCACAGTGATCCGTGATTTTCGTGATCGCTTCTGATTGGTGCAGGCAGAACAGTGATCGCTTCTGATTAGTGCAGGCAGAACAGTGATCGCTTCTGATTGGTGGAGAGTATGACTGCTCTTTGCACGCTTCCACATAACCCCAATTTCTAATTTCTCTCGAAACATTCTCAAGTCCTCACTGTTCTTATAGAATTTCAGTTGTACACTTTGAACCAATGTTATCGTTCTTGATCTATTTAAATTAACGAATATTTATTCACTTTAGTTAAAAAGTATAATGTATATGTGAATACTTTTAGCCAATCAAATCAGTGCGTGCATACATTGACTATTTATGAATTTTATACTATGGGCGGTATTTTCAGTCGTTGCTGGTCGTTGCTTATCCTTAAGCAAATGCTTAAGCATTCGGCATCCTTTATTAGCTACTAGGTTAGTAGAAGATGCAGCATGCTTAAGCATTTGCTTAAGAATAAGTACCGACTGAAAATACCGCCCTGTATATTCGCTGAATTAACACATTTTGACTATAACACAAGCTATATTGAAGTATTGTATAAAAAATAATTCAATCATGATCAAGAATTAAAGATCACAGTATTCACAGTGAACAACTTCACTCGAGGTAAGAAAATCACGATCACCGTCGTGATTTACGTTAAATCACGACCGTGATCGTGATTCTGCGATCACGGTGATAAATCACCGTTAGTGATTTTGCACTCCATCCCTAGCCGGAAACGTATAAGACCAGGAAAACCTACGCAACCAGCAGTTTGATTGGTCCTTTCACTAGTGGCAATTAATTCCGCCAGAGGGCAAAAATCGGTTGTCGATTCATACATCAAAGAATCGATTCTGGGGAAAATCGGATACCAAAGAATCGATTCAAAAGATCGATTTTTTAACCAAAAGAATCGATTTTCTGAAGAATCGAATCGGAATCGAACACCCCTATCCTGAATACAATAAACCAAAGTCCTCCACCCCACTAAACCTCCCCCACACCTGTCCCACAACCCTCAACCCCTCAACTATGTATGCACCGTATCTCCTCGCATCCGAACGACGAAAGAGTTTTTCAAACCAAAAATTACTCCGCAGCGCAACTACAAAGTCCTCGCGCGAGGTCACGAGAATTCCTCTCCGCTCCCCGGAATATATTCAACCGCTCTCCTCTTGTTCTCCGAAACACCGTTCGGCGGGATCACGCGGGGAAGCCTGGCCGCCTCGCCGCGTGTAAACACGCGGCAACAATCGAGACGCGGGCACGACCGCGATTCCCGGATAATTTGCACGGGAATCCAGGCGGGGGCGGCGGCCCGTCGAAATCGTCAAACTCGCGGAAAGCGTTTATTAGCTCAGGAGCAAGGTAAACTCGCCTCAGGTGGTAACTTTAAGTGACTCAGCCCGTATGGAATATTTACACACGTTAACGCCGTGCCTCGCATGCGTCGACTACGCGAGAACGGCGGGGAGGGTTGGCCGAGGGCCTGAGTTATGGCAGGCCCGGCATTGTGTCTGCTCCGTCTGGCATTATCACGAAGTGCCGCGCGGAAGTCTTCCGTGTATTTGTGCAACGCTAGGCCAAGAGTCCCGTGGAAACAATTAATCTAGCCCTCTGATTACTCCTCCGACTACCACTGCAGCATCGCCCCCGAACTCCTCCTTTCCGTTCTGGTATCCCGCCACCGGGGCTCGCTCCACCGACGACTTCAGACGTCAAAACTCGAGATATTAATATGTTCTCCCGGATGACAGAACGAACACCGACTCGCCCCGCTCCTCGGACCCATAGATATCCCGGGCTGATTAAATTATTATTGCCCTGTCCATTTGAACCGAGAAGCTGGGGGTGAAATACTTTCCATCCCCGCCTGGGAATTCCGGCGCGCCTCGCGGAGGGGTTACTTAGAATAATTAGACAAGGTTATTGAGACTGGTAATCAGTAATCCGCGGGGGAAACAGTTAGTAGTCTCTGGATGTCTGTTTGATGTCTTCACCCCGATAACAAGGGTGATTAACTGGCGAACTGGATAGGATCAGCGATCAACTTTGCGCGACGAATTTATGGAGGAAATTAGTTGACCCTTTACTGTAATGCCTCGTTCAGATTAGTCAAGTTTACTGGCTTCAAGTGACTGGAAACAGTAAACTTGACTAATGTGAACCTGTCATTCACTCGACTTGAAATATCTTTTTAACTTTCTTTCAAGTTTTACGCGAAATATTCGTTAACATTAGTCAAGTTTACTAACTTCAAGTCGCTAGAAATCATTACATTTGATAATGTGAACCTGTTATTCACTTCACTTGAAATATCCTTTCAAGTTTCAAGCGAAGTAGAGAGTGTTTCAACTTTTCTTGCCTTGAAATACAACTTGAATAGTGTGAACGTATGTTCAAGAGTCACGATGGTAAGCCAACTGGTATACGCGTTACACGCACACCTTCAGCCAAAACGAAACTAACACATGTTCCGTTCGTCAAACGCTACCTTCGCTGTGCAATCTACTTCAAATTTTGACAGCTTACAGTCAGGTTATAACCGCCAATCCAATTGCCTTGAAACTTTGCAGGCAAAGAAAACTTGAAAGAAAGTTAAAAAGATATTTCAAGTCAAGTGAATGACAGGTTCACATTAGTCAAGTTTACTGGTTCAAGTCACTTGAAGCCAGTAAACTTGACTAATGTGAACGAGGCATAAGGGATGAATCAGTTTTCTGACAATCGCTTGTTTCTAAATTCGGGACTTTGCGTAATTTGCGGTGCATATTTCTCGTCACGAGTAAATTTTATATTCTACATAGGTTGAGATTCTAAATTCTCCCACGTGCTACCGTGCTAATATTTGACGTAGCTTCCTATAATTTATTCCTCTCAATATTCATTTACGCGTGGGAAATTATCGGTTATTCAAACGGGCGAGTAACGTTCGACAGTTTATCCGGACGTATCGAATCGGGGGTATTGGATTCGAAAATATTGCACGGTAGTGCGAACTTCGTGGCATGCGCCCCTCTGTGCCAATATGAGGTTACATAATAATTACGTAATTAAAGGGGCAGAGGGGGCGAACGTACGCGCATTCATTACTTACACTGCGGAACAGAAGGCGGGCGAAAGCAAGATAATTATAATGCTGTGTGTGAGAATTACGACGCGGAGGAATGAAAGTGAGATTGCAGGCTGCAGAACGTGCTGCGACATGCACTCGATGCTTGCAAACCTGCTGGAACTAACGGGACCGAACTTAAATGCAACGAAATGCTCTTGTAATTTTAACGAGAACATATCATTTAATTATTAGACTGGTCTTGATTAAATAAAGGTAATATTCAACTGTCGTTCAAGATTGATGTTATCCAAGGCTGATTGTAATTTAAACTACGATACTTCCAGCGTTTGAAGTATGCAGAAAATCATAGTTTCAATTAATAAGGATAACTAAATATTTTATGAAAGAATGGCGAGACGACAATGCACGAATCACATCTTACTATTAATTCGAAGTGTCTGAAGGTAAGAACGAACATGAATCGAAGCATCTATTAAGGGGTTACATACGCCCAGAATGGTCGAAAAAATCGATTTGTCCAATAAAGATTTCGCAGAAACTACAACATCAAAGGAAAGTCAATTCTATGGCCCAGGAATTGACGATTTTTTGTAAATTAAAAAAATCACCTCAGTTAAACCTGTACCTTAAACTTTAAATGCTGTTTTTCAATTTGGTGCCAATGATATTTCACACACTATTGAACCGATTTGAACGAAACTTGGCACGATTATTTCTCACATCAATATTTAAGTAGTCTTTAACATAAGTTTTCTTTTTAACAGCCACAGTTTAAATTGATGAAATTCTTCTCAGAAATTGCATTTTAAAGGTCAATCACTTATATTTTTTTAAAAATGAAAATTTTAAAAAAGGCCAACAATAAAGACCAGGTTTTTTATGTACTATAAGGGACATTTTTCTTTTCTTCCCTTGGATGACACCCAGAGGAGATAGTTTTGGCACCGCAATCTCCTTACGTAGCGACCCTGCTCTGTCCAACAGCTGCTACACAGCGAACAAGACGAATCACCGCAATTTTTTTTTTAAATATAGTTTAAATTACAAGCTTTCAAGTGTATGTTACGATTTCTGATTAACAAAATTACTTATAGCTAAACAAAATTCATAAAATGTCCCTTTTCTCACAGTCTTAAGTGTACGTAACCCCTCACAAACTCCTATATTATTTAAGCAAATCGAAGCGAAAGTTTCATTAATCTCACAATGAACTAAAAAATCCTACAACCATTCCACCACATTATTCAGTATTCTATTATAATATTCTTTCGTACCTAGCAATTGAATTTCTGATAGAACCCTCCCAAACAAATTATTCCGATTAAACGAAACACTGGAAAACAAGAGCTCATATAAACTCACTTGACACTTGAATTTTCGAATCCAGATGGCAAGAGATTTCTCCAAGTCTTTCACAATCTCATATTAACTAAAAAGCCCACGTGTCCCCTTTGCGCCATTCTTATCCCCAGAGCTTTCGCATTCGCGCAATCATGTTCGATGAGGATAATACGAAATAGGTGGCTCACCAACGACGTGCAGATAGCCGTATTGTGTCTTCGCAGTCGCCGTATTAATCTGGCACATGTACCTCCCCTTGTCGTCCTCTTGCACCTCTTTGATATGTAGGAACCAGGTACTATGTTTATCATGCGACACGGATATCCTGGGGTTCCTGGTGATAACGTGATGCTGCACCGTCAGGATGGCGCTCTTGTCGAAAAGCATCCAGGCCACCTGGAACGAAACGGGAAATCTCGTCACATCGTAAACAATGATTTACGGCCACGCATCGATTACCATAAAATTGCAATTCCCATCGGGGCATCGTTAAATATCACCGAACTTCATCCCGTTGAAATATCGCTATTTACCGAGTCGCGGAATAAACGAAACATTGTACATGCGCGGATTATGTTTGCATTATTCGAGCGCTCACTTTATTACGAAAATCGTGAAATTTTTAAGGATAGTACTTCGGCGTTTGACGGTATCGTAATATTCACGTTATTATCCTAATTTACATGTGTTATTTTATCCAGAAAAATATCTGCGTGGGCGAGTATAATGATTGTACTGTTTCAAGAAATTCAGGGGTAGATGCAAGGGATGCAAGGGGGTAAGGGAGAAGGCGAGGTTAAACGGAGGATCTAATCCAGCTGAACCGGACAAATCGTCGTGGAGAGCGAGAACCAAACATGGAATTCCGGACGAGATGGATGATCTACGGTGCTTTCAAGCGGGCCAAGTGATCTACGGACTCGAGGAGGTTATGGATATTCATTGGTAGAATGAATCGCCTCGGGGAATTGCGGGCAGCCTCCTTGCGGATATATCCGGGGGAGCAGAAGCGTGACGACGCCTCTATGTACACTGACGCTATTTCACGGGGAAAGTTTTCTGCTACACTCGATCGACGGACAAACACGAAGCGATCTGCAAACAGCCGGACCTCCATTACGGATCCTATTGTCTCAGCGATAAATTTGATTGGCCGCTGATACGCGACACACGAGGGGGTGGCAGAGGAGCCGTGCTTGGTTCTCGTGGAACGACCATCTTCCTCTTTGTAACGAGGAAAGATAAGGGACGTTAACCAGGGTGAAATTAATACTTGAAGGGAGAGTCTCAGATTTCGAGGATAAATGTTTCGTGAATATTTTAATGGGATTTAGTTGAGGGAAGTTTAGTGCGGCTGGTGATTAATTTTGGTAATTGAGATGGGTACGGAGAGTATTTGCTTTTGAGATGTCTTTTACTGTTTTAAGGGTCCACTCTACTTTGCCGGTCGAACGGGAGGCCTATTTTCATGATTTTTTTTCAGGAACTACTGCACGGAGCGAGGCACAAACATTTCGATTTAAATCCACACATTTGTAATTATATTTTGGACACGTGAAAAATACGATTCTATACAGCAAGGAATAACAAACATGTAACCAAAAGAAAACTTTGAAATCCGTATATTACTTCTTGAAAAAAATTCATGAAAAGAGGCCTGTTTTTCGACCGGCAAAGTAAAATGGGCCCTTAAGGGGGGTTGCGCCTTGTTGTCCCTCTGAAATAGGTAATTCTTTGTGAACTTTTTGTACAAAAAGCGGTTCGAAAAATTAATTCGAAATTTGGCAGGCTGTTTTATTGCCAGGACCAGCCGATTATTTTTCAACGCACTCTCTGTATCTGCCATGTTTTTTCTCACTGTCACACAAAAATTCAGAACAATAGTTCAAGATACAATAAAACAGCCTGCCAAACCTCAAATTAATTTGCCGAGCCGTTTCTGTACAAAAAATTCACAAAGGATTACCTACTTTTCGGCACAACAAGGCGCAATCTACCCTTAAGAGAAGTTTCTTGACTACTTTTCTCTATGCGTGGTCCTCTGATATTCCATGTAGATATGTGATATAATATTTTTCTAGTAGTTTAGAATTTTTATCACGTGGTTAGTAGAAAGAGAGATATTTAATGAATTGTTTAAAAGTAAGTCTCTGCTTAATCTGACGCTCTGATCACCGAATCAGGTGACACACTCCTCGAAATTAATTAAAGCATCTCTGAAACTAATCTACTAACAAACTAATGAGATACACTATGCTTTATTCTTCAAATCTATATATCTTCATATCATATTAGACAATATTAAAATTAACGTACACAAGAAGTATGCCAAAGGCTTCGCAGAATATTTTCCCGCTGGTCGCTCCTCTTCAACCCCCAACAAATTAATACCCATACGGAACGTCGAACTCAACATTAACCGAATTCATGACGCAACTCTGCCATTCGAGCTGTAAGCAGAAGGTGTGCTGCAGCGTCGAATCCGAGAAAGCGGGGCACGGAGGAATTACATTCTCAAAATTTAACAGGGATTCGATGGGATTCATTTATCGCGCGAATGAAGTGCGAGCGAACTGATTGAATTCCGATCACGAGGAGCGTCTCGCGCGGAAATCGATACAGGGGGCGAACGAAAGAAAAGCGAACGGCCGACCGGAAGGAGCGAAGCAGCGCGGGGAAGAAGCTTCCCCTCGGTGTAAGAGAAAGGGGAGAAGGAGCGGGAAAGAAAAATCTTTCACCGTCGGACAAACGTCCCTGGAGAAATAAGAAGGGCCGTTTCGCGAGTGTACACGACGTTGTTAACTTCCAGTGCCCCTTACTTCAATGTAGTCGCACCTTTTTACGGCGAGAAAATGTGCCGATGCGCAGAGAAGATACAACACCTCGGCGATAAGTCTCGGCTTCGCTAACCGGTGGCTGTTTACGGTGGGAATAAAAAAAAAAAAAAAAGAACGGGAATAAAAGAAAGAACGGAGCGCGAGGGGAACAGCTACTTAATGTTACGTTTAACTTGGCGTAATCTCCTTCAGGCTCGTCTGACGCTTTTTGCATTAATCTCGAGTGTCTTACGTACGCACTGGGATCCAGTGGAAGAGGTCAACAAAAACGGCGACACTTTGCATTTCGCTCGGCGCTGTAGACGTAGATTACAAGCCTCTGCGTGGATGGCGCTTTTGAATTGAAATGGCGGGGTAGTTAAATGTGTGGGTGCCTTTGGCGCTTCGTTGTTTTGTGTCTTTGAAGTTTCTAGAGCGAGAGATGTGAGAGGAGAGGCGAAGTTTGAGATATCTACAGGGCGAGAGGTAGAAGGCACGAGTAAATAATTCTAAAAATATCAATGATAGATAAACGCGTTATTAACTGAATTTCCAGCGTTTTGAGAGTTGTAATGTTCGAGTAACGTCACTTATCGCTGCGCGATGGCGTCAAGATGGTTGCAGTGTCTGTAAATTCTTTTTAAAGGGAAACATGTTTTCGATACCCTCTATGATAACATTCTGAGGTAACGATACAAAATGGATTTTACAGTATATTGAAAGGAATACGAAAGGCAATTTCGACCACTATACGTCTCAAAAATTATTGGCTTTTTATTTTCAGTTGCCCAAGTGAAGCACCAACCGTTTCCAGTTCTCTTACCGCTCTCGTCGAAAACCCGCCACGTTTGCACACAAACAGAGCCGCAGTTGCCATTCTCTCGAACTTTCAACGGGCAACATCCCTCCAAACTCCGCAGCCGGAAACGCGAGTCAAATTGCGCAATGATAATAAATCCAGTTACCAGAATAACCGCTCCTTCCCCAATATTTTCAGATAGGTGTTACCTTGCACCGTAAACGGATTATATTTCGTATATTACACAAGCAAAATATATTTTTGTTATACGAAACCAAGGACTGTTAAATCATTCAACTATTTCTCATACGAACTACCCCTACAAGTCTTACGAAATCATAGAAAAATCACACTTAAGTATAACTGTTCTCAAACAAAAATATTAATTAAATCAATTAAGGGGGTATAGGACTATTGAAATCTCGAAAAATCGATTTTTTTTTATCATTATTAATTCTGAATGTGCCATGCTTTGTGAACATTTACAACAATGTATCGTGAGGAAATTCGAATAATTACGGAAATTATAGCGCTGAACGTAATTGAGTGCACCGTCGAGTAACGGCCTCGCAGAGCGGTATTGGCGTATGGGACATATTAACTTTGAAGCCGTTTATCTAGAAACTACATTTTCAAACACGGTGTACATCATAACTCTTGAACGAATTAATATTTTCACTTAAAATTTTAACTGGAGCTGTAGAATTCCTTTCCCTATCGTGTGGAATTTCCGCATTAACATTGGATGTTTGTAAACACATTTTATAACTCATTAAAGACGATTTTTTTCCCATAAAAATGTGGAAAAAACTTAATTCGTGTGTAACTTTTACAATGTTTGTTTAAATTCGCCACCAAAGTTCCACACGATATGTATTAGTGCAGAAACTAATCATCCCAAAGCATTTTGCTTTTAGATGATTGGTTCACCTGGGACTATGTACACCAATTACAGCTGCGCGCTACGCGGGACCATTTTTAGCGTCAAATAACTTGAATAATTTTCAACATTCTGACAATTTTTTTATTTTACATTACTCGTTAATGCGTACATAAAAAACTGTGAAAAGTGCCAGTACGGCGATTAGTTGGTATCTAAGCAATTCAACCGACAAGAAACCGTCGATTTCAGTCGTTCAATAGTCCTATACCCCCTTAAGGGTACTGGGCAGTCATTTTTTTTACAATGAATTAATCAATTAATTACAAAGAAATAAATTGAAACTGACACTTGTCCTTTGACACAATGTTTAGTAAAATAATATGCTTTAAAAAACAAGTATTTGTTTAGTCAAAAATATGCATTGTATATGACGCCACAGATGAATCATTAAGGGGTTAGCTCGCCTCAGGAGGTAGAAAATGTATCGATTCTTTGGGAATTTATTTCAGAAAGTACATGCATATTTTTATGCAATGGTTTTTATATTCAAATGAGAGACACTTTAACAGATTATTATATTATGTTTTGGTATAAAAATATTTATTTATTACAACTGGTTTCCCGGAAGCTGTTTTTAGAAACACGTTTTGCGGTGACCAACATTATTCGGAACTGGGCTATCTGAAATAAAAAAACGAAGAAGATTTAGTTAGTACAATAGTTTATCTAGTCTTTAATCGTTCCGTTTTATAAAATATTAATCTGGAACAAAATGGCAGATGTTTTTGATGAAAAATCAGTGTTTTTTTCTACGAAAATCGATCATTTCACTTAAAACATCTGCCATTTTGTCCCAGATTAATATTTTATAAAACGGAACGATTAAAGACTAGATAAACTATTGTACTAACTAAATCTTCTTCGTTTTTTTATTTCAGATAGCCCAGTTCCGAATAATGTTGGTCACCGCAAAACGTGTTTCTAAAAACAGCTTCCGGGAAACCAGTTGTAATTGTGCAATAAATAAATATTTTTATACCAAAACATAATATAATAATCTGTTAAAGTGTCTCTCATTTGAATATAAAAACCATTGCATAAAAATATGCATGTACTTTCTGAAATAAATTCCCAAAGAATCGATACATTTTCTACCTCCTGAGGCGAGCTAACCCCTTAAAGAGGTTTTTTAAAAAAAATTATTTTGCTTCAGTTTCAATTTATTTCTTTGTAATTAATTGAAGAAGAAATGCTTCATTTTCGACCAGAACGACTACCTAGCACCCTTAATATAAATCTCCCACCACCAATTTCCTTCGACACCCTTTAAAGAAAAATACAACTGCAGCCAGTTTCTAAAACCATCCACAGAGTAAAGTAACAATTACCCATAAATAATTCCAGTCTTCATTAATTCTAGTATTCCTACCCTCCGATATCCGCCAAAGAAGGCACATTAATCACACGCAAAAATACTAGCCACAAATCATTACAGAGCTCACGCATAAAATTACCCTAAACAGATATCCTTCAACCCCTTCGATCTTTCAAAGAACCACCTCGAAGCTGCGCCGTTTCGCGCATCGACTTCCGCAAACGCCTTCGATTTTTACTGCTTTTCGAAAAGGAGCAGCCAAGCCACTCCTCCCCGCGATCAAGGAAGCTCTGGAACGCTGGCGCGAGGGGTGGATGCGACTCCATTGTCATAAGTCTCGGCGACCATAACCGCGCCGGCAACGTCTGCACCGACTCGCGACAGTTCCCTCGCTTTCCCTATTTCACGATAGAATTTTCACCTCGATTTATCCCAAGACCGGTTGTCAGCGTAACAGCGGTTATGTTTGCCCCGCGACCACGAATTTCGCCAGAGACGCTCGTCACCCAGGCGATACGTGAAAAATCTGCCCGATACTCCCACCCCAGGACGTGGATGTACGCCTCCCCCGTTCGTCTGGCTCCCGGGGATGCTGGGAATATTCTGATCAATGGGATCCATCGTGACTAAGCCACTCGAGCGAGACGCGACTCGAAAATGAGAATTCCTGGTGTAAAATATGGGCTGCTTCCTTCCGACGGAAACGACTTCGACTTCTGCTTCGTGCTGCTTTTTCAGTGTTTTCGTTGCCTGGCTCTTTAAACGATCGAGGTGCGCCGAATATCCTCGCGCCGTGTTTGGAAGCGTACTGTTTGGATTGGGAGGATGATTTAAAGTGGAATAAGTTAAGATACCGAAGGAATTATGTCGTGCATAAGTGGGGAAGTATTTAGCTGCTGCGTGGATATTAATTTGTCTATTTTCTAATTGTTTGCACTGGCTGATAATTTCGCCCTTGTAATTCAGGAGTCTGAGCTTCTCGCATAGAAACATCGAAATATTCTACAAATTCAACCAGCAATAATTTACTATACTTATTTATAAATTACCGAGAAGTGCAAGTGGTAAACTGAGAAATGGTAAAGGAAGACGATGGGCCACGGCGGAATGGGCGCGGAGGAGTTTATGTTCGATTGCAGGAGGAAGTGGAAACGGTCGGCCATAATCGGGCAATAAGTCCCGTGTCCGTAACATATCATATAAAAACCACTAAACGAAACCTTGGGCTCGACTTAACCACCGTTTGAGGGCTTAACCATGGTCGCTGAAATAGTCTCGGCCCCAACCCTCGTTTCCCACCCTTGTAAAACCTTCGTCACGAGCGATTGACCTCGGGTGTACGCTGCCAAGTGTTCCACAGGTTCTCCCTCGGTGGTTTTCACCTCGACGTCATCGCTCAAACGGCCACAAAATGCCGAAGGGACCTGGGCGACTTGTTAAACCGCGAGCGTTGCTTTGTCCCGCCGAATGGAGGGTAAAAATGGGCGTCGAACATCACGGTTGCATCGAGTACCCATGCATATCCTTGCCCGTCTCCATTGTCCTTGATTTGCTCAAGCTTTTATTCCAACTCTAAATCATGTTCGTCCGTTGAATACCGTTAGCGGAATAAAAGGTGTAAGCTTCGAAAGCTACTATGAAATATCTCAAAGTTTCAAAGCCTTCTGTAGTCGTGGAAAGGTCAGTCTTTTATCGCGAGTGTTTTATGCGAGACACTGAGCAACAGAGCATTAGACAGTGAAATCTATGATACAGCGTATTTCCTGGTTAAAAGTTTTCGATAGATCCTGTTTTATGGGTGCGGATCCTGGAGGGAGGTGGATATACATCAAGCCAGACTTTTCATTAGAAGATCCTCTATCCTCGCGTATCAGCGGTGTCGAGCAATGCTTTATGCGGGAAGCGAGATAAGCGTGTCAGGGAAGATTTGCTGTGGACGATAGGTGGAATGCTAAGTATTCACCGAGGCTCCGCGAATCATTAATTTCTCGCTGCGGAATCACTGCCGCGAGTCACTGCTCTCGTCTCGGTCACTTGATGGTGCGGGAACTGGTGCAATTTTCTCCCGAACTCAATGGCTTTATTTAAAGGAGTCGAAGCACGCTAATTCTGCCGCAATGCATTAAGTGCACGGAATTATCGATTGCGGAATAAAATATTAAAGTACAATCTGCCGTGTCAATTTAAACAGCAACGATCGTATTTAGACCCTGGTATCTTTATCCTACGACCTGCTTCCTTCTCGTCCTTACTGTAAAAATATAATTTTTAAACTTTATTTCAACCACCACAATTCCTTGTCAAGATTGTTCACCTTCCGAAGTGAACCACCAGCCACATCCCCGAGCCATGGAAAGAACCGGAAGGTGTTAGGGTCCACGAGCAAGAAGGTACTCAGTCCCAGGAAAAACAGTTGCATCGAAACGTTTTGCAAAGGCATCGCCCTCGAGTGCATCGGCATGCACGCTGCCCCGAAACTAAGATGGATGCCTCCGAGAGGGGTTTTCCCTCTAGGAGTTTGTTCCGCGAGGAGAGCTGGATGCGAGGCATCGATTCCTCTCTCGGCGCGAGAGCAGAGTTACAGCTTTGTTTACTACAGGGGCGACGAGCCCAGCGCCGTCCAGTCTGGCTCTGCTCGCCTGTGTTGCTGCTGTTCTTCTTCCACCGTACTCTCCTCCTTCCTCCGAGCCCTCTTTCTGCGGCTACCTCTTTCCGCAGGCTCCTCTCCTTCTTGCCCTGTCTGAGCTGGGAGAGCTATAGCCGCCGTCAGGATCAGCCCCCTTCGTCTTCTCAGGCACGCTTCTTCCGCGCCAGCATGAGCTTCTTCCATACTCCTCGCGTACGCAAACACGTGCACCGCAAGGCTGATGCACGAGGGTTGGTGGCAGTATTGTTAACGCTGGTGTGATGTGTGAAATGGTAGGTACTTTTAAGGGTGCAGGCTGCGAAAGGTGGTCCTTGCTACTTTCTATAGGGGTGGTGCTGACTTAAAGAAACTTGTCGCCTCGGTGTGCTTAGGCTCTTGATGTGGGACTAGCGAGCAACTTTGTGGGTCTAAAACTTACAATTAGTCCATTAGTAATTACCTCTGCATTATACATATGTGTTCCTTTAATGGGGTACACTAGTGTAACTGTCCGTTTTTCAACGCCACTTTTGAGAATTTATTTAATAAAAACTGTAAGGTGATTCTATCTGGCGTTTTGCCTGCGTATTAAGGTATGTTTGAAGTGATACTCAGAATTTTTTTCCACCTTTTTATCGCACATATACGTAGATATAGTCGGTGGCGCGAGATTCTTAAAAAAAATTCTTTTGCGACGGGCGTTGGTGTGGGATTCATTCTAGTCCTCCAAAATGGAAAAACTAAGGTTTATTTTCTTTCATTATGTATGTCGCTATGGTGTATGGAGACATATGGAGTATGTCGTATAACTTTCTCTAATCTTACAATAGTAATACTAGGTTGTGGGAAGAATTTTATTGAAGCTTCTAAACGAAATAGATCACTTCTGTTAAGGCAGGATACCACCTTTGCACTTAAAAAAAATTGAAATTTTTTTTGTTCTCAAAGTACTCTTTCAAGTGTATAGAATCGAAATTCATTCATTAGAAAGGTGGCCGGAACCTTTTTCTTGTGTAAAAACCGGATTGGAGCAGATATATAAATCTATAGGGTAAATCCGGGAGACGCGGTCGGGCCGGAGAGTTGGTCGTGTCGCTATATTTCAGTGTCTATACGTAAAAATGCATTAAAGGGCAGACCAATTACTTCTCTAGAAGCCAAATAATTGAATGAATAGCGTTATTTCGCTTCCTTCTGTGTTTTTCTGGATTTATGGGCTATAAAAGGTAAATTGATGTTACATTTAACCTCTTTTGTCAAACAGCGGTTGTACAGAATCGTATTTAAAATATACTTCTAAGTTTATTTTCCTTTAATGTTTGGAATAATAAGATAGTAGAGATATTGAGGGACAATGCACCCAAAGTATTGGGCCATATTAACTCTTCCTCTCAAAGCTGACGAGAAGACCATGTCTCGCTGCAGAAAGGTGAGATGGTCGAGTTATGATTTTTTTATTATTTTTGTTTATTTTTTTATTTTTTATTATTATTTTATTATTATTTTTGTTTATTTAGTTTATTTATTCACTTTTGTATTCATTTGCCTTGCTAATCGCCAGTAGGTAATTCACTTTTCCTTTGATGTGTTCTTTACTTGTTTAGCGTAAACAAATTAAATATCAATGAATCCGTAGTTGTATTCACTCATAAATAATTTTGCTTTAACCTTAGTTAAATTTCCATGAATAATTATGTGAGTGGTCTCTGCCAAAAACGAAAACCATTTATCCCGGCACCTCGGGGGAGGTGGTCAGATGTCATGACTTCAGTTTTCAACCCGATTTACAGTAAATATTGTCTTAAAGCAAATATCGACCAGTTTTTCTGAATCGGCATAAAATTCTGAACATATTAGGTTTGTTCTGATAAAATAAGTAATATCTATATTAGTTTTAATAGCCATTTTATATTAGGTCGACCGCGTCTCCCGGATTTACCCTATAAAACTTTAAACGCGTTTTTCTCGAAACGATGTTTTCCAAATCAGCGTGTCAGATTACTCCTACAATTTTCATCGGATTGACTTGAAACTTTGCACAATTCTTCCGATTGGTGTAATCTAACGATGTACGTAGGACTTTTGCTGTAGCGTTGTTATTTTTCTTTTGGTGCGCAATTTTATAAATTTTTTTAAACTTTTTTACCCTAAAAAATTGACCTTTTCGTTAAAATGGCCGCCATTTTCTTAAAAATCGAAATTTCGTAAAATCCCTACGTACAGCATTGAACAATATTGTTGTTAATAGGGACATTCTTTGGTTTCTTTTCTAAGAGCCACGTACAGAGCGGAATTTGACACGCCGTCTAACGATATTTCTCCAAAGGAGTGTATTTTGGCGCCACCTACAAGAGATTATTTTTTACTTTTTCAGTTTCAAAAAATGTGTAATTACAGATTAAAGTTACATTAATGAATGACTGAAACCGATTTTGTTTCTGCGCATTCTTTGTATGCAAAAAAAAATCATGAAAAACGCCTCCAAAATCGCAGTCAAAGGTGGTATCCTACCTTAACGGAAAGTTAACAAATCTAACTAAAAATATACAGAAACCTCCTTGTCCCTAAAAAGGCCCACAAATCTCGACTCTCAAAACTGTAATTCCACCATCAACCTCCCCTGACTGTCTTCGAAACCTGGCTACACTTCTTCCACCCAGCATACACAGATACTTCGACGTGCTGACTATCCGAAGGGCCGAGACCAAGCATCGTCTTCCTTCCATCCTGCCCCAGACAGCTGGGGTTCGCCATTCTTCGCCGTGTATGCGGAAAGTTAGGCCACGTTCCAGGGTTAAACGTATTACGACCACTTAGCCTTCAAGCTGTCGATCCCTCTGGCGAGCGTCCCTTCCGACATCACGTGCCCCATGGTCCATTTAATTGTCATACACCCCGCCCGCCGACGATTCGGTGGAGCGAAATCGACGGAGGAATCGGCCTGGTCGATTCTCGTTCCGATGGTATTCGGGCTCGTGCGCCCGCTCGTGAAGTTAATCCGTGATGAATCGCGGCATTCTCCGTGTCGCGTTTCCACGATTTACGGGGCCGTGGCGCGCTCGTTTTGGATGTTTATAAGGAGGGATGCGTTGCAAAGCTTTCCCCTTCGCGGCTGTTCTTGACGTTGTTTCTCATCGTCTCATGTTTCGGCTCACTTGTTCGAACTTCGTCGTAACTTCAGATTCGACAGAAAACTGTTTGATGCTGGAGGGAGATACGATATTATGCGAGATTCTGACGGTTCTTCTTTTATATCTTTTTAGGAAATTTGTGTTTAAATAAATGCTGGCATTTTATGAAAGTGTTTACAATTAGGGTAAAGGACCCAATTACTGACACCTAACCAATTACTGTCACCTTAAGCTATTTTACTTAAAATAACGAATAAATAAACTATAGTATATAATATAGGTAGGTTATAGTATAGGTATAGATTATAGGTTGAATTACATAATTCTTTTTATGTATGACTTTACATGTTACAACGTTTATTTATTCGTTATTTTAAGTAAAATTGCTTAAGGTGACAGTAATTGGTTAGGTGTCAGTAATTGGGTCCTTTACCCTAGTGGTTGAACTGCTTTTGAATAATATCTTGTAGATTGTATACTGTCGATTGTTAGATTATGAAGAATTAGAAGTGGGAGACCCGAATGCAAGATAAAAGGATCAGAAACACTTTTATATTGTAGTTACAATTTTGAAGTTTTTGTATTAAATTTAATTTTGCAGAATGTGTAATCAGCTGTGCTTGGATTAAATTACCTCAGGATAGTTCGTGTTAAACATCAGTACACGCAATATAAACAAAAGTGGGTAGAAGAATATGATGCACGTGGTGTAAATATTAGATCCCAACAAAAACATTTCATGTAAAAAATGGAGCCGAGTCTCGTGACTCTTTACCCATATAAAGTTGTGAGATGTCATGTAGAGTCGAGTCTAGCGCTCTCATTAACTCTGACACTTTCATTCACAAATCACTCCAAGTCTACATCTTTAGTTAAAGAACATTTTGTGACTTGGCAATTATGCAGTACGAGAATGTGACGGAAGTTGCTTACATTTTAATATTCACGTTTATTAATAAAGTAGTGGATAAAATAATATTTATACAGGAACTGAACGTATATGTATTTATAGTGTGGACTTAATTTTACAGAACATTGTAAGGTCTAGTAACTTCCCTGTGCTGCGTAATTGCCAAGTCACAAAATGTTCTTTAACTAAAGATGTAGACTTGGAGTGATTTGTGAATGAAAGTGTCAGAGTTAATGAGAGCGCTAGACTCGACTCTACATGACATCTCACAACTTTTTATGGGTAAAGAGTCACGAGACTCGGCTCCATTTTTTACATGAAATGTTTTTGTTGGGATTTCACTTCTTTTTGTAAGTGATCCTTCTTTTTTTTTTAGCTACGGGTTGTGTTTGGGCATCAGCCACTGTTTTCCGAATAGCCCACTCCCTATCCCTATTCGCGCCTCACGTGAGAGGCTCGAGCGTTTTTTGCATAGTGGGGGGCTCCGCGCTGTGACTACGTTACGGCGTCATCGTCAGGACCGAAACATGCGTCGCGCGCGAGGACTAAACTTTCATGTAACGTTTTTCGGTAATAGGGTAGCTAGATTTTGTTTAAATTTATTAGCGAGCACCTGGGGGCTAAGAGGAACCTGCCTATCAAATTCCATGGTTATGGGTTCAGTGGTTCCAGAGATATCGAATTTCTTTCATAAATTGTTAGTGAAGAGGATTTTTCCAGATTTTTGAATTTTTCCTTTCATTGTATCCCAAACACTATTTTTCTACCAAAGGACAAGTTTCTGGGGCTGCTAGAAGTACGACTGAATTTTGATGATCGGTCAGTGTCGAAATTGCGAAACTTTGAGTTCAAATATCTTATGAACTATAAAAGATAGAAACGTGAAATTTTGAGGTTTTATTCCGTTTGCATAGTACTAGGTTTCAGTAAAGTTTCAAGTTTCTAGGTAACTCCAGCACATAGATATGGGGGGTGAAAAGTACGCTGAGTTGCTTCCAGAAAAGAGTGCTTACGGCAAGTGCCCGACTCGACCCGGCGGGGGCACTGCCGCACAGTGGGACGGATCGACATTTAAGTAGGCATTCACCTCATTTTTTACATTTTTCATCATTTTGTGATTACTAGCTTTAGATTACAGAATTTAGATAATGATTTTATAAAAAAAAATTTTTTTTTTTTTTTTTGTGAAAATAGCCACATTCATCTGGATTAGCCAGGCATAGTGAGCTGGGGTATATTTCGTGACACCAGAGTTTACCGCTGGAAAATTTTTAGGCGATAGACAAACACACAATTAAGATTTCTTGTTACAATTTTCGTATTTTTTTAAATTAAAACAATTGTTCGAATTTGTTCGTAAATTCAAGCATACCTCTTAATTCTGGATAGACTTCAATTTCACAAAATTCAATTTTTATATCCGTCCGCATCCGACCCTTTGAAAAATTGATATTTTTTTGCACAAAAGCAGGTGCAAGTCTGGAAAAATGTACTATTTTGCTTCAATTTATTATTTTCATGGTTGGCCATGAATTAATATTTTATGTACAGTTGGAGGCATGTAATACTATCCATACAATTCAACGTACTGTCTTGCCAAGTTCATTGCAAACTCTCCAAATTTTTGTTTATTAATCGCATGTTAACAACGTGATAGATGCAAGGGATTTCAGCTATTGGCTGGCAAACGATAGTCAATTGTTGAATTCAGGAGCGGATTGTCATGGGTCATTATTAGAACTTGCTTGCTTCCTTTTTATTTGTTTCCCCAAAAGTCGATTCCAATCACTCTCTGATTACATGATTCATTCTTATTTATCTAGCGTTTCATTCATACTTTTGCACGTTTCACACCTCTGTGTGCTTCACTTCCAACATATATTACTTATATTTGAAAATTACTCAATTAGATTATTTTGAAGTTAAAAACATTCATTTCGCAACCATTATTATTGAAAATAATAAATTGAAGTAAAATAGTACATTTTTCCAGACTTGCACCTGCTTTTGTGCAAAAAGATATCAATTTTTCAAAGGGTCGGATGCGGACGGATATAAAAATGGAATTTTGTGAAATTGAAGTCTATCCAGAATTAAGAGGTATGCTTGAATTTACGAACAAATTCGAACAATTGTTTTAATTTAAAAAAATACGAAAATTGTAACAAGAAATCTTAATTGTGTGTTTGTCTATCGCCTAAAAATTTTCCAGCGGTAAACTCTGGGGTCACGAAATGTACCCCAACTCACTATGCCTGGCTAATCCAGATGAATGTGGCTATTTTCACAAAAAATTAAAAAAAAAAATTTTTTATAAAATCATTATCTAAATTCTGTAATCTAAAGCTAGTAATCACAAAATGATGAAAAATGTAAAAAATGAAGTGAATGCCTACTTAAATGTCGATTCGTCCCACTGTGTGCCGTGCCCCCAGATACGTAAGAAGAATTTATGTATGCTCGTTCCCCCTCACTTCTGAAATTTATGTATCGATTAAATTACTTTTGTGCTCGGTCTGCTTTTTTGCAGAGTTAAATACCTACCTCAAAAGAGCTTCTTTTCTGCTCGAACATCGATTAATTAATTGTATTTTGCTTGGGTCCAGGGATATACGGCGGTGGTTGCGAAACTTTGTTAATTTGTGGGGAGCACAATGTATTACGTAATTAAATACGTGGCACAGTCAGAAATGAACAAAACGATCAAAACATTTCGTTCCGATGTAACGGACGAGGAAGTTGCGAGTGAAATATTCGAGGAGAAAGTAGGGAAGCAAGTTAGATACTCCGACTAAACTTCGCCCATATTTCTTTCTTCAGGTGTAAACTTCAAGGGTACTCCTACGCAAACAAGCTCTCAACTTTGTTCTAATATAATTTCAATTATGCGCGCCAGTCATTGAATATATTTAACTTGGAAAAATCCATATCCACCTTTTGATTCTGCGACGAAAGGGAAAGACCAGCACTTCACCGCGTTTGCGTAAACACATCTTGGATTTGCGCAGACTTAGTAAAAGCGCAGGAAAGGGGAGGACCAAAAACAGATCCAGTTAACTTCGCGCAACTTCATCTGTATATCTCTGTCTGCACGCGAAGTTGGAGAACGTTCGAGCACAACGAGGAAATATATGATACGACCACTTGCTTCTACAATTTAACAGACACGTCATTGGTTTTCCGTGGAAGACCTATCGATATCGTCCTTTCCCTTTATATTCCGTGGAAGATTTTCGAATATTTGTAGAGGCATTCGTCACGATATTTTCATAAATATAATGGTTCGAGATGAATGCAAAAGGCTGCAAATAGTTGAGTCTAAAATATTATTTAACCCATGTATTGAATTTCCAATTAAATTTCTGTATTCTACGCTACTATCGATGATCATCATTATTGCGATGATTATATATAGCAGTGATTCCCAACCTGTGGGTCGCGACTCGAAGGGTTACAAAGTATTTTCTGGGAGGTCGCCTCGGTTATTTTTATTTTTTTCCAGATATATGTATTAAGATAATTAAATATTATTAAATTAACCTATTAATATTACCTATTTTTAATACGTTTTCTTGCCTTATTAAATTTACCATACATAATATGAGGGAGAGGGGTGGTCGCAGGTTATTTGAATAGTATAAAAGGGGGTCGCGACTCGAAAAAGTTTGGGGAACACTGACATATAATATAGAGAATTATAAAAATATGATTTTAATTGGTACATCGTTCAGATAAGAAATTAAATTGCCAAGATATAATAATTCTATACAGACAAATTACAGGAATAATATAACACAATGTGATAAGAAAAATATGTCAGTATTTGCGCGTGCCCACACGAAAGCGTGCTCGAAGAGAATCCAAAGTACCAAGAGTACAGCAGTAAAAGAGTTACCAAACTGCAATAGATTGGAAGAATTTGATACAGAAAACGAAACGAAACTGACGAAAGCGGAAATGCATCTGCATCCTCCGCGCATACTCAAATGTTCCAAGTTCTCGAGCTTCCCTCAACTTTCCTCTGTCCCGGCAATCGCTTAAAGCGTATACGTATTCCCAACGCAAAGATTTCTTGACCCTTTAAGAATGCTTAAAATAACTCTCGAGTCAAAGTTAATGCACCGTGGAAATCCCTTCCGCAAACGTCGCGGTCTTCGGCTGATTACACGACGATTCCCTTTGTTCTTTGAACTCTCGTTTCCCCGAAGTAGTATAACCTATCGCGTTTAAGCGGATAATGTGGCCAAATATGTAAATAACCGCGGGAAATAAGCGATTTGCATGAAACTCGAGAAGATGGAACGGCAGAGAGGCGAGTCGTTTAATTGGTTAATCTTCTTCCTCCCGCTTCATCTTAGAGTTTGGAGGGAAGAGAGACAGACGGTTCGTTTCTTTGCTTCATCCACTTTCCTTGCATGCAGAACGCTTCAACGTGCAGCTGAATACGTAGGAGGATCATTAACGTTCGACGACTACCATTCGAGCATGTTTGATTGGGAATATCTCGTGCATCGTTTCACCTTTCTATTCCGGACAACTCTTTTTTTTTCATTTTAACATTCTATACACGGGACGTCATGCCAGAGGGCACCAGAATGAAGGGATTTATTCAAATAAATCTCTTTTTATTTTATGCACTTCCAATTACAATCAAAAACTGAACTTTGAATTAAGGGGTAACACCACTCTAGAGGCAGAAAAAAGACCTAAATCTGACAATTTATTTTGGGAGTATGACCAACGGAATGGAATTTCTTTTCAGAGGGTTTATTTAACACGTATTGAAGTACGAAAAACAATTTTTTTATTGTCATTTCCATACAAAATGGCGGCGACAGAGCCCGTCGTCGAAACCACTTCTTTCAAACTGGGAGGACGGATTTCTCGGAGTCTATTGCATGGATCGATTTGAAATTTTTACAGTAGCTTCACAACAATATTCTCTTTGGAAGTACGTAGCCGTTTTTTGATTGAATGTAAACTCTTTTTTTTATAAACAATTTAATGCTCATGTTTAGGGCAAAAAATCAATTCATTTCTTAAAAAGTGCACGACTTCCACAAAAATTAATTAAAAAAAAAAAACACTACGTACTTCCAAAGCCAATTGTATATAGATTATAAATTTTTTTTATTTTTTGTTCCCGGACTCATACATGCCGAGAAATCCGTCCTCCCGTGGCGGTGTTTTCAAAAAAGCTGTTTTCGACGACAGGCTCTGTCGCCGCCATTTTGTATGAAAATGACAATAAAAAAAATTGTTTTTCGTACTTCAATATGTTTTAAATAAACCCTCTGAAAAGAAATTCTATTCCGTTTGTCATACTCCCAAAATAAATTGTCAAATTTAGGTATTTTTTTCTGCCTCCAGAGTGGTGTTACCCCTTAATAAGCAATAAAATCTAATGTGAATTTAGGCGGCCACTACAGTATTAATTTTTTAAATAATACAATACTCATTTTACTCATTAATAATTATAGTTTCGTCTGAGAAACTTGCATACATCTTTCTTTATTATTAGATTAACAAGATACAAGGAATAAACACTTGACCGAGCGATAATTCCGGTCGTTCGATATCTTCGAAGGCGCGCAAGTAGTAGAGGTAAACGTCAATGCCGGCAAGTGCAATTAATCCCAACTTACTTCGTAAACTCAACATGATCCGCCGGAAAATTTCACGACGCCGCAGTAAACTGCTGCGTCTGCAACTCCGGACGAGTTTTCTCAGCTATGCGGTAAGTAGGATTACACACCGGCTAAGTACTTGTTACAATCACTTAACGCCGTTCAACCCTTCACTTAACAGACTTAACAGTTCTCCGCCTCGCTAATCCACTTTACATATTAATTTTAATACGCGGCGTACTTAGCGCCCGTAAATAGTTACCAGTGAAAGGGGCAGGAGTTGTAGTAGTATTACAGGAACACTTTGTCATTAAAGTATTACTTCCAATATCAGTTTGCAAAAATTTTGCTTGAATATTCATCGCTGAGGAATTTAATCGTTCGATAACTTTTGCCCTCTCGGGAGGGGTAAACATAATTATTCACAATAATATCTTTATAGTCGTTTGAGAATTCTTCAATATACTTAAAATATACTTCGAACGATGTAATAAGTATGGATATAAGTATTCACCTAACATACATATATCCTTGTCGTGAAAATATTAGTAACTATCACTGCTGTCTGAGGAATAAAATAATACAGCCACTCTAACCGAGATTTCTCCAGCTCGTATGTCAAATACAAACTATCCGGAAACATGTGAAATTTGCTGAGGAGGTAAATCACCTTCCAGGTAATGGGAAAAAATGGGAAAATACGTACTGCTTCGATTTTACTAATGGCTAAGTATTTCTGTGACTGCGTTCGGTCTTTCAGTTTCTACTTCCTCGGGCAAATCTAATATCGAGATTAATAGTGGCATCATAATCAAGACCCAACGTTCTTTGTCTTATAGTGGCTCGCGGTGGCGTTACGGGACTCCTGATTTCATCCCAGTGCAGAAGTTGGGGCATATTCTGGTTAAAGGTGTTACAACCACTTAGCTGGCAAGCTGTCGAGTCCTCCAACCTCCGCGACATCCACTTAATTGGCATAGGAAGGGACCTGTAAGCCAAGTTACAGGCCGGAAGTATGCGCGCCAACCAGAGGCGCTAAAAGCATCTGGAAACTTCCCGTAGGAGACACTAAATCGACGTTGGTACAACCAGAACTATCTTGGACTACGAAGGAAATAAGATTGTCCCAGATTTGCCGCTTAGCGTTTATGGTCGCTTGAACTAAGCCGCGGCAAATACTCATCGCAATATTGCGGGTGGATCGGCGAATTGAGCAATTTCAGTGATTCCTACTTGGGAACCAGATAATGCTTTTGCTGTGTTATTCTATTCATTCGTCGTGGGATTGCTTGAAGGACTGTGAAGGCGATTTGTAGTTCGTATTTCGGGGTATTCCAAGGTTTTTCTTATTGGCATTCGGAGGTTTAAGCACTCAGAGATTTGGTTATATGAAAATTTAAATATTTAGTGGTGTAGGCTATTAAAGACTTGAGCAGCTAGAGATTTAGGCTCCCAGAGATCTAAATAAAAATTTAAACTTCCAGAGGTCCAGAAAATTAAAAATCTATGCACCTAAGACAACAATAGGTTCTTAAAAGTCTAGAAATTGGTATTCAATTTCGAAAATTAAGCATTCGGAATCCCGAACCGTCTTGCTTTATGGCCAATTATCTTTCACAGAAAATTGAATGATGTGAATTAATGAAATTTAATGAACTTAGAAATGGTTCTCATTTTTTTAATAACACTTGCTTAAAGTGTTAGTAGTAGTAAAGGAAGTCTGGAGTGGATGAAAATGATCGACGAACAAATCGGATTTTCGTGCTACCGTCGTTCAATTATTCCGCCGTTGTTACTGACAAGGTGTTAATCGAGGCGTCTTAATTCGGATTCGTTATCGGCGTAGAGAAGTTCCATCTGAAATTTAGGACTGGAAAGTGAGCGAGCAAATTTATGGGCACGTAAAGTTTCGTGTAAAACGGCCATTGTAATTATTCGTTTTAATCTAAATTACAGTAGGGCCAAACGAACTCCCGCGAAACTTGTCGGTATCAAATTTCTCGAGGATTTCGCGCGTCAGAAGTCGACTTTCCTTCAGGCTGATAAGAAGGGGGAAGGATGTACGAAACTAACGTAGCCATGAACGTCATGAAAGTAAGAATACCGCGCAGAGTCAAATAAAGAAGTTTAACGAAACCATGACATACATCATTTACAAAATTTAACTAGTCGAAACATTACCGCACATACGAATTCCTAGAGAATTTCCACAAATCACAGTCAAGCTTAACCCATTTCTTAATCATCCACAACATATTTTTCGTTTAAAATTATTGACAAGCATTCAATTTAATTAACACCATCTCGCACCCAGGAGAAAGCTAAATAAAATGACACAGAAAAATTCTAAGCGGAAGTCCCAATAGCTCAGAAAACCTAGTTAAAGCTAGATAAAATGAAGCATTGAGAGGAGAAACGGACAAACCCACATTGTTTATGAAATGAAATTAGCAGCGATAATGTATTCTAATAGGCTGTAATAATCATATAGTAAAATAGAAAATATTAATTATTTATAAACCAAACCACGCAGAATTAAAAATTCAAACCTACCCCACAAAAAAGCAATGACGAGCTACAAATCAACACGGAACCTACAGCCACCAGAGCGTTTGAAGCGAAGCGAAGACGGCCTCGACCAAATAATCAAGAGTAATTGCCAACTGGCAACGAGTCGCGAAAAACCGAGGCCTGTTTCTTGTCCCGGACGGAAAACCACCAACGAAAGTGTTGTTGCACTCCCGCCGTTGCTCGTCAACACGTTCCTCCACCTGACTCCATCCCCCGCTCGAATCCAGCGGAACGCGCCGGGATGGGGGTCAGAGTGGGCACGAGGAGCATGATTCGATTTAAAAATCATCCGCTAAGTGCTGGCTCGTGGAGCATACTTTTTTTGCCGAGAAAACACCGACGACGCTTCTTCCTCGTCCATTTACCAGGCGCGCTTTAATTCACGGTGTCCTGGCGGGCTAACCGTGCCCATGAATTCCTTTTCGACGTTTCGACACCGAAATATGGTCGCCCGCCTGCAACTGGCAAACGGGCGCGGTTTTAATAGTCGCGCGCTCGTTTTAACTCCTCCGCGTTTACGTCTCGGCCGCGGAACGATAAAAAAAAAAAGAAGAATAGATCGGGGGAAGCGGGACGCGGGCTTCGGATCGAAGTGTTTGCGCGTTTAGCCGCCGGACCCTCCGGGAGGTGAAGAGAGGGATGATTTGTAACGAGGTCGATCAGTTTCGCGCGGACACCAGCAGCCGAGAAAATGTTTACCATTCTCGCGCTGGAAATTTAACGCCTCTCGGGCGGAATTCTCGTCAACGCTCTTGGCGCCCTTCTCGATTCGTCGATTCGTATCAGGTTTGAGGGGGGACCTCCTGTTAAACGCATAACCCTAGTAGCATTTCCGGTTGGCCCACAGTATCCCCAAGTTGGGAATTAGTTGGCAATCAAAATTTCAACAATAAATGCTAACAGGGAAGAAAGGGACAAGTTGGGGAATTCTTTTTAAACAGCCAGTGCAACGAATCCTTTTCAAAACCTTCGGGATATGTTTGTGTACACGTTGAAGGTTCCTCCCTTAAGGCAGGATACCACCTTTGCACTTAAAAAAAATTGAAATTTTTTTTTGTTCTCAAAGTACTCTTTCAAGTGTATAGAATCGAAATTCATTCATTAGAAAGGTGGCCGGAACCTTTTTCTTGTGTAAAAACCGGATTGGAGCAGATATATAAATCTATATAAAACTTTAAACGCGTTTTTCTCGAAACGATGTTTTCCAAATCAGCGTGTCAGATTACTCCTACAATTTTCATCGGATTGACTTGAAACTTTGCACAATTCTTCCGATTGGTGTAATCTAACGATGTACGTAGGACTTTTGCTGTAGCGTTGTTATTTTTCTGTTGGTGCGCAATTTTATAAATTTTTTTAAACTTTTTTACCCTAAAAAATTGACCTTTTCGTTAAAATGGCCGCCATTTTCTTAAAAATCGAAATTTCGTAAAATCCCTACGTACAGCATTGAACAATATTGTTGTTAATAGGGACATTCTTTGGTTTCTTTTCTAAGAGCCACGTACAGGGCGGAATTTGACACGCCGTCTAACGATGTTTCTCCAAAGGAGTGTATTTTGGCGCCACCTACAAGAGATTATTTTTTACTTTTTCAGTTTCAAAAAATGTGTAATTACAGATTAAAGTTACATTAATGAATGACTGAAACCGATTTTGTTTCTGCGCATTCTTTGTATGCAAAAAAAAATCATGAAAAACGCCTCCAAAATCGCAGTCAAAGGCAGGATACCAGCCTTTAAGGGGGTATTCTACTGTGGCGATCGGAGGGAGGAAAAATCGGCCCAGCAAGATTTCTTTGAGGAAGAGGAAGGTGTTCTCTACGGACCAGTCGCGGCAGATTGGTTGTAAGTAGAATTTTCTTCGCTAGAACTGTTTATAAAATTTTAAACGCGTTTTTCTCAAAACGGCGTTTTAGAAAATGGTTGCCGCAGTATGTCAAATTCTACTTGAGCGATTGGGCTCATCTTGTGCACACATCTTCAGATTTTTCATTTCCAAATTTTTTTAATTTTATAGTCGAAGAAGACAGAGAAAAATTGCAGAAGTCGACACTTAATTTTCAAATTACAGCCACTTTAAAAAAAAATTCAATCCATATCTGCTACCTGCGATAGTCATGCTCGAATAATTTAAGAATCTTTTTGGTTTTTTCGTCTTAGATGAAATTCTTTTCGCCATCTTTCTTTCCTATTTTAAACCAAACGTTTTTTTTTTAATCATAGTTTAAGATGTAATAAATATACAATAAAAAGTTCAGCATAAAAATCTTTCATTAAGTCCATAAAAGAAATCCTGCAGAAAGTTTAAAAAATCGCATGTCACTGTACACTGCATTCCACATTAGGGCATCCCGACGCCCCTACCGATTTGCGACCGATCTGCGCAGCTCCCACTACTACCCACGGTTTGAACCGCATGCGATCAGGGACTCCTACCGGTACGTAAAATACCGGTATTTTTCGGTTGTATCTTCGTCTGAGACTCAATACCGGTATAACGCTCATACCGGTATTTCGCTATACCGAAACCGATATCATACCGAAATAGATAAATACCGAAAACAAAAGGTTACCGGTAACCGAAATAAATACCGGTATTTTTTCGGTATTCTTTTCAGTAACATGGTAGGTTTCGGTGTCCACCGAGAAGAGTACCGAAAAAATACCGGTATTTATTTCGGTTACCGGTAATTCCGAAAACCGATTGTTTTCGGTATTTATCTTTTTCGGTATGATATCGGTTTCGGTATTTATCTTTTTCGGTATGATATCGGTTTCGGTATAGCTGTATTGGCGAAATACCGGTATGAGCATTATACCGGTATTAAGTCCCTGCATGCGATTGGTCGTGGTAATTTCCAAGCAATAACTGGTACATCCCAAACGCGGGACCTGACCGTTGTCAACGTAAACAGTCCCGCACGAAAAGTGAACAGAGAGAGTAGAGAAGGCCGTGCGACGGAGAAAAACATATAGGCGGTTAAGTGGGGAGGCGGCGTAGCAACGTCGCCTGAGGCCCCTGAGGGTCGTGCCTGCGCGAAATCTGTATGCTCTAATGTGGAATCAAGTGTAGAATACCCGGTTAACGTAGAATACCCGGTGGAACGGTCGCTGCGAGCGGATGGCGCGCGTTCGTTTGCGGGCAGAATCTTCTCATCGAGTCGGGTTCTCTTTGTTGCTGATGGCTTCGATGAAATGCTATAATATTTTTGCATTACACAATTTTTATTGGCGCGAATTTTTTAAATTGATCTTGGAGAAGGTAGTAGTCTAATTAAATAGTAATTCTACTGTTAGATCTGACAGACATTTATGGTTAGTAATGTAAGCATTCGTAAAAGGTAGGGGAGACCGGGGCAAAGTGAGACGAAAAAAGTTTGAAGTCGAATAGAATTTTTCCCTTACAATAAAAATGTGTGGAAATAGATTTATAATATAATTTGAAAATTACTATTGATAAATGACGAATAGCGATGCTTAAAATAAACTTAAAGTATATTAAAATTCAACTTGAAACGAAAAAGCCAGAACACACTACTTTACCCCATATATGGGGTAAAGTGAACTGCAACGAAAGAAGAACTTTAATTAAGTATACAGCTAATTATTAACCCCTTGCGCTGGAATGACGTGTGTAGCACGGCAGCTTCTGCCTTTTTTTGCACCGTGGTTGTCAAAAACTATGGAAATTTTTTTGAGGTTAGTTTCTGTTCCACCACGCCGCGTGGCTTTCTAGCCAGCTGACAGGTTAGGCTATTGCGCACATCACTTGCGCATCTGTTCTTTGCAGCCATTTGTAGCCCAGTTTACCCCGGTCACTTTACCCCGAATATGTACTCAATGGAAAATTAATTATTTAATAATGTTAGGATTAATGTTTTCTCAAACGCGTGTACATGTATGTTTATAAGCTTGTTATAAACACGCAGAAAAAATTTGGAGTTAAAATAACACATTTAAGACTCATTTATCGAAAAAGCTGAATTGAAAAGAAACCCAATCGGAAGTCTCTAAAACTTCATTTTTAATTTTTTAAACGAATTTCCATTTTTCGATATCTGAATGTGCATAATTATCATTGTGGTATTACACAGATTTATTACGTCACCAAAATTTGTAAATATATTCTATTGTTAAAGAATAAATCAAGAAAGCTCAGTTTACCCCGAGGTTCATTTTGCCCCGGTCTCCCCTACCAAGCGCAGTATCTTCTAAAGAATATAAAATATATCACAACAATACCAAGGAGGAAATTAATACAGGAAAAACGAGGAAAACGGAGAGAAAGGAAAAAAGAACACCTCCGCTAAAGAACATAATTGAAAGCGGAATGGAAGTAAACCGATTACAAAATAACGATAAAAATACATTCCCAAAGGGCTCCAATATATTATAATAAACTAAGACACGAGGCTATAATCGACTCACTTGCCTTACGCGTTAAAGGAACACTGTTTTGAACGACGCCGTCGCGTCGTTCGAACGCCAGGCACAGGCAGAGAAAAAAGGATACGAGTTCCGAGTGGAATCCGTAGATTATTCCATAACGCCCCGAAAATCCCGGACATCCACCCCGGGGCTGGTGAATTATGGGGTTCGAAAGTGCAAGAGTGAATTCCGCCACTTGGAGCCGGATCAGCGGCTAACTTCCACGCACCACCGTAAATCCACTCTTGTACTTCGAAACTCCGTAACTCACGATCGGATCATCGGAATGATACATTATGGTGTGCCATCGAAGCTCAAAAGCCCGCGGCCTTTTTCCCCGTCGCACTTTCCTCCACCCCCTGTCTCTCGCCCCCGTCCCTCTGTCTCTCCGTCTCCTCTGCCCTCTGTCTCCCTCCCAGTCGCTCGGGGGTGGCACACGGAGAAATACGCGATCCAAGAGGGACGATACGTGCCCGCCGGCGACCCACACATCGCCCCGAACGTATATTTTCCCGCATTTGGTAGTGAAATCGAATAAGGTGAGCGGAGAAAGAGAAACTGCATCGAGAACTACGGCGAGGGAAATGGCGGTGGCCATTTGTCCGCGGGAAGATCACACTTTTCGCACTGTTTGCGCCTCGTTGACTGATGGCCAAATCGGCCCTCCGCCTAACTTTTATACAGCCGGCTATAAATTTCCGCGGTAATGGGGAACGCGAAACGCGAGCTCTGCTTCGCACCAGTATCAGACGCCAGCCTGAATATGTACTTTGCTCGCGCTTCTTGCGCAACGATATGAATGCACGTGCGAAACACGGTGCTTTGTGCTGCATGGCGGATTGAGACAGGGTGCTATTGTTTCCTGACTAAGGTTTCAAGCGGTGATTTGCGAAAGCCTCATTCAAAATTAACTTGCGAGCTTGGAGCTTCCGTATTGCCTTCGGATACTTCTTTCGAGTTGTATGATACAACACTGAATACCTACTGGGGTGGTTTTGCAAGTAGTAAAATTAGTTTTTAGATCTCTTATAATGATGTTTGTTTCCTATTGTACGAGGGTATTTAATTAATTAAGTGCTCTGTTATTGACAAGGGAACACCGCGGACACGCACTCATCGACTGGAAGCCAACTTCGTGGGTTTATAGGGTGACTCAAGACAAGAACAACGGCGTGTTTCATTAGTGCCCAATCGCCCTGTGAAAACTACCCTCAAAGTCAAATAAGCACTCCCACCTTTTCGCGGATAATTCCTAAAGTACAAGAGCCAGAAAAAAATGTTTTAAACAAAAGTTTAATGGTGCACTATGCGCTGCAAACTTGCGCTAACAAAATTTTAAAAAAGTTATTTTTCGTTAGGTATTTTTTTTTTTAAACTCTTCGAAATTTTGTTAACGCAAGTTCGTAGCGCTCATTGTACCATTAAACTTTTGTTACTGAGAAGGAACATGGTGAAAGAATATAGCAAGCAAGTACTTCCATGATACATGGCACGCACTATGCTTAACAACTATGATTTTATATATTCCTACAGGCACTCATAAATTTATCTAAAAAATTCAAGCGCTACAGTACCTATCTGGGGAAAATTCTATTAACATATTTTACTAGATACGACAGTCCTAGGTAGCCGTTTATCTACAGAAAATTTCTAGAGTAAACTTCGGCGCGAAGTTTAACATAAAGTGTGTACTCGCGAGGGTGAAACACGGCGGCGGGGATAACATTTACAAAGAGTCGAGGAACATTTTATTACCCCTCTACGATTTTGAAGATTCCACATTTCGAAAATTCCAACTGGTGGCGCTGTGCTTTTTAAACACACAGAATTTTTAAGTTAAATATTCCACGCGTTGCAACGTATGCTGTTCCTGCTAACGAGGAAATACTTTTACCTCGCGCAGAACACAGCGACAAAGATTAGAGCGGAACACGCTCGTGCACATTTTTTCGCAGATAATTTCTCAGCGGTGCAGGCTCCTTAACAGAACACAATTCCGACGTTGATTCACTGAAATTTCTAACTGGGAAAAATGTAGCTTTGTAAGGTGCACCCCAAAGTTCTGCCACCACAAAAACTCTTCACAAAAGCTCATTACAATTCTGAACTGTAAAAACGTAGCTGTTGTGCTACATTTTTCATTTCTTCATACTATGCCATTTTTACAGTAGGGTAGACCGGGGGCGGTAGTAACACTTTGACTTTGGAATACGATTACGCAAAAACTATTACAGTTACAACAAAAGTTTTTTTTACGAAAATGTTACTTATTTATCTGACATTATTTGATCCACAACAGTTTCGCTGTATGTCAAGTAATATTCCGGTTATTAATAAAAAATGAGAAGCGGAGAAAGTAATGCATGGAGTCGATAGTAGCACAAATATAACTTTACAAAATTAAAATATTTATTGATTTAAATTATAATAATAAATGAAAAAAGTAAAATCTATAATAAATTATGTGGTATCGCAATTGTGGCAGAAATAAAAGGCGTTTTGGCTGGTGCATTTTTCATGTGTTCAATCCTTACATTCAGTATATTGCACCCATTTTTCATTTGGTTTGCTTGTGCTATGCTATATGATTTCATGCAAATAAGACAATATTATTCGCCTTCTTTGTCCCTATTCGGTTCTGTTGCGGTAAAACCGACCCCGACTGCCGATGTTACAATCGCCCCCGACCATGCTTTTGAACTTAAATTATAAATTTTTACTAATGAGACGCTTAAAAGTGCCAAGTATTAGTTTAAAAAAGGTCGAATTACTGATTAAAAAATCGAACAAGCACATACTTGCAAAGGGAGTGTTTATATTACAATTTTAAGTCAGTAAGGAAAAGTTACTTTAGGGTATCGAAAAGTTATTTTCTTCACTATCCATGTCTATTGCGTATTTGTACTCTTAGGGCATGGATGTGTATATTCCAAATGTCATTCTTCATCATATATTCAAAATTGGTGTTAATATCTATTATATGTTTTGAGATATTTAGCGTGTTACATTCGCCCCCCTGTTACTACAGCCCCCGGTCTACCCTACTTCAATATTCAGTAGACCCTAAATTATGTTATCATAAGTCATTGATAAAATATTTTTTCCTTCTTTTTTCTCCTTATCTTCCAAACTCGACTTAATCTTACGCTTCTGTATATGTTTGTTACTGCTCCACCAGTTCTCTTTCAATTTAACACACTTCTATATTTCGATATGATAAAATTTGCATCCATTAAAAAAAAATGAAGTATTCTACTATACTATACATACACTCTCCTCGATTACTTTCAAATAATTACACAAGACCACCCCTCCATTAATTACCAAGCCGAGAATATCCTAATATCCTAGCGTTCATATACAAAATTACTTTTACAAAATACCGGCTAAACATTTGCACTTCTTCCGGGGCAGTTTGCGCATTATAAATATTGAAGCTTGCGTGCTGGAGGCAGCACACGGCCACGATGTGACGTAAATATCGGCGACATAATATACGCGTAGCCGGCGTTAATATTAAACAGTGTGCTTACGTTGCTTATGTTACCCAAACGTGTTCAAACGCACGATCGTGGCACTGATACGGGATTGGCCTGACGTTCGGGTGCAAGCCCTCGCGTTGCTATTCTAATCAAGTGTGCAAATGGAAATGGTCGTGTTATACATTTTGTAGGAACTCGACTTGCCGATAACGAAGCTGACGATACTGTTCGCTGATTAAATTGTCGCCACTTGTTCTTCCTTCCGCGCGGAATTCTGGTAATTAATGGTTGCACCTATGCAGATCCAAGACGCTTTTACTCGCACCTTGCTGATAATTAATTCGACGTACCCTGATCGATTACACGGTTACCATTACAAGTGTTTTACCATTTTGACCGAAATCGCTGTACAGACTCGTTATTCGGGGTACAAACGGGGAAGAAGAGTAAAACTTCTACAAATACGCCTCCTTCTTTGGAGAAAGTCTACTTCGAAAGTCCATTGAATACTCGTGCATTGGGCTAACAATAAGTCAGTGTCAAAGGTATGCTAATTTAATCATAGCCTGTACTGTTCACTGGGCCCTAAAAATCTATTTAAAAAATTCCCGAAGTTACTTTCCTAAAATACAAAGACCCCCCTTGCAGATAGGGTTGCCAATAAATATATAGTACTTAACTATATTTATATCTAGCGTACTATATACTGTTAGAAAAAGATATAGTACGCAAAAGTACCTACTATATTTCCGATACATCGATAAAATTCTACAATTTTTACTTATTCCTTTATTCTATGGCAACATCAAAACTTCTTGCGAACTTAATTATAACTTAACTTGTTGCACTAATTTGCGAATTTAAACTTAAACAGAGGGGACTTTTTCTATAATGAATATGAAGTGGCGGGAAAAGAGAAACAGAGCCACTCTATCTCTCATAAAAAATGATAAAAAATGAGCTGCTCATAGGTATATGTTAATTTGGTCTACCACTGCAATCAAACCTTCACAATATTTTTAATCACAATAAATTAATTAATAGTGCAGAAATGCACATGTATACAATAAAAAAATGAGATGTTATTTTAATGTAACTTCATTTTGTACTACTTTCATCTGAAAAGTACTTTATTTTTTCACAATGTACTATATTTTTTATCACATTTAGCCATAAAGTACCTATCTACTATATTTTCCCGAAAAAATAGTTGGCAATCCTACTTGCAGATGATACTTTCTTTCAATGTGAATCTTTCACAGTTGTACGACCAATTTCGAGCCACCCTCTATAATAAACAATAAATTACAAAGAAAACTGTAATTTAACGCGAAAACTCGTCCAATTCTCCCACGCATCTCGTCGCGAATCGAAGACGCGGATTGCCACCAATTTTCTAAGCAGCCCGATTTTCGTGGGCGGGGACATCGGGGCAATTCTAGCTGGCGGAAATTTTCGTCTTCGTTCCACTCGCTCGAATTCCCCGTCAAGTTGTACGCGACTGCACTTAAAGTGATTACAAAACTTCTCGTGCCCGACGCCGTGTTCTCCTCTGCATTTATGGATGGAAGTTAAAGCCGCGCTAATTATTAAGCGAGAGCCGTATAAATGAATTAATTGCGATATGCTTGAGCACGCGAAACGTTTACATTTGAGGAAAGCAAGGGGTCTCGAGGCGAGAAATCCGGCCTTCGTTAACATTCATCCTTACGGCGATGCGATTAATATTTTAACGCCTTTATTTCCCCTTAAACAAATGAAACGGGATGGAAACGGCAGCGCAATAAAACCGCGCAACAGGCTCCCATTCATTTTCCCCGCAACCGTTAAAGGGTGTTTCTAAAGACTTTTATGGATTTATCGATGATAATGCCATTACATCCGTCGGTTATCGAGTAACGCATTAACAGAGCAAAGGAAACTAGCACAGGAAACGAAGCAAAGTACTCGAAGAAGTCTCGATCACGCCGCTCCCATTTGCCAGAACATAGGCGCGCAAAATTTATGATAATGCCGATGGAAATAGTGGTTGATGCGCCTACAATAGGGTAAGTGTGGGTATTACTGCGGACTTTTAAGGTATGTTAACTTTAGAACCCTCGATACGGCGTTCAAATGAATGAAAGTTCCTCCTTCTTTTTTTAAAAGAAAGGTGGGACCTTAATAATTCCATAAAAAAATATAAGGGCGGGGTAATAAGCACAGTTAATTAAAAACAAAGAGATTTGTCGATCAATGTCATTGCACGAGTTACTGCGGACATGCATGTATTACTGCGTGCCAGTTACTAACGAAACACCAGTTACTGCGCATGTATTACTGCGGTCTGATGTCAGGCCAAACATAACCTTAGTACAAATATCACTTGTAGGGTAAACCAACCAGTAACTGGGCTTCTACATGCTTTGCATTTTATAATCGTATTTTGATAAATTATGACAAGAATAAGTAATTACATTTATAGAAATTTCAAGAAAAATAAAGTTAAATGCAGTAGTAGGTCCGCAGTAATACATGCACATGGTGTCAAGTAGTGCACCTAATACTGCGGTGAGAAATAAAAATTAAAACTAAAATGTAGACGACTGATTTACTGTTTTTTCTGAAAAAATAACTCTTATTCTATCGAGCAATACCGCTACAGTACATGTATTACTGTTAATAACAAAAATATAAATGTTTTTCAAGTAGGTGTTCATGACCGCCATATCAGAAATCGACCGAAGTTTCGCCTTGACGTATTTCAAACTACGATAAAAGAATTAATAATAACTTTGCTGTACATACTTATTAATAATTATCTGTAATAGAGTTTAGAATAATTTTATCAAAAATTTTCAAGAGAATATGTACTTTCCAACACTAAATATGATCTGTTTTAGAATATCCGCAGTAATCGGGACATCCGCAGTAATACCCACACCTACCCTATTATCGCCTAACAGCGATGTTCATCAGTTTATGTGTGACAAACAGCCGCGTGCACTCGGGTTCGTACCGAATCACGCTCTCCTCGAAGGCGAAGTTTCGAATCTCAGTACGGGGTTAGCCAAGCTTCCACAAACCGCGGGCTTCGCTGATCGAAAGTCAAATTCGAAGCTTTCATCCGCGCGACTTCGACAAAATTCGTGCCGCGCCCCCTTTGCCGTGCAAATTTGACTACAGCGGCCGGCTTGACTGGTGTTCGTCGATTTTCCACGCGACTATCAATTTTACACTCGCGGGCACTCCGGAAACTACAGAACTACAACGTATTGTTAAACGTCAAGAGTCCATTCAAGGGGCGCGGGAGAAATCAGTGGGGCGAAGCAATAAGGCGACAAAGGCCGGGGCGGAAATAGTGGGAAGCAGGAGTCGTATCGCGGAAGACAGAGGGATGATGAATCACAAAGAGGGTGGCGCGAACGAGAGAGACGAACTGCATCGAGGGGGAAAGAAATTCGAAAGCAAGAAACAGACGGGGGATCGAGAAAGACACACGCAGTGAACGAAAGCTAGGGGAGGAATCGAGAAGAGGTCCGAGAGGAAGAACAGCAAAGGGGAGAATCAGGAGGAAGCGGGTGACGTTGGTTTCGGGTGGGGGTGGAAATAGGGGAGGCTCGCTTCGTCTTCGTCTCCCAGAGGGTTGCTGGAGGGTGATGCTAGTTGTGGCGTGTGTTCCTCTAGTCAGAGCACGCGCGGCGTAATTGTGAGGGTGGCGAAGGGTGTGCTGGGCCCGCTGGTAGCACAGGTGCCGTGAAACGGGGCAGAAGGGGCGGGTGTGGTTTTCAAAGGTGAAGGGAGGAGGACTGGGGATCGGTGGCAGTTCGTTCGAGGTCGAGGGAAACGGCCCTAGACGAGGTTTCGGGAGGGGTGGCTCATTAAACCACTGTGGCACTCACATGGCATACGGGATCGGCAATAAAGTCATCCCACCGATCATCAAGGTGATAAAAGCATCGCTCATGGCGGAGGCTGGCGAGAATTGCGCTGCGATTTCGATTGGATTGTGGTTCTAAAGCTTCTAACGTCTGACGGTTCTTGGGATCCGTTGATAATTCTACTTTTATTGAGTTATTATACCGTTAAGGAACTAGTTTTTGATCAGTTTAGAGGGCTTCCCGCTTTAATATTTATTTTTAACCTAATACAACTTTAAACCATAGACTTTTTTATACTAAAAGATGAATTAATGTTTAAAATATAAGGAAAAAATTTAAAAAGTTGAAAATGAGTATAATTTAATTATTTATAAGGTATGGAATAATAAGGTGACTAGGACCTAGTTTTTCATCATGTAAAATACATGGGAACTAATTTTTGGTCAGGTGAGAAACTAGTTTTTGATCATCTAAAATACATGGGAACTAATTTCTTATTAGGTAAGGAACTATTCAATGTAAATAATCGGAAACTAATTAAAAAGAAAGTACCAAATAAACTTATTTTTAGTATTATACCATCTAAAATTATTTTTTTTATAATTTTAAAATGTCCTAACCTATTTTTTATTCAGGTGATCAAAAATTAGTTCCACAAGAAAAAATTGGAACTAAATAATGATCAGTGACTTTTAAAGCAAAATGATACATATAATCATAAAATTCTTGCTCTACATTGTAAAGTAAACTATTGTAAGCAAAATGTATGAAAATAACATTTAATACCGCAACAAGCAGCAAAGAAATCGACTGTGGCGTCGATGGTGACCTATTACTTCGAACAGTAAGAGATGGCGTTCAACAGGGCCTTCTGTCAAGTGGGCCACCTTACACATTTATTTTCACGAAAACTAACAATACTAACTGCTTTCACGAACAACACATATATTTTTGAATTATCAATTTTTATGTTAGTAATTATTTCAAACAATTATTTATTGACATAAACTTAAAAGAACGATTTATTTCATGAACTGATCAAAAATTAGTGCCTGATCAAGAACTAGTTCCTTAACGGTACGTATGTATCGATAAGTCGAAGCTATGATGCAGAGTGTATAGAATACGAGAGTATACTGCAGGTTTTAAATGTATAATAATGTACAGGGTGAGTCACCTCACATTTAAAGCTAAAATATTTCCGTTGTTTTTAATGATACGAGAAAATGTCTACGGAAAAAACGTTTGCTTCAGAGGGGTAATTATTGTGAGGGAGAAGATTTTTTTCTTAAGGTCATATTTTTCGAAATTGCAAGCTCATCGAGGTTCTTTTAATTGGGATGACGTATTTTCATTAGTGTAACGTTATTGCCAATATAAAGACAATTTCAACCATGTATAATATGTTGACCTTCAAACGATCTGCGGATAAATAAATCAAGACAAGAATTGGACAGAAGTTTCCGGCCCGTTGAATTGGACGTGGTGGAAAATTTCAGTGGCCAGGACTCCACTCGATTTATTTTTCTAGGTAACATTACAAAATAAAGTGTACTTCAATGTACCAACAATTGCTGATGATATGCGTCAACGTATTATGGCAGAATGTGGGAATATCACCCCCGAAATATTAAATAATGTGCAATATTCTTTACGAAGCAGGTTACAGAAATGTTTAAATTCTGAAATAAATAAACGTTGCATTTCCCGCGTGCGTTAAATTATACTTATTTAAGAATAACTTCTTCGAAGGTCAACACATTATACACGGTTAAATTTTTCTTTTTATTGATAATAACGTTACACTAATGAAAATACGTCGCCCCACTTAAAAAACCGTCAGTGACCTTGAAATTTCGGAAAATATGACCTTGAGAAAAAAATCTTCTCCATCACAATAATTGCCCCTCTCAAGGAAACATCTTTTTCCATAGTAATTTTCTCGTATCATTACCCCTACAGCAAATTACGTTGCTGAAAAGTTGCAGAAACGTTGCAGAAAAGTTGCAGAAACGTTGCAGAAAAGTTGCTGAAAAGTTGCAGAAACGTTGCAGAAACGTTGCAGTAAAATCTCAGAAACGTTGCAGGGTAATATTGCACCGCAACATTGCTGAAATGTTGCAGAAATCTTCCTATGTCCGCCCCTGTGCAACATTGCACCGCAACGTAACTGCAACTTTTCAGCAAGGTTTCAGCAAGGTTTCTGCAACGTTTCAGCAACCAAGTGTGCTGTATGGGTATAAACAACAGAAATATTTGAAATTTAAGTGTCAGGTGGCTCACCCTGTATAGGAATTGGAAATAAGAATTTGAAGAATATCTAATGGGAGAAAGAATGAGGAATTGAATTGATTCTTATAATAGCTTGTTAATTCGATGTGTCATTCATTCAACACGGTGCACAAATCAATGGAACGTTTCTATTAACGATAAGATTTAAGAAGATCCTTTTCATTCAAGGTGCACAGTATCGACCATAAAAATCTCACCCTCTCTCCAACATTAAACACAAACAGAAGTAAACCGAATACATTAAAACTTTACCCCGCTTTATTTCATTTAATCCTACTAGCATTACCTTTCTAAGCGCAATTAAGCCCAGCCGGAGTACCCTAAAACTGTCCGCCTCGTTATCTGGAAAAAGTATTGGAGGGTGGAGGGAGGGGCTGAAGGCGAAAGTCGCGGCTCGCGGAGCGTAGAAAAAGGAGGGAAACTTCGTAGACCGCCGATATTGAAGAAAATCACAATCTCGATGGCCGGGACGCGTCACATAACAAAAAGCGTAAAATCGCGAATCGGTCTCAACTTCCACCCGTGATCGCCGTTTCCGTCCACCCCCCGCCTGCCCACCTCTCCGACCGCCTCGAGGAAGGGGGCAAACTTCCGAGCAGAAGTTTCCCTTAATTCTGGCCGCGAGTCACTGGACGTACGTGACGAGATATTCCCCCTGGCGTGTTCTTAGGACAGCAGGAGGGCGTCTTCCTGGAAAGGACGCCAATTCCCCGCGACGTCAAGCCTCCGTCCTCGGAGACAGATGAAAAACGAGCGTCGGAGAAACGACTGCGGCGCATGGTTGACCCATCCGGAAAGAGTGAGCTCTGGGATAGCGGACGGAATAGTTAGTCACAGGCGGGATAACTCGGGTTCTCTTCGTCGCGAATCGTTACATTTGACTTTCGAAAAACAGCATCCGCCTACGCGAGTTTCCATTCGGGTAGACTGAACGAATGATCTCGGAGGATGAGCAGTGATGGGGGATGATACACGTGCACGTGATCGTTTAACCGAATGAGGTCTGAGATGTACCGCGGTGAGACGATTTTCAATTCTTGCTCTTCATTTCTTATGGTAGGGGAGACCGGGGCTAGTTGACTAACGAGGTTAGTTGACTAATTCCCTTTAATTCTTGTATTATGGAATAAATTATGCTGCGATTCGCAATATTGGAGCATACGAATGACCAGCTTGCCACTTAATGTGTCGCCGTGACAAAAACTTGCGTGTTCTGTCAGTGAGAATGAAAAATCTAAAAAGGTCGGCTGGAAGTAAATATTTTCGTTTCGACTATTTATGAATTTTTGTCCACTAAGTACTGCTTGATGTTATTTCATGAATATTTTGTGGAAACGTGATACCTTGACTATAATTTACGGTATTTTATTTTATCCGGTGCGTGGAGGTTTTGTACGTACGACCCTTAACATGTTAAGAATGTCGGACGGGGTTACTTGACTAAGCATAGGAATACTACTAATAATTGCATTTTTTATCCTCAAGATGCAGTCGAGGCAAAGAGTTTAGCTGCTCAAGTCCACTTCCCCCACCACAAATCCTTCCAAACTCACCCCTACCAGTTTTACACCCTATCCTCCCTCCAAACTCTCAGGCCTTTCAAATAGACCATAACAAACCAGTACAAAATAATTACAGTATCTTAGACCATGATAATTAATAAAAAAAAAATAACACTGTGGAGGAGTGGAAAAAAAATAAAAAAAATGTATTGGTCGTAGTATCCATATGTACGCGTTTCGTATACTATATTGATGGATTTGGCAGTGTATATATACGTTTTTCACATTATATTGATGTACTGTGACAGTGTTTATACACCTTTCGCATGCAAAGGGTTAAAACTGAAAAGTAAATGTTAAGTCAACTGACCCCATCATATTTGTCAACTAACCCCGTAGCCGGGGTCTGTTGACTTATTCCTCTCACTACTCTAAATACAATAAAAACTACAACCTAGACTCAATTAAAACGATTTTCAAAATTATGCCTGTATACCTAATGAAATTTGGAAACTTTTGGTATGCAGTAAGTCAACAAAATACTAATGGTCTATTTATAAAAATTAGAAATGTAAACAATTAGTCAACTAGCCCCGGTCTCCCCTACCGTGTTCAGAAGCAGTTTCTCAGCGGAGTGAACAATTTGAAGATATTCTTCGGGGATGGAAATGGTGGGTACTTGAAGTGGAGATGGATTCGAGGTTTATGTTTCTTTTTAAGTTCTGTTTGGTGTACTAATGAATTATTTGATATCGTAAAGCTATATTTACTACCGCAAAGGTGTGCAGGTGTACCTAAGGGTGTGATATTAGGGCGGCACTTATTTACTCTTGGCGAAATTTTTTCCAAGATTTTCTTCGCGGCACCCCCCAGAATTGTTCCAAATAATAAAACAAAAATCTGTGGAAAGTTTGAGCCCGATCGGATAACGGGAAAAGGCACCCCTGGGCCCTTGAGCATGTAAATAATTATTTAACGGCTCACAAAGTCGATTTTATATAATATCCTCTGTGTTATTGATTACATAACAAAATATGTCAAACAAAAGTTGTAGATCCAGACAAGGAGCATCTTTTATGTTGTATTACTTTTTCTCGTACGACGAACGGTGTCCGAAAAAAGTCCGAAAAATTAAAAAAAAAAAACACTTTCATTTTTCAAATTGTGAAAGTTTAAATCCTGCTCGAACACTTTTATTTATGAAGGCGAAAAATTTTTGTAATTTTTATTTACGAGGACTATTTTTTAAATATTTAAGGGGGGCATATACCGAGATATGCCAAAAAAAGATAAAAAAAAATTTTTTTTTCATATTTTCAGTATTTGATATGTCATGAATGTTTCCTAAAAATTAGGAACCGAAATTCGCAAAAATATCGAAGATATAGAAGACATTAGAAGATTGGGAGATTTTTTTTATTATTATTTGGAACTATTCTGGGGGGTGCCGCGTAGAAAATTCAGAAGTCCAAAATAAGAGGCACCCAGGTGTGATATGTTATAAGTGAACACCCAAGTTACTACTTTTCTGCACAAAACTAAAGTTATAGGTACTTCACGGCTAAAAACTTGACCTACTTTCAACTCCAAAACTGCACAGTTGCATGAAAGGCACAGCAATTCTGTCTGATAAATCGAAATATATTTAAAACACTAAATACCAACCCTACCACCCTTGGTCCCTAAATATCGAACAAAGAGACGTCCCCGGCTCTAAGAGACAACACTCCCATCGTGGCAATACTTTGTTGCGCCCCCCGTAAGTACAAACAATCGCAATTAAGTTCCCCAGGATAAACCGTAGCGGCGAATATCGCTGCAACCCCCGTGTGTACTAGCGCCACACACCAGGGTGTGCACCACGCTAGCGGCTAACTCGCGGCAATACTCTAAGACCCGGGCGAGCTGCCGTCAAATTTGAATTCACCTTCGAGCCCCGAGGGTGGAGGGTGGCGGCGGAAACTAGTTCAACGCGGAGTCATTCCCAACAACGGGCCAGAATAAGAGGCAACAAAATGAAGTCGTGTGCACGTGGAATAATCCGTTTTCGCCCGACGCGTATGATACTTTTCGCTCCCTGGCGAACGTCGCGGCCGCCTCTGGCGTCGTCCAACCTCCACGTTCGCCCTCCAGTCCGCACACCAACGTGCGCCGTCCACGGGCGCTCTCTGTGCCGTGTCTTTTCTCGAGCGGGGAGAAAACAAACGGGACAGACAGGTTACAACGGGGCAGCCGTACCAGCAATGCGAGGAGCAAACCGGGGGCGAGGCGTTGAGGTATTTATATTGGCTTCTCGAGGCCTGACAGTGATCTACTGGGAATTCGACCCCCTGTCCTCCTCTGTCCTTTTGTCTCCTCCGCTTTTCCATGAGCATCGATGCCACCCCCGGGCGTCGCACCACCCCCGCGCCGCCGTGAGAGCACGCCGGAGGCGGAGGCCGAGTGCTGCTGGCGTCGAACTAATAAAAGCTTCGTTGATCCTAGGTGGTTGATAGCCGGCAACGGGGCGAGAGCGGGGGCCAGTCGGGCCAAACAGACGAAAACAAAGGGGTGACGAGTTGAGTGGGACGCGAGTGAAGACAGGCTATTAAGGGTGCAGCCATGTAAATTGATCGAAAAGAGCGCGCAGAGCGTGTTGATCGTCAGCTTTCCCGTTACCTTTCTCTTCTTATTATGTGCTGTGCGATTTAGGGGTGAAGAGTTATTACAGACGGTGCGGCTGCGGTTCGTGTGATGTTAGGGTTTTTGGTTTCTGTGACGGGGTAAGAGTGTCTTCTTTTTAATGTAATTAAATTTTAGGTATATGCTGCGGGGGGTTAAGGCAGGGTACCACCTTTGACTGCGATTTTGGAGGCGTTTTTCATGAATTTTTTTTGCATACAAAGAATGCGCAGAAACAAAATCGGTTTCAGTCATTCATTAAGGGGTTAGGCCACCTTGGACGGAGCAAAATTGCAGTCATTTTCGGCATTTTTTTTAGGAAGATAATAAAATAAACAGTAAATTTAATATGAAGCCTGTTATTATACAACTCTCGCCGGAAAAAAATCGTATTTTTTTTCTTACAAAATGGCGGCGGTAGAGCCGTGATACGCAAGATCTTGTGGAGCGACGTTTTCCACGGTGTTCAATCTCACGGCTATACCGTTTGACTTAGAACAAAAAACCAAAAAGATTTATTTTCTGCATGCCTAAAACTATGGAAGTACGTAGGGAAATCCAGAAAGATTAATTTGTCTCGAAATGGTGACCATGGAGAGAAAAAGTGCAATTTTTTTTTATAAAATTGTCAATTGCACAGAACATATTCAAGATATCGCAAAACCGCTACGTACTTCCATAGTTTTAGGCATGCAGAAAATAAATCTTTTTGGTTTTTTGTTCTAAGTCAAACGGTATAGCCGTGAGATTGAACACCGTGGAAAACGTCGCTCCACAAGATCTTGCGTATCACGGCTCTACCGCCACCATTTTGTAAGAAAAAAAATACGATTTTTTTCCGGCGAGAGTTGTATAATAACAGGCTTCATATTAAATTTTCTGTTTATTTTATTATCTTCCTAAAAAAAATGCCGAAAATGACTGCAATTTTGCTCCGTCCAAGGTGGCCTAACCCCTTAATGTAACTTTAATCTGTAATTACACATTTTTTGAAACTGAAAAAGTAAAAAATAATCTCTTGTAGGTGGCGCCAAAATACACTCCTTTGGAGAAACATCGTTAGACGGCGTGTCAAATTCCGCTCTGTACGTGGCTCTTAGAAAAGAAACCAAAGAATGTCCCTATTAACAACAATATTGTTCAATGCTGTACGTAGGGATTTTACGAAATTTCGATTTTTAAGAAAATGGCGGCCATTTTAACGAAAAGGTCAATTTTTTTAGGGTAAAAAAGTTTAAAAAAATTTATAAAATTGCGCACCAAAAGAAAAATAACAATGCTACAGCAAAAGTACTACGTACATCGTTAGATTACACCAATCGGAAGAATTGTGCAAAGTTTCAAGTTAATCCGATGAAAATTGTAGGAGTAATCTGACACGCTGATTTGGAAAACATCGTTTCGAGAAAAACGCGTTTAAAGTTTTATATAGATTTATATATCTGCTCCAATCCGGTTTTTACACAAGAAAAAGGTTCCGGCCACCTTTCTAATGAATGAATTTCGATTCTATACACTTGAAAGAGTACTTTGAGAACAAAAAAAAATTTCAATTTTTTTTAAGTGCAAAGGTGGTATCCTGCCTTAAGCTTCATTTGTTATTACCTTCAACGTTTTCTACTTATGCTGTGGTGTGGCCGATAATAATTGGTCTGCCTTTCGTATAATTATTGTATTGGGGATGCAAGACGTATTGAGATGTTTGGAACCAAGATATTTGGAGTTGAGTTTCTCTTGGAAAGCCAGAGAGAAGATTTTGAATGTGATACTGATTGGTGTAGTATCCAGTATATGTTTAGATTGAATTCTAGTTGATACACGCGAAGCTGGAAAAGTAATGCAATGATGAACCACATAAAAGTGTCTTATCGAAAGATATTCTGCTAGATATAGGGTAAATCCGGGAGACGCGGTCGGGCCGGAGAGTTGGTCGTGTCGCTATATTTCAGCGTCTATACGTAAAAATGCATTAAAGTGCAGACCAATTACTTCTCTAGAAGCCAAATAGTTGAATGAATAGCGTTATTTCGCTTCCTTCTGTGTTTTTCTGGATTTATAAGCTATAAAAGGTAAATTGATGTTACATTTAACCTCTTTTGTCAAACAGCGGTTGTACAGAATCGTATTTAAAATATACTTCTAAGTTTATTTTCCTTTAATGTTTGGAATAATAAGATAGTAGAGATATTGAGGGACAATGCAGCCAAAGTATTTGGCCATATTAACTCTTCCTCTCAAAGCTAACGAGAAGACCATGTCTCGCTGCAGAAAGGTGAGATGGTCGAGTTATGATGTTTTTATTCTTTTTGTTTATTTTTTTATTTTTTATTATTATTCTATTATTATTTTTGTTTATTTAGTTTATTTATTCACTTTTGTATTCATTTGCCTTGCTAATCGCCAGTAGGTAATTCACTTTTTCTTTGATGTGTTCTTTACTTGTTTAGCGTAAACAAATTAAATATCAATGAATCCGTAGTTGTATTCACTCATAAATAATTTTGCTTTATCCTTTGTTAATTTTCAATGAATAATAATGTGAGTGGTATCTGCCAACGACGAAAACCATTTCTCCCGGCACCTCGGGGGAGGTGGTCAGATGTCATGTCTTCAGTTTTCAACCCGATTTACAGTAAATATTGTCTTAAAGCAAATATCGACCAGTTTTTCTGAATCGGCATAAAATTCTGAACATATTAGGTTTGCTCTGATAAAATAAGTAATATCTATATTAGTTTAAATAACCATTTTATATTCGGTCGACCGCGTCTCCCGGATTTACCCGATCTGAATACGCATTCATTTATTACTTTATTACAAAACGCTTTATCACTTACCACCAAAACTTCTTTCGGCAATGGTAGTCTCTTTGTGAACGCGAGGAAATGAATTTGGGGAACAACGTTTTACACAATTCGTGTTACAATAAACCCTGGTTTTTCATTTGAACCGGCGTCGATACTGTTAGCGGGGATGTCTGTGATTAATGAAGATCGATAGAACTCGCAGCTAATTGAGATCGACGATGGTACGGCCAGGTTAGCATTTAAACTGATCGTTTACTTTTAAAACACCAATTCGCGTGTGCTGGGACACAGATTTCAATTTAAGAATTAGACCTAACGAAGGGCTAATATAATTGCTAGGTACTTCGGTTCTGGTAACTCACTCTCTTAATTAAATTTTCTGACCAAGTTAAACAGGAGAACAAAATATAGAGATCTAAACCTCAGGATCTTGCATTGCTATGCTGCATCATGAGAGATGCTGCGTGCAACCCTCGCTAAACTCCACACATCATTATGAAAATCGAATCCACTACAAAAACACTAAGCTTCGTAGAAAGATAGAGAATTAAAAAATACCTGATCTCTGTTCCCAAGTTGAAAAATATTTTGTAATTAAAATTAGAATGACCTGTGAAAAAAAATAATTAAGACGACGGGACTTTAATTCGAGCTACGCCGTTAGGAAACAATTTACTTCGCCACCAAAGCACCGCACTAAGTACTTGTTACATCATTGAAGTTTCAGGTACTTAACGCCAACGGGCAAACGCGACTTTTATTGTTACAAATCTATGTAGGTATCGACATTTACGGCCGAACACAGTCAAATATTTTCAATTCTCTACCTTTTTACAAAGTTTCATTAAAATCGATGCGTAACACCTCGTGCGATTCAACAATTTTATTCACAAATTCTTAATTCACCAAGCATGTTTGCCGAAGATGATATCCCTTCCCCTTGAATATCGATTAGAGCGGAAAAATGAGTTGTTCGATGACACGGGTGGATAAACGAGACAGGACTCGCTAATACCAGGGTAGGTATCCGCGGATGGCGAAAAACAAGCGCAGGCACGGCGTGCAGCTGGATATATACGCGGGCCAGTAATTTTTTAATTGCGTTTCCATCGGACATTTTTATGGTCGACTATTCTGGCGCCACTATACACCCACATCCGGTCACGCCCGGAGGCCCCGAAACCATTTCACGCAGCCACCGTACGTACACGGCTCGCACGCTCGTTTTAAGCGGCGCTCCGAAATTAAATGAATCTGGGTTGCTTCACGACCGAACGAAAACATGCGGTAAATACAATTGCCGCCACCCTTCCTCTCTATCTCTGCCTCTGTGCTCGCGGAGTATGCACAAATATTTCGGTACGTTCCTCAGCCTGGAATCCAGGCCGAGTCCGGGCTAACCGAAATGTCAGCGGTTGATGGACATTAACGCAACGAAGAATATATTTTAAGATACTTCGATTATTTGTCATGTTCGAGTTTTGGGAGTAAATGTGCGGGGCAATGGGTGGCTTCTTAGTAGATTCGTTTTGGGGTGAGTTTTGTGTGAAGGGCGATGGAGTTGGGAGTCTTCTTCGGAATGCAGTGCGGTGGATTGTTGAAAGTGATTTTGTTGAATTGTTCTTTGAGAGTAAAAAAAAATTTCGTTGCTGCAAAGAGTGGATGATGGAATTAGTAATAAGAGAGAGGAGAGTTGTGATAGATGTAGATCTATAAGGTAATCATTTCTTTTAGATATTTGGTCTCTGCAAGAAAACTGGACCCAAAACATGGAGCCACGTTTATTAGAACCTCGTTTCTTTCAACGAATTCTATCACCCATTTAAATTTATATCTACTGTTCTAAAGCATTCTGTATAGTGCCTATACGAGCTATAGTGACTTAGGTGTGAACTCACTCAGCGAGGTCTTACCTTACGCGACACCCTGCTGGTTACTGGCCGCTAAACGTGCCCACTACTATCTCTTGCAGGACTGTATTTAGACCTAAGGCCCTAAGGCCCCGGTTTTGTCCTGGTCTTAGGGCCTTAGGGCCCCGGTTTGGTCCTGGCCTTAGGGCCTTAGGGCCTCGGTTTTGTCCGGGTCTTCTCTAAATACAGTCCTGCAAGAGGTAGTAGGGGGGCACGTTTAGCGGCCAATACCCAGCAGGGTGTCGGGTAAGACCCCGCTGAGTGACTTCACACCTAAGTCACTATAGCTCGTATAGGCACTATACCATAAAACTAATCTAAAGAGCTACGTTCATATAGGGCAGGCCTTCCCAAGTAGGGGAAATCTGCTCCCAAAACAGATGTTTCGGTTCTCCCTCCAACGCTGCGCCTTAGCTGCTAAGGCCGCTAAGGTGGGACGAGTTCTGCTACCCTCTCTCCGAGGGCACAGTAACGTCGCTGGGAAGCATGTTGGGCGCTTTAGGGCGAAAGTACCAAATGTGTCAAATTTTTATAGGAAATTTCATAGTGACTTAAAAATAGTAGGAAAAATTAAAATTTAAACTAGCATTTCAAAATGACGTAAAAAGAATTTAAAAAAATGTATTACATACATTTGTATGTTTGTATGTAATACATTTTTTTAAACTCGTCCCACCTTAGCGGCCTTAGCAGCTAAGGCGCAGCGTTGGAGGAAGAACCGAAACATCTGTTTTGGGAGCAGATTTCCCCTACTTGGGAAGGCCTGATATAGGGTAAACCAACCAGTGAATGACCGAATTGTTGAATTTGTGGACGTTTGAGATTAATACTTGAATATATTTATGTATAACAACAAAACAACGGTTGAAATTGCATTTAAATTTATTTTCCTTGAAATTTATATAAAAATAATTACTTATTCTTATCGTAATTTTTAAAAAATCAATTATAAAATGCAAAACATGTAGAAGCCCAGTAAATGGCCGCATTTTGATACATTCTTGAAATACTTTTAATAAGAATTGTACTTATATAATGTTTGCTTAATATGCGTAACAAAAAATATGCGATATTAAAAGTGCAACTACACTCCATTTATAAACATATAAATTTATAATTGACATTTCTTTGCCTAATGGTCATTCACTGGTATGCGGTCAATTACTCGTTGGTTTACCCTAATACAAAATTGCAATTTCTTACAAAATATCTCACTGTCGAAAAGCAACTTTAAGTAGACAATGATAGAATGATGAATGTATTAAAGCAAATAGGGAGGAAAAAATATAAGAATATCCCAAAACCATTTGTTTCTCGAGACAGTTACCAGTAACATCATACTACAATTAGCGAGAACCAACAAGTAGTCCCTTCACGTATTTGTAGCTTTGAAACAGTGTCGTCGGCAGTCGATGTTCACAGAGGTGTTCTCTGTGAAGAATCGATACTCATTAGAACCTGGCCACACCGTCAATCGACGCGGATATCGAAGAAATTCGAACGCGTGCACGGACGTTTAAAAATCGAGATATATCCGGCACGGGCAACCGCAATCCCGTACGGCCAATTTCTTCAGCGCGTACCACGAATCAATAATAATCCGAATGCATGGAATTCCATGAATACTAACAGGTCCCTCCGTGCCTGGCTATCCCTCCGCGCTCTCTCCACCTCTTTGCCTGCCTCTCCGATTCCTCATTTTTCATTCCCATTAGTCTCCATTCGATCCACTTAGTCTCGCGATCGGTTTCGCCTTCTCGACGACAGAAAACGCGAGGCTCGTTACTCCCTTGAATGAGAATCATGTCAAACAGAGGAGAGCCTGTTGTCCGCGAATTCGAGATTATAGAGCACGGCGAGCGACGAAAGTAATTCGAACCGTATCGATTCTAACGAGCCTCGGACTAGAGGAACCGCAGGTACAAGAGGGAAAAATAGTATTGTAAATCAGAGATTAAAATTAATGAACGGGAGTCGACGGGGCGCGTTGTGTTTACGCGTGGCCGCGAGGGGTGGAAGAATCGATGAACGTCGATGACGCGAAATCGCTTCGGGAACTAATGACTTAGGTATCTTTATATCTTAGCGTCAAAGAGCTGAATTGATGATTCATCTCAGAGGCGGACACAGGATTTAATCTTGGGGGAAGCCGATTAAAAAAATATTTTCAATACAAATTCTGTAAAATTAGGTGATTGTAAAAATTTATATACACAATAAAATCCAGTTTTCTTTTCATTTACAAAGCCCCTCCTTCGGGGGGGTGTTATCGTTACGCATGGTAATGTTGTTGATATTTTGATGGACGATGATCTTTGTACATACTCGAAACGAAAATTTTCCCTTCAGTTTTAAAACTACTCTCCAAAAAAACATAAAAACCACAAAAATTATTGAAAGTAACAAACTACATCCTTGATTCCACAAATCACAAAATTTTTCATTAAACCAGTTAAATAACATAATATAACCAAATTCAAAAACAAAAAATTTAAAGGAATTCAATGAACAAGTAAAATAATATAATTCAATATTAACCCATTACTTATTTTCAATATATTCCATCAATCTATACAGCCAGAAAAATTGTTAATCAATTACCGATTTATCTACTTAGTCATACAATTCTTATCCACGGAAATAATCGAGTAACACAAGCCCTGATTACCATACACATAATTGCTATATATTTCCCCTCCTTAACCCTCAAAATACCTAACTCTTCAGTTCGTAAATTATATGAAAATCCCCTCCGTCGAATTCATTAACTCCAAGGGTGGAATTTCGACCACCTGTGCTCTCAAGCAGCGCTATCGAGTGCTGCCACAAGCTCCATCAAACGGACTCAAGATGAGCCAACAACAATCGTATCAGGGACCCTTGAGCACTGCTGATCCACGAAAATCGTCGCCACTCGACGCAACCCCCGGACCCCCTAGATGGTATCGCTTTATCGCGATGCACCGAACTGCAACGTGCCCCGTTTTCCCATCTCCACCCGCGAGCCCTTTTGCAGTTACCCTCGCGCGGCCTTTTTATTTTCGCCGGCAGACTTGGCCAAGCCCCTTCAAGAAAGTTGAGAGACCGCATCGGGGTTACCAAAGGAGAAGAGTCGAGGGAGCAGGAGGCGGACGTAGCAGGAGAGGAAAAGGCAACAGCAGCTGGGTTGGGGGATTCTAGTAGCTACAAGGCGGAAGGGGGTTGTTGGAGTTGCAGGATGTCGCGTGCAACTTTACCAATATCCAACACGACCGCGCCAGAGGACGTGTGCGGCGGATGACACGTGTGTATGCATGCACGTAGGTACGCGTGTATGCAGCCCGGTGCATCTCGTTGCTAGCTGTCCGAGTGGTTCGATGAATTTACACGACCGACGAGGCCAGGCGAGGCTGTTGTTCCAGCAACGAGGCAAAACGGAAGCGGAGCCTTTAGCGAGTTAACGGCTTAGTGCAAGCGAGCCTAGCGTTTTTCCACGGCGACGCGCGTAATGGAGTAATTAGGTGGCGCGCGGCTGCGAATGGGGGGTTGGAAAAGACGAGTATGTAACGGGGAATCAGGACTTTGAAAATCACGAGCCAGTGAGGACCATTATGGCAAAAAAAAATTGTACTTGTAAGAATGTTGCCATGCGAATGATAATTTGGAAATCGAAAAGGAGTTTAGGAAATTGTTTGTAATCGAAGGGGGAGAAGAATAAAAGGAGGAGCCAGTTTAGGAAATTATCAGTTAAAAGAGAAGGTTTCGGGAGGTTTGAATAAATTGATTAACTTAAGAAACTTAGGAAAAAGCACGAGTATCGCTAGGTGCGAAAAACAGTGAAAGAAGAGCATGATTAAATTGATGTAACTTGGTAGGGTAGACCGGGGCGGTAGTAACAGGGGGGCGATTGTAACACGCTAAATATCTCAAAACATGTAATAGATATTTTGGATATATGATGAAGAATGACATTTGGAATATACACATCCATGCCCTAAGTGTACAAATACGCAATAGACATGGATAGTGAAGAAAATAACTTTTCGATACCCTAAAGTAACTTTTCCTTACTGACTTAAAATTGTAATATAAACACTCCCTTTGCAAGTATGTGCTTGTTCGATTTTTTAATCAGTAATTCGACCTTTTTTAAACTAATATTGATCGTTACTTGGCACTTTTCAGCGTCTCGTTAGTAAAAATTTATAATTTAAGTTCAAAAGCATGGTCGGGGGCGATTGCAACATCGGCAGTCGGGGTCGGTTTTACCGCAACAGAACCGAATAGGGACAAAGAAGGCGAATAATATTGTCTTATTTGCATGAAATCATATAGCATAGCACAAGCAAACCAAATGAAAAATGGGTGCAATATACTGAATGTAAGGATTGAGCAGATGAAGAATGCACCAGCCAAAACGCCTTTTATTTCTGCCACAATTGCGATACCACATAATTTATTATAGATTTTACTTTTTTCATTTATTATTATAATTTAAATCAATAAATATTTTAATTTTGTGAAGTTATATTTGTGCTACTATCGACTCCATGCAGTGTTACAACCAGGGCTTGAAACCGTTATTATAAAGATTTAGGTTCTTGAAAGAGTTACCAAGAACCTTTATTCTGAATAACCGTTACAAAAACCTAAATATCAGACTATATAAGTATAAGATACGGTTCCTATATAGCTTTATAACTTTTATTTTTTAGGTTCTATATAAGTTCCAAACGGTTATAGAACCGATTTAATAACTTTTATTTTTTAGGTTCAATATAAGTTCCAAAGCGGTTACTGAATCGATTCTTGTAACGATTGTACAGAATTTTATAGAAAATGAAATGACAACATATTACAACTATAGACTACTGTGTATAACCAAATTGTTTAAAAATTATTATAAATAAGTAAGTAAATATGTATTATGTACACATTTGTACATATACGTATACAATTCTCTTGTAATATGAAGTGTTCGTTAATATAAATGTTTGGTTGTTATACCGATGAGGGTCTAGCTAAAAATTATAATTTATAATATCTATTCTGTATTATAACAAAAAGTGCAATAAATATTTAATACCATAGATCGAAACATTTATTTGTCAAGTTCATTTTTTCAATTAGGGGCCACCTCACCATCAGGATCATGATTCCGACAAAATATTAAAATATCATTCAAATCGGGGAGCTAGACCCTCATCGGTATAACAACCAAACATTTATATTAACGAACACTTCATATTACAAAATAATTGTATTCGTATGTACAAATGTGTACATAATATATATTTACTTACTTATTTATAATAATTTTTAAACAATTTGGTTATACACGGTAGTCTATAGTTGTAATATGTTGTCATTTCATTTTCTATAAACTTCTGTACAATCGTTACAAGAATCGGTTCAGTAACCGCTTTGGAACTTATATTGAACCTAAAAAATAAAAGTTATTGAATCGGTTCTATAACCGTTTGGAACTTATATAGAACCTAAAAAATAAAAGTTATAGAGCTATATAGGAACCGTAACTTATACTTATATAGTCTGATATTTAGGTTCTTTATAACGGTTATTCAGAATAAAGGTTCTTGATAACTCTTTCAGTCAGAACCTTTATATAACAGTTTGAAACAGTTATTTTCGAACCTTTTCAAGCCCTGGTTACAACCGACCCGGGGTCAGGGACGGTTGTAACACTTTCTCCGCTTCTCATTTTGTATTAATAACCGGAATATTACTTGACATACAGCGAAACTGTTGTGGCTCAAATAATGTCAGATAAATAAGTAACATTTTCGTAAAAAAACTTTTGTTGTAACTGTAATAGTTTTTGCGTAATCGTATTCCAAAGTCAAAGTGTTACTACCGCCCCCGGTCTACCCTAAACGAAAAACATTTGCGATGAGTAAACACGCCACTTCTGATCGATCAACGAGATGTTTGATGTATTGGGTACAGTGGTTAATGAAGGGAAACTTCCAGGAGGAAGGAGAAATTTGTAGATATTTGATACACTTACCTTAGTGATGAAATTAAAGAAATGATAAGAGACCGCGCATGAAAAGTGCTATACCACGATTCTTGGCATTTGCAGCACATGTCGTTTCCAATAACACGGTTAAAAAAACATATTAATAACAGCTTCGCGAGTAGCTACTAAAAACAGTAAAACAAAGCGCGATTAAATTAATATTACCGCTCCATAAATAGAAATGTATTTCCACTGCAAATAGAGCCGTATGAAATAGGAACGGAGTTAAACATTATGGCCAGCAGAAACTCTGCATCGGGTTGAAAAATATTGCCGTTTAATCCCGTGCGAACTTGCATGCGCGTGACAGTAGTTTATAATGAAAACCGCACGCCGCGTATACTCCGCTCGATGGCGAGCGTGTTAATAAGATTTCGCGAAAATTTCACCGTCACGCCTCGAAAACGAAATCTAACTTCTATCTGATTAATACAACAGCGAGGAGGGAAAAACTGATGAAATCGTTAATGTAACTTGCACCATCGACGCGAACGAACAGCAGTTGAACCGACGTTTCTATCAGACGACATTACACGTGCCAGTGTGTAAGAGAACACGCGTCCCGCCGAGCGATGTGTACACACCGGGGCCCAATTAAATTGCATCACTGATTAGAAATCCTGTTTGCGATTTTGCAGATGAGTTACCACCCGATAACATACCTACGTCTCGCTACTCCCGCATCGAGCACCTTGTTCTTGTCCAAGTGGTCGATAAATTTACACAACCCAGACGAGATATCTCGGGAGCCCGAGCGGGGGTGTGTATGTGTGGTTTTCATGTCGCGACAGCGATCGGAGGAACACGGCTCCGTAGAATCGAATATTTGTCGTGTAAAATAGATACGAATTTGCGCACGGGAAATTCAATGATGCGAAAGAGTGAATCGTTGGACCGGGATGTTGATAGCCCTGTGTTAGCTTATCGTTCAAGGGGGAAGAAAATTTTTTAACACGTTAAAACTTCTATTCGGTGATAAAACCGATAATTTCGTCCCGTCATTCGAATCTCTTGGAAGATAAAGGTAGAATTATAATTGTCTGTCGTTGACCACGCGGGAGCTTGAAGCGTTTCGTGAGTAAACTTTGGATTCGGTCTACAATTTCAATCAGTTTCTTGATATTTGATTTAACGTGTAACATTTCCACCCCACTGTTACTGGCGTTTCTGCAGAGTGTTCTGTTTCGAACGATTCACGGAAATATTCTTGAAATTAACGACGTTGGAAGGTCTTCCAAGAAGAAATTCAGGGGCGTTAAGGCAGGATACCACCTTTGACTGCGATTTTGGAGGCGTTTTTCATGAATTTTTTTTGCATACAAAGAATGCGCAGAAACAAAATCGGTTTCAGTCATTCATTAATGTAACTTTAATCTGTAATTACACATTTTTTGAAACTGAAAAAGTAAAAAATAATCTCTTGTAGGTGGCGCCAAAATACACTCCTTTGGAGAAACATCGTTAGACGGCGTGTCAAATTCCGCTCTGTACGTGGCTCTTAGAAAAGAAACCAAAGAATGTCCCTATTAACAACAATATTGTTCAATGCTGTACGTAGGGATTTTACGAAATTTCGATTTTTAAGAAAATGGCGGCCATTTTAACGAAAAGGTCAATTTTTAGGGTAAAAAAGTTTAAAAAAATTTATAAAATTGCGCACCAAAAGAAAAATAACAACGCTACAGCAAAAGTCCTACGTACATCGTTAGATTACACCAATCGGAAGAATTGTGCAAAGTTTCAAGTCAATCCGATGAAAATTGTAGGAGTAATCTGACACGCTGATTTGGAAAACATCGTTTCGAGAAAAACGCGTTTAAAGTTTTATATAGATTTATATATCTGCTCCAATCCGGTTTTTACACAAGAAAAAGGTTCCGGCCACCTTTCTAATGAATGAATTTCGATTCTATACACTTGAAAGAGTACTTTGAGAACAAAAAAAATTTCAATTTTTTTTAAGTGCAAAGGTGGTATCCTGCCTTAAGATAGCGATTAAGGGGTAACACCACTCTAGAGGCAGAAAAAAATACCTAAATTTGACAATTTATTTTGGGAGTATGACAAACGGAATAGAATTTCTTTTCAGAGGGTTTATTTAACACATATTGAAGTACGAAAAACAATTTTTTTATTGTCATTTTCATACAAAATGGCGGCGACAGAGCCTGTCGTCGAAAACAGCTTTTTTAAAAACACCGCCACGGGAGGACGGATTTCTCGGCATGTATGAGTCCGGGAATAAAAATTATAATCTATATACAATTGGCTTTGGAAGTACGTAGGGTTTTTTTTAATCAATTTTTGTGGAAGTGGTGCACTTTTTAAGAAATGAATTGATTTTTTGCCCTAAACATGAGCATTAAATCGTTTATAAAAAAAAAGAGTTTACATTCAATCAAAAAACGGCTACGTACTTCCTAAGAGAATATTGTTGTGAAGCTACTGTAAAAATTTCAAATCGATCCATGCAATAGTCTCCGAGAAATCCGTCCTCCCAGTTTGAAAGACGTGGTTTCGACGACGGGCTCTGTCGCCGCCATTTTGTATGAAACTGACAATAAAAAAAATTGTGTTTCGTACTTCAATATGTGTTAAATAAACCCTCTGAAAAGAAATTCTATTCCGTTTGTCATACTCCCAAAATAAATTGTCAAATTTATGTATTTTGTTCTGCCTCTAGAGTGGTGTTACCCCTTAAATAAGTACCTAACTACTTTATGAATAGAACTCTTCTGTAAAACTTTACAAGCTACTATTCCTGCGATTCTGGTGATCTCGTGCATCACAGATGAAATAAATCTGTCAGTGAACAGATGTCCATTACTAATTATTAATATATGTATCTGAGGAAATACTTTCCACAAAAATACATTATACGATAGTAGCCTACAAGGTAGATTTCAATGCAGAAAATTTTTCATTAATTTCTCGAGTAGTAACACTTGACGAGACGTCACCTGCAATACATCACCCTATTCAAATAATCCCGCGAACAATTTTACTAAAAATTTCGTAGCAAATGCCAGTACTTAAAGCACTTCATCCCCAAGTGGCTCAGTTTCCCCAAACCCACCCCGAAATGCAAAGCTAAAAGCCGTCCATTGGAAAAATCGGATTAAAGTGACAATACCATCAAGCACCCCTCTGGCAATGAATTTAAAGGATCGCGGATGTAAATCGAAGGATCCCGGCGCCGTGTTGTTTTCACGGGGAAACAGCAGGAATTCGTCTGGAAGTTGTCGCACCCGATGGTCAACTGGGGTGGCTGCTGTGACGAAAACAGCTACAGGGAAAGAGCGGGAAGTTACGAGGTTACGAGCTGGGCGGGGCACTCGAACAGACAGGACAAAAGTGATTCCTTCTGCAGGATGTCGCGCGCAACTTTCCCAATATCCATCAGGGAAATGTGATGTACGGGCCGCGGACGCGTGTACATTTACACACGTTCGACGAAATGCATGGAACTTCAGCGGGATGCTTCATTAACGGTAACATATTGCTTTCGGTGCGATGCGACTATTCCCGAATTGGAAGTTGCGCGCCCCGTGAATCGGAGTAATTTATTCTGCCGCGTGAACGACTCGCAAAGAAATATGCCGGCTCGCGCGGGGCTCCCGCATAGCTTCGCAACTAATTATTTCGTGGCAAGTGTCGGATTGCGTCGATTATCGCGCGACCCACGATCAACGGGGGGACTTTGGACGGAAATGAATGAAAGCTGGACGGTAATTGTCGCGTGCAGTTTTAAATATTGGGTTGATCTGAGCTTCTGACACACGTGGGATGTCTCAATACCGTGGAATATGTCGAAGAATTGACTTTCCATGCAATATGACGTTTTGTTTCCAAGAAAATTCGAACAGAATTTCAGGAATTTGGAGTGATCACTGCTACTTAAGTAGACAGGATATGTAACCCGAATTAACAACATAAGCACAGTACCTACACTTAATTCTAAAAATTCTGTTTCGACGTAGATTTTTTCACACGATTTTGATTTAAATTCTCTTTTTGCACGATTTGTTTTCATCCAACAGGGTTCGTTAAATTTGCCTTTTTAAAAAGCTTCACTTAGGTTTAATTCTATGACGAAATATCCCTGCTTATTTTTCTAGGAAATTGCTCTGAATTAAAAAAGAATTCTTGGAATGAATCTCGCGAGTGACGCTGTCAGAAAAAATTGAGTTCGAGGTTTGACGATTTGTTTCTATGATTGCGGTCTGGATACAATAGGTATTTCTTCATGTGCACGGTATCTTTTTGACATGGATTTTTCGGGGATGTATCTATCGCGTAAAAACAACTCGAATGCAAGTGAATACTCTGATATTTTTAATGATCTTAAAAATCTCTGTTTGTCCAATCAGCTGACATTGTCTTCCCTTTTTTGGGAGACCAAGAGCAAGCTTTCGGGAAATCATCGCCCTAGCCATTGGGGGTTGTATTCATGAGTTTCAAGGACTGCCAGCACGTACACGGAAGAGCGATTAAATGGCAAATAAATAGCGCTCGCCCTGCATTTAATGGTTTTTATACCTTTCGCTCATATTCGTTCGGCGATCCATGTGCTGGGAATGGCGTATCCTCGCTCGGAATACGCGATATGAATATTCCGAGAGGCTGTGCCTCCGGTTATACAGCGCATACACGTGATCCTACTATTTACGAAATTCGTAAACTCGGCTGATTTTTATTCATCGTTATTTTCCACGAACGAGATCACTTCCACTAATTACAGAACAGATTTAATACTTCTGGAGTTTGAATACAACGTTAGAATGTTATATTCCATCGCTTTTATAAAATTACACCAGGGTATGGTTTTCTTAGGTAGGGGAGACTGGGGCTAAGCCGCCACGTTTTTGGCGGTGCCAATTTTCGGCAATAAAATAAATAATTTTACCGTACATATTTATACTGTTGGAAAGAGTAAAGCCTCAGCTACAAAATTACTATACGATATAATGTTTATCTGGCATAGTGTAATGAAGAAATCGAAAAATTGGCGTTGGTGTATTTTCTGAAATGTCAAAATCGCCGGGGCTAAGTCGCCACCTTCTTTTCGTACCAAATTGTTAGTAGAAAATGAAAATTGTTTGAAGGAAAACACTCAAAGATGTGTTATTATTTTTTTTGTTATTTTATTTTATTAGTTTATTTTTTATTTTATCGTTCAGTCTCAGCATTTTTCCTAGGCCGCCCTCTTTTCCGTGGAACATTTTTCTCGAGAGATGTTGCTGTAATGTAAATAACTGAGGCGTTTACAATTAAAGATAGAGTGAATTCGACTAAGTGACAGTTATGAATGTGGCGACTTAACCCCAATGGCTTTGCGGCGACTTAGCCCCGAGCGCCAGTCACAACTTCGATCGCTCAGAAAATATTTTAGATAAAGAAAATGAAAGGTTTCATATCAAAATCGTGTTTGGCATGCTTAATTCTCTAAGAATCACTTACCTTCAGATTTTCCGCGATGAGTGCGAAGGTGCAAACCGAAATTTTCGTTGCGAAAACAAATTCACTTTCGGCCACTTTTCATAGAAACCAACACGTTCAACGAAATAAAAAGTACAATTTAGTACCTAAATTTACCATAATCTGTCGGTCGCATTGAAATCTGATTGAAGATCTACAGTATCGACCGCGAGATCATACGATGTATAGATTCGGAGATATTTAAAAGTGGCGACTTAGCCCCGGTGGCGGCTTAGCCCCGGTCTCCCCTACAATATTTTAAGCTGTTGTGTATGTTTTCAAAATAATCGTGATGAAGTTAAGTTTCTATGTGAATGAAATAATATAAATTTCAACATGAGATTGCATACACTTTTTAATAATAATTGCTATTTTTATTATACCTAACAAGTGCAACTACACTTATTCCTCCAAAGTTCTTTACATCTGAAAGTTGTACAAGGGAAAGTTCATTTAATTACGAAATGGCATTTCAATTCTCATTTCGAGGAGGAAGGATTTATTTGAGAAACAACCCTCCCTTCATTAGTAGTCGCAATTCAATATCGTCCGTTCACTGGGAGGGGAAATTTGTTTTATCCCCGTCGATACTCGTCCCCCTTCATTTTTCTCCGCTTAATTTCGACCCACGGTTTACACTTTCCCTCGAAGATTCTTTCACTGGAACGGTCGTTCCTCGAGGGGCAAAAAGACCGATCGAAGACAGAGAAAAAGGTAGACCGTCGTCCCATAGAATTCGCGTAATTCTCATCTCGGGCCCCCGTGTGTTCCGATCCACTTGATCGGCTCGTTTCTCACGCGAACGGGGACAAAGACGAACAGCGCAAAACACCCAGAGGGAGCCGGAATTCCTGCGATCGTTGAGCGCGAAATGCACTGCTAGGGCAGACACTAACAATACCACGGAACGCTGCTCGTCGAAGATATAACAACAAATTTATGGAAATTCGCCGCACGAACCATCGCCCGGGCGGCTCAGACCCTAGGAATAATTAATTTTAATTGAACTCGGCGGCAAAACACCGGACCGAATAGATTGATCAATTTGCTTAGAACAAAGTCCGCTTTGGAGCAAGAAAGCAATCACCATAATTTTTTCACAATAAAACAATTGATTGCAATCACACTCGGCGAATCAATGTAATTATTAAGTAGTAAATCAACTGTAACTATTTCTTTAAGATGTTGCAATCGCCGTTGGAGCTATTCGTGTGAACGTGGCCTATCAAAAAGTACATTTTATACATATGCAAATGTGAGGCAGTTATGATAATAACTCTGGTGATAATTCTTCGAGTATTCACAACGCTATGTGTAATCTGCACTGTCGTGTAACTCATACACAATTTACATTTTAATATCAACGCTATAAGCTGAATTTAATCCATCGATTACGTTATCGGTAGCATCCCCCTTTTCCAACGTATACATATACTTCCACAAATTTATCATTCTCCACCTTCGTACGTATACCGAACTATGATTGCCTAATTAACAGTTAAATTAACCCTTCCATTAAGCTGAGCGCGCCTCGCCCTCTCGTCCCCGGAACAGTCGCTTCAGTTTAGAACAATTAATTCCACTATTCCCCCGCGCTGAAGCACTTCATCGCGCACGGTCACGCGTTCCCTCGTCCGTGTTATTGAAATTTCAAACATCGCCCCAAGAAAACGAAACAACCGTTCTAACCCCGTAGCGCGCGAATATTGTTCCACGTTGTGCAAGCAACGCATTCGCTCAGCCAGCACACGTCTTCGCGTCCAATTAATCGTCCGGCGCGTACGTAGTCGCACGAATAAGCTCGGACGCCAATTAAAAATAATTATACTGCGCGCTGCTTTCCACGTCATCGGGCTAATTGTGCTGAAATTCAGCGCCGGCAAACGGACCAAGATCAACGCGTAACTCGTTTAATTCTATATCGGCGGATACATCGAACCCAACGACCCGTAAGTGCCTACTTGCCTCTCTTTTATGGGCGCTTTTATGACTGGAAGCAGAGCGACACGCGTGTCCGATTCGCCAGGAAAGCGTGGTAGATTTGCATTGGCGGCATCGGTAAAGTTACGCGAAACATTTTACGGGCGGAACAGCCCCCTGCGATACCGCTGGCATCGAAGTGTGCGAGGACGTGGCTTTTACCCTCTGCTACGTGCTCGAATGTTGGAAGCTTCTTCGCGGGGCCGAGACCGCGAAACCAGGGCCCACGAGCGATTTAACCTCGTAAGGTTATTCATACTTCGTTACACTGCCACGATAATTCGGAAAAATCCGGCGAGAGAGAAACACGAGACGTGGGATGAAGGGGATCGGTCTGCTAGACAGGCAATCCCTAGACACCACTTGCCAATTCTTGGCTATACTTAGATACTTTTGCGATCGCCCTATTTCTGCGTAGGTAATGTTATTGCTTTCGGGTTAAAAGGCTCGCTGTTTTCCGTGGATCTTTGTAACAGTTTAGTGGACTGCGGTCGGCGGAGATTGGATGACTGTTTGCTTAGTAATTTGGTTTTTAGGTGTACTGGTGGAGCAAAGTTTCCAGATTTCTCTGCTTCATTTCCCTGTATTTATATCATTTAATATTTAATATTAATACCCAACTCTATTTAACAAATGAAGGGTAAGGGGAAAACGAGGAATGTCCAGTTTTCCTGATTTTGCTGTTTATAAATATTTTGTTGGTGGCAACTGGGACTACAGAACGGTCGAATCACAAAGGGTTGTGAAGTTCAAATGCCCCAGTAAGATGACATTAGAGGTTTGGTACTGTAGGATCACGGAAAAAAGGAAGTCGCCTCAACGGGACTCGAACCCGCGATCTCTAGGTTTGCGCACTGGCCAGCCGCCTTAACCACCTCGGCTACCGCCGACTTCCCATCCTCGTTCTTCCGTATCCGCCTCTTATGTTATGGGGGTTCCTGATCCCACAGTACACTGGTTAACCCCTCAACGACCGACCCCTGAAACGAAAAACTGACCGTGAGGCCCGGGCCCTCGAAACGAAAACGTCACTTTGCTACCTGAGGCCTCGACACTGAAACATCACGGTACAGACAGCCTCTAGAGTATCTAGCACTGACGCGGGAGCCGCATTACAAAAAGGGTCCGTACCAGACACTGAGGCGGGCCACCAGTGGAAAACGGAGGGTCCGTACGAGATACGGAGGTGGGCGACCAGTGGAAAACTTAGGGTCCGTACCAGATACTGAGGTGGTCGTTGAGGGGTTAAAAACAGGTAATGTCCACTCTCTACTGAAACGAACCACGGAATGTCCCCACGCTTTGCCTAGGCATAAGCTTCTGTCGTTAAGGTAAAACAAGAAATTATGATAAGGAAATGAGCATCTTTGCTGCGAGGAAAATTTGTTATGAGATGCCCATTCCTCATTCAACAGGTGAAGGCAATGCGAATATATACGTGATATTTTTTATCGAGCCAACTATAATGGCTGTTGGTTGAGTAATCTCATCACCATTAAATGAAAAAGACGAGACAGTAATAGAAAGAAAGGAGAGTTCGAACTTCCCCAAAGAATATACACAGAACTCCTGCCTATTTCAAAAGCAAAATACGAAGACCTCATAGTCTTGTAAAAAATCTTTTTCACGTATCTCATGCATAACAAGTAGAGAAACAAAACATCTGACAATTAGTAAAATGAGTGGCTTTCCTTGCTCTGATAATAATAGAAGTGGACATTTCTTATTTTGTTTCAGTATGCTGCCTTGCCCAAACCCAAAAAAAAATATTAAAATAATATAAAACAATTATTCTTTCATTGCTCATTTTTTGCCGATGGCCAATTAGGTTACAAGCTTCGTGTTCTGAAGAATGCAGATAAATTCATTGAACCTTGCTTCTTTACAGTTGGACTAAAGTCTTAAAACTTAATTTTCTCGATAAAGCTATTTTATTACATTCCCTGTTTTTCCCCAAGAATATTTAAAAATGACTCCTTCTAAAAACGAAACGATTATCCAACCCCAAAAATTATAATAAAACAGTCAACATGGTGAAACTTCTCGAGACACAAGTGTAGCAAACCCCACCGATCAATGATAAATCACCTCGTCGCTCCATTTAAGGGATCAGAGATCAGATTCGACCAAGAGATCCGTGGAGAACGGGGGCGCGAGATAACCAGGCTGGTTCTTAAGTCTACCAGAATAAGGAGTCGCCCGTGACTTTTTATCCCGGTCCCCCCCAGCGAACGAGAGGGATTCGATAAATTCACTTCACGGTATAGGTAGCCGTGCGATTTCCAGCGGGCTGCAGAGAAGAGAAAACACGAGAGTGGTCCGGGGGAGGGAAGAAAGAATGGAAAACGAAAGCATTATCGAGTCCGAGGAATCGTGGAGGCGCGCTGAATACGGTGCTTTATCCCGTCGTCATACATCGTCCGTTCCTGGGGATCGTCGAATATATGTTTTCCGCGGTTTGGCCCCACCTCCCCCGGCCCGCCGCCGCCCCCCGGGCGCCTGTTTCACGTTTTAACACTGTGCAGCGTGCCAAAACGTAATTTACTCCCGGCGCGGTATTGGAAAAATTAGCAGCGCGGCCGCAGTAGAAACGGCCGTTCCCGTTCGGCGGAATAAAACTCCGTCTAGCGAGGGAGCGCGTGTAAATCTTTCTCGTTCGGTTTGAAAGCGACAAGCTGCGCTACGGTACCTGTTAAGAGTTCGTGATCTATCGTTGTCGAAGTGCAAATAATGTCTCGGCATATAAATCAGCAAGTTTCACGTAATACGTAACAACGGAGCAGGTAGGCAGCCTCATTTCTCACAGGTAGTGCATGGCGGCGCATCTTTCCCGTCGCGAGCTCTGGAAATATTGACAAGCCGCGGTCCCGCGACTTGGCCACGGGACATTTATCGTGAATAGTCTCAGCTGCCCTGCGAAGTTCGGTTATTCGACACGCGGCTCGCGTCTGCCGCAATTAAGGCCAGTGGCCACTGATTAATATCACAGAGACGGACCCTGTGGACCCGCGTGGACACTTGAATCAGAAACTCCGCGACGAGCTCTTACGTCGCTGCTTCAGAGGATGTCGCGGACCAGAGCCAAGAAGCCCGCGAGCCCCAGATGGAACGGCATAAAAGGGGGGTGAAACGGGTGTAAGAGTTTAGGCATTTAGGCAACGGCCTAGTGTGTGACATTAGCACATAGGTGGCGTCCATTTGTGAGGAGTTCGGAAGATAGGAACCGTGGAGAGTCGGCGTAGCCGGTGTGGCTAACGCTGCTGATCAGCACGCGGGCGGCCCGGGTTCGATTCCCGGCGCCCCGTGGCTTTCCTTTTTTCCGTCTCCTACAAATTCAGAAGTGGGATCTGAGGCCCTGACGGTGTGTTATGTGTTTCGGTTCGGCGTTCCGGTTCCGTTATGTTGAGGAATTGTGAGGAGCGCGGCCGAGGACGGCCACAGTTGTAGGATGGCCGAACTGTAAGAGTTTGGGCATTTAGGCAACGGCCTAGTGCGTGACATTAGCACATAGGTGGCGTCCATTTGTGAGGAGTTCGGAAGATAGGAACCGTGGAGAGCCGGCGTAGCCGGTGTGGCTAACGCTGCTGATCAGCACGCGGGCGGCCCGGGTTCGATTCCCGGCGCCCCGTGGCTTTCCTTTTTTCCGTCTCCTACAAATTCAGAAGTGGGATCTGAGGCCCTGACAGTGTGTTATGTGTTTCGGTTCGGCGTCTCGGTTCGGCGCTCCGGTTCCGTTATGTTGAGGAATTGTGAGGAGCGCGGCCGAGGACGGCCACAGTTGTAGGATGGCCGAACTGTAAGAGTTTAGGCATTTAGGCAACGGCCTAGTGTGTGACATTAAGCATATAGGTGGCGTCCATTTATGAGGAGTTCAGAAGATAGGAACCGTGGAGAGTCGGCGTAGCCGGTGTGGCTAACGCTGCTGATCAGCACGCGGGCGGCCCGGGTTCGATTCCCGGCGCCCCGTGGCTTTCCTTTTTTCCGTCTCCTACACGGGGGAGTGAAGGGTGGATAAAGAACAGCAGGGATTGACCATCGGAGGTGAGACGTCGAGAGGCCGCGCGAGAGTATCTGGCCCGCGATAGATAGAGCACGTCGGATCGGAACAAAGTGAAAGCTAAAAGCTTACGTATTTAGGATCGATGGGCGGCTCGGTCGCAGTAATTTATGGCGGCCTTTCCATCCTCCATAGCCGCTCCGGACCGCCGTCCGTCGATTATTCTTTTTCCAGCGCGGATTTCGATTACATTCGAGTGCACGGCTGGCTCGGTCACTTGTACACCGAGGCTGAATCCAGACTCTTTTACGTCTTTCTCGCCCCGTCCCTCGCCGTGTCCAGCGCCCCCCGACCACCGTCGCTTCTTCTGCCCCCATCGGATCGCCGTTTCCCAGCGCTTCCACAGCCAGCACACACTCGGATCTTTTCAACTTCGACGGTCCAGAATCCACTCCCTTCTATGTCTGTCTCCCGCTGCGGCGTTCATCCCGCGCAAACCTTCTCCGTCCCGCGCAAACCTTCGGTCGCTTCCTTCCCTCCGCGCTTTGACCGTCGATCTTCGGGTCAGTCGCATTCCCGCGCCGAATTCTAAGCGACTCGCCCGCCGACCGGAACGTCCTCTGTATCAACACCGCCGGCTAACAATCAGGGACTCTGATTGATCCTGCACCTCGAGGGCCCTGTCTCCCCTTTGCTCTTCGCTCGGCTGCACGGCTACGACGGTTTCTTTTCGTCGATACCTCCGCTTCACGGTCGACGGGGTCCAATGTAGCGGACTGCAAAGGTCGCGATGTCGCAGGTTATTGCGTTTTTAACTCGTCGATGATCGGTGTATTGCTTCCACGGCGCAATACGGAGGTATGTCGGAGATTAAAGGGAACTGAGGATTTAAAAGGTTCTTCGGACGCTGGGGGTTCGCAGCGGAGAACCGTGTTCGGGATTTTCTGCTTGCCGTGTGAACGAGCGAGGTGGGGACTGTTGAAGTTCGAGGAATCACGTTCGAGAAACGAGGCTTCGATCGCAATTCGTCGTACAATGACTCGTTTGTTGCTTCGTGCCGAGGTTTTATTCTGTCGCCGGGTGGGAAGCTCGGGGGATTTCGAGGAATTCGCGAGAAAGTTTCCCCGGAGTCGTTCGAGAGACCGTGCAAAACGCCGGCGTGCTTTAGAAAACTGCACGGTTTTTATTCGTGCGGCAGTTCGTCCGACGACACGGAGATGTCATCATTTTTTATGCCTTGGGATATTTAATGCTGAGTTCACGGCCGACTGTGCGCGTTTATTAAATCGTCGAATCGCGAATGGTACTTTCAGCGATCATATTTCTCGTTGTAAAACCGCGGCGAGCGTGTGGAGAGTTTTGGATTACACGAAAATCTAGCGTTAAAATATGATCCGCTTTTGTATGAAACACTGTTATACTGCATTTCAATAATCCACCGCGAGTGCTCTTGTGATTCTGAACACGATTTCCCAACTTCTCCATTTAATTCGTCCTACAATGGCCTCGCCTATGTACATATGTAATTTCTACCACTTATCCCTGCACAAACGTTTCGAGTTCTTATTAGAGATTGTATTCGCGGTAAATCGCGAGAAATACCCTCAAATTTTTAACGGTAATTCGTCATTTTTTTTACCCGAAATTCGATAAATTACGTGTATAGCAATATAGCGCGTGTGTGCGTTCAATAATTCTTTCGACATCTACTACGTTACCAATGAAAGAAAAACATCAATTACGAATAAAGACAAAAACCGAAGTATCTGATTCCCTCGTGAAGAACCAACTCTGATCCAAAAGAAAACTAAAAATCTGAATCAAGTCATCAAAAAAGAATTTACGTATTTTCAAAGAGAAAATATATACAAATGGCATATGATTTCCTAACGACTATCCGACCAGCAATTGTAGAATCTGAGAGGTTTTTTCGCGGCTGGATTATTTTGTACAAATATTAGGTCGCAATTAGGAGACCAAAGTTTAAACAAATTATGTTATTCGCATGCTTATTTGTTAAAAGAGTTGATAAGCAAAAAATATTTAATTATGTATGTAAGTTAAGATGCTTTTAGTTGTGTGCGTGTGGTGAAGATCCATATTTAATAAGTATGTATATGTATTGTGTGTTATATCATTTTATATTTTATGTTCAGAATAATTTTATTTGCGATATATTTTCTATAATGCTAGATTAGATTTAAAAAAAAATGTTGTCGTTAATATTTACTCATATTTTCAATACCTTAAAAAATACCTATAAACTGGTTTTGATTGAAAATTTTACCGAATTACCAGTAATTGAAAAAGTCGGTAAATTTACAATCCCTAAGTACTTAGTTATTATCCTCTTGCAACCAAAATTCATTACAGGGGAAAGAAATCACACCCACCCATTTTATAAAAAAAAAAGGAAGAAAAATACATCGACCAATACTACAAGAAAAATACCGCATCCTTTATTTTCCAATTTCAACCATTCTGCACGCCCAAAGATTAAATCAGAATACACGCTTATTCGTCCCACCAATTGCCCGCCACCAGCCACCGCAGTATCGGAAGTCGCTAGAAATTAATAGCCCGCGCAAAACCTGCGGGTGCATCACGTGCCGAAAAATCCCCGAAACGCCAGCAGCGATCCCAACGACACGCTTCGAATTGAATGGAAGGAATCACGCGAAACAGAACGGGGGACGTTGCACGCGAGACGGAGAGCGCGTTCGTTCATCCCGCGTCTCGGTAATTTTCACAGGAATAAATAGGCGACCGATGTATTAGCGGGCCGATTTTCGGGCATGAAAAAGGGACTAGGGAAATAAAAAGACGGAAACGGGAGGCAGGGCGGTACCATCGACGCGTTGCATTTCGGGAGTCCGTCGTGGAAAATGGCCAACGAAAATTCCTCCCGGGAGGGAGGAAGGAGGGTGGAATAAAAAACCGATGGCACGCGGTTTTTTCCCCCGCGGCGAGCCGATGGTCAGGCAAATCGTTACGAAGCCATTTACCTACCACAGTCGGATAATAATCCGTCGGATCGATTTGACGATCGACGAACGTCCGTGGGCACGAGCGTTCCACGGGAATCGTAATTATTTCGACCGGTGTGTTCATCGTGGCGAATGAGTCCTGAAATTTTACGCCCGCCGGGAAAGGTGATATTCATGGATCCTAATGTTACAAACGGATGAGTGAGGGATGATTCGGAGCGTGATTCGAAGCGACGCTGTTGATTCGAATCGAATCAGGTGCGCGATGGTGAATGAAAGATGGGAATGTAATTTATCTGGTAACTGTTTCATGTTTTTCCTGATAGATAGGGTAGAAGCCCCAATTACTGACACATTAAGGACTGACTCTAATATTATTGCATAGTATCTGTATTTATTGACTAAAAGTATAAGTTTTTTATTTTTTTTTATTATGGTTTAATATGTTTACTTCATGAAAAACATTTTGTGGGTCTTAGAATTTCTATTTTTATATATAAATTCATTAATCTAAAAAACATATTTCTAGATCTATTACTGACACCTCTAAAACGTGTGTGACTGAATTACTGACACCCCAATTACTGCCAGCTAACCTAATACTGTTTATTACTCGTTTTACGGTTATGTCGTCTCATGTGCATGAGCAACCACTGCTATGACAGTAATACCAAAATGCTTCAAACGCTTGTACCAATCACTATCACCCATATATTAATTAAAAAGGCTTAATTAATCGTTATATTACGATCGTTGTGACTTTCTATGATACTTATATTGTCCTAAAAAAATATTGTTTATTATGTAAATAATTTAAATATAGTAATTATAGCCCTTTCTTTAGTGCCCTGTTTTCTCTTTCACTAGTAAGGAAGTCGCCATTTCCACTGTTGTAATCAAATTAAAATTTTGTATCGTCTTATAGAAATTAATGAAAAAAAAATATTAAGTGGTGCATTTTCTAGCGTATAGATTATAGGTTGAATTACATAATTCTTTTTGTGTATGACTTTACAACGTTTATTTATTCGTTATTTTCAGTAAAATAGCTTAAGGTGACAGTAATTGGGTAGGTGTCAGTAATTGGGGGTTCTACCCTAGATTGTTTAAGGGGTTAGCTCCCCTCAGGAGGTAGATAATGTATCGATTCTTTGGGAATTTATTTCTGAAAGTACATGCATATTTTTATGCAATGTTTTTTATATTCAAATGAGAGACACTTTAACAGATTATTATATTACGTTTTGGTATAAAAATATTTATTTATTGCACAATTACAACTGGTTTCCCGGAAGCTGTTTTTAGAAACACGTTTTGCGGTGACCAACATTATTCGGAACTGGGCTATCTGAAATCAAAAAACGAAGAAGATTTAGTTAGTACAATAGTTTATCTAGTCTTTAATCGTTCCGTTTTATAAAATATTAATCTGGGACAAAATGGCAGATGTTTTAAGTTAAATGATCGATTTTCGTAGAAAAATACACTGATTTTTCATCAAAAACATCTGCCATTTTGTCCCAGATTAATATTTTATAAAACGGAACGATTAAAGACTAGATAAACTATTGTACTAACTAAATCTTCTTCGTTTTTTGATTTCAGATAGCCCAGTTCCGAATAATGTTGGTCACCGCAAAACGTGTTTCTAAAAACAGCTTCCGGGAAACCAGTTGTAATAAATAAATATTTTTATACCAAAACATAATATAATAATCTGTTAAAGTGTCTCTCATTTGAATATAAAAAAACATTGCATAAAAATATGCATGTACTTTCTGAAATAAATTCCCAAAGAATCGATACATTTTCTACCTCCTGAGGGGAGCTAACCCCTTAATACGGTGTCAAAGAAATGGTGGCTAAACTATCTTTGTTATTGATGGTTGAGAAAAATCAGGTGTGGTGTGAAGGATAGAATATTTTTGGCTGATTTTTTATCGACTTGGTGAGTACATTTATTTATTTGTCAATTTATTGTGAAGAAGGAGAGTAGAATTTCGATTAAGGAAACGTGTTTATTAAAGAAAAAATGTACCGTGATCAAAATATGTAAGGGATGCTAAGTAATGTTTAATTACAAATGTGGAGCTTTTTTAAAAAAAAAATGAGGTAAGTTTGGTAGCATTAGAGATTATTTTCTACGCTTCTGAAAAGACTTAAAAGTGAGATTTATGTAAATTTTTTTTTCATGTTTTTGTAAAACCCTCTGCTCCTTACGATGATTATTTTAAATAAGAAGCAATAAACCTGCTCACACTTTTTCAGTCCGACGGGCGAGTTTGGACTAATGCACCCGCGCAATAAATAATTGTAATTGTAAAATTCATCAGCGTAAACAGCAAGAAGCATGAAAAAACAGCAAGGAAAACCCGTTTGCATATTTTCCACGCAGATTACATCAAGAACACATTTTATGTAGAAAATACTATACTGCAGCATTATGCGCACCTGTTTCTGCGTACATCACGCTGATTTACATTGCTGACTGCAAATATTACGCTAATCCATTTTCGATACCTAATAAAATGTATCTGTCGTTTCGCCTATGTGATTTGTGTAGCTAAACGTTAGCCAAACCAAAAAGTCGAAACCACTACCTTATAACTTCTAGCGTCACGAATAGTCATAAATAACCAACGTTGAAGCTCCAACTTTCGAATTTTCTTCCCCAGGACACACAAAATCAATGTTACATCGGAATACAGGAATGCTGAGCCCATTTTCCTCTTACGCGTTATAATATAGACAACACGAAAGATATCGAAATAAGCTGTACGGATAATGGCACTACACCGTGTTAGTGAACTCTCCTTTTGCTCATTTTTCAGTAACAAATAAGTCTGTGAAGAGTGAAAAAAAAAACAGAGAAATTTAATTAAAACATATTGAGACTACAGATATTAGAAACGTGAACTAGAATTGCAGAAGTATTACCCAGAATTATTTCCCACAAAACGTATTAAAATATCGATAAAAAGATTTATCTCAATTCCGGTTGACCTTAAACCTCGATGCAAGCTGGGAAATAAAGCTGGAAGCACCGATGGGGCGTCAACCGCGGGGAATGCTGGAAAATCTTTGAAATTCGTCGATGACAATGACCGCACAACGGGGCTGCCGATTGGCGGTGAAAAAGCATACCACGCGAATCGCGGTTTTCGATCGGCGCCCATGATTCTTCCCTGTTCTCATCCCCTATCAAGCGACGTTACTCTTTTTTCCACCGCCTGGAAGCTCACGTGGCCGATGAAACATTTTTCCATGGACACGGACGTACGTCGACGCGTGGAATGAAACGAGGTTCGCCGATTGAAAGCTTTTTAATGACCAGATGAAACGGCGCCGGGCCCGAACTTTGTGGAGGCAAGTGTGGCAGCCCTTTGTGCCTAATTTCGAACGAATTGCTTCTAATACCTTTTCAATATCCACTAGCGTTCGATTGGAACTAACAGAAATATCGTAACGCCTTTATTAGAGTGGTGGTTAAAATCCAACTTTTAAAATATGGCTGGGACACCCTAACTTTTTGTTGTCTATACCTACTGAAAAACGGGCGTGGTTAAAATTTTATTCGCAATAGAAATTGTGAATTTTGAAAATCTAAGTTCAAATTCGTTGTTAGCAGTCAGCAGAACCCCTGGGAATAATTGTTTAAATTATCAGACTGACATAAAAGTCCGTACATCGAAGCGTATGGGCTGATGCGTTAACAAATTTTCACTTCTTTGACCTCCCATATCTCAGAAACATAATTATTGTCATCTCAACTTGAAAATTTCGTGTGATTGATGTCTCATCATAAGGTATCGTTTGGAATAAAATTCAGTTCCAAAATCTTGAGACCAAAAGGAGTCGATTTCTTGGGTCACTCTTTACTTTGTAATAATATTCCAATGTTAATCTAAATGTGTTCAAAAAATATAATACGTCTAAAAGAAAATTGCATTTTTCTCTTAAAACCACAAAATTCAATGCCTGGTGGCAACTAGAGCTATTCTTTTGGCCCGGGTATCCGGGTACCCGGGTACTCGGGTACCCGGTGAGACCCCGGGTAGACAAAAATTACCCGGCTACCCGGGTACCCGTAGAATACCCAACTACCCGGGTACCCGTGCGATACCCGGGTAAATGATCATCGATTTGACAGCCGATCGTCTTTCGACTTCCGATCATTTTCGGCTAACCTCAGTAATGAACGGAATAAACGTCAAGCAATTGAATGTGTGTGTGTGCACGTTAAGATTATGAATATTATGATAAAATGTTTAATTGCTTGAAGTTTATTCCGTTCATTACTGATGTTAGCCGAAAATGATCGAAAGTCGAAAGACGATCGGCTGTCAAATCGAAATTCTCAACTATCTCATCACATCTAATTTACTCGGGTATCTCATGGATACCCGAGTAATTTTTGTCTACCCGGGTAGCCGGGTAATTTTTGTTTACCCGGGTAGTCGGGTATCTCACGGGTACCCGACGGGTACTCGAGTACCCGGCGGGTCGGGTAGTAAGAGCTCTAGTGGCAACCCCTAATATGTAACTGAAAAAATCAAATAAATCACTTACTCATAAGGGTGAACACTATGACATGGTGCCCCGTGAAAAAATACAAAAACCAATTTTTGGGATCAAATCGACGTGCGTTACGAAAGGTAGCACGTTTCAATTTTCTTACGAAAAGTAGCACGTTTGCCTTCGTTCTCACGAAAACTATCACGTTTCGGTTTTCGCTGCGAAAACTAGCACATCTGAGCGGTTTTCCACGAAAAATAGCATGTTTCGTCTTTCGCTGCGAAAACTAGCACGTTTGAGCGGTTTGCCACGAAAACTATCACGTTTCGGTTTTCGCTACGAAACCTAGCACGTTTGAGCGGTTCGCCACGAAAAATAACATGTTTCGTCTTTCGCTGCGAAAACTAGCACGTTAGAGCGGTTTGCCACGAAAAGTAGCATGTTCGCGTTTACCCCGCGTTCGCAATTCCCGCACCCTCCCTTACTTAAATTATGTAGATTCAAATTTTCATATGTGTTGTCTTTTGGAGATTAGATGGAATTATTATTTATTAAACAATATTTTCAACAGTTGAATTCTTTTAAACTGCCCACGCGCTGAAACGCGATAGTTTCTGCAGTCTGCAGTATAATTCAAAACAAGCTATTCTTCGTGGCCAAACCGGATAATACGTTAGTTTTCGCCATAAATTCCCAAACGTGCTATTATTCGTGGCGAAACAGTATAACGTGCTAGTTTTCGTCGCAACAGTACGAAATGTGCTATTCTTCGTGGCGAGGCAGTCAAATGTGTTAGTCTTCGCGGCGGAAGACCAAACGTGCTAATATTCGTCAGAAACGATGGAACGTGCTTCTTTTCGTGGCAAACCAAAACGTGCTACTTTCCGTAAGAAAATTGAAACGTGCTACTTTTCGAAACGCACGTCGAAATAAGCTCCACCCTAACCTTTGTTATTTAAAATAAAATTGTTAAACTATTGCATGAAAGAAGGGTGCGCGAGGAGTTATTTTCTGAGATAATCACAAGTCGAGATAATCAAGAGTGGCGAGAATCGTGTACATAGTCCCGACGAACGGGGCTGGGCGGCGGGACAACAACGCGATGCGGACACCATTCGTAGCCGACGACAACTTCGTGTCGACTCTTTTGTTCTCTCTCGCACGTTCTCGGATTCTCTCACTCTCGACTGAAGGATTCCAAGAAATGGTGGGGATCGTGAGCGGGACTATTGCGCATGGTAAAAACGGGACAATAACGACGAATTACTGTACAAATCGAAAGGCAGAAAATATTAGCGACGTAAAAAGAGAAAAGAGCAGCAGCAAAAATATTTCTATAATATACGGTATTTCTAATATCCACTTCGTGAACATTCCACTTCAAGCTCATTGTCAGCAGCCATCAAATACCCTTGATTAAAACGCTCACTTTTGACAGGCGCGTTACATCGTGAAGCTTTCCGATCATAAAGGGTGGTTCATACCCAGCCACGCGTGTACACATGCGTGCGTGTTTACATCAGTGTACACGGGCGGCCAATGTGTGCGAAACCAACGGAAATGCACGGTCATTTAACAACCGAGGGAGGTGAAATGACTTGCCGAGGGCTAACGCAATCAGCATTCCCGGTTTAATGAGCCCCGTATCCAGCTTCCCTCCTTCTCTCGAGTCTCTGCGGCACCAGCCATCCCTTTCCATTCCCAGGAAACGCAGGATACTTCCCTCGTACTCTCTGCCCATCCATTTCCCCTTTTTTCGCAGGCACTTTCCATTCCTGTCTCACGAACTTTCATTTCTTATCATACTCTCCCTGACCATCATCCCTCTCCGTTCCACACAGAACTACATTTGATACTCCCCATCTCCGTCCCTCTCCGCCATAAAACCTTCCACCCCCTTTCTCCCTTGAACCACCCCCGACGCGCTGCATCCGTCTTGCAACTCTGTTCGACAACCTGACGCGGTTCCATTTCTGTCTTTCAATGGGACGAGCTCGCCGCCGCGAACGGGGTAATTGCCACCCCTTTGAAAACAGACAGCCGTGTCTACGGATCCCCGATAGAGGGGTGGACGGAGAAGGGGACGAAAATCTCCGTGACACGGTGAAGTGCTGAAAAGTGTTTCGATGTGCTCGAGCTAATCGGCCCGTTAAAGCCTTCCTCGTCCCTTGTCTTGCCAGCCGGGGCCGGCGCGGCATCGCGCTACGAGGGTAGGAAAAGGAGGAAAGAATCGAGATTCGACGCTAGCCGGGGCTGGGCTTAATCTTTTAACGTTGTCGCGTTGCCGGGGCTCAGTTGGGATGATTGAGGGATCGGCAGAGGTTCGCAGTAACGCGTCAAGGGAGGGTCGTGTGGCGCCTAGAGGGTTGCGCGGTTGGGGGTTGATAAAGCGATGGGAAAGAAAGAAAGTTTGGGCTGAGTGCTTTGGCAAGAAATTAAGGGGAAGGGGGTGGAATATGGGCAAGATTCGATTTTTGGAAATTAGAGCTCTTACTTTTTGACCCGTCGGGTACCCGTCTACCCGAAACAACTTCAAGCCATTGAATGTGGTATTGTTCGATCATTTTTGGCTAACATCAGACTATACCACAGACAATCACAGATAATACTACATTCAATTGCTTGAAGTTATCCCGGGTAATGTCCGGGTACCCGGGTACCCGACGGGTCAAAAAGTAAGAGCTCTATTGGAAATATCGATGGCGTTGGTATTTGTTTCGTGAGTGGGTAATTGCTATGAGTTAGGGCTCTTACTTTTCGCGGGTTTCCGGTTACCCGGGTGCTACCCGGGTTTGCGGGTAATACGGTTACGATTACCCGATACTCGTGTTATACGGGTAATCGACGAAATACCGGTTATTGCAGTGGATCATAACAAACCTCTTATTATACCTTTTTGTTTCATGAATATTGTTAGTTATAAATTATTAGTAATATTGCAAGTTGCTTCTGCGCTGTCATCCTCAGTTTTTGAGAAATTCGATTTTGAAAAAAACCGCAAATTTGCGCAAACAGTAATGAATAACTATTACTGTCTCGACACTAAAGATGTTCAACGTTGAAAATTTGCAGTTTTTTTTTTCAAAATTGAATTTCTCAAAAACTGAGGATGATGGCGTCAAACGGTTTGCGGATTCGTTTTCGGCGCTCCAAAACATATAAGAAACGGCTATTAAATGTTACAAGTCCAGATGGCTGTCGAACTGTGTTACCCGTACCATACGGGTATCGAGTACCCGTAACCGTATTACCCGCAGACCCGGGTAGCGCCCGGGTACCCGGGTATCACCCGGTTAACCGAGTACCCGGGTCACCGGGTATCAAGAGCCCTAGCTATGAGTGCCGAACTGCATGGAGAAGAAGACTGCGAGAAGAAGACAGTGTCTTCAAATCTCATTGGAGATGTTTCTGACGAATTAAGATAAGAGAATAATAGCTCATTAAAAGGAAAAGGTGTTAAACAGTTTGAACAGACTTTAACACAAATGTGACTAGAGTGGAGAGAATCTGTACCCCATACACCTCCACATTAACGCCAAGAACATCCCCCTGAATCAGCAATCAGCCAAGAAGATTCTTCCTTGCACCCTTATTGGGCAGGACTGTACCGCCATTGGAGGACACCATCGGCGTTAATTACAACGCGGAAAGCCTTAACGTGGGCGCGAACGAGGAAGCAATAATTACGATATTATCCGTCAATAGTGCCCCTGTTGGCAACCCCTCGCCGCGGATTCTCCAGCCGAAAACCAGCGGTATTCTCACCAGCCAGCCACCGTCCCTCCTACCCGCTTGGCTTCCGTTGCCCGTGCCCGTAAATCGATTACTCGTCGCCGCCTCGAGTACGGCGTTCGTAAATTAGCGGCGGGGGCGAACGAGCGTGAGCGAGAAGTGGTTCGACAAGATGGTACAAAGTCGAGGGTCGGCTTCTTTACGAGGGGTGAGCCGGCGGGTGTGGTTAAGCGGCGGGCTTTAGTGGCACTTACCATCGCAAACATTATTTTATCATTTTAATGGCTGCCGAAGTGTGGGCGGAGGGCAAAAGTGCGGGGAGCTCGATGAAAGAAAAGGAAGGGGCGAGGAGCACGGTGGCCCCGGGACGATGAAAGGCGGAGGGAGCGAGGGGTGGCTGGAGCGCGATAGATGCAACGATAAGCAAATTGGATACACCGGCAAAGGGAAGGGTGGACACGAGGGGAGTAACGTTTATTCTTTTGCGAGTTCTTCTGGATAAAATGTATTAGTTTCTCGAGTCTCGACATAATTTATTGATGACGCTGTAATTTCAACCCCTTGACCAGTGAGTGAAAAGAGAAAATGGGAGGTGATCTGGAAATTATAGGGGTAAACAGTGTAGTTGTTGGCCACCTGGCAGTGATTGGCCTTTTTTTTAAAAACATGAATATTAAGAAATAATGTACATATTGTACATTATGCCTTTTATAATAAACATATTCAGATACCTTCTACTTTCATGCGTCGAATGCAATCACTGTTTCGCTAATAATTGTTATACTACGTGTAAAAAATAGACGACTTGAAATCGATGCTTGAAAACTACAGTGATTGAATTGAATAGCCATATGGTTACATCAGGCAATTCTTAGATAATTTAATGCATTTATGATATATATATATATAACTCTCATATTCGTTATATAGACGAATAAAGGTTTTAACTTTATAAAAAATGATTATTTATTCATTAAAATTATACATTATTGCAGAAATTATAGGTGGCCAAGAACTGTAATGTAAATAATGTATCAGGACAGTCATTGGCCACGAGGCCAATGGGTACCTAACAGTCATAGCAGCAGTGAAATAGCTGTGTTGTGATTTTAAAAGGTTATGTTTTAAAAGAAAATACTATTAATACAATGTAAAAGAAGGTGCAATACTAGCTAATATAGAAACATTTAAATAGAAAAGGTATTATAGGTTATATATTTTTAATAATATTACATCACATTTAGTTCCATTTTATGAATATATCCATTTTTATTTAATAATTTAAATCCTGTTTCTAACCGAATTAATTCATTATTTCATAATTAGGTCTTAGAGCATTAAGAATTAGGTAGGGTATATGTTACATATAGGTTATGAAATAGTGGCCAATAACTGCTAAACGATCGGCCAATCATTGCCTTCGTCTGGCCAATAACTATGTGTTTTGATAGGAAGCGTATTTTCTGTAAAATTTTTGTGGATCCTTCTACTCTTTCTTTAAACAAATTCTATTTCTAGACTATTAGAGTCGTTTACAGCTATTAACACTAATTGTGTTCCTAAAGATAGCAAAATAAGACTTATAATTCAACGCTTATGCGAACCTCTGACTTAGGTGGCCAACAACTACACTGTTTACCCCTACGAGAACTTGGACGAAGGTTAAAAAAAATCGGCGAAGATGGACGAGCAAAAGTATGTTAAAAGGGAGTCAAATCGCAGGAGACGCAGAAAGGAAGCGAAGGTTGATATCGAAGGAGGGAACGAGGCATAATTCGAGCCGGCGCGGTGGTCTGAGGTTTCGTCCTAACCTTACTCCCTTTAGATTCCTTCAGCCTTCATCCCCCATCCTGCCACCTACAATTGACCCTCGCCCCCGGCCCGCCGTCTTATATAAGATTACGCTTGTTACGACAGTCTCCGCTCGACAAGGCAGCCTCATCCGTCCGCCCGGCGTGTTGACTTCGTTAGGAAGGACGAGCCGCTTTAATTCACTACCCTCTCGAACCCCCTTCCCTTGCCATCCACACTCCGAGCCTTAACTCCCTGCCGAGGCATCCGCGCACATCTCAGCTTTTCTCGGTCCTCTGACAAAAGATTTCGTTGTTCCTCTCTTCGTCCCCCGTTCCGCCCGCCTCTCCACCCCCGCAGCCACCCCCGCTATCGATTCGCTTGCTCTATTTTGATTTAATGCCCGGCTCGCTGCGCGACACGGAAACGTCAAGAAGGCATCAAGGGACGCAAGGTACACCCGATGAACAGTTACACGGCCTGCTTTCCGATTCTACGTTAACCTATTCCGTCGATCTTGTATCGCTTCCGTCGGGCCTCCCTTTCAGCGACTCTTCCTCTCCCTGGTGATTGAAAGAACATCTTTGTTCACGACAGATGACGAGCCGACTTCCGCTCCCAATTTCGAGGCAGCAGCCCCTTTGTGCCTCATTCCCTTTCACTCGAACCCCTTTAATTTTCAGGCGTTCATACGATTTTGATGTTCGACCCCGTTCCGTCTCGGGAACCATACGCCCATCTCCTCCCCCGCCTGCATTTTAATACCACGATTGCGCGCCCGGCCTGTGTTATCGCGTAACTCGACCTTTAAATACCTGTCCCTCTTTGCCGACCAGGCCGCCGACTTTTTAAACGAAGCACACTCGCAGCCCTTCGTTCCTTTGTCGAGAGGCCTCCTATTTCGACTTCCGGCTCCACGTAGCCACGCTCGTTCCACGTCTCGAACGTCTTCCGCGGGCGATTCTTTTTCTTCCCTTTTCTTTCGACTTTCCCATCGACTATCTTGGCGCTAGGTCCACCCCTGTCTTGAAATATCCATCATCCTTGAGGCGAGATTTTTTAATAAAACTTCCAGCAGCCTGCTGCCGCCACCTCCTCCCTTAATATGCTCTCATCCCATCTATAATGATCATCTACGGAGCCGCTGATTTGCCTGCCAACGCTTGCCCCCTCTGTCCCCGTCATTCCCGCCGACCGTTCGTTCCCAACCCCCCCGTGCGCAGGGGATCGATCGATTCCACAACCGGGATCCATTGTGGCCGACACTCGACCCCGGACAATACATCGGCTGGAATGTACACACGTCGGGTATACACGATGTTATAGCATCGCAATCGGGGCTGAACGTAACAATGGACGTCTGAGAACGATTTGACTTTGTGCCTAACAAGAAAATATGTTGCCCGGCCATTCATGCGGACCGATCGATCCTACCGCGGCCAAATGGCAGCTTTTCCGACATGTTTGTCCGGGGAAATTGGATCCATTAGGTTTAGAGGCCGCGGTGAAGAGCGTGCTTAAAACTGACGAAGCTCTGGCGCTATTTAGCGATGCATCGAGGGATCCAGGGAAATCTTGGGAGCCTCCGGGAGACTGTCAACTAGATACATTCTGAAGGCGGGAAGAAACTGTAGATAAAGGTGAAAATTCGAGTGACTGTGTTGTTGGGAGGAAATCTCCCATTGAACCGTAATTAAGCGTTGGAAATATATTTCTCTGTTTAGGGATACTAGACGGGGAAGAAGAAGGGGTGCAGTGGAGGCGTATGGTTCTGGAAAAAAAGAAGAAAGGAAGCCCGAGATGAAGGAAGAAGAGGAAAGGATAACACAATTTGGAGTTGACTCTCTCAGAAACACTCGCGCACACAATATATGTAACCCCATTTTGAAGCTGAGAGGCAAAGAAATAAACCTAATTAGTGGTGATTATAAGGTGATTAAAAATGTCGTGGTATAGTTTTCTATTTGTAGAGAAAATTTGGTAAGTGTCTTTTAATTTTCCTGCTGAAAGAGAATTATATACCAATCCATTGCGGTGTTAACAATTTTTATGAAACCATGATGATGCTTCTTGTGAAGCTTTTTATATAAAAATTGTGGACGTCGAGAATCGCCGAATGTAGGTTTCGTAAAACACCGAATCCTCGACCAATTTTTGAGGAATTTTCCAGCGGTTTGGCGTAATCGATGGAAATGATATATCGTCGCGGTGAATATTCGCGCGCGGACAATGCAACGCCAGTGTATAAACGCTGTACACACATCATGTTGAGGTGTCGCGGTCCGAAATGATTGCGTCGGACCCCGTTTGAGAGCTATGATTGATTTAAGCCTGTGATGCACAGATACGCGAATTTATAGAGTATCTTCTTCCACTTCTTTTCAGAGGAAAATCAGGAGTGTACATACCTGTACTATTAAATTAGCAGAGATAAGTTGCAGGAGAGAATTGCGGTTTTTTGTCAGATAGACGAAATAAACGCTTCGAATTTTCTGCTAATTTGTTATTTTCGGCACTCTGTTCCGATTAAATATTTGAACTCATGAACTTACAAGTTGAGGCTTCATTTATAAATTACTTTAATCGGGACAGTATTTAGATTATAACACTTTAGTATTCGGGAATATTATTTAATCATACGAAACAGGGTAAGGCAAATGAATAACGAAACAGAAGATATAAAACCGCACAAAGTCTGTGTTTCACCATTGTGTGGATCCGAAAATATATTCTCAAACAGTATATTTTTTTAACATGTATGTACTATCTTTAAATCAGGCAACCCGATTCGCTGCAAACAGTATCCTTGTTCGTGTAGGTAATACGTAGCTGGTGTTGTAGTCGTGTGATAAAAAAACAGTTAAAAATGAACACAGCAACACAGGATTGACGAGAACGAGTTTGCTTTTGCACAAAAGGGGTCAGCTCGAAACTCTTTGGCGTATTTTTGCCGGGATGCTTTGACAACTTACGTTTGTTCTCAGCGTCAAAGCAAGCGAAAGGTACACACAAAACCACTTTCCCAAAAATTATTTTACGCATACAATACTGTCTAATTGCGTCAGTTATTTATCGCGACGAAGAATATTTGTGTCCTTCTGAGGTATCGAAATACATTTATAAAGTTAAAATCACGAGTTTGAGAGACTTTTTAACCAGATAACTTTAACCGAATCAATAGATAACTTTTTCCAGTAACAAATATTTTTAATTCTGCTTAAAATAGAATATCATTTATAGGCAATTAGAAACTACAGGTAATTTCATCGCGTCCTTTCATTAAACAGTTTCTCTGATACCCGATTGCTTCTTCCCGCGCTTAATGTTGAGTTATACGACTCCACCTATCTAATTTCTATCGCCAGCAATTAGACAAAACACTAGGGAAGCGAGGAACCCATCGATATCGTGATGGTCCCCACAGATCTACAGTCGCCAGCTCGTGTCGCGATCTCTTTCGTAATCTCGACAGGCCATTCCGCTTGATTGGATTCACAATTCAATTATCGTGAGTCCTCGCGACTGGCGATCGATGGAGCCATGCAAACGAGCCCTATTGCTCCTCTGCAAAACAAGCAGGTAGACACTGTCTACCATATCGTAGAAACAGGGGCCAAGTATTCCAGTTCTCGTCAATCAATTGTGAACCCAGCGATAGGAATCATTCGACGATATATTTCTAATGAAACCAGTCTTCTCCATTTTCCCGCCTCCCGTGATTCTTTCAACAGATATTAATGAATGTCTACTGTTGGAAAATAGACGGAATTTCATTTAAACCAATGACTTTTTCATGTGGTGTATTAATTTATATTTCAGAAATCAAGTATTTCTGGAATAGTACCTTCCAAGCTTCGTTTTGGGAGGCCAAAAATAAGATATACGATAAACAATTAATATTGTATTATTTAAAGTATTGTTTTAAATAGGGTGACTGTACCTAATATCGCCAGTGTTCCTAATATCGCCACTCGCTATATCTCTTAAAGTAAGCTCTAAAATTTATCGGTTATGCACTGAATTAGTACCTAAACATATGTAGGAAGATATACTATAATTGCAGCATCATGTGATCAACAATTACAGAAAGGGAAGGATTTTAGAGAATCTTAATAGTGTAAAAATTTATTGGACTATCACAATTTTACGTCACATTCGGAGAAGGTAAGTCTAATAAATCTGTGAATGCAAGAATATCTACTAGAAATACCTAATTAATGATGTACTTAAGAAATGAAATTGATTCAAATATTTTTCATAATGAAAATAGCGTTTTTCTTTTAGCAGTATGGGTGTTCTCAATACCGCCTACCGGAGAACAATGGTTTCGATGTAATGCTTGTTACAGGTGAGGTCACGAAATGTGCGGAGCCACCGAAATAAAATTTATTTGCCCAATATGTACATCGGAACGTAAAAAATAAAATATTTTAAAAATCTATATTTTCAAATTTCTATATTATTCTAATAAAAATGAAATCAAAGATGGATAAAAAGACATTTATAGAGCAAGAAATAATAAAAGCACATGTGAAAATGACTTTAAAAACTCATATATACATGAATTAATCAATATTTCTTGAGTAGGTGATATTAGGTACACTTTTTTCAGGACCCGATTTTTGCATGTCTTACGTTTTTTGAGTCCTAATTAACAATTTGTAGGTTTCAACGATTCTAACATATGCTACATGAAAGATGAATAATTTCTCTTTACTGTGAAACGAACTGCATGGAAAAATATTAATTATTATTCAATCGACAGCGATTTAACTTTTGCCTGGCGATATTAGGTACAGTCACCCTAAAGCAAGTCGTTTTTTTTTTAATTTTCCTTCTCATACTTTAATATCGTATTATCGTAGAAGGTATTTTTAGTGATGTGCGAAGGTGTGTTTAGTAATGTAATTTTAAGTGATCTTCAAGTGATACACTCTGCACTACAAAACTCATATTTGCTTAAGCCCTCTGAACACTCTCCCTTCGTCTAGTGACTCTCCAACTATAACTGCACTCCCGGATCACCTGACTTCATTAACCTCCTTCTTACACAAATACAAAATATTCTTGACACACAGACAGTCACTGGATCCACCTCCTATCTACATTATCTGCAACGCATCAATTTTCCCTCATCAAACCTGTATATTCGCCATTAAATCGTGCTACCTAGCGATTAGATGGTTAATTTAACGAAGCTGTTAGGATAAAAATGATGATTTTATCTCGACATGGTAATTCTAAAAATAAAATACATTTGAACCATGAAAATAATTCCCACCATTTTCACATCACGATTCCCTGCTTCTTGCTTATGTTTCACCGAATCAATATCCTCCGCTTGTATTTGCCAACAGTTTCGGCAAAGTAGAAACTGCTCCACATTACAGAACCATATTTGTACGGGACTATTTTCGACTTTAGTCGCTCAGACGCAATGAATAATGAATTCTACCATGATAGCTTCAACGGCGAAACAGGAACGCTTAATACTTCGTTAACCTCGAAAGTTTCTAACAGCGAACTTCCAATTAATTCAAACCAAAGCGTCCAGTGAAAAGTGCATCCAGAATACTTCAAACATCAAAGAAACAGCTCGCGACAAGTACCTGCACCACGGTCCCTCTATAGCAACTATCATAAACGTTCTTCGATAAGCGAAACCCGCCGTTGCTGTGATTGCCCCGCGATCGCAGATTGCATCTGGCCAAGTGAAATAAAAATTTTTAAGATCGCCCTCGTTCGGGATTTGCACGCAACGTTACGTGGATACGTTTCCAGGCGATGCGAGAAACAAGACAGGAGGGTAAGAAACGCGGGGATGGGAGAAGAAACGAAGATGGAGGGCGGGAAAAGAAGAGGAAGCGGAAAGGGGGAGAACAATTCGGAGATTCGCGGCACTAAAATTTCACGACTACGCTGCGGCAATTTCTGCTGATCGAGGGGGTGGCGCTGCTGCTTCCTTGTCTACTCCTGGCGTTGAAGCGGGCCGGGAGATTTCGTGAGGCCATCGAGAATCAACGGTCGGGAAAATGAGTGCCATCTCTTCCGGAACACGCACCGAGAGGATCCGCGAGGAATTCACGAGAAGGCCAAGTGACGAAATTCCGTGACTTACGTACTCGCGGGGAAAGTTCCGCGGGACCGCGGGAAATTTCTTCGAGGGAAACCCCCGTTACCTCGTTGGACCCTGTAATCTCTATACGAAGTGGATCATGGCGGCATTTATGGCTTTCAGCAGGCAGGGAATTTAAATTTAAAAAGTTTCTTCGAGGGGTACCACTGTGGGTTACTCTCTGGCATTCTCTTGCGAGATATTCTGTTTGCGATGATAGTGGTTTTAATTAACATTCAGATGGTATTTTTAATGACAGAAACTTGAAGACTTGGAGCTGTTGATCTAGAAATGAATTTTAAGAAATTCATCAAACTCGATATAATAATATAGGGGTTGTCAATAACTGTCTGTTTATCAAGATCCAAGTCGGACCTGAGCACTTTTGAAATATTATTTTCAAATATACTTTGTGAATAGCTATTGTGTGTACGAGATAATGAAATAAAGAAGTAACGAATATAGTAATATATATTAGTTATCTTAATATATAAAGCAGAAAGTGTTTGTGTGTTTGTCTGTCGCCTAAAAACTTTCGAACGGTAAACTTCGGGGTCACGAAAAGCGTCCCAGCTCATTATGCCTAGCTAATTCAGATGAATGTGACTATTCTCACACAAAAAAAAATTTTTTTTTACAAATCATAATCTAAATTTCAGGCGAAACCGAGTAGTAAAGCATGGTATTACTATATTCAGAAATAAATAATAGTTGAGCAGGGATCTTGTGGTTACATAGTGGCAATATTCTGAAACTGTGGTTTAACCCTCTAGTGCATACGCCTGCCTTAAGGCGGGCACCTGTTTAGTCCAGAGGTTGGGAATTCTCATTTGCCAGCCCAAAAATAGTGCCACAGCGCACATATCGGTCTAAGAAACATGTCACTCTGAGTCTTCAATTTGACAGAAATCTAGTTTGAAGTGCATTTTTGAGCTACACACGCTGCAAAAATTATTATTATTATTATTATTATTATTTCCTCCAAATTGAAAAGTGACATCAGATTCGGTCTTTTCATCCCCAAATGAGAGTAAACTAATTTTTCCAACTGAATTAAAAATCTATGTACTAGAGGGTTAATATTACGACTGCTCGCACTCGATTTTCATTTTCCCAGACCTGCATAGAAGCACTTACTAAAAAATGTAACTTCAATTAAGAAGATTTCTCACAAGTTCACTTCCAAAGGAGCGCAGTACAAAAACGAACTCCCTAAAGTAATCTCGACACGAAAAGGATGAATTTTATAAGGAGGGTTAAAAGAAGATTAATATCCTCATAATTTAGTGTAAACAACTATGTAAGTAGTTTTTAACATTTCTCGAGCGCCACCACATTAAGTGCGATGGCAACGAATAAATAACAGATTAAATTCCTACAAGCGATCGAATAGGGCGATATAAAAGAACGTAAACAGACTAAACGATAAATCCAATGTAAACAAGAAAAACATCAGCATAAAATCTAAAAACACCGATTGCCAGCTTCTGTAACGAGCGATACAGTCATAATCCTAAATTCGATGGAACTCGGCCGTCCTAAAGTGGTAATGATGCACAGCCACCGCAACGTGATCCCCGGTCACGGAGAAAGCGAAAGATCTAACGAGCTTTCCTGCTAATCGCCATCGGCGCTAATACGCCCCCGTGCCGTTACATAATGCGCAGTCGCCGTTAATTAATTAGGAAAGCGTCCCGTTGCGCCGGGCTGGCGTAAAACAAAGAAATCGCCCGCGTATCCACGTGTTCGCGGCGCGGTGGTACATAAAGTATAACCCCGCGTGCCCGACAGCAACAGCCGAATGCGATTAATTAGCGGACGTTAATTGAAAGTAACTAGCACGTTTGACGCGCGTTAGGACGGGACAGAATTCGCCGTGCTTGTGCGCTTAATTTGCTGAAGCCGATCCCGCGAATGCCGGTTTAATTAACGGAATCTGTTGCGAACTGTGATTAGAGTTTCATAACTTCGAGGTACATATCTCCCTCGCGTGTGCGTCTGTTTGACCGTGCTTTCGTCGTTCTTCGATCGATATTTTTCGGTACGTTCGGTCGACTTTCCTCCACCTAGCGAGCAGCTTACCGATTCTCGTAAAATCGGACGCGAGCGTGCGTCCAGGTGTTCGTTGCTCGCGTTCCCGTGAACCCGACATTTAAATCACTTCGGCTGGTGTGAATTTTATAAGGTCCACCGTCGCCTTATCGTCCACTCGCGGATAGCCAGTTACCGTCGCCGTTACAACGGCGTAACATCGACGTTTTTACGGTCCACCGCGTGCACCACTGACAGCTGCGCGTCTCTCAGCACGAAATGAAACGCTGTAAAAGCGTAATGGACGGTGGGGATTATTGTTCGGTGTGCTGCGTGGAAAAATGCTTCTGCTTCTTTGTTTTCGAATCGCTGCGCCCGGTCGTCGGAGTTGTTACCTCGTTGTGCGGAAGAAATGTAAGAAATTTAGTAATTACTCGCATCCTTTCGCCGACAAAGTGTTTGGGGTGTGTTAGAGCACACGTGTATATTGTATTTTCCTGTACACTCCTCGCGTCTTCTTTGTCAATAGTTGAAAGAAAGAATACGTCAGAAATTACTTTTAGGCGCGACTAAGACTGCAGTGAAACTTGTCCCAGGACAGTTCTGGGGTAAGTGCCGTGGGGTTCATCACAGTCCTCTTACCAAAAGGCATAGCCTTCCCCACTCCGTGGCCAGATCCTCCAAGAACAGAGTTCCTATTCAATAGCAGTACGGCGTCGCACAGTGGCGTGTTTTCTAGGGAATTGTGAATAAATTCAATTTCCGATTTGACAGATAATGAAAATGTAAACACATGAAAATGTTCTTAAATGTGTCTAGTATAATGGTCAAAGTTTGGTTTTTCCTTAAAAGAAATACCAACTGCTCTATAAATGTTTAAAGTTGAGCAAAATTTTTGAGGCACTTCTGGGGGCGTTCTATTTCTTCTGTGTTTGGCGTATCAAAAATTGCAACAAATCTGTGGGATAGTTGACAGTATAGTATATTTTAAGGCGAACAAAATGATCCATAGAACAACGTTTTCCGATTTTTTAAACATTTTCTGTAACGTTCTTAGATAAGCACATTTTATTTGCGGCAATTTTACGTATATAAAAAATGTGACACAATGTGACACGCTGAAAGTTGTTTCATAAGGAAGGCAGAAGTGTATACTATCGAATAGAAAAGGAATCAGCTGCTACTAGGCGCAACTTTTTGTGCTAGGTGCCGAAAACCATTGTAAAGTAAAAGTAACTAGGCAGCAAATCGTCTCCTTTTTTATGATTTAAAAGGAGAGGTTCCCTCCGATTGCTTTGGATTTTGAATATGTTTTAGAGGGCCGGAAAATAAGAAATATGTATCTTTTTATTTTGCTCAATTTGCATATTTAGGGAGTAAAACCACCCCTCAAAGTTATAAGAAGAGGTACAAAAATAACTGACCACAAGAATATCATGCACAAAGCAAGTTATGACACAAATGAAACATGGTGTGCAAATAGTGTAGTAATTGTGCAGTAATTCAGTCGTAACATAACTATATTTTTGTTGGTGCCATCGTACGGTTTTAGGGGGTAAAATTACCCCTGGAAAAAAACAGAATTTTATTTTTGTGGAATATCTCGAGAATGGTGAGAGATATCGAAAAGAAGTTAAAACACAAGTTACATCTTTTTTGTGTATCTACAAAATCGAGTAAAATTAATTTTCAAAACATCCATACCTTTCAAGTTACCCCCACCACCAATCCTTAAAATTCAGTTTTTGTATTTTGTAAATATATGCAGAAATACCCATGGATAACCTCTTTTCATACATATAAATAGTTTATGAGTTATGATTTTTTTAAAACAAATAAAACCTTCATTTTTACCACTTTTTAGTTTACAACAAAAATAACAATATATTTGAAATCAGCAGGTCAAAATACGTAGGAATAGGGCATAAAATAATTTATTCACAATTTTTCCCTATAAACACGCCACTGTGCGTCGGGCCGCTTGCCATTCCCATATTCTTTATCTCACTCCAAACAACCGACCCTTCGACACCCGATAGCTGGGAGACCCAACGTGGTCACCAGCCATCGCCCGTCGCCAAGACTGTTTAGTCTCGCGTACCCTCCACAATCAGGACCGCACACAGGCTAAGTCCCTGTCATAAAATCCTCGAAGGCAGGACAGCATGGGGCCATCCGCTCTCGGCCGCCCCCTTAACCCCTCAGCTACCGACCCCTGAAATGACAAACTGACTGTGAGGCCCGGGCCCTCGGAACGAAAACGACACTTTGCTACCTGAGGCCTCGACACTGAAACATCACGGTACAGACAGCCTCTACAGGGTGATTCTGGAGCTCCGCCGGACAATGGATGCGTCCTGGTACCCCGTGGCGAGGTCAAGCCCCCGCAGTGCCCCACCGAATTTTAGGGCTTTCGACCCTCGAAGGGGTTCGAGTGCCTATTAAGAAGTGAGAAATCTTCAACTTCCGCATTTCTCATCAGATCTTTGCGAAAACGACGCCAATTGATTCCTTATGTTTCGCCGATGAAACTGACCCCAAGAACGACGTAATTCGGAAAATAATTAAGGAAATTGCATGAAAAATTAATTTCCATAACCACAAGCTAATTTCGTTAATAATAGTCCGATTTACATGAAATTTGGTATGATTTTCATCAGAAAAACATAAGGAATCTATTGGTGTAACTTCCATTTCGATACGATAAAGAATAAAGAATTTTTTAATACGCTGAAATGAATATTTCACGTTTTCACCCTCGACTTCGGGGGGTAGACCACGATTTGCCGGGGTCCACCGAGGATTCATACCTGTTTCAGAATAAAATAATTCTTTATTCTTTATCGTATCGATATGGAAGTGATGCCGATGGATTCCTTATGTTTTTCCGATGAAAATCATACCAAGTTTCATGTAAATCGGACTATTATTAACGAAATTAGCTTGAGGTTATGGAAATTAATTTTTCATGCAATTTCCTTAATTATTTTCCGAATTACGTCGTTCTTGGGGTCAGTTTCATCGGCGAAACACAAGTAATCAATTGGCGTCGTTTTCGCAAAGATCTGATGAGAAATGCGGAAGTTGAAGATTTCTCACTTCTTAATAGGCACTCCAACCCCTTCGAGGGTCGAAACCCATAAAATTCGGCGAGGCACTGCGGGGGCTTGTCCTCGCCACGGGGTACCTGGGGGCATCCATTGTCCGGCGGAGCTCCAGAATCACCCTGTAGAGTTTCTGGCACTGACGCGGGAGCCGCATTAAGGTCTAAACACACTTGTCAGTTCCGTGTCAGTTCCGTGTCAGTGTGCTATTGGTAAGAAGAAGAGGGGCGTAGAGGGTCTCTTCTTCTTACCACTGGCACACTGACACGGAACTGAGACGGAACGGATATGTGTGTTTAGACCTTTACAAAAAGGGTCCGTACCAGATACTGAGGCGGGCCACCAGTGGAAAACGTTAGGGTCCGTACGAGATACGGAGGCGGGCCACCAGTGGAAAACGGAGGGTCCGTACGAGATACGGAGGTGGGCGACCAGTGGAAAACTTAGGGTCCGTACCAGATACTGAGGTGGTAGCCGAGGGGTTCAATTTGGTGACGCTAACAAATACTACTTAGAATGAATAGTAACTACGACTCTGAAGAACTCGGAATAGACTATACGAACTTTCGAGTCCCCCAAGAAACGTCAAAAGCGTTCGCACGAAAATGTTCGGTAACAAATTCCCGACTAATCTTCGAATGCGCCATCATCTGAACTCCGCCATCGAATTCCAAGATTCCATTAAACCGTTTCACCAGTACACCGACGAGTGTCAGAGATTTCTTCATTTCCCCCTGAATTTCATAAACGCTTCGTGCGTTGCAAAAAAGGCCAGCATTCTGCCGGGACAAAAGTCGAATTTCCCTGCGACCGGGCGTTCAAAAATTCTACGTCGCGTAGGATCGTGGAGGTGACGTTACGCGGGGGAGCAGAGGGCGAGAGCGGAGCTTGTCGCCCAGGAATTCCGCCGATATGTCCCGGCGTCGTTCTTCGACTTTCAGCGGGTGGAGAAAATATTCCATCGGGGAATGGGGGCGGCGGGGGGCGGCTAGATCGAAAAAGAGCGGCAACCGTGTCGCGTTGGGTGGGGTAAGGGGATAAAGGACCGGGAGATTAACGCATCGATTAGTTCGAACACGGCGGGACACTCTTCGGCACTTTGGCGCCGCGTGTGCGCCCCGTTCTTTTTATTATTCGAAAAGCTCCTCTGCGCTGAGCCTCCATCCGGCTAAACCGACGGGATCGAATACCCGTAGACAGCCAGCCAGCCACCGTTAGGCCGAATTTCTCCCTCTGGTATTTCCCGCCCTAGACTTGTTGGTTCGGAGAAATCTGACGAAAATCCCGGGGTATTTTAAAAAGCTCCTTCCGGCTCGATTTCGATGGAACTCGATGGCCGAACGAGATTTCCTTGGCCGCGGAGGAATTGGATTTCGAGCGGGACTTTTTCTGTTTTTTCAGCGGACGGATTAGCGGGCCGGAAGGTATAATTAAGGCAATTTTCCGAGTTATTGGAGAAGACCGCGGATCGATCAGAGGTGTATAAATATTTCGAAGAGCGACGACGAGGTTTGGGTTTTGGGCACGGCTAAAGGGGGAATAGGCAGGAAGTGCATTCAGGAATTTATTTGTGTGGATCGTTGCACGGGTTTGGATAAAGCATTGCTTATTGTATTGTTGCATGTGTCATATATAAATCCCAGGGGAACTATTAAATATATGGCAGGGTTATAAATTACTGTTTATTGCAATGCTTTGAAATGGGAATAAAGGAGTGGAAGCAACTTTGTTTTATGCGTCCTCTTCTGCCTTCAAGAATTTTAATTGAATTGCCTGAATAAAGAAATTAATTTCTAGAATATTAATCCTACGTAATCCCGATCCGAAGAAATAATCATACACCGAATAGCTAACGTTTCGATGAACAAACAGCAAACTACCCACCTCGATACTTTCCCTAAAAGCGAGTAAATTTTTATAATAAATTTGTAAATGTTTTCGAGCAAATAAATATAAATAAATGTACCACAATGTAATTTATTCCCAAGACACCTTCTATCTTAGAATGAGGAGTTTAATTATTGTCGACCACAAAACCTTTTCCTCCATGAATCGATTCGCCACGCAGTGGAAAAATCGAGCATCGATGCGGCATTTCGTCGAACAACGAATTCCATTACCAATGGGAGCTCCAGTCGAACGAGAAACGAAGCATTTTCCTTTCGCCCCGCACTTTCGGCAGGATATACAAAATCAAAAGTTCATTTTTATTTAATCGCTTCGCAGGCCGCCAGAACTTCCCGGTCGAACGCTTATCGCTTGACGTTCTCGCCAGGTAACGAGTTTCGAGCGTATTTTCGCCCGGTAATCTGTTTCGCGGCAAAACGCGATTTTAATGCATGCCCGCGAAATCGCGGCATAATAACTCAACGGGAACTCGCGCGTCCAAAGAAACTCATTAACGGTTTCACTTTTCGATTCGATTAAATTCCGCTAACTAGATGGTTATGAACAATATTTTGCGAGTGCAGACCGGTTTTACCTCTTAATTGATACATGCATTGCGGTGAAATTCTGTTTTCTTAAACGTTCGCGAATATGGACGGTGTCGCGAGGAAATCGCTATGGACTTTGATGAAATAGAGCAATTTTCGATTCAGTCTCTTAAATATAAACGGTAAAGAGAAAACCAAGGGATGTCACAAAACAGTTTTATAGAGAAAATTAAGTTTTAATACCTACTTTAGTCCATCAGTAAAGAATAAGGTTCAATGAACTTAACTGTAGGGGAGACCGGGGCTAGTTGATACAGACGAATTATCTCGACACCGTATATATGTAGCTTCATTTCAATGGGATATGTGAAAATTGTTGATAAATTCTTTCCTACGATCCAGCGTACGTGGGTGTACCTTGACGTTAGCAATCGTTTTTTAACTGTTTTCGTTTATATAAAGAAAAAGTAAATAGTTGTGTTCACTTTCCAATCCGTCTTGAGACGATATAAAGAATTTTATAACCCGAAGTAATTTGGCATCATATTGAGTCTTTTGAAGGTAAGGTAATTACGTTTTGTAATTATGTTTATATGCTCTACATTTTTTTATGGACATGTTTATACATAATGACTTCCTGCGGGGTAAGTTGATACGGTTTCTCTGGGGCATGTTGATACAGTATATTAATTTTCCCCGACTACTTTTAATTGAATTTTTTCTTTATATTTCTTGGAAAATGGTTTGAAATTATATCAAAAAGACAAATCGTGGCGAAATATCGTAGGATGTTTTGGAAAAAGCGTGTGCCGAAATAGAAAAAGACTCAATATTATTAAGGCCATGCACAAAAATATACAATCACGACACAATGAGTTTATTAAGATATAGTAACAAAAAGAAGAAGACACCTCATGTTAAAGTGGGATATTCCAGACATAAAAAAAATGAAAATAAAAATGTTTTTCTAGGTATGTTTGTTTAAAAATCTGTTTGATCTTTGAACTTTTGACTGTTGGAAAGGTATTTAGATTGAAATTATATTTTTCAAATTTATTAGTTACTCATTAAACAGATATTTTAAAGATTTAAAGATCAACTTGCCCCGCAGTGGGGTAAATTGATACACTTTGCCTTCGTCCAAATAACATTTTTTCATTCATTTTGTATGTACTTTCTCAAGTTTTCGCTTACTATATATTAAAGAGGAAGGACCAAAGTATATTTTAGCATATTTGTTATTAAGTAATTGATTCAAACAAAAATGAAAAACAATGAAAACTGAAAAACGTATCAACTTGCCCCGGTCTCCCCTGCATCAGAAAAGAACTGGGCAAAAAGATAATTGGTTTACATTGTTTTTACATCTTTCAAGTGGAACACTGCAGAATACTGTAATAAAATAAATGTCCACTTCTATGATTATCAAAACAAGGATGTGTAAACAGTGACGTCCGAGGGCTCCTGACGTAGTGCAAGCTCGCACTAATCAGAAATACATAGTGCAAGTAGGAAGACTGAGGACATTCCTTGTTTGGTTCCAGTGGAGGACGGACATTCCCTGATTTCAACCAGTGCCTATATCAAATCCTTAACGTCATCTTGCGTGAACATTTCTACTTTATAACCCTTTCTGACTCGACAATACAAACGTTTATGAGGAATGCAGTGTCGGGAAAGCAGTGCGTGCAGAAATCTGCAGAAACCCAAGAAATATCGTGGCTTACAACGCCTGCAAAATGATTACGTGGTCAAATAAAAAAGAAATGGAAGAAACGGTGTAGCGAGGAAAGCGTATACAGTGTCTGAGCCCGGCAATTTGCGAGTTAAAGCGAAAATGTCGAGAAATAAGAGGCGAAGCTCTGGGTGGCCGGAGATCGTCTAACGGATGCAAATATTTCAGTTCTCTCTTTACAAGCCCGGCTACTTTCTCCTTTCGATTTTAACGGCGGTTAAATTACATTTTTACCACAAAGGCCGAGCCTGCAACGCGATTGCACCAATCCCAGGGAACTATTCTTTAACCACTTTGCAGGCGTGCATAAAGTGGTTTCTCAAATAAATCCAACAAACGGCTAACGTATGCCAACCAGCCTGCTCGCAGACCGTTTAATTAAGGGGACCTTCCGGTCTAGAGCCCAAAAAAATAGGTGATTTTTAGGAATTAATTAAAGGAAAACTACTATATATAATTTAATGGGACTTTTTGCATTGTATTAAGCATGTCTTAAGTTATAGAAATCTATTTTTTGTTTTATAATTAATTGTTGCAGACGGCCCTAGGGAGTCGTTAAAGTCAAGGCGTCAAAAAATTGATCCAAATCGGTGGGACCTGTATCTCCAAAAGTTATCCGATTCGACTGAAACTTATTTTATTTTGAAGATTATACTTCTGGCTAGGGGGGACTAGAAAAAATTAAAAAAATTACATTTATTTTTAGAAAATAACGACACTTGAAGTTTGAAATCACTTTTCCCTGTACTTTTCGTCCTTTCAACGCCTTTGAAAATTATAAATTTTCAATTTTTTGTAATTTTTCGAGCCCCCCCCCCCCCTAGCCAGAAGTATATTCTTCAAAATAAAAAAAGGTTCAGTCGAATCGGATAATAACTTTTGGAGATACAGGTCCCACCGTTTTGATAACACTGTTTCAAGAAAAACGCGTTTAAAGGTTTACGTGAGCGCCGAGTGCCCGGTTGTTGTCCATGCATTTGCCGCTACTCAAATGCCTATAACTTCTGGAATTTTACGAATATTAACAAATCCTTTTAAACACGTATTCCTAAAAGGTTGAACATTCGAAAAATGAAATAAAAAAAAATCGACTTTTCGACCGGAAGGTCCCCTTAAAGGTTTACGTGAGCGCCGAGTGCCCGGTTGTTGCCCATGCATTTGCCGCTACTCAAATGCCTATAACTTCTGGAACTTTACGAATTTCAACAAATCCTTTTAAACACGTATTCCTAAAAGATTGAACATTCGAAAAATGAAATAAAAAAAAATCGACTTTTAGACCGGAAGGTCCCCTTAATCAAGCACTGCTGAAAGTATCATTCACAAAAATTCTCACCGTTCGAAATTACCCCTGGATCGGCCGACAGGTCGCGCAAGATCGTCCGACACTTACAGCAGGCGATTCACTCGAATGCAAATCCCATGCAAATTCCTCGCAACCAATCGGCGAACACTGATCAGTTTCTGTCTGGGACGTGTCGAACTACCCGCGAAACGATTCCCATAATCGGAAGTAACGTGCTCGCCGGTTCAGGGCCGGCTCATCAAAGTCTCGAACGAGGACGTCGGGAATTTTCCCGCTCGGATGATTCCGCACATCCAATTAGAAAGTGTCTGCGTGCCCGATTGCAGCACGCCACGTTTCCTTCGCCACACACCCCCCCCGGCCTCCCGATCGCTCTGTTCCTCTCTATCTCAGGATCCCTCGATCCGAACTGCATAAGCCCTACTTACCCCCGCAGCCATAGTGTTGGCTTTGGTTTGGGGTTTGGTCGCGCCAAGCCGCGTGTTTGCGGTTTTGCTGTCGGTGCTCCGGAGTAGTCATCGGCCATACATATACGCCCGTGGACCATTCTCCGTGTCCTGGCGACAGGCTCGAGCAGAACGCGCTCCACGAAGAGCACACAGGACGATCGATATAACCATTGGTGTCCTGGGGCGAGTCGATGGGCCGATATTAGCGGGGGAACGTCTAAATGTTTCGCCAGATTCTTTTAGCTACAATGGGAGCAGCTGTTAAATTAGGATGATCGGGGAGATAATTGAGAAAGGATCCTCGACGCAGTTTTAGCTGAGATTTTGATATTTTAAAAGTTTTGGGGCTCTTTAACCCTCGTCAGGCGGCATAGGTACGATTGTAACTTTTGTGTTTTTAAATTGCGATAACTTTTTTTCGAGAAGCCGTGGAGGAATGATGTTTCGTGACATCCCTAAATTTTTGGTGTAGATTATCTAGACCAAATTTCGGAAAAATATCTTTACCCCCTTCGGAGATAGGGGGTCGAGTCGAGGGTTGCGTCCATAACAGCGGCATAGGCGCAATTGCGCCCTCAAACATTTTGTATGAAGATAATGCAAGAAAAAAAGAATACGATTTTTTCTAATGATAATGTTATTTTATTATAGAAAAAGTAAATAATAGATAATTTACATTATTATTGATTTTTTATTGAATTTCATTGAGACTGAATGTTATCCATTTATCGTACAAATTATACCGCCAGTGATATATTCATATAAAATACGTGAGGGTGGAATTGCGCCTCTGCCGCCTGTTAACGTGGTAAAATTGTGCCGCCTGACGAGGGTTAAATGAGTGACTATTAGTTGTGGTATTTTAGTTATGGCATTTAATACGCTGGGTGTGCTTTGTGAATTATAACTGCAAAATTCTAGTGGACTTTGTCTATTCTTTGATCGCGAGGAATTCGCGAATAATTGAATACTCGCTAATTTCTATGCACGTAGGCATTTTCTAATTTGTCAAAGACACTTGGGATGCGTTCTTCGCGAGCTTAATGACATTATTTTTTATTAACGGCGAGAGGACGCGCAAAATATTTCAGGTCGAATTCCGTTTGCTCCCATCGCTACCTAACATCCAGTCCCTTGGACTTTCACGCAGGGTAACATCTTAATAACACAACCGGCAACCGACTACCAACCCTCCAGTTCATTACCCATTCCTGTATAAGGGCAGGAGCGAATCGAGGATAACGAACCTCTTGGAAGTTGACGGAGACGTCGGCGCTGCCAGTCAGTCTACGGAGGATCAATTGAAAAATCGTTCGGGCTAATTAATTGGGGAATAACCTGAATGGAACTTAATATAGAGCATCGGAAGACCGCCGCGATTCTGGATGGGGTGGCTCCGGCCGGGGGTGGCTGAACTTTCCCTGAATACACAAGGCGAAACGAAGAGATAAATAAGTAATGGAATGGTATTGAGCTTTGTGTGGCTAGCTTATGATAACGAAATATACTTTAGGGTATTCTCAGTCTGTGGAAAAATAATTCGCAAGTTGGTGTTTAATTGAATTAGTTCTGGCTTGCAGTGGGACAACTGCAATTTTCCTTCGTTTCGAATGAGACTTAATTAGGATTGAGAAACGAAATTGAGACTATTGAGATAAAAAGAAATTGTTGCATAAGATGCAAATATATTTTCAAATACATCTGCCACTCGAGGAATTTGATTTTTCAATTATTCCTAAGTTTTCTACTGTACTCCAACATTTTGTTTTGCATTTCGAAGTGAAACGTTTGTCATATCTTAACAAAATATCTTTTGTTTATAAAAAAAGAAGAACTTCTGTAAATCATCAATTTCTCCATGCCTAACTTTTTTAAGACAATCCTTCCCTATACGACGCAATTTCTCCCCTAACACTACTAAAAAAGTAAAACGAAGGGCTGGCAAGCAGTGGAAAAAATCATCCTGAGTCAGGATCGAAATACATCGTCTTATCAGACATCTCGTCCTATTTCCGCGAGAATGCCGATCGTTCCGACCAATCTATTCACGTTGCGAGAGTCAGGATCGCATACAGACAACGACCAATATCGCAAAATAATATCATTAAATTGGGAGATCTTCTGTCAGATTAAGGGTCGATGTGTATCGAGTTACTTGGCAAACAATCCTCTAGGAGGAAATGGATTTATTCTAAGGTCAGTCGTAGGATTTTCTTTCGAGGTAGATATTTAGCTGATTCAATTTCCTTGTTCTTCTATGGGAATAACAATATATTTGTTCTTATCATATTATTTCAGGAGTGCTGGTTGGAAACAAACAAAATTTATCATCAAACTTCTACGCAGCTCTGCTAGAGCAAGATTTGCATATAATTAAGAAAGTAACTACTGTTAGAAACTTCTTAAATATTAACCGCAGCGTAGGAGATAAAATAAACTTGGAATTTTTAACAATAATTGCTGATATTCCATCATCCCCTAAACCCTTGATGACATTAACCCTTAGGCTGCCGCTATAGCCACTATATTGGCACGGTTCTACCCCCTCGATTCTATGGGACCTATTGACTACTCATACATAAAAATTTTTGGAAAAAAAGGACCCCTATTTTTACGAAAAAAATAGCGGCAGCCTAAGGGTTAACAAAACTCAGCACCGAAAATTTCGAAATTGGTCATTCTAAGATGAAAAATGTTTGAGAACTAGTGGCAAGATATCGAAGTAAATTCAAGATCCACCGATCCAAAGAAGCTATCACGTGGAAACTGAGAAAGCATGCGCCACTCCGTTCCGAATATCTCAAATTTTCCACAAACACTTGCGTTACAATCGCGGAAGATTCATAAAAATATTGGTCGCTTTCCTTAATTACCACGTAGACGGGCGAACACCGAAGTGGCTAATTAACGGCAGCTGAGATAGAAATAGCGAGGAATTTTAAAATTACGTTCTTCGGGACGCTTCACGCGGCGACAGCCGATAAAGCTAAAAGGAAATTCCACAGCGACCGACTCGTCTCCCTCGTCGTATTGACTTGGACGCTGGGAAGGATCAGGAATTTTAATATCTCGGTTTAATGGTATTTTTCTTGCTCGATGTATCTCGACTCGCAGACGCCATCCTGGCGACGATTTTCACCGCGGCGGGTGGGAAAGGAACGAATAAACGAGGGGATTCGCAAAATATTCGGCCAACGGCGGCGGTATCGATTCAAGGGAAGTGCCGCGAATTTCTCTGGTGACGGTTAAGCGTTATTGCTGCCATTTGTGATACGTCAAACGGGCCAGGCACGCGAAAGAAATTGAATTATGGCGCATAACTTAAAATCTCCGACGCGCTCTTTCGTGTACAGTGCCATCAGGTCAGTTTCAGTATTCCAAAATGCGTTCGTGCAATTGAAATATTTCGATTTGAATTACTCTCCACTGGCTTGGTTCAGCAATGAAAGCAACGCAGCAGTCTTAGATTAGTTTCATCGTCGACTAAAGAAATTTGATAGACAAAAAGTGCGAGAAAGAATGGAGCAGCGTGACAATCGACATACTCTGTTATTGAAATACTTATAGTCCAGTGAAATTAGACGGAAATCTGCCCAATCTTCGGAATAAATCCCAGCAAGCTAAATTTTGGTATGGGCCTTTATTTGGTCGTTTTAAACAATATGTCAAAAGTCCCCATCGATCCGAGTGCCGCTAAAAATTTTACAGAGGGTTGAAAAAAAAATCAGTTTTTCGCGAATATCTCGTTATCTAGCAGTTTTGCGACAAAAATAGGTCTCACACAATTTATAACCTAGGAAATTCTCTACAAAAAAGGGTGTATGAGTTTTTTTCGTAGGAGTAACCATTTTTATGTGTGCCGGGTTACCAAGTTTCAACCCCCATACTTTTGACAAGGGAAGATCCCGAACCCGGAAATTCAGAAAATTATGAAACTCTGTAAATATGTAGCGGAAGTCCTGCTGAGTACAACGCAATTTCGTTTGCTGCCCAAATTCACTCCAAGAGGGTGCAATTGACCCTTGAAAATTTTTTTATTTTGTATTATTCCTCGCGAACTGTAGGAGATAGAAAAAAAGTGTTCAGGAAAAAGTTACTTCTCTTAATTAGGACTAACATTTGGTAAATTATAGTTCTTACAGTTCTTACGGTTCGTGAGTTATAACACAAAATCTAAAAAAAAAACGGATTTTCGGGGGGCCAATTTCACCCTCTTAGAGTGAATTTGGGCAGCAACAAAAATTGAGTAATACATACCTATATATCCTCTACTTATCCCCAAAGATTAAAGTTTAAATTTGTTCACTCGAAGGGGGTGAAATTGACCCCTGAAAATCCGGCTATTTTCCGATTTTGTGTTATAACTCACGAACCGTAAGAACTGTAAGAACTATAATTTACCAAATGTTAGTCCTAATTAAGAGAAGTAACTTTTTCCTGTACACTTTTTTTCTATCTCCTACAGTTCGCGAGTAATAATACAAAATAAAAAAAATTTCAGGGGTCAATTGCACCCTCTTGGAGTGAATTTGGGCAGCAAACGAAATTGCGTTGTACTCAGCAGGACTTCCGCTACATATTTACAGAGTTTCATAATTTTCTGAATTTCCGGGTTCGGGATCTTCCCTTGTCAAAAGTATGGGGGTTGAAACTTGGTAACCCGGCACACATGAAAATGGTTACTGCTACGAAAAAAACTCGTACAACCTTTTTTGTAGAGAATTTCTTAGGTTATAAATTGTGTGAGACCTATTTTTGTCGCAAAACTGCTAGATAACGAGATATTCGCGAAAAACTGCTTTTTTTTTTCAACCCTCTGTAAAATTTTTAGCGGCACTCGGATCGATGGGGACTTTTGACATATTGTTTAAAACGACCAAATAAAGGCCCATATCAAAATTTACCTTGCTGGGATTTATTCCGAAGACAAATCCTAATTTCACTGGACTATTATGAGAAATTTTTTCGAGTATCGCGACACGAAATTTTTCAGGTGACAGGTTCTTTTATCCTCGTTCTGTTTTACACCCAACGAGGTGTATCGCGCCGCGAGATATGTCTTTGCCAATATTTCTGTAAATTTTTAAGCCTTAATAATAAAATTTAAAAATTTTGTGAATTTTAAAAAAGATCACTTTTATCCGAAACTATTTTTTCAAATACAAATTTCAACATACCAAAATCTACATTTCTAGAAAAATACTATTGGAGCATGATTGTATAAATATTACGTATATACAATTATCATTCAAAGGTTAAAAGATTTAAAAATACGAGGATGGTAACTGAAAAATAACGCTGGGGTGCAGTGAACCCCATGTGACCAATTGGTGATTATAAGAAGGTCTGACCACGGAGGGTTAAAAGAAGCGTATTTTATACATTAGAAGAAGCTACTGTCACTATTCTCGTGCCTTTCAATCTAATCCATCAAGTCTTTCATTCTTACCACTCAATTATCGCTGATAAACCAGACTGCCATACAGCCATTCGCAATTCCCCCGTGCAACCCATCATTCAATTCAAACCGCGCCGGTTAATTTCCCCTCCGGAAACCGATTATCAACGGATTCCGTTAAAATTCGCCGGTGCAAACGAGCACGTTGATCAAATGCAATGAATTATAATAAATAAATTCCGTGCCACGCAGAAAACGTGCCGCGATGAAAGAGACATCGCGCGTAACAGAGTCGCCTCGCGCACGCAAATGACGCCGTAAAAAGAGAAAAATCGAGAGAGAGGGAGAGCGAGAGAGAGAGAGAAGAGTGAAAAGAATGAGATGAAATTGTATCACCGCGAATATAAATGTAGCCATAAAATGGACATGGTGCAATGACGATTTAAAAATTAATAAACCTCCGGATTGCAGGAGGAGGGTTGAAAAATGTGATTAAAGCAGTGAAAGGGGAGACGCCCTGTTACGATTGTGAAATGGCGCGCCACCCTCAGTTCTTGCGCGGCCAGAATTCGGTACAATGTAATTTCTGGGGCCACGTAACGGCGAATAAACCTGCGATAGCCGAGCAATATCGAGCCACGTTGGTAACGATGTCGAGGTGAACGGGCACAGCAATTACTTCCCTTTCGGTATTCGCGTGATCCCGGATGCGGTGAGTGGCGAACCGGATGATCGTAGGGTAATAACGTTGATCTCGGATGGAGGGTGCGAGGTAGGTGGTTTAAGTGCGTGTTTAGCGGTGTCGAACCGCCACCCCCTCCGCCGACGGCCCTTCCACGGGACACTAAGGGCCACTGGGGGCTGCTGTACGACTTCTAAGAAGGGTTGCCAGCCAGAGCAAGAACCCGCGCCTCGATGTAGAATCACTTTGCGCCGTGATCGTTGACAAACCGTCCTCTTTACGGCGCTATTACGGTCCACCCGTCGTCGATGAAAGGATCCAGTCGTTTCGGGAGGGTGTGAAATCTTTATGCTTTGCTTTACTCTTTCATTCCCCGCGCCCTCGTGGGGGAGTATTGGGGAATTCGGATGAGATGTTCTCGCGAATCTGGTATTTGTTTGAGGCTCGAAATGGGGCGCGCAAGTGTTTGGGCGGGGTGTCTTGAGGTTATGAATGAAGGGGAACGTGGGAATTATGTATGTTAGAGGATATCGAAAAATTCTTTACCATTTTTGTGGCCCGATGCTCCGTATTCCAGCGATGTGGGTATTCGTTAAATTCCACTGTAGGGGAGACCGGGGCTAGTTGACTAATTTTTTACATTTCTAATTTTTATAAATAGACCATTAGTATTTTGTTGACTCACTGCATACCAAAAGTTTCCAAATTTCATTAGGTATACGGGCATAATTTTGAAAATCGTTTTAATTCAGTCTAGGTTGTAGTTTTTATTGTATTTAGAGTGGTGAGACGAATAAGTCAACAGACCCCGGCTACGGGGTTAGTTGACAAATATGATGGGGTCAGTTGACTTGACATTTACTTTTCAGTTTTAACCCTTTGCATGCGAAAGGTGTATATATACGCTGTCACAGTACATCAATATAATGTGAAAAACGTATATATACGCTGCCAATTTCATCAATATAGTATACGAAACGCGTACATATATATACTACGACCAATAAATTTTTTAATTTTTTTTCACTCCTCCACAGTGTTATTTTTTTTTATTAATTATCATGGTCTAAGATACTGTAATTATTTTGTACTGGTTTGTTATGGTCTATTTGGAAGGCCTGAGAGTTTGAAGGGAGGATAGGGTGTAAAACTGGTAGGGGTGAGTTTGGAAGGATTTGTGGTGGGGGAAGTGGACTTGAGCAGCTAAACTCTTTGCCTCGACTGCATCTTGAGGATAAAAAATGCAATTATTAGTAGTTTTCCTAAGCTTAGTCAAGTAACCCCGTCCGACATTGTTAACATGTTAAGGGTCGTACGTACAAAACCTCCACGCACCGGATAAAATAAAATACCGTAAATTATAGTCAAGGTATCACGTTTCCACATAATATTCATGAAATAACATCAAGCAGTACTTAGTGGACAAAAATTCATAAATAGTCGAAACGAAAATATTTACTTCCAGCCGGCCTTTTTAGATTTTTCATTCTCACTGACAGAACACGCAAGTTTTCGTCACGGCGACACATTAAATGGCAAGCTGGCCATTCATATGCTCCAATATTGCGAATCGCAGCATAATTTATTCCATAATACAAGAATTAAAGGGAATTAGTCAACTAACCTCGTTAGTCAACTAGCCCCGGTCTCCCCTACTGTCACGACTCTCAAGCTTTCACTTGTATTGAACAATAGGGGTGGGTCTCAAACATCAAAGTTTTAGAAAAATTTTTAAAACAAAAAGCGAAATCTACATACCTGGATGTAATAGCAACGAGTCGCAGGAACTGTTATTGTAGACACGTCCTTTTGCTCCCACGGTCGATATAATACTGGCAGCGCGCGACTACGTGTTCTGTTTTGAAATTCAAGGTACACAAAAACCGTGGAGCAGGCAGGTAAGAATGGGGGGGGAATATCGGTTAGTTGTAGGGATTCAGGCTTAAGATTTCGATTATTTACGTATATGATTTATGGTCGAGGAAGAGGAAAAAAGTGTTGTAGGGAGTGCTAGTAAAGGCACATGGTTTTGTAATTATCCCTGCTCCTGGTTTTTTTTAGATTAAATGGGCCATGTCTATTGTACGACTTTAGAAAAACAGACACGTTCGACATTTGAATTTCATGGCTTCATAAATCTTGCACATTTATACCACTGTTTTTTTACAGGTTTCTTAACCTCTTGCCCCATATTTCACATTCATTTTGGGATACATCTGGAAGCTTGAAATTTTAGCAGCACGTATTAGTTTTCAGTTGCAAACGAAGTGTTACATTGAAATATGTAGAGGAGGTTTTGACTTCTTTTGACATGACGAAATGCTTCTTAGGACTTATAATTTCTCGTCTCACACAAGTGCCTTTCTGAATCTCGCCCTGCATGGCATGTCTTTACGCAGGAAAAGCGTTCTTGGGAAATATTGTATTCTACAAATACCCAGAAACATATACAACTCTTCCAGGTCCATATTTTCCCTGATAGTTTTGCGAAATGATTGGAAATACTAATAAATTATTAGAAACAAAGAGTCGAAGAACTCATCAGTAATCGAGGAATTCTATTAGCATTTTTGATTGGCCCACACTGTCCCCAAGTTGGGAATTAGTTGGCCATCAAAATGCCAACAATAAATGCTACTAGAGAATATACTAGCTAACACTCCCTTACATAACAGATAAACCGAATCAATTTTGAAATATGGAGTTTAAGGGGGGGATTCTCGTCTAACAGCCCCCGAAATTTGTGAATTTTTTTTTAAAAACTCTTGTTAATATTGCATTAAACTCTTTTGGGATACAAGGAGGCATCTTTAAACTTGCATATTTTTTTTTATGTCGATCCTTCTTATTATGTAGTAATTATTGTGGAATCGTGTTAACCTCTTCGACGATGTTGGCGTCAGGTGTAGCACCTGTCACAGTGATCTCATTGCAAACAGAAGAAAATTTTCTTCAAGCTAAATAATTTACGCTGGGACTGGACCTAAAATTTTAATTTTAGTTTTTATTTCTAGTACTTTTTTCGTCGATATAACGAATAATATGAAAAATTTGTCTAAGTAAAAAGCTTACTTTTTCTTTCAAACGCCATAATTCTTTCAATTTTTCAGTATTTTTCTTTAAAGTGGTCCAATCCCAGCGTAGACTATCTAACTTTAAGAAACTTCTATCTTTTTTAATCACTGCCAACAGGAGTTACATCGTCGAACAGGTGGACAAGACTCCACAATAATTAATAAATAACAAGAAGGATCGACATAAAAAAAATATTTTCTGCAAGTTTAAACATGCCTCCTTATATCCCAGAAGAGTTTAATCCAATATGACCAACAGTTTTTTAAAAACAAATTCTTAAATATCAGTTACTATGGGGTTGTTAGACGAGAATCCCCGCTTAAAGCTCCACTCAACAAAAGTCTGAATTAGAAGCCTTCAATTTCGTCAACTCTTCAACATAGTCAGTATAAAGCGACGCCTACAGTTGCTGTAACAAAGAAACCAGCCAAGAACAGTGCATTGTTATCACACTCCAGATCGTCTGCCTTTCTCCATCGGAATCGTCGAGATTACGCCAATTGCGCAACAAGCTTGACCACTGTCCAAAGAGTCAGCCAAAATTGGATGTCCCCGGTCGTTTCGCTAATCAAAACTTCGCCGCAGCTCCGTCTGTCACATTTCCATGATGCGTCCTGATGCGTGGCCGAGATTAAAGTTTCCCGGCTTCGGGCGAGGGAGAGGATGCCATCGCGTCGTAAACGCATCGAAAGATCCCGTCAACGGGGGCGACTGGATTCCCAATTTAAGATTCAGGAAACGCCAAGAAGACGACGACACGACGACCTTACGCGACGTACGAGTTGGCGAGGGTCCAGCAGATGCCAATTCAATCTTCCTCCCTGCTGCGGATGTAAAATTTCAGGTGGCCGGCGAACTTTCCTCTCCCGCGCCTTCTCTTCTGGCCACTGCAGTCCCACGGAGTATGTTTCTTCTTCTTCTTCTTCCCCGACGGCCGCGGGCTTCTAACGACTTGCCCCGAGTTCTTTAACAGTACCACTCGCCCCGGCCACTCCTCCAATGAGACGGCACTCCGTTTCTCGGTTTATTTTACTTCCCGTCATTTAATTATGCTTCCCTTAGTGGCAACAGCGACGAGCTCGTTGCGTTGAGAAACATTCGTTTACAACGGGTCCAGTGGAGCGTAGTTTCGTATAAAATGCAGCTAGGTGGTTTAGAATAGAATATTGCTCTTTAAATGGCAGAGGACAGTCAAGAATAATTACCCTTGCAGTGCTACTCGATTCCTAGTCACAGCCAAATTTTTTAATTTGGTCATAACTTCTTTTTGAAGGTTCGACGAACAATATTTTTGTTGGGCTACCGTGGGCAAACGAATGCTAAGGTAAACGTACCGATTATGGAACACCTTCCTAACTACGTCCCCCTTTTGAAACAGTACCACAAATAGTAAAGTAAAAAATTCTCACAAAATTTAAAAATAAGTATGAAAATTTTATTGATATTTGTAAACATTTCTGTTTGTAAAATTTACAAATGTGACGATTTACATGCAATAATTAACTTAAAAAAAAATTAAGTAAGTTACTTCCGATACTCGCAAAAAATATTAGCTTCCGTGTGCACAAAAAACGCTAATATGTGAGCCTGATTCTTTTAAGGATATTTACAATTTTCAATTATTTTCGAATATGCTTATTGGTGTATACGATAATATTAACCTTAGATTTTATTTATTTTTACAAATTTTCCAATTCCGATGTATTTTTTATTAATTAAATGACTGTTTCATATAGCGTACTTGAATTTTTCGAATGTCCGTAGTTATGGAACAGTTGAAATCAGCGAAATTTAATTATTATAATTATATTAGAGCGATGTAAATAATACCTATAACTCCATTTATACGAGTATATCAAGCATATAAGAGTAAGTATACCAAATTAGAAGGTTTTATATGAAACTAAAATTCTAACCTATAAACATGTCATGCACAACTTGTAAGTGCAATTATTATTTTTAATTTATTACTATTACAAGCCTTGTAGATACTTAGGTATTTTAAGATTAATGTTGGTTTAAAGATAGTTTCTTAAAAAATTATTGCCTTGAAATAATTTGTCATATTTAAAAACACTAACCAACACTAAAGAGTTTTTAAGGTTTTAGTACCTCGCAAAAATACTATTTTCATGATAATTTTGATTTGCGAATATTTTTTATGCTAAAACTCGATTCAATCTTTGTTTCTACTTAACGTGGTACGTTTGTAACAACTTGAATGACTGTTTCAAAATGGGGACACTGAATCTGGAACACCGGGTCATGGTACGAAAGTGGTGTTTCATAACACGTACAGATCCTTACTTTAGTTTTTTAAACATATTATTTTATATTTATAATGAATAACAATTTTATGGCTCATTATGTAATCACAAAACATTTATCTATCAAATGGTGTACAAGGTTTCCAAGTTAATACGTTTAATTATTTAAATTACATGATAATTGAATATCCCTCCCGAAAAGCGTTCCATAATCGGTACGTTTACCTTATCGTTGTTTTATAAAAAATCGCCTTTGGGGATGCCAACTTCACAGACCTGTTGGAAGAATCGTTTCCTACTCAAAAGAATTCTATGACGAAGTAGTAATCAATGATCTGAAAACACTTTCGTATGCCGCCAGAATGAACGGAACTAACAACAGTTCCATAAGACATATTGCCCTACAATTCATCTAGCGTTAAAACGGAAAGGGCTCGGAGTCTCGCCGCTACCACTCAGCAGCTTCCATGAAGCCATTCCCTAAACAATAAAGCCCATCCCCCGCGTAGTTGCACCTTCCTGTTCCCACGCTGTGCAGTATATTTTTAAGAGCACGCCTCCCCTTTGCTGCCATAGTTCATGGATCCGTAAACAGCCGGAGCCAGCGCGGCCGGCTGAAGGGCAATTAATTTATTCCGCGCAGGTTACGAGCGCGCCGAATGAGAAAATTATTCAAGAATCTCAAGGATACGCGCCTCGCCCCGTTCGCGGGACTTTCCGCCGCTTCCGGGCAGCGCTTCGAATTTAACGAGCTCCTTCATTGATGAATCGCATTCATCAAAGCGCCGCACGATTTCAGCCCGATCCCTCGTGATCTAACGTCGCCACGTAATCAGGCCGAAGCTGCCGTGGAACTTCCGGGGCGCCTTCTGCCACTTACTTACAAGGGAACACCGCGAACCCGGACTCACCGATTGGAACGCAACTTTGTGGGTTTTTAGAGTGACTCAAAACAAGAACAACGGTGTGTTTCATTTGGGCCCTATCGCCCTTTAAGTGGGTGAAAACTAACCTCAAAGTCAAATTGGCACTACCACTTTTTCGCGTATAACTCTCAAAGTACAACAGACAGAAAAAAATGTTTGAAACAAAAGTTTAATGGTGCAATAAGCGCCAAAAATTAGCGTTAACAAAATTTTGAAAAGAGTTTAAAAAGAAAAATATCTGACGAAAAAAAACTTTTTCAAATATTTTGTTAACGGAAGTTTGTAGCGCTTATTGCACCATTAAACTTTTGTTTGAAACATTTCTTTCTGTCCGCTGTACTTTGAGAGTTATACGCGAAAAAGTGGAAGTGCCAATTTGACTTTGAGGTTAGTTTTCACCTCCTTAAAGGGCGATAGGGCCCAAATGAAACGCACCGTTGTTCTTGTTTTGAGTCGCTCTAAAAACCCACAAAGTTGCGTTCCAATCGGTGAGTCCGGGTTCGCGGTGTTCACTTGTTAGCATACATCGCGACGCCCATCCGACTAGCGCTGCTGTTTCACGACTGGAAACTGGCTGATCGCCGCGGTGCGATTGGGAACGAAAGACGTGTAAAGCTACTTCCGTGTGACGAATCGTTTGGGATAAGGGAACGGTGCCTCGAGAATCATCGATATATTTGTGATGCAATTGTGCAGAGGAACGTTCCCCCTGCAAATATTTTTGATTTTTACAACGCACCTACCATTCATTCCTTCGTTTCAATTTGTATTTACTATCTTTGAGTTGGTTCTGATTGCTCGTCGTTTTGCTTTCGTCAAGAGTTAGAGTTTATACAGCTTTGTCTCGTTTCTTTATTATTTTTTGTTTCTATAGGAGCCGGGATTTTGGGAGAAGGTAAATTTTCATAGTAAATGAGAGTCGACTCACTTTGTAGGTCCCCAAATCCTTGACACTGCAGGCTAACTTCACGTTGCGTCCTGCTGGCACTGTAATATTTCCTATCTCATTGACGAACTCGGGGTCGGGAACGGTGGTAACTGGAACAAAGAATGTGATATAACGATTAGCACAAGCGAAGATTCTTTTGAAGGTACAGGTACAAGTATTGTGGAATAAAGTAGTAAAATTACTGTAGTACGTTTGAAGTTATGACGATTTAAATATAGAACTCTGGAACTAGAAACTTACTATAATAACTACTTTCGCAAGAAATAAATGATTAGACCCACAAATCTCTGCACACCGCAATGCGCAGTGCCCACAAAACAGACTCAATTCCATCTTTAGACAGCTAGCAGGAGAACTAAACAATTTGTCTGTGCAATATTACCATATTACCACTTAAAGTGGAACCCTGGTGCAATCGGCAGAAATTATGGTTCTTTCTGGAAGTTTTTTGTAAGGAAACCATACGTGCGGCCTTTTTAAAACTTTCAGGCTACATTATTATGTATTTCAAGAAGCGAACAAACATTTTTTTTATACAAAAATAACGCGGTAATTCCAAATGGCGCATTACACCAGCTTCCCCCGTTAAATATCTAGAATATAAAACCCTCACACATTTCCTAATTAGTAACCTCTCCTATCACAACCCCTTCAGAATCCCAGAAACTCTGCCCAAAGAAGAACAAACAACTAAGTCTCACAGCTTCCCTTAAACAGCTCCAACTCCCCTGCCTTACTAAAAAACGAAGCCACATTATATCCACCCATTCCCTAAAAAAAATAAATCCCAGCCCGCGTCGCGAATGCAGAGCAGGACGCGTCGAACGCCAGTCGTCCTGACAAACCGAACGGGGGCGATCGTCGACGCCGATGTTTCTCCCTTGCCGAAATCACAGACGTCACGGTGCATCCCGCCTGCCGTGCGCGACTAGCTGTATTTCCTGAGGAGGTCCCGTCACAAAGGAGAGATCGATCGATCGCGAGAAGCGGCGCGATATCTACGCAGACGAGCGTCGATGCGCTTTGAGTTATACGAGCTCGCTGGTCGGCCTGACAGCTTAGTTATTGAATACAAAATGCAATTTTTCAAGCCTGCCCCGTCGGTACATCTCGTCGCAGCCTCGCCCGAGATGTAACAGACCGTTTCCCCTAGTTGGAGCTGATCGAATCGGAGGGAGGGTTTCTAGATACCCGCCCCTCCCTCGCTCGGGACGACTCATCCATCCTGAAATTCGCGATCGCATTTCCCCCAGCTGCATAGCATTATTTCGCGAACCCGGGGCCACGGCGCGCCGTGGGGCAAACGTGGACCAAAAGCGGACAAAATTCAATATTTTTTAAACTAATGATCCTATCGACATGCAATTGGTTTCTTTCGATTCAGAATTAATTTTTACCAATATTTACTTTTTACCATTTGGTCGTCTATAGGACTTTGGGACAGCAAAAGTTAAAAATAAGTAAACCTTTTTTTTTTACTTTATTTATACAAAAAATAGTTATCTTCAAATATTAATAATCCTCTACAACAATACCTTAACTAATTAAATTAATAATTCCAGAGGTGCGTCACGCGCTACGTCTTGACCAGCGCTCATCGGCATCCCATATAAATTCCAATAACTACCGAATGTGCAAGAAAGTGCAAATAAATTTTTAGGTATATATTCTCTGGTACTTCCCGGTATTAAATCCATTAACGGCAACTTAAAGCGAGATAACGCGTTAGTTATTCAGTTTTTATACGGTTTTGGTCATTTAATGACCTTTATGCGGCGGCTAAGTACTGTTACAAAACGATACTTTTATAGTATAAAAGTGCGGGTTGTAAAATATTGACCAACTAGATAGGCTGTAACAAGCTTTAAATAATAATTAAGGACAAAATAAATTATAGCTACAAAGGAAAATTTTGATAATTTTAGCTTTATAACATTTTGCTTTTGGAAAAAGGGAAGAGGTTTTTATTCTTTGACTATTTACGGATAAAATACAATAATAATTTTTTCCAGATGCGAACTTTAAATTTTGGATTTTTGTCCGCGTTTGCCCCACTGTGCGGCGCGCGTACACGGGCCCGCACAGAAGGATCGTGGATACTCGTCGTGTGGACGAATTGCTGCGCAATGTTACGCGTTAATGGTCTGCCATAGGCATTACTTTAATTGAAATTTGGGAATTGAAAGGATTCTGGGGGTAAGGAAGATGAGGCGGTGGATGGTTCTGAGATGATTTGGATTTGTTGTTGGAGAAGGGAGGCGATTGAGATTTAGGGGACATGCAGTGATGGTTGAAGGGATCTGGAGGAGCTTTTAATCAAAAGTTTAAATGTTTGAATGTGCGTTATAGCAAACTAATAGTGAAGAAGGTAATAGTGGTAATGAAGATACAGTAATGGTTAATAGACAGTTTAGTGTGTGAATAATGATGAGAATATGAGGCATTGCGGCACATTATTTTTTTCAAATTGAGTTCGTAGCAGTAATGTATTCCAATGGGCTGTACTAATCATATAAAATAAGAAAAATTAATCTTTTTCAATTTAAAACCACATGGCATAACAAAATCACTTGTTGCATCGAAATTTTGTAGCGACATCTGTATGTAACACTTATTAAAGTTAAATGGAAAATTAATTATGTCTTCACTGGGAAGCATTTCGAATAGTATGAAAAGCTACGAATTATGCCTGTACTGACAACAACCCCTGCAAAACAAACTAAGTACTGTTGAAATAAAAATATTTAGATCGCCTATTTCTCCGTTTACCGAGTAGATACCAGGGTTAGTCCGTGGTCGCTCTCAATGCCTCATATTATCTTCTGAGAAGGAGAAAGTGTATCACAGAGTGAAGGGATCCTCAGAACCAGACGACTGCAGTGTAGTATCAAAGTTCTTTACAAACACACCTAAAAATGTCACCTTTAAAGATTCTTCTAACCACCATCATACAAAACACACGAAAACAACGCGTCAAAATTGCCAGAATACCTGGAAAGCAGTCCGCAGCAGCGCGAGCAAAATATTGCCAGCGCGTTAACATGGAAACCCACCCCAAGTTTCATCAAAGGACATCGCGACAAGCTTGAAGCTACATTAAGGGGACTAGGCAGTCAGATCGCTCGAAAATCAAGTATTTTTTGCGAATTAATTACAAGGAGATGAACACAAATTGTGACTAGTACGTTCGGGTAATGTTTATTAATACTATAAACAGTAAAAAAGAAATTATTTGAATATTATATACATATGTATGACAGCGCTACAGTCGTCTGATATGTAGGCGTTTTTTTTGGAGCCGCTGTAATTTTGCAGTGATTCTGGTCGTAAGAAATTTAATTGTGAAATATCCTCTGAAATTTATACTTTGCCCTGGCCCCTATTCTGCCCTGAACCTAATGAAAAAGAAAAAGAAATCAAAATTATAAAAATGGTGGCTGCAAAACGGCAAATTTTAAAGAAACGTCACTTTTCGCTAGGGCAAAGAGCCATTCTATTTTTTTTTTTTTTTGACAAACCAGGAGTTTTTACAGACTTATGCGTAGGTCCAGGTGGTAACTAGACATGTTTCATATATGCTGAATTTTTTTCAAATCGACTGATACCTCCGTTTTTTCCCAATCACTGCAAAACGAAGAGGAAATATGATTCCGAGAAAAACGCGCTTAAAGTTTCGAAAGAGGAATCTAGTCTACCTGCGTGCGCGCAGACACGGTTTATGGCGCGCTCGACCGTTTCGACTGTAAAATCCTCAATTTTGCGAGTTTTAACATAAACCAAACGGCATTTTAATCGGGATGGGTGGTACTTTCGAAAAATGCAACAAAAAAAAATCGAGTTTCTGACTGCCTAGTCCCCTTAAAGCAAAACGCACGAAAAGCGCCTGCGAACCAAGCATGCATTCAATCCCACCACAACCGCATTGTTCGTAACACCGCAGGTCTTTAAACGTCCTAAAACACCTGAAGAGGAGACACCTTTCACTACACGTTCCTCGTGGACTTGATCACCGCTAGGAGCGATGGCACAGGATCGAGGAGTCTTTGAAAGAATACGTAAGGTACCTACTGACAGGATTCCACGGAAATTCCTCCAACAAATACCCAACGAACCGCGAGGTCGATTTGCGAGATACTCTTACCGATCCTGCAGCTTCTAATGCTTGCTCAAAGCGCCCCTCGCAAACGTTATTACGGATTACACGCGGGATATCGGCCCGAGGGGTGGAAAGGGGACGGTGGTTCGAGAAGTTTGAGGAAAAGGGGGGCAGCGAAAAAAGAGAAAGATCGTTATCTCTGAAGAGACTCGCCGGGCTCCGCGAAGAATTTTCCACTGTGCGGAGTGGGCTACTTTCCAGTTCGAACGCGACTCCACTAACGCCCCATACCGTTGCACCTGTATCCGTGCGACTTTTACGCTCACCTGTGCTTGTAATTTTGAACTCGCAAGATCCTCTTAGTGTATACAGATTGTGAGGGAGAAAGGCACTTGATAACGCTCAGCCATTTTGCGTCGCTGTTGGATAGAAACAATTATGAGCACGCAGCTTAGAGGGAAGCAGAAATTTGTAAATTTTACAAACAGATGGTGGAATTACCACTTGAGTACTACTTTCTGTGTACCTTCTCCACGATAAATCCACACTTTGCACCTGCTGTGAAGGATTTTGTTGAAACTAGGACATGACGTAGTCCGCGTGGAGTTAGAAGAGGTTTTAGTCTTTATTTTACAAATTTCGAGGTTGTTAAAGAAATACCTAAGACTCATCATCGTTCTAAATATTACGAACCATGTCGCGTGTCTCCGAAGAAAAGAAAAAGTCCCTCCACCGATCTCCTTGCGTTTATAGCGATATAAATAACTTGTTCGTAAAGTTCGCGACGGATTAACGAAGAGTTACTGATTCTAAATCAGCAGAACTTTTATAACGCGCCGCTGCTTCGAAGCTGCCTGGCGCTGCTATGTCCGCAAGGTGTGCAGCGTCACTTGTTTACGCCGGCCATAAAAATAAATACACAATGGTGTCACCTGTGTGAATAAAGCACGCACATTCATGGCGGCGTCTCGGCGTGGCCTAGATTTATACACACGCGTGTGTATAACAGGCAAATAGATGGAACGGAAGGAAAATTGAGAAACACGGAGGTGGAAGGTGAGTTTTAAAGGTGGCTCCAAGTGACTCCTGCTTGCCAAGCGAACAGGACGTATGCTGCTAGGAAATTCTCTTTGGGCCACTGCCATCGACTTCACTATCCGCCCGGGCCAAAGGACTTGGTAGTTGTGCAGCTGCACGTGTGTACTTTCCTGCGAGACCGCATTTCCAACCCACCGCCACACCGCCTCCTCTCTATCTCCTCCCTGTATCTCTCTCGCAGCCACACTCATCGTCCGCCTCGAAATCCTGATTTTCCTAGACCGTAAAGACTACGAACTTTCGTGCGAAATCAAAGATTCCTGCGAGAACTTAGTGCCTGGAGCAGCTGCATGCTAATTAGGAACACGGACACTTCATCCGTTAAAGTCGAACGTAGTTATAAATCAACGCGTGCATCTACACCTTTGAAGATCGAAGCTGTGGCTTGAATCTATTGCTGGGCACGTGTGCGATTTTTAAACATCCCAGTGAAGTCGCTGGCGATGGTTTCAGAGCTGCCATTCGGTGGGTGTATTTTATATAGATTCATAGCTTTAATTCTTTCACTTATAGTTTCAGTAAATATCGAGACATGGTTATCTAGAGTCAGTATCAAATATAAAACGATAAGGAGAGGTCTTCTTAACCAGAACCTGAGCTCCAAGATGCTAAGGCTTCGTGACTCTCACACGGCTCACTAAAGGTGCGAATGCACGATGCGATTTTACACGAGACAAAATGTAGGGGAGAGGCTTGCAGGTTGCCACCCCTGCTGTATTTCGACTTTCTAGCAGTGTCAGAACCTCAACTCTGACTCACATCGACGTTAACCTTCACTCTGTGCATAGGGGTCAAATAGACCCCAGTCATTGTAATATGCGATGTAATAGGTTTTTGCACCTAACAAATATGCCAGGCAACCAGGATTGCCTCAACTAAGGTTTTACACACACATTATTAAAAAAAAAAATCGAAAAAATATTATCTATGACGTACCTACGATAGTTTTAAACCAACCAAGCATATAGGGGTCAAACTGACCCCAAATTGTTTTCATGCATTTTGTATCCAAATTTATATTATATATTTTCTTTTGTGGGAATATCTGAGTCGGGCACCCAGTCAGAGACGTCTCGGGCCCTCCACGATATGCGTTGCCGTTTGGATGACGGCATTTGTTTAGGTAAGGAGCATTTGTTTCCTTAGCGCGTGACTCGCCGTCGAGCGTTCGAGAGTCAGTCCGGCTACTAGTGGTGGAGAACTATCGATAGTCGGCACTATCTGATCGATCAAGCGCCCCTCCAATAAAGCACGAAGGAAAAGGTCGTCCCTCTGAAGACAGCAAAACAAACGAAAATCCCAGCAGCTCGCCACTAATTGCAAGAGTGTATTCCAGCTAAGAATCTCCTCGTTACCGTTACAGAGCCTTAGGCCTGGGAGTATCAATTACGACGCCGAAAGTAGAGCAACTCGAGCGGCGCGGCGTTCGGCGGGAGATATGTAATTAATGTGATGCCCGAGTATCGGCTGTCGTTCGGATTAACGAGCACCAACAAACCCACACACGACTGCGACGGAGAGAGGGAAAGTGGTCAAAGCGACCGAGAGAAGGGCACTCGGGGGTGAAACGAGGGCCTTCCCCTTGGAAGGCCGCGATCCGCCGGAAATCGCTAAGAGGTTCGAAGAAGCGGAACCCGACGCGCGATATCCCGCGCCGCTAATTGGAAGGGCCTCGAGAAAAGGAAAACGAACGCGACGGAAAAGCTGAAACGAGGAAACTCGCGGCTGACACACAAAAGCGCGCTTAGAGACGGTACGTGTGCCGCCCTGCCTCCCAGTCCGCCCCTGACTTGCCGCAGCCCGCGACACGCTCAGGTGATTAAAGACCGAGAGATCCCTTCATTACGGCTCGAGTGGCCCCGGCGAATTTTAATTAATATCTGTCACCGCTAGGCGATCGCGCGCGCACCGCGTGTCACGTCGCGTCGTCGCCCGATCGTCCCCGGCCGAGCCGCCTAACCATTGCCAGCGGATTTATTAATTATGTAACGCGCCGCGAAAGTCTCCTTCTTTCCACGGAGCCCGTGGAATTGCTGTCTCGCGAGACGCCCCGCGCTCGGCTCAATTGGTGATTAGACCAAACCCCCTCGAGTGCGTTCGACGGCACTGGGAGAGCGTTTCGAGACCCTGTTTCCTCTGCCGCCCCATCCGCAAGCAAGGGCTGTTGTTGTTCAAGAGCCACCGCCCAATTCCGTCGCAAGACCGGCTGCAGCGCGGCACGGGCGAGTGCTCTGATAAAACCAACCACCGGGCGGACAAGCGAAAACACAGGCGGGGAAAAAATGTGGCCTGGTGAATTTTCCAAGAGAAAGGGAAATGCTTCTGGAACACAGCGAACGAGCTTCAACTCATTGCCCTCTGTTTCTGGTGTATCTTTAAGTAGGTATCTCTGAAAACACCGTGGAACTGTTTCGCCAAGCCAGTGATTCCAGCTATGTAATAAAGAAACTATTACCCCGTTCGGATCGTCAGCGAGGAGACTTTCTGTGTGAATGTTTCCTAATGGGGGAAGCATTGGTAACGAGGAGAATGTTCGTAAGACCCTCAAAGAATATTTCCCTTCCAATCGAGGGAAGTTCAGGCTTGATGGTAGTGGCGACTTTCCGGGAAGATGGGGAATTGTGGAGAGCGGCAGAAATTGTTATTTAGTTCTGAATGCGTCTGATGGAAGCTGCGTAACTTTGGATTTCTTTGCACGCGATATTTCACGTGACATTTGCCACGTGAAACTTGGGTCCACCCGTGCCCGTTCGTTTAATTCGTGAAACGCTTTCCACGATGCACGTGAATTATTAAGCAGCGGCATTTCCCGCGTCATGAATTGCAAAAAGGAGAGAGAGAGAGTTCCTCGCGAAACCGCGTTCGAGGCTTCGGCAAACAGGATCTGTTTATAGTAGAAATTGCGTAAATATTGGTCTTGTAACTAGCAGGTATGTTTTCCTTCCTGCCTTGAATTGTATAAAGCCAATACCGCGGACTGTTAACCAAATTTTACACCTCGGCTGGATGAGACACGTGAATGTAAAAAGAATCGTGGATATCTGTCTGCGTTGAACGTGAATTTAGCGGGTGTTAATTAATCCTCGAAGCACGTTGATCGATATCGATCTTGGGAATGTATAATATCAGAGCCTCTCTGACATAGAATATCTTCGTATTCATGAAGACTCTTGTCTCTCGCGTAGATAAAGGGACTTCTTTGAAATTTATATTTCCGGTTTTGTGGATAGCGCTGCACCGTCGAGTGTTTTAATTACTACCTTCTGTTTGAGAGAACACTCGTGACGTCAATTTACCTTCGTCCGTTAAATTTAAAGTTTATTCAAGGAGAAACGGAAGGAAAGAAGAGGAAGAAGTTTTTGCTCCGACGTTACTGCAAGAAATCGCTGACTTGCTACATCCGGTCCTCTTCAGGCAGGATTTATCACTCACGGGAGAAATAGCGCGTTCCTTGAAAAAATTATACCACTCGCGGTAAGGTTAATAGCTTGATTTGCACGTTATTTAAATAACCTCGCGTCGGCTGGTTGATTCAGCCTAGCTACTGTAATTCCGTGCACTATTATTCAAGAAAATTTCAGATCATATTAAATTACAAATATTCTACGTAATGTTTTATATAAAACACTGACGTCTCGGGAATCAAAACTAGGGTAGAAGCCCCAATTACTGACACATTAAGGACTGACTCTAATATTATTACATAGTGTCTGTATTTATTGACTATAAGTATAAGTTTTTTATTTGTTCTATTATGATTTAATATGTTTACTTCATGAACAACATTTTGTGGGTCTTAGAATTTCTATTTTTATATATAAATTCATTAATCTAAAAAACCTATTTCTAGATCTATTACTGACACCTGTAAAACGTGTGTGACTGAATTACAGACACCCCAATTACTGCCAGCTAACCCAATACTGTTTATTACTCATTTTACGGTTATGTCGTTTCATGTACATGAGCAACCAATGCTATGACAGTAATACCAACATGCTTGAAACGCTTGTACCAATCACTATCACCCATATATTAATTAAAAAGGCTTAATTAATCGTTATATTACGATCGTTGTGACTTTCTATGATACTTATATTGTACTAAAAAATTATTGTTTATTATGTAAATAATTTAAATATAGTAATTATAGCCCTTTCTTTAGTGCCCTGTTTTCTCTTTCACTAGTAAGGAAGTAGCCATTTCCACTGTTGTCATCAAATTAAAATTTTGTATCGTCTTATAGAAATTAATGAAAAAAAAATATGAAGTGGTGCATTTTCTAGCGTATAGATTATAGGTTGAATTACATAATTCTTTTTGTGTATGACTTTACAACGTTTATTTATTCGTTATTTTCAGTAAAATAGCTTAAGGTGACAGTAATTGGGTAGGTGTCAGTAATTGGGGGTTCTACCCTACCTAATGCTTAGAATTTCATTTGCAAAAAATCATTAATATCGTAAACCTGAAACCTGAAACCTGAAACCATCCACCACCCTTTCAATAATTTACACAATTACAAAAAACAATTACATACAACTCTGAATACGTAACACAAGGACGAGGGCGCAGTGGAAAGGTCCAAATTGACGCGCCAGGCGTCTAATGAAATTATCACAAGTCTGCGACACAAAGGGTGTAAGACGAAGTGCTGCACGGCGCGCGGCGAATGCACTTGAATCTCCGCGCCCTGCAAAGAAAGTGAGCAGCGCCAAGCAGCGAAGTTATCGTCGCAGCTGAACACAAGTCATTACCAGCGCGTTGTCACGAAGGCTTTCCTCCAGTTTTTGGCAGTCGCTCGCGAGTCTCTAGCTACCAGCGGCAGCGTGCGCGTACATACACATACATATACATGGCATCCAGTAAATCTGAAAGGACTGCTCTCACGTCGAGTGCCGCGCCTCCTGGGTGGCTCGGTACGAGAGGGTGCCCGACGAAAGTCTGCTCCGCACGGCGCCGTGCCGCGACGCTTTGAACGGGGAGAAGCGTGAAGGAGTAGCAGGAGCAACAGTTTATGTCAATTTTCCGCTCCAGGTAGCGGGGCGGGGCTCGCGACCAGGCTACATCGCGTGCACCCTGAAAGCGTATCCTCGTGAAAATATCGCTGTTACGGAAGCAATAGGCAATCGAGCGTGTGAAATATTTCCCGTGCGAAAATGTCGCCGTGACGGGGAGCCTTGTTACTTTAGCTACGCAACTTTCTGTGCAAAGCTGCGCATTATTAATAACTGAAATCGGATTTCGATCGTTGCTTACGAACTTCATCAACCCCGTCGGGGGAATGTGTGTTGTCGGAATTTGTTATGGGGGAGTAATGAGCAGGGCTATAGACATGCTACTGTTTCTGTGATTTAATTGTAAAGTAAATTGACTAACGAGTATTTTGTGCCAGGGTTCCTAACCGCGGCCTAACCCTAACCGTAACCCGGGTTACCAAGGGTTAGTTCCTGTAACCCGTCGTAACCGGGACGGAGCGGGTTACTACATAGTACACAGAGCAGGTTAACCCGCTCGGAGCGGGTTACAAGTGATACAAGAGTACATTCACATTGTTTATATTGCTATCAGTTAGACGGGTAGAGTGAGTCTACCCTAATATGTGCATGCAAAATCCGACTATAATATAGTATATCGTAATAATTGTGTGCAGTTTTAGAAATATAAAGTAAGAAATATATTATTTTGGAACACAAGTAATATGCCAAATTTATTCATTTGTAAGAAAGTGGTATGTAAAAATAGAAACTCAGTGTTCAATACATATGAGCATGCAATATATGTATTATGTTTGCGCTATACATAAAAAAATATGCAGAAAATATATGCAAAAGTATATGTAACTGAACAGTCTTAATTCGTAAAATTGTTTAATTTCTAGAATTTTTAATGCTTATAGATCCGAATTCTTAAAAGTTTGAAGTTTTAAGCTTTTGAAAATTTGAAAATTAGAAAGGTTGAAAATTTGAAAATTAAAACTTTTGAATGTTACGAAATTTAATAATCCGAAGATTTTAAGAATTTGACACTTCACACTTTTGAAAATTTAAAATTTTGAAAGTTCGAGCATTTGAATTCTTGAGCGTTTGGAAATGTATGCAAAAAAGTGTTATTTTCCAGATATTTGAATGTAAACTGTTCAAATGAACACACCGAATAGAACAGTAGAAGTTAAAAACAAAATAAAAAAAATTCTATGCGTATTTAGAGTCAAATAAGTAGTTAAACGGACAACGCATGTACCCAGCTCAAAATGAGTTAGCTTGTTCCTGGTAAGTGTATTCAAAACCCTCCCATAGTAACCCGGTTACAGTTCGGGTTAGGATCCCTGAATTATAACCCATTACAAGAGCGGGTTAACCGGGTTACTAGCCCCACAATCTTCTGGGTAACCCGGTCTTGCGGGTTACTCCACTACATTAGAGAGCCAAACCCGGTTAGGGTTGCGGTTAGTAACCCTGTTTTGTGCTTTATATCGTAATATATTAATATCCAGTATATAATAAAAATTGAATATGATTTGTTTTCCAAAATAATCAATTCTGTTACAATTTCGTCCAACCGATTCCACGAAGCATCCCCCAGAAACACCGCCCTAGTAGCTCAAGATCGCATTCCTCCGATGTCTAAACGTTTATGCAGAAAGCACGCGCATGTACAAGCAAGCTGATCAGCGAATATAGGCGACGAAAAGTGTCGACTACGTTCGAGGATTGCAGGTTTTCGGCGGGTAGCGAAATCGACGCGGGAGTCCCGGAAAATGCCTGGCGAGAGCGTGGCACCGCGCCCGAATTGTTTTCGCATTCCAGGATTTTCATTAAACCGAGATCGCTATCGCGGCTCGATCCTGGCGCGACTTAAAAGGTGGCAGGATAACTTCCCGTGTCGGGGAACGTTCATCAGAAATGCATGGGCTTGCCGAGGCCGATTCCGCGACCGAAAAAACCACCGTTTCGCCCCTTTTCCACCCCGCCTTTTGCGGCTACGTGGCGCTATAAAGTCCGAACGAAATCCAAGATAAGGCGCACACGCGCGCCGCCGCACGCAGACAGGCAAAGTTTACCGTGGAGAACGCGAGCGTGTTCGCATTTGCATATACAGGGTGTCCTGAGCCGGACGGCCGAGTCTTTTTCACTTTTTCCCCACCCTGGTGGTTTTGCGAAAACATCTTTTCGCGTGGAAAGTTGCACGGCTTTAAAACCTCGCCGCGGCATACCGGATGGGAAATTCCTTTTTTTCTCCCCCTTCTTCCGTCGCCAGTTCCTTGGGATTTTCAAATCGTCGAGCGAAACTTTTTACTCCTTCCCCTCGCTGGCGTACATTTATTTTGCCCTTCGTCAAACGAAACACCGAATCATATCCCGCGGCCGAAAGTAGCCGCTGTGCTTGATTCTGTTTGACACAGGTGGGCGGCATTGAAAGGGGTTCGCAAGGGCTGCTGGCCTGTTTTTTTTTTTTTTTTTAATGCTTCAAACGCGAATTGTATAGAGTCACGCGTCTGTTATTATGTGGGGCGCATGTGATGTTATTTATAATGTAAGTGCGCCGCGTGTGATGTGCGCTGTCGGTGCGAACGTGTAACAACAACCGAGGTGAAGCGATGTTTACTGTTTAAAGGTAACGCATCTGTGTTCCGTCAGGGAAAATGGTAGTTATATTGCGTATAAGAATAGTAATTTTGGTCAGGATTTATAATAGAGGTAGGGCAAAAAGGTGTGTTTCCGATTTTAAAATTAATTCAATGTGCCGCTTCACATATGAATTATTGCTGATTTGTTACATGAAAAATAAGTGAATTGTGTTCAAAGTTGTCTCAAGCTTCTGTGTTTAAAGGTCACCCATCACTTTCGGTGTTAGGGGAAGTAGATAGATATTTTATTTTACAACGGAAATCTATGCTATTATTGTCGATGAAAAAATAGAAAATTAGAGGCAAGAACATTTCGCTACCTTTTCCAATTTCTTCCGCCCAAAATTTTCCACCCTAGGCTGCCGCTTACTTAGCATATACATATATAAATTTGCCTCTGGGTGTTTCAAGATAACTCTGTGAAACAATTTCCGTTCCATTCAAGAAAATATGTTTAAAATATCTCAAACAAGAATAATTGAATATCTAAAAGTGTACTGGCCATAAAGTAGAGACTAGGGGTGTTCGATTCACCTCAAAGAATCGATTCTTGAATCGATTCAAAATCGGATTATAAGAATCGATCCTTCTAAAAAGTCGGAACCAAAGAATCGATTCTGGAAGAATCGAGATGAAAAGAATCGCGATAAAACTTTTTTCCAAAATTAGTACATATATGTAGATGTCGATTTTGAATAATTTTGAAAGAATCGATATAAAAATTACTTTTACAAGGAACAATTTGGGATATTTGTTGAAGGGCATTGTATTGAATAGAAGAAATATTTTGATATTCATTTTAAATATTTTATTCATCGTGTAATTGCCATTCTTTCATTGATAAGGAATTTAAAAACAATAATTGCTGTAAATGTTCAGGTGATAAACTATTTCTGTGATCAGTTAAAATATTTCCAGCTTTGGAAAATACACGTTCTGATGGCACAGATGTTGCCATGATTGGTAGATATTTTTTCGCAATGATACTTAATGTAGAATAAATCCTTTCGTACTGTAACCAATATCCAGAACATAAGAATCGTATATAAATTCGGCGCGAATCCTGTATAAATTTGGCGGGAATCGTTTGTAAATGGCCGGAAACGTATAAGACCAGGAAAACCTACGCATCAAGCAGTTTGGTTGGTCCTTTCACTACTGGCAATTAATTCCGCCAGGGGGCAAAAATCGGTTGTCGATTCATACATCAAAGAATCGATTCTGGGGAAAATCGGGTACCGAAGAATCGATTCAAAAGATCGATTTTTTAACCAAAAGAATCGATTTTCTGAAGAATCGAATCGGAATCGAACGCCCCTAGTAGAGACTACATGCTTCGAAGCAACCTGCATCGTCAAATTCAGTACTACTTAACTCCAGCTTCCTGCTCGACGGCGAACGATTCAAGAAAGAGTACCTAAGGCTCAACATATAAAGCAAGACTTCGTGTTACTCATCCCCGAAAGTACTAAAAGAAACTGATCTCCTGTATTTGCAGAGCACTTCACTCCCGAATCTGAAGTTCAGCCGAGTCCCACTAATTCCGGCGAATCAACGGATCCACTTTTGCAACATTTACACCAAACGTGCGCGCCTTTTTTTTTCCCCCTCTGTTTTTTATTTTACTGTCGGTTTTACTGTGTACACACGTGGACAGAAATTCGCGAGATCGTTGGACCGCGTCACACCCGCGGATTACATTCTACACGGGACACAGATATCGTTTTTACCCGAACGCCGCCGTCTGCCTACCTTCACATCCACTTTATCTTGATTCGACTGTGTATTTTCCGTCGATGCGTTCCTGCCCGACGGCTTTTCCCCCTGTCCCTCGGAAAAACTACGCCCGGGGAATGCACTACGGGCGTGCGAATGTGCACGTGCGCGGGAAAGATTTCCGAGAGCCGGATTTTTCAATGCCAACAACAGCTCAGCTGGCTGGCGTGACGAATACGTGAATGATTTCCCGCTTCTGTTCAGCCCCGAGGACGCAGCTTCCCTTTATTCCTGACAATCGAATTACGATCATTCCGTCCGGCTGAAAGAATCGCGCGATACATACATATACGGTCTATCGTGAACTGAAATCCATGGATCCCCGTTTTGTCGACCACGAGAAATGCGAGTTTTGTCCGTGCTAATTGCAAACGGCGCAGGCATTGCACCGGTATCCATTTTCGTACTGCTGTTTGAGAAACTTTTATGGCATAAATATAATTTTAAGATTAGGCAGAAAGTGGTGAAATGAAAATTAAATATAACTAAATGCTTCTTGATAAAGAATATTAATATTCCTTAGTAATTGTATGATACGACTGCAGTTTAAGGGTTCCTTCTACTTTGATCGGCCGAAAAATTGAGCAATTTTTAAAGATTTTTTACCGAGTAAATACAACGTGTAATGAAATAAATCTGTTTGGAGTTTATTAAGCTACTGTTATATTATTAAAAATAAAATTAAAAATAATTTTTCTAATTTGTTTCGAATGTATTTTTATGGCGTCAATATGATACCACGAAAAGAGGTACGTTCGTGGCGCAGGTGATTTCCCCACTCAGGCTTATCTGAAGCAAAAAATGTAAAAAGATTCTTAATCTGTACGAGTGTAGCTATAACCCGTACTAGAATTAACAAATTTTGTCGAAAAATAACCGAGAAAAAGGGTGTTTTGTCAAACTTTTTTTCAAACCAGCGCCATTTTATTATTTTTCAACAAAAATTGTTAATTTAGCTACGACGCGATAGCGACACTCATACAGATTAAGAATCTTTTCGATTTTTTTTGCGTCAGATAATCCTGAGTGAGGAAATCATCTGCGCCACGGACATACCTCCTTCCTTGCGGTTCCACATTGACACCACGAAAAAACATTTAAAACAAATTAAAAAAATTCTTTTTAAAATTCTCTCGTATAATATCAGAATACCTTAATAAATACCAAAAAGATTTATTTAATTATATGCTGTATTTACTGAGACAAAAATCTTTAAAAGTAGCTTAATTTTTCGGCCGATCAAAGTAGAATGACCCCTTAAATTACTACTTGCTGCCTAAAATTTAATTTCTCGACAAAGGTATCCTGAATGTTTCGAATACTGCGAAAGGTGGAGCCCCGTCTGGGCAAGAATGCTGATATGCCCGCGGTCCTGATCTTTTTCGCCACTTTACCGTGGTTCCATCGATCTTTCGCGAAACCACGGACGCGTAATGGCGCCCCGACGCGTTCAACAAATGTTGCTACCGAGCTGAAGAAACTCACGCTCGATGCTCAGTTCTCTTTCGCGGCAAGAAGAAACTCCTTCCTTCTCTTGCCACGGATTACGTGGGAACGCGGGCGGGTAGGTAAAATAAATTGCGAAAATGCTGATACGATGCGGCGGCTCAATCGAATCAGAAGCTCAGGGAAGGCGAGTCTAGCCGTAGTCGTCCCTGCCAGGGAAGATGGTCTGACAAATGACAGCAGTCTGTCTGTCCCGGGACCAATGAGTCGTCCTTATCAGCCGCTTCACGGCGCAGCCTCTCGATTTTTCCCGTGGAGAAGGCGAAAAAAGGCGGCGGGTTTATCTATCGATATCACTTCTCTGCCATGGTGGTAGACTGATGGTGGAAAAACAACGGCGAGGGTAGATAAGCCTCTGTTCTTGCGGCCGATATCATTGCCACGAAGATTAAGTGGGCATAATAAAGAAATAAAAAAGGCGATAACTGCTGAATGACGATTAATCTAATCACCTCAGCCGACGAGCAAAAAACCCATCGATCGATTATCCCCTTTCGCCTCCCCCGTCTAATTGTATCGTCGCTTGATTAGGATGACTCCTCTCCTCGATAAAGTGAACGTATTAATCAGCCTGATTACAGTAAATTCCACTGTAATCGAAGCAGAAGGGACGGTAAGAATTATTGGAAAGAATGGTCCCAGTTTCCTTTTGCCAGCTTCGGGATTGCGAAGGTTCCTTTTGTCGAGAATTTATTACGCGGAGGAATTGATTATTAAATACTTCTGGAAGTTAATTAGTCTCCCCCGGCAGGCAAGGAAAGGGCACTCTTTCTTCTATTCCATCGGAAATGTAACGATTTCTTCTAGCCAATATTTATAAAACAGCGCGATTAATCATTCCGTTGGCAATTTGCGAGGAATCGTTTGATTCTTTCCAATAATTGCATCCCCCTCGTCGTGTCCGCGGAATATAGGGGAGAGTTGCCAATATCGTACCGGTCACCTGAATCGTACCGCATCAATTTCTAAAAAATTAATGAATACAAACGACGTCTGATGATAAAAATATCAAGTAAATGCGAAATAAGAAATAGAAACAGAACCTTTCGAGCTTACACCCTATTTTGTGCGTGCTACAAGCATTTAAAAAAATCAGGTATGATTGATGTAACTTTTTACCAGTTTATTTTAGCTGATAATAATCAAACAATGCAATTTTCTCCTGTATTTATGTATTTCTCTAAAAGCGGGTTTAATGTAGAATATTTTACATTCATTTTAAGTACATATTACATTCATTATAAAGTTTAAATTTATATTTATAAATAAATTGATCATGTTTCCTAAATCGTACCACTACAATCGTGCCAGTAGGATTTGACAACTCGTGTGTTATATAGGTTATGTACATATATCATATACATAGTTTATTGCGGCCTGTGTGTGATTCATATACATATGTATATGTAACTGTATAATAATCATTACTGCATATTGAATAGTTTCTTCTCTATGTGTTATTGACACTATTTTTAGTGCAGGTACGATTTAGGAGACCGGTTGCCTAAATCGTACCTTTTACAGTATGTGACAAAAAGATTAATAACAAATTAATTTGTTCTGAACAAAAGGTTAAGCGTACAATAGTAGGTGCCTAAAAGACCAAAGCTCCAATATCCAATAGTCATTTCCGTTCAAATTAGTACCAAATATGAAATATAACTTAGAATGACTTAAGTGGTACGATATAGGCAACCCTCCCCTACTCATCCACGCCCAACGAAATAACGTCCCCTTGTTTACAACATTCGAGCAGACAGAGAATGCCTAAGATCGAGGAAAGAAATCCAAGGGGAGACTACCCCCTGCTCCCCTATTCGAGGCTCGCGGAAACGACGCAACTTCGTGCCCAATAACACTTCCATCAATAACCCATCCGTGAAATCTCGTATCCAGTTGGTATCTGCAAAAAGCAGCCGAAAGCATCTCGTGCCGGCTCCCCTTATCTACTTCAAAATCACAAGCATTCCACGTATTAAAGCGGGCCGTTATACTCTTACCACGATTCCGCCACCCCCACCAGCACCCTCGTTGCGCCTCTTTTTTCGCCCCTTCCCTCGGCTCTTTTTTCCTTCCTCCTCGGGAGCTCGCTCTTATTTCCCACCTTATCGGTTCGGATCTCATAAATTTCACGGAAAACGCGATTAAGCGGCCCCAGGTTGCGCGCCCGACTCTCCCCTCCACACACCCCTCGGCACCGCCATCCACCCCTTCTTCCGGCGAACCGCCAACCCCCTCGACGACCCTTCCAATCTAAGTATTCAAATGAGAGGACCGACTACCACCCACGTCGTATAGCTTTTTACAGTCGTCCTCCTGCGCTCTCCTTCTTGTTACATCGCTCCTTGCCGCCCCACGGGGGGTGGCGCACGCAGCAGCCAAGAAACGCGGAAAACTGCGTATACCGGAGGTGTGGTGCTACCTGCATGTTCGCATCAATTGTCGAGGCGAGGAAGAGGTTCTTAGGTGTCGATGAAATTATTTTGTGGAATTTCGAATCTACTTGTGATAATGAAATTATTGAACAGCATTGGCATGCCTTGTGTGGTCTATCTTTTGCGATACTAATGTAGGAATTGGTTTTGTTTAATAGTCTGTCGATTTTTAATTTTGATGTTATGATTTTCAAACTTAGGTAATTATGATTGTATATAAGAGTTTTTAGTGTTTATTGAATTGCAAGGTGTTTTGCGGTTTTTCAGGTATAGGGGATGTCAATTTCGACAGATGAAAGATGAATGTATTTAAAGGGAAGAAAGTAGAATGAAACATCCTTGTGATTAAATGAAAGGTGTTCATGAATATTGAATAGAAATTTCAATGAAATTCAATTTTGCCACGACTTACATGAATAATTTAGTTCAAAAGATGTGCGTAGGATTAATCCTTTTACACGGCCGAAGCAAGAAACTCGTTACAGGAATGGAATTACTATGTTCCATTCGTTTTTCGAAGGAAATTTAGAATCGATGTTCAAAACGGAGGGCAGGAAAAATCGAAGGAAACGAGACTCGTGGCAGGGTAGAAAACTGTTATATAACGTTATTAAGAAGTCGTTCAATGAATACTAATTCGGAGGAGGCGATTTTCGAAAATTTCCATGCATGTTAAGTCCCATAAACCTCGTCGAAGAACGTTGAATAGCAACAGCAGTTTAGGAAATCCGATTTTCGTTAATATCGCCGTGCCGTTCGCGAGCATCGAATCCAATTTTCAAATAACATACGAATTTCATGCATACGAAGATTAAAATCGAATTCATACATATGAAAATTAAAATCGAATCGCACCAAATAAATATGCTCATACACGCGAGCAGTTTGGGCAAATTACGTATTATTTCCGACGCACGAGTTCCGGAGGGACCGCTGAAGGGAAAGAAAAAATAAACTGAACGAAAGCATAATATTCCACAGCGTGACAAACGAAACGAGGTGGCACAAAGCAAGGGAATTTCCAAGAGCACTTTCAAAGCTACATTTGACTGAAGTCTACTGCTGTTACAGTGTATAATTCCGCTAACGAGGGGACTGCGATGAAGGAAGAGCAAATTGACGAGGACCGTCAAACTATAAAACGTAACGTTTGAGAAAAATACTCCCCACGCTTGAGGGGTGAAATACGGTATTATTGTGGATTCAGCGAAGAGAAAGAGAGAAAAAGGTGGGTGCTTGGTAATATCGGGCTTCGTTAAAGAAGATTGCCTTTCCGTTTGCAAGCTGTCAAGGAATGTGCCAAGCTGACTCGAAAGTCGTACTTCTGCCACAAGGAGAGAAGGAAACGCGGGAAAGCTCGACACTAATACGCAGAGGAAGTGGGTGGAAAGCAGTTCTATTTTCACAGTGATATTTCTCGGATCGCCAGGAAGCCTTGAACTGCCTGGTCGTAATTAATATGTCCAGGACGTGACGTAATTGAAACGATGAAGCGAATTGTGAACTTTAATGTGGGCATTACGGAGAAAAGTTAGCTTCCTCGGATTTCGCGTGCAAAAGCGCGATATCATCCACTAATGAGAGCAAGGCGCGTTTGAAAATACAACGGGAGTAATGAGAGGAGGCCTCGCCGCGAGAATCGGGATACGTTATGATAACAATGATACGGAGGAAACGAGGCTAGGCGGAAGATTAATCCGGTTTAATAAAAACGAGGTATTAATTTCCATTCGGTGGAGTCACAATATCCGGGGATAACTTTCCATATGTTTGAATAACACGGTGACCAGATAATAATACTCCCATTGGAATAATAAATCTAAAGCAACAAAAAATAAAATTGCACTAAAAAGTAAAAAATAATCTTTTCCCTTATTTAATCTACGACTCTCATATTTTTTAAGTCGGTGCCTCATCATTTGCACTGTGTAAATCTGGCACCGACTTAAAAAATATGAGAGTCGTAGATTAAATAACGGAAAAAATTATTTTTTACTTTTTAGTGCAATTTTATTTTTTTGAAGTCTGTTTTAATTTTTTAAAATTTTTTTTATTTTTAACTTTTTAGTTTTATATATATTGACACAACATGCTGAGGAGATATGCGAGTACGTACATAAAATAATAATAATTAGGTGACAATAGTCTTTATTATTAACCATAACTGTCAAAATATTGGGCCAATGTTGATGCAATGTAGGATAGGACCACCGGGGCATCGCCCTCTTTCGAATGAAAGAAAGATCATCAAAATTAGTCCATATGCTGAGGAGTTATGCGGGGACAAACATATAAATTATTATTATTAATCATAACTGGAAAAATATTAGGCCAATACTGATTTAGTCTAGGAAGGGAGCACCGGGGCATCACCCTCTTTCGAATATAGAAAAAAAGTTCATCGAAATCGGTCCATATGCTGAGGACTTATACGAGAACAAACATATACATTATTATTATTAACCATAACTGGCAAAATAGTGAGCCAATATTGATTTAGTTACGATGGGACCACCGGGGCATCGCCCTCTTTCGAATAAAAAAAAGATCATCAACATCGGTCCATATGCTGAGGAGTTATGAGGGGACAAACATAAAAAAAAAACATACAAACGGGTCGAATCTATAACCTCCTCCTTTTTGAAGTCGGTTAAAAACTTCTTGAATACCAAATCAGTTTAAATAAGAAAGAACTGGAGCAAAAGGTAATCTAAAGTTACAAACTAACATTATTGAAAATCTTTAACAAACAATCAATTAATTACGCATCTAATAATTTCTGTCGTTTATATAAATGCTCTTTATGTAGTTCACCATCATTTTACGCCACGCATATACGCACAAGTCCAGTTAACACTAAGTTCCTTAAGGGGTAACACCACTCGAGAGGCACAAAAAAAGACGTAAATTTGACAATTTATTTTGGGAGTATGACAAACGGAATAGAATTTAAATTTAATACATATTGAAGTACGAAAAACAATTTTTTAATTGTCATTTTTATACAAAATGGTGGCGATAGAGCCCGTCGTGGAAAACAGTTTTTTTTAAAACACCGCCACGGGAGGACGGATTTCTCGGCATGTATGAGTCGTGGAACAAAATACCATAAAATTTATAATCTATATACAATTGGCTTTGGAAGTACGTAGGATTTTTTTTATCAATTTTTGTGGACGTGGTGCACTTTTTAAGGAATGAATCGATTTTTTGCCCTAAAAATGAGCATTAAATTTTTTATAAAAGAAAAAGTTTACATTCGATCAAAAAACGGCTACGTACTTCCAAAGAGAATATTGTTGTGAAGCTACTGTAAAAATTTCAAATCGATCCATGCAATAGTCTCCGAGAAATCCGTCCTCCCAGTTTGAAAGAAGTGGCCATTTTGTATGAAAATGACAATAAAGAAATTGTCTTTCGTACTTCAATATGTGTTTAATAAACCCTCTGAAAAGAAATTCTATTCCGTTTGTCATACTCCCAAAATAAATTGTCAAATTTAGGTATTTTTTTCTGCCTCTCGAGTGGTGTAACCCCTTAAGGGGACCTTCCGGTCTAAAAGTCGATTTTTTTTTATTTCATTTTTCGAATGTTCAACCTTTTAGGAATGCGTGTTTAAAAGGATTTGTTGAAATTCGTAAAATTCCCGAAGTTATAGGCATTTGAGTAGCGGCAAATGCATGGGCACCAACCAGCCATTCGGCGCTCACGTAAAACTTTAAACGCGTTTTTCTCGAAACAGTGTTCTCAAAACGGTGGGACCTGTATATCCAAAAGTTATTATCCGATTCGACTGAAACTTTTTTTATTTTGAAGAATATACTTCTGGCTAGGGGGGGGAACTAGAAAAATTACAAAAAATTGAAAATTTATAATTTTCAAACGCTTTGAAAGGACGAAAAGTACAGGGAAAAGTGATTTCAAACTTCAAGTGTCATTATTTTCTAAAAAAAATGTCATTTTTTAAATTTTTTTCTAGTTCCCCCCTATCCAGAAGTATAATCTTCAAAATAAAATAAGTTTCAGTCGAATCGGATAATAACTTTTGGAGATACAGGTCCCACCGATTTGGATCAATTTTTTGACGCCTTGACTTTAACGACTCCCCAGGGCCGTCTGCAATGATTAATCATAAAACAAAAAATATATTTCTATAACTTAAGACATCCTTAATACAATGCAAAAAGTCCCATTAAATTATATATAGTAGTTTTCCTTTAATTAATTCCTAAAAATCACCTATTTTTTTGGGCTCTAGACCGGAAGGTCCCCTTAAGATTCCCAGTAGTAGAGGTCAACGATTAGCCCGGCAGTAGTCTGGCGTCAGAATACAACGCGCTCCCCTCGCCCTGTAATGTCATAGGCTGGCAAAATTGCACTTTTTCTTTTCCCTTGGAATGCGAGGGTCGGCAAAAGCGGCTGCTTGGGAAGAACTACGAGACCTTGTTTTGACGATGATAAAATCTAAAGCCATCATCCCCCCGGGAAGAAGACTGGCGGTCGAACGACGCGCACACCGGCAATCTTATCTAAATGAACTGCCGTGTCCTAACTTCGTACGTACTTTTGGTAAACGATCGAACGACCCAGGAAACGTTCCCTTCCACCCCGGAGAAAGTATAATTGGACAAGAAGCTAAAACTCGAAGATTGGTCCGCGCCGGCCGCCTTTGTCGGGGAATTTTCGGAGATCCTGGCAGATCTCCACGCGGACCTCTTGTTACCCTCCACTTTTTCCGAATGGGATCGTTGCTCGGTTAATAAATATCAAATGTCCTCGAGGTCGCGTCGATATCTTATCGCTGCTGGCGTTAAGCTTGATTGGATGGGATTCGGTAAACTGTACCTACTTTTAATTAGAACGTTAGATGGCAGTCATTTCCTAAATCTCTGTTCTTCGTTGCAATGTTAGATCGTACGAACTTTAGCCAAATTTTCTCTCAGAGCTTACAGAAGCTTACCATGTCACTATTTTATACCGTTTCGAAATCGCCGCGTTCACTCTGTTTGCTCTTCCAAGCTCCTTGGGACCGACTAATACTCCGTGATATATGAATTTCCATGGGAAGCAATTCCCATCCCATTTTCCTCTTCACTTTTCCCCGTAAATCCAGCCAGAGAAATGCCTGATACTTTGAGGGCCTCCACCTTGTTTGGCTCGCGGGAGGAATACACGCTATTGCCTTGCACGTGTGGCTCGTGCGTGTCACGCGAGTCGCATTGTGTCCCCGATGTTTACCAAAGAGCGGAAACGGGACGAAATACCGAATCCACGGTTCGCGCAACGACGGATTGCCCCAAGACCAAAACCGTTTGAAATATTACCCGCGAAAGAGTTTGAGGTTGATTCCGCGAACGTTTCAGCTTTGTGCCTCGCCCGTATTTCCCATCGACTGCCGTGCGAAACAATCTTTGAAATTAAAGTAGTTAAGAATATCGACCGTATTTTTAGAATGAACAATAAGTGGTTTCGGCGCACTGGTTCGGTCAGTTAAATAATTTAAAAGCTAATTTGCAATTTTAAAAATTATAACCCCTTAAGGGGACCTTCCGGTCTAAAAGTCGATTTTTTTTTTATTTCATTTTTCGAATGTTCAACCTTTTAGGAATACGTGTTTAAAAGGATTTGTATACTGCGTTCGCTTATACTTTATAAATATCTTTCCTTGAAAAAGGTCTAAACCGCAGACCGAAACGTCGGAAATTTATAATTTTTAAAATTGCAAATTAGCTTTTAAATTATTTAACTGACCGAACCAGTGCGCCGAAACCACTTATTGTTTAATCTTTGAAATTAATCATCCCACCGCTGCATTCCATTGGGAACCATTGCGCTTTGGCCCGTTTTCAGGGCAGCTCGTGGAATTAAAGACCCGCACGAAAACAGAAAAGGGGACAATTTTTTAGCTTCCATGTCTGACAAAATATTTGGTATAAAATATTTATAACGATGGTCACCAGAAATCCCTTAGGTTTCCACTTTCCCGGTCATTATCCACCACGAGTTTTTGGAACATTTTGTGCATATACAATATATATATATATATATATATATATATATATACATACGTTGGCCAGATCTACTCGAGAAAATCTCCATCAATCCTCCCTCGTAATCGTTCTGGCATCGAAGCCCAGCCACGTCGACAAACACGACCCCGTCGACCACCGGCACAGTTTGTTCTTCATATTTTCAGGGCGCGCCGAAATGATACTTCTCCGTCCATCAATCCGTCGTAAAGTAAATCCTCTCGAGAATCACGTATCACGAGACGGATTTATTCCCTAGCCGTGGGAGGAGAGCGAGGTAAGGCGGCGAGTGAGAATATCGGATTTACGTACTGTTCTGCTTGCCTTCTGCAACCACCCCTTCATCCCCCGCCCCGCACTTTCCTCTCTCGTTCTAGCGTGTTTACGCTGCACAGGCTGTTCCCTTTCGTCGCGTTTAAAATGCGATTTCTACCTCCCGCGTCGACTTTGCACGGCTGACTTGCGGCGGGCATTATTTCCTTATTCTCGTCTCGCGCCCCAACCCGAGGATTTCTAATTTCTCACTGTCGATTCTTTTGTTTCTTTGCCCGCCTCCCCTCCACCGAGTAGTTTTTAATACTTCAGCCCCCGTCTCGGGCCCGTACACGCCTTTTGTTGGAAATTTCTCAGCGTTTCATTTCGACCCGCGACAGCGGCTCGGCCGTTATCAGAAACGGGAGAATTCAGTCGAACAAACATGATGGATAGCGATTCGCTCTACTAAACGATTGTAGAAATGAACTGTTTCCTAGGTAATTATTCGAGCAACATTCTTCGCAGGCTCTATTTATACGCGGAAGTTATTTACTTCAGTCCTAACGAAGGCGCGCACTGTTACTTGATTTGCGATTAATAAATATTTTGGACGTTTAAGGCGTTTCACAGTGGGTTGAAATCCTAGAAACATGGTAAAAATATGAAGGTAATCTTTGATTTTTACAAAAATGAGTATACTAAAGTTTTCGCGGTCGCTGATTACGAATCTGAACTCAAAATGGCAAAAAACAAATTGGCGGATCCAATATAGCGGACGCGTATACCCAAAAAATATCAGATTTGGTCTAAACTTGGTATTCTAGAGTTTCCGAGGTCGCTGAGTACGAATCTCAAGTCAAAATGGCAAAAAAAAATATCAGGGAATACCAAGATGGGTCGATTTATTTATTAAAAAATATATGGTTCCATTTAAATAAACCACCACTGCCGTCGTGGAAACATGTGTTAATTAAATATCTCGTTACAACAATAGTATTAGGATTCACATCTGAAAATAACAACAGATATAAATATTTCAATTAACAGTGTTTGCAAAAATAAATTATTTTCATGGACTGGGAACCGTTTTGAATAAACTGAAATTTTAGGGATTGGAGCAAAAACGAGCAAAATCTGAAAGTTAATCTCAGTTCTTTAATAATCAGAGATGATAACTGTGCAAACAAAAATGCTTGATCGGACTTGGAAGTTAACTAAATGTTTAATTGTTTTTGTAGATCAGCTATGGTAATTAAGGTTATACGAGGCAATTTTGAATTAAACATTATGAAGGTATTATTGCTTGCCGCAAACGTATAACAACAAAAAGTAATTAAATAAACACCTGAAATTTGCGTCTTTATCGCGAAACAGAAGTTTAAAACACAGAAAACACAAAAAATAGCTACACAAAATCGTTTGATAAATCGCTTGGAATAAACATGTAACGGAGTTCCTACAGCTAACTGTTTTTGACCGACTCGGGTAAGGAAGGAAGAGTTGTAGAAGGCTGTGGATATACGTTTTATTATACGCACATATTTCAACTATACCAGGGATAAAAAATCAGATGTTTAAACATTCTTTTGTATTTCGATTTTTCGCCAACTTTTGGGGTCTGCTACCCCACTGTGCGTCGCACAAGTTATAACAAAGCATACTTCAAGCAATAAAGAATCATATGAAGGGTAAGGGGAAAAAACAAGGATTTATCGAGAAAATTAAGTTAGTCCACCAGTAAAGAAGCACGGTTCAATGAATTTAATTTTCCTATATAATTTTCTTCTTAAACAATTTCTGGTTATACGGTGACGACAGAAGTTTTAAGCTTATGCCAACTTTTGGGGTCTCCTACCCCACTGTGCGTTTCTTAGAATTATTATTTAAGTCAATGTTTCCCGAGTAACTATCGTGTCAAATGTAATTTTCCTGTTTCTGCCCTTATTCGTCATGAACTTCGTATGCATTATTGATATGAAGTTTTCCGTATAACTTATAAGAATGTTAACAGTGTAGAGTCTTTTGTACACTGCATTTGTCCTTTATTCCCTCTGCTTAATATCGGGGGCAGAATTCTCAACGGCATTTTCTTTTTCGTAAATTTCAGTTCGGATTAATTAGAGACTGAATTAAAAGTTACGCTTCGCGATCAAACTGTAATGCGGTTTATTATGAATATAATGGCAATAGCAGTGAGTTCCAGTCGTGCGAAATGTGGTATTAATTTCGGCAGTACTTTATGTTCGTGAGAATTATAAATCTAAATGTAATCGAAACGTTTGAATTAAACGATTGCGCTAGTCATAAGCGCGTATATTGAGCTGCATAGTATAATTAGTGTTTGTGAGTCAATACTGGCTTGAATTCTACGTCCAATAAATAATGTAAAAATTCTAATGCATCGCGTTGATAATTGGGGTTCTCGATAATGATATGATCATTTTTTTTTTAATTTTCACCGTTAATTTAATTCACCTGAGTAGTAATTTATTCCACCATAGAACATTAAGAATATTTGACAGTTAACACAATAATCGCGAATTTCACTGATATTAACATTATACCTAGTATTTGGATAAATATCAAACGGTTCACGAGTCGTAATCACTTGGATAATCCTATGTCGACGGGCTATTTGGAAAATCGGATATTACTCAATACCATACCGAAATAGAATACATAATCCCATTAATTTCGATAGTTACGGATGAAATTGAAACGTAATTATGGACACTAATTCCGCGAAATGTTCTGACAAACAGATTCCCCTCTTCACATTTAAACATAAACATATGCATTTGAAACACTGCTAGCGTGCCAAGCCCATGCACCTCCACTCTTTACTTGAAATTAATAATTACACTCTGCACGAAAACATCAACTGCATAATATTTATCGAATAATGATCCCCGATTATTTTTTAAGTATTCTTTCCTTAACAGCTTTTCTCTTTTAATAAAACCAGCAAACAGAGTAAGACAACGAGTCCAACGCATTTTTAAACAAACCCTTGACGCAAATAAGAAGACCTTAATAAGACCATTGTGCCTGTGACACGAAGAAAAAAAAAGAAAGCTCACTGACATCGATTTCTCCCATTGAGTTGGAAATAAGGTCGACTCGGACAGCGGAACGGCAAGAAAACGCCGATATTTAGATTCCCATTCATCGAGTCCCTTGTCCTTTATTGAATACTCCAACGGTCGCGTGATTTTTTTAATGAAACACGTGCTTCGCTCAAAAACCCATTCAGGCGTAGCTTCGTCGCGTAATGAGCAGTCAGTAATACCTTTAAGGTAGGATTCCACTGAGGCAACGCAAGGCAACGTGTCGCGTGCGATGATTGCGATAGTGATTGCATGTGTTGCACGCGAAAAAAAGATGCGACGATGTTGTCGGTTGCCGGTTGCCAAAAAGTTGCCTAAGTGGAATCCCAGCTTTAGTTTACGCTCCGAACCAGAACAGTTGCTGTTCGCGATCGAGCAATTTCCTGTAATTTGTTCTTTCAAGTTTTCTACTTGACTGAAAGAGTTCCACGTCGGATATTAAAGCAGAAACGGATGCTGCGAAATGAAAAGAAAACGGAGGAAAAGAATTTGGATTTTTAAAAATATTCTCACACGTGACAGCAATAGTAAGTATAAAGATATTAAACCGAAAATGTTTGAAAGATTGTTCACGTCAGATCCTCTGTTTCAGAGGACACAGTGTTCATTGTAAAGGGGAAGAAACTTGAGATTTATTCATGTTTCCAGTTTGCAAAACTCAATATTTACAAATTAACATGTGACACAGGCAATACGCGAGCCAATAAACTTATCACTGCGAGTACTCAAGGCACCTAAAGTCCTCCAAGAAATTTCTAACGACACAATTCGTGTACTAAACTCACTAACATAAAGAAATTAACACTCTTGGTCGCCAGCCTGCATTAGGGTGGCCCTTATTTTCAACCTGCTGTTTCTTTTGCTCTCACCCTCTAATATGGTTCCATTTCATAAAAAAATAGTCCCTGAAAAAGATTATTGCAATCGGACAACAGGAGAGGGTGCTGACCAGGCCTTAAAGTTTAGAATTCATCAATGGCTTGAATTTGAAGAATTTCTCAAAAATGGTAAGCCCTATCGAAATTTTGTTCAAATAATATTAAAAGAGCATTCAATTTTCTACAATTACTGTATATATAAGTTTTTCGTGCTGCCAACCGTTTTTTATATAATAGCGTTTGAATACAGAGACGTCCGCACTTCGCTCGTCCCACCTGTACGGCGCGACCTATTCTCTATATTCAAACGCTATTATCTAAAAAATGGTTGGCAGCACGAGAAACTTATATATACAGTAATTGTAGAAAATTGAATGCTCTTTTAATATTATTTCAACAAAATTTCGATAGGGCTTACCATTTTTGAGAAATTCTTCAAATTCAAATCACTGATGAATTCTAAACTTTAAGGCCTGGTCGGCACCCTTTCCTTTTGTCCTATTGCAATAAACTTTTCCAGGACTATTTTTTTATCAAATGGCATCGTTCTAGGGGGTGAGAGCGAAGCAATACAATAAAAAATTTCGTCACGTTATAAATAAGGGCCACCCTAGCCTGCATCTTCACGCAGGTAACCATTTCGCTACCATTATTAAATAGACCTTGTCGTAACCCTGTCTAATTAACTGCAATCAAAATGCATAAATCACGACTTTTCAGTGAATAACCAACATTCCTGCTACCACCAACACTAATCCCTTTCGTCAATTTCAATCTATGTTCGACAGGGATCAGTGGTAAAGCAGCCATAAAACACCGACGATTTATATCTACATATGCGCATCTAGACGACCCTCATTTATTGGATCTCTCTCGGTAATCGCCGAAATGCATGGGTGCACGTCGGAGGGTGCAAACAGAAGAGGAGAAAAAGGTGCAGGTATGCCTTGATGTTGCACGCGTGTCAATCTTCAAAGGCGAGTCACCGGGCTGGCAAGCACTCGTGCTCGACTTTTCGGAACGGCAGTTAATCGATTGTAATTTCCTGGCCGCCTTTATAGCCCGAAAAGGTTATTATTCCTCGCGACCCGTCAGCGCGACGCTTTTCCACGAGGCAAACAAATTTCCCGCGCTGTCCCCCCTCGATCCCGCTGAATTCTCGATAAACGGGCCCCACGAGCACCTGAAATCGTTCCACGCCGACTGTGCGCGGAAAATGTCACGCGACGATGCTTGATTTACTTCGAATCGATCTCGTTTCCACGACGAAATACGCTCGTCTAACCTCCCCTCAGCAACTGTTGGAAAAGCTGACTGGAGACTGAGATTACATACGAATGCCGTGGACTTTGGTATTTTTGAGATCCATGGTGCTGTCAGGTTCCGAATGCACCAGGTTACAGGCGGTGTATTTTTAATTAATGTGATTGGTAACAGATTTGGAGAAATTTTGTAAACAGATACCTGAATCTGTTAGAAGTAGCTTGGAAATTGAACGAGGATAACTTTGTAAAATTTTTGAAGAAGAGACTTCCAGAAATAATGTTCAGTGAAATGTTTTAATCGCGTCACCAACTTTCTTAATTGATCAGTTTATGAAGTTGGAAGATGATCCAGACGATGCTCGAGTTCTGCGCAAGCAAATTGTGCACAGCTAAATTGAAAAGTTACTGCTGAAGAAACGTAGGAAATTCTTGGAAATTGTGAAATTATTTAGATTCCGGTATTTGTTAGATAAATGGAGCTGTATATTTATTGATATGTTGCAGAAAGTATATATTTATATTTTTCTAAAGATAAAATATATATATACGTATGATAGAGCGGCTATAGAATTTAATTTCAACGGCGAGAGTAATTATTATTTTGGCTTCACCGGGCGAGCCATGTGTAAACTATGCGAAATTTTAAAGCCGATTCAATCGTACTCCCGAATTGGAGCACACCGCGAAGCTTCATTCAAAAGTAAACTCTAATTTATACGATACCGAATAAGCTTTGGTTTAATTACGTAGGGTGAAAGTAATTTCAATTAACGTTTCAATAAGTTTCGAGTTATTTGAACTGCAACCAGCATTTCACTCGACCAATTGCATCGGGCAACGTATTAAATAAATTTTCAATTTTTCGATTCTTCTATTTGATTTCCCAAGACAAATTAAATAATTCGCGGGTGAACAGCGAAAATATTCACAGTTTACTCGGAAATCATTCGCCCTGTTGTGGGGTTTCCGAGGCCCTGTTGGTATTTTAAATTACATGTTGTAGCCTTTGGGATTGTCAGGAACAAGGATATATTCTGTACAGACAAAATTTATTCGGATCAGGAAGGAATACATGGTTTGGTAGGACGGGGCTACAAATTTCGAAAGACAGACTTTATGTCTCGTTGAGTTATACAATTTCAAGATTCTATTATGCAGACGGCAATTGGCTTTATTCTAATGAGGCGTCCAGGAGTTACTCTGTACTCTCCCGTTCGGTTGGCGTCCAGGTATTATCGCCGAACTCTCCATACCGAACAGGCGCACAGTGGGGTAGGAGACCCCAAAAGTTGGCGAAAAATCGAAATACAAAAGAATGTTTAAACATCTGATTTTTTATCCCTGGTATAGTTGAAATATGTGCGTATAATAAAACGTATATCCACAGCCTTCTACAACTCTTCCTTCCTTACCCGAGTCGGTCAAAAACAGTTAGCTGTAGGAACTCCGTTACATGTTTATTCCAAGCGATTTATCAAACGATTTTGTGTAGCTATTTTTTCTGTTTTCTGTGTTTTAAACTTCTGTTTCGCGATGAAGACGTCAATTTCAGGTGTTTATTTAATTACTTTTTGTTCTTATACGTTTGCGGTAAGCAATAATACTTTCATAATGTTTAATTCAAAATTGCCTCGTATAACCTTAATTACCATAGCTGATCTACAGAAACAATTAAACATTTAGTTAACTTCCAAGTCCGATCAAGCATTTTTGTTTGCACAGTTATCATCTCTGATTATTAAAGAACTGAGATTAACTTTCAGATTTTGCTCGTTTTTGCTCCAATCCCTAAAATTTCAGTTTATTCAAAACGGTTCCCAGTCCACGAAAATAATTTCTTTTTGCAAACACTGTTAATTGAAATATTTATATCTGTTGTTATTTTTAGATGTGAATCCTAATACTATTGTTGTAACGAGATATTTAATTAACACATGTTTCCACGACGGCAGTGGTGGTTTTTTTAAATGGAACCATATATTTTTTAATACATAAATCGACCCATCTTGATATTCCCTGATATTTTTTTTTTTTGTTGCCATTTTGACTTGAGATCCGTACTCAGCGACCTCGGAAACTCTAGAATACCAAGTTTAGACCAAATCTGATATTTTTTGGGTATACGCGTCCGCCATATTGGATTCGCCATTTTGTTCTTTGTCATTTTGAGTTCAGATTCGTAATCAGCGACCGCGAAAACTTTAGTATACTCATTTTTGTAAATATCAAAGATTACCTTTATATTTTTACCATGTTTCTGGGATTTCAACCCACTGTGGGGCGTCCAGGAATATTCTCTCGTACTCTCCTCTCTCAACGATCGGGTATTTAACCCTCTAGGGACGGGGATGTTTTAAACTTAATTTTTTTGAGCGTTAAAATAGTCTATTTTATACTTCGGATTTGGAAACTACTCGTTAGTTTTTTTTTTTTTTTTTTTTTTTTTTAATTTGTTTATAACAATATAACAAAAAAAAGTTTAATTTCGGGTTCTCAGTCTCGTTTCAACCGTCGTCGAGGACAGACGTGTTATTGTTCTGTCTCCAACTTCGTGCCTGAGCGTGATAAACATCAAGTGTTGTGGTGCTTGGGTCGGTGTCATTGTTTCGTGAGATCAGTGAGGCCTACCTATGAAGGTGCACACAAATTGAATCTCCTGTAAACTTAACGCTTTTGCGTAATAATACAAAACATCAAACAAAATGACAAAGGAAAACTCCTCCATACAGCAGGAGGACTGGTTAACAACTAAAAATAAAAAACGTAATAGAACCAGCCCAGAAGCGTCAACAAACCACAATAAGAAGCAGGCTACAATACCAAACTACTGGCTCAGCAAACCTAATAATATTACTACTAAAAACCGGTATGAACTGTTAAACCAAGATCCAAAAGGAACAGAGAGCGATGTAACAAACACCACAAGTTCTCTAAAATCTCCCCCAATTTTCGTAAGTGGAGTAGAAAACATAGTGCCACTTAAAACATTATTAGACGAAATAGCTCAAAACAACTACACTTTAAAAGTAATGAGTAAAAATCAAATTAAAATCCAACCAATGAGTACAGAAAATTACTTACCAATAATGAACGCACTAAAAGAAAAACAAACACAATGTTACACTTATCAAAGAAAACAAGATAGGAATTTCAGAGTTGTCCTTAAAGGAATTCACCCAACAGCTAATGTAGAGGAAATAAAAGAAGAACTAAGAAAAAATGGCCATACTGTAAAAGCAATCACAAACATGTTACAGTCGAAAACAAAATACCCGCTGCCAATGTACTTTCTAGAACTAGAATCCCAAGAAAATAATAAAGATGTTTATGAAATTAAATGCCTCCTAAACACGATTATACACTTTGAACAGCCGTACAAAAAACGTGAAATCCCACAATGTATGAAATGCCAAGGTTTTGGACATACTAAAAATTATTGCTACAAAACACCGAGGTGTGTGAAATGTGCTGGTAGGCACTTAACAAAAGACTGCACATGGAAAGAAAAAATGCAAGAAGCCAAATGCTCTAACTGTGACGGTGCACACCCAGCCAATTATAAAGGATGCATCGTCCGCAAGCAACTGATACAAAAGCTATTCCCTACATTAAGAGAAAAAAGAGCAAACGTAACTGAGGAGCAGCAAAAACCTAGATCAAATCTTAGACAACCGGATGTATCATATGCAAATATAGCAAGTAAAAATACTCCGCTGGATCAAGAAACAAAACACCAAGAGGAAATAGCACCCACACAAGAACAAGGACCAACAAACAAACTCGAAGAAATGGTGGCCAAACTAATTATTAGAATGGACACCATGCTTAATATTCTAACAGCCATGATGGCTAAACTACATTAAATATTAAACTAAATACTAAATACTAAAAATGGCATCCCTCTTAAAAATAGGAGTATGGAACGCTAATGGCTTGGTGCAAAAGAGCCAAGAACTTAAAGTTTTTTTAACATTACATGATATAGACATCATGCTCATATCTGAAACACACTTTACAAAAAAAAGTTACCTTAGGATACCCAAATATACTATTTATAACACCCAACATCCAGATGGGACTGCACATGGAGGAACTGCAATAATCATCAAAGATGCAATTGAACACTTTGAAAACGAGAAATTCCATGAAGAATACTTACAAGCAACAAGCGTAACGATTAAAGATTGGCATGGATTTATCACACTTTCAGCTATATATTGCCCACCAAAACATAACATCAAGCAAGAAGAATATACAACATTTTTTAGAACATTAGGGAACAGATTTATAGCAGGTGGTGATTATAATGCTAAACATCCCTGGTGGGGCTCCAGGTCGCGTATTCCTACCCCCAAAGGAAGACAACTCTACAGGACAATGCTCGAAAACAACCTATACCCGTTATCCACGGGTGAACCCACGTACTGGCCAACGGATAGAAGGAAAACTCCAGACGTCATTGATTTTTGTGTTGTAAAAGGAATTGCTCAACATTATGTAAAAATAGAATCATGTCTGGATCTCACATCTGATCACTCTCCGCTTATCGCCACACTGAGCTCTAAAGTGATTCGAAAAATAAAATCGCCGTCGTTGCACAATGCAAAAACAAACTGGGACTTATTTAAAACACTATTAACGGAACGAGTTAACTGTAATGTCTTACTGAAGAAGGAAGAAGACCTCGAAATGGCCATATTTAATCTCACTAGTGAAATACAAAAAGCAGCATGGGAAAGTACTCCAATAAACATGAATAAAGAAATGGTGACCAACTGCTCAAGGAGCATAAGAGACAAAATTGCCGAAAAACGAAAGCTAAGAAAAGTATGGCAATCAACACGGTCTCCGAAAGTCAAGAGGAAATTAAACAAAATAATAAAAGAATTAAAGGAATTAATATATAAGGAAAAAAATGAAGCCATACAAGAATACCTGATGGGACTAACACCTACAGCGAACACTGATTATTCATTGTGGAAAGCAACAAGATCAATAAAACAGCCAATACAACCAATCCCACCAATCCAAATGGAAAATGGGCAATGGGCAAGAAGCAGTCAAGAAAAAACAGAAACCTTTGCTAGACACCTATGTAAAGTTTTTGAACCATACCCTAGACAAATAACATCTGATGAAGAAAACGAAATAAATTCATACCTCCAAGAACCACTAAAACAAGAACCTGCTCTAAAGAACTTTACCCTAAAAGAAGTTAAAGATATAATACAGAATAATACAAAGCCAACAAAATCTCCAGGATATGACTTAATAACAGGTAGAATCCTAAAGGAACTGCCGGACAAAATTGTGAGGCTACTAACGATACTATACAATGCTGCAATTAGACTTAATTATTTTCCTGGGCAATGGAAGGTATCGCAAATTATACTCCTACCGAAACCAGGAAAAAATCCATCATCACCTGCATCTTACAGACCAATCAGCTTACTACCTGTGATGTCTAAAATCTTAGAAAAGCTACTCCTAAAAAGAATAAAACCGGTGCTGCTGGAAAAGAACCTAATACCAGAACATCAATTTGGATTCAGAGAGCAACATGCTACTATTGAGCAGGTTCACAGAGTAGTAAGAAAAATCAACAAGGACTTAGATAGGAAAAAATATTGCTCTGCAGCGTTTCTAGATATCACGCAAGCATTCGACAAAGTATGGCACAAAGGCCTACTGTATAAAATCAAAAAACAACTCCCGCATAATATGTTCCTTCTATTACAGTCTTACTTAAGTAATAGACACTTCTTTGTTAAATACCAAGAAGAACACACAGACATGCATACGATAAAGTCGGGTGTACCACAGGGTAGCGTGCTGGGGCCAATACTCTACTTACTCTATACCTCAGATCTTCCGACAACCAAACAAACACAAATAGCGACCTTCGCTGATGATACAGCAGTCATGTCATCACACGTAAACCCGAACGTAGCATCTAAATACCTCCAAACAAATTTAGATAAAGTCCAAGAATGGCTCAACAAATGGAGAATAAAAGCGAATGAGCAGAAATCAGTTCATGTGACATTTACGTTACGTAAAGAAACGTGCCCACCTGTTACGTTGAATGGAAAAATAATACCGCAGGCAGAGTCAGTAAAATATCTGGGTATGCACCTGGAACGTAGGTTAACCTGGAGAACACACATATGGAATAAAAGGAAACAATTAGGATACAGGCTACAAAAAATGTATTGGCTCCTAGGTCATAGATCGAAACTCTCCTTAGAAAACAAACTTCTACTTTATAAAGCTATACTGAAACCAATTTGGACATACGGAATACAGTTATGGGGTTCAGCTGCAAATTCTAATATAGAAATATTAGAAAGATTCCAATCAAAAGTGTTACGATCAATAGTAAACGCCCCATGGTTCGTCACAAATGAAATAATAAGAAAAGACCTGCAAATACTAACAGTAAAATCAGAAATAGCTAACTTTGGTGGAAAATACATCAAGAGACTTACTGGTCACCCCAACCCGCTAGCAGTAACCCTACTGGACGAAGGAGAAGACACCAGAAGATTAAAACGCAACAAGCCCCTGGATTTTAATAGATTCAAATAACTTCGTAACTAACAAACATTATGTAAATTTCTAATTGGTGTGAGTTATTGGACGAACACCTAAGTGATATATTTGATACCAGCTAGAAGATTTACTTATTGCCGTCAGGCAGATTGTAAATAGATAGGAGAATAAAAAAAAAAAAAAAAAAAAAAAAAAAAATTTCGGGTTCTGATGGTACAACAGTTTCTTCTCTGCCTATTAAAGGTCACTATGCCTATCAAATCTCGATCTTATTGATGGAACGTAAATAAAAATGTGTTAATCTGAATGGGACTCTGGAGTCCCAGTCGTCCCTAGAGGGTTAAGAAAGGGGCTTTGTACTTTCGTGACTCTACTGTACTGAGGCGTCCAGGAGTTACTCTGTACTCTCCCGTTCAGTTGGCGTCCAGGCAGGGACTTAATACCGGTATAATGCTCATACCGGTATTTCGCCAATACAGCTATACCGAAACCGATATCATACCGAAAAAGATAAATACCGAAACCGATATCATACCGAAAAAGATAAATACCGAAAACAATCGGTTTTCGGAATTACCGGTAACCGAAATAAACACCGGTATTTTTTCGGTACTCTTCTCGGTGAACACCGAAACCTACCATGTTACTGAAAAGAATACCGAAAAAATACCGGTATTTATTTCGGTTACCGGTAACCTTTTGTTTTCGGTATTTATCTATTTCGGTATGATATCGGTTTCGGTATAGCGAAATACCGGTATGAGCGTTATACCGGTATTGAGTCTCTGACGAAGATACAACCGAAAAATACCGGTATAATACCGGTATTTTACGTACCGGTAGGAGTCCCTGCGTCCAGGTATTGTCGCCGAACTCTCCATACTGAACGGGCGTCCAGGAATATTCTCCCGTACTCTCCTCTCTATTTAACGAGGCGTCCAGGAGTTACTGTGTACTCTCCCGTTCGGTTGGCGTCCAGGTATTATCGCCGAACTCTGCATACCGAACGGGCGTCCAGGAATAATCTCCCGTATTCTCCTCTTTCTAATGAGATGCTCTGTACTCTCTCGACCGATAGGCGTCCAGGTATTATCGCCGGACTCTCCATATCGGTCGAGCGTCCAGGAACAGACTCTAGTGTGAATCCCTCCAGCAGGCGTCCAGGTATTATCGCCGAACTCTCCTGCCGGAGTCCCTAAGCTGTCCGAGAGCGGCCGTGTGTCGTACCTCGTCCTCTCTCTCTCTCTCAGATCAGCTAAGAAGAAAAATGCCTTTGCGGGCCTCTAATTTATACCCAATCGCTGCTATCCGCGGCCGCAGAAATCAACAGACGCGTCGTTAAGCGCGGGTCTCGCGAGCCGCGGCTTCCGCGCCCGCACGTCTCTCCTCACGGGCGGCCTACACGCGTGTTCGAGAAACGTCTTGATGATCAGTGTTTCTCAAAGCTCCTTTTCTGCATGCTACAAAGTTACATATAACTCGTTCCCAATTGTAAGAGTTTAGGCATTTAGGGAACGGCCTATGGTGTGCGAGTAATGCCCATAGGTGGCGCCCCAAACGTGAGTTGTATAGCGACGGAGTAAAAGGGACCATGTAGAGTCGGCGTAGCGGTGTGGCTAACGCTGCTGATCAGCACGCGGGCGGCCCGGGTTCGATTCCCGGCGTCAGGGCGCTCTTTTTCCGTCGCTTACACAATTAAAATTTTTTAATAAAGCAAATTTTAACTCGCCGAAAAATATAATTTGCTTATTCCAACAGCGTTCCCATCAATATGGAGGAGCCACGTAAGTTCGTCCAACTTATGAGGCTTCCGGATATAATTTGTCGATCCCCTTGGTGGAGGGATATTCGATCTTGTTGCTTTAAGATCAGCATATTTTCGGTAAACATGAAATCCACCTGTTTATTTCTCTGTCCCCCGGGGCGGTATTCGAATTGAAATTCGCTGGATGAAGATCGCCATTCCCATTGGCTGCTCCAGCTGCTATATTCCACCTTTCACTCGCGGGAATCGCGCAGCTTACGTGCGCTCCCTTTCAAAAATAATTGTGGCTCCTCGCCATTTCTACAGTCTCTTGTAAATACAAAACTTGGAATACGTTGCTTCACGGCCCAAAAGTTGGATTTACAAGGTACAGCGACGTCTCTGCATCAGCTTGGTATATTCCGAGCTAATAGAGAAGCATGAAAAGCGCGATAGCACGCGGGGTTTGAAAGCCGTGGCTGCGAACGACTTAAATTCGGTTAGGGGAGAACAGAAGATATTTGATTCCAAGGGAATTCGTCACAGGACAGCCGGAGGGCTTGGGAGCGGCTCCCCTTCGCCAGGCACAAGGATTCCGATGGTGGAAAACGGGGAAACGAAAACAGCACGGGTGAACGGGAAGTTGCGAAAGGAAAGGGCAACGAAACTCGGTAGAAGCGAAACGCGTTGAAACGCGCCGCTGGAAAGGTGGAATGAAGAGGAATGAAGACAGATGGATACACGTGTGAGAAGCATTGCGAACGCAAAGAGCGTTAGCGGGCGTCTGTGATTTATGTGAATCGAGAGGCTGGAAATTTTATGAACGTAAACGCTATATCGCGGGAGAAAGGCTATAGTATGACGGTTAAAGGTTAAGGGGAACGCGCGGTGTAGATCGCGCGGGTAACACAGTCTGAGATCCACAATAACCTCCATAATTATTTCAAAGACTACTGGTACCAGAAAGAGGAGTTGTACTTTGGAGTAAAACATACTTATTAATATTTACAAAATTCATATGCTAAACAACAAGTAGTACAGGTTTTACTAATAGTCACTGAAGTAATACGCAGCAAAAGAAATAGTAGGAAAGATATTCTTTAATTATTAAAAGGAATTTACAGAGGGTGGCCAAATTATTATACTCAAAACATTTTCGTCAATTTTTGGGATCGTTTTAAAATGGATTTAATAGGATTAAAAATAAAATCTTCAATTGGCAACTAAAGGTTTTGAAAGGAAACTTTCTTAGCTTTCCAAAACACTCATGAAAATTTGTCTACGATCATGATTTCGCAAGTTGCAGGTGTTCAAAGTGAAAAGTACCGTTTTTGCTTTGATCGCGAATAACTCGGTCAATAGAAATCATACAACAAAACCAAAGAAAACGAAATTAAAGAGAAATGTTTGCTCTACAAGAACTCTTCGTTATATTTTCCGGAAAAAATTATTTCTTAGCCCGTGCATACGTTCAAACTAGGAAGAAATTTCTGAAACTTCGTTTGCTTCGCTTCATCTTGACAAAACAGTATTATAATGGACCAAAAAAAAGCGTCCTTGATTCAAAAACTAGAAACTTCAAGCGTTAAAATGCGTTTTTTAAATATTTTTTGCGACCATTTTTCGCATAGATACAGCCATTCCATCGCTTAAACTTACAAAATCTGAAACCTTTTTGTTCGAGTATAATAATTTGGCCACCCACTGTAATTTCTATATTCTCTCAGGCACTCACTAAAATTCACAGTAACAGGAATCAACGCAACTACACCATCTACCTTCGAATAAATTCTCAAACACAGAGAAAAAAAGGTTTCCCAAAATACGAGCTCCAAAAATCGCTGGGGCTATCGCGTCGAAGAATGCTTCCGAGGCAGACGCAGAAATTATAAAACGCGCGGATAGGCCGGTTGAAAAGCATGCAGATACGCGCGAGGATCGTTCGAAATCCAATGTGGCGGGGCGCGACGATGAAGCGGGCGGAAAAATTCGCGCTGGCAAAGGCAGGACAACGGCAAGGTGGGATGGAATTGAGAGGGAGGATCGCAGCAGAAAGGGATGCGCGTTCTCGGTGTGTTTTCTGGTCACATATTTGTAAAGTACCCGAGAGCCAGCCGCTCTATTCATTTCTGTCCGCCGGGCGGACGCGCACCCCCTATTGCCCTGGGATCTCGGTCGCATAAATTCCAGCCACGCAGCATATGAAAAAAAAAAAAAAATTTAGCACGCGGCCAGGACAAGGATTCTACGCCCTGTCGAGCAGAGAAGGACGGTTAAAAAAAAAAACGAACGAGGGGAAAGAGAAACGACCCGAACAGACTGAAGTGAATCAGTCTTAAGAGATGCTCTCGAGGGAGTGGACGTCCTCTACTCCATTGTTACTCTCCAGCATTCCCTTTCAGTGCACGTGGAAAAAATACTCGCTGGAAAATCCTCTTAAGCGCAATCCTAGAGTCGCCTGTGCCGTTACTTATTGTTAGTACCACGATGCGTCACAAGAAATCATCTTTCGAGGCACAAGGCGAAGTCTTGTTTTTGGTTGTTTGAAGAAAATGGTATTGCGAAAGTTGAGGGATACTTGGACACTTGGAGGAGCTCGAGTAGCAGTGTTATCTATAACTACCTGTTAGGCTTTCAAAAATAGTGGATTGTACCACATTACCTACAACTAATAGGACATCTCGTTTTGTACACTGCTATAACTTTTGTATGACTATGACAAGTGCCCGTCCCATATCTGTATTTTATTTCTCCGTCAGTATCGCAATGGAGAAATCCTTAGAAACGAGAAGCATCCATTAAGGGGACTAGGCAGTCAGAAACTCGAATTTTTTTGTTGTTGCATTTTTCGAAAGTACCACCCTTACCGATTAAAATGCCGTTTGGTTTCTGTTAAAATTCGCAAAATTGAGGATTTTACAGCCGAAAAGGTCGAGCGCGCCATAAACCGTTTCTGCGCGCACGCAGGTAGACTAGATTCCTCTTTCGAAACTTTAAGCGCGTTTTTCACGGAAACATATTTCCTCTTCGTTTTGCAGTGATTGGGGAAAAACGGAGGTATCAGTCGATTTGAAAAAAATTCAGCATATATGAAACATGTCTAGTTACGACCTGGACCTACGCATAAGTCTGTAAAAACTCCTGGTTTGTCAAAAAAAAAAAAATAGAATGGCTCTTTTCCCTGGCGGAAAATGACGTTTCTTTAAAATTTGCCGTTTTGCAGCCACTATTTCTACAATTTTGATTTTATTCCTTTTTCAATAGGTTCAGGGCAGAATAGGGGCCAGGGCAAAGTATAAATTTCAGAGGATATTTCACAATTAAATTTCTTACGGCCAGAATCACTGCAAAATTACAGCGGCTCCAAAAAAAAACGCCTACATATCAGACGACTGTAGCGCTGTCATACATGTGTATATAATATTCAAATCATTTCTTTTTTACTGTTTATAGTATTAATAAACATTACCCGAACGTACTAGTCACAATTTGTGTTCATCTCCTTGTAAATAATTCGCAAAAAATACTTGATTTTCGAGCGATCTGGCTGCCTAGTCCCCTTAAACGATAGAAGAAATAGAACATCAACTTTGCATGCAACTCCACGTGGCAAATGGTTCATCGTTGAATCGAGAAATCCGGAGGAGGTAACACGTGACACCAGCTATCAAAAGAGCCAGAAACGAGAGGGGAGCAGTCAGAGCCACCCTCAAAAGACACTCGTTTAGGAAGAGGAAGAATTTCCTCCTCGTTCGTGGTGGCCTCAACTGCGTTCGCTGTTCGATGCCCCCGAGAAGAACGGACATCGAGATGCGCGCCCTCTCCAGAATGCTACAGCGGCCGTTTCTCCCCCTCTGCAGGACAACAGTTATCCAGAGTGCGGATACGTGTAAGGAATTACTTTGACCGTAGAAATTTAATTTCCGTGGCCCTCCTGACGCTTTGAAGGCTCGTCACCGCCCTTCCTCTACGAGCGTACACGAGGACTTCTAGCGCCAGCATCCGTGTGTGAGACGGCCGGGTCGGCGTTTCGGCTGCTTTCACGTACCACTGACACCTTCCTGAAACTACTTTAACGTCTACACCTACCGAACATCACTGAAAGAGTTGAAATTGAGGAAAGACACAAAACCGGGGGGTAGTTTCTGCTGGAGATGTTTCGACGAGTGTAAATAGACTTTTGAAAAGTCAATATCAAAGTGCCCATACCAAAGGAAATATTGACCGGTTTCGTACATCTTTGAATAAATCTTCTTCTGTTTCTGAATTACCAAAAGCGTATGTGCAGACAGTCACAAAAATCTACATACATTCTACAAAGCGTGATATTTAACAAAATATAAAATTTAAATTATAGTATATGTACTATATTATTTATCCGTTAAAGCTAGGAATATTGTGAGGAAATTGCGTTATTTATTAAATTCACTTGTGAGAAAGCATTGTTACAAATAAAATGCAATATATGCAAATATTATAGATACATTCAAGTTTACAGAATTTGCTCAAATAAATATGCCATCAGCCATAAAATTCTGTATACGCTTTATACATGTGTACCGAATGTTTAAAAAAAACACAAAAGTTTAAACATAGTAAAGATATTAAATTGTATATTAATTATGGTTACAAATATTTTGAAAAGATAATAATATTACACTTAACTCGTTAACAATAAAATATTGATAAACATGAAGTAGAATACAGGTAAATAACGGATCAAATAAAAGTTAATTTAACTTTAGATTATTTGACGAATAAAGTTATTTTTTTATTACTTAACTTTAACTTTAACTTTAACTTTAACTTTAAAGTTAACCCAGCTTAACTTTATTCGACACATGACGAATAATTTTTTTAACTTTTATTCGTTATTCGAAATTTTGATTTAAATAAAATGTTTGCCCACCTCTGTACTACAATATCGCAAAAAAACATTCCCGTATTTTTTGAAACATTGTAAATTCGCATAGTGTACGTAGACTTTTGTGACTGCCTGTATATCTAAACAGTCAAACCACCAATTTGATTTCTGATTATACACACGAATTAAACTTTACCTCAATTAACAGTGCACCGATATTCCCAGTATAATATAAACGAACACCGAAGAGTCACACCCTACAGAACCCAAAATGCAACCCAAAATACTGTCACTGAACGTTGAACAGAATCAGAGACAGAGCACCGCAACTTCCACTGGTTGATTCGAACTGAGCTGACAAGGGTAGAATCGATTGCAGCAACAACGGAAGTACATCAAATGCAATTGCAGAGAGGCAATTACAACGAAGAACGAGGAGCATCAAAAATAATGCGCGGCCGTGGTTGATCCAGCGTGACATTTTCTGTCGATTATCAATATTGCATCCGTTGAGGACACCGCGGTTGGAACATCCTCCCCCACCGAATCATTACCAGTCGTTGTCGAAGTACGCATTGCGTGACTTTTTCTCTCGTTCCTTTTTTTACGAATTTTCCTGCGACCTCAGCAATATGCCCAGCTATCCATCCAATATCATGCAATTGCGGAAAATGTCAAGCGCGGCTAACCGCACGCGACGTAGTCGGTGCAAACGAGTCGATGCAGCGGTCCAATCGCGAAAATTTCCAGGACGCATTCGACACTTGATACCGATACGCGTAATTATTTCGTTCAATGATAACCCACGCGTTAATTACGCCGCTTCCCAGGCGTTGATTGTCGGCATTGCTGATTGCGGTGATAGTGTTTCCCGCGGCAGCTTCCTTTCGGCTTTTTAAAGTGAAATATGCCGGCGCTCCTGGTGAGCTGAAATTTCAGTGTTGACAGAATGGCTAGATAACTGAGGTTTACGAGGAAGCTTCTTGATTTATTTATGAAGTGGAATGAATGAAAGTGGAGATAGGGACACGGCAGTAGCTCGTGCTCTCGCGTTAATCCGAATAGATTATTTGAACCACGAAGGAGAATAATAATTAACTATTTTCAAGTAGAATAAATGCTTTACACACTAATTCTATTTAATTTCTAAAATAAATGTTATCGGCGCGTAGGCTCGGTCAATTAAATAAAAGTTATTTTGCAAATTTTAAGTTCAAATTTCCAACGTTTCGGTCATAATTGAGACCATTATCAAGGAAATAATAATCTAAAACGAAAACTGCGTTCACTTTTATAAACTCCGCAACGTATTCGACGTGCGAAACACGAGTCGGTTGGCGGGTGACTGCCAACCGACTCGTGTTTCGCACGTCGAATACGTTGCGGAGTTTATAAAAGTGAACGCAGTTTTCGTTTTAGATTATTATTTCCTTGATAATGGTCTCAATTATGACCGAAACGTTGGAAATTTGAACTTAAAATTTGCAAAATAACTTTTATTTAATTGACCGAGCCTACGCGCCGATAACATTTATTTTAGAAATTAAACATTACATTCGGTCGAAATTCGGAATCATTTTATTTAATTCTATTTAACTTAAAATAAAACAATAAATGCTTTACATATTAATTGCTTTATTTTAAGTTTCTTAGTAACGAATCAAGAAATCAATCACCTCAATTCCTCACTGTCCAAAAATTAAACTAGTGGAGACTTGATGATCCTTTTATAATATACGATTCGTGAAAGATATCGATCAAAGAAATCTAAATGAAATGATGTGGTTGTATTCGAAATATTATATTCAGCATGTGTCAGGAAAATTACTTAAGCTGCTGGCTGTGAATTTCCACCCAGCCTTTGTGTCGCCGGCATGCCCGCGAATCGAACAAACACAAAACAAAGACGATGCGCGTTTAACAGTCGATCGAATAATGTTCTTTACAAAACGGGGCCCCTTTGGCGTCGGGCGTTTCGCGGCGAATCGACGCTCGCGCCGATTAATAATTGTACCGATACGTCGATGCAGGCGGCTGCCTTCTGTCGCATTCGATCGGAAAATTAGACTATAAGTGACTGAAATGCAAGATGTGTGGAAAATCGGGCTTGGGCACAATTATCGCGTGATCGAGGCACGGTCGATTGGTCAGGTTCGTTATTGACGTGTCAGACCAGCGACAACCGTTATCTGTTACGGAAATCTGAATGGTACACGTTTTGCATCATCACTGTTCGAGCAGGTATAACAGCCCCTAACTTGATCACCAAGATTGCAGAATTTAGAAAATCGCCGTGCATCCGTTCAACAATCAAATATACAATTCTCCTGGATAAAAGCATTACAGATTCTATTCTACCATTTTCTATTGAATACCATTTAACCTTCACTCTGTGTACTAATAGTTTAACGTTAACCGTGTACAGGGGTCTAATTGGACCCCACGCGTTTTCAGTCCCAAATGTACAGAAAAATCTGTAGCTGCTTAAGTATTTCTGAAGTTTTATTAATTTTTAAGAAGATAAGTGTACAAAACTGTAAAGCATTTAATTTAAAATACAAAAATCAACACAACGGAGAATAGTTTCTAAGGCACCTGGCCAGCGCGCAACGAATCTGGAGATCGCGGGTTTCTAGTCCCGTCTGAGGCTTTCCCCTTTTTCCGTGATCCTACATAATTTACTACAAAAAATGACTAAAATCCATATATTTTAGGCAACAGGAATGTAAATACAGAACACACTGTAGAATAATACTAACGCAGCTGCTTACAAAAATTGATTTTTGTATGGGGAATATCGGGGTACATATGGACCCCTGTACACTAGGGTGGAGTGAAAAAAACTTTTTTTCGGTGATCAATTTCTAATAGTGCGGAAAAGTGGTCTACTTGGCCCAATAAAACGTGTAAAAAATTTCAGCCCGATCGGATAATTTCTTCTGTGTGCACCAAAGGCCTTAACTTTCAAAATTTTAGTACAAAACTTAAGAAACTGCAACTTTCTTCAGCTGGTGGATTCTACCTTTTTTTATACCCAAGACTATATTTGTTGCGTAAATGAAGCAAAGAAACACCCGTGGCTGGTTTCGGAACGATAAGAATGGCACTGTAAACTATAAAAAAAATGCAGCTCTTCGCTCACTTTCCTAACGGAACAAGTGGCCCAGAACCAACCACGCGGAGGTAGCTGTACGTCGGGCTCCTTGTTTTTTGTATTTTATATCTTTTCGTTTTTTTTTAATAATTTAATTGTTTTTTTATGTATTTTGTATTCTATATTTTTTTTTTCTAATTTTAAGTTTTGTACTAAAATTTTGAAAGTTAAGACCTTTGGTGCACACAGAAGAAATTATCCGATCGGGCTGAAATTTTTTACACGTTTTATTGGGCCAAGCAGACAACTTTTCCGCACTATTAGAAATTGATCATCGAAAAAAAGTTTTTTTCACTCCACCCTACTGTACACGGTTAAGCGCTCAGGTGCCTTTGAAGGCTACCACTGCATTCAAATTCAGCGATTTCAATGAAATTTTTATCAAATTCTGTGTGAAAAATATCAGAGGTAGCATTCCTAAAAGATACTGGGAAAGTTTACATTCAGTAACTTTTTATTTACGTTTTTATTAGCTTGGGTTCCGTCTGGACCCCTGTCCACAGAGTGAAGGTTATATTTCTGTCGCTCGCCACTGAAACTGGAGAGCTGCTAACAGAAATCTGCAAGTCTTGAACATCGCCCTGCTGTCAAATTCCACTAGCTCCAGCATTAAAAGAAAGTACAACCTACTCGCGTGCGTAGGATCGAAAACCTCCACGGATCTCACGCATAAAAGCAAGGATCGATACAAAGTCGTTTGCGGAGGAATGAGCGAGACAGGTGGGGCACGTTCCAGCGGCGATCGGCCTCGGCAATTTGCGACAACTAATCTAAATTCAAATTGCCTCGAACAAAACTAATCTAGTGGTCACACGGCACGGCCCCCTTTTCCTCTGCGTCCTTCTCACGTGGCCCCGACTCTTCGGCGGTTCCCTGCCGTCGCCGCTGCTTTTCCACCCTGCAGCCCCATCACCTGTGCAACGCCCGGCCGCGTCACGCCCACGCGTTGATTGAGCCACGAGTAACAATCTCCACCCGCAACCTTTGGTCGCGTTTGTTCGCGTATTCCGCGCTTTTTTCCCCAGCCGCGCGGAAGCCCGCCGATGAAATTGCACCGGGCGATCGCGCAAAGCGTCCGGTTTTCACCGGCGAATTGCAAGGTTTTTGAAACCGAATTCCGCGGCGCCAGTCGATTCAAAAGGGCTCGCGTGGACGGAGCGAGCCTTGCATAGGATTTCGCGCCAAAAACATGGAAACGCAGCCCGTGACGGTATTCAGGTTTTGCGCAATTTCGCGCGGCCCCGCTGCGCTCGGCACCGTCCGGTCCCATTTCTGGTGTAAATATTAATCATGTACCCCATGCGAGAGGGAAATGATGGATAATTGAAGGGTGTACGTGTTTTCGCCGACCGCGCCGCGTAGAGTAAACGTGCGCTGTGTTGGTAATGTATTGATTTGGTTAAGCTTTGATTGGAAACTCTGATACATCAAAGGGCAGTGGAGACTAGAAATGAAGATCAATGGGGCCTTAGCGAGGAGACGAATAATGGGGTCTTGTGGGATGTGAAAGCTACGCGAGTTGAAATTTTAATTAACTGCTAATTTTCTTCAGTTTTTAAAACTCGTAAATTGTCATGATTCATCTCTTTGTGACTATCCGATTTGTTCATTAATTCTACTGTTTCATTTCACTTTGTACGGTATTATTGGAAAGATTTTGCGCGAGGGCGAACGATTCGCAAAAGCTGATAAAGTCGATAAATGCAAACGCACGATGAACCGTTAGCGAACTTCATCAACGAGATTCTTCGGGACGAGGTCGCACTTAAATCTCGACGTGAAAGCTCCCTATCCTACTTGGAGGAACACATTATAAACGTGCCATTCCAGGAATATTTCGCATATTTCAGAAATTCCGTTCTGAAGGGTTCGCGTCTGTTGCATGACTCGCTCGCTCGCTCGCTCGCTCGCATAAGTCACACCACCACATTTTTATCCGCCCCCGACTCATGCATCATTCACGGTTCTTCACTGGAATGAAACTTTAACGCGTTTTACAAATCACGAACGTCTACGTGACACGGTACAAAGTGTACGTTCGTACTACTGGAGCGCCGGCTGACCAATAACGGTGATTACTACTTAAAAGACGTTGCTGGCGTTGTGAAACAGGGGCTAGGCTATTGTTTAATTATTGGGCATCATAAGCTTCAGCTTTTACATTTGGTAAATCAAATTTGTGTTAATATAACGTTGATCAGATAACAGTTATCGTAGGAAAATTGATTTTAAAAAAATTAGTACCTACTCCTTCATTGAAAATTGAATTTAAGTTGTTTTAGTTGCATGCCTTTGAGGAAATAGAAACTTATGTTGAAGAATATTTGTAAGTACACCATACGAAGAATTGAACAATTAATTTAATTAAGAAAATTATTCTATAATATTATATTTCTGCACGTGCATATAATCTAGCTGTCACGTTTAATACCAAAACGACAGATTGTGATTAAGAAAATAACAAATCTTGTTGAGAAACGATAGCAGGAATGATCTTGATATACCATTGTAGATGGAAAACTATTTAACAACATCAAAAGGAAGGTTTCCTATTATATGTAATACTTTCAAAGAAGTGAAAACATTAATAAACTAGTGTTTAACTAAACGATGCAGGCTAATTAACAATGGGTTGAAGGATTAAACTGAAAGAAGAATTTTAAGGAAACGTGCTTCCTCTGTTCAACTAATTTTTTTCTCACTATAAAATAAATTCTGTCGTTATGAAGCTGATTCCCCTTTCATAAAACCGATTGATTTACATCACAGAAGCTAACAAAGTGTATGAAGCCACATACACTAGTATGAGATTGAACTCAGTGGCAATATGTCTGCATATGAGTAAAACATATCCATGTGAATGCATTTAAAGAGATAACTTTTAAAAGTAATCAAAACGTGTTTACATTCCGTACATCACGTATCGAGACGTAACAACTACTCCCTCACATTTTCGTGTAATTTTGAAGCAACCTGTGTAAACTCCAATCATGGACGAGACCGCTATAGAATATCAAACAGAGCAAGTATTCTTTTAGAAAAAAAAAGAGGGATCACGTGGTCAGGGTATTGGGGCTTTAATCGGAAACTAGAAGTGATCGTGTTTTAGGTCGACTCGAAGGACGGGGAGAACTTGTAACCCTGAAGAAGCAATATTGGTTCGGCAGTAGGAGTTACCAAGCCACAATTCATTACGAAAATCGATTCGGCCACAGTAGTGCTTGATTGGAGGTGGTCACAGGATCCCTAGTCATCTTTCTCTCGTTTCTCCCTCGTCTTTTCTATTTTTATTTCTCTTGATTCTATCGCAGTTCTATCTATTCCTTTCGTATTTCGTAGAAAAATTGAATGACGATGATAGACATAGTATTTCGCTCAATAAACGAATATTTTTATTTTCCAAGAAGATCGTGACGTTGCGCAATTCATTCGATATATTCTTCGGTTCAATTATTCCTAGCAGTAATGATAAATGAACAGCTTCTATAAATCATTCCTTAGCAAGTTATACTAATATTCAAGAAACTGCATCTAATTCTTACAACAATCTAGTATTAGAATTGAACTGAAACAGTTATTTCGAAAATACCTGTCAGCTGAATAAATTCTCCAGGGACCACATTAAATTCTGTCGTGGTGAAATGTTAACACAAAAATATTCAAGCAAGTAGGAACAGCAGCAAAATATTCTTGATAACGTAAAAGAATTGCAGCGCGTAGCAAACTCGTATTTTGAGATTGTTTGTTTCACCCAAGTTACGACAACGAGAATAAAGTTTAAGAAACTTACCCCTCCACGCCACGACTTTGCATACACCGCTATAAGGCGCCATTCTTTTATCTTCAAACAAAGGAAGAGATTCCCCGCTGTACTCAGCGATTTGACTTTTTATGGCAACGAGGATTTTACGACTCTGCTCCTTATCGACGTGCACGCCAAGTGCGTTCGTGTATGTATTATACATTATCGAAGAGAAATTCAAGCCTGGAAGTTGAAGGGTGATAATTCCCCTAACACTTATCCAACAAATAAAATAGAAAATGACCACAATCTAGGTTAGCGTAAAAGTTCCTCTGTTTATATCGCAGATACGATAACAATTCCTAACGCTGCTTTTCGACTCAAGAAACGGCACAGAAGCTCGAAAGAATAAAACAAATAAAATAGGGTAGATGTCCCAATTACTGCCACCTTAAGATTATAACCGAACTTCATTTAATCATTTCGCGTGTTGTGTAACCTAAAAATTCTTTCAGTTGGAAACATAATATTATTTAACATCTCTTTCATTAAAAAAAAATAGTTTTACGAATTAAATATGAAGAATTTATTAATAATTAATTAAAATTCGCGAGCGATCCTAGTGTACCTATAACTGTCACCTCGAAAATCATCTTGTCCTAGGTACATATGAGTACATATATTTTTTTATTTTAATGTAAATCAGAATCTCCAATTAATAATAACTATTTTTTGTACATTTCTTTTTATACGTTACGTTTTTATTACATATAATAAATCAAGTGCCAGTAATTGGGACACTGGCAGTAATTGGGACATCTACCCTACTGAAACGCCAAAAAATATTTTCATTCAAACCACCAACCTAATACAAACAATAAATCAACCCACAACCCACTAAATCACTGCATTACCCCTCACTAATCATCAACCCCCGAAACCCAATCGCGCGACAAGCCCACGATCCAAATTCCCCAATTTCAATTTCCCAAAACCCGCCTCCGCTCTCTCATCCTTGTCGTCCCCCTCGCGTTTCGAGCCGCCCTTTAATCACAAGCCCCCAGAAAAAGAGGAAAACCAGAGAGCCCCGCAGAATTGAATGCCTTAGCCGCGCGCCTCAGCCAGGTTGCCTAAAAAACAAAGAATTAAAGAGCAGGAAAAAAAAAGGAATGCTCCGGTCTCAAAAATTCTGGCGCGGTCCAAGGGAGGAGGTGATGGACCAGGAGCGACGAGAACAAAAGGTTGGCCGCGGGGGCGGGCGAGCTCGCGGCCATCCGGCCGAGCGACGTATTGTCCAGGCCGGTATTTGTGATATTAAACTGTTTAATCACCGAACTATAGAAAAAGCACAACGACGCCGTCGTCGTGGGTGCAACCAGCCACTCTCTCCACCGCCGCCCGTCCGGGGCGCGTTGCGCGCGCGTGTCGGTGTGTAGCGCGCTGGATCCCCGCATAGCTCGTAAATCTCGCCCCACACCAGGTCGCGGGCCGCGTGCGACGCTTATACGCCGATACAACGCGCTCGTTGTGGCCGATGCTAGGTAGAACCATACACGGCGAAACGCGCGGGGCGAGGGGCCGCAAACTTGAAACGAGTCTATGGCGGCGGGGGACGGAGAGGAGAGCGACGGGTAGCACTCCATACAATTGGCGGCGCGCACAAGCCAGCCCCCCCCCGGGTGAAACGCGACGGACGACGACAACAATGACGATCGTCCGCCGGCGTTAAAAGTGCCCCGTACACACCCGCGACGATTGTCCGCGCCACGGTAACATCGATTCCTTTCTCTCTGGCCAATTATCGGGCGGACATCGTCGCCAGGTAATCGGTTTCGCGCGACGCCGCCCCCTAAAGGCACCGGCATCCCCGCGCTACCTGCGACTCGCCTAATAGGTTTTGTGGCCGAATTAACCACCCCTGCTCCCGCTGGCTGCTTCATGCCAATTTAGCTGCGATATTGCCGCCCCCGTGCACCGTAAATCGGGGGCCGCGCGGCGATGGCTTGAAGGGTGGTTCCGTGGAACGGCGGAGTTTACGTCTGAATGGGATTTAAGCTCTCCTCCCGAGTCTTGCGAGGTTTACGTTCGATGTACGGGAGTTCGGCATCCCTTATTGTATCGATGCTCCGGGGGAGGAAAGCGGTGGGAGGTATGGCATTGGACCGGGGGTCTCGCAAAGTTTATAGTTCACCACGCCCGATTTTTAATAAGATGAATGCTTCCGGGGGTTGCGGGGACTTGCGGTAAAACTTGAACACCCTCGGACGTGACTGAATTGTACGATCTGTGTCGGTGGAAATCCATGGAAGATAGGGCACGCGAGCGACCGCACTAAATAGACGAAAGGTGGTGGATTTAAGGGGACTAGGCAGTCAGACACTGGATTTCTTTTTGTTGCATTTTTCGAAAGTACCACCCTTCCCGATTAAAATGCCGTTTGGTTTATGTTAAAATTCGCAAAATTGAGGATTTTACAGCCGAAAAGGTCGAGCGCGCCATAAACCGTTTCTGCGCGCACGCGGGTAGACTAGATTCCTCTTTCGAAACTTTAAGCGCGTTTTTCACGGAATCATATTTCCTCTTCGTTTTGCAGTGATTGGGAAAAAACGGAGGTATCAGTCGATTTGAAAAAAATTCAGCAAATATGAAACATGTCTAGTTACGACCTGGACCTACGCATAAGTCTGTAAAAACTCCTGGTGTGTCAAAAAAAAAAATAGAATGGCTCTTTTCCCTGGCGAAAAGTGACGTTTCTTTAAAATTTGCCGTTTTGCAGCCACCATTTTTATAATTTTGATTTTTTTTCTTTTTCAATAGGTTCAGGGCAGAATAGGGGCCAGAGCAAAGTATAAATTTCAGAGGATATTTCACAATTAAATTTCTTACGACCAGAATCACTGCAAAATTACAACGGCTCCAAAAAAAAACGCCTACATATCAGACGACTGTAGCGCTGTCATACATATGTATATAATATTCAAATCATTTCTTTTTTACTGGTTATACCGTTAAGGAACTAGTTTCTGATCAGTTTAGAAGGTTTCCCGCTTTAATATTTATTTTTAACCTAATAAAACATTAAACCATAGACTTTTTTTATACTAAAAGTTGAATTAATGTTTAAACTTCAAGGAAAAATTTTAAAAAGTTGAAAATAAATATATAATTTAAATACTTATAAGGTATGGAATAATAAGGTGACTAGGAACTAGTTTTTAATCATCTAAAACTAACAATACTAACTGCTTTCACAGACAACACATATATTTTTGAATTATCAATTTTTATGTTAGTAATTATTTCAAACAATTATTTATTGACATAAACTCAAAAGAACGATTTATTTCATGAACTGATAAAAAATTAGTGCCTGATCAAGAACTAGTTCCTTACGGTAGTATTAATAAACATTACCCAAACGTACTAGTCACAATTTGTGTTCATCTCCTTGTAATTAATTCGCAAAAAATACTTGATTTTCGAGCGATCTGACTGCCTAGTCCCCTTAAGGCAGGATACCACCTTTGACTGCGATTTTGGAGGCGTTTTTCATGAATTTTTTTGCATACAAAGAATGCGCAGAAACAAAATCGGTTTCAGTCATTCATTAATGTAACTTTAATCTGTAATTACACATTTTTTGAAACTGAAAAAGTAAAAAATAATCTCTTGTAGGTGGCGCCAAAATACACTCCTTTGGAGAAACATCGTTAGACGGCGTGTCAAATTCCGCTCTGTACGTGGCTCTAAGAAAAGAAACCAAAGAATGTCCCTATTAACAACAATATTGTTCAATGCTGTACGTAGGGATTTTACGAAATTTCGATTTTTAAGAAAATGGCGGCCATTTTAACGAAAAGGTCAATTTTTTAGGGTAAAAAAGTTTAAAAAAATTTATAAAATTGCGCACCAAAAGAAAAATAACAACGCTACAGCAAAAGTCTTACGTACATCGTTAGATTACACCAATCGGAAGAACTGTGTAAAGTTTCAAGTCAATCCGATGAAAATTGTAGGAGTAATCTGACACGCTGATTTGGAAAACATCGTTTCGAGAAAAACGCGTTTAAAGTTTTATATAGATTTATATATCTGCTCCAATCCGGTTTTTACACAAGAAAAAGGTTCCGGCCACCTTTCTAATGAATGAATTTCGATTCTATACACTTGAAAGAGTACTTTGAGAACAAAAAAAAATTTCAATTTTTTTTAAGTGCAAAGGTGGTATCCTGCCTTAAGCGGAACAACAAGCCAGGCAATTTCGCTGGCACCATTTGTGACCGGTTACAATTGCCAAGCGAAAAGGCTTGCGATGGAAGCAGCGGCGGTGGGGGTGTTCCTTTGCGCGACAAATCATTGCCGAAAATCGGTGGCACAATGAAAACCTCGGTAGCACGCGAAACGACATCGTACACGGATGATTTATAACCAGGCACAAAGGGTGGGTCGAAACTGAGTTACGCGGCCAGTTTCGAGTTCGTCGGCGAACGTTATCGGCTGTACACTGCGCGTGTCCCCGTGGATACGTGGTCGGAAGAAAAGGGAGGCGAGCCTCCCTGGCGATCGTCCGCGTTGGGGGCACGTATATAAACACCGTGGTCAGATCTGGCAGAGGGGGTGGCGGGATGCGCCGCGTCGCAGAGTGGTATATTGCATCGCTTGTTGCACTGCAACGAAACGCAATAACGTATCGGTGCAACTGTCTGTCGCGGCGCGCATACACCGCGGGCAAAGCTGTCGGCCACTGCAAGAATAACAACCATAATGGGCTCCTGAATTGTGTACCTCGACAATGGACGAGATGAAAAACGACACACCATCCCTACAACCCTTTCCTCTCCTCCTTTGATCGACCCTCCTCGGGCGCCCTCCCTTTCGCTCTGTTTCCCGCGATTTTCCGAACGCCACGTGTCGTGTTTTGTTAAGAACTAATTGTGCCACGAGCAATAGACGGTCTTTGTCACAATTGCACGAGGGGTGTAACGGTATGGGGAAAGTCCGATGGCGTGTGGGGATACATCGCGGGTGGAAAGAGATTTGAGAAAAATGTTTACCGGTGTTTCGGTGTTGTGCAGATGAGTAAATGCAAAAGAGGGGTGAAATTGTTTGTCAATGTTTCAATATGTTTGTAGGGGTGAGTGGGGGAACTTTATTGAGTGTACTGAACCCAGCAGAAGAGGTTGAATGAGTTTTCGAATGCAGTATGCGTTGGGATGTTTTCTTGGAATGCACTTGGATGTTGTGGAAGAAGGAAACACAATGCATGAACATGTGATCTGTGTGATCGAAGGATGCCTTAATAGGGTGGAACTTATTTTTCAACTATGAAAATGTGATCTTCTTACCTTTTCAATTTGTTTATTTGTATAAAAGATAAAATCGAATATGAGCACAATTGAACTATGTTTAAGGGTAGGGCAATGATGGGGAAATTTCCAATGTACATTGTAATTGCATGGAAGGGCATGGAACACTGGAAATTTTTTCAAAGGCATTGATTTGTTCGTTAAGAAAAATAGAAACTGAGTAATTTGTATCCTGACAGCAGGAAACAGACACTATCCGATGTCTGACACTCTGTGAACAATAAATTTAACAAATTATCAAATATAAATGTAAATGTATAAATTAAAATACGGCCATTATACGTTGAATTTCCATAATTTTCATAGTTTTTCAGAAATTTTAGGGAAGCGCTAAAACAGTTCGAGCCTGAATTCATGATGTAATTTATTTATGAAATATATTAATATCATTAATTACAGAAAATCTGCTTTAAATATACGTGCCTACTCGTCTGATATTCCTTGTGCGGCTACAGATGCGATGCAGCATCAAATTTTCAACGCTGCATTACTTTAAAAACGGCCGTACTCCTCGGGTAATTAGCATAGTTCATACAGTGGTAATATTATTCTGTAGACGGTATTCCCTCGCGTGTAACCGGGAACTTTTTAAAAAAAGAAATATGCCAGAAGAAGGAACCGCGAGAGAGCTAACTAACTTAATGCAGAAGAGCGATGTTTTTTCTTTCGTATCGTACTTGGCGGAAGCGAATCGAGCGGGGGCTTATTTATTCATAGGATCTTCCATTCCGGCTTCTTCCCGCTTCTGGAGGAGGTTTTGTTTAATTAAAGAATCGCCAAAGTAGCCGCGAATCGTTGAAACACCAAGGTTCCTTTCACCCCCGTGGAACACTTCTATGAAGTCTCGTTACTAATTACGAGGCCGTGAAATTTGTTTATTACCGCGCGATCTGATTCAGTTGATGCTGAAGGAAATGCTTCGCCGAGGTAATTTAATAAACTGCAACCGTTTGCGATGAGGATTATCGTATTTCTTGAACCAGCCACCCGTAGACCACCCTGGAGTTACTAGTGAAGTTGCAATTATAGTATAATTACGTTCGATGGTCCGTGAAATAACGAGATCAAGACGGTACTGTGAATGCTACGTTTTATCTATGCTTGCCCTTTTCTGTCTTATGCAACGAAATTATTCAATGTGTAACGAGACTCGTTCGAACAAATTGCAACATGTTTAACCAATTACTTTGCATTTGTTTTATGTTTGTATTTGTTTTACCTGCTAAATGTCAACCGTTGCTCTTAACAAAATCTGTGATAACGATCATTTAACAATAGCAGTGATTCGCGGTTGAATATTACGTAATGTTAAGCCAATTTCCGCGGTCATAATTTCGGAAAATACGAAGTACATTTTACCACAGAATTTCCGTGTCCTCCGGCTAAATTACTATCGCCCACCCGACACTCGCGCTATATTAGTTTCTGAATTATTTCCTGCGCCGTATAGAACGGAGCTTTACGAAGCGAGCCGGGCGAAAAGTCATTTTGCATCGCGTTCGCGCGTTCCCCACTTCAACGAGATAAAACGGCCTCGCCAACTGTAAAACAATATGCGTCATTCGCCTGACGCGTCTCATAAAAGAATTTCATGGGATTCATATCCTTTATACCGACTTCTTTCGCTACTCGCCAGCGAATTATACGATACCTTTCAGAAACAAAGTATCATACGAAGAATGGTAGTCAGATGGAACAGGCGGAAGGCGAGAGCTCTGAGTTTTAAACGATTGAAGCATTTCTTCTTATCAGAGATGGGCAAAATTATTATTGGAATAAAATTTCGATTAACGAATAAAAGTTAAAAAAAATTATTCGACGAATCAAGATCATTTTTTTATTCGTCGAACGTTTCTTATTCAGGATCGAATAAATTTTTCAATTTTAACTTTAACTTTAACTTTAGCTTTAGCTTTAGCTTTAGCTTTAGCTTTAGCTTTAGCTTTAGCTTTAGCTTTAGCTTTAGCTTTAGCTTTAGCTTTAGCTTTAGCTTTAGCTTTAGCTTTAGCTTTAGCTTTAGCTTTAGCTTTAGCTTTAGCTTTAGCTTTAGCTTTAGCTTTAACTGTAACTTTAACTTTAACTTTAATTTTATTCTACGTCGAATAAAGTCAAAGTCAAAGTCAAAGTCAAAGTCAAAGTCAAAGTCAAAGTCAAAGTCAAAGTCAAAGTCAAAGTCAAAGTCAAAGTCAAAGTCAAAGTCAAAGTCAAAGTCAAAGTCAAAGTCAAAGTCAAAGTCAAAGTCAAAGTCAAAGTCAAAGTCAAAGTCAAAGTCAACGTCAACGTCAACGTCAACGTCAAAGTTGAAAAATTTATTCGACGCTGCAGTTGAAACGCTCGTCGAATAAAAAACTCAAATTTATTCGTCAAATAATCTACAATTAAAGTGACTTTTATATGATCCGTTATTTAAATAATTTTTAATTTAGTTAATGCCCAACTCTACTTCTTATGAATTCAAATATATACGGCATAGTGCATTGGTAAAGAAGAGTACGAAATATGGAAAAATATTTACAACGATTAGAGAGATTGAAAATTTCATCCCCTAAGTTTAATATGAAAACATGAGAATTCACTTTGCTTATATCGGTGACAACGTGAAAGGAAGAAAAAGAAATTTAATTAAAAAGTGACAGATAGAACAACCAAAGGCGACACAGACGCGAGAACACAAGCAACACGATACTCCTCGCAATTTATTACACTCTTGGATTCGCCTGAAATGCCATGGAAAGCGCAGCAACAAAGTTCAAGCATGGGAATCACGCTGGAGAGACGCGGAAGAGAAGAGACGCCGAATTTCCGACGCGAAGAATGTAACACGAACTTTACGAGAATCGTCAGCTAATACTACTTTCCCGGCGAGTTTTTTGCAAATTGACGTAAATTCCCTGCCACTTCTTTCCCTTCTTGCCTGTTTTACGATGTACGTGCGTGAAACCGCGTTCTCCACGAGTAATGTTTTACTACGGTCGTTGGCCTGATTCCACTACCTCGATCGTGATTCCCTTGTCGTCTTAACAACTGCTTCTTCCACTTGCATAAAGCTATTCGCAGAAGCCACCGCCACGCTTCGACGCCAATGTACAGGGTCATTCCGCGGATCGTAAAATAATCTTATCCCGTAATACGTACCCTGACGTCGTGAAAACCAAAACTTCACGTCAGATTTCCATACAGCTTCTGCGGCTCGCGTCAAGTTATTCATAAAATTCGCTAACGAGCCACGCATGAATTGCTAAGTCTACAGGGCGAGAGCTTGTGAACTGGCACTCCTTGTTGATAGGTATATGTTACAGTGAAGCATATTTTCTTTTTAAACGATTTTATTCAGCTTCGATCCTCCGTTTGTTTGTTTGTTTGGTTCAAATATAGAAACCCAATTTTAACCCACTTCCAACTATCGAATAGACTTGAAACATTACAGGCGTGCGCAGTTTGGATGACAATACAAAATTATGAAGAAAGAAAACCCGAGGGGTTTAAAAGATTATCCAGTCATCAATAAATACAACTCATAACCACAAATCAAATCAATTTAAACGACATAAAAATAGCATATAACCACAAATCAAAACTTAGACACTAAAAAGTAAAAAAATAAAAAATTTACAAAAACTTTTAAGTTAAACGATTTTATTTAAAATGCACTAAAAAATAAAAAATAATTATTTTCTTGTACTACAATTTCGATGGTGTTTTTTTTTACTTTAAATAAAATCGTGGAGCAGAATATTTCATAACAGAATATGAATCAAATTAATACAGAATCAAGGGTCGAAATGATTTTTTTGTGAGATATCCTGCTCCGCGATTTCATTTAAAGTCAAAAAACACCATCGAAATTGTAGTACAAGAAAATAATTATTTTTTAGTTTTTAGTGCATTTTAAATAAAAGCGTTTAACTTAAAAGTTTTTTTATATATTTTTTTTATATGAAACATATTTCTCTGAATATTTATTCCTAGTGCGACAGTAAATAATTTCGCGATTCAGTTGCTTCACTCAAAATTCCTATAAGTGGGACTGTTTAATTAATATCCTGAATATGGGAGTGTGGAGCCCTGTATCGTATTTGCCCTGATTCGATTAATCGATTTTACCAAATTCGCTGAGTTTCAGTGAATTTTATGTATAACTGACCTGGGTTTCTAATTTTGACAGCATTAAAGCTTTGTATCATGCAGAACATTGAACCAACTTTCCAAAAGTCGTTTGAATTAATTATTAGAATGAAGCATTAGCAACAGACACCAATATCTCCTGCAATAATTTTATCAAGTCACTAGTGCCGCGTGCCCACGTCAAAGTTCCGGGAAAGATATTACGCGTCAAAGACCAAAGCAGCCCCGATGATTCACTGCGCGCTAATTATGCAATTGTCAAAACCGCAATTTGTCGCGGTTAACTCTTCTGCGTCGGTGGCTGCGATGTTTCCCTCGATTCGTTTCGACACTAATTAAAGGTAAATTTCACTCGTGAATACACTTCGCTTCCGCGTGTGAGTGACCCCCGCACGCTTTGTTAGGTGCCATTGTTGCGAAGCTTCTTACAAATTAGCCGTGAATATTCATGGCGTTCGAGGCAGGCCTTCGTGGAAAACCTTTGGCGCGGCTGGTTTCGCGGGAAACTGGCTGGAAAGTGTTCAAGAATAACTCCCGGCTGACCAGTGCTGTCCGTAACTACTTAACGAAGACACTCGGTGCGTTTGATGCTTTGTGTCATGCGCTCCCTCGTATTTTCTGGCGAAAGTTTTTGCTCTCATTTCCTTGTCGACGCTGCCATATGATCTGATAACGTGGACCATGTGCCCTCAGACCTGAATTTTTCATTTCTCTCTAAAGTTCTTCTTGATGCGAAGGACGAATATTAAAAAGAAATATTCAAGTAAGTTATTTGAGTTGGTAATAATTTTCCGAATTTTAAGCAGTCAACGATAGCTCAGTGTTTTTATTAGAAATGACAGAAATGATTTATTATTCAACTTATAAAAAATTTGTCATAACAAGAGTTTAATATTCAAATGGCAAATGAAAGAGTCAGGATTCTTTTCTCCAACTTATGTTATGTATTATTATACACCATTGTGGGTGGTCTATAAAAGAGATTAATAAAAGCGAATAGCCTGATTATAATAGAGGTTCAATGCGTGGAAATCGGACAATTGATTCGAGGACAATGTTTCGACGTGATTTGCGAAAAGATCGGCGATACGAGGGAGGCGTTCAGCGAGCGTGTTGGAACTCTCATAAAATGCAAATGTTGTTAGCATTCCCTTATATTCGCTTATATTTTGCAATCCTCGCGATATATGCACACCCGTACGTACGTTCCCCGTTTGATATTCAACAGCTGAGATTTACGAGGGAATGAAAAATACATATAACGTGTGCCGTAACGCTTCGTTCACATCGGTGTTCGAACCCGGCACCTTTTGATACGAATAATTCCGAATTTGCAATTGTTATTCGCCCGTCTCGCCGTGCCTGCACATTTACAAAGCAGAATGCACGCCAACGTTGCTTGGCGATAATAATTCGCGAAATGTTAAATAAGACAGCATTTCTATATTTACAATCCTCATCGATTTCACATTGTTCAATTCGCACGAGTTTGTCGACAAAGGTAATGACTAACTAATTTGTCTTTCCCATCAAGTTATAACGGAATGATTACTAGCAAATGAACTGCTGCAATTACAAAGTCAGACGCGTGATTAAATCGATACATACGATGTATCGAAGCTTCGTACGAAGAAAGAATCATCGAGAAAATTACAGAAATTAGTATGATAATGATAAATGATAAATCTTTATCCGAAGTAAAAGAAAAACAGAATCTATCCCCATTACGAGTACCTTCATGAAAAATTACAGAAAAACTAACACGAAAGCAGCTTGCTACATTTTATGCGATCCAGCACGCATACGGTAACAAGGTATGAATGCGTCATAAATCATTTTGCGACTACCGCGTTTCACATTCGCCATTTATCATCCCGCATTTACGAATCCTTTAAAATATTTTTCTCCCGCTTATTGTATGATTACTACGCGTTTAAAATCGTGCAAAGGTACAGTTCATTAATAAACTACGATTTACCACAAGACACATTCATTCGCCTTGATTGGAATATCTTGACAGTTCTGATTAAGCATTATGCTTTAACCTTATCTGTTCCACAGGTACGTAAAATTTCACGAAATCGATTACTTCACAGGCGTTCCCCGTATGATAGGGTAAGTGTGGGTATTACTGCGGACTTTTAAGGTAGGTTAACTTTAGAACCCTCGATACGGCGTTCAAATGAATGAAAGTTCCTCCTTTTTTTTTTAGAAGAGAGGTGAGACCTTAATAATTCCATAAAAAAATATAAGGGCGGGGTAATAAGCACAGTTAATTAAAAACAAAGAGATTTGTCGATCAATGTCATTGCATGAGTTACTGCGGACATGCATGTATTACTGCGTGCCAGTTACTAACGAAACACCAGCTACTCCGCAACAGATAAATGTTCTTCTAAATAACACAGCCGTTGGCTTTTTCTTTTATTTCTTGATTCCTTATTATCACTTGAATTTTTTCTCGGCATGCTTACAGAGTTACACGTGATTGCACGTACCGTTGCGTACATTGCAGGTTATATATACCTAGACGTCAGTGAATACAGTCGTAGGTCCGCAGTAATACATGCACATGGTGTCAAGTAGTGCACCTAATACTGCTGTGAGAAATAAAAATTATAACTAAAATGTAGACGACTGATTTACTGTTTTTCTAAAAAAATAACTCTTATTCTATCGAGCAATACCGCCACAGTACATGTATTACTGTTAATAACAAAAATATAAATGTTTTTCAAGTAGGTGTTCATGACCGCCATATCGGAAATCGACCGAAGTTTCGCCTTGACGAATTTCAAACTACGATAAAAGAATTAATAATAACTTTGTTGTACATACTTATTAATAATTATGTGTAATAGAGTTTAAAATAATTTTATCAAAAATTTTCAAGAGATTATGTACTTTCCAACACTAAATATGATCTGTTTTAGAATATCCGCAGTAATCGGGACATCCGCAGTAATACCCACACCTACCCTACGGGTAACACAGTTCGACAGCCATCTGGACTTGTAACATTTAATAGCCGTTTCTTATATGTTTTGGAGCGCTGAAAACGAATCCGCAAACTGTTTGCCGCCATCATCCTCAGTTTTTGAGAAATTCGATTTTGAAAAAAAAAACTGCAAATTTTCAACGTTGAACATCTTTAGTGTCGAGACAGTAATAGTTATACATTACTGTTTGCGCAAATTTGCATTTTTTTTTTTTCAAAGTCGAATTTCTCAAAAACTGAGGATGACAGCGCAGAAGCAACTTGCAATATTACTAATAATTTATAACTAACAATATTCGTGAAACAAAAAGGTATAATAAGAGGTTTGTTATGATCCACTGCAATAACCGGTATTTCGTCGATTACCCGTATAACACGAGTATCGGGTAATCGTACCCGTATTACCCGCAAACCCGGGCAGCACCCGGGTAACCGGAAACCCGCGAAAAGTAGGAGCCCTAGACACCAGGCCAACTCTAAACCTCAGTATAGTCACTATTCGAATACAGCTGAAAACCCAACACGAATAAATATTCAATGGAGACAGCATCTCTGAATAGCTCGCACTTCAACCAATTTAGTAACACTATCCGTGCCAACGATACTATGAAATAGGATCTAGACTTTTCTAGCCACGATCAAACCAGATGCAACGTTCTTAATTATTGTTCGCGGGCAGCGTTTCACTTTATCCCGTTTGCAAGACGAAAGAATCGTCTGGTGTAGAGGGGAGTTCGGCATTCTGTGCGCTTTACGAGCTCGCTCTCGTTATGAGGACGTAAAGATGGCCTCCGCAGCTTTTTATTAAATTCTGTCCCGACAGGGCGACCAACGTTACACGCCTCGCGGCGACATTTTTAAGAGCCACGAGACGAAAGTCACGACTCGCATCCCGCCGCGAACGGCCCATCCCATCGAGCTGGATTCCCACTTAATTCGACTTTTTCAGCGACATTCACGAGTGTGGATCTCGCAGTTTATAGTCGGTAAACTAAAGGCGGAAGTGAAGTACTTCGCCGCGAGGACGAACGACGCTTTGATGAGATGGCAAAGGGAAAGGATTGGGAATAAATCTTGGAGAATCTTGAGACCAGCATGAATGACAAAGCTAAGTATTTAATTGCTGTTTTATGGCAGGCTGTATGCCAGACTGACGCCTGCAGATTTGTCGTTAAGCGTCAAATAATTGAGGGAGAAAACTATAAGGTACGTAACCCCTACAGCACACTTTGTTGCAGGAACGTCTCAGTGACGTCGCGCTGCAACATTTGGAACATTGCTCAAAATGTTCCCGAAAAGTTTCAAGCAAATTCCTATGTCCGCCTTGTGTAACATTGCAGGAGATATCTCTGGAACTTTGTTTCGGAATTTTACAGCAATTTTTCGTGGAACGTTTCGGAGATCTTAGAGGAATGGTTACGCAACGTTTCGGGCAGTAGGGCCAAAAATAAAAATTAACGATATTCTATTAATTATATATATCGGACGTGTCTCCGAGGGGGGCGACGACACGAATGTGTGCAGAACCATAGTAGTATAACGTCCGTGTATCTGTATTAAATAGAAAATTATTTTACCCCAGGGAGATTCGAAACCCGCGACCCGTAGGACCGTAGACGAACACTACAATGCTGCTGTTGATTGAGAATGTTACTTACGTATTCGAACTTATACTCCTACCGTGCAAATTTTAAACTCAAATTATTTAAAAACAAAGATTCGTTTTAACAAACTCCATTACATCTCCCTAATCGTGGAGTCGGATATTTCACAACAAATTAATTTCGACGCTTGATGTTGTATTAAGTTGATGCATATTCTGTTATGAAAGATCCTGCGTAGTACAAGAAAATAATGTTTTTTTTAGTTTTAGCGCATTTTTAATACAATCGTTTAACATCGTTTATTTTATTTTCTAGTATTTAGTGTTTGTGGATTTATATTTCACAGCTCAGACTTCCTTGCAAATATCATTTATTGCTGTATACAGTTTAACAGTTTGCTTAAACCTTATAGTGCTAATTAACTAATTGTATTAATTACTTATATCACATATTGTCCGTGTTTACATATATTCCTTCGGAGGATGCCTGTGAAATGTAACACTGTATTCCGTTTTTCGACATATGTGATATAAGTAATTAATACAATTACTTAGTTAACACTATAAAGTTTATAGTTAAACTCATAAACTATATATAGCAACAAAAGATATTTGTAAAAAAGTGTTTCATGTACCAATTACTGCCAGTGTCTCTACTATTGCCATTTAATCTATTGTTCATAACAAAAACGTCCCGCGATTTCGAGTGTAAATTTAGAAGTCCGTATTATTGGCGAACGCTGTAGGAACGGCCCCGTGGGCCGTTCAGGCAACATTCGTACATAAAACGGATTGACGCGGAGCGTTCGTGAAATACAAACACACGGAATACCGTCTTAAATACCACAGGAAACCTCCGGGGGAACATAGGCGACCATGGAAAATATGTGATATTAATAATTAATAACATTACTTAATTATAACTATATACGGTTGAAGCAAAGTGTGAAACTGTAAACAGCGACAAAGGATATTTGTAAAAAAGAAATATTAGATGTCCCAAGTACTGCCAGTGTTTCTACTATTGCCATTTAAGACTATATTCCGTGTTCGCCAATAATACGGATTTCTAAATTTACACTCGACATCGCGGGACGATTTTGTTATGAACAATAGATTAAATGGCAATAGTAGAGACACTGGCAGTACTTGGGACATCTAATATTTCTTTTTTACAAATATCCTTTGTCGCTGTTTACAGTTTCATACTTTGCTTCAACCGTACATAGTTATAATTAAGTAATGTTATTAATTATTAATATCACATACTTCCCATGGTCGCCTATGTTCCCCCGGAGGTTTCCTGTCGTATTTAAGACTGTATTCCGTGTGTTTGCATTTCAGGAACGCTTTGCGTAGGCGAGGAGTGAAAATATGTAAGTCCATATTCCACGGCAATGTGTGCGCAATATTCCAGAAACATTGCACAAACGCGGCCATTGCAATATTCCACGGCAATGTGTGCACAATATTCCTGGATTATTGTAACGCAGTATGTGCGCAATATTCCACGGCAATGTGTGCGCAATATTCCAGAAACATTGCACAAACGTGGCCATTGCAATATTGCACGGCAATGTTTCCACAATGTTGCAGGAATATTGCAATGCAACCTGCAACCAAACGGCAACATTGCAATGTACTGCAACGGCTGTGCAACGTTCCTGCAACGAAGCAGAACGAATGATAAAGAAGACAGACTGCAAGGGACACTGGATTGTATATGGTCAGACACATCTGGCAATTGATTTGAGAGGAAATGTCTGCCAATGTGAGAAGATATTTAAAAGTATTTAAAACATGTTTAAAAACTTTTTTAAACCTCGTAATGTCTCGCAGCTTTTTGTGTGATTTATAAAAGAATTTTGTATGTGAGATATCTTTACTCGAAACAGCCTTTAAACTAAGGGACAAATCAAAATATTCTGCAATGTAATAGAAATTCAGAGACATACAATGAAGAGGCAATCTGTAAAGGAGAGAACAGAGTGCAAGGGGAACAAGTCAGCCTGTGGTCAGACACACGTAGTAGACAGCCAGACAGAACATGTACCTCCTTGTAATTTAGCATACATGCTTTACTTCAAGAATTCATTTGAATATAATTATTGTTCAGACTAATAAAAATTAATTAAGACTCTTGTGTTACGTCTCCATTTATTTAAAACTCTACTTTCCAGAATTTAGGTATTTTAAATAAAATCCTCCTTCACATGTAATACAATCATGACAATATTCTAACTTTAAATCGAAACCAAATGTTTCTCCAACTTAGGTATATCTATATTATACACTACTATTAAACACGAAGTTTACTTTACACGTGTCCTCGTTTCGTTCGCAGTAAAGTAAACTTTTAATTAATTACCATCGTTTCCCCATCATTCCCCCTTTACGTTACGATCCTCTGTTTGAAATAATATAAAGGAGAAATAATATGCCAGTATTGCCAATGCACTCTCTTCCAAACGAAGGGAAATTATTAAATTGGTGCATATTAAATTGCCATTTCGTGTGGGGAAGTTTGCATGACAATATTTTCTGCTTTCCAATTATTTTATTTATTCTATTTGCAATTGCTATTGTATGCCCACCATGAACAAAGCAACTCAATAAACTCTTATCACAAAGAATGTTCACAGAGAATTTTACACATGCGTTCGAAATTTTTTTTAACACGATGTACTCGCGTTCGCCAGTTAGAAGCGGCACATGGGAAATCCGTGCGATCATTAGTATTCTCTATCGATATACCACCCGCGGATACATAGAGTTTATGTTTCGTGTGACGTTTGCTATTGCAACGCAACGTATCGCGAGTGTTTCGTATGATTTCCCCGGAGACAACGGGCGCTACACTTTTTAACAGTGAATTATAAGGTTTCACTCACGAACCGAAACGGCGAAGAAATCGTATCGCGCTTTACGACGAATAATTAACAGTTTCCCTTTATCACCTATCACTGTCTATCGCGTTCCTCTAACAATACTTCCTAAAAGATTTCCATTTCCAAATTTGGGATGCAACAACACACGAACTGAAGATTCGGTAATAAAACTGAATTAGTCGCGTGGCAGATATTAATTACGGACCTTGCAGCAACAGGGGTGCAAATCCGATAACAAATGAGCGATTTATTGCAATTTTTGCATTTGCACTCGTTACTTACTGTTTCGCGCAATACGAAAGCTCCGGATTTGAAAAATTTGCCAAAAATCGAAATAAAATCTTAACAACTCAATAACTAGGTACTACTTATTGTGTGAAAATATATATTTTTCAATTAGTGTTCTCATTTTAATGTTAAGTCAAAGCAATAATTTTATAAACAGTTTTTTCCAATTTACTAGAAGCTGGTAAATACGGAGCTGCACCCCTCTCGCTGCAAGGTCCTCAATTACTCCCGCGACATTAAAAATAAAAAATAAATACCTACATTAAACTTTCTAGACACTCGTGTAATTCACTGTACGCAGGAATTACGAGCTTTCGATTTGTTACTCGATAAAATTCAGCCCCGCAGCCGCGCGCAACGCGATTTCCCAATTACGTAAGATGCAATTTGAAATTCCACGTCCGTGGCCTGTTATTTTTCGGGTTCATCGTTAATGCAAAGCAGCGTCAAGGCTCGTTCGAAATTCAAACAATGGCAGTAACAAGTGCGAGGGAAAAATGTTAATGGGGGTTCGAACTCGAACTTCCAATTTCCGGCCGCGGGAGAGGGGGAGGGCGGGGGTGGGGGGGGGGGGGAGGATGAAAAAAGCCGAGTAGAACTTTCGATTCGAATCTGCCCGAAGTTGCATAATGACGGTGCACCCGTGCAACGTGTCCTCGTGCGTTGTACTCAGCCCCCGTGGCTCGTCCCGAATTATCTCGTTATCGACGCGGAACCTCGTCCTAAAATATTCTGCTCGCCGCCGCGCGGAATCGTGGCTCCGCGATCGTTACGAAAGAACGCGGATTTTCGTTCGTTATTTCCTCGCGTGCCGTTCGGTGTGCTTCAAAACAAGACGACAAACGATACATCTGCAATTTATTCAGACAGAGGATTATGCTTTTTTTGTAGGGTAAACAGACGTTCAACAGGTGGCCCTGCATTTCTCTGCTCTTTCGATAAAATGAACAGACCGTTTCCTTTCGCTCGCTGTAGCTTTCATCTGCGAGAAGGAACGGGCCACAAAACAGTGGAACGCGAGAATGTACTATTGTATCGTTTAAATATTTGTTACGGTAATTTGAGCTCCCCAGGCTACATGGTGCACTTCAGTGGAAGTAAAAGTGTATTTCGAACGAGATTAGCTACTATCCTGTGTACTATTCTATTCAAGTATTTATAATAAATAATAAATCTTTATTGCACTTTACAGAAGAAAACATAAGCAAATGAGTAGCACATAAGGACAGTAGTGGAATGCAATAGGCGAGGTACAGCTGTCAGCTGTTATTAACCTTACCATTTAAAGCTACTTAAAACTAAAAACTAACACAACAGAGTACATGAAAAGTAAATATAAGCAGCCAAATAACATAATAAAAAGTAGTAACTAACATCATATGCGAGTAATTGGAAAATGACAAAAGTAAAACTTAAGAATTAATTGTTATTGTTGATTGGCAAGAAAAAGTGTCACTGCATGAAGGGTAAGGGGAAAACGGGGAATGTCCATTTTTAGTGATTCTGCGATGTGTAACGTATTTTGTTGGTGGCAACTGGGCCCACAGAAGTGTCGAAGTAGAAAGGGTTATAAAGTAGAAATGTCCACATATGTAAGACAACGTTAAAAATTTGGTGTACTTGTTGTAACCCAGTCAACGACCGAGAGTTACAACCGCCGCGCATTCCGATGGCACACGCGAGCGTCAAAGCGCGGGCAACAAGCCGCGAACACCGTCAGCGTTTCCAACGAAAACGCCCAAAAGCGAGCCGAAGGCGGCGACCCCGCTGGTCCCCGCTTCGCCCCGGACTAACTATAAGAAACTGTACGAACTACGAGCGCGGACAGATTAATAACAGACATACGCTATAGTACTCCTGTCACCCAGATCGGGACAGAATAAACTTGTTAACCTTACGGTGAGTTCTAACTCTTTAACCCGCAACGATCCCCTACCTTCGGTTTCTAACCGAATATCCTCGTCCCGGCATTATCCCCCGAACCTTTCGGAGCCCGCTGGACGACGACTGTGAAGGACGACCCGGAGCACCCCGAGATTCTACCCAGAATCTCGACCCCAGGCGCCTTGGCATAACATACTAGTTATATAATTTATATAATTTATATAATTTATATAAGTTATATAATTTATCTCACTTTCCTTGAGGATGGTTCAAATCATGAACCGAAACGTCGGATTTTTCTATAATTAATTACGAAATAGCGGTGTTTTCTTTATTTTATTTTCAAATAATAAAATAAATTGTTGTATAGTGACCGAATCAACGCGCCAATATCATCTTATATATACTAGTTAAAAACAGGGAATGTCCAGCCTCCACTGAAACAAAACAAGGAACGTCCCCAGTCTTCCTACTTGCACTATGTATTTCCGATTAGTGCGATTTTCCACTACGCATGCTCGTTTCCATAATAATAGAAGTGGCCATTTATTTTGTCACAGTATTCTGCAGTATTCACTTGAAAGCAGGGACTCCTACCGGTACGTAAAATACCGGTATTATACCGGTATTTTTCGGTTGTATCTTCGTCTGAGACTCAATACCGGTATAACGCTCATACCGGTATTTCGCTATACCGAAACCGATATCATACCGAAATAGATAAATACCGAAAACAAAAGGTTACCGGTAACCGAAATAAATACCGGTATTTTTTCGGTAGTCTTTTCAGTAACATGGTAGGTTTCGGTGTTCACCGAGAAGAGTACCGAAAAAATACCGGTATTTATTTCGGTTACCGGTAATTCCGAAAACCGATTGTTTTCGGTATTTATCTTTTTCGGTATGATATCGGTTTCGGTATTTATCTTTTTCGGTATGATATCGGTTTCGGTATAGCTGTATTGGCGAAATACCGGTATGAGCATTATACCGGTATTAAGTCCCTGCTTGAAAGATATTAAAGCAATGTAAAACAACCACCTTCCCGCTCAGTTCTTTCCCGATGCCCAATTAGAGTATAATATATTCATCTTACGAACAATACAGTGAAGTTCATCGAACCTTGTTTCTTTACTCGCGGGCTAAACTATTAAAACTCGACTTTCTCCATAAAGCTTTATTCGTGACATTCCTTAATATTTTCCCCATACCCTTCAACCTGCCCATCCAGCAGACCGTCTCGTTCCGCCGATAAACTATTAATTTCCCACCCAGCGAACACGCGTTCGCCTTAGGCGCGGATGTAAACGAGGAAGTCCAAGCAGGTGTAATAAATGGCGCTGATTAAAGGACGCAGAAGGCGCAGAAGGATATGGAAGGAGTCCGCGCCCCCGAAGAAAGGGTGACTCGAATGATAATTAGAAGGACGACACCGAGGTATCAGCAAAGATGCAATAAGCCGAGAGACAGCCCAGCATCTGTTGCCCAGACGATCACGTACAGGCGGAACGTGTGTAATAACTGCAGACCAAATACCATCCGAATGCCATCCGGGCATTAACATTCAAAGAGGGGGCCGCAGCTAGCCGCAAACTACACCCAGTTAAAATCGAACGCAGCCGAAGCAGAACCACCACCCCCGCGATCCCTCGTCCCTCGTCCCTTCACCAGGCATCGAGCTCGCTACGGCTGCCGTTCGTTTACGAGGGCAAGTGATAGATTCGTTATTACTCGTGAATCTGATATTCTATATATGTGGGCCAGGTGACCGTGTAATAGAGAAAACGGGGAATGGCTACTCAGTATGCATTGCGGTCTTCTGGTTGGCGGTAACACCGAGCCCCCGGTATATGATATGCCCGGTGCATCCACATATCCGCGCCCGGCCACACTCGCCCGCCCCCTGTACGTGTGTACACAAGAATTCTCCCCCGCGATCCACCCCCTCGCAGTTGTGCAGGAAATGCAATATACCTGACCGCCGCTTTCGATTTTGTGCGTCGCCCGCCGCAAGAACTTACGTGTCCGACTAATCAACCGCGACTACACAAGGCCCTCTGAATATGATTTAACGCATTCTGATGTTTATGGCGAGCGGTGGAGCCGCAAGTAGGATTAACGGGCGACAAAAAGTGTGGATATTGACCGGCTCGCTCGGCGGAATGGCTGCGTGATAGAGCGGAGTAATACTATGCGGATTAATTTCTTGTTCGATAACATTTTGATGAAGCGGGATCGCGCTGGATCGAGAATCGACAGGTGCTCGGGGTTGGTTTCTTTGACGGGCAATATGTAGGTATTGAGCGGGGGTGCCGGAAATTTAGGTGAACTCTTTGAATTTAGTTGGAATTCTTGCGCTTGTCATAGCGTGATATTTTTGCTTCGACAGATTATGCAGATGCTCCATTATGAATCTCGGGAATACTAAGGTAAATCCGGGAGACGCGGTCGGGCCGGAGAGTTGGTCGTGTCGCTATATTTCAGAGTGTATACGTAAAAATGCATTAAAGTGCAGACCAATTACTTCTCTAGAAGCCAAACGGTTGAATGAATAGCGTTATTTCGCTTCCTTCTGTGCTTTTCTGGATTTATAGGCTATAAATGGTAAATTGATGTTACGTTTAACGTCTTTTGTCAAACAGCGGTTGTACGGATTCGTATTTAAAATATACTTCTAAGTTTATTTTCCTTTAATGTTTGGAATAATATGATAGCAGAGATATTGAGGGACAATGCAGCCAAAGTATTTGGCCATATTAACTCTTCCTCTCAAAGCTAAGGAGAAGACCATGTCTCGCTGCAGAAGGGTGAGATGGTCGAGTTATGATTATTTTATTATTTTTGTTTATTTTTTTATTTTTTATTATTATTTTATTATTATTTTTATTTATTCAGTTTATTTATTCACTTTTGTATTCATTTGCCTTGCTAATCGCCAGTAGGTAATTCACTTTTTCTTTGATGCGTTCTTTACTTGTTTAGCGTAAACAAATTAAATATCAATGAATCCGTAGTTGTATTCACGCATAAATAATTTTGCTTTATCCTTTGTTAATTTTCCATGAATAATTATGTGAGTGGTCTCTGCCAACGACGAAAACCATTTCTCCCGGCACCTCGGGAGAGGTGGTCAGATGTCATGAGTTTTCAACCCGATTTACAGTAAATATTGTTTTAAAGCAAATATCGACCAGTGTTTCTGAATCGGCATAAAATTCTGAACATATTAGATTTATTCTGATAAAATAAGTAATATCTATATTAGTTTTAATAGCCATTTTGTATTAGGTCGACCGCGTCTCCCGGATTTACCCTATCGGTTTTCATTTAGCGACTGAATGACCGTTGAATATTTTGTTTAAGTATTTTCCAATAGGTATGAACAATTTCAATCATTTTTAGATAGAGAGATAATATATCCCCTGCAATCTTCACAGTGTATTATTGAGATCTGTCAGTCGCTCAGAATTATTGGCAGGATATAATTACGTTAGGAAAAATAGACTTTCCCGGGTCGTTGCACGCGAAATCGATCGATGCTTGCGCTTTCTGTCAGAGGTTTTCATGAGACTGAAGTATGATGTAGTTCGCGTGAAATTAGGGGAGGTTTAAGTCATCGTTTTACTGACTTTGAATTTTTTTACAAAACACTGGTTGTGAAAGCGAACCTCCTCCTTCGTATTTCAATGTTATAAAAATCAAATGTAAGAATAGTGATTTACCGTAAAACGACCCTCCTACGATTAATTTATTTACCTAACCTAAAGCTGCAAAAGTCCCCAAAAGATACTTGGCGGTATGCGAGACTCGAGCCGCTCGTAGACTACGCGAGCCCGTTCGCAGCACGGTTCGGCATTATCATACGAAAATGGGGAATCGATAAAATTTAAAAGTCGATACGCGGCCCGCGACCCTGCTCCCGCTGTTTCCGTAATCGATCGCGGGAGTATGCATTTTTAAAATGATCGGGCTACCACGATGCGGTACATTAAACTAGAAACACATTGCGGGGAGCGCGACGTGTATACATAGATCATCGATGGAACGAAGCGATACCTACCGCGCCCTCGTAATTCGCGGTCCGAGCATTTCATGAATCCCCGAAACTTCAGTAATGCGCTGCGAATCTAAGGATTTTCCACGCGTTGCGTGCATTTTAGCGCAATGGAAATTTCGGGGTCGATCTCACTGTTAGCCGGCGGAAAATGCCACTCGGAATATCTCTGCCCCGAAACCCTCCCGCCTCCGAATTTAAAAGCACCCGATCCAAATACACTCGCCGTGAAATCGCGCGTACTATTCGCAAAATTGTGTATCCACAATCGCGACGTGATTCGCGGTGCAACGGATGAGGATTCCACGTTCAACAACGAGTGCGGAATGTGGAATAGAATCCTCTCACGAAAGTACCTTCGAAAATCGTGGACAGCGGGACGGGACTTTGAGAATCCTGTGCAATTCAGAAAGGAACATCGATCTGTCTACTGACGCAACTAATTTTATATTTATACTGCCAGCAGTTATTAAATTATAAAAGTAGTATTAACTCTTCGTGGGCATAGCTTCTTATAATCACAAATTCTGCATGGGGTTCACTGCACCCCAGCGTCATTTTTCAGTGACCATTTTCGTACTTTTGAATCTTCCAACTTTGGAGTGTCTAAAGTCTAAAAGCTTTAATATTAAAATTTAAATATTTGATGAAGCTTAACAAAAAATTTCTTTCCACAACTATTTCTTCAACTACAAATTTCATCTGATGAAAATTTACATCTAGAAAGAGACTATTAGAGGATGATAAAGCAATTATATGAATGATTTTTACAGAAATTTACAGAAGTATTGGGAAAGAAATAAAAAATGCCTGGGGTGCGATACACCCCGTGTGTCTTCTGCGTACTATTATTTCCATTCGAATATGTCTAGGAGGTATCGTTGACGAAACAAAACTCTGAATAGGTGGAAGTATACCTAAACGAAAAAGAGATGGGCCCTTGTGTTCCATCACGCGGCGCATTTTTCTTCATAGGGGTGGCGTTACGAAGATAAAATGATTTATAAGCGAGATGAGGGTGTGTCGGTTCTTACCCTGATGTTTGGGGTCGGGACATACAGCGATGTAATCTCAACGATCTGCTTAATCTTAATACCCGCCCGTTATTTATTCTCCCGGCGACGTTAGCGTACGAAATTGAAACAAAAAGCCAGTTGTGCCGCGCGCGCGGTATGAGAAACAAAACTAAAACCCCGTAAAATTCGGAATTACGTGTACGGCGGTCTTTTCAGGCGCGAGGGAGTGGCGGAATTATTGGATCGCACGAACTGATCGCGTTGAGACGAAATTGAAACGTCGATATGCTAACAGCAACGTTACATGTTACGCGTTCAGTGTATCGACTAGTGATGCGGCTCGATATAAAGTCAGCCCTTGCGTTCTGGATACGCCCGTTGCGCTGTTGCATTTATGGAATAACGCGGAATAATATCTTCCGTCGGCAAAATGTAAGTATTACAGTACGTACTGCTGTTGCAGTAGACTACAATTATCTAACAATCATATGCTTGTAGATAGGTAAACGAAAAAATTAGAAAAATGTTGACATTTTTCTCATTTTACTCGAACTAACAACTAATGGTAAGTTTCTATTCCAACATGAATACTATACTACTCGACACTATTTTTTGTCGAATATATGATTGTGTATAAATTAATTTAAGCATAAATGTCTAAGAAATGGCATATGAATTTTTTTTTAAAAATCATGTAACAAGTAAATAAGACAGAGCAAACAATTTGAATACACGAAATTTTCATAGAACTTTAGGAAACTTATAACGGGGGTTAATTTATTACAACACACTTTTTTGACGATAAAATTTGTCTTACTCCGAGTAAAATTAGAAACATGTAAAAAAAATCTAATTTTTACATTTATCTACCTACAAGCACATGATTATTAGATAATTATATTCTACTACGACAACAATATTATATATATTATGTTATTTCCACATCACCTAGTCACTAAATTATAATATAAATAAATAATTATTAGGGAATGATAAGGAAACGTTGCCAACCTGAAAATTCTGCTTTTAATGAAACGTCGTGTGAATACTTCCGTGTGCAAGGAGAATTTTTTCAACGGGAATTCACTCTGAACGGGTGAGATCAGCCCTTAAAGTTATCGCGTTTTTTTGTTCGTTTAATATAACTTCGCAACGGTGCGAGATAGAACAAAACTTTAAATATAAGAATTGTTCAGTTTTTTATTCTCTATCACACTACAGAAAGAAAAATAAAGGTATATTCAAAAAACGAAAAAACGCGATAACTTTAAGGGCTGACTTCGCCCCTTCAGCTTGAATTCCCGCAGAAAAAAATTGCTGCTTGCATACTCCAATATGCTCCACATTCTAAATTCACACCAAGTTTCATTAAAATCAGAATATGCGGGTTGGGAACGTTCCCTCCCGAGTTATCTACAAACACATAGAAAAGATCCTCATTTTTCATCGTTTAATCATCAATTCTGCAAGTAAGAATCTTGACGAAACCGACGCACATTAATTCTTAACGCGTTTCGAGCACCATACTTTCCCAACGACCCAAGGAAAGTCCTTCGACGAAGGTCGCTCTAAACGTATGCCACGAATATCTAAGGGCAGCATCTGAAATATTTCCTCAACGTTCCATCTAAATGCCCGTTCCTCGAAATAACAAAACCGCCCTCGGTTAGCGTTACAACCCTCCAGAAGTGTCCCTCGCCGGGAGACACGGTCGGAGAAACAAAATCCCTAATCCATCCGTTGAAGATACATCTCCGTGGAAGAGCAACCCCCGTACACGGGACCCCGCTGTCCCTCCCCTCGCCCCGGCGAACAGCAGCTCACGCAGATTCCGAGCTGACGACCCTCCGGCCGAATTTATTCGCCGTTGCCCAGCCCCATATTTCGCAGATCATAATGGCACTTATACGTCCGACAACAATCAACGGCGGAGGTAAATCCGGCGGGGGTCGTTCGGCTAAATCCGCGACCAATACCACCGCCGCGCCCCTTAGCAAGGGTAGGGGGTGTGCCGGATGAGACGGGCAGATTACCTAATCACGGGTAACCCGTAAAGCAATCAAATTCTCCGCGGTATCGTGGCCGATGTGTTAGTCGCGCATCGGTGTAAGGGGTGGCCGAGGAAGGGTAGGCGAGGGCGCGCGAGCCTCGCAGAGAAAGAGCGAGAGGTGAGACAGAGCAGCCTCCTGGGCTGTTAAATTCGATTTAAACCATTAATGCGGTATTGTCCACGTAATGACCGTGCACCCCTAGTCTTTCCATTCAACCCCGTCTACCGACTGCCGCTGCTGACTGTTTCTTTTCGAGAAACTGAAGTCGGTTAGCCTCGCGGCAGGGAGCAGTTAACGCAGCATCCGAAATCTCCTGAACACCACCCTCCCCCGCCACCTGCGAGATAGAATGGGGGTTGATGTTACGAGCCACCCAGGACTTATGCCTCCGAACCGATGTTCGTGGATTTATTGCTGGGGCGATAAAAGTGACCGTGTTTGCGTCCGAGCGGGGGTGGAACGATGAATGAGAGGCTTGCTCCGGATGATTTCTCTTAAGGAATTTTCTTTCTGCTGGGGTCAATGGTGGGACTTGCCCGGTTGTGAGTGATTTATAATTTTGGTACAACGTTCGGAGGGTAAGATAGAAGGAGAATGTGATGTGTATACGTTTAGTGGAGTACGCAGAAATAGTGTGCGTTGATGTATATTCATTGTTACCTGTAGCGTGTACTTTATTCGTGAACGTAAATAAAGGATATGTGGTTTGAGTGTAACGGCGGGAAATTACAGCTTCAATATGTACCTATATAATATTTAGGAACTACTTTATCACTAACAAGGAGAGTATTTTAGGTGTCCGCCTCCGATCATTTTGATTTTTGGATATGTTATAGAGGACCGAAAAATAAGAAATACGTGTTTTTTTATTTTTCCCCGTTTTCATATTTGGGGGGGGTGAAAACTGCGTTCAAAGTTAGGGGTGAAAAATCATTTTTGTGGACTTTTTGAAAATCTGGTGAGTCAGTCATATTTCGCATTCAAAGACACAAAATTCGTCCATTGACACTATTCCCCTATCTCTAATAGTTCTCGAGATATTCCACAAAAATGAGTTTTTAACCCTAACTTTGAACGCAGTTTTCACCCCTCAAATATGAAAACGGGGAAAAATAAAAAAAACACGTATTTCTTATTTGTCGGTCCTCTATAACATATCCAAAAATCAAAATGATCGGAGGCGGACACCTAAAATACTCTCCTCGTAAGCTTTGGTTCATTAAAGTGTGATTGTAGGGATAAGTGCAGCTGACGTTAACTCTGAAAGTAGATGTCCAATTGTATCTGTTCCACTTTCTTATTTAAACAATAACGAATATATCCACTGAGTTGCCTACAGTGCCTTTGAGTTCAATTGATATAAAAGTACAGAAAATAATATACTGCGATAAGAGAATTCCACCATCTGCTACTTTCAAAGCCTAAATTCTAAATTAAACAACGAGACTGAAAAGGTCAAACGATTATATGGTACAGAAGCTATTTTTCGAACATTCGAAAATACCGTAAAGATCCCAAAGTACCGAAATATCAGAAAGTCTCGAAGATTAATAAAGATTCCGAATTAAAGTCGAGTTACGTGCGAGCTGGTCGTTGGAGTATAATGGCAAAGTAGTTCCCCAATGATCCAATATTAGCATCCTTGGAATTATATGACTCTACCCGACACTCTAATCTCGACGCACACGCGGCAACACGTACTTACACCTGCACAGGTAGCTCCCAGATGTGCAATTGGACATAATCGTTATTTCAGTCTCAACGAGCGCGCGCGGGTCTGTGTTTGCCGTGCAAACAATTTTTTCATCCGTCAGTGCCGCGGTCACCGAGTTATGAACAGGGGCGTACGAGTGTAAACTTGCACATGTGTACACGTTCCTGGCAATAAAGCGTCGCGACGACTCCGCCGGGACGGCGGTCACTTTTAATCGCCCATTTATCATCTCTAAGCTGAAGTCGTGCCGTTTCCGTACACTTTTCGCGCGAATTAGAGCTCTGGCGACATCCCTGCACGCATTAATATTCGCACAGGGCTACTTTGTGAGACGTGATACTCTTTTTAATCACAGGCACTGGGGGAATGGAATTTTTTTTTTCAACTAACCATTTTGAAGATACGCAATGTCTCGTGTTTAGTAAGTAGGGAACACCATATTTCAGAAACGATTTGAGCCACTTATGTGGCAAAATAGGAATCTTATGAAGCTTTATACAAATCTTTCTCGAGTATCATGAAATATGGCTGCTTATTTCAAACGTGATTGCAGTGAGCTCATGACACCGCGAAAAATATATTTGTCACCATTTCGAAACTAAATAAAAAGTTATGAAGAAGGTGTAGTGGCTAACCAGGGAATTAATTTTCGTAGGGGAATGCACAAGAAACTAAGGGAGCAAGTTGGAATGCACTATGCCATGCCTTAAGTGTCTATGAGAAAAGGAAATTTAATTTAATTGCTGATAATTTATGGAGATAACATCACATTAATTAAAATACGCCACGTTTTTGCACCCCAAAGCCAACGTTTAATGAGTGTTTAAGGCAGGTGTTAAGAGAAAAACGTTGCGCTAAGTTACTAATTAAAGGCTGCAGCTGATGAAAATCGCTGACAAGATGAGAGATCACGGTGAGACTAAAGATGTTCATATTTCCGACGGAAAATCTGTCAGTGGAACGTTTAATTAGAATCTTACCACGGAGCTGGGTATTTATAACATCTGCCGTCGCCCTGTCTTCGTGTCCCAATATCGCGTTTCGCGAATCGTGTACCCTGCGCACGGATACGCGGCTGATATCAGCCGTGGATGTGGCGCAGGTTAACGGGTTGATGCGTGATGCATAAATAATGGCCCCAGCGATTAATAACACGACCGTTAACTCAATGATCCACGTTAATAAGAGATAAACGTCGATGGAGCGATAACGCGGGCCGAATGATAGCGTTTACCCAACACACGTGCCATCCCCCTCGACCGAGGCCAGCTGTTCGGGCAACATCGAAGGAATATTTATGCAATGAAAAATGGAGGGAACTCGCTGGGATAATCCTTTTATACGAAACACGAATGTTGCCAGTTATTCTGGGAGACAAATAATTGATTTGAAAACATGGACGTGCTTTTACAAACGGGATTCTGTCTGTAATTATCACTGTCAAAAATGGGAAAGTAGAACAGAATTCTTAAGGGGGGAGCCTGGTGTAGCGGGTCGAAGAAATCGATTTCTTTTTATTGCATAAATCAATAGGTGAACATCACGATAATATGTTCCCAAAGCCGCAAAACGATATTCGAAAAATTAAAGCGTATATAGCCGGTTTTCTTAAATGCGTTTTTCTCGAAACGACAGTCTTACAATTTGCGGGCAATGTAACTCCAAAAATATTCAACCAATCGACTTGGCCTTGTGCACGGATATTTGTGAACATTTTCTTCATAGAGCTAAGTTATTAGTATAATGATATTGTTTAAATAAATAACTTTTTTTTACACATTTAAGGCAAAATTTCGTTGGAAAAAGTGAACTTTTTTTCAAGAGGCCGCCATTTGTTCAATTTTGCATCTTTTAAGTTATGAATTTATACGATTTGTGCGTACACTCATAAACTAAACAAAAATTGTTCGATTTTTGGTTTTAGATGAAACCAAAAGACGCTACGTTGCCCGCAGTGCAACAATTGCGTCGGCAACGGACTGGGCATAAGCCCTTATAATTTTGTTATTTGCCGCTAATTTTTAATAAAATTTTTTTTCATCTTCCTTAACCTGATAATACAATATCCTGAAAGTTTCAGAAAGATCGATTAAATACTTTCTTTAAAAAAAAATCCCGAAAAATGCCTCGATTTCCAGCTAGTTACACCAGGCTCCTCCCTTAAGAAGAATAAGGATGCGAGAGATCTGGTATATCTGTATTCTGATCAGCTAATAATGGTAATTATCTCAGATCGCAATTCTAATCTTCATGCACCCTGAATTAGCAGACTTTTATTCAACAATTAAATTTAAGAATCTAGAACAATTCGTTGCAATTTGATGCGTTGACGCGTCGCACAAGTTATAACAAAGCATACTTCAAGCAATAAAGAATCATATGAAGGGTAAGTGGAAAAAACAAGGATTTATCGAGAAAATTAAGTTATACTCGGGGCCAGATATATTGGCCGGTGAATTCGTTTTCGCGAGCAACGATTGAGGAGAAATCAACCACCACCATCTGACGATCGTGGATTTGTCAGTTGGAGTTGCGTGGTCGTCGCAGGGTATGGTGGGGTAACGGGAACGCTGCTCGGCTCCGCCTGAATCTAGCCGTTTGGCTGTTATTTATTCTTAGCGTAATAGTTGTGTGCGTGACGAAGCTATTCGTAGACCAATACGAGATGAAGCTATCGAGAAGGAATCAATGTTCTGACCAATAAAGCTCCTGAATTTTTTCGGAGCTAACGCACACCTATTCCGATGTGTGTACTTCTACGCTGACAGCTCGGTTTGACCTACACGCCAGAAGCTTGCCGCTATCCCCACCACTTCTGGCTCACTCTTGTTCTGCGAAGGCGAGAGCGAGATGGAACGAGAGCGAGTAAGAAAACGTTGAGAAAAGGAGCACCGAGGCAGGCAAACGGTGTGGTGGGAGAATACCCCTCACGAAACTCACCGGCCAATATATCTGGCCCCGAGTATAGTCCACCAGTAAAGAAGCACGGTTCAATGAATTTAATTTTCCTATATAATTTTCTTCTTAAACAATTTCTGGTTATACGGTGACGACAGAAGTTTTAAGCTTATGCTTAGACAAAGTGGGGACATTCCATATTCCTGTTTTTAACCAGTACCTATACCAAGTACCTATTTACCGTTATCTTGCGGGGATATTTGAACTTTATAATCCTTTGTGATTCGACAGTTCTGTAGTCCCAATTGCCACCAACGAAATAAACTATAAATCGCAAATTCACGAAAAATAGACATTTCTCGTTTTTGCCCCTTGTTCTTCATATATAACAAAGTGTATTTCTGATCTACCTTCCATTTCCCCTCGTTTCATACATTTCCCCACTCAACAAATCGCCGAATCGCCACTCGCGCGCTCAAATACAACCCGACACCTAGTATGAAGAAATAAACTCGGGAGCGCGCAAAACGACTACAACAGCGAGCCGACATGGGGACAGTGAAATTCGTTAATCACGAGTATCATAACGGCTGACGCGTTAGTTTATGATGTCGCAAATAAATTGTCGACGTTGAGTGGGGTCGGACAGCGAGGTCATTCGTGTCTCTACGTGACTGCTTTCCCAAGATGCTCGACCACCCTTCCCTGTAAGAGCGGCGTAAGAACGACCGTAAGGAGACCGTCTGTCGTATCTTTTCGTCTGGCTCGGTATCTTCGCCGGCGTCTATTGAAAATTCATCGTTTTATCGCCGCGAAACTTTATCGACACTTCGTTTATCGCCGCCCGACCGACACGCTTTACACGCAAGCTCGAAAGAAAAACGCGGCGTTGAGCGGCAGGTCTTAAGCCATGGACCAGATAAATCTTCGCTCTGAGGGCTGAGTACCCACGGAGCGAGTGGAATTCTGATCGACGATCATTAAGTACACCGCTACTTCGCCGTCGATATTTCATGCCGATCTTGATTCGCGGTTAAAGGTTTTGTCACTTTTTTTCCGATGGTACAGAGGTATTGCGGGCAGGTTCCGATCTAGGGGGTGCAAGCAGGGTAACTGCCCAGAGCGGCTTGGGGCGGCAGAATTCGTAGAAAGAGAAAATTAAATCAATAGACACCAATAAAGAAGTAAAACTTTTTGAAGAAGCAGTAAAAATGTAGTTAAGGCTTTTGTTATTCAATAAATACCTACAAAACATTTGACTCACTGTGACAAACTATATTTTAAAATAATCATTTATAATTAAATATAAAGGGCGGCAAAAATCATTTATGCCCCATGCGGAAGAAGAATTTAGATGGGGCCCTGATTGCAGGAAGGACCAGAACTAAGAGTTATACAATTTACCCAAAAACGATTGCATGCGATGTCGTGGAAATTCGTCAGATTTTTCCTTGACAGATTTACGAAAAAGACGTTGTGTTGACGAGAAACGGAATCCTGCGAATGATTGACGCCACTGTATGAAAATTGTTACGAAATTGGGACTCTTATGCTAATGTCTTTTTGACTTGAGTCAACCCTTGAAACCTGGTATCAGCCTCGGGTAAAAGCGAGTGCGAAAACTCCATCAAACTACCGCGATTGCGCGATGATATATCGAGCATCCGATATTTGTCACAGTGGCTCCTATCTGTAATGCGATTTTTCATTCACGGATTGTGACAATAGCTGCCGTCAAGCGGCTTAGGGAAGTTGAAAATCGCTAAACAAGCGATTCTGCTCGAAGTGCGTCTTTTGTTTGGTGCAAATGGAGCGTGCACTTTCCAAAATACTTGCAGCGAAAACTGTTACCAAAACATAGCGATTCCCGGCTTACACCCAGCTTTGACCAATCAGTTTACCTCGATTTTCCTGAATGGGTTAACCAGGATGTCTCAAATGAACAATAACTATAAACAAACAGACAGAGGAGTGAAGTTAAATAAAATCGTTTACAGACTACTGCCCTCCTTAGTTAAAATGTCCTATCCCAGCATTTCGAAACTTCCGAGAAAACCGAAGTTTTATGATGTTCTTTGTGCCCTCCTCGCGAATAAATAAATAAATTAGACTGTTTCTAGACCTAAATTAATAAATTGCATAATCGCACATTTCAATGACATTCAAAAGTGATTTAGTGCAGCATCCTGCCAAGGCTCCTCTTTCGCTTATCCAAATACCCAGCCGTGCAATTTAGTGACAGGGGTGCAAACACCTGCCACTCCTTACTCTAACAGCAGAAGACCTGTGCCCCACGTATTTTTGGGGCATAGCCATTGCCCCCGGGAGTCCAAAGCCAATTGTCGAGAAGACCTAGTCGCAGTTGATGACTGCCACCTACGTTGACCAACCTTCGGCGTGACTTGGAAGGCAAAGGGGAATTCTTGACCCTTACACGTCTCTATGAGACAGACAGAGAAATTCCCCTAGTCCAACCCCGATTGTCCCTCGCCTCTCATTAACACGTTCACCGCCAGGCGATTGCACCACGTCTTCCGTCACTCGTCAGAAATAAGAATAATTTATGGTTCAATGATGCGTTTAATATCCCGCACAATTCCTAGTGGCAGTATTCATAGTTCAGAAGTTTGCAACCATCAGGGTTTATGTATTCCAAGGAAGTATTGTCGTTCTCAGGAAAAATGGCCCCGGTGAACTTCAGGAATGGCTGTCAAACTCATAAAACGCTGGTAGTCGAGCCTCTTGCTGCGGCGAGGCAGCTCGGCTACGTTCCCGTCTTGGGGGCCATGCCTCCAGGGATTAATCACCCATGAAACAAGCCCCGAGTCCCGAGGGATTATTAAAAAAACAAATGACTCCTACCGCAACTGTGAAGAGTGCGAGGCGAGCGCGCGCAAACCGTGGCAACTTCGTGCTGTAGGATTCTTAGGTTAGGAGACGGACGGGCGGCCTGTGGTATAAGTGAGGCCCAGGTCCATAGGTGGCGCGCGCCCGTTAAGAGGAGCTCATTTTAAGCAGAGTCCTCGGGGAAGCCGCAGTGGGGGAATCGGTTAGGCGCACTGATATATATACTATGGATTGGAGATGCTTGAAGCGATTTGAACATGGACCTGAAGGACAGTGCATAAGCTAGGCTTATGGACGCGGGGGTTGAAGCGAATGACGGAAGGGGCATCGACCTCTTCCAGCCGCTTTTTGCGGGACGACTGGTGGTGCCATCTGTGCCATACCGTGGAAAATTTCTTCTGGCAAAACCATTATATATAAATTTTTAACCTTCAAATACAATACTTTTTCTATTTTACTAGAAAATTTAATATTACTTACGTAATTTCGATAGTATCCCAAATAATAAGACAATTATATAAATACACTACACGCATACAAGTTACTTTGCAATGCTTTTACACTGTTTTCCACCGTTTTGCACAATGGCGTCACAAGGCTATACCAATGAAGGACGCTATTTCTAAAATTTATATTCGGCTGTAGAGGACACCACCAGTCGTCCCTCACATCGCAGCCCCTTCCGTCTTTCGCTGTAACCCCCCGGAACTAGGCACTGTCCTTCAGGTCCATGGATTTGAAGGTGCATGATGCGCCTCTAGCGTTGAACCGATGTACTTTACTTCCCTTCGCCCCGCGATCAGCCGCAGTGCTTGGCCACGCCAATCGACGTCAACCGTTGCTGACGCGAGTATTTAAAAAGTGTTTATTGGCAAAATTAGATAAATTGTGCAGTGGATAGTGGTAATGCAAATCAATTTTCAAGATGGGCAAATGTGTATTTTGTGGGAATTTGAGCAACAGTAAGAAAAATACGACATTACACAAGTACGTAAAGATAACATAACCTCTTATCAATTTTCAATAGTATTGATATATTTTTGTTCTAATTTCCGTACGAGTATGCGTAGATTTCCACGAGACGAACAATTATGTAAAGTGGTTGAGACTAATCGGTTTAGGACTGCGTATTAAAAGCAGTACTTTCTTGTGTTCAGATCATTTTACACAAGACTCTTTTGTAGTGTACTATAATAGGAAACGTTTAAAACCGGGAACTGTGTCTACAATTTTAATAAAAGAGAAGGTTTCAAGAACAGCGGGACGTTTTGGTTGGAACAAATTGTAGAGGTAAAAAAGTGTTTCATCGCTCATAAAAGTTATTAAAACTAAGTATTCGTTATAAAAGTATACACACAAAAATTGATAGTTAATGTATTTAAATATTTTTTCTTTTACAAGTTTTTCTTTCTGCTTTACATGTAAATACTCTCATTGATACATCCACAGTTATATCTTTTTCAGATAATGCTCAAGATGTGGCTGTAATACCTGATAAAGAAAACCATGAACCGTGGAGGAATGTTTTAATGGAAGTTAATTGCACAGGTAAGAAAGTGTGTCTACGTTGATAAAAGGTTAAAATGAAAGTTTCTTTACATCTCTACGTTAGCTTATGTAATGAATATTTTAGATAATATGTATTATGTAACCCTAGAAAAAATAAATAATTATACCCACCTGTACATATTTCTATGTATTGTAAGATTAATAAATTTATTTTAGTATTATTATGAATTCAATTTCGTTTAATGCTGCTCTTAAAACGTAAGAAATGCATACCTACATCTCCTTTATCCATAACAATAAAGCAAACGACAAAACTGTTTACAAATATTTTAAATTCACTTTTTGCGACCTTCGTTAATCATTACTTCAGTTCGTTTTATATTACATTTATATATTTATTTCACTATTTTCATGAATTTCAATTTGCTCTGATTACCTTTTTTGAATTTCAACCATGATACAACCAATTCGTATTATATGATTATACTACATTATGTACATAATATAATAATACATTATATTACACTATTCTTTGAAACTGTTATAAACCACATTTTTCAAACGTCGCGCTATTTCCTTTAATACATCGGTTTAACGCTAGAGGCGCGGGCATCTAAAATGACCCTTCAATTCGCTTCAACCGCTGTACAGCCAGCTTATGGGAATCTCGTATCCATAGTATATATATCAGTGGTTAGGCGGCTGGCCAGCACGCGGAAGGCCCGGGTTCGAGTCCCGGTGAGCGGCTTTCCTTTTTTCCGTCTCCTACAGTGCTCAAGCTGCACACGATCCAATTACCCTCGCCTCCCTAAACATGTCATCTTACGCCGAATCTCCCTGATATTCACCCCCTTCAGGATGTCGCGACAATAATCGTGCCCTTATCTCCGCCCTCGGCGCAGGGCCGAGAGCAATGCGTTCGCGTATTGCCCCCAATCTCGGGCCGACTAATGTCGCCAGGAAGCTACGGCCCCGTTCGGTATGCACAATATCGAGCGGCACCTAAAGAAAACGGCGCCGGGATTGTGGACGGCCCGGGCTGCAGTTTTCGCGGTGCGGCTAGGCTAAATATTAACGAAGCTCCTCGGGAATGGCAATCAGGTGGCACAGGGCGGCACGTGCTGGCCCATCGAGGCTGCCACACGTGCGCGCGCGCGCGAGAGAGAGAGAGATAGGGAAACGCCACGTGGTGCAGCAGCACGGGTGCACGCGTGACGACGACGCGGCGGACGCGCCGCTCGCGTCACGCGTGCGTAATGAATCCGTGGGCGCCGGATGCGTTCGAGGTCGGTGTCGTGAGGGTCGAACGGAACGCGTGCACGTGCAAATATGTGCAGAACGGAGATAGCCCGGGATCCGACGGTTCGCCGCCTGCTTACTCGCCGGCGCCCTCTCGCAGGCCCATTGTAACCGTTGAAAACGACACATTTCGTAATTGCGTGGCCAGTTTATGCGAGCGAAGAGGAACGTGTCGCCGAGGGAGGCCGGCGTGCAGGGATCCTGGGATCCGATACGGATAGGTAAATAGACGGCCGAGGTGGGAACAAGGAAAAGAGGCGGACGCGGGGGGGTGGTCGCGGCCTGGTGAAACGGTGACCCAGGTTTCCATTAGCAGAGATACGCGTAATAATCAGCCGAGATCGGTAATAACATCCCGGGATCCGTTTTACCGCGGATAATACAGATGCGTCGTTCCCGTCTTTGTCGAGGCGCTTTCTCTTGTGGGAAGTCGATTTCAATAGACCGGATAGCGGAATCTCCCTGCCTATTGTTTTGCAGGATGTATTGTGCGCTGGATGAACTAATATTATTGGATAATAGATCTAGATGGGGAAAGGCAGAAACGGGGAACTATGAAAAGGTGTTTTAGAATAGGACAAAGCGCAGATATTAGGAAGGAGGATGATGAAGGGTGAGATCGATGATTGGTTAAAGGAACGGCGACTACTGGACGTGAAACTTGAGATTGATGAGCATGGAAATGTGTATTTGTACGTTTAATAGATCTTAGTTTCTCTTCAAGTGGTTTATTAACTAGTCTTAACCTTTAGAGGACCGGCTTTTTTTTTAAAAAATAGTGGTTTTCGGTTTCCAAAAATTATAAGTATAACGTTATAAGTATAAATATATTATGTCGTGCAGAATTAGAGGACTTGCACAGAGCCCCAAAAGAGGCATCGCCGGTCCGGAACGGTAATAAAATTATTAACATTTTTTAATTTCGAAAATACAATATGTCTGGGGGTTTTCGATACTGCTGATTACGAATCTGTAGTCGGATTGTAAAAGTGTTTGACCTACATGGCAGTTTTACTGACCTATACAAATGAACATAGGTATACCAAAATTCAGGAAACTCTCTTTTATCGTTACCCAGAGCTAACGACGTACACATAGAAAGTTTTTGTATAATCTTTTCTTCTTTTTTCTTTCTTCCATGTTTTTATTATTATTTTTGGTATTTTTGTGTTGTTTCAGGAATTATTTTATTTTGTTGTATCTTTTGTGTTCTTTGGGAAAAAACGAATTTATAGTCGAACATATACAAAAACAGAGTCGAACACTAACACACACATACGTATTTATACTTTAAATCATTTTTCAGCAGTGTGCTTACTCAAAGCCCCAAAAAGGGCTTTGTCGGTCCCCTAAAGGTTAATTATCTTAATTAAATTAACACGTAAAGTGTGAAGCTTGAAAGCCTGTAACATAGGATTTACGAAATGTCGATGCTACTCCAGGAACTTACATCGATTTTGATGGCAAGAGTGGAAAGTAAGATCGCGACTTAAGTGAAAAGTAAAGACAAAAGTTCAAAGGCAACCGCACGGTTCCCATATAACTCCTATCACTTCAACCAGTAACGTCCATTTAACTGCAGAGCACATCCCCCACGATACCCGTCCGACTCTCGTAACACTTGTTTCACTAGCGATTCCTATCTGAAAGTGTCTCCATTTTTCAAGAATGTTTCCCTTCCTTCCTAAGTATTTCCCTTTCTAGATGGTTTCCCCTCTTGACACCCTCCGCGGACACCCTTCTCTTTGGCCACTTACTACCCCCGTATACATATCTGTTTCCCTGAATGGCCCTATTTCCCAATGTCATTTTCACTGAACGTCTCTATCTCAAAACATCTTTTTACACACTCCTCGGCTTTTAAAAAATTTCTCTCTAAGCCTCCAGGTATCCCCTTCTTGGGCGCCCCTTTAGATACATCTGCTTCCACATAAATCTCCCTCGATGTATCTAGATTTAGGCATCCCCAAGCGATTTCCTTCCTTCCCCAACCACCGCCGCCCTTCAAATGCACCTAGTGAGTGGAAGGAATATATGCAGGTGATGAATGCTATGAGGACCGAAGTTGAACAGACAATTTAGGCTCTCTGCCTCTGGTAACAAGTAAAAAACGTACTTGACACACACCCCCCCGTCACTTCACACGCCACTTGAGTGTGCCCCCGTGTATCTCGCTATATTTCTTCCAGCAATTGTGCATTCAATAGTCCCTCTCCCTATGCCTTGCCAGCATGCCCTGTCACGTCCTATTAATTCGAAGCGACGAGAGCAATCCCAGCGAGCGGAATGCGTCACAGATCACCCGGCCGCGTATCAAGGGTGGCACGACTAACGTTTCGCTGGCCGGCCCGGAACCATTTTGTCCAATAACTGGAGGTGCATTAATGCAGCCTAGCGAGAAGATAACGGCCGGTGCATTGGCACGACGCTATCGATCCGATCGGCCAATGCGAGAAGTTAATAGCGGGCACGAGAGAGCCTACGTTACGTGCACCCAGCAGTGCCGTATTTTAAAGGGGGGAGCCGAGTGGCCAGGGGGCATCTAGGCGTACGGCTGGTCGAGAATGTTAATCGCGCGTTGGAGAACGGCGAGGACACATTACACCGCGCTGTGCTTCACGATGTACGATCCGCAATGGTGCAGAATACAGCCGCGTTGCGATCCCTATCTCCCCACTGAGGATCCCATACGCACCCTATCGCTGTTATCGGGGCTATTATCCAGCCGGGGCATTCGGCGAAACGAAAGCTTTCCGCGATTCTTTAACCGGCGAAAGATAATTGGATGGCGAAAGGCAATTAAGGATCAACCCGCGGATTTCTTCGCTTGTTGGCGACGCGATTCTCTGTCTCGCTGTTTAACGCTACGGCGAAATTAATTTGCGTTAAAACGGCTCCCGAGGGAATGCCTCAAAGGGGTGCTGAAACGACATCGAAGTTCCTGCTGTCGAAGCGAGTTTTCACTCGTGATGAAAGCACGAGATTCTCAGGCGGAGGTTTGAAATTTGATTTCTTCATTGTAGTAGACGGATGCTTGGAATTTCCAGCAATGATATTTTAGAGCAATTGATATTAACGCTAGAACCGGAGGGGTCAAAATGACTTGTTTTGAAAAGAATAAGCCATTTTAAAAAAGACATGTATTTTTATATACTTTTCTGCTGTATTTAACTTGCATACTTTTCCTTTTTTTTATGTAAACAATGAAATCTTTCATCTTAACTGTCAGTATCTGAAGACTTATTTTTGCTTCCGCAGTCTGGTTGTGGATATTCTTATTCAGTCTAATGAATCACTTTCATCGCAGTCGGTGTCAAAACAATTTTCGTCTAAATTATTTATTTTCTCCAGTAATTTCCAGAGGTCAAAATAACCCATCTCGGTATATGTAGCTATATGTTCTACATATAAATATTATATAAAAAAAATAAATGAAAGAAGAAAACTATTTTACAGAATTAATCATTTATATATTTCAATAAAAGTTACCACAAATTTGAGAAAATAAGATATACTGAAAATGAGTAATAAGTGTAAGAAATGGCAGAAAAAGTCATTTTTATCCCCTTGGTAGATCTAGTGTTAAGAATAAATTAATATAAGTTCGTGATAATTCTCAAAGAACAAAGAACACCAAACAACGGGTCAATGCATCCCTACACTCTGCTTTAAAGTAACTTTTCCATACGAAAGGAAGCGAACGTCCACGCACCAAATAATTTCATTTGTTTACGAAGAGCGGAAGAAACTTGGCCCGCGTGAATGTATTTGCTCTGCAAAGAGGGATACGCTGGGCTGTACGCAAGCAAATTTTTTTTATTCCAATGAACAGTGGTCCGCAAATGTCCAACGAACGGAAGGCCATTCCGCATTTCCAGCGAACACTTTTGCTTTTCCCCTTTTTGCCCGACGTCGTGCCACGAAAATTAATGTTTGTCCTGGCGGCCGATTCGAATTGGCAGGGGCGGTCGGAACAGCCATGACTGCCGATGACCAGAGCGTGATTTTCAATTTTAAATGCGCCAGAGACATCCAGGACGGCGCAGATTTAATCGGAAACGGTTGCGGTGCGCGATTTATAAATAAATTCTTTTATACGCAGGCTCTGCCGTGTCTGTTCGTATGCTTTTATCACGTGCTAATGCACGGGATATTCTGCACGGGTTCATCGAGAAATAATATGTTCTCCAGCAGAGTACACGCTTGGAAGGTAAAATATAAAAGTGCTATGTATAAGTGTCTATGTGGATGCAGGACGATTTAGTTATGTGGATAAGGAATCTTAATTTACATGTTTCTGTTCATAATTGAATGAAATTACGGGGAGTAGGTATTTTATAATGGTTGTTTTTGGAATCCCATGATAATAACTTGTTATTCTGAATACGTACTATGCGCAGGGTATGCGAGTTTCAATTAGTTTGAAACCTCAAAGGAACTGCTGTTAGCTGTTACTATTGTACTACAAGTAACTTTACAATATTATATAATCCGTATTATGCCAAAACCATGAACGTACAAATTTTCGCTTTTCGAGTACAGAAATGGGCTGAATGTCTCTGCTGCTCCTACCGTTATCCTAAAACGATGAATATATACGTAGCATAACAACGATGATTACACTCCAAAATTAAATATCTGATTAGGGGGAGTTCCCTTAACGCCGGACGGCACCTAATACCGGACATTAGCTATATCTGTGACAGTTCAAACGCTATTTAGCTGTTCTTTCGCGTAAACCGTAGAGGGGATAAAAGAAACAACGATCACGTGTCGACATGGTCCAGTTTCCTAAATAAATCCTAAATAAATTAATTGATTGTTTGGTGTGACGGGAATCCGGTGAATCGTGTAAAGTTTAGATTATAATATATACAAATATTCCTGGTTAAAAGACGTGTGAGTTGCGTTATTGTATCTTTTGGTAAGTATTTTTTTAATTACCTTTGTGTTTTGTGTAAACAGTGAACTGGTTTCCACAAAAAAAAAATTTCAATCTGTTCACTGTCCCCTGGTTCCGGACAGAACGTTGTCCCCTATTACCGGACAGTATAAATCTGAATCTTGTGTGTTCCTATTTGTATTACTGTTTATTATTTCGGTTTCAGTGTTTAAAAGATACACGTAACCATCATGAATAGCAAGAAAAAAGGTTCATGGGATGAAAATAATTTGAAACCTGCACTTCAGAAAATTCTTAAGAGAGGCATGTTCAAGATATGGTATTCCAAAAAGTACTTTGTTTGATAAAATAAAATTTATAAAATCTGGTAAAGAAATTACTTTACAGTGTAAATTAGGTAGATTTGCCAAAACAATTCAGTGTTCAAGCTGCCAAAAATGGGCACACGAGGCTTGTGCTGATATTTCCGAATGTTCGGAGGATTATATTTGTGATCACTGTAAACTATATTGAGACTGTGTTGAGTTGCGTCAATAATTTTTACTGTGTCCGGTACTAGGTGCCACTTAATGATTTCTCCAAATCGCATAATCAGGTTTAACCGTGATTTAAGTTAACTATAATGATACTATTGAATGTTTTGTTGTGTAATTTTGATTTCTCATATTGTTATCTTATAAATAACGTAAAATATAAATATTAAAATATTATTTTTTCATTCTTATTTAAGGAAAACCTTAAGCGTCCGGCACTAGGGGAACTCCCCCTACATTTTACATTCAATTGTGCATTTCCGTAATTTAGCGAATGACACATTCATGGTATTGCCATAAGGGGATCGTATAATAAATATTCACGTCACTCGTAACCCTTCGTGGTCACACCTTATAATCCCAAATTGGTCACATGGGGTTCACTGCACCCCAGAGTCATTTTTGAGTTGCCATTTTCGTATTTTTGAATCTATTAAGTTTTTAGTAATAATTGTACATAATTCGTAATATATGTACTCCTACTATCATGCTCTAATAGTCTTCTAAATTGTGATGTGATAAAATTTGTAGTTGAAAAAAAAACAATTTTTCACGGTTGTGGAAAAAGCGATTTTTTACCCACGATAAGTCCCCTTTGGAATTCTTAAAGGCGCGACATTTGAACTCGAAAATTGCTCTTGCGGTGCGATACACCCCGCGTGAACCACGAGGGGTTAAAACCGAAAACACTTGTTCCTCTCCGGCCGCGTCACTTACATGCCCAATAATAATGTAATCGACCACGTACAGGCGAATCTGCCCAAAGTCAAATGAAAGTGCAGCGCCACACGAAACCCATAATTACTCGTTCCTACCCCCATTTTGTGATCGTGTCATCGCTACACGATAAACCAGGGCCGAATGTCCACGAAATTGTAACGAATGCGGTGGAAATGCATATCAAGACCGTAAACGACGTTACATTATCCACAAAATTTTCGGTGAAAGCAGAGTGCCGAGTGAAATAGGGGGACCATCCAGATACACGTGCGATACCTCCGAGCCCTACAATGAACAATTCACGTGGAATCCGAATCCGGACGCATTGTGCATTATCCGGACGGGACAAAACGCCGGACACACTTCTCTGTGCTCGCGGACCGACAATTCAAGAATGCGAATCGATAATCGAATGAAAAGCACAACGCGACGGTAACGCGTTTCTACTATTTTTCTGGCTTGCCGCACGCCCGGTGCCATGACAAAGGGTGCTTAAACATTCTGGAGGTTCGTGCATGACGAAACGCGTGCTCGATGATGCGATTATGAGACACTGGGGAGAGGAACCGTAACTTCTGAATGTCAGATGTTTCTACAACATTGGCTGTATCTGGGAAATTCTGTGAAAATATAGTGGAAAGTAGTGTTCTATGATTATAATTCAGTTAGGGGTCGCCCTTAAATTACGTAAGGGTAATTTTGGCGATTTCTTATCCCCTCCCTCACGCAGTAAAAGAATTCGTAACATTTTATATTCCAACCCTCCCCAAATATTGTTTTATTACCTTGCATTTTTTTCAGTTATTAAAATTCTTTTAAAGGCTTATATAATTCATTTAACTCGGCTTTGTGTATGCGACGAAACATCGTTTTTTAGGCTACTCGTATTGAAAATTAGGTTAAAAATATTACGTAAGACGCTAGGTAACTCCCTCTCCACCCTCGAAAGAAAACGTAAGAAATTCGCGTCCCCAAAAAAGCGTTACGGAATTTAAGGACGACCCCTTATTGGAAGAGTGTGGCAGGTGTATTAAGGGGTAACACCACTCTAGAGGCAGAAAAAAATACCTAAATTCGACAATTTATTTTGGGAGTATGACAAACGGAATAGAATTTCTTTTCAGAGGGTTTATTTAACACATATTGAAGTACGAAAAACAATCTTTTTATTGTCATTTTCATACAAAATGGCGGCGACAGAGCCTGTCGTCGAAAACAGCTTTTTTGAAAACACCGCCACGGGAGGACAGATTTCTCGGCATGTATGAGTCCGGGAACAAAAATAAAAAAAATTATAATCTATATACAATTGGCTTTGGAAGTACGTAGGGGGTTTTTTTTTAAATCAATTTTTGTGGAAGTGGTGCACTTTTTAAGAAATGAATTGTTTTTTTTCCCTAAACATGAGCATTAAATTGTTTATAAAAAAAAGAGTTTAAATTCAATCAAAAAACGGCTACGTACTTCCAAAGAGAATATTGTTGTGAAGCTACTGTAAGAATTTCAAATCGATCCATGCAATAGTCTCCGAGAAATCCGTCCTCCCACTTTGAAAGAAGTGGTTTCGACGACGGGCTCTGTCGCCGCCATTTTGTATGAAACTGACAATAAAAAAATTGTTTTTCGTACTTCAATATGTGTTAAATAAACCCTCTGAAAAGAAATTCTATTCCGTTTGTCATACTCCCAAAATAAATTGTCAAATTTAGGTATTTTTTTCTGCCTCTAGAGTGGTGTTACCCCTTAAGCGGACATTCTACTCTCTCGGCCTCAAAAATATCGATTTTTTTTTTTGCTGAATTCGGAAGAATGCACCTCCTACAATAGCCTCCTAAATTTTTGGAGCGAAATTCGATGTATTTTCAATGTTATAGGTATTTGTAGCGTCAGCGGCCTGATTCTCAAAACTTTAAGGGGACATTCTACTCTCTCGGCCTCAAAAATTTCGATTTTTTTTTACTGAATTCGGAAGAATGCACCTTCTACAATATCCTCCTAAATTTTTGGAGCGAAATTCGATGTATTTTCAATGTTATAGGGATTTGTAGCGTCAGCGGCCTGGTTCTCAAAACTTTAAACGCGTTTTTCTCGAAACACCGTTTTCTTGGTTGGCGGATGTGATAAAAAAAAAACTCCATGACCAATTAATCCAAAATTTTAATATATTATTCTACACATTAGTGGCTTTCCCGCTTAGCACAAATATCTTAAGATTTTTTAATATTTTCTCACATTTTATATCTATTAAACAGAAAAGAAATGCCCTTTTCGGTACTTTCAACTTTGATTCACCGCCATTTTAATAATTTTGGTCCAAAATTGTTCTTTCGTGGTAAGCGCGATAACCATACTCCTGCGAATTAAAAATATGTTTGGTTTTTTTATTTCCGATGATCCAGTCGTCCGAAATTTGAACCGCCAGCAATTCTGATGCCGCCAACTTAACTGCGAAATATTTGTGTAAACAAATGAAATAAACAAAGAACAATGATTTTTTCTTGTATTTCAAGAGTGGTAAAATATACCCCCAGAAATTCGAAAACATTAAGTGCTTACTTCAATATAAAAACCATCACCGAAAAGTGGCCGATTTTTCGGCCGAGAGAGTAGAATGTCCCCTTAAGAGTCATAGTTTCTGATGCCTCCGTATTTGCTTGATTTTGAAAAATTTCTGTAACCCTCGTTTTGAAAAAATTCTGTTAGAACTTATGTTTCGTTTAAGGAAATATCTGCTCCTGTTATAGAATTTTTTTTATTTTTATATTGTATAAGTCCCATCCCAAATAAAACTTTTATTTTCAAGAACTTTTACTTTATCGGTTCTCATGGGAACTATAATGTGAGAACATGTTTAAAAAAAAGTTCCACGGTCCATGTTTTCAATAGAACATATTAGAAAGTCCCAGAACTCTTTCGAACCCTGGTATATAGTTCTGTGTGCTTTGTATAGTATTGGAATAAAATTAATAGCTTCTACCCTGAGACTCGATCTTCCTCCTTTGAATGTTCTCAATTTCAAAGTTTCATCTCTTGCATGATAGAATGCATCTGTCTAGCGTGAGTTTATGTGAAATGCATGATAAAGAAATGTGTTAGATGTAGAAAAGTACTGTAGATTTTCCAGTACCATAGATATTCTAAAATTGAAGTTTCCTGTCGAACTGGTAAACCTAATCTTTCCTAATGAAAGCAACAAAGCTGCAATACAAGCTCGTATCACAAAGCCTAGCCGAAGCAGAAGCGAGAATACTCCAAAGCCGATGAAAGACACTACAATTAAAAGCTGCACGAACTTCAACGCCGTTCGATGGAAGACAAAGAATAAATTAACACGGCGCACAGTAATTAGTTTCAACCGCGGCGCTTATTAATCGTCATCTTCGGGGTTGAGCAAGGAAGATCGATCGGCTCAGAAGTGCGACATAATTTGCAATTAATCGGCCGCTGTCGGCGAATTGATCATAAAATATCGGCCGCCATTCGCTGGGCGATAAAGTGATTTACGAACCGAGAAATCACGCGGCTGGGGTAGGGAAAAACGAGAACCGTGCATTATGCCGTTCACCGTGAGGCCAAGTTGCACGCGTGTGCACGCGTGTACGTACACGCGACGCGGGAAATGTGCCACCCGCCGGCTCTGGGTACAAATTCGCCCGGACCCACCCTGCTCTGTTTTTTCGCCCCGCGCCACCTCGGTATTTATTGTTTTAATTTACCGTGGCCGTGTTTAATTATGGAGGGTCCATTTTGAACGGCGACAGCGCCCACCATACGGCCTCGCTGCGAGGACACCGCTTAAGCAGACGTTTTCGTTTACACTTAACGAGACAAAACAACGGTTCGCGAGTCGTTCGCGAGTTTGAAGAATTCGACCTCTGAGGAACGACGGAGAGACACTTCAGCTTTGATAGACGTTTCCCCGTGGCGAATCTCGCGTTATTCCTGATTGCCGAAGCAACGGCGCGAGATCTTCTCGACATGGACATCTGTAATGGACACAAGGATAAATGAACTACCGTTTTATGAATAATATTTATAAAGATATTTATTCAACTAAATTAAGAATATTAGAGATTCAACTGTTTTGAACTGGACTCCGTGACTGAGACTGGTGGCTTTTGGAATAGTAATGCTCTCGAATAAGGGAATGCAATGGGTTTTTAAAGGTTTCGGAATGTAGGAGAGGGGATGACAAGATAGGGCAGAGAGGCAGGATTTTGGATACGTGACGCATTAGCTAAGATGATGATGGGTAGCAGGGATGGCGCAGTGTTTACAATTACGCAGCATTTGGGTAGTTAGCGTGATTCGTGTTTGCAGAGAAAGTCAGAGGAAAACGATAAGTAAGGGTCAGTACATTACACATCAACGGCGCGAGTGTTTTTAGTGGAAAGCTTTGTGCCTTCGTCAGTAACTTCACTGAACGTCGAAGCTTGCCGATGTTCGTCCCCCAATGCACACAAAATAGATTTATTCATCTCCGTGGAAGCTGATGCACGATTTTAATTAACCAATGCATTTATTCTGAAAATAGAGGGCCAGTGGTCGTAGACTGTCTTTGCAACTTTAATTAAAATCATCCCATCCATCCGATCGTCATTCGAATCTATCATATCAACCGGTTATCGTTTATTTCTAGCAGCCGCTCCAAAATTGCACCCGCGGATAATAAACAGACACCCTTTCTCGCTGATGAAAATTTAGGATTATTTGCGCACGCCTGTCTAAGGTGAACGATCGCTCGGAACTGATATCGTTCGCGCGATGATAATAAAAAATACACGCTGGTGTCACGGACGAAAATACACGGTCGAACGTCTTCGCTTTTCGTTTCGCGCTTGTTAGTGACCAGCATCTAAAATCGGCGAGGGATGTTCATTAGCCGGGCATCGTGACTCCGTGCCAAGGAATTATCCGTCTTTGTTCGGCCCGCGCCTTTCCTCGCCGCTACGCCAGAGTTTATCACCGTCGCGAGAGAAGCAAAAGAAGGGCAAGAGGATTCCAAGAGGGAATCGAAAGCAAAGAGATGTCAGGGGCAACGCTCGCGCGGCTGTACACACCGGCTAAAAATATGCTCGGAACAATATCGAGATGTCGCGAATTCCGACCCGGCAGCGTCTTCTTTAATCAAGCCCAACAAATGACACGCAACGCCGTTTCTTGTAATGAGCATCGCAAACAAAAATATCTAAGGCGCGCCAACGAAGGCGTAGCGCACAGAGTTATTCTTAGCTTGAAGCCAAGGATGATAGGCCATCAGAGAGGATATTCTACATTTTGTAATTGGAAGAATGTAGAGTAGAGTATATATTGGATTTAAATATGCATTCAGGGATACTGGTATCAAGTATAATATATGCAAGAACTGACAAAAATATGTGCCGGGGATTATGAAAGTGGTGTAGGTAAGTCATGTGTTTTTTGTTTCGAGATATTTAGACTGTTGCGTTTGGGCGTATTGAATAATATTTTTCACTTGCACAAAATGCTTTGCAACATATAGGGGAAAGGTGGGATAGTTGATCAGCGGGGATACATGATCACATCAGTTTTTTAATTAATATATTGGCAATTTGTGGCTGCTGTCACGCTATCGTGGTAATGTTTACATTATCGCAACACTTCACGTTGCAGTTTTCTTTTGGGAGCATAGAATAATGTTGTTAGAAGCTTCGATCTTATTTGCAGCCAAAAAGTAAATATTTCGGTCCGCTTGTTCTTCCTCCTTTTCGAGTAAATGTTGCATTTTCAACGATTTGAAGTATACTAAGTAAAAACGGCATTTTTTGGTCTATTAATGCTATTTATTGATTGATCTAAATATTTAAGGTAAGTTCAATTTTTCATCTTTTTCAAATCGAGTGCATTGAGGGATACTTGATCAGTGCGTGAGGTGGGATACTTAAACAGCTGAAAATGCTCCAAAAAAGAACCATAGAACGGCAATGAAACAGAAAAATAAGGCAAAGAAAGTGAGAAGGAAAACCTTTTCCTCATCACCATCTTAATCAGATGATATCTAAGTGAAGTGTCTTTTAAGAATGCATTTATGTTGTTTTATGTCATAGAGTTTAATTCTTCGGATTCATTTTTTCAGTAATTCCTTCAAGTTTCTTATAGTTTACTTTCTTTTTATGACATTCCCTTTATTTCATGTTATTGACGAAGATAATAAATACTTTTTAGAAAGTTAATGTGTTATTTACTCTTAAAGTTCACTGATCAAGTCTCCCTAACCGTTTGATCAAGTCTCCCCTTCAGTGGGGGATACTTGTGCATAACGTCACTGCCAGAAAATGTTGAAATTCAGTCATTAAAATTAGTTTTCAGCTATCAAATTTGTACAAGTATATTGAGAATACTCTAAGAATCACAACTTACATAATTAAATACAAACAAAGCAAACCATTATTATTATTTCAATAAAAAAGCAAAACTGTGATCAACTATCCCACCTTTCGCCTATGCTCTTCTAATGTCAAACTGATTTATTATTGTAAAATTTGATGAGCAACTTGTACGAAAATGTGTTTATTAAACCTTTGAATGTCTCCCAAATTCCAAAACTGTTCAAACGTAGTTTTTCGATCCACACAACTTAATAAATTCAAACACTTCTTCGAACAAAAGCAATTGTTATCTTCAAATACTTTGCCACTAAGAACTTTACCATTTTTGGTAGTGTATTTTTTACCACTATTATTCCTCATTTTTCTCATATTTTCAGCATAATTTTCTTGCCCCAAACCTAAGGTTAATACATAATACAAAGATATGTAACTGTTCCCTTTCTCACAAATTACTTAGAGAGAACAAATGACTTCCACCGCTATCGAAATGAACATGAAACTGTCGCGACACTATCAAGTCACTGCCTACTTGACGGCAATTTTGCAACAAATAAGAGAAATCCCAATTTTTTACTTTCTTTTACTTACACCACTTTCATAATTACCGGCCACATATATAGAGAAATAAATTAAGAATCACTTCAGATTAAAAGTTATTACCTAATCGCGCGAAGAAATCAAGCATAGGATCGATGAAATTAGTGACGAATAGTTGACGCGAAATTTAAGGGTTTCATCTACGAAAAGCGTTTCTTTCAATGAACGAGGGTGGCCGGCTATCAAAACTTTCGACCCCGCCGAAGTTGGTACAACTCTCGACGAATGGACTTCCGAGAGCTTCGTCAACGGCCGCGCCCCACCGACTGTTATTAACAATTCGTCGGGTCGCCGGTGGAGCGGTAACAAAAATCCGAAAAAAAAAAAGGAAGGAAAACATCTCGCTTGAAGAACGAATTTCAATAAAACCTGTTTGCGATCGCGGCCCCAAGGTTCTCTCTGTCAACACATGAGGAGCAAACAACGAAAGAGCGGAGATAGACAGAAACAGAGACACCGAGGGCGAGCGAGACCCGCGGAAAAGAGGAGCGACGGGACGCGGGTGGCGGGCAGGCGGATGGAAAAAGCAGCGCTGGCGAAAAGGGTGGTGGACGAGCGGGGTTGGGGCGGGGGTGGGTGGAACGGTGAAAGCGAGAGGAGGAGCTACCAAAATAGCTGGACATTCCGTTAAGTTGCCTCTCTACAGCTGCTCGAGACGCGAAATAAAGGGACGGCAATAGAGAAGGAAAGCGGCGTTTATCCGCCGTGTTCCTTGCCTCGGTCCCACCTCGAAAAGCGTTTCAATTACAAAATCCTGCGAAATCACCCGGCGACTCTCGCCAGCTGCTCGTCCACCCGTTATATTTGTTGTGCTACGCTGCCAGCTCTGGCCGCCACCCTCCGCCCCGCTCTCTCTCTCTCTCTCTCTCTCTCTCTCTCTCTCTCTCTCTCTCTCTCTCTCTCTCTCTCTCTCTCTCTCTCTCTCTCTCTCTCTCTCTCTCTCTCTCTCTCTCTCTCGCCCTCTTTCACCTTCTTTCACCCCCGTTTCATCCCCTCCTCACCTTCGCTCCGGCCGCCCAGCTCTCTGGACGTAACCTCACCCCCGCCGGGCCGGAGGAGAGAAACAAAAAGGGCACGTCTATTGTTTGAACAAGCCAGAGTAAACACCGGTGTCCGACAAAATCGAACTGCCAAGGCTCGCGAATCGCAGACAGATACTTCGATATTCATGTCGCGCTTTCCATTCCCCGTTTCGCTACACGCCGATGATTAACCTTTCACCCGCGGGATTCGGATTCGCCGCTGCAAAATCCGCGGAATGCCTCGGAATTTCGGCCCCGGCCAGACGGGCCGTGATATTGTTATCCGTTTCGGTTTAATTAACTCCCCGCGCGGGAGGGGCGTATTTTTCTTGCGGCCTCGGTTAGACGCGGCGTATCTAACGAGCCCGAGCTTCTCACGCTGCTCCTGTAATGCGGCGTGTACTCTGGTCACTTTGCTTTCGGCCTGCATTATGAAACTCAAAGGATGTGAATGCTTGTGAATGTTTTGTACGCAAAAAGCAGGTAATAGTGAAGGACTGAATGTTCTGATGTTTGCTTTACAATATTTTATAGAAGGCATTTAAATACACTCTGTTGGCGTGAAAAGGAAGGCTGTTACTATTTCCATATTTTCGAGCAGTTGGAAAGGTAATAACGTTAATGATGACTTTTAAATGTGAAAGGTTCGCCAACAGAATACAGCAAAAGGATTACCATCAATGAGAGTCGCGAGGAAAATCTTCCACCTTTAATACTCGTGCTTTTAAAAATGTGGTATAATATGGACATTTAGGGTGACTGTACCTAATATCGCCAGGCACAAGTTAAATCGCTGTCAATTGAATAATAATTGATATTCTTCCATGCAGTTCGTTTCAAAGTAAAGAGAAATTATTCATCTTTCGTGTAGCATATGTTAGAATCGTTGAAACCTACAAATTGTTAATTAGGACTCGAAAAACGTAAGACATGCAACAATCGGGTCCTGAAAAAAGTGTACCTAATATCGCCAACTCAAGAAATATTGATTACTTCATGTATATATGAGTTTTTAAAGTCATTTTCACATGTGCTTTTATTATTTCTTGCTCTATAAATGTCTTTTTATCCATCTTTGATTTCATTTTTATTAGAATAATATAGAAATTTAAAAATATAGATTTTTAAAATATTTTACTTTTTACGTTCCGATGTACATATTGGACAAATAAAGTTTATTTCGGTTGCACCGCACATTTCGTGACCTCACCTGTAACAAGCATTACATCGAAACCATTGTTCTCCGGTAGGCGGTATTGAGAACACGCATACTGCTAAAAGAAAAACGCTATTTTCATTACGAAAAATATTTGAATCGATTTCATTTCTTAAGTACATCATTAATTAGGTATTTCTAGTAGATATTCTTGCATTCACAGATTTATTAGAGTGTGACGTAAAATTGTGATAGTCCAATAAATTTTTACACTATTAAGATTCTCTAAAATCCTTCCCTTTCTGTAATTGTTGATCACATGATGCTGCAATTACAGTATGTCTTCCTACATATGTTTAGGTACTAATTCAGTGCATAACCGATAAATTTTATAACTTACTTTGCGAGATATAGCGAGTGGCAATATTAGGTACAGTCACCCAAAAGAGCGGGAAGTACGCAACTAATGCGGTGTAATTGAAGATAATAAATTAACTATGGAAATGGATGGTCTTTGGCTACTGTCAGTAATAGTCCATTTTTAAATAATTCAGAAAACGCAGGCATATCGAGATTTCAAAATTCTGCTGCAATTTTTCCATGGCACATTTCGCACCAAAGAAACCCCTTTGGTACAAGCAGATGAAAGTCGGATTTTGTACCAAATTTTACCTGAAAACGTACAGTTCCCAATTGTGTACACGTACCGCGAAATTGAACGAGCATTCAAATAAATAAAATTCAAACTACAGTTATTTTACGTGGCGAATCAACCAGGCACAAAGGACAAGTAGTGTAACAGCTGGCTCCTTTACGGACAAAAATGTAACTGAAGAAATTTGTACGTACATATTCAACAAACAACCTACTTTACTTATGTAATTAAGAAGAACTGAGTATTCAGATTAATTGCACAAAATGACTACGTGTCGCTAAAGGAAAATGTGAATTCTCTAGTGTTCTTAAGTATTTCTGCATTTGTCATTTAACATGAAAATCGTACACACAGTGATTCAATAGTGGTATAAAAAAATTTACACATATCTTCTACACCAACGAATTGAAGTCCTTGTAGAAAACAATGTAAGTGCCAAAAATCAAAATTTATACTATCTATAGTATTATTATTTGCACGTAGAACATTTTCTGATAAAATTTTCTTGCAGTTTTGGCACTTACAGTGTTTTCTACGAGGACTCCTCAATTAAGGAAAAGTGTTTTTATAAACGACACCACAAGACTTTCATATTTCCAGTGCTTTTCCTCAAAAGCTCTGACTAATAATACTGGGTACACGTGAGAGTATTCAGAAATAATGATATACGACGCCAAGTTCATTTCGTAGCCGCTATTTGTTGTCACCTCGGCCGACACCAATCAGACCACAATAAAAAAAAACTCCTATTTTAGTTCACGTTGCACTGGGAATGGTTCTAGCAATCTTTTGAATGTCTGTTGCCGTTCAATTCAGCTCTCTTTTTTCCTACTATCCGTGAAAAATCCGCCGCGTAACCGAAATGGCTTGCTCGATTTTCTGATAGGGATTCCCATAGTTTCAGTCCGTACCGCGGACTCAAATTTCAGCAGAGAATCACTACGTTTATTTGCATGTGGACGGATGGAATAACGCGCAAACAATGGTGTAACTGCAGTAGGTTTCCAATGGAAGCTGACATTCTATGTCAGCCCTACATGTGTCAGATGGAAAAATGTTTAAAATTGAAGAATGAGAAAAATAAGATTCTACGTTTAATATTCTGGAGGCTGTTGAAAAAGGTTTCGAGATTTATAGAGCGAATAGTACTCAACAAACTGTGTAAAAATATTTTATGAACGTAAGTCGAAAGATTAATATTGAGTATAATTAGAATGATTTTTGTTTTCTTTTGTTTATTACATGTAGCGTGCAAACGAATATTTTTTACAATGTACTTACTTTGTTTATCCAGAAAATGTATTGTAACAAGTAAACATTCACTTATAGTGAATGGAGTTTCCCGATTTGGAATATATTTTTTTAAAGTACTTATAGTAACTAAGAAATCCTGAAAGTTATATCTGCAATAGACCTATTTTACTGATGTTATTGAGGGGTACGCGAAAAACGGGAAAATCCTCTTATTTATTTATTGTTGTTGTTGTTTTTGTTGTTGTTGTTGTTGTTGTTGTTGTTATTATTATTATTAACGGGTATAACCCTTTAAATACAATTATTACAAACATAAGAAGAAATAAGAAAAACTTACTACTAGGTTACAAGTCTTATTTAAGAATAATTGGCTGGTTTTTGGCATCTGTATGTTTTTTGAGGTGCTGAATCCGAATATAATGTTATTTTTTGTGTAAAAAAAAATCCTAAGGTAGTTCTCTTAATAAAAAATCGGTTTTTGGGAGATAGCTCAAAAAGGGAAGGCCGCAGAATTTTTAAAATAGGCGCCTTCAAAGTTTATTACCTATTGTTATAAGTATATTAAATTATATTGGTTTGTTTAAAATTAGTTGAAAATACTTTACTGCGGTACCGACAGGTTTATCTCACCATCCTTTCATAATTCTCAACCGAACAGCTTGGAAGAAATGTGAAATAAAACCGTCCACGTTGAGTATCTAACTAATGGCAACCCCTCTGGTAAATTTTGTAAGTTTCTAGTGAAACAGCGAGGGCGGAGGAGAATCATTCTTTACGGGCTTAAGCCGGAACTGGCAATTTAAACGTACAATAGAACAATATTGCAGCCCTTTACTCGGCTGGCTTCATAACAGCCCCGCTTTCATCTAGAAAGTCCAGAACGTCGTCGATATAAGTCACGCTGATTCGTCGAGATTAAGCGTTTAATACAATTACACCAAGGAAACAGATGTGCGTTACATCTTCGCGTGGAATTGGCTTTGTTCCACGCCTGTTTGCATTGTATTAGGTTGATGCATACGATATGTCATCGCTTTTTTAATCAAACACCAGAGACGAGTAGCTTCTTAAGAACTCGGCGCATTTCATAAAAATAGTTTTCGTGCGATTTCTCGCACCTTTTCTAATCACCTACCCACTGTACTATTTCAGTTTAGTTAAAGTCAACAATTCTACAAGCCAAAAGGAACTCTGTAGTATAATTTTATCAGAAATTTAAATTTATGTTTCACTTGATTTAATACAGAAAAATACTTTAATCAATTATGCTAGACAGTTGGACCTTCGAAAAATAATACACGTGTGTTACGAAAAGTTGACTCCTCTTTAATTGGAGGAATCTTTAATGGTATATTTTATATTTTAAGTTTCCTCGTAACACATGTGTATTATTTTTCGAAGGTCCAACTGCCCAGCATAATTAAATAAAGTATTTTTCTTTATTAAATCAAGTGAAGAATAAATTTATCTTTCAGATAAAGTTATACTACAGAATTCCTTTCAGCTTCTAGAATTGTTAACTTTAACTACTTTAAAGGTAAATTTTTTATTTCAACTTGTGCAGTTACGCTCCGAAACTACAAAAATCGTTTAAAAACATTTCACACGAGCCAGCTTAATGCTCGCCGTTTCAATAAAGCAAATTCAGATCACACTTTATAATTTCCAATCAACAGAATCATATAAAAAAATAATAGAACATTAAAATAACTACAACATTCAGAACACTAAATAAATAGTGCCTCATAAACGTAAACACTCCAATGTTCATCTAGAATAAAAGCTTTAATGAAATCAACTCGACAGTATCCACGCAGCGTATCAAACCCAATCAACGCTGGAATATCACCAGAAATTCCCAAACCATAAAATTTGTGGGGGAAGTAAGGCCTGAACGCCTGTACAGGATTAAAATCCAAAGATCAACCCGTCGCGTCTGCCTCGAGCCAATATTTTCTACAGTTCTGGAAAAATAAGCAGAACGCATGAGAGGGATTGTAAGGGTGTGATTGGTGGCCGCTATAGGTAGTGCGGGGGCATCCTGACGCGAGGCCGAATAACAATGGCCACATCCGTGTATGTGTTTCCGGTCGGTGAGCACCTTCCGGTTGTGAATTACGCGGATGAATAAATATAGTGGGGGATCGTGGCTGCTCCAGCCGAGGAGAATATTACAACTGCGAGCGCAGGACTTCATATAGACCGGCTAATGAAATTGAAATGAACGGTAAAGGAAGGATTACGTTCGTCCACGGTGACGAACGGCCGCGACTGTGCGGTCGGTTGTGCAGCTGCATGGAACTTCCATCGGTCATTTCGTGCACTATTAACCGACAACTGTCTAAATGATTCCTTTTCATTGCGCCCATCCCGGGTGCACCGACTAATCATCCTTAATCATCTGATTAAATTCACCAGATACGGCCCCTCTGTGATTGATAATACCATTCTGACTCGAAGCTGCATAATGACGCGCGTCAACCGTACAACCACCCGTTTGCAACGGAACATTCCTTTAATCCATCGACATGGCGGGTAATTATTGGAGACTTTCGATTCCACGTATAATGACAGATTGATTTTTCTAAAGGAGGAACAATTTGTTTTAATTTGTTCCGTTCATTCATGCGTAATTACTCTGTGTAGGAGACGGAAAAAAGGAAAGCCGCTCACCGGGAATCGAACCCGGGCCTTCCGCGTGCTGGCCAGCCGCCTAACCGATTCCCCCACTGCGGCTTCCCCGAGGACCAGGGCTTGAAAAGGTTCGAAAATAACTGTTTCAAACTGTTATATAAAGGTTCTGACTGAAAGAGTTATGAAGAACCTTTATTCTGAATAACCGTTATAAAGAACCTAAATATCAGATTATATAAGTATAAGTTACGGTTCCTATATAGCTCTATAACTTTTATTTTTTAGGTTCTATATAAGTTCCAAACGGTTATAGAACCGATTCAATAACTTTTATTTTTTAGGTTCAATATAAGTTCCAAAGCGGTTACAGAACCGATTCTTGTAACGATTGTACAGAATTTTATAGAAAATGAAATGACAACATATTACAACTATAGACTACCGTGTATAACCAAATTGTTTAAAAATTATTATAAATAAGTAAGTAAATATATATTATGTACACATTTGTATACAATTCTTTTGTAATATGAAGTGTTCGTTAATATAAATGTTTGGTTGTTATACCGATGAGGGTCTAGCTCCCCGATTTGAATGATATTTTAATATGTTGTCAGAATCATGATCCTGATGGTGAGGTGGCCCCTAATTGAAAAAATGAACTTGACAAATAAATCGGTATAACAACCAAACATTTATATTAACGAACACTTCATATTACAAAAGAATTGTATACAAATGTGTACATAATATATATTTACTTACTTATTTATAATAATTTTTAAACAATTTGGTTATACACGGTAGTCTATAGTTGTAATATGTTGTCATTTCATTTTCTATAAAATTCTGTACAGTCGTTACAAGAATCGGTTCTGTAACCGCTTTGGAACTTATATTGAACCTAAAAAATAAAAGTTATCGAATCGGTTCTATAACCGTTTGGAACTTATATAGAACCTAAAAAATAAAAGTTATAGAGCTATATAGGAACCGTAACTTATACTTATATAGTCTGATATTTAGGTTCTTTATAACGGTTATTCAGAATAAAGGTTCTTCATAACTCTTTCAAGAACCTAAATCTTTATAATAACGGTTTCAAGCCCTGATTTGCTTCCCATGTTAAATTAACATTACCAAATCTAATTTGCAAAAATATGACGTTTATTTCGTTATCGGTCATTTGGCCGGTTACCGTAGGTATAATATGTACGTACAAGTTTGAAAAACTTTTTCTATCGCGCCGAATAATAATTGTTTTTCGGAAAGCCTGCCCTGTTACTGTTCTCCACGGCCAAATTGCAAAAAAATTTGGGGTGCGTCCGAAATTAATTATTCGTCGTGCTTTGAAAATGAAAGTCTGACGTGAAATTAAAAAGCAGGACCACCTTTGAAACACTTTCCCGTGCCGCGCCGTCGATCCGTCGCATTCCAAACGACACGGTGCACGGATGCAGCGAGCTCGGCGCATATTCCACGGACGAGCGGCCGCATCCGCCGCCAGGACCTGCTCGTTTATAAAGGTGTCGCCGCGAAAGGAGGCCGATACACTGTTGAATTAATTTCCATAGTGGGGTACTCGGATTAATTAGAAGTCCTCGCTGTCCGTCGACGTGGACAAGCACGGATAATTATTCTAATGGGCCGGCGGTGTTTGTATTTACCGTGTGGATGGACGCATTCAAAGGATCGCAACAACCTGACCCTCTGTGTATACTTAGGAACACGTGCGGAGATCTCTGCGCCACTACCTTGCTCGTTGCAACGTTTGTGGATCAACATCGATGACAACTCTGACTGAGAAAATGGATATCCCCTATGACCGTAGAAATTACGCGTTTCAACATAGCACGTAATCGGGTCTTTCCCCTGATAATAATTCGCCTAATCGGTTCTGCCGTGGCACTGTGCGTCCGTATGTTGACATTTGTCCGATTAAGTGTGTATTAATCTGACGAGTGGTTTCTCTGTATTACAAAAGTGGAGCAACTATTTTTAGTATTTCGAGCGGGGCTATTTTTAAACGATTAATGAAATTCTAAGTCTGCAGTACGAGTGAAGTGGAGGCGTTTAATTTGAAACGAAAGGGTTGGTATTTAAATCGGTTAGTACTTCCTGTAACTTCTAATTCATATATTCAGTATTGATCAGAGAGCACAAATAGCTTCAGTCTAGACTTCATTACGGTGACATAGGATTCGAAATATTTATATGAAACAACCGAGTCACTTTTTACAGTATACGGATCGAATACGGTTTTGTCATCTAGTTCGTTGGCCGCATTTAAATCCTACTCATATCCATAACATCCCTGTCTCGTTGCCTATATAATAAACGAGACAGTTATAATCGACAATTGAATGGCAGGCCGAGGGGAACAGCTATCAACGAGTGGTGTGAAATAGAAATCTTCCTGAATCATTATAAATTCATGGTGTGCATAACTTAAAAACGAACGGAACATTCTGCTACGAAGGGCGGTAGCCAACGAGCTAGAGCTCTTACTACCCGCCCGCCCGGGTACTCGAGTACCCGGTGAGACCCCGGGTAGAAAAAAATTACTCGGGTACCCGGGTACCCGTAGGATACCCGACTACCCGGGTAGACAAAAATTACCCGTGTGTCCATGAGATACCCGAGTAACTGAAGTGTGATGAGATAGTTGAGAATTTCGATTTGACAGCCGATCGTTTTTCGACTTTCGATCATTTTCGGCTAACCTCAGTAATGAACGGAATATGCTGTCAAATCGAAATTTTCAACTATCTCATCACACTTCAGTTACTCGGGTATCTCATGGACACACGGGTAATTTTTGTCTACCCGGGTATCCGGGTATTGCACGGGTACCCGGGTAGTCGGGTATCCTACGGGTACCCGGGTACCCGAGTAATTTTTTTCTACCCGGGGTCTCACCGGGTACTCGAGTACCCGGGTACCCGGATACCCGGGCAAAAACAATAGCTCTACAACGAGCAGGGCGATATTTTAGGAAGCTTTTCTGGATATTCATAAGCGATGAACCGTAACGCAGTGCCGACAGGATCAGCAGATCCTCGCCAGAACTAGGACACAGAACGATGATGCAAAGTCCGTGGCTTGTTTCCGACTACATTTGGCTTACCTACAGAGGATTAGCTTCGGTCAGGGAAACCCTTGTTCGTGGTTTCTCTCCGTCCACAATTCGGCTCCACTCGGCCGTCCGGTCTCGAGGAAGCATGATCGAATCGATCGTGCGGCCATGCTGTCTTTCTTCTATAGTAAAATGCATCTCTTTCTGTATTTATCTCGTATCTATTGCCACTCAGCGAAACGATAAGCACTGGCCATTTTCTTCACCCATTTTGTAAGTAAATTTTAGAAGTGTTTCAAAATTTCTGATCGGTAGAAATTAAGGTGAAATAAATTCGACTTTAAGTGGAGGAAAGTTTCGAAACGCAGCTGGTTGTTTAATTCAGAATCTTTGAATGAAGCGTCTCCTTCAAATTTATTCTTCAAGAAAAGAGCGTTACGAAATTCTAAAATTCATTTTCATAGTTCAACTAGTGAATTATTCACATTGTCCTCGAATACCCGAATCACCCACATGCGGTGTACGTTATTGCGTCGCCAGAGGATGGAAACTAGACTGAAACTAGACATATCCACAAGGGAAGAAGTATCTTATCACTGCGTATCACGATGTAGTTTATAATAGCCATGCACTGCGGTGAATGCTTATCGCGCGTCACGTAATCAACCGAGATTCTTAACAACAACCATGCCCGCGGTAATAATTCTCGTTACCTGTTACGCGTTTCTGTTACGCCTTCGCGCGGTTTAACATGCTCTCAAGCTAATTAGTCCCACGGTCGCGCAGCAAGTACTAGCCTTCGTTCCCATTAATTAAACGCCCTGAAGAATACTTTCGAAATTACGCAACTGCGTAAACGTGTATTGGTGGCAGTAGATGTACGAGTAGTAATAGGCATTCGGAATAGTAATAGGTTACGAAGGGATTAATTAAATCGTGCAAACGATACACTATTGATTACTAATGAACCCATCGGCGAAATGGACTTCAAACTAATAGAAGAACATATGAGGCACTTGATGGAAAAAGGGCACATTGGCATATGTATCCTTTTTTTCTTAAATCGTTTAAATCGACTCAGGTATATCCTTACTAATATATAAAAGTGAATCCTTACTTAATATATAAAAGTGAAACGTTGTCTGTTTGTTTGTCCTTCTTTCACGCCTAAACGGCTGAACGGATTTCATTGAAATTCTGAATATACATTACACACGTCCTAGATTAGATTATAGGCTATTTATTTTTTTGGTTTAGGCTTTTTTATTTTTCAAACATCATAAATAATTCCCGGGTGAAACCGGGTAATGGGTCAACTAGTGTTATATATATATATATATATATATATATATATACATATACCAATTATATATTTATATATAATATACCAAGGACATTACTTCTCTCGCGTTGGGTTAGCTGGATGCTATTTTGTTACGTAACGTGATCGACAATGAAAACTTTGAAACCGATTTTCTTGAAATGGCATTTTGGCGTACGTGCCCTTTTGCCATCAAATGCCTCATATGTAACTTATAGTGATCGTTCCACGAGTACTACCCCCTTATTATTTGCAAAAGGGGCACAACGAATATATGTTATTAAATTATACCAATAATCTGGTTTAATGGATTAATAGGAAAGCTACATTTTCTAACGTGCTCATACATACACATAATACCATATTGTACGTTTCAGTTTTACGCATTCAGTCAAGTAGGTTTTGTAAGCCTCTCACAGGGAATTGTGGGGATTCAACAAATTAAATTCCACTGCTACGATATCGATGGCTTAGTGCACAAATACTGTACGCCCACGTTTAGCCTTTTCGAGAAAAACAGTTTTAAACATCCAATGGTAAATATGGTTCAGAGACATACTATGAACAAAAATTAAGTATTATTTTTGACAAATTTATGAAATAAATATAAATGTGATTTTTATACAGCATAAAGGAACTGTCAAGAACTGAAGCGTCCTTGTAGAAAACACTGTAAGTGTTCTACTATACTATACTATTACCATTGGTACGTAGAACATTTTCCGATATATTTTTTAATTGTAGCAGTTACAGTGTTATCTACAAGGACTCTTCAACTATTTCTTGCATATAAAAACCCAAATTTCACAAAAAGTGGTCATACAAAACCATGATACACCCCTTCCAGTGCATTCACATCAGATTAAAATGCACACATACATGATCGCAAGATTATTTCCCTCCTGATATTAAAATACCTATTGATTCTGCTGATTTAGTCACTAAGATTTGCTAGATAGGTGTAACGAAATACAAGCGTCACAAACGATTTTACATACCGAAAGTAGGTAAGTAGGTACACAGTGGGAATCGAAGAGACCGAGTTTCCCCGTCGGAAGAAAAGCGTGTTACCTCTCAGTTACAAATAAACAATCATTTCGAGCAATGGGGTCGTTGGAAATCATCGAAGGCCAAAGTGCCCATCCGCGGGGCGGTACAAAAGTTCGGAATTTCGATTACCATGCAACCGTGGAGGGGGGGGGGGGAAGGGGGTGAATTCGATTTGCGAACAACCGAGAAGTCACCGTTTTACGGGTGGCCCCGGCCTCACCCAATTTACACGCATTTCTTATTTCTATGTGGGTGGCGAGGGCAGGCGGTGGCTGCAGAAGCGGCATCGGTACATGCACCCTCCACAGGGGCGTCGAGAGCGCCGAGGGGGAAAACGAGGAAAGAAGAGGACGGACTTTAATTCGCATTTTCGGATTTCCAATATCGTAAAGCGGTGAAGGAAGACGCCGGGTAATGCCTGACGTTCGATAAGGGTGAGTCCTTTCGCGAACGAAGAAACGGCATCGGGGGCGAGGGGGTTGGGACGAGAGGGGCGGAGGTCGAAAGGGGTTATTTCGTGACTGCTGCTTGCTCTCCCCGCGTATTATCATATTTATAAGTTAGCCCGACTCCGGAGGGATACGGAAAAAAAAAAGCACGAAACAGAGTCGGGCTGGGGGGTGGAATCCATGTAAAGTGTTGGACTCCGGTCGGATCTGATACACGTTGGTCAACTAAGTTACGATTCCCCATATTCGGTACCCTCAGTGCTTCGGTATTTTCGCGTGAAATATGAATGTTTGGTGTTCTCCGTCAAATTTGAGAAACGAGGATTTTTTAATGATACGTGTTGTTATAAATTTATAATACCACGGTGGAGTATACTGCATTTGGAATATGCTGTTTATGTTATACTTTCTACGTTTCTCTACACTTCTTTAATGAAATATGGTAACGAAATTTTTAATAACATTCGTCGTTAGTAATAATATTGCAAGTGAGACTGATACTTCGATTGAAAATAATATTGCAGATACCTCTGCACAGATTTCAACCTGTGGAATTAACAACGTGTAGGAAAGCAAACGGGTTTTCATTCTACGATCATGAATTTATAGAATACAGTTGACTGTAACAAGGAGAGGGTTGTAGGTTTAGGTGTTTTCCTCTGATTGCTTTTTGAATATGTTTTAGAGAACCGGAAAATAAGAAATAGGTGATTTTTTATTTTGGCCCGTTTGCATGTTTAGGGGCTGAAACCACCCCTCAAATGTTCATACGAAGCGGTATCTGTCGAATATAAAACTTGATATAAATTTCATTTGCGTTGTAACTTGCTGTTTGGATGATATTCTTGTCGTCAGTCACTTGTGTACCTCTTCTTATGAATTTTAAAGGATGATGTCACCCCCTAAACATGCAAACGAGCCAAAATATGAAGACACCTATTTCTTATTTTTCGGTCCTCTAACACATATCCAAAAACCGAAGCAGTCGAAGGCGGACACCTGAAAACCTTATGCAATATTATGTAGCATTGAACACAATTGATTCTTTTAAGGCAGGATACCACCATCGCACTTAAAAAAAATTGAAAATTTTTTTTGTTCTCAAAGTACTCTTTCAAGTGTATAGAATCGAAATTCATTCATTAGAAAGGTGACCGGAACCTTTTTCTTGTGTAAAAACCGGATTGGAACAGATATATAAATCTATATAAAACTTTAAACGCGTTTTTCTCGAAACGATGTTTTCCAAATCGGCGTGTCAGATTACTCCTATAATTTTCATCCGATTGACTTGAAACTTTGCACAATTCTTCCCCGTGGTGTAATCTAACGATGTACGTAGGACTTTTGCTGTAGCGTTGTTATTTTTCTTTTGGTGTGCAATTTTATAAACTTCTTTAAACTTTTTTACCCTTAAAAAATTGACATTTTTGTTCAAATGGCCGCCATTTTCTTAAAAATCGAAATTTCGTAAAATCCCTACGTACAGCATTACAAAATATTGATGCCAATAGGAACATTCTTTGGTTTTTTTTCTAAGAGCCACGTACAAAGCGGAATTTGACACGCCGTCTAACGATGTTCCTCCAAAGGAGTGTATTTTGGCACCACCTACAAGAGATTATTTTTCACTTTTTCAGTTTCAAAAAATGTGTAATTACAGATTAAAGTTACATTAATGAATGACTGAAACCGATATTGTTTCTGCGCATTCTTTGTACGCAAAAAAAATCATGAAAAACGCCTCCAAAATCGCAGTCAAAGGTGGTATCCTGCCTTAAACTTCAATTTACCAATTTTCCCAAACTTTTGTATTATTTCTCTAGAGGAATAATTTCCATAAATACAGAGTATTACGATAGAACTGTCAAAATCACCGAAAGCTACACAATAATTGTACTGAATAGACCAATCGACTAGATCGAAAGCGTTTCATGAACATCATTTTCCAAACGACAGCTATTGAGATAGGTTTTACTTTTGCAAAAATGGGGATAAGCAGCAGGATAAACACACAAGATTCGAGACACCCCTGTACGTTAAGGGGGGCGATTTCAATACGAAGGGTCGAGGATCCCTTCTGGCTGTATCCATAAGTTCCGTGCCACGAATATCTATACGTCCGTCCCTTCCCCACGGAAAGATTAATCAAAAGATAATTTTTGTTAATATAGGAAAGAGAGTCTGGCGCCATATGTGCATTACGTCTCCGGACTACTTAATCCCAGACCCCACGGAAGTGTCCACCATTCGACGACGCTTATTTTCGAATAAAAAAGGGGGCCAATCTCGAAGGGAGGAAAATGAACGGCACCGCCGCGTCGCAGCACTGATTCAACGGTTTTTTACGACATGGATCGTAAAAAGTTTCTATCGCTTACGAATTAAGAATGTAACGGCGTAACTGATTATACAGCGGTGGGAATTCATTTTCTCGAGACCGCTAAGTGTTACATTGTAAAGGAACAATAAATTTCGCGGACTCCTGGTGCCCAGTGAAATTTTACGAAGCTGCAAAATTTTTTAGAGTTGTCGATCAAACTTGTGCTTCCGACAAAGTGAGGTGTATAAAGTTTTATAACCTGGTTTGATGATTATTACGGATGGTAATCAAAACTCGCCTGTTTATCATCAAATATTACCATCGATAAAAGAAATAAATGGTGAGAATTCATTGCGTATATTAATCCGAATCTCCTCGTTCATTGATTTCCGGCCACAGTTTTAAATTATAATCAGTCTGGATTAACGTTTCCCAAATAAATTTCGCCACGGAATCCATCCGACCTCACTGAAATTTGGGGGAACCTCAACCCCGACAGTATTCAAAATAAAACAAAACAATTGGGGATTTTATTATAAATATAACTTTCCGCGAAACCTCAATTGGAGATTGCCGGTCTGGATATACCCTGTGTCCACCTGAAGAAGTTTCGACTGTTGCAGAATATTTTACACTATTATTGCCCAAGAGTAAAGATAAAGAAAAGCATATCTACGCATAAAAAATGCCACGGTAAACCATAAAATAGGAAGAAAAATTCCGTCACCATCCCTAATAAAAAGTGAATCTGCACATCAGTTTACGTTCCACTGAATTAATTCAAGACCGTGCAATATTGGCGTTGCTGAAATCAAATTCATTAAATTAATACTTCGATCTGAAGCATCGCAGACTGTCCAAATACCAGATCAGCCCCGAATCCGACGCGCTACCATCCCCCGCGTTCCTCCAATTCCAATATTCCATGAGCGGCCAGCGAGGGATCGTCGAATTTACTGATTTTCACTCGCGGCACGAAGTTCGACGTCCGCCCTTCTCGTAACGAGAAGCCTGAGCTCTTCCGAGTAGAAGGCCATCGAACTGGCCGGCGCCGAAAAGATCGCGCAGCGTAAAACCAGGGGGATGGCAAGGAGCGGCCCCTAACTTCCTAACCGAATTGTTAACTCGGCAGCAAGCAGCAGCAGACAGAAGCGAACTTATCGGTTAACTCCGCGTCGAGTTAAAAACAAAAAAAAAATGGGGGGTGAAACCAGCAGAAGAAGCGAGAGAGGACGAGGCAAGGGGAGCGAGGGTGAGAGAAAGAAAAATAAAATGGGGAAGAAAGTAGAAGGGAAAGGAGCCCGAGCAAGGGGTCTGATTTAGTAAACACGATTTGAATATCTGATTGCAGCTACCCTTAAGGGGACCTTCCGGTCTAGAGCCCAAAAAAAAGGTGATGTTTAGGAATTAATTAAAGGAAAACCACTATATATAATTTAATGGGACTTTCTGCATTCTATTAAGGATGTCTTAAGTTATAGAAATATATTTTTTGTTTTATAATTAATCATTGCAGACGGCCCTGGGGAGTCGTTAAAGTCAAGGCGTCAAACAATTGATCCAAATCGGTGGGACCTGTATCTCCAAAAGTTATTATCCGATTCGACTAAAACTTATTTTATTTTGATGATTATACTTCTGGCTAGGGGGGAACTAGAAAAAAATTAAAAAAAATACCTTTTTTTTAGAAAATAACGACACTTGAAGTTTGAAATCACTTTTCCCTGTACTTTTCGTCCTTTCAACGCCTTTGAAAATTATAAATTTTCAATTTTTTGTAATATTTCTAGTCCCCCCCCCCTAGCCAGAAGTATATTCTTCAAAATAAAAAAAGGTTCAGTCGAATCGGATAATAACTTTTGGAGATACAGGTCCCACCGTTTTGAGAACACTGTTTCGAGAAAAACGCGTTTAAAGGTTTACGTGAGTGCCGAGTGCCCGGTTGTTGCCCATGCATTTGCCGCTACTCAAATGCCTATAACTTCTGGAATTTTACGAATTCCAACAAATCCTTTTAAACACGTATTCCTAAGAGGTTGAACATTCGTAAAATGAAATAAAAAAAAAATCGACTTTTAGACCGGAAGGTCCCCTTAAGTCTCATAGGTACCTGGGCGTCCGCAGTGTTCCGCGGTGCCTCGGCTCCCGTGTAATCCCATAGTTTAGTTTTTACCCTTAATCCCGCGTTTCTTTCCTTCGCCCTCGCCCACCCGTGGATATCTTGCCGCGGCCCACCGGTCCCCAAACCACCCTCGGCGAGGGAAACGACAGAGGGCGGCCGCCGCGGCCCGAGAACTTGAAATTATTTAGATTTTATAACACAATAGCGAACTTTATGAGTCGGCCCTGCCGTACCTGCATTTCCATAAGAATTTAATAACACCGCAACGCAGCGCGCAATTAATGTGCTTTTTTTGCCTTGTTAGACGCGGGGGCTACGGCGGCAACCCTCAAAGGGAACGCTCTGCCGCCTTTTCTCTTTCTACGTCTTCCGCCCTCCGCGTCTTCCCTCCGAGCGGCCCGTTCCTCCCCCGCTAACGACGTAATAAGAATTATACCCTCGGCCGGTATAATATCTTGATTCGCGTCCCCCGCGTTGGATTGGCAGAAACGTTGAATTGCGCGGCTCTTGCCGTCGCCGACGCGACGGGCCACGGACAAAACGGGGGTGGCTCGGGGGATGGCGTGTAATTAATAAATCCACGGGCATCAATGCTCTTCTTGTAACGACTTCGAGACGCGAATTATAAACGTCAACGCCCACGCCGCACTCTAATTGCTCTAACCGGCTCCCTTTGTCCCGATTTTCATTTCGCCCGTCCCAATGTTTGTCAACCGTTGTTGTTCCGCCTCTTCGTCCCGTGTTTCTCGCCCCAGCCCCCGATCCCTTGTAATTTAATACTTGACTGTTGCCCCGCTGCCACGACCTTAGCCCTCGTAAATGAAAATCGCGTGCTAGCTGGTTTTAAATTAGTCAAAGATCCTCTTGGCCGTCGGGAGCGGCGCGATATGAACGCGACGTCGCGCATCCGCGTTGTGCAGCGGAATATCGTTCTTCGGCGCCGTGTTTACGCTTCCGTCGACGCTCTTGAAGCTCGGCGACACGTAAAATGAATTCAATACGCGCGGTACGAGCCGCCCGTGCTATCTGCATATTTTAATTGATCGGCCTGTACGCAACCGTGTAATCAGACGCTCAAAGAGGCTTCGTGAAATTTCAATGTGACGATATTAAATACGCGGATACGTTTCGAATCACCTACCCTCGACTACGGACAACCCCGCCGCGACGAATCTGCAAATAATATGCAAGCACTCGGGGTGCAAATTTCCCTTTCGCTCGGAGGGAACCTCTTCAAGGATCTGCGGCCGAGACGGGGACGCTTCTGGCCTCCCAAAACCAATAAATTGCTTGTGAGCATTATCTCCTCGAAGCCGGATTCGGAAACTCCTTGTGGATCTCTAGGGTACCTCGCCTCCTTCCGTGGCGATGTAACAACGTGGTCTTTGCCCTGGTGGGAGCTTGAATGTTAATCGTAAAATGGACATGGCATGTCAAATGTTTGGATACACGTGCCGAGGAAGAAATCGTTTCTGAATTTTATTGCCCTACGGCGATGTAACTGTAAATGGTACAACTCTTCCAGTGGAAACAGCCCAAATAGCACAAAGACATCTTATGTACGTCCGAAGAACGTCCGTTCCGGACGTACTGTACGTTCGGAGAATGTCCCGAGAAGGTCCATATATCCTCTGTACGTCCTCGTTAAGTTCTTTAAATGTCGTAGGAAGGTCCTATTTACAAAGTGGAACGTCCTGAGGACGTGCTGTGTCAACATTCTCAGAACGTTTTCCAAATGTCCGAAAGGAAAGTTAAATACGTCCAAAAGGCGTCTTAAAGACGTTTTGCAGATGGTTTAAAAGCGCCTTAAAGACGTCTTCATCAAGTCTGGGTTAGGACATTAAGAAAAAAATTTGGCGGTGCCGGGAATCGAACCCAGGACTCCCAGATTACGAAGCAACTGCTTTTCGCAACTACTCAAGACACTTCCTTGCAAATAATTTCAATTTTCAGGTATATAAATATTATTAATAGTTTACAAAAATTGTGCATTGACGCGAAATATTCTACAGAACATCATCATTCGACCTCTAGACTCATTGCTTAAAATTTCACATTCGTCTCAAGACAGATGTTTTAACGACGACTTAAGACAGAAGTCTTGAAGGCGTCGTATGCTATCTGGGAACATTTCTGCGTCTTTATTGCACAAAAAAATAGCGCAAAGGCGAGGTTCAGTCGTAAGACTGTTTTGCAACCGAACCTGAATCATCTGCAAAACCTACAAGACGGTTGTTCTTCGAACATCTGAAATTTAGGTCTTCTAAAGATTCACAAGACTTACGAGAAGAATGTTCTCGGAACATTCGAAATGTAGTCGTGCAAAACAATCACGTGACTTACAAGATTGTTTGATGTTTCTAGAACAACCGAAATTTAAGTCCTAAGAACGTGCGTAGGACTTAAGAAACGGACGTTCCTAGAACATCCGAAATTTAAGTCCTAAGAACGTGCGTAGGACTTAAGAAACGGACGTTCCTAGAACATCCGAAATTTAAGTCCTAAGAACGTCCGTAGGACTTAAGAAACGGACGTTCCTGGAACATCCGAAATTTAAGTCCTAAGAACGTCCATAGGACTTAAGAAACGGACATTCCTAGGACCTCCGAAATTTAAGTCCTAAGAACGTCCGCAGGACTTAAGAAACGGACGTTCCTGGAACATCCGAAATTTAAGTCCTAAGAACATCCATAGGACTTAAGAAACGGACATTCCTAGGACCTCCGAAATTTAAGTCCTAAGAACGTCCGTAGGACTTAAGAAACGGACGTTCCTAGAATATCCGAAATTAAAATCCTAAGAACATCCTATGTATGTTCAAAATGGACGTAGGACGTTTGGATATAAACTGGACATGAAAAGGACGTCCTTGGGATGTGCGGTGCTATCTGGGAGAAGTGAGATATCAGACGCGGAAGTACGTCTTCCTGAGAAACCCAGAGAACTTTCTTCTGCAGGAACAAGATAGCCCATAGAATGATGATTTATAAGCTATAGCCATTTAAAATAAATATTTCTCAGATTTCTATCAATCGTGTCTTATTTATTGAACAATCCTCTGAAGTTCTCCGAAACATTTGATCCCTAGTGTCGCGACAGCCTTCTATTGAAGGAAAGCAGGAGGGTGAATAAAAGAAACAAGAAAGGAAACGGGAGAACAGGAGAGACTCAAGGAAGTCAGATACGGAGACCAGGGGAATTATAATTTTATGGGTGATTACGTCTGTGAAAATATTCAGTAGTTTCGTTAAGCTGAGAGGGAAACAGAGTTTAGCGGGGTTTCCGGAAATTTATTTTAAATTGGACGTACTTTGTGGACAAAGAAACTGTAATGTTGCTCCGCGCGGTGTTTTACGTCGTCGCAATTTCGCGATGCAATTTTACACGGCGCTATTACACTCTGATAGCGACGTTTAGTTATTCGCGGAACACCGATACACGTTTTAACGACGTGTCCATTCAATACGCTCCCTGTGTGGAAAATTTATTTTAAAATACATTTTGCATTGGATATGTTTCGGAAACCGAAACTCTTTATCCTTTTTACGGTATAATTTGACACTCGCAAAATTTTCCATATCACGTTTACGGTACACTGGTTATGGGGATTTATAAAATACTGATATTATTAATACCTTTAACGAATAGCATTTCGCAAACATTGTGCAAAATATTATTACAGCATCAGCTACTCAAACGAGTTCATTATTTAATAAGGTTCGGCGATACTTTGAGGTAAAAAAAATTTAAAACAAAATTAAATCGGACTTAAAAAAAATAAAAATGCACTAAAAAGTAAAAAATAATTTTTCCCTTATTTAATCTGCGACTCCCACATTTTTTAAGTCGACGTCTTATCATTTGCACTGTGTGAATCTGGCGCCGACTTAAACAATATGTGAGTCGTAGATTAAATAAGGGAAATTTTTTTCTCACTTTTTAGTGCATTTCTATTTTTTTGAAGTCGGTTTTATTAGATTTATGAAGACTCTCCGATCAAAATGCTCGGAAAATAGATGATTTTTATGAATTTTTGCAAGAAGAGGTTAAACATATCCTATAAAATGTTGTAGGCTTTTATTAATACATTCGTCAAGGTACACCAAAAATTTTGTTCCCCTTAAATATTTTTTTGTACCCTAACGAGTGTACCTATTAATAAAAGTTAACAAGATTTCTTAGGATATGTTATAACCTCTTCTTGTAAAAAATTCATAAAAATCACCTATTTTTTAAGCGTTTTGACCGGCGGGTTCCCTTAAAATATTCAATACACTGTGATACCACCTAGAGTAAAGGTGGGTAAAAGTTCGCAGCGGGTAAGAGTTCGCACCATGCGAATTTCATGGTTTGAGTTGTGGCAGTTGCCAATGGTGATTGGCAGTCAATTGTCAATCAAGGTAGAGTCACTAATGTCGAATTTCGTGGCTGTGTTTCGGTTTGTTATCTTACAATGCGGTAAGTACTGAATTCGTTAGTTCTGATGTAATATTCTCATGTTTGGGAATCAATATTATTCCTATAAATTGATCAGTAAATATTTTAATTAATATGCCGTCTGAAAGACCTGAAATTCTTCTATTAAAAAGTGCTAATAGAAGTTTTCAATTCTCCTCACAGATAACAGGATTGATTAAACAATGTAAAAGTAGCTGTGGGGGCAAAAGTTCGCACAATGCAGTGGGGCAAGAGTTCGAATGCGAACTTTTGTCCCAAAATAATTTGACGGATGTTATATGTTCATTAAACTTATTTTATTTCTAGAGTTTGCTAAATTAGTAACGAACACCGATTAAACCGACTATAAAAAATAAATTTGAAATTAATTATCAATTACAACGTGGAAATAAATTTTGAGTTTATGATAGTTGAGCCACGCTGATATCAGCTTTTGATTTTTTTTTATTAATTTTTAATCCACAATATTTGTCCAAAATACGTTTTTTATTAAGTTTTTGATGAAAAAATATGACTTTATTTTATTGTCCTCTTCATTTATTGTTAGAACTTATAAGGGGGCAACCGGCCGAAAACCAATTAGTGAGATGCTTCATATCGCTGGAGATAAACATAGAAGCAGGACTTTCAAAAAGAAAAATCGCTGCAGAATTGGGAATAACCGAAGCGTTCTTTTACCCCACAACATGCGAACTTTTACCCCATATAGCGGGTAAAAGTTCGCATTTGACACTTTTTGGAAATATTTATTTTATATAAGTTGTGACAGGTAAATTTACACGAAGTCACTGCCTATCGAATAATAAGGGATAGTAGTTATTTCTCACAAAACGATATGACTATCAGTGTAATACCAAGGATTTTAGAGAAGTCTAAACTTTAAGTGCGCACTCTTGCCCCACATTACTCTATACAATTTCCCAGTAATTTCCCACAAAATACCACATCGGTGGAAAATGGCTCCCCTTCGCTAATACACCATGAAACAAAAGTCTCCCGATCCGTTACAAGTACGATTGCGATCAGACGACGAAGAGTAACGCAACCGTTCAGGCTCCTCCGCGGGCGTTCATCAAGCCTGCCTATTTACAAGTCAAACAGAGGCACGTAACGCCGGAAAATAGTGAAGCAAATGGCGCGGGGTGGGCGCGGAGGGGAGCGGAGACACCGGCTAAAAACTAAGGGAAGTTTGAAGTCGGGGGTTGCCAGTCGAGCCGGGGGTATCCCCGAGGAAAGAGAAAGGAAACTGCAAGCTTTCTCTCCGCACGTACGCAATCGGGGTGTGGCGGACGGAGGAGGGTGGTAAAAAAAAAAAAAAAAAAGGAAAAGGGAGCAGACGAAGAGGGGACGAAGGCTGGTGGTCGGCGGAGGCGCAAAGGTGGAAGACTGTTGGCGAAAGTAAGCGAAAGGGGAGAGGAGACGATAGGATGAGAGAGCCTCGAGTATTTCGCCAACTTGGTAAGCCGAGTGGAGATCGGCCGCGTGAGGATTTCTCCTCGAGGAGCTCTCTCTTCCTTCCTTCCCTTCCTCTCGGTCCATTCCTTTCCTCCGCAGCCTCTGTTGTGCAGGTTTTTTGCGCCTCACGACCAGAATCTTTCGCGAGCAGATTAAGGATCCTGGATACATCGAGCCTGCCTGACAGCTTCAACGAAAGCGCGCGGCCGCGTCGCATACGCGCGTTTAAGTTCCATGAACTATGCAACAAATGGAACGGTTCTAGCGATAGCGACGAAAACGGGAACGCGGAGAAGTGGCGTTATTTCGAATCGGATCCAACAACGCTTGGTCTCGGTAAAATACGGCTATGCGGAGAAGTGGGCATGTTTCGAGGGCAGAGATTCAGCGATGTTTACGACCGGAATCGGGGAAAACTCGAATGGCGAATGGATAAGTTGCCGCCGAATCTCTGCTGTCGAACGTCACTGCCACGGACCAACCGAATGGTCATGGTAAATGTTTCTAGGCGATTGAAGAGCGCGCGTGCTTGGGATATGGACGTGATGATTTGGGAAATGTTGCTCGTGATTATCAACCGGTCCTTCCCATTCGCTCATCAAATGTGAAAGGAATGAATGTATTGATAGAACGATTGAAATTTGGAAGCTGGAATATTTCACTTATTAATTTATTTATTACCTATTTGACGTATTATCGTTACAGATCGAATAATTATTTTAATGAATGTAAAATTGCGAGGCTATTCATTGGCAGTATTACTGATTTTAATACGGTATCAAATTAATACGCGCCGTTTATAGCGTTGCGTTTAATACTGAGAATCTAACAAGCTGTATAATAAGGTGATAGGATTGATAATACGAAGTCAATTGAGAAATTAACGCAGAGGGGTCGACAAATGGGATGAAACGTACTTTTAAATCTAACATCATTATAAAAATTTGAAGACTAAAAAGGCCAATGTCCACAATCACATCTCTCGTTAATTTAATTTAATATAGACAATTCATCACGCCGTACAGGTGAGACGCGCGAAGTGCGGACCTCTCTATATACAAACGCTATTATCTAAAAAATGGTTGACAGCAGGAAAAACTTATATACACAGTAATTGTAGAAAATTGAATGCTCTTTTAATATTATTTGAACAAAACCTCGATAGGGCTTACCATTTTTGAGAAATTCTTCAAATTCAAATCATTGATGAATTCTAAAATTAAAGGCCTGGTCGTCATCGTTTCCTGTTGTCCGATTGCAACAATCTTTTTCGGTGACTATTTTTTTTATGAAATGGAGCCATAGTAGAGGGTGAGGGCGAAAGAAATCGCAGGTTGAAAATAAAGGCCACCCTAATACACAGTAGTAGTACCTCTCTCTCTATCGGCTGCCAGCCACAGCGCATCAGAGTCTATCACGTATCCTAACCACCGTTGCGCGCGATATAAACTCCGTGCATCCCCCAAACGACACGTTCCACCCTGAAAGTATCGCCTCTCCCCCCAGCGGCAGCGAAATTGTCTGCATTACGAAGTCCGCGCGTATCCACTCCCGGGGAGTTTATAAGATACGAGATTAAGCGGTTCAACCCCCGTTTCTCATCATTGTGTCCGCGTGTCTCTTCGCCTCCCGCCGTCCCGCGGCCCACCCCCGTTCCCCCATGAACGTTTTTCCCTCGCACGACTGTAGAATACAGCGGCGGATAGGCATTCGACCCTGGGGAGACGGGCCGCGGAATAAGAAGCGGAGAGGAGAGAAAAGATCGCCCGATGACTGAGCCATGATCAAAGATAATTTCCGATCAAAGATTAAGGATCACTCCCGTGGGCCACGTGGCCCGTCTAGGAATCAAAGTCCGACGAAATATAAAATGCATGAAGCGAGAATCCCCGGGGGGTGCACGCCACCGTACAACCCCTCTGCGTCTGCGAACGTGCGCGGACCGCGTCTCCTTCGCCCCGTCCTCGACCCCCCGCAATTCCGCGGCGGAGGGGTGCGTTCGACGTGCACGCACGTACGCACACGCGGAATGGGAGTATTGTGCACTCCGTAGCAACAAAAATCGGAATGTTGTTGCTTTCGTTTGATCGACCCTATACTATCTGCGTCTCGACTATTTCGAGAGAGGGAAGTTTACGGAGCGGAAAACGGGAATTCGACTGTTTGTCGTAGCTCTCTCTGTCGAGGATATTTCGCTTCGGTTCTGTGGATGCGTATCTTGTTAGAGGAGAATGGAATTATGATTTTGTGTGTGTTTTGATGTGTGAAAAAGATGTCTCGTTTAACGATAGCTCCTTGAATATCTTATTTTTTCTTTAGGAAGATGTTAACTCTGTTGGAGAAAATGTAAGTGGAATCGAGATCTTGTAGATTGTAACATCTAAAAGTAGGTTTTCCTATACGCGACTATAGACGCAACGTCAAGAATTTCAAAGTCGATTTTCTCGAAAATGAAGCGCGATATCAGAAAATTTTATTCCTTTTTCTCGACTTATTTACTTGTTATAAGTCAAAAAGAAAGAGTAACTTTTGTTCATATCGCGCTTCATTTTCGAGAAAATCGACTTTGAAATTATTGTCGTTGCGTCCAGTCGCATATAGGAAAACCTACCTTAGCATGATAGTTTTTTTTTTTTTTTAAGTTTTATGGTGTTTATTTTCAACTCAAATCCTGTTTCGCAGATAAACTCAAGGTGGCTATTTCTGTACTATATTTCCTACATCTGTGACCGTAAATTTTTAAATTCTTATAATTCGAAGGAAAAGCATGAACTAATAATTTGCATATTTAGTTCATGAGAATTGAGGAACTTGAACGAAGCAATTTTTAATGAGCTGAATGTTCATGTGTGAAAAATAAGAGATAACAAGGCATCGATTAAACACACGATTTTCAATGATAAATTTCCCTCCGTACAAAGTATTCAACTCCGGTAAAATATTCAAGATTGCAACGCTATATGGCCCACCCTGCATTTAGTAAATAACTACTCTCGCAGCACGGTGGCGTCAACTGATACAGGAAAACCCTTTCTGTCCCACTGTCGCCCGAGGCAATACGCGCTTGCCCCGGAAAAAATTAACTACGAAAATGAACGTATCGTACAACGTGCCCTGCTGAACAACTGTCGCAACAATTGCACGAACAACTGTTCCTCCAGGGATTAACACGAGCATCATGAATCACGACTCGCAATATTACAGCAACATACATTACGCTTCTAAAAACCCGTACCGAATATTTAGAAACCTAAAAGGAAATCGAATATGAAACGGGACTGTTGAAAATATCACACATCAAATAACCAGCCCAATAAAAGCTACAGGATTTCACAGAAATTGGATAGAGAAGCTCTACGAAACACTGATAACAATTAGAGCACCATATCGAGTCTCCTGTTAAAGCATCGCAGCTAAAATTGTACGCGGTTGTACTTGTGCCCAACAACATGTGCGTTCACCTTCGAAAACAGCTGCGTACGATCGATTAAATGGACTTTTAGCCGTCCTGCGATCTGTTATTCGCGCCGCAATTAGCGGAAACGGAAGGAAAAGGAAGCGCAACGTGTTACCCGGACCTCGAATTCTCTCCCGCTTTTTGCTCCGCGGTTCATCTTCTAACGCGAGGCAGGAACTAGTGGAAACGGAAATACTTCGCGATAATCGGATGAGAGCAGATGAATATTCACAGACGCATACGCGCGCATAGGGGAAAGTAGGATAATCCGTGCCACTACTCGCGTTCGGATTTTTAAAAGGTATTTCCTTCGCCGAGGGCCAAACGAAATTACAGACATCGTTATATATTTCACGGCTTTATGGTAATACGGCTATAGTGAAAATTAAGGTAATATTGCGCGACAACCTGTCCGCGCTGTAATAATTGGAATCGATATCCCGTCGTATCGAAAGGAACGAGAACTCGCAAATTTTCGTACGCACCTTGATCGGAAAAGAATTCATAAACTTTGCTCAAACTCGTTTTGCATAAACTCAAGATTTAACTTCAAATTATATGAAACTAAGAACTCTGACGCACCAAAATTCTTAGCTAACAATACATAATTTAAATCATACCTATATCCATATTTTGAGCGAAGGTTGGGTAAACACTAAAATTTAAAAATAAGCTAGAAACAACTTCTGAATTCTGTATAAAATTCATGAAAGATTGAAGAATTTTTCCAACATTAGTGCCTGAACAAAACACTTAGAAATAAATCTAACAAGGGGACACTAAGGTCGACGGAAAACGGATTTTCCTGAACCTTGCAGTATTTGAAGATGTCGCCTCCGAAGTTAATTTGGCAAAGCAGTAGGGCGCGCTTCTCAAGATTTTCCGAGAAAATTGCATTTGAAAATCGTTTATAGTGTGTGCTAGGTGCCGCAAAAATTATTGTTTTCCATGCTTTTATGATGAATATCACCCTGGCTCGTGTCATACTAGCATGTAAGTAAAAAAGGGAAAGTAAAAAAAAAAAAAAAAAAAAAAATAAACTGAAACTCGAAGAAAGCCACTTGCGAAAATAATTCGATTTTCAAATGCAATTTTCTCGGAAAATCTTGAGAAGCGCGCCCTACTGCTTTGCCAAATTAACTTCGGAGGCGACATCTTTAAATACTGCAAGGTTCAGGAAAATCCGTTTCCCGTCGACCTTAGTGTCCCCTTGTAAGTAAATATATTAGTAACATGTTAGCCTTTCCCAAAAATATTTCCCCCACACTAAAACCCGATGTTTTATGGCACAAACGACGCGAGACGAAAGCCCCACGTCAAACCACCCAGAAAAAAAGCCACAATAGCGAAATCATGAAACGAACCCTCGTCCCTGAACGCGTCTAATCTCCGAATGGGGTTCCAGGCGTCCCAAAAATGGGCATCGCGTAGAAATATTTCCGCATCAGGCACAAGGATATCCGCGATTATCCACGGGTTAGGGGCACAGGGGTGCTTTCGGGCGGCGAAAGATCGGACAAGTGGCCGAAATGTGTATGGAAATCGTTCGTATTTGTCGCCACGTACCGCGCAGGCCTCGCGAGCACATTAGATATTAGATTTAGCGCGCTTACAACTGTCGCTGTACCTAATTAGGGGTGTGCTCCCCCATCGAAACAGATGGCAGCCCTTAGGCTACGAGATAATTCCATGGAGAGAACCATCCACGGGGGGCGATGGTGGAGGAGCCATGGCTGCAGCCGAGAAAACCGACGGAGACGATTCTACGCGAGGAAAATATATAAAGGAGACCGCGGAGAAAGGAACGGGAGAGAGATAAGCGAACTTGGGAATAGATTCTCGGGGGTAGAATTGCGCGGGCGGGTCCAATTCGCGGGGCGACATCCGTTATCAAACTCCTTTAATAATTCATCGAAATTAGATAATGCCGCGGAACGGATAGGGACGCTCGTATGGGCCGCATCTACGTATTTAAGCGTATTAAAGCGTCTGTGCGTCGGCAAGGCGGTCCCTGGTTACCGAGTAAAACGGTTTTACTCGTCGTTCAGCGGGATCTGATACCGAGACAATGAGAGCCTCTCCGTATTATCTGTTCTCGAAACTATCTATCTGTCCGTATCCGCCCCGATTCTCCATCTCCGCGAGATTGCGCGCACGAGAATAACAGGATTGCCACGCGAATTGAATGACCGCCGTATAAAATTCGCATTCAACGCGACCGCCGCGCGGGGCCACGATAATGGCGTCCCTACATATCGCGACTTCAAAAACGGCAATCCGGTCGGTGAACGGTCGTAAAAACGATTGGATTTGAGGGGAACTCTGGCAAACAGTGACAGGGAAATGTGTTCGATGATCTGTGCATTGTTTTTGGAAAACTATCCCGACGGAGGAGCGAACGTTTGACTACCTGGATGTTTCAGAGTTTAGACGTCTGTATGATGGATGAATACAGATTCTTCTCGAAGGACGTGTTGAGTAGTTTATAGGAGCAGACATCGGCGAAGTTGTGCGGAGTTATTATGCAATGGTCGTTGCTGATTAAGAGAAATTACGAAACAATTTTGACGTTTGCAGGGAATCTAAAGCAGGGATCGGAAAAGTTCTGAAACTTTTCAATAGGTTCCATTTAAAACAAATGCCGCGGAACTTTTTTAAAAATGTCCTCACATTATAAGTTCTCAGAAGAACCGATAAAATAAAAGTTCTTGAAAATAAAAGTTCTAGTTGGAATGGAACTTATAAAATATAAGAATAAAAATTTCTGTATAACAGGAACAGATATTTTGTTCACCGATATTAAAAAAGTTCTCAATCGTTGTAACAAACACTAAATACTATTCAATGGATAGTACTACAAGAATATTAAATAATTCATACAGTTAAATTGATATTTTGAATTTGTTATTTATATGTAATACTTACCTACGTAGATGTTTTAGAATCGTTATAATAAAAGTTCCATGAAAACAAGTTATATTAGAACGTTTATTAAAAAAGTTTTCATAAGATAAAGAAAAGTACTAAACTATTAGGTTCGAGTTTTTTTTAACAATATAATTTTACGAGCAAAATATTGTCTAGGTTTGTAGAACTTAAATTACATCTATGGTCGTTTAATATATACTTCAATAGTTGAGTACTTTTCTTTATCTTTTGAAAACTTTTTTAATAAATGTTCTAATGTAACTTGTTTCCATGGAACTTTTATTATATAGGTTCTAAAATATCTGTTCCATGAGAACACTTTTTAAAGAAGTTCCTGAAGGTAGCATTTGTTTCATTAAAAATTCCACAGAAACAGATATTTTCCGAATCGAAACAAATAAGTTCTAACAGAATTTTTCAAAAACGAGGGTCCGAGAACTTTTTCGATCCCTGATCTAAAGTAGAGAGTTTGAATTGGAAATTTAGGCTAACTTGTGGATTATCGAGAAAATATAGTTCAGGTAGAAAGAAGATAACAGGATACAAGAGAGATGATTGTCAAATCATTCTACAGTTACTAAATCAACATCATATAAATAAAAAATAAGCACACAGAAATTGAGGGGGTGAAACAGAAAGTACATAGAGTAAAGGTGGGTAAGAGTTCGCAGCGGGTAAGAGTTCGCACCATGCGAATTTCATGGTTTGAGTTGTGGCAGTTGCCAATGGTGATTGGCAGTCAATTGTAAATCAAGGTAGAGTCACTAATGTCGAATTTCGTGACTGCGTTTCGGTTTGTTATCTTACAATGCGGTAAGTACTGAATTCGTAAGTTCTGATGTAATATTCTCATGTTTGGGAATCAATATTATTCCTATAAATTGATCAGTAAATATTTTAATAATATGCCGCCTGAAAGAGCTGAAATTCTTCTATTAAAAAGTGCTAATAGAAGTTTTCAATTCTTCTCACTAGGGTTTGTCGGTTTTTAAAAACCGGTTTTTTTAATAGATTTGTAAAGTTGGAAAACCGGTTTTTAAATTAAAAAAAAACGGTTTTATGTACTAGAATTAATATGTAAAAATGAATTAATTATTTAATTAAAAACGTTAACATTTTGACTTGAAATCGCTTCGCACACAAGCATATTGTAGTAAGTAACAGTTTACCGTAAAACTAATCTTCATGAGTTCATATTTTCGGAAGAAAAATACTAAATGAAATTAAGATTTATAAATTATATTTTGTACGAATTTTAGTTAATTTAGTTTTTTTTCATTTATTTGGTTTTGTATACATAGAGTACATTATATTTTGTTATATTTTTGTAAGTCCATAAAAATTAAAAAAAAACTGAAATTTGTACAATAAGTACAAATTTATTACAAAAAGTACAAAATTTTCTATTTTAAATATATTTTTTTGTGAAAATTCGAAAACCGGTTTAACCGGTTTTTTTGTGAATAGTGATATTCGAAAACCGGTTTAACCGGTTTTTTTGTGAATAGTGATATTCGAAAACCGGTTTTTTCAAAAGTCGGTTTTTGTATAAACCCTACTCCTCACAGATAACAGGATTGATTAAACAATGTAAAAGTAGCTGTGGGGGCAAAAGTTCGCATAATGCAGTGGGACAAGATTTCGCATGCGAACTTTCGCCCCAGAATAATTTGACGGGTGTTATATCTTCATTAAACTTATTTTAATTCTAGAGTTTGCTAAATTTTGAGGTTGTGATAGTTGAGCCACGCTGATCTCAGCTTTTGATTTTTGTTATTAATTTTTAATTCGCATTTTTTGGATATTTCTCGTTGCGTTCTTTTACCCCATAACATGCGAACTTTTGCCCCACATAGCGGGTAAAAGTCCGCATTTGACACTTTTTGGAAATATTTATTTTATATAAGTTGTGACAGGTAAATTTACACGAAGTCACTGCCTATCGAATAATAAGGGATAGTAGTTATTTCTCACAAAACGATATGACTATCAGTGTAATACCAAGGATTTTAGAGAAGTCTAAACTTTAAGTGCGCGCTCTTGCCCCACATTACTCTAATCAGCATCGTGTTGGCGAAGTTCACTAAATCCAGTAGGAACGTACGTAATAAGTCAGACGACTGCGCGAAGAGTGATGGATTGAAGGAACTTTGAAACACTTATTTCCCATTGACAGTTTATTGGATGTAATATCCTACAAACAATATTGTACCACTTAACGTGCATACTTCACTCATCAAGCGCGATTCATGAATCGTGTTTCCTATTTTAACAAGTATACGCAGTAATTCCATGAAATTTTTAAAAAGAGTCCAAACGCAGAAGATTACCCAATACATCAGTGCGCCAACTTTTATCTCTCTACGAAGAAGAAAGCCACGCGAGGGGACAAATCACGAGACATACGATAGCGGTCACCAGAACAACAGAAGACAAAACTGAGGTGACGCTTAACCACTGAGCATCCTGACGCCGACTCCCACTATTTTACGAGGATTTATTCTCGCCCCTTGTGCCAGCCACGCGAAGCAATGTTAATTCTCGGAAGTTGAGCGTGCATCGCGGGCAAGGCAATAAGGCTCGCGGACAGAGGTGGGAAAAGAAGTGCGCGCGGAGGGAAGAAAGTGTCTGAGGAGTGCTTACCGCGGCGTGTAAGTGGCACCAGGTACATTAGGGTCAATTCATTTGCATGCACTTTTACGTCCTTCCGCCCTCAAAAAATATTTATCGCCCCGGGGGTTTCGCCGTGACGCCTCGCTTATGAATTATGCATGGGACCGCGCGAGACGCAGTAGCTCATTCCTGGCCGCAATTTCGCCATTGAAGTGTAATTTCAGCGGGGGCCACCGGTATTAGAAGCACCAACGAGCTTTTTGTGACGGTGCTTACAAACGACATAGCGACGAGGTGTCGTTCGGCCGGACGCCGACTATCTGCGCCCCGACAAAGGGCGCTTTGCTCGACACCCCCGGGACAAAGGGCCTGGAAGATTGTTTCGCGCTGGCGAAATGAATTTAGCCCGCGAAAATGGCGGGATCGAGTTATCGCGGGGGCTCTTTGAGGCGTTTACACGACAAAGACGACGGCGCCTGCTGGAAACACGGGCCGCGGGGGTGTCGGGTCCGCGGCAGCTCGCCCCCGAGATTCCTCGGGAATCGGGGAAACTTTTGTTCCCCGCGCGTGAGACGTGAAATTTTAAAGGTCGTCGGAAAGAAAGCGAATTTCAGCGAGCCCCGCGCACGATGGGCGCAAGCTGGTTTGCGTCCCCGTCGCGCTTGAATAATTCCACGCATGGTGCGTGCTCCACGTGTCATTAAGTGTCGTTAAAATATTTAAACGCCGCCTGATGTGCGCCTTTTTTCAGCCGCGACATTCTATGCTTAATGCTTCGCCGCGTATTTACGACTCGTGCTACGCGACCGTGCGTGGAATAGCGGAGTTGCTACGTGACCGCGTGCTTTTATAGGCTTATCCGTCATGATGGTCTTTCGGAAACGTCACGCACGGCGCAGTTACTTCAAATGAATGATTTACGCCGCATTCGCGCGTCAATCTCGATCGATGACTATATTTTCGCATGGATAAAGTGAGCGGAGGAGTTTGTTTATTTTTCTGTGAACGCAAATATTGGGGGACAGTGTTATGACTGAGATATGACGTAGCTTATCACTGGATTTGAGCCTTTCTTGTTGTTCTTTAACGAATGCAACTGGGGGAACTTGTATTACGATTAATATTAACTAAAACGACGTTTAAAGCATTTTCTCTGCCAAGTATGATAAAAAAAGTTACGAGTGATGGGAACGGAGAAGCCGATTCCAATTTCGATGAACAAGAGATCGTTGATTAATAACCACCCACATTGTTCTTATCAGCAGCGACTCGACGTAATATCGCGAAATTTATTCGCCACCGATCAAACGGGCACCTTTGATCGTGTATTTGGACACGTTATTATTTCCGGAAACACTTTGCGCCGTTGCCGCCCCATGATAAGTCTAACGTAGCCAAAATGAAATCCGAGATTATGTGCTGATCGAACGATCCGCGTATAAATCGCCGTTCAAACGGCGCGCCCGGTGTCAGTGGAGATACACGGTGGACAGTTTATACGTCGATCGTGATGAAGTTTACGATCTAGGTAAACGCTGATTGACCACCATCGCCCCGTGGAGCGGGCAGTAACAACAGAGCCGCTCGTCGCACACTTCGAAACGAACAATAATAGAATCTAGTCGCTGCGAAAACAACTGCGTGGCAGTCTTGTATCGAAGATGTGGACCACGAGTAGCTATAGACGAAGAGTAAGGGAGAAACAGGGAATGTCACGGAGCAGCGTTATCGAGAAAATTAAGGTTTAATAAATTAGTCCAACAGTAAAGAAACAAGGCTCAATGAATTTAACTTTCTTATATAATTCTCTTCTTAAATGATTTCTTGTTTTACTTTGACGACAGAAGCTTATGCTTAGGCAAAGAGAGGGGACATTCCATATTTGGTCCAGTGCAGAGTGGACATTTCCTGCTTTTAACCGGTATACCAAATCTATAACGTAATCTTACGGGGGTATTTGAACTTTATAAGCCAGTTGCCACCATCAAAATATGCTATAAATCGCAAAATCGCGAAAAATAGACATTCCCAGTTTTTCCCCTTAGCCTCCAAATACTGATAACCTTTACCATCCCTTGAAGGGAAAACCCAAGATCTAACTTCCATATTATTTTCCGCATACACTGATATTAAGGATTACGTCAGAAGACATAGCTTGTATTCGTGTCCCTACCCTCCTATTTTACGACCAACTTATTAATCGGCCATCACTGATAGGTCCTCGTATAAACGTCACCTACCGTTCTACCCCAACAAGTATTAATATTCCCGCCCGTTGCACAGAAATGAGAAGGAAGGAAAGGTAGGAATGCTTATGGTGTACGTTACCAGTGGTGAACGCTGCGGACGTTGGCCGGCTATCCTGCAGCAGGAAGCACACGAAAACGAAGAAGGCCACCATTCTGGGTAGAAGATTGAAAGCCATTTCTTTGCTCCTCTTAACGGGCATCCGCATACCAGGCAGCAACTTTGCGGACCCAACGGCGGTACCACATGCACGGTCCACGTGCGAACCGCATTCGCAATTAACCGACACACCAGCGAGGTCTCTCGCACCCCTGAGTAGTCCTCGCGAACGCTCAAGGTGGTCCTTCCATTCGCGAGACGATCTTCTCGATCCACACGCACGTTTATCCACGCGCGCACGCCCGCTCGAACCTGAAACCGACTTGCCCGTCAGACCCTCGGCCCGACTCCACTGGAACCGTTCTCCAGAAGAAGCACCCGGACGGCCTTCCATAGAAACAGATCACAGACAAGGGCGATCCGCGATCCTCCACCGGTGGGGCCACTGTCAACGACAACCAACAATCAGCCTGCGTCTCGGTTAGGTCAGGATTTTATAAAATATTATGTCCCTCCAACGCATCCTAGACCAGTCACTCAGACCTCGAACCGAACGATCGCGATACCGTTGCGCGGCGGCCACGCCGCTTATCGATCGGCGTCGACCCGGATCGAGCCAACCGATCCGCGAAATCTCCTCGAGCCGAGACAGAGAATTAAAGGGAACACGTGAAAGAAAAGCGTCCGGACGGTTCCGTCCCGCACGAACGAGTAGGTACGTCGGTCTGATCGACCGGGGCGATCGTGGATCCGAACGATCGAGGCGCGCGTGTGATCGTCGAACGGCGACGACAACTACCACGACTGCACGCTCGAGACGGCCGGCGTCGACTGGCGTCCACGGGCGCAGAGGGGACCGGCCGACGAGGCAGACGTGGAGCACGCCGACGTCCCGGCGTCACGGCGCATATCTCTGCCACCCCTAGCAGGAGATCTCTCACCCTTTGGTGGACCAGGCCAATCGGCGCTTAGGAGTCGCCGCCCATCGCATCGCGGGGGCGGCACCGCCCCCGAATTAAGATTTTCGACTTTTCCAAGTCGGTCCCGTTCCGACGCACGTCCCGGCGGCACCCCGTCTCTATGTTCCATCCCCCCACCCCCCTCGCGGCCACCCTTGCGTTCCCCGTCGCCTACTCCTCGCGGTACGTTTCACACGCGCCCGCGCCCACGCGCGTCATCCACCCCCGCGCTTTCTTTCCGCGGCGGTTCAGCATGCGGGCAACGTGCCGCGCTACCAACAGGAAACCGCGAAGAACGCGGCTAATTCCAACCTTTGCGAGGAGACACGCTGAACGTTTGACTTCTGGCGAACGAATGCCTTGATGGGGGCTCCTGTTTACGGTAGACGAAGCGGGAGACTGCGACGAAGGACGCGGCCGACGAGCCAGAATGTAAATGTTTCCAGGCTGTTTTCATTGAGAGCGGCAGCTTGTTGTGTTTGGGGGGAACCGTTCGTCTTGTCGAGAATATGGTATTCAAGGTGTATGTATACCTTTCGGGTACTGACAAGGAGAGCCTCCTAATCCGAAAATTCTAATTGCATAACACTTGGTGCGAATTAGTGCGATTAATGTTTTTTCTGCGGAAATTCACTCCGATGGGGTTGTAATTTTATTGGTTTCTTTTTTCGTTGTTTTTATAGACCTTTGTAACAGTGCGAGATACAACAAAACTTTAAATACAAGAATTCAGTTTATTTGTATGCTATATCACACTACCAAAAGAAAAATTTCCCACGACACGTAATTTATAAACAAAATATTTTTTTTTATTGTTTTTTATATAATTTATTAACCGTAAGAGATGGAGACAATTATTTTATGCCACAAAAGTAAAATTCTCTATGATTTATTGAAATATAGATGTGTATAATTGTTTCTTAAATTTTCTTATTTGCAAGAAACAATTTTGCACTTTTTTACTTGCACAGAGTGTTTCCAAGTTTTCCTGGAAAACTGCAGGTGTATAATCTACAAGTGCATATAAGAAGAAAATGTTACATATGCCCATACAGCACACTTCATGGCAGGAAGGTTGCCGGAAGGTTCCACCGGAACATTGCTGGAACGTTGCAGGAACCTTCCTATGTCCGCCCCTGTGGAACATTGCACGGCAACCTTCCTGCAACCTTCATGGAACGTTCCGGGCATTTTCTAGCCACCTTCATGGAACGTTCCAGGCATTTTCTAGCCACCTTCATGGAACGTTCCGGGCATTTTCTAGCCACCTTCATGGAACGTTCCGGGCATTTTCTAGCCACCTTCATGGAACGTTCCGGGCATTTTCTAGCAATGGTCACGGTTAAGGAAATTAATTAAATTACAATAAATACTGACAATTAAATATTCATATATTTTTTCTATACAAGCCGACAACAACAAGAACAATAATAAAAACAATAAAAATAATAATAGTATTGGCTCTGGTGGATCTTCTCAAACCCGCGTATGTGGAGTTCCAGGCTCTTCTGCTCTCTTTACTTAAAATGTACTGCATGCAGCGTGTAATGAACCTGGAATAATACATGCATTTATTTTACAATTTTACAACTTTAAGTGCTGAAATGAGATAAATAATAAATTTACTTACTCATTTTACTATATGCTTGAATATATGAATGATTCTTTTTGTATATTTCTCTGCCACAGAATCCTCTATTAATTTATTTAATATCAGCAGCTTCCACAGCTTCTCTTCAGTAAATGAATCTATAAAAGGTCATCAATAAATTATTTCAGTCATGAAAAATGGCTTCATTAAAAACAACATTCATGTAACGTCAATCGCAGGCTGCATTGAAGCGACGCAATGGAAAAATAACAATCACCGTTACTTTAAATAATTGAACGGAAAGTGAAATGAAAGTTGTACAGTACATGCATGTTTACAAGGAAACTGTGTGAAAAGTAAAAGCTTGTAGCACAGAAAGCAAAGAAATATATGTATTTTAAATAATTAGAAAATTGCAGTTGGTTAATATAGGCATCAAATATTTTATATTATTAGTTACTTTAACTTAAAAATAAGCTCCTTAATTTGAATAATTCATATATATTACTTGCGAAACAATCTGTTTTTATCCTGTTCTTATATATTGTGACAGAAAACACAAGAACATTTATATTGTCCAAATACAGTAGGAATGCTTGCAGGGAGAAGACAGCCTTTAGAAGTGCCTTCTTGGAAACAGTGTTTTTCAAAATGATTAGAACAACAATACGACGTTCTTTGAATGTACGAAATTCAGGCCCAGACCCATGTTCTGTAACCAACGACGCAGATAGTTTTCATTCTTCAACGGAAATCTATATGAAACAAACAAAAATATTTATTTTTAAGAAGTTCGACATAACCTACAAGTAGCATATACATGGGTTTTACTTACCCGTGATATGTCAAACCTTCACCCAATTCACTCAGGTCTCCTGCGCCACAAAACACACACGTTCTAACCATTTTTACTACTTAAAGCAGTTAATAACTAATCACGCTCTAACTATTTACGCGTGTGCTTTCTTACGTGCTTTGGCTTTGCAACCTGTCGTGTCGCACGTGAGGTACGTCACACAACGCCTGGATCTTCACCACGCCGCCGGCTTGGGAAGATCCACCAGAGCCAATACTATTATTATTTTTATTGTTTTTATTATTGTTCTTGTTGTTGTTGTCGGCTTGTATAGAAAAATATATGAATATTTAATTGTCAGTATTTATTGTAATTTAATTAATTTCCTTAACCGTGACCATTGCTAGAAAATGCCCGGAACGTTCCATGAAGGTAGCTAGAAAATGCCCGGAACGTTCCCTGAAGGTGGCTAGAAAATGCCTGGAACGTTCCACGAAGGTGGCTAGAAAATGCCTGGAACGTTCCATGAAGGTGGCTAGAAAATGCCCGGAACGTTCCATGAAGGTTGCAGGAAGGTTGCCGTGCAATGTTCCACAGGGGCGGACATAGGAAGGTTCCTGCAACGATCCAGCAATGTTCCGGTGGAACATTGCACGGCAACCTTCCTGCCACCTTCAGGAAACGTTCCTGCCATGGAGTATGCTGTATGGGTGAAGTTAAGCTGTAAAAACTTTATTACAGAAAGTGGAAAAAAATAAAATACTCATGAAACTCAGAATGTAATAAATTTCGTAATTTTATACAGTGATGTCAAGCTTGTCTCAACGTACAAGAACGACATTTTAAAATGAGAAATTAAGCCGTTGCTACCTGAATATCATAGTTTATGCTGCATTCATATTTATTTATAACTTTTTAATAAAGCGTTTACAGCCGAATTTCATATAACATTTTCTTCTTCTTTTCACGTGTGAATTATGCTACTGCCATTTTTTGGGACATCCCGGAAACACTCTGTGTACTCTTATAAGTGATATTTCATTTCATTCATACGTGGCAACTTACAGAAAGCTTTATATTTACAATACATTTATCGGTTTTCGACGAAAATATGCAGCGGTGCAAAGAGAACTCCGACAGCGCTATCGTTATAAAAATAATATTTTCACTAACCGAGAAGTCTGTCGGAGATAAATGTTATATTAAGAACAATCGTGGAATATTCGCGTTTCATGAATAAATTTAAAAATTCACACTTCAGTTGCAACCTTACCTACTGTACAACATTCTATTTCAATTGTCATGAAATTTTTGTCTGACTTGCAGTAGTGAAAAAGCAGCTTTAAGTGCCTTTAAAATACTATTTTTATTAAAATTTGTACAGAGGTCACTTTATTCCGGAGCAAGGAATATAAAAAGCTGCAACTAGATTTATTATGGACATGGCCAAGATGCTTATAGACAGTATGTATCATTAACAATATTCTTGCATCTGTGAGCGATTCTTGGATACAATACAACTGTCGTAGGCGTGATTTATAATTAGATGTTATAAGAGCATTTCCGCAGAATAATGTTTCACGTTCGGGCCGGAGACTTTCCTTGTGAGTGGCAAATAGTATTTCTTTTACGCATGGGGGACTTTGAACGGGTGTTTTTAGAAACGAGCGGTGAATGGTTGTTTTCTAATGTCGCACGTACATGTCTTATTGGATAAAGTCTGCAATCTGTGATGTTTCGTTCAACTTTCGATCCCCAGCATTATCAAATATTCTGATGTCTAAGTTGTGGAATTTATATATTTCGTGTAATTTGAATAATTCAATGTGTTAAACCGTTGCTTATTGCTGACTGAATGGAACTGTGTTTTATGTTTACAGTAGCTAGTGGATTTCCGTCTGAGAAAACCACATTTTTAAGTCCAATAATGCCTTCAACTATCAGCTCTTATCATACAATTCGAAATAGTACGCATTTTTTAAGTCAAGGGCGGTCTTCTCGATTTGTTGCACATCGGTCTACTGACAAGGACGAATCAAGAAAAACAACGGAGGCCAAGGTAGCTACTTATGGTTGATGTAGGATCGCGCAGGATGTGACTGCGGCGCCATTAGAATAATAGTGGCCATCCGTTATCAAAAAGCAAGTCGCAGATGTACAGTACACTCATTCCGTATGACATTTCATTTTCGTGAAAAATCGTGGGCGACGTTTCCTCGCGCGAAATAGAGCGCGGAACCGCCAGAACTTCTGTCCGGGATACTTTCAAACTGTGATTCCACGTCGTTCAAATATTTTGCAGTGAAAATTTACGCGTCTCGCGACTTGTGTATTCTCCGCCTTCTTTGCAAGCAGCATAAAGTGTGGCCACAATGCGGGAAATTCTTCTCAGGTAGAGGCGATTTAGACACCTATCAAGTCTGAACAACAAGGAATAATCGTATTATATTTTGGTACAGTTACTCCTCGATATGTTCATAAACACACTGAGAAAAGGAACTATTATTCCAAGGGATATTGATAGTTTAATCAAATATTTAGATTTAAATCACACACCCGGTCTCATGTAATAGAATTAAATTTTCATTTAATGAAATACCAATTGGGCGAAATGCAGCCACAAAATAAAATTGCTATTTCAAAGAGGTCGATGCGCGCTGCAATGGTTAATTTGGATCCGACTATTAGGAGATACGCCAAGAATAATGTTTCTGTTTACGAAGAGTCGAGGGAAACGGGAACCGAGAAGGAACGAATATCTTCAAAGATCGCGAATTCGATGGGGCTATTCGAGATCTCTTTACCAGAGGAGAAAACCCCATTTAGATTCGCGTATCTTGTTGGAATTTTTATAACGATATCAAAGCGTTGCGAAAATTTGAAGATTCAGTGCTACGAATAACTTATTTAACACTGCTTAGTTCCTTCGAATAAAACCCTGCAAGAATCAATAGAATAATATTAATTTAACTGTTTTCCTGACGATTCGTAAAAATGCGAATAGAGACTTTTCGAAATCCTTTCAGAAAATTCTATGAAAAGCAAGATCCACTCCTACAATCGCAAACATAACGCGTGAAACCTCTCACCTCCATCCCTCGAGGGAAACGAATTAATTTAAAACCCCTCGCATCCAGCCGAGCGTCAAGATTTTTATTCAGCAAGCGGCACATACAACATCACATTCGAGGCATGCCGGAGCAAATCCAGGGAGATCTCAAGTTTTGGCAGTAAAGAGGAGGTAAAGGCAGATTGCATCGGTGTTTGGCGAAGACAGAGGGGGCAGGGTCGAAGAAGACGAAGGACGGGAAAGGGTGGAGGAGCTTTCATTTCGTTGATGTAAGTTTGAAGGTTCGTAGATCTGACGGGCAACGCGTTTCGGCTTGTCCGCAGATACTACCCTCGGAGCGAGAGCAAGGTAGGTAAACCACCCCCTCAATCTCGGCCAAAGTATCCCCCTTCTTCATAGCCATCGGTAATCTCCGTTCTTCGTCCATGGGTTTCTTCGACCGAGATACTCTTGACGGGCGTCGCGTCGTTTCGATATTAGTCCCACGGTTTCGCCGGTACAACCCCCGCGACCCTAGTGGATCCCGCCCCGCCTAGGGTCTCGCTGGCAAAGGAATTTTCCCATGAAACGATTAGCCGCCCCTATCGGCTTCTGATAGGTACGAGTTCGCCACTTTCGTCATTAAGAGAAAGTTCCGCGCTTTCGAGGGGAAACGGCTGGCAGTAATACCTTTAAGAGAGTTACAACCCCGTGAAATGATAGCCGGTGTCACGTTGGCAATAATTTCAACGCCGGGTTATCGATGTCGCGCGCCGCGACATCATTCCACCCCCCCCCCCCCCCGCAATAAAGGCGACGTCGATCATTCCGCGAATCTGCACTTTACAGCGCGGATAATAGGGGGTTGATATCCTAATACGTTGTGGCTACAATATTTAGGGATATGCACAATTCGGATGGAATACATTTTAACCGTTTATCATCCCTTATTTTTAGGTCCTTCATTGTTTATATGTTTATTTGTGTTACGTCCGAAACCGATGGGTGTGTGATTTCCGGAACGTAAAGGGATCTTGCCCCGTCGCCTCCGGCGTAACCGTGATCCCTCAAGGCCGGTCACGCTTTTTGGAGTACTGTGCAGGGCAGGTGGATTGGCATTTTGAAGATCGAGGAGGAAAAGAAAGATTTGTGTTTCGTCTTGGGACCGTCAGCCAGACTCATCAGTAGCGCTGCAGCTGACGGTCCCTGCCCCAGACACACGGGAACTAAGAGGAATAAACTTGGAACTTGTATATATACGAACGAGATTAGAGTTGGGCACTTATGAGAAGATTAGACATCTAGCGGCGCTGGCGAAGACTAACCAGGCGCGGACCCATGGTGGGGGGCTGGGACGTGACATTTGCAGTAGTGTTTTAAGAATAAAGTGTTTTTAATAGTATTGTAAGTCCGGGAGAGTTCGACCACTTTTTGGAAAATAAATTGTATCATCGTTGTTTTTCACATTTTTGTCGTTTTATGCACATTAAGGGGTTAGGCCACCTTGGACGGAGCAAAATTGCAGTCATTTTCGGCATTTTTTTTAGGAAGATAATAAAATAAACAGAAAATTTAATTTGAAGCCTGTTATTATACAACTCTCGCCGGAAAAAAACGTATTTTTTTTCTTACAAAATGGCGGCGGTAGAGCCGTGATACGCAAGATCTTGTGGAGCGACATTTTCCACGGTGTTCAACCTCACGGCTATACCGTTTGACTTAGAACAAAAAACCAAAAAGCTTTATTTTCTGCATGCCTAAAACTATGGAAGTACGTAGGGAAATCCAGAAACATTAATTTGTCTCGAAATGGTAACCATGGAGAGCAAAAGTGCATTTTTTTTTTATAAAAGTGTCAATTGCACAGAACATATTCAAGATATCGCAAAACCGCTACGTACTTCCATAGTTTTAGGCATGCAGAAAATAAAGGTTTTTTGGTTTTTTGTTCTAAGTCAAACGGTATAGCCGTGAGGTTGAACACCGTGGAAAATGTCGCTCCACAAGATCTTGCGTATCACGGCTCTACCGCCCCCATTTTGTAAGAAAAAAAATACGTTTTTTTTCCGGCGAGAGTTGTATAATAACAGGCTTCATATTAAATTTTCTGTTTATTTTATTATCTTCCTAAAAAAAATGCCGAAAATGACTGCAATTTTGCTCCGTCCAAGGTGGCCTAACCCCTTAAAGCAAAGCCCAAGCAATTTAGGGTATATATAAATTATAGTGTGCGATAATTTCAAATATTTATTTTCATTTTCAATCAAAAACATTGGCACTGCAACTGGTCGGTCTCACCCGCATGTCGGGGTTAGACCGTCCACCCACTACGAGTAATCAAGGTAGTGATCGACCACCTTATTAAAAAAAAATTAAAAACGAATACATACGTATTGTTGGTGTTACACTGTAGTTATATGCATATTATATCCCCAATATCGGAAGAGTGTAAATAAACTTACCTGTTTTTCAAATATCGCCACCACTGTAAGTTGGTCTAAAAACTTTCAGCCTCGCATAAAGTCTTAACTGTATCTTATAACTAAAATATGGATTAGTGATAATGGTCAATGTGAGAAAACCAACAAGCGCCTTCATTTCTTTTGTGTCAATGACACACAGTGCCCTATCTTACGTCAGTCTTAAAATATCAGCACTGGCCGGGCTCTCCCGGTGGTCGAACACTCCCGGACTTACCCTATGTAAAATTTGAATTTATTTGAATTTATACCGATTTATTTCCTGGGTACTTCCAGTTTGCAAGAAATAAGGAAGAGATAGTAAAATTGATGAGCTGGGATTAATGCCTGTCGTCCATAGAATTAGACGGCATTGGACGATTGAAATAAAGTATCGAAGGGAATCGGTTTAAGGCGGCCTGGCAAGGTATTGAGCCTGCCGCAGAAAAGGGAGGACGAAAAGAAGAAAATGATGTGACAATCAGAAGAGAGTTTTTGCCGGGGACACATCTGGTCTCTTATTTTCATTTTCTCCCACGGGAATGATTTCTTCCTTTCCGTTAACTGAAAAAAACCTCTGCGCATGACGTCTCGGGGCCGCATTGAAATCCGACAGCCGTCTCCGCGATCCGTTCATGCTAAAGAAACCGGCAAAAAAGCAATTAAATAGGAACTTTTATGAGGAAAGTTCCGCGGGTCACCAGTCCTTTTTTCTCCGGCTAAAATTTACTTCCCAAGTTAATCGCGCCTCGCTTTCAGCGAATGATAATGACAGAAACTTCTACCTATCAGTGAAATTTCGCAGTGGCCGAAAGTTTCAGCTGAATGCGTTCGCCGGTGAAAACCCCAATTCCATTTTAATAACACGGTAAAGTGAAAATAAAAACCTGCCATCGTCGAGCTGTATTAGGCAATGTTCTGTTATTAGCAAGAATCAAAGTGTCATTTTTCTACTTCGAACAGAATTTATAGTACGCCTTGGAGCAATCGTCTAAATTTTTCACACGGAGACAATAAGTTGTCTGGCAACGGCTATTGAATTATGGGTTCTGACTTACAAGGAGAGTATTTTAGGTGTCCGCCACCGATCATTTTGATTTTTGGATATGTTATAGAGGACCGAGAAATAAGAAATACCTGTTTTTTTATTTTTCCCCGTTTTCATATTTGGGGGATGAAAACTGCGTTCAAAGTTAGGGTTAAAAACTCATTTTTGTGGAATATCTCGAGAACTATTAGAGTCTTTGAATTTTGTGTCTTTGAATGCGAAATATGACTGACTCACCAGATTTTCAAAAAGTCCACAAAAATGATTTTTCACCCCTAACTTTGAACGCAGTTTTCACCCCCCAAATATGATAACGGGGGAAAATAAAAAAACACGTATTTCTTATTTTTCGGTCCTCTATAACATATCCAAAAATCAAAATGATCGGAGGCGGATACCTAAAATACTCTCCTTGTTAGAAGGGAAGTTAGGCAACGCGGAAATTCAGAAAATTATGCAACTTCGTGTGCAAATAGAGTAGTTCATCCGTAACACAATACTATTTTTTGTGGGTGCCATAGTGCGGTTTTAGGGGGTGAAATAACCCCCTGAAAGAAATGCAGAGTTTTCTTTATAGTGGAATATCTCGAGAACGGTGAGAGATATCGAAAAGAAATTTCAAGAAAAGTTGCACCTTTCTTTTATATCTCCAAAATTGCGTAAAAATAATTCTCGGAAAATCCATACTTTTCAAGTTACCCCCACCACCAATCCTTAATTTGATAATTATTTTTACGCAGTTTTGTAGATATAAAAAAAAAGTGCAACTTTTATTCAAATTTCTTTGCGATATCTCTCACCGTTCTCGAGATATTCCACGATAAAGAAAACTCTGCATTTTTTTCAAGGGGTGATTTCACCCCCTAAAATACCAATATGGCACCCACAAAAAATAGTTTTGTGTTACGGATAAACTACTCTATTTGCACACAAAGTTGAATAATTTTCTGAATTTCCGGGTTGCCTAACATCCCTTGTTAGAATACTCTTACGATTTATAAATACTAGAGTCGCTCTGTAGTAAAGAAATCTCTGCATACAGGCTCCACAAACCATACACATCCTATTCACTATCTATAGTCTAAACTACATAACTTCATAACAGCCCTGCAATAAGGAAACCTCAATGGAGGGTGAAAAATCACGAAGGTCGTAATTCCATAAACTATACTAGTATTATATCTTCTCATATCTCTCTAGCCTCTTGTAAATAATTTATTTAATTCGCTAACAAATCATACGGAAGAATTCACCAGTAAAAGTATATGTCCTGGCAAAGATGGTTCTTCCCCGACCATAAACCACAGTTCAAAGGCCACACGCAGAATTATCCAACCCTCGATAAATTTGAAATTCGACCACAAACAGTTCAACTTGATTCGACGTCATTTCATTTCTGTCGTATCATCTTCAAGGCTCGCGAAACGAGCCAATCATCATTTCAATTCCGGGAGTATTATCTGAGCTCGAACAGGTGAGGGCCCCTACAAACAAAACTCCCTTATAAGCGGCAGACAATCGTAGTTCCCAAAGTCGGAGACTTTACAGCCAATTAAGGCTCAATACAATCGATGGGGGACTATTGAAACGATGAGACAAACGAAATGTAATTGCGTCGTCCCGATCCCTATGAATAGCAATTCATTTTCCAAAGGGTGCCACCAGCCAGCCCTCCCCCCTCCTACTCCCTTGTCTCTTTCTCTTTATCTTCCTGTCTACCACCCACTTCTTTTGTCCGAACGAAATCTTCCTGCGGAGTCCACGTGCACCACTTCTGAAAGTTAAAATTTCTTTCTCCCGGCGACTTTCTCCCCCCGAGTTTTCCTTCGCCGAGGCACGCCCTCCTGTCAGTCGAACCGCGGTGCCCTTTCTCCTCTCTGCATAATTGCCAGTCTTATATCCTAAAAATATTTTGCTCGTATGATTAACGAGAGTTCTTCGTTCGGTCCCCGGCGGTTACAAGCCAGCGAATGAGCGGCAATAAAATCGAAATTATTATAATACACGTCAGGAAGGCTCCGTTCGTTCTTGGGGAACGAAGGAGCGACGGGGCTGAAGCGTCTCGGCGCTGAAACGACGATGGATCGACGTACGTGTCAAGCTGGAGAAAACCATTTTTGTCCAACTTCAGATAGATTCAATCTTATGGTTCGAAGTTCGGAACTCCTGAGTATAAGTAATTGCGCCTAGTTATGCTGAAAGCTACCAACCCTCAAAATGACAAAAAGAATTAGTTAAACGCAGTATGGATCCCATAATATTGTGACATTCATTTTTCAAAAAATTACCAACCCATAGAACAACTCTTTCATTATATCTACAATTACATTATTAAAACTACCAAGCCATAGTGTGATGAACTGTTAAATAACCCCTTAAAAAACATTGTAAAACAATAACAAGAAATAAAATATACCCAGTAGAAATAAAAATACTTTTCTTTAACGACTAAAATCTTCACAGCTTGGTACCTTCTGCATAACAAGGCCCAATTGAAAGTAGGTATTGAATCTTTCCAGGTGGTGTCCAAAAAACTGTTTTCAATGTATCAAGTCGGTTTGTATTCGATAGATATCACGTGCATAAGAAGGTGCTCTAAATTGCATGTGTCACAAGTTGGCAAATTTTTCTTGAAAAGAATGTTCACTATAATTAATAACAGAGAACACAATATTTCTAATCAATCTTTCAATAAGAACCGACAGCTGTACCTCGCCTTTTTGCACTCTACTTCTACATTTACATATAATAATTTCTAACTCCACTATCTTTCTCTTTCTGTTTTCTTAAATGTATTTGTTTTTTTATCTTCTTGTTACTAATAATAACTATTACTACAATAGCATTTCTTAATAGCAGTAGATAACTCGAACTTCTTGAACCCAGAAGTATTTTGCAAAGAATTCTCCTACTGCTTACAAGAATGAAACCCGTTTCAAGGTACGCCACGAAGATGCATGTTGGAGCGAGGAAAGACTTCGGCTCAGTCCTCAGAAACGGTGAAATGAAACTGTCTGTAGAACAGAACAAAAATGCAACGCTCGAAAACGTGTGCCTAAACTAAAGTGTTGACGAAAACGTTGCCTATCGGGCGATGTACGTATCGGGCTACATGAAAACAAGCATGTCCGAAAACAGAGAAATAGCGCACGACGAGGACCATTCACCGGCAGGTTCGCCGTTGTGTCGATGGAACGCGAAGAGGCTCGGATTGCAGGTTTAAAAAAAAAGAGGAAGACAGCAGCAGGACACAGTCGAATACCATCGAAAACCATCTAGAGGGAAAGACAGGGTGGCAGCCGAGGAAGGCAAACAAGGATGAGATCGAACGGAACTGGTGACACTGAAGGATTATGAGGATGAAATTAGATGTAGGCGAACTAAGTGATTGAAAACGAAATATGAGCATTGTGCCATGTTTTTGAAGAAGAAGCTGGATAAGTGGGAAAGGCGGAGAGAGGATGAAGGAGATAAAGAGAATTAGAGAAGGCGAAAAACAAAATGTTCCACGTTGCGATAGCGAGAGGCTGCGCGACACGTTGCTGACGCAACAGCGCGTTTTGAGCTTTTGAGCTTCCACCCTCGCTTTGATATTCTGCCATCAGCTTGTATTAACAGTTACGCGCGCGACGTGCATTGTTCCCAGGTTGCTTTCCCATCGCGGGGATGAAAATAGTACATGAACAATTGTCGCGGATTTTCCTCTTAGCTGTGTCGCTTTGTGGGAATCAGCCCGAATAGGGGTGAACAATTTGTTTAATAGAATGGAAAATTAACTATCTGCTGCAATGCTGAAAATCGCACGAATATCTCTCGTCGCGGCTTAGGAAAAACGATTGCGTGTAGCTTTGTGATTGCATGATTGGTAGAGGCTTTCAGATAACTCCCTTCCGCCAAACTGATTAAAATAGTGTATTTGAATCTTGAATTAATTTGATATTTCTAATAATTCATATAGATCGCTTTAGAGAATAATTTAAGCTTAGATATAGGGTAAAGGCAGGTAATATGGAACAGCACGTAATATGGAACTTCGTAAAATTTCGATAAAGAAATAACGAAATCTTCAGGTAATCGTTTATACTAGATCCCTAGACACAATAGACGATGATACTGAGAACTGAGCATCAGTCGGGCATCTATCATTGAAAGAGAAACGTTTATATTTTTCGTGGGGTGTAAAAGTTTCTGAAAAGTGCATCAAACAGTTAAATATTGTAGTGAAGGTATGTTACAAAGTATTATTTTGATATAATTTATCATTAAATATGTGTGTTCTTCATTATTCAACAATAGTTTACCAATAAAGTTACTTTCTTCTTAGTATAATTCTTAATATCTTGTCGGAACATGTGTGTACGTAATATGGAACATACCGAGTAACATAGATGAAGTTGATAATGACGATGACGACGATGATGCGGAATGCTTATTTTGCGATGGTAATTATAAAAATAATGACAATGAAATGTAGGACCCAATGTATTCGCTGCTTTCAGTGGGCACACGAAGAATGTGGGGCTTCTGACGTATTATTCACGTGCCCAACGTGTAGGACACGCAGAAAGCAGGAATAAATTCCAAAAATGATGTGTATTTATTTATTTGTATCTTCTACTTAATAAATCTTCATTTTTAGTAAAACAAAGTAAAGATTTTTGGGTTTTCTTTACAAAGTTCCTCGGTGTTCCATATTAGGACCCATTTTTTCGAACTGCCGATTTTCACACTTTTCAGTTTTTTTACTATAATTGCCAAACAATTGGATTTTTTTACATTTGACTATGTAAATATGATTATGCGTTAATTCCTTCGTCCCCTCATGTCAGTTTTATTAAAAAAAAACGAATTCCCCTACTTTTGACAAGCTTTTGAAATCAGATGTTCCATATTACCTGCCTTTACCCTATATAATTATATATGCAGAACATTTTCTAAACAGCTCGTTGGAAACAACACAAATATTTTACCTAAAAAATTCTAAATTCTAAAAAGCTTTAAAATAAATCTTCTGTGTGACACAGAAAATCTCAAAAATTTTGCACCATCTCGATCCTACATTTGTTAACGCGAAGGATTTTTGGAAACACCTCGTACGTATACTTTTTATTCATTTAAAAAACGTAGCTCTGCTTTACTTTAAATGGAAATTGTTTTAATCCTCCTCGTTTAGTTACTTCCATTAAAAAATTGTCCATCTGGCGGTGAAAATGGACTGCAACAAACACTTGGCCGTTAAGACGTGACGTAAAGATAAACCGTGACAGCGTAAGTGTTTCTATCACGTAAGTTCGTGCCAAGATAGCGAGCACACTAATAGCACAGCGATTTATGAAGACATCGGCGTGTTGGGCGGCGACTGGGCGTACAGCAACCCTCAAAATTGATTAATGAACGAGGCGAACCGATCGGTTCGATTAAACCAGTGTAAACGAAAAGGCTACTGATAAATATCTGCCGATATAAACGTCGACATTACGTCGTGACTTTTCCATTAATCACAGCGCGGCGGCGTTTAAACGTGTTAATTCGATGAACAAGGAACGCCAAGGTGAAATTAGAGACGAATGAATAATCACGCGGTGTACCCAACGTATAATACGTACAATGTGTTTGGTAATATTATTTCACGTGGCGCGTGTGTGAGAGAAATATAAGACGAAGTTTCATTGTTTCATTTTTTCATAATTTGCAATGGGTTAATTTGTGGTTAGTTTGGTGTCATAGGAAAATAACTGTTTATATAGTCCCAGAATAGGCGAGAAATATTTTAAGGGCGACTTCAGCACATCTAAACAATAAAAAAGTTCATATAAACACATTATAACTCGCAAACATAATCAAATAGGACATATGTTTATATGAACTTTTTTTTATTATTTACATGTGCTGAAGTCACCCCTTAAATATTTCCCAGTTATTCTGGGACACCTTGTATAGATAACGACAAACTTCGGAATCAAAGCAAGTAATTTCAAGATTTCGTAACAGTTTAACTTGACTGTACAATACGATTCACAGTTCCAGGGACACGTTTATCAGCCCGTGAAAATTCCCGCATTTAATTGCACGCTGCGATAAAATCGTCGATTCACGAATTAATGAACGGCATGAAAAATAATTTTCCACGACCTGATCATCGTTCGGTTCATCTGTTAACGTCAACTCGTGTAAAATTTTATCAACAATTATCAAGAGACCTGCATAAATATTTGTGCCGATGTTAAACATCCAGTTATTCTGCTGGTCAATACTCGACTGGATTGGCAAAAATGTGCAATGGTACGCATGCAAAATAAACGCGTAAGGGAATATTGACCGATAATAAATATTTGGGGGATTACGGTATTATAACATATCGAAACGAGATTTTTATATGAAAAATCATCTTGAACCCGGAACTGCTGGCGCGTGCACGTCCTTCTGACTTACCCCATCAGGAAAAAGTTTGTACGAGTGTTCTGTCTTCGCCTGTGTACGAAAGGCGCACGCGAAGAAATAGAGAAATAGGGGAAGAAAGAAAACGTGTGAGTATATCGTCGCTGCGAGGCTGCCAGTGACAGTTCTGTCTTCCCAGGCAAATTTCACTTTTTGTCAAGCAACGGTCGTTTGAAAGGAACGAATATTGAATTCGGTTATTACCTCTTCGACCTTCACCAAAATCTCGTTCCCCGAACTTCCTGCTCGCAACGGCCTATCCAGATATTAATATCGCGTCCTGCCACTTACTCCTTCTTAATTTCCACAACTGTGCTCCCACAAGAAGTCAAGGTATTAGTAAAAGTCAAAGTAGCATCGGATAAATAATAATTCGGAATCTTCCGCGTTAACGTTTACGTCTCGTGTTTGTGCCTCCCCTATTCCCGAAACGTGCTCGTTTCTAATCATCGTTCGATGATCTATATTCCGTCGCTGGAATCACCGAAACGGCTCGTAACGACCCATCATCGGGCGCCCGGGCGATTCATTTTCACCTGTCATTCTAAATGTCTGCAAAATTCTTGGTCGGACCGCTCGAAATTCGGCCGCTGACAGTGAAACGCGTTGATAGAGATACGCGCACGAAACGTCGTACACCGCAGCGTGGAAATACCGACATAACTGCATCGAGGAAGCGGAATCCAACGTCCATTAAAATGAACACCCCGAAGAGAAGAGGGATGAATCCGAAAGGATTACAAGTCGGACGCGATCGGACGTCCAGAATGACGGATCCGATAACGAAGGCTGTGCACCTTTCACCAGCACTCTCGATGGGCATGCCGGGTCTGTGAAAAGAACTCTCCTTATGCTACACAATACGAAAGCTCGAAGTAGGAAAAACGGCTGAGGGTAGGAAATGATTATTCAATTCGAAGTGATTGCACTTTGCGTCGTAATTCATTAAGTAATTGGAGGAGTATCAGTTTTGAATCTTGTATCTTTAATAATTGGGCATAGTTATGCAGAAAGCTGCCAACCCTCGATGATCTGAAACTGAGTGATTTGAAGATTTTGATTGTTAAAGAAACGTAGTTTTATTTCTATCGGGTATATTTTATTTCTTGTTGTTGCTTTATAATGCTTTTTAATGGCTTATTTAATTGTGAATAATATAATTAAAGTTACTTTAGATTTTATGTAGTACTAGCTGACCCATTACCCGGTTTCACCCGGGAATTATTTATGACGTTTGAAAAATAAAAAAGCCTAAACCAAACAAATAAATAGCCTATAATCTAATCTAGGATGTGTGTAATGTATATTCAGAATTTCAATGAAATCCGTTCAGCCGTTTAGGCGTGAAAGAAGGACAGACAAACAGACAACGTTTCACTTTTATATATTAAGTAAGGATAAGGATTTTTGTTGTTGTATTTTCTGTAACTATGGCTTGGTATTTTTAATAATTGTAAAATGTAAGAGTTGCTCTATGGGTTGGTAATTTTTTGCAAAATAAAAGTCACAAAATTTTTTGTCATTTTGAGGGTTGGTAGCTTTCTGCAGAACTAGGGGCTCAATTCCCCTATTATTTGGAGTCTCTAAATTACTACTGAATATGCATTTGGTAATCGTCTGTTAGAAATAGTTTTTGGTGAGTAAAAGAAGAAATATATTCTTTTAAGGACTTTAGGGACTGACGACGACTCTCTTCCTGCGCAATAGATTTTATTAAACATTAAACTCTATCGCACAAGGTTCTTCAATTATAAGTATTCCTTCTTGAAAATCATTACGCGGTAGTTTCTTGCTCAACCCTCATTTCCAAATACAAGAACCTCGACATTTTTACTTTTATTCCATTTCCTTTCCAAAATGAGCCAACTGCCCGTAAAAAATATAAAGCAAGCTATTCTTAAGCATACTCCAATCTTACCGAGATTAATTCCTATTTCCCCGCCGAACACTCTACAGCAAACATACAGCGAAATGAAGAAAACCACCCCGGAGAGAAAAGAATAACGAGGAGCAGTCTCCACTTCGAGACAGCGGTTGTATTGGAAAGCGTCGGCACGTGATAAGCGAAAATGACCCGACGAAATTAAGAAGGCTCCGCGAAGGGCGCGAAATGGACACGGGGGGGTGGGGGGGGGGGGTGGTAGCCGTGGAATTTCGTAGGCACTCTAAATAGTGTTTCATCCTTTAATATCGGAATGCGACAGGTTAGTCGACGGTTACGAGAATGGAGCGGAACGACGTCGGAGGTGCGAACAGCGGGGCGGCAGAGCGTTCGAAGGGGCGGAAAGGGGGGTGGCTGAGTACGTCGGGGGTGTTAGTTTCCTGGTCGGATATTAGCTGTCACGCGGCTCACTGGACAGGACACCAGGACATATATACAGAGGGGAATCGGTGTAAAGGTAGCACAGTGCACCTAAGTATGGTGGACGGTCGACATTGGAAGCTTGCCACATTTATGTATAGAAAAGTCTGATCCGTAGATACCAGCAGACGTTACGGAAAACGGGATCGACCATGGCAACGAATGAATTCCTAGATTCCAGCGGCTCTATCGTTCTCCGTTTTCCTCTCCTTTCCGCGCTCATTCTTCCGTTTTTCAACCGAAACCAGGCTTCCTGAAACGTTCGATTGACCGATTGACGATTACAGCCGACTCCGTACACCGGTTCCCGAGTTAGAAGGTATAACTTCCTCCCGATAGGGATAGGCCGACACAGATATGAGGTTTCTGTTGCTGATCATCGGGGTTACGCGACAGCTTCTTATCCGACATCCACAGAAACCCTGCGAATAGTGATTGAAAGTGGAGCAGAACAGACGAGGATTAAGGGGACTAGGCAGTCAGAAACTCGATTTTTTGTTGTTGCATTTTTCGAAAGTACCACCCTTCCCGATTAAAATGCCGTTTGGTTTATGTTAAAATTCGCAAAATTGAGGATTTTACAGCCGAAACGGTCGAGCGCGCCATAAACCGTTTCTGCGCGCACGCAGGTAGTCTAGATTCCTCTTTCGAAACTTTAAGCGCGTTTTTCTCGGAATCATATTTCCTCTTCGTTTTGCAGTGACTGGGAAAAAACGGAGGTATCAGTCGATTTGAAAAAAATTCAGCATATATGAAACATGTTTAGTTACGACCTGGACCTACGCATAAGTCTGTAAAAACTCCTGGTTTGTCAAAAAAAAAAAAAAATAGAATGGCTCTTTTCCCTGGCGAAAAATGACGTTTCTTTAAAATTTTCGTTTTGCAGCCACCATTTTTATAATTTTGATTTTTTTTTTCTTTTTCAATAGGTTCAGGGCAGAATAGGGACCAGGGCAAAGTATAAATTTCAGAGGATAATTCACAATTAAATTTCTTACGACCAGAATCACTGCAAAATTACAGCGGTTCCAAAAAAAAACGCCTACATATCAGACGACTGTAGCGCTGTCATACATATGTATATAATATTCAAATCATTTCTTTTTTACTGGTCATAGTATTAATAAACATTACCCAAACGTACTAGTCACAATTTGTGTTCATCTCCTTGTAATTAATTCGCAAAAAATACTTGATTTTCGAGCGATCTGACTGGCTAGTCCCCTTAAGCGAAGATTCGAGTGCATTTAATTAGCAATCGGATAGACGACTTGAGTTCGCCGAGCAATTTCACGTGTGCTCGAATATGAATTTCCTTGTAACATTTTAACGCCACTCCCTATTCTGCGCCAAAATCGTACGCGGAGCCAAGCCTTGAAAAGTATCGCGGCTGATTGATCGATCGATCCTTAATGTCCGCATTAAGGTTGAAAAATCGGTTCATAGTTGGATCGCGTTAGCGAATAAATTGAACCTGGCATTTTTAGAACTGCCTTAAAAGCGAACGGATGTTTAGTCTTTTTACTGTAAGGCGGTTAATAACAAATGACCGTTAGAGTGCGACATGGGCTTACACTTTCGAAGGAATTCATTTACGTGTATAAATTTGAATCGGAATGGATATTTGTGGTAGCCAAGTCTTTCTCCTGGTAACTCTACATCACTCGTACAGGGGATAAACAAGTGCCACCGTGATTTTTTGGTAGCATTAAGACAGTGAGTGAGGGTACCAGAATTGACTGGCTTATAAATAAAGCTAGAAAATATTCGGATCACGGAAAAACAAGTCGTACCCTGAACAAAGTATACCAGCAACTAAAGTGCCACCAGTATTAAACAGAGCAGCCTTCCAAGAGGATTGAATCCTTCAGTAAGAGGTTCTGTTTATGCATGGGACCGGTTACAAGTCATACCCTGAACAAAGTATACCCGCAACTAAAGTGCCACCAGTATTAAACAGAGAAGCCTTCCAAGAGGATTGAATCCTTCAGTAAGAAGTTCTGTTTATGCATGGGACCGGTTACCTCGAAAAATCGAACGCGCAGCATAGAAATTGCAAAGTACACAATCCCTAAAGCACCTTGATGAACGTATCTAACCGTCGTTCATCCCCCAAGAGATATCCAACTACGTGCAAACCTACGGCCTACGTTATAGCCCAGGCTCCCCATACGTGATGCAATGCAGCCCAGGTAGTCACCAGAATACGAAACTACCCCGGCCCTGCCACCCCTTTCTACCACACCCACGCGCGGTCACATCTTCCTCCCACCCTCTGAACGGCGTGTCTATGGCACTTTTTCTTCGTGTTCATATCGGATCGCGACCATGTGTCTACATCCTCCCGCCTCGTCCCCCATCGCAGTTGCATACGGCGAAACTCATTTTCGCGCTAGGGTTTACATCCTGAATCTACAAAATATAGCCTCGGCTGGTATTTTGCTGCCCCCATTGCTGCTTCCGCCGTGGCTGCAAATTCTCCTCCTCCTACCGTGCACCGTTAAGCGTAAAGTAGGCGAAAGGGGAAGGGAAGTGAAAGAGCTATGGTGATACAATCTTTCAAATTGCTACAGAATATGTAAATAAAGCAGTACTGGAACGCGAAGAAAACGTTGTCAAGAAAGTTCGTTATAGGATAACAGCATTGCAAATGAAGGTTTCCAGCGAACATAAAGGAAAAACAAAGGCTATTTCATCTAAGGATTTATAAATACCTGTAGGAATGCTTTTCTTACTTGAATAGTCGCGATAGAATTGATATCATTTGCCAGGGCTCTCTTAGTTCCCTGCTTTAATCTATACGTAACAATATACGCACGAGAAGTGGAATATTAATTACAATAATTTTTACAGTAACGTGTCCTTTTTCTACTGCTTTCACATATAGATTTATAACGGTCCACCCATCGTGCCATCAAACCCGATTAACTCGCAATTGCTCAATCTCGAGATATTTGATAGAAAAAATGTCTTCTTCAATGAGAATCCCTAACTAAAAGAAAGCTTCTCCGCTTCTTGAGTAATTAGTTCCCAAGTTCACGTCGAAGAAACAATCTACTCTCTCTGTCTCGCCTCGTTGCATATTAACGAACAAAACCGACCGTGATATATATAGAGAATAGAGAGGCAGGACGATAAGACCAATAGCTGGAAACACTTGCAATTAGTACTCAGGACACTCAGGTGCTTCTTGCATAATTAGATTCCTCATTCTTTTCTACGTATGCTCTACAAAATTCATTGACGTATCTTTAAAATTGACAGGGCTGTGATAAATTTTGTGAATCGATGTTGACCGACTGATCCTAACTCGTATCTAATTGTAAGCCAAACATCAATACATCAATCTCAACGTGACACGATCTATGACTACCTTTATGACCATATTTTTTTCAATATTCTATATTTTTTCAAATATTATGCAAATATTAAATAAATTATAAAAAATAATGTTAGGGCTACTGAGAGGGCTATAATTAAAATTAATTTGACCGATTAATTTATTACATAATTCCGATTTTAATAATGGAACTACCAAGAAGATATATCAAATTTTTTTAATATCTAACTTCGTAATGTTTACAGATAGTTTTCTCGAAACTGACTTTTGGTACTGAGGCCCTTCTTGCATCCAACAGTACAGTTAATAGCGCAGCGAACGTAACTTGTGGCCAGATTCAGCACGGGAAGCCGGTTAAACGAAGACATCGCTTGGAGATAAATAATTTTCGATCCGGCTGTGTTGCTATACCCGAGACGGGCGCTTAAAGGAATTACCTCGTGCCTGAAGGAAAGCTGAGTTCGTGAAATCTAGGCGACCTGGGTATCATCGAGTAGAGTCACGAATGTTCCGCGCCACTCGTCCACCGAAGAAAATTTTTGAAGGACGAAAAGACGAGTTTGCGGAGTCGACGAAAATCCATTCCCGTCCCAAACTAGAAGACCACGAAATCATGGAATTACTTTTTCGCCACACGCTGAATATAGAAACGCCCGGTGTTTACCCCGATAAATATCGTCGCGCAAATGCCACGGCTTATCCTGGCCGTCCGCTTTTCTTCTTCGGCTCTTCACCACCGTGCCACCTCGTTATTGGCAATGCCCCCGCCCGATAAATTCCGCCCGATATCGACGAACCTCGCCTGTACAAACGAAGCAACGACAAAGGCAGACCGCTTTCATGGAATTCGCGAATATTACGAATCCGCGATAATTTACTTTCCCCTCGAGAGAAGCTGATTCTGGATACGGGGTTAAAGAGCCAGCGACGAAAAAGGTTCTTCAAAATTTAATTGACTGCCGCCACGGCGAAACTGATTGCGTTATAGAATTAAAGGGGGCGGTCTTTGAAGCGTCGTTCCGACTAACGGGTCAAGGAATGCCCCTTCCTTTTTAACCAAATTCCCCTGAATCTGCATACGATAGCAGTGAGGTGATCGATCGTTAAATTCGCTTTAAAAGTAGGAAGAAATAACGATTGTGGCTTGTTCGAAAGGTAATGGAACGATTGGAATTTTTTAACTGCAACTTGTTAATCTAGGATGGATCTAAACCAATCATTGAACGTTCGATTCGAATTTAATGCATCTTTCGGTGTTTAATGTCGTTATTCGTAGCACCGCTAAGAATAGCACCGCAGAGAATCGTAACAAACATGATCGAGCATTAAGCCCGTCGAGATTCCGCAGCCACGGAAACGCGAATGTTTACTCAGCACTTACTTACTTATACGGGGAGAATGTTTGACGTGGTGCTATGCAAATGCCGGAAGGGGGATATAATTTTAACGCCGTTTGATAGTTCAGACTTCAGTCAATCGTAATTTCCGATAAAATTGTTAAAAGGTGATCGGCAATGAAATCAATAGTCGAAGGTAATTTTTAGAAGATTAAAAGAATGTGGTGGTTAAAAGAGATTATTAATCTGCCACCCGAAATTATTAGTATTGGTATTGGTATTGGTATTGGTATTGGTATTGGTATTGGTATTGGTATTGGTATTGGTATTGGTATTGGTATTGGTATTGGTATTGGTATTGGTATTGGTATTGGTATTGGTATTGGTATTGGTATTGGTACGTGGTTATTACTCACGGAAAATAATAAACGATATACATAATACGTATAAGATGAGTAATAGTAAAAGTAAACAACTAGAGTAAACCAAGGCTGCAGCAGCAAATTAAGTAGTAAATAATTTTCCCTCGTATAATAATGCACTGCTTGAAGTGTAACGTCACTATCCCTTTAACTACATAATCACATCTATTATCAGTGTGTTAATACGTGGCAAACTGATTAATGACTCCCACCTACTTAAATTGACGAAAAAACACACACAACTCGTCCTCGAAACCCCGAAAACGCATCACTATACCCTATAAATCTTTTAATAATAATTCTGAAATATATAATACCATTACAACCATGAAACTCATTTCCGTGTCGAATTAACGCCCACCTCTATCTGTGGAGAGGCTTAAATCAAAGCGGCTGTCGGAAGAAAGCTTTCCCGGGTCTGGCCGAGAAAGAATATCACCGTGGAGATACGCCATTCGGTTACTCAAACAAGCCTCGGTTATGATTTTAACACGAGCAGATAGACCGATAGATTGGTCGAAAGAGGTGCTGACGGGGCCGATGCAGTCCGGGTGGGGGCGGGGGGGGTGGGGGTTGGCTCGATCTCGGTGAAACGGTTCTGATACAGCCAGGCTGGCTTGCGGACGCGGGCAACCCGTAACAGTTACGAACACCCTGGTTCGTGGCTACCAAGCTCCTCTATCCTACCAGGCGGAGTATACCAGACCGTGGATTCTAGTAAGGGATGGCTGCCGGTGAACTCGAAGGTTGCAGAGATAGTTAGGGGGGGGTTGGGGTTGAACGTGATCTTTCATAGCTGCTTGATTGGCCCGGCCAGTGGGCGAATCTATTGTCCCGTTCGCGATCCAGCAGCGCCGCTGGCCGGGCGACAAAATATTTAAGGCGCCCCTAAACTGGCAACAATAAAAGGAGACACGTTGATGAAATCAAGATCGCAGGAAAGTTGCGCGCCCGCCGACCCCGCACGCCCACGCGATCGAGGGAGACGACGGCCCAGGGAACCAGAAGGAAACGGACAGTGGATGAAGGATCTATACACTTCCCTCCGAGCGGGGAGATTCCTGGGAGAAAGGAAAGAGGAATAAGCGTCGGATTCCGGGGTGACGTCACGCTAGAGTGATGCTTCTGCCGTTACGTTATCAAATTAATGCGTCCCCAGGGCCATCGCGATCATTCCTGTGCGATTGACTTTAGAAAAGCTTGAATATTTTTATCGTTCGGTGGTTTTTTTTTATTTGAAACGCGGCATTGCGAGTTAGGTACTATTGGATTCTGCATGTATCCGAGACTCAAGGTAGAGTGTTTGATGAGGAGAATACGATAGATTTCTCCATTAAGGGGTAAAACCACTCGAGAGGCAGAAAAAAAGACCTAAATTTGACAATTTATTTTCGGAGTATGACAAACGAAATAGAATTTCTTTTCAGAGGGTTTATTTAACACATATTGAAGTACGGAAAACAATTTTTTTATTGTCATTTTCATACAAAATGGCGGCGACAGAGCCCGTCGTCGAAACCACTTCTTTCAAACTGGGAGGACGGATTTCTCGGAGACTATTGCATGGATCGATTTGAAATGTTTACAGTAGCTTCACAACAATATTCTCTTTGGAAGTACGTAGCCGTTTTTTGATTGAATGTAAACTTTTTTTAGAAACAATTTAATGCTCATGTTTAGGGCAAAAAATCGATTCATTTCTTAAAAAGTGCACCACTTCCACAAAAATTGATTAAAAAAAAAACCCTACGTACTTCCAAAGCCAATTGTATATAGATTATAATTTTTTTTTATTTTTTGTTCCCGGACTCATACATGCCGAGAAATCCGTCCTCCCGTGGCGGTGTTTTCAAAAAAGCTGTTTTCGACGACGGGCTCTGTCGCTGCCATTTTGCATGAAAATGACAATAAAAAAATTGTTTTTCGTACTTCAATATGTGTTAAATAAACCCTCTGAAAAGAAATGTTATTCCGTTTGTCATACTCCAAAAATAAATTATCAAATTTAGGTCTTTTTTTCTGCCTCTAGAGTGGTTTTACCCCTTAAGGGTCACTTCTACTGTATTGAGAACTGGGGTTTATGTTTTATATTACAAAATGCTCAACAAATATGAATATTTAAATTTTCAGTATTTCGCCTATGAATTTATGTATGCCTATTATCTTCATTGGAAATATCGTGCTAGTTTTAGGTTGCTCCTAATTCCTTCGTTTCGCCACGAAATATCTCGTAACGCGTACAAACATACGAGCTTACTGGATTCTTTATTACCCGAATCTTCGCCCTGTAGTTTTTTACGTTTCTAATTGCTGGGCGCTGGAGACCGAAGCGTTCCACTTTTTTAAAAATATTTTACACCCCCGTGCACCACGAAGCCACGCACACAGGCCCAGGGTTCTTTCGACTTTCGACCTCTCGAAAATCACGAGTGATCACGCTCTGCCCGAAACGTACGATCGACAGGTGATTCGCGCAAATACCTTCCACTACCTCGAAATACCTGGTCGCCGTGGATTGCGCCCAGGTGGAGTGAAAGGGAATGGAGGAGAGAGACAGGCAGAGAGGCGGACAGGACAAAGGGAGAAGGAAAGAAACGGACTGAGGGTATGTGTGTATTTTCCAGAGGAAAAACGAGCGGAGTCGTGGCTCAGCTCGTAAATACTAGGCATCCTACCGTTGATTGGGGCGTGAATCTTCCAAGTAAATACATATATATCTATATACCATGTACATGTATGTACACCCTAAACTGGCAACTTACTTTCTGCTGCGCGAATAGAACCACCGATACACTGATTACGCCACACGGGCTTAATTGATTCCAGACCAATCTGGAGGTCCTTGGGACTGCCGATGCTACTTTTTGAACCTCTTTTATTTATATTCCTTCCCTTCCCACCTATTTCCGCCCCCTTCATTTTGACCGTTCTCTCTGAAACCTCTCTATCTCTCTCCATCCCCCTAACGATTTAATCTCCAACCGTTGCTGAATTGCTGCGCGTAATAGAGCTCGATTTTTAATCCTTCAAAGCTTTAGTGTCCGGAGGAAATGGGCAACTAAATTCACGGTATCAGTGGTGATAAATTTGTGGCTGACAAGCGACGAAGAGCTTTGTAACATTAATTACAAAATTAATACTCTAACTCCTAACTCCCTTTGCTGTATTATCATAAAATTACCCATAAAAGGAGAAGTTGGCTGAGTAGTAAATCGTGCCATTCTTCTTCAATCTAAAATTAGAAAATTCTACCCCAATACTCTCAGAAGTACAAAACCTGCTTTCTTCTCCCAAAACATACCCCCTTTCTCCCTCGCCCAAACTATTAATGAATTCCAAAAACATCCACCAAGTAGTGACAAGTGGAACGATCCCTGCAGCCCCGAAGAAATCTGCTCTCACTGTAAGCTCTGCGAGGTGTTAAAAAGCTCCTGTCGTCAGGACCAGACAAACAAGCGAACAGTGATCCGTCGACATTTAATTATCGTACCAGGGCGTATTTTTTATTCCCAGCTACATGCCGCGTTGTCTGTGCGCCCGATGCCAGACTGAAACGGGGGCTATAAGCAGTTCCTTCCCGTCGGTGCAAACGTAATGATGTACGTGTTCGTCGGACCCACCCTCGTTCTCACCTTACCCTCCTCTGCCGCGTTCTCTTCACCCTTCTAAATCGTCCCTCCCCCTTTCGCCCGCCCTCCGTGGAAAGCCTCTCGAGCAGCCTGTAACGTCGGAACTTAAAGCGTGCAGCTAGTTTCGCGAGCGTAACAAGAAGTAACAGCTGCAACGACTCCGCGGCACCCACCGACAATATATCCGAAAGATCGAGCAGACGAAAGTAATTATGCGGGATATATCGGAGCCGAACCCCACGCCGTTTTGCCAGTGGCCGCGAGCTTCTTAAATCTACGGGGGAAACTTTTTGATTTATCGTCTCGACGGCCTGTTTGACCCCACGATGCCCGTGGCACGATTTCACGGCAAAAGCCGGCGTAGGCTAGCGCTTCCATCTGCTTAATTCCACGATTTCCTAATAACAACTACACAGGGAGATTGTTAAAACGAAATTTTTGGATATCGTCGAGCGCAAGGAGGAATTGTCTCAATTAATAGTTTGGTTCATGCGTTCGTGTTGTCCTTACAATTAATTCAAAGGCGAAGTGTTATTAATCTCTGGAATTAATATCACTCTGTTCACTGTGAAACTACTACAAGTTTACAAGATTTTAAAGCAGAGTTGGGCATTGACTAAATAAAACATTCTTTAAATAACGGATCAAATAAAAGTTACTTTAACTTTGGATTATTTGACGAACAAAGTTATTCGACGATAATTAATTTGTTACAGTTAAAGTTAAAGTTGAAAAATTATTCGACGCTGAAGATGAAACGTTCGACGAATAAAAAAAATAAACTTTCTTCCTTAAATAAAGTTAACCGGGGTCAACTTTATTCGACACGTGACAAGTAATTTTTTTTTAACTTTTATTCGTTATTCGAGATTTATTTAAATAAAAATGTTGCCCATCTCTGTTTTAAAGTACTTGCCAATGAAAGTGTACTGTTCGTTTATAGATAGATGTATAAAGAAGCGGCGGTTTGAATTATTGACGGAAGGTTTGCGTGGGAGAGAATTTGCAGGATATAACACATCCCTTCGCAGATACTTCAGACACTTCATGGCAGTCGAGACTCAAATGGATTGAAGAGACGGGCACAATCCTTCGCCCCGGCGGAAATAACGTCCGCTGTAATCCGTTAAACCAAGGCGACGTTGCATCGAGATCGGATCTCGAGAATGAGATCGTTTACCGTTGAATACATAATCAATATTGGTCCCTCGCACAATGTAAACATCAGTCCCGTCCCATTCGCGCCGGGGAAATCGTGGCGAGGGTGTAGTATTCAATGAAACAAGTTTGCTTTTGTCCGACAATTACGCTGAAACAATGAACCGCCCCCGATCCTTTCGGCTGGCTCGTTCAGCAGCTGCCACCTTCTACGTTCGGCCTTGTACCACGGCCACCATTGCCATTCCCAACCTTCATCGCACTTGTCCTACCCGAAAATCCCCCAACTAATATCAAACTTCGGGGAAAGAAAAACCCGCCACCGAGCTTCCACCCGCCTCCATTGATCTATGTAGATATGGAAGCGCTGGGTACACACATTGACACAAGCGATCTACTTCTACATAGGGTGAGTCAGAGCAAATAATTCCTTCACGAAGAAAGTAATTAATACTTTCTTAGTATGCTTCTTTAGCAGCTTCCTTTATATGATTTATCTCAAAAAGGGATCTGCACGAGATATAAGATACACGTGTGTCCAGGGGTTGAATTAACGATTTCGCGAATTATTATTATTATTATTATTGTATTTACGGGAGAACCCTTTAAAGTACAAAGTTTCGAACAAAGTAATGCAGTAAGTACATAGTAAAGATAAATAAATGAAACAAACATAAAATATACAGAAAAAACAAAACATAAAAACACAACAGTCACAACTAAGAGCGCAAAAAGCAAAACGAAAGAATATATCACGTAACACTTAAGACCCAAGAATTAACGGAAACTACACTCATATATTTTATAAAAAAAAAATGAAATTTGATTTCGGATCCGTTGTTCCATAGTTACACATTCGACAAGCTCGCGTGGGGGTGTCTAGAAGATTAATCAATATATATTAAAATTTATCGATGTTCTTCTATTTATTTTTTTTTGTATAGTCTCTTAAGACAGCGTACTAAAGGTAGGTAATAAAAATTTTCTATGAAAACTTTAAATTATTCCTGAAAAAAAATTCTTAGAAATGGCTTACTTTTCCGGCCGTCACAGTGGTCTTCCCCCTTAACGTGTTTCGAGAAAAACGGCTTCGAAGTTAAGTCCCTTATGCCAATACCGCTCTGCGAGGCCGTTACTCGCCGTGCACCTCAATTACGTTCGCTGCTGTAACTTCTACAGTTATTTGAATTTCTTCGTGAAATTTTGTTTAAAATATTCATGAAGAATAAGACTTTCAGAATCAGTGAAAAAAACTAATCGATTTTGAAGCTGAAACAGTCCACTACCCCTTATGTCCGATGCCTGACAGCAGACAAGCGTTCTCCACTTCGCGCCTTTCTGTCTGACCAGCGGCACGCCGGCACTACTGCATAATTCGCCCGTCCGTACAGTTTCGTCGAAGTTGTTGCAGCCGCAAGTGTTCTCCCAAATTCTGAAGAAAATTCATTATCCACGTTTACCGATAATTCTCGGACACCCTGGACAAGTGTCGAGTATAAGGCTTCTGGTAGCCGCACGTACGTGCAGCACACACACACACACACACGCGCGCACTGTGCCACAGAGCACAATGTCCATCGCGCGTGTAGACAGGTCTACTGTCGTCTACCCACTAACACGACCTGGGATTTCCAACGCGAGCGTAAATATGTATTCACAAGCCCGGTGTAATGCTCCTCCCAGAGACGAATACATCTGTAACCGTGGTGTAGGTATTGAACGGGCGGGTGTGTGCGTGTGTGCCTAGGTGGCCACGTTACATAAAAGAGGGCCGAGTTAGGCGGCGGGACGGGGATAAGGTTGAAAAGGGACGAAGGAGGGTCGGTGATGCCGCGGCGGTACCCAGGAAGTAAAACAGAAGGAGAGAATGTTCCGCGGGAAATAATTGATTGTATTAGGTGAGTTAGTATTCCGCCTGCGGATTGCGCGGCCGAACTCTTGCCGCGCAAAGCTCTCGGGCTTATCCCTCTCTGTGTGTGCATGCCGACGTGTGCGCGGGTGCAGCCACTGTACGTCTACGTATACTTCGACGATGCAGCCAACGGCAAATGTTTGCTCGAAATCACGAACCTTGCGGCCATCCCACAAGTGATTGGCCGAACGTACGCGATATAATAACCGCGGCCCTTTAATGCAGCCAGGTAACAAGAGAACGGCACAATGCGAAGCGATACAACGACTACCTAGATTACGCATGCACGTGTTGCTGGGAATTCCGTGGAAGAACGAACCAGGAGCCTCTAGAATATTTAGAGCAATTTAAACGCTTTCCGCGGGCGGCTGCCTCGTATCGGACGGCCCTGAATTATGCATAAAGCTGGCAAATTCCACGCGTCATTTCTGAAACGTAAGGTCTGCGCGGAACTTGGGCAGCTCGGATTACGGTCGCCAGTAGCTACGCTGAAAGGGCCCGGGAACCGGGGAGCGTCGCGACGGCACGTCGAGCGGTCCAAGTGAACGTCACGGCGTTTGAAATATTTTCGGGGAAAGCCTGTCGATTTTGAGAACGCGGCTTTCGCGGGGGCCTTGCAATTGAATCGTAACCCAAATCCGCAGATTGGCGGGCTGGCAGAGGCGTAACGTTGTCGGGTGCTGCTCCGCCGCGATTGAAAGGGAGCACGGGGCAAGCGAAGAGGATGAAAAGGGGTAGCTCCCGTGAGGGGCAGAGCGCGGAGGGCAGAGAAGATGAAGTAGATGCGGAGGGCGGAGGTAAGGAGCAGAAGAAACGGTGCGATCGATCAGGTCGCAACTTTCATAGAAACGGCCAGAAGATTTGAAGAAGGAGGGAGGAGGGTGGAGGAAGCGGTCTGTCGGTATTCGATGCCCATACACATCCAGCCAGGTGTAGAGAGGCATGAAGCAAGCCGTAAGTAAGCCGTAAGCCGAAGCAGGCCGTGGGGGCTGGCTCTGACTGGCAGGTTTCTTCATCGGAGAAGCCACCGGAAATGATGCTTCCTTCCTCCGTACCGGGGATATATTGTCGCGGCGGCTGCCACGCCGCGTATCCTCGGCCACGTCAATAAATGTGCCATCGACGAAAATATACTTTAAATATGAAACAGTCAGGCGCAGGGCCCCGATCCCCATCGAGATGACTCCCGACAGCAACATGCCTCGAACACGCCTCTGTATACCCGAAGGCCTGCCTTCTCGACTTCCTCGAATCCGCCGCTTTTCTCCAACTTTCGTAACGACGCGCCGGAACTTCGCCGCGTAACCCGCACGTACCAAGAAGATACCCACTCGATAACTCTTCTTTTCATCCGCCCACCGCCGAATAAATCGTAGCCCATTTGCCACGAATTACATCGCCACCGAAACGTCAATCTTCGCCGTGGCTACCTCGCTGACGGCTTGATTGGTGCGCCTGGCCGCGGCAGGGGGAAGCAGAGTATCTTCACGCAGGTGTTTCGGTGGAATTTGGCCGAATTTTCTGAATTTTAAGGGAACAGGTAGGTTCGATTTGAATGAAACGCTTCTTCTGTCTAGATAGGTTGATTTCCTCTGTGTCGTTGCTTAGTTTAATAAACTTGGATGAAAGTGTTAGATTTCGAGAAGGCGGCAACGTAATCCAGTGACAGTGTCGTGTAGAGGCGAAGCAGAGGGGCCGTTTGATGTTTATGAATATATGGATAGGAAATTGACAGACGTCAATTTACGCTTCAGGCTACGAGAGTTACGTGGCAAATACGATATGAAGAGAACTGTATGCCACACAATTGCGTTTCCACCTATTTCCCTCTGCTACTGAACCATCTCTGACTTCCATACCCCCTGCGAACTCTCAAAAGGATACTCCTTCGTCTACTTTTGTAGTGAACTTATCGAGTCCTCTGAGATACATTCGCGCGTGAGGTACGACACGAGATAGCTGGGATGGCTACTACTCAAAATCTGATATTTGATAGAAAAATCTGCTTCACGGCTGATACGAGAACTCTTTTCGTCGAACTGGATGTTCTGCAAAAGGTATTGTAGGTAGCTCGGTCCTTCATGCGACTGATACCATTTAACTCGTGCATTAGCCTGTTCGTCGTGAAAGTGAAGTTGCAACATTTCATCCTACTTTGGCAATAAAACACGAATCCATTCCGCAAGTATATTATACTCACGCAATGTCCAGCAAGTTTAAACGTGTATATCTAACGAAAATTTCAGGAATATTTAACATACACTTAAGGATGTATCGGACTTATTTTCAAAATGGTACTAGGTTGATGAAAATTTGAGAGATTGTTCTTCTAATCTTCTTGATGTGCCCCAAAAATTTTAAACGAATTCACTAAACGGTTGCTGAGTTATAACGATTTTAATTTTCACTGATTTTACACGTACTTTTATGGTAAGAGACGATCTTGACAGATAAAATAGCTGAAAAAATGTTGAAGAAAGGGTACCAATGTTTTCAATTTTTTTGTACATGCAGTATATGGATAGATGAAAATATCTGCCGAGTTTCAATTGTTTTCACTACACCGTTCTAAAGAAATAAATTATAACTTGAGAAAATGGTGAATTCAGGGCATTTTCACCGCCAAAAGTTTAGCAAATAATGCTTGATGAAAGCATTTGTAAAGTGAAAAATACCTTTCTAGGAGTAAAAATAAGACTCCACCTGTCCTTCGAGTTCCTTACTTCTAGATTTACTACGCGTAAGACGTAGATATTTAGGTATTTCAAATTTCATATACTTGTGTCTAATATCGTACGTCCGATACATCCTTAACCCATAGATATTCCGTGAACTGGTAAAACAAATCACCAAAAACCTACAGCCATTTTGCAAACCGTATAAAAAAGAAACCTATGCACATTGCAACAGATGTATCCATTCCAACATCGAATTTAACTCCTTTTTCAGAACTATCCAACCAGTATTTGAAAATATAGGAAGAGTATAAAAAAACGATAGAAATAAACAAAAAATAAATATTTAGCTTCGTCTAGTTTTGTGGATCAATATCCTCCTATAACCTGATGTTTACTCGCACGTTGCGGGCATAACCAACATTTCACCAACTATTCTCACATTTTTTGCTTCACAACTTCCCGGTGTTTTCCTAAAATTATTTTCATCCAAACCAGAAAGAAATTTCCAAATACTCCATTACTGTTCACCTGGCAGACATTATCCAACCAACAAGTGTCTAATCCACATTCGAGTCTTGAAAACAGGAATGAAGGTTGCTCGGCTTACTACACACTCAGCCCAAGTCGTATTTAATAAATCCACAAGGAAACTTTCGAAGGACCATTTTAAGTTTCCCCGGTTCTGCCACGAAATGTACATGCTCCCGGTGGTCGGAGCGGTACGGGCACCCCGTGTATATACCTAGATGGGAAGACGGCCGAATTTCCACGTGGTGCGCGTGCATACAGGCGCGGGCCGACGTCCGCCGTGACGACGGCTGGCGCTTCGTTATCAGAAACGAATGCCAATTATACTTTAACCAAACTGCGAGTCCAATTTGTGAGTCGGCCGTTGGAGTGGCCTCAAACTTCGGACGTAGGGGCCTCCTCTACGTAGGCCAAGCGTGCTGTAGTGCCTATACTTGCTTCGCCACCAAAATAACAAGAATGTCTCGGCCATTCGCCCCCCAGACCTTCTACTCCAGGCCTCGTTCCCTCCGCAGCCTCCAGACCCGAAATGAGGCGTGTGCCTCCCTAAGGATTCAATTGAACACATTTGTACGAGTTATTTATATGGACGGAACTCGTTCTCCTTCTATCCTCTCCCTGGCTCCCAACGCGGACAGATGCACGTCTCCATAAAACGCCCCGCTGCATCTTCATCTTCGCCACCGCGGCAGATTTGCCGTTTCGTGATCCGCGAGGCTCTTGAAATTCCCTTTGAACGATGGATTGGTCAATTTTTAGCCCACTCAACCATCCCCCGCGGGTGAAAACGGCCTGTCGCGTATGTTAAGATCGCCAGACTGGTTATAAATGGGGCAGTACTTTTTTATATAACACGTGAATGGTGAGAGTAATGACCGAGAGGGTATCAAAAGTATCCGCCACTTGCACTGGTGTCTGTTATAAAAATAGGGGTCGAAAATGGCTCGTCATCTGACACCGGTGTGACTGTTTCACTTAGGAATTTTAATATAATCTATTTCCCTCCGTCCACCACTCGCACACACTTGCCTAGAATTATATCCGAGAAGTGATCAGTACCGCCAGGTGCATTAAACTTTGGAATAAGGGCACCGCTATTCTATTCCTGCATTCTCTCCAATAAAGCAACTGCAATTGAGAGGCCCAGTGGGGAAACAGGCACATGCCTACGTTTTATGATTTTAGAAAGAAGCAAGTTCTAATTTTAATTATTTTAAACGGCACTTGAGTTAGATGGTAGATGACAACTATTATCAAATTTTAGCGGAAAAATTAATTTTATTAAGTCACGTGTCTCCAAGGAGCCGAGTGGCATGGGCCCCTTTTCCACTACGCATTTATTTTGTTTCAGCGTGAAGAAAATTTAATGTGATTCTGCTCGGTGAAACGTGTGGAATTAATATACAAGTAAATGAGGAAGAAGCAATGATTAAAAAATTTGAAATTTTCTGAAAAATGGCATTCAGCATGGGTGTCCGGGGGCGAAAGGGGAGGTTGCCCTTCCTCCTGGCTTTTGAGAACAAATCGCTTATTTTCAAAAACTGATCTTTATTAAGTTTATACTATAAAGAAGTAAATATTTTTAAATTTTTAATTAAATTGACTCTACAAAATTGGTTGAAAGAAGCAAGGGGGCTACTCCACTACTGTATTTTTCTTTACCGTCACCCAAAAATTATCCCACCCCCTGGAAAAAAGTCTGCAGACACCCTTGGCATTCAGTTGACAGGATCTAACAAGAAAAATTAGCGTCCCCGCAGTATGCAGTGGCACAGTCACGCTGCACCCTTATCGGTTCACAGGAAAACACATAAACAATAGATCGGGGGAGTTCATCGGTTGGATTGTGAAGCCGTGCACGTAGCCGCATGTAGAAGCATAGATATTCGTCGCGGCGCGTACCGTGCGAGCTGCAACTCGTGCACGCGAGAATAGGCATCTGCGCGCGTTAGAAAGAGCCGACATATGAGGATTGAAAATGGATTTTCGAAACGCAATTTCCCAGAGAGAAAATGAAGAGCGCACACTGCCGGCCGGTCACGCGTGTTTGCGCTCGTACGCTGAATATTAACAAAAATAATCCACCCACCTCCTCTAAAAGCTACATCGCCACTGGCGGTCCCTCATTTCGCCCTCCCCTTTAGTCGCGCAGCTTTTTTTACGCGACTGAGTAATTCGCGTGGAGCTTTTCCAATACAGCCTCCAAGCGCCATTCGACAATTTGAAAGGAAACATCTGTGAGTGTCGGTAGCGATTTTAAAAGATAATCCGTCGGAACGATGCGCCTCCGTTCTAAATAGTCGCAGAGCTGATTTTATAAACGCGATTCAGTCTGATTTGTTTGCGCACGCGTTATATTATCCGCGATCTGCAGATGTGCTTCTTATGCTTAGTGAAGACTTTAGCGAAACTTTCTGTAGATTCTCGTACTTTCAGCACCGATTTATTACCTCTATCCGAATCTTCATGGCCAACGTGTATTCGATTAGTTTTATGACAGCCTCAAGGGGTGAGAGTGAAATTGTCACTGGGAATTAAAATGATGTTCCAGTGACGTTTAATCGTTGTGTACATAAATGTAATTCGAACTGTAAGTGTATAATGTCGGAAACAGGATATTAGTATTGGGAGGAATAAAAAAATTTAAAAAAAATTAAAACCGACTTCAAAAAAATGAAAATACACTAACCCCTACAGCACATTTGTTGCCGAAATGTCTCAGTTACATTGCGGTTTAATATCTGAAACATTGCACGGAATATTGCCGAAAAGTTACAAGTAAATTGCTATGTTTGCTCCGCCGTTTTGTTTAAAAAAAAATGTCTAATCTTCAAAAGATGTGTAACAAATGTCATTAATCAGATTTTCTATTGAGTTCATTATTTAAAATAAAAAAATTGCTAAACAAAACCTACGACTCTCACGCGCCCACGGTGGCACCTGCTCTTAAATGATAATACTGATTATTTAAATAAACCTGGCCCCTGTGACTGAATATTGAAACGTAATCGAGAGTTTTATTCCATTTCATTTCGCTTTGTTCGCCTGTTCGGTATAAGTGTTCGAACAAACATTTTGCAATCGAACGTTTTTCCGTGAAACACTCAACGTTTGAGAATCGCCATACTCCATTGTGACACAGTGTGGTTAACGTAGTGCACATTGAATATCTCCTATCAAACAGATGCCCATCGTTATGCGTGCGAAAGCCGAACTCGACTGCCAGGCGCAGGATCATTTTCAATCATTTTCGGGGCGTATTTCAAGCACTGCTGAAAATCGATTAAATATCAAGTGACGCAGTCTCATCGAACGAATCATGCTGGCTCTTGTCCTGTTGAAGACAGGGAGAATTTGACCGGCCATGTTTTATCGTCACCTCGTTGACTTTGCCCTGTTTTAAATTAATGAGACTGAGGCACTTCGCGTTCTGGTTCCAGGGCTGTTGACGATACTGTGTTCCAAATATCGAAACATTTCATACATAATTAGGAAATAATTACAAACTCTACAAGGCACTTGAATTATAATGAAAATAATACCTACATTCGAGATCTGCGAATTTTTAAATAATTCTCTTCGTAATCGGAGTGAAAAGGTATCTAACAAGGAGAGTATTTTAGGTGTCCGCCTCCGATCATTTTGATTTTTGGATATGTTATAGAGGACCGAAAAATAAGAAATACGTGTTTTTTTTATTTTCCCCCGTTTTCATATTTGGGGGGTGAAAACTGCGTTCAAAGTTAGGGTTAAAAACTCATTTTTGTGGAATATCTCGAGAACTATTAGAGATAGGGGAATAGTGTCAATGGACGAATTTTGTGTCTTTGAATGCGAAATATGACTGACTCACCAGATTTTCAAAAAGTCCACAAAAATGATTTTTCACCCCTAACTTTGAACGCAGTTTTCACCCCCCAAATATGAAAACGGGGAAAAATAAAAAAACACGTATTTCTTATTTCTCGGTCCTCTATAACATATCCAAAAATCAAAATGATCGAAGGCGGACACCTAAAATACTCTCCTTGTAAGATCCGAACAGTGGCATTTCGAGATTTGTGTGGCTTCTGCCAGATGTCTGTGATTAAATTTTGAATGAATACTTAAAATTTCGATTAAAACACTTTAAGATCTTAAAAAGGAGCACGACTTGTCATCTAACGATAAGTGCAAACATTACCTGGCCTAAGTACACTTTAACAAAATAAATTTTTAAAGTATTTAACTCGATATTGTTACTGATACAACTTTACTTCTGCAATACCAGTGCGAACAGCAACTAAATGGTTATAAATGATTATTCATCGCATTTCCCGGTCCGTGATAAAATTTGGGTAGGGTGATGCGCATCGGATCAACAAACTTTATCGAGGTATTGTAACGATAATTACGTAGCAACCCGTTAATAGGTATTACTGTGAGCAGCCAGCGTCACGTGCAACCATTAACGAAACCCTACGTGAGAAAGGTTTCGATCAGCGAGTCGATTTTAATTAAATTGTCATTCTCTTCAATTTACAAACAGCAAATAACATTTTCGACGTCGATGCTTCAGTAACGCTATTTTCGATGGTAAAAAAAAAAAGTGTGGTCCGATCGGACCCGGCGTATGTATTCATTCCACAATTCGATTAAAATTTGTTCCACCGTAACGATGGCTTCAAACTCGTGATATTATACGCGTTGGCAGTCCGTTATAAACACGGACACCAGGATAAATATTCACCGGGGGGAAAAAGGTATTCGATTCTGAATCATCAGAGCAAGATAAAAGAGATCTTCTTTGCGGATCGTTTCAAACGAATTGGCGTCGAATTCAATTATTCCCTGTATTCACCGTACCTGTAGCAATTTCGTTATACACTCATTCTCCCGTGTCGGCGAAAATCTAAGGCCCCCCGGATTCGAACGATTGGATTTTAAATTTCACTTTTATTACATCGACGATCGATAACCTGTGACTCGAGCCAACGATTATTCGGGCGCGGGGCATGCAGCGTGTTTAAAAAAAGGATTTAAAGTTCTGGGACATATATATATATATATAACACCCGTTAGATTGAATTAAAAATATGTGTTGTTGGTCGTAATATGTCGAAAAATTAACCTCGTCGGGGTAGATATCGAATTTCAATTTCAGTAAGGAAATGTGAAAATATAATTATCTTATGATAGCCTCAGTTTCATTCCCAGAAAATATATTCTAAATGTGCATCTTCCTTTTGTTGCCACACAAATGTTATGAATCTTTGCATCACAGAAATTACGTAGGGGAGACCGGGGCAGGTTGTAACACGGGGTAAATTGTAACATAAGTAAAATCATAAGTAACATAAGATATTAGTACCGTCGGTTTTAGTGACACAAACGAGCGTTATGTATTCATTTTGTGGTAATAGCCCAGAATTTTAGTATTTAGAGCACGTAAGTAAATGTTGTCTTAGCACTTTTATTTCAATTAACCGTCATTAGGAACCGTTTGAATTTTTGTTTCTTTGTCGCAAACGAATCAGTACACATTGATTTATTATTATGTGTACGCATTTTAGTGATTTGATGTTTAGTTTCTCGTTTGCTGAGATAAAACGCAAAAATTCGACCTCGGGGTAAATTGTAACATGTTACTATACTTACTCCGCTCTAAACAGTGATAAAGCAAGCTATTTGCTAACACACCGGAAAAAGATGCTCTAAACGAACAGCAGAACAATCGAGAATCCAAAAAATAGAAAAAAAGTATGAAGGCAAAAGTAAAGAAAGCACAGAAGAAGATTTTGATAGAATCAGATGAATAAGCAATGATTGCTTAACTCATGTATATCAAATGTTTAATAATGATCTGTGTTTTCATTTATATTTTTTAGAAATGTTTGTGTTCATAATTGTATTTAAATAAGTAAAACAGATGTGTTACAATTTACCCCGGACTGGGGCAGATTGTAACAAAGGTTCAGATTTGTTTCAGATGAAGCTAGATGTCTAAGTGTCCAAGATTTTGTCACGAACTTTCACGCAATTAGTTCACCACATATGTAAGTAGTAAATCACGAAAATTATTTCCTGGTTGAGGAAAACACTTTCGAGAAAAAACTGTGAAAACTTTTTTGTTACAATCTGCCCCGGTCTCCCCTACTCTGAAAAAATCCTGGATTGGTCTTGACAGGCATTTTTTCTACTCGTTCGGGCCAGAAAGATATTAATGAAATACAATTATTGAGTAGACTGACATAATTCTAACAATATTAATTTCTCGACCTAAGAGGATTAAATCTCTGTTTAATCAGAGCCAAATGTTGTTTAACTCGAACCCCTATGTACGTACCTAAGCTAATAAATTGCGACATCCGATAAAAAAAGTGCATCACTCGTCTTAGCACGTATCGCTTTTGAAATTCGATTATTGCTCGGTGGACTGTATCAATGGTAGTCTTCTGATACTGTATGGATCGAAAAAAACTTCCGGGAGGCACGATGCCGAATAAAAAGTCTGAGCCGCTTAAAAGTCCCGTTTGCGAAAATATACAGAAATGGGGAGAAGGGAGAGAGGGAGAGAGAGAAAAAAAAAGGATGGCGGAACTCAACTCACGGCGAAGCAGATTTCAACCCTCGGGGGGGCTCGGGAGCTAACCTGGGCTAGAGCCGATTAACGATGCAATTTATCAAAAAATAAAAGCATGCTCTTAAGCTGATATTTCGCGACACATGGCGCTGCTACCCCGTCGCGGGAACTGTACCGCCGTGACTCGCCTTCGTTTTTCCTGAACGGCGCAATTATTCCACTTTCGAAGGTCCATTTGCTTGCTCAACCGTGGCTGACCAATTACCCCTGGATGGCCATTAACAATTTCCCTGTGATGCCATGAATCATGATCGAATTGAACTTCTCATTCTCTCGTTTGTGCTAAAGTAATCGAAGGGATGAAGGAATCTAGCCTTTCAATTATCATCCTCTTCTCTCCTAATTCGCAAAGTGAGAATTGAGCACCGATTTCTTGTTGGACGTTCTGCACGCCAACTCCTTGGATCTCAAAGAATTACGCGATACCAGCTGTTAGTATAAAAGAGACTGATGTTCTTTCTCCGAGAATTAAGGGGACTAGGCAGTCAGATCGCTCGAAAATCAAGTATTTTTTGCGAATTAATTACAAGGAGATGAACACAAATTGTGACTAGTACATTTGGGTAATGTTTATTAATACTATAACCAGTAAAAAAGAAATAATTTGAATATTATATACATATGTATGACAGCGCTACAGTCGTCTGATATGTAGGCGTTTTTTTTTTTTGGAGCCGCTGTAATTTTGCAGTGATTCTGGTCGTAAGAAATTTAATTATGAATTATCCTTTGAAATTTATACTTTGCCCTGGTCCCTATTCTGCCCTGAACCTATTGAAAAAGAAAAAAAATCTAAATTATAAAAATGGTGGCTGCAAAACGGAAAATTTTAAAGAAACGTCACTTTTCGCCACAGGGAAAAGAGCCATACTATATTTTTTGTTTACAAACCAGGAGTTTTTACAGACTTATGCGTAGGTCCAGGTCGTAACTACACATGTTTTATATATGCTGAATTTTTTTCAAATCGACTGATACCACCGTTTTTTCCCAGTCACTGCAAAACGAAGAGGAAATATGATTCCGAGAAAAACGCGCTTAATGTTTCGAAAGAGGAATCTAGTCTACCTGCGTGCGCGCAGAAACGGTTTAGGGTAAATCCGGGAGACGCGGTCGGGCCGGAGAGTTGGTCGTGTCGCTATATTTCAGAGTCTATACGTAAAAATGCATTAAAGTGCAGACCAATTACTTCTCTAGAAGCCAAATAGTTGAATAAATAGCGTTATTTCGCTTCCCTCTGTGTTTTTCTGGATTTATAGGGTACAAAAGGTAAATTGATGTTACATTTAACCTCTTTTGTCAAACAGCGGTTGTACAGAATCGTATTTAAAATATACTTCTAAGTTTATTTTCCTTTAATGTTTGGAATAATAAGATAGTAGAGATATTGAGGGACAATGCAGCCAAAGTATTTGGCCATATTAACTCTTCCTCTCAAAGCTAACGAGAAGACCATGTCTCGCTGCAGAAAGGTGAGATGGTCGAGTTATGATTTTTTTATTATTTTCGTTTATTTTTTTATTTTTTATTATTATTTTATTATTATTTTTGTTTATTTAGTTTATTTATTCACTTTTGTGTTCATTTGCCTTGCTAATCGCCATACTTTTTCTTTGATGTGTTCTTTACTTGTTTAGCGTAAACAAATTAAATATCAATGAATCCGTAGTTGTATTCACTCATAAATAATTTTGCTTTATCCTTTGTTAATTTTCCATGAATAATTATGTGAGTGGTCTCTGCCAACGACGAAAACCATTTATCCCGGCAGAGGTGGTCAGATGTCACGACTTCAGTTTTCAACCCGATTTACAGTAAATATTGTCTTAAAGCAAATATCGACCAGTTTTTCTGAATCGGCATAAAATTCTGAACATATTAGGTTTGTTCTGATAAAATAAGTAATATCTATATTAGTTTTAATAGCCATTTTATATTAGATCGACCGCGTGTCCCGGATTTACCCTATGGCGCGCTCGACCTTTTCGGCTGTAAAATCCTCAATTTTGCGAATTTTAACATAAACCAAACGGCATTTTAATCGGGAAGGGTGGTACTTTCGAAAAATGCAACAACAAAAAAATCGAGTTTCTGACTGCCTAGTCCCCTTAAGACAAGAATCGTGCAGACCGATCGCGGCGATCGACGGAATTTCTTGCACGATTCAGAGACGTGACAAGTAAAATTGCCGTAAGCGAGGGCAGACAATATTTCGCTCGTTAAGGGCCACGGCGGCACCCGAAGAGGGCAGGAGATATTAAAAGTAAGGCAGAACGGGCGAACTTATCTCATTAGAACAGCTTGTAAAGCCAATCTCCGCTGTGCTCTTGCGCCGACCTCGGATTACACGCGACTTTCGAAAATGATTGAGAGTTAGGGCTCCTGTCTCCCTCATGGTCACAGCCCTCCTGTCGATGAGATTGGAAGGACGAATGTTGAAGAAGTAAGCGGTCGGATAAAGATAAAGCAAGAGTCTGAGGTATTAAATTAATTAATCAATGCGCACGATTTCTCGTGATTACTGAAGAGTGATGTTCATAATGAAACGGTTTCTTAGAAAATACAGGAAAATAAAAATGCAATTTCTCTAGTTTGTTAGCCATAAGACACTGTCGATTCTTAATCGAACGTTGGCGCAGAGATGATAGGATTAATTACGTAATTTACTTTACGATGGAAATATAGAAAAGTCTCTGGTGTAAGAAGCAATTATGGAGAATTGAGTGCCGACTTTTCGTCGACTTCCATTTATTTTTCGACCCCTTTGAAATCATCACGCGCCTGATGATCAGCCTACGGCCATGCTGCAGACCACGATTGCCAACTAAATCAACCCTAGGCGCGAATATTGAAGTATGCTAAGAGAATCCATATCGCCACCTGCTCCCTTAATGCACTCATATGTATGTGTAGGAAATTCTAATGTGATTTCCGATTCATAATGCATCGATGGGGCTAGGGGGGGAAAGATGAGAGGACACGAACGTGACGGAAACAAGAACCGTGTCGTCCTTCCGAATCCTCGCACGCCTAGGTATAAGCTAACTTTCATTTTAACCGAGCCGAGGAGGACTGATAGATTCTCATCTCGATTTTACAGTGCTACTCTGAACCGCGAAAGGAAGGCTCGAGCACCCCGGAAGAGATCGAATTTATTCGAATTTTCTGGAACCGACCTTGGAACGACGAAAATGTGTGTTCAATTAAGCGACTATCATTATTATCATTGAGACACTGATTGAGATCTTTCCTATTTCGATGTGTGGTTTTAAGAATTAATTTTGATGTCTATGTTCTTCTCTATATTTTAGAGTAGGTATAGTTAATCACAGTCACAGGATGTCGAAGTTTTTAATTTAAGAATCGAATTGGCGAAATTCAGTGGACGTAGAATAGTTATTTATATTAACTCTACTCTGTAAGTGATCTGTTATTAATTTTATTACACTCATAACAATGAGTTAAAATAAATAGGCGTTATTTCTATTAAAAATCGTCATTCTGATTAAAATTACTCTTATTCGAAGTTGAAGCCCGAAATTGGACAAAAGTTGTTCAATAGTCTGCTACATAAATCACTACACTAAACAGGAAATGTCCTCAAATATTTTGAATAATTTATCTGCATAATTAAAGACTACACTGTCTTTGATATAGGATTTTAAATGTAACAGAAGTTTAAGAACGTTGCGTTGGAATGAAAAATAATTACTATTTCACTTCCTCTTCAACTAAATACACAGTCCGTTCGATGAGAAGTTGGGTTGAAAATAATGGAAGCAACATCGAATACTGCCCCATTTAGGTAGCAGCGGTTCCCAGCTAACGCATTAATGTATTACACGTTCGTTTATTAGCAGTTACATATCCGCTGCATCCATTAATGAGAATGCTCTCTGTGGCACTATATATATCATATAAATTAAACAAAATTCGTTCGTTGTAGACTGTACTTTAAAGCCTTGACTATTGCATGCCCGTTCTGTACATCATTCTAATCATACGATTTATAATTCTATTTCTTTTAAGACAGCACATTTCTTTTCCATACTTAAACTTCCTATAGGACCTATCCCACGAGGTAGGATGTATTTTAATTTAAGTATAATTATGTGTACCAACTAGGGCTCTAACGAATATTCGAATAATCTAAGTATTCGAATACCACAGAATTCGAATAATTTCTTCGAATATTCGAACCTTCGAATATTCGAATCTTTCGAAGTTATGATTGCACCGAATACCAATCTGAACATGAGATATTTATTCACAGTTTATCGTGAAATTCTTTTCATATTCGCCTTTACAATTATTTGTTTTTCAAACGATAAATTTGGAATTTTATTAATCATTGGTAAATTTATACATTTTGAAACGAAAACAACCATCAGTTATTAGTATTATTTTTATAATAATGAGTGGACAACCCCGACGGAATCGGCCAAGGGCCCTCACCTCTAGGCCCACCCGTGTCCCATCATATCGGATGACAAACAGTATAAGCAGACTTTTTTGTAGGAAGCTAAAACCCCATAAACGATTTTGAGGAACTATAATATTTTTATTTTCCCTTCGTTACTATAACGTTATTTTTCTAAATTTATAGAGTATTATTCGCTTTACAGACACCATCTTACTAATTAATAGCAATTTTATTCTTTGTTTCTGTAACCTACCCCCACACGCGCGAATGTCTCTCCTTTCTCTCAGGATTGTAAGACTCGATTAACTCTCATCCCGGTCCCGATTAACCCTAGGTCCCTAAATTTAAATAGAATTTATACTTTTCGTTGCAAAATTCATAGAACCAATGATTAATAAAATTCAAAATTTATCGTTTGAAAAACAAATAATTGTAAAGGCCAATATGAAAAGAATTTCACGATAAACTGTGAACAAATATGTCATGTTCAGATTCCTATTCGGTACAATCAGAAATTCGATTGAGCAGAATATTCGAACGTTCGAATGTTCGAATATTCGAATATTCGAAGAAATTATTCGTATTCGAAATTATTCGAATTATTCGATTATTCGAATATTCGAATAGTCGAATAATTACAGCTCTAGTACCAACGCGACAACACACGTGGCAACACAAAATATTCGAACTTTGCATCTGTTTTCGAATAATTGGCACTAAAGAATTACAGAAATGGAAGAGAGGTTCCAATCCATCAAAGTTAAAGTAATCGTTCGTATTCGATATTCAATAAATACCTATAATAAATTAAATTTAATAAATATGATGAATATTAAATTTAATAAATCTCTAGAAGCGTTGAGAACATCATTGCAATGAACACGAAGCGAAACTTTCGCGAGAAATTCACTAAATATGTGTATAAGCTTACACTCTACTGCAATAAGCTACGTCATCATCCTAACCCGAGGGGATTACAGCTCATTTTAAAATGAACACCAGATTCGCAAGCGTGCTTCTCTGTCGAAACATTTTCATTCCGTTCCTCGACCTATGTCGATGTTTTCGCTTTGATAATAAGTGTTCATTTTATCTGAACGGTTATGAAGCTGTCAAAACAATTCCCGCGAAAGGGCTGGAAACTATGACAATTGAATTTCTCTCCCTTCTTTCACATCGGAAGATAGCAGACATGTTTTCTAGTCGACAGTCATTTGCATCAAACATGATCCAAGACAGCAAGTTTTAATCGTTAAATAATTGATTTTAATAAGATTTTGTATGGAGATTTCAATGTATTATCATATTTGAATATGCCTAAAGAATGAAAGAGAGATGATTTTAAAGAAGTTTTCTCGTGAATGCTAATTACATTTCCGTCATTGCACTCGAAAATATAAACAAAACAGGGAATAATTTTTTTCGCACTAACCCTCAACTAATAAGGTGAACTTAGAACAGCTCACGCTATGCTTTCAAAGCATCCCATCTGGTTACACCAGCCCTTTATCTAGACGTGTACAAAATCTATCTTCAAGCTTTTACTTTTCATATTTCGTGCATGAATAAAATATAAGTTCCACCAATTTTTGCAATCAAAGTAAAATCAATTCCATCTTGCCAGTAACTGATAATTCGCACCAACGATCGTAGATTAAGCGAGGAACTGCGTTTCGACAATGTCAAATCTGTGATAATATAATTGTAGCAGATGAGAGAACCAGTAACAATGCAGATAATCCTCCATCTATAGTATCCAAAATTATACATAAGGCTCTGTAGTGAAATCCATCCGGGGGGGTTTGCGCTTTATCATAACTAGATACAATAAATAATTTCGAAAGCGCAAGATGGAAACGGATATGACGGCTAATGCGAATAAATGGCCTCAGCAACCGTCCGTATAACGGAGCATTATGTTATAAATTAGCCATTGTTGCCCGGTCATATCCGGATGTGGCTAACTGACGAAGGATAATTTAACCGTGCCGCGTTCGGCAGTATCCGCGCGAGTCACCGCGAATGCCCGGAAATGCCCTTTCTAATTAGCATGCCGGCCAATGTGGAAATTATATCCGATTTGTCGACGATTTCACAGTGTACGGAAGTGAACGAAATTTTCTCCGCCGCGTTGTGCGTGTGTCAATGGCACGAGAATACGCTGCCTGCTCTGTCGAAATTCCATACTAATATCGCTCTCTATTAACCGTGATATTACATCGAAAAATAGAATGGGAATGTCAGTTCTCAAGAATAAAACTCTTTGCATGAACAGTCTAGCAAATTATTCGGCAACTTACTAATATTAATAAGAAGAATTCAATTAGTAGATTAATCAATAGAGATATAAAATAATCGGTAACAGATGCAAGTGTCACAGTTAAATATACATGATGTGTTAGGAAAAATAATTGGTAAAGAACTATAATAAATTACCAAATGATATTCCTAATTAAAGGAAATAAACTTCGTCCAAAAACTTTTTTTCTATCTCTTACAGTTCGCGAGTTATAGGGTAAAGGCAGGTAATATGGAACATCTGATTTCAAAAGCTTGTCAAAAGTAGGGGAATTCGTTTTTTTTTAATAAAACTGACATGAGGGGACGAAGGAATTAATGCGTAGGGTAGATGTCCCAATTACTGCCAGTGTCCCAATTACTGCCACTTGATTTATTATATGTAATAAAAACGTAACGTATAAAAAGAAAGGTACAACAAATAGTTATTATTAAATGGAGATTCTGATTTACATTAAAATAAAAAGATATATGTACTCATATGTACCTAGGACAAGATGATTTTCGAGGTGACAGTTATAGGTACACTAGGATCGCTCGCGAATTTTAATTAATTATTAATAAATTCTTCATATTTAATTCATAAAACTATTTTTTTTAATAAAAGAGATGTTAAATAATATTATGTTTCAAACTGAAACAATTTTTAGGTTACACAACACGCGAAATGATTAAATGAAGTTGGGTTATAATCTTAAGGTGGCAGTAATTGGGACATCTACCCTAATCATATTTACATAGTCAAATGTAAAAAAATCCAATTGTTTTGCAATTATAGTAGAAAAACTAAAAAGAGTGAAAATCGGCAGTTCGAAAAAATGGGTCCTAATATGGAACACCTAGGAAATTTGTAAAGAAAACCCAAAAATCTTTACTTTTTTTTACTAAAAATGAAGATTTTATTAGGTAGAAGATACAAATAAATAAATACACATCATTTTTGGAATTTATTCCTGCTTTCTGGGTGTCCTACACGTTGGGCACGTGAATAATACGTCGGAGGCCCCACATTCTTCGCGTGCCCACTGAAAGCAGCGAATACATTGGGTCCTACTTTTCATTGTCATTATTTTTATAATTACCATCGCAAAATAAGCATTCCGCATCATCGTCGTCATCGTCATTATCAACTTCATCTATGTTACTCGGTATGTTCCATATTACGTACACACATGTTCCGACAAGAAATTAAGAATTCTACTAACGAGGAGAGTATTTTAGGTGTCCGCCTCCGATCATTTTGATTTTTGGATATGTTATAGAGGACCGAAAAATAAGAAATACGTGTTTTTTTATTTTCCCCCGTTTTCATATTTGGGGGGTGAAAACTGCGTTCAAAGTTAGGGGTGAAAAATCATTTTTGTGGACTTTTTGAAAATCTGGTGAGTCAGTCATATTTCGCATTCAAAGACACAAAATTCGTCCATTGACACTATTCCCCTATCGCTAATAGTTCTCGAGATATTCCACAAAAATGAGTTTTTAACCCTAACTTTGAACGCAGTTTTCACCCCCCAAATATGAAAACGGGGAAAAATAAAAAAACACGTATTTCTTATTTATCGTTCCTCTATAACATATCCAAAAATCAAAATCATCGGAGGCGGACACCTAAAATACTCTCCTTGTAAGAACAAAGTAACTTTATTGGTAAACTATTGCTGAATAATCAAGAGCACACATATTTAATGATAAATTATATCAAAATAATACATTGTAACATACCTTCATTACAATATTTAACTGTTTGATGCACTTTTCAGAAACTTTTACACCCCACGAAAAATATAAACGTTTCTCTTTCAATCATAGATGCCCGACTGATGCTCAATTCTCAGTATCATCGTCTATCGTGTCTAGGGATCTAGTATAAACGATTACCCGAAGAGTTCGTTATTTCTTTATCGAAATTTTACGAAGTTCCATATTACGTGCTGTTCCATATTACCTGCCTTTACCCTAACACAAAATCAGAAAATAGCCGGATTCTCAGGGGTCAATTTCACCCCCTTGGAATGAATTTGGGCTGCAGAAAAAGTTGCGTAATACATACCTGATATATCCTCTACATATCCCCAAAGTTCTATAATTTTTTGAATTTCCCAGTTGAGGATCTTCCGTTGTAAGATAGTTAAAGAATTTCCAGGATATAGTTATTTGCACCGCCGCGGCGATTTAGAATGTTCACACCAAGGGGTGGAACGTGAGAATCTCGTCTGCCGCGCTTCTGAAGCGGGTGCGGAGAAAAAATTAGATTCCCGACACGGGCGACGACAAACCGGTAACCGCGGCTGCACCCGCGGACCATCGATTGTTGCGAATTGAAAAACAATTAGTGAATTGCGGTTTGCACCGGCACCGCTACCATTTGAACGTATCACAGGCCGTGCCCGCCACCCCGCGCGGGGGCTCCGCAATTCTCTCGCGCTGCAATCTGGCCGAGGTCATCGTATGCATACGGCATTCATTTGCATACGCGCTGGAAGGGATAAACGGAAGCGGCGAGAATTTTACGGAAGAATTCACGGCGAAAGTAACGCATCGGCGTATCGGGGGTATAAAGAGCGCGGGCAGCGGACACTGCTGGCAGAACGATAAAAACAGAGAATAGCCAGGAGAAATATTTTTCAAGTAAATTATGAAGAGCGATAGTCCACTTACGGCGAGCTGACGATCCCTTCGCTTAATCCTTCTCTTTCCTTTAAAGCGAAGCTATGCAAATTACACCGCTTGGACGAACTAATACCGAATGTTGTTTCTTTCTTTATTATTGTGTCGAATATGAAGTGCGAACAGCACCCTCGTTTAACAGACTTTTAGCCGCGCCCTGCGAGAACCGTCGATGTGACTAATAACCACGATTAATTTCACCCTCCGTCATCGCTCGATAAAGTAACTTAATCGCAAAGAAAAATTCACCGAAATACCTGCCGTTCTTTTCCTGCGAATTTCAGCTTCGATATATCTCGCTTAACTTTTCTCTACACCTTCCCTTCCACTTTCCCCCCTTCCCGCTGCCTATCAATCTATCTCTTCCCCCAATTCATTTTTACTTTCGTCGGGTCCCAGACGATCCGTCAGAATAAGTTAGAACAGCGAAGGAATAATACGGTTAACTCGCCGCGCCCTCCTTTTGTCTAACGAAAGTTCACCCGCCGAATAAGAAATATCCAGGATCCTAAGTATCAGGGGTTACATACACCTAGGACCGTGAAAAGAGGGAACTTTCAATAAATTTTCTTTTACCTATAAGTAATTTGTTATTAAAAAATCGTAATATGCACTTGAGAGTTTATTATAATTTAAAGAATATTTTAAAAAAAAATTTAAAAAAATTAAAACCGACTTCAAAAAAATAAAGTTGCATTAAAAAGTAAAAAATAATTTTTTCCCTTATTTAATCTACGACTCTCATATTTTTTAAGTCGGCGCCAGATTTACACAGTGCAAATGATGAGGCACCGACTTAAAAAATATGAGAGTCGTAGATTAAATAAGGGAAAAAATTATTTTTTACTTTTTAGTGCAACATTATTTTTTTGAAGTCGGTTTTAATTTTTTTTTTTAAATTTTGTTTATTTTTAACTTTTTAGTTTTATATATATTGACACAACATGCTGAGGAGATATGCGCGTACGTACATAAAATAATAATAATTAGGTGACAATATTATTAGGTCTTTATTATTAACCATAACGGGCAAAATATTGGGCCAATGTTGATGCAGTGTAGGATGGGACCACCGGGGCATCGCCCCCTTTCGAATAAAAAAAAGATCATCAAAATCGGTCCATATGCTGAGGAGTTATGAGGGGACAAACATATAAATTATTATTAACTATAACTGGTATAAAATATTGGGCCAATATTGATTCCGCGTAGAATGGGACCAACGGGGCAGCATCCTCTTTCGAATAAAAGAAAGATCATCAAAATCGGTCCATATGCTGAGGAGTTATGAGGGGACAAACATAAAAAGAAAAAAAACATACATAAGGGTCGAATACATAACCTCCTCCTTTTTGAAGTCGGTTAAAAAAAACTGACGATGATTCGTCTCGTTCGCCGTGTAGCTGCTGTTGAACAAAGCAGGGTCGTCATAGGATTTGGCGGTGCCAAAAGTACTGTCTCCTCTGAGTGTCGATCGAAAGAAAAAAAGAAAAATGTCCCTTAAACTATTAGGGGCGCAATCGCGAACGCGACAGTTAGTCCACGATAGTGATTTTTTAAATAAGACACGGTCGAGTTTGTGGCTCAACGATATCGATGTCGTTGGCGATTTCAGTGTGCTCGAATATGCGACGAAAAAATATACATATGTATGTACATATATATATATACATATATATATATTGGACAGAGGGAAAGAAGGACGCACGAGCAGGCTGGCATTTCCCAACGACGAGCCCACGGCTAATTTCCATATCATTTCAACTACACGCGCGGACGTACTTCTGACAATCTGTTTTATACGCATACACGTGTCGAGATATTCACGCTGACCGATGCACCGGTGCAGCCCCCCGTGCCCGAGCATCACTTGAAAATCAAATTCCCGCCGATTGCGTTCCGCCCCGCTTCAAATACACGCACTTAAGTTGCCATAGTGTGTTTGATAGTTGTGAATTGTTTTATTCGCATGTGACAAATTGTATTAAACGAACGGACGGGGATGGTAATTGACGCGTTTACCGTGTCCCCTGGTGTCTCGTCCGTTGTTTATAACGAACCATTTATAACGGCGGCGCGATCATTTCGCGCGGGCACGGGATTTTCCGTCGGGGACGCGACGGGAAATGGTTACGATTTTCGGGCTAACGTGTGGATAATAAGTGTTTGGTAAAATCGAGGGGAATTATTGTCTGCGAAATTTTATCCGCCTCTGCGCTCGACACTGCCATCGCCCCGGTCACAATTCCGCCGTAAAGCTTCTTTTTAAAGGATGCTTGTACGAGCCAGGCCGTCCTTAGCCTCTCTTATTAATTTATAACGATGCCGTCACAGCAAAAATATGAAACCTCCGACAAGGGTGGAAAAAAGGGAAAATAACGCCGAACCAGACGCGGTATTTTGATACGTAATTATACAGCGTAATTAGAAACGGACAAGATCGAAACGCGGGTAATGATAAGAGAGCGGCGATATCGCGCAACGCAACGAACGGGGGGGCCTCAATAATTCCTGTTACACACCACGGCTTTTGCCACTCGACCGACTCAATTATACGCCCGGCGAAATAATCTTCATTCATTAATGTTTTAATAATCATAAGGAGGACGCCGTGTCGCAAAGCCGTTCAAGTACGGCAGGCTGTCACGTCGAGTGTAGGAGAGCTCGCGGGGAGCACACTCGAGCAGATCATTAGTCGGTGTAATCACCAGTGGACCTTAAAAATTCACGGAGCTGTGAATCGGCGACAGGAGGAATTCTAACGAATTCTGCACGCGTTTGTGCGCTTTTTCAATGCTTCCTAGGACCGACAGAAGCATGCGCGACGACTTCCTTGTGTTTGATAATTAACGAACGCGATGCTGGATGCACGCGAGCCACGTTCGTGGGAATTCTCACGGCGAATATTTACGCGTGGCGATTGCACGGAAATTCGATGTTTCAGAGCTTAATTATTATCCGCAGCAAGCCGTTGGTTCATATTCCATGCTCGAAAGATATACAACTTTGTATGTGGGTGTCGATTAGGAAAACTGAATGCTAGTTTTCGGAAGGGGGTTTATTCTACCCTCATTAGTTAAAATGTCCTATCTAGCATTTCGAAACAACCGAAAAAACTGAAGTTTTTGTCATTTACTTTCTGCAGCCCTTGTTTTTCTTCATTCGATTTAAAAACATTTGTCACTATATTTCGTAACAGACATTTAATTATATTAAATATAAGTTCAGTCGAATTAAGTGTGATTTGTTTAAACGCCCAAGACGTGATAAGGACTATAAAAGTAGATTTACAACAATTTTAAATAGAATATTTTAACCATCTGAAAAGCAGTTAAGTTAAATACATTAGACTGTTTCTAGATCTCTACGAAGCACGTAGGGTAGAAGCCCCAATTACTGACACATTAAGGACTGACTCTAATATTATTGCATAGTATCTGTATTTATTGACTAAAAGTATAAGTTTTTTATTTTTTTTATTATGGTTTAATATGTTTACTTCATGAAAAACATTTTGTGGGTCTTAGAATTTATATTTTTATATATAAATTCATTAATCTAAAAAACATATTTCTAGATCTATTACTGACACCTATAAAACGTGTGTGACTGAATTACTGACACCCCAATTACTGCCAGCTAACCTAATACTGTTTATTACTCATTTTACGGTTATGTCGTCTCATGTACATAAGCAACTGCTGCTATGACAGTAATACCAAAATACTTGAAACGCTTGTACCAATCACTATCACCCATATATTAATTAAAAAGGCTTAATTAATCGTTATATTACGATCGTTGTGACTTTCTATGATACTTCTATTGTACTAAAAAATTATTGTTTATTATGTAAATAATTTAAATATAGTAATTATAGCCCTTTCTTTAGTGCCCGGTTTTCTCTTTCACTAGTAAGGAAGTAGCCATTTCCACTGTTGTCATCAAATTAAAATTTTGTATCGTCTTATAGAAATTAATGAAAAAGAAATATTAAGTGGTGCATTTTCTAGCGTATAGATTATAGGTTGAATTACATCATTCTTTTTGTGTATGACTTTACAACGTTTATTTATTCGTTATTTTCAGTAAAATAGCTTAAGGTGACAGTAATTGGGTAGGTGTCAGTAATTGGGGGTTATACCCTAGGGTTTCCTAAATTTACTTAAAAAGTAAAAGACGCGTGGAACTTCAAATATTTCAACATATCTTGGAAAATGAAAAAATGCTAAGTAGGACATTTTAACTAAGGAGGGCAGTATTGGTCTTGAAAGAAGTGTGTGAAACTTGCTAAAGATATACAAATGTTGAGAATGTTAATGTTTTAGGACCTTCGAGCTACCTTTAGATACCTCAGAAACTTTCAGACCATCTTTCAGAAATGTATAAGTAGGTACTATTTCGTCTTCGTCAAAGGATATGTGAAACGCAAATGCAACTGGGGATTATAAATTGGGAAGAAACGTGGAAACAGAATCAGAATCATAACATTTTCTCTAGTTCCCATATGTATTATCACAGTCAATAGTGTACATTTACGTACCACTCGTTATCTGTCACTTTAAATCACGTCTGGCTTAAATTCGCAACGCACGACGATTGATTCTGATACGAACTCTAAAGCGCGAATAAATTGAGTCGTTATTTTTAATGCACTCCCGCCGTGCGAGTAGCGAGGCCTATGAGTTGCATTGTACCTACGTCGCAGGCTATCACGAATTGCGTCCTATTTCTAATTAATGGAATTTCCACCGCGATTCGTTGCTGTATTCAGAACCAGGTTTCCAATGAAATGCAGCGTATGCCTGTCAAGGTTAATTATCAATTAGCAAAAAATTCACGTAAATATAGCAGCAGCCACGGTATTATCGAGGCGACAAGTTCACCGGGTGAACACGAAACAACGAGAGAAATTTCGAAAAGTTGTAATCTCGGTCGGCGATGAATGATGGGTGCATCGGCGAAATTAATCGCAGATGCGAATGCAGTTCGCACGTACGTGTCGTGTCCATTCGCGTGAACGCGACGATAATGCCGACACGTGGATAGGAACTTCCATTCGTTTCCTCGGTGAAAACCGCTTAATATCACGGGACACATCAACCCAACCCCGATTTATCCGGGCATACGGGCGATGCGCGATGAATTTCTATTTGTAGAATTCATTATAGGATTTTAAAACGACGCATGCACCGAGCCGTCGTCGCAGCGCAGGTAATACTAACAAGCTTTACGATTTAACAACTGGAAACCGAGCAACGAGCAACCAGAAAATAGGTACACTTTCGATAGACGGACTCAAAGGTACAGAATATAAGTACACGTTTCGAATTGGGGATTAAAGCCTTCCACTCGTTTATAGATATTATTTCTTCAGACATGTCGTTTCTTTTGTTTTTCTGTTTTTTGCAAGAACTTTGAATATCGTGACATGATTCTTGGATGGAATATTTGACGCTAGAAATAGTTAATAATTGAGGGAGACAATACTACTCGAGCTGCATTCCTGCATTGGATGGGCTCTGAAATAGTTAATAATGTGTTCTTCATGAAACGAAGAAAATAAATTTAGTTTTCCAAATAAGCAACTTATTCTCGATAACTAATCGTGTATGCCGTGATTTATTAAACAAGAATAAAGTATACCTCTGCTATGGCATTGAGTACCTTACATGTATTGTTTAAAATAAAGAATTTCGAGGAGCTGCTACGAATGTTTACTAAATATCATTTTAAAAGCTGCAAGAGGCGTATCTGTGATCACGACTGTCTGCGTTGACAGAGAAATATTTGATGAATCACCGCAGGGAGGTTTTTAGCGTAAAATTTCAATATCGTCCCTGCGATTTTCGAGTACATTACAATAAAAGCGCATTGATATTCGCTATACCCTCGCGATAATCGTATTAGTACCAATACACGATGCCGCTGATATCTCGATGCAATTGTGGTACACGAGAGAATTTTCCCCGAGCGATATCTGTTTTCCCTCTCCTTCTCCATCCCCCCGGGAAGCAAAAAAGGGCTGATGCACCGATGAAACATGACAATTATCTGGAAATCTCTAATTTACAATTTTGGATCGCGCACCAGCGCCCATTATGTTCCCCGAAAGGATTACGTACATTCCGACAGCGAATTCGAATTAATTAATCTGACTAATACGGGAAACAAAGTGAAAGTTCCAGCTGCGCTAACACGCGGACATTTGTTTTCAACGAACCAGGCGGAATTTATTCGAAGGGCGTAACACCCTTTGCGATCTTAATTACAACACAATCAATCGGCGAGTGGAGTTATTAATAGCCGAACGGGACGATTTTTGCGAATTAAATAAATCGATCGAAGTAACGCGACAATTAACGAAATTACAGAAACACCCATTCTCGATAAAATGTATTTCGGCCTGAATATTTCAAACTCAACAGCAAACTGTATCGTACGCTTCAGATTCATATTTCCGAGACGATAGAATTCTGCACCCGAATGGAGTGTCGTCATCAAACATCGAATACAGATCGTCCATCGCGATCCACGAAATCAGAAGCCAATCACAAGCAGAAACCGCCTATCGAATGCGCCCACGTTTCGGTGGAAATTAAATAAATAATGCTGAAAAGAGTTTCAAGTGTGCAACAATAGATCATCGACGGAGCAAAACGACGGGGATGGAGGGGTTAGGTGGCAGAATGGATAGAAAATGCAGCATTGGTCCAGTGGCCCAATTCGCGTATTCTTTCTCGCGGCTATACAACACGCGTACGTGTAGCAAATCGAAATTCTATCTCCGAACGATGCGTGGAAGTGTGCCATCGGGAAGATGGGAGAAATTGGGGGAGCATGAACATCGCGTTTCGATGCTGATACCCCTCCGCTCGCGTACGTACACCGGCTAAAACCAAATTCAACTGCGACCATGCTGAAGGACTATCCTTTTTTTTATATGTTCCAAACCTACCGTATGCAGGACGAAATAAACGACAATGCGAGCCGCATCTCCACTTTCCGCACGTGCACGCGCGTACACGCTGCAACGCGCGTAAGCTAGGGCAGGGTGGGCCAGCGCTTGCATATGTGTCGACAGGCGCGAACCACGAGCATTTTGTACCGGGGCGAAATGTTCGGTGGTGGTGAATTTTTTAAATCTGCGGGATATTCCGCGATCAGGGGAAAAAAGTGGTGCATCAGAATGTCGATCGGTAAATCGTGCAACGGAGGAAATGACACGGAAGTGATAGGAAAATAATTCTATCGGCCGGTTTTCACTGTGGGATTGTGGTATGGAATTGACGAACGATTGAAACGTTAGGGGTGAAGGTGTAAATATGGGACCATTCTTTTTGTTTCGAGGAAAGCACGTATGGAAAATGTAAAAATTGCGTGGGCAGAAGATGGAAATGGTAGCTCATAGATCTGAGATAATGTGTCATTAGCTTTTTACCGTGAAAGGTATGCCATCTTTACGAAATTTTGTCAGAAATGTGGTTTCAGAAATTCGGGTGGTAAAAAGAACTAGAGCTGAAAGGGCAACAAACACGTATGAAATGGTTGATTGTTTACAGATTTCGTGTTTTAACATTACAACAAGTTTTTTCATGTTTGTAGTAATTGCATGAAAAATTTCCAAATTATTTAGGCCCCAAATATTAAGAAATTTGATAATAGAAAAAAGAGAAAAAATTTGAAAATGAGAAACAATAAAAAAGAAATACTTTTATGAACTTTTTTAAAAAAAAAAAGATGGTTTATTAATGAAATTTATAGAGAAATCAGCACCTGGTCCGTATTACAACACCGATCCATATTTACACCTCCTCTAGTCTGCTAGGAAGAATAAGTTGGAAGGTGGACTATCAAGAGGGAAGTTTTGAAGCAATGGTACTTTTTGGAGAATTTTACATACCTATTAAATTCAAAACAAACGATAGTAACGAATATTATATCGAATTACAAACAATACCATGTTTTCGTCAATAAATACCTACTTTTGACTCATTAATTAATTTCTTTAGGAACTTGTATTAGATGACCTCTTAATAAATATTCTTGCAATTGTATTCTAAGGTAAATGTACCAGTGCCCGGCCATGTCCCAGTACCTGAACAACAATGCGAATTTTATTTATTTTTAAGCTTAATTTTTAATGTAATTAGAAACAAAAAATAGTACCATAATGCATAAGTATTTAGCAATATTAATTAAAATCATTATTATAGAAAATTGGAAATCGTTAGATAGAAATAATTATTTTGTAACACACTTCGTAAGCATAGCCGATTTCGAGAAATTTTTATGGCTTCCGTTAAGAAACGCCACTCATTTACTAAGAAAATATTGACTGCATTTCTTATTTATATATTATAATAATACATTATTATAATAGAAAATAGATTTAAATTTAGTTTAAGATGGTTAAACTTGCAAGAAAATTAATATTTTTTTAAACAAGTCTAAATGTTCGACTACTGGGACGATATAATTCAGATATCGGGACATCAGGACATGCATTTTTAGGTTGTCCGCTTACTGGGACATCTGCATGTTTTCGTATTTTCATTAATAAATACATCTATTATAATACATAAACTTTTTTTTTCAGTCTCCAATAGTATAATATTGTGTTATCTTCAACACTTCAACAACATTTTTTTATTTCATGATGGTTTTACAAATTAAATTAGGAGACAAACTTTACCGCTATTCCTTAAGCCCCTTCAGCGGCCGGGTATTGGTACATTTACCTTACTTAGTTTCTGGCTGATATTTCATTTATGAAAATAATATCATGGACACAAAACCAATAACGTAGAAAAGTATACTGCGGCACTATAGTGATACAAGTCAGTAAGTGGGCAGACGATGATTGCTATTCATCTAATCCCTGTCTTGTTTTTGTAAATTACAAAAACCTTGGCCTATCCTTGATTATAAATGCACCTTATATGTAATACTGCTGAAAGATTAAGAATAAGTATAATAAATCTTAATATATAAAGCAGAAAGCTTCTATACGTTTGTGTGTTTGTCTGTCGCCTAAAAACTTTCGAACGATAAACTCTGGAATCACGAAATGTGCCTCAACTCATTATGCCTGACCAATCCAGATGAATGTGACTGTTTGCACAAAAAATTATTTTTTTTATAAAATCAGAATCTAAATTTAGAGCGAAGCCGAGTAGTAAAGCTAATGCAACATAAATATGGATAAAGCAATAAAAATACTCTCATCGAATAAGGAGCTCTAATACGTTATTCGATAAATTTAGACGAAGGAGTATATGTATGGGAATGAGATCTCCACAGTACGGATATTTCAGGAACGCATTAAAGATTCATTCGTAATACTCCACGCTTAAGTCTTTTTGCCTGGTGCCAGAGAATTGGAGGAGCTTCGATTCAATAAAAATTGCTAAAGTCGATTTCGATCGTGCAAGACTGCCCCCTCAATCGCGAGGATATTTGCATTCGCGAGCTAACTCTGAGTTCGATATTGTTTCGAGGTCAGAATTTAAGTTTCGAATGTGGGAAAAAATTTAAACTTTGCTCGTCAAAGAAAATGCAGTTACGTCGAAGGTTTTAGTAAATATTTAGAAAAATGTGAAAAGTTCTGGGGAAAGTTAAAAACGGCGAGAGCTTAACATAAATTTAAATCTTCAGATAAAACCTAAAGCCGGGTTTACACCAAGGCGAATACGAACAAAAACACGAACAAAAACATGTTCGTCTGTTCTCGTCCCGTTTACACCGCCGCGAACACGAACAGAATACAGCGTACGAACGTTCTCGAAGATGTTTGCGTCGGTAGGAACGCAGTGGACGAACATTTCTGACGATACCTGGCGATCCGCATCCCTTGCCATTGTGGGACCGCTCGTAAACAGGCGACCCTCTAGGACCGTCCGCCGGCAGGTACTCCACAGAAATAGTATGCGTGGCAAGCTCGAATAAAATGTTTATATTTTTGGTTTTAGCATAATGAGAATATTTCCAACGTATGGATGAGATTTTTCTAAAAAAAATGAAACCAAACCCGACGCAATTCAGACAAGTTTGAGTTCTGCTTTGATATACATACATACATATATTGAGCAGAACTCAAACTTGTCTGAATTGCGTCGGGTTTGGTTTCATTTTTATTAGAAAAATCTCATCCATACGTTGGAAATATTCTCATTATGCTAAAACCAAAAATATAAACATTTTATTCGAGCTAGCCACGCATACTATTTCTGTGGAGTACCTGCCGGCGGACGGTCCTAGAGGGTCGCCTGTTTACGAGCGGTCCCACAATGGCAAGGGACAGCAAGCCCCAAGTTTCATGGATTTTGGCATCCGGAGGATTTCACGGCTATTAGTAGGGTCAAATGTTAGCGAACACTGCTATTTCGCGTTTACAACGAGACGAACAGCGTGTTAGCGACCATGTTCGCGAGAAAAGACGGAAATGTTTTTGTTCGTGTTTTTGTTCGTATTCGCCTTGGTGTAAACGCGCCTTAAGAATTCACTGGAACGTAGAACGTTATTCACTGTATGTAGAAACACCTCTGCATTTAATGCACCGTCCATCACCTGTAAATGCACACACTGTATACGCATGCAGATTTATATAACCGCCAAAAGGGAAAATAATTGCGACGAAACCAGACACCTATAATTAAATTCGGTCGGCTTGTCAAACTAAAAATCATTGACAAAGCAAACGCGCAACGCGAGCTATTTCGTTTCATTCTACGATTGTTTCGCTGAATACATTTATTATTGAAGCGTCTCTTTGTTATGAAGAGAACGGTTGCCAGCTCTATAAACAGGATATAAATTGCCCACTAAAAAATAATAGTCTTGCAAACGTTCTCTGCGATACACGAAAAAAAAACTCAGTCATGAAAGATATGAATTCCTTGCGCACAGACTTATATTCCCAGAACGGTTCGCCACTACAACCGTTTCGGCAGGATCATTCAAACTGGGATCAGCATTTGCCGCGCGGACTTTTATTCCAAAAGTAAAATCTTGCACCTGGCACAATGAAAGTGTCTCGTAAAAAAAAAAAATAACCACGTTGCACGCCTCATTGACAAGGATTTTAATTCCACACGAATATCATTTCCACTGACCTGTACCATATTTATACAGTTTCAGTTATTCGAAACGACATTTACCCGTTGTTTTCGCGAAAAAGCAAGACCGATCGGAATGAATAATATCGTCGAAAGCTCAGCGCGAACTTATATCCGCGCGCGTTCAATCAAATTACCGTCGATGAATTCGTATCGACTCTGCGACTGGCCGCTAGTCGATAAATACGACGCATCGAGAATGAAAAAGCTTTGGCGACCCGGCGAAAATAAACGATCCAGCGGCAGAGAGGGGACAAAAAAAACGCGCGCACTTGCTGGTGCGTGGATCTTTGCGAGGGTGAGCGTGGATGTTGGCGCGTTTGCACGGCCGCGCGATAGGAAGACGATTCCCTATAAATTTGCAGGGGAAGAGACTCTTTCGTATTCGCGTCGTACCTTATCTCGCGATGCGGATACCAACGAGCCGTGCTTCGTGTTCGAGCCCGAACGCCTTATCTCGATCGCAAGATTCGACTGGAAGGGTTTGTACATACGGATGACGTGTGGGTGGCTCATATCGAGTCTATGCAAAGTTATGCCGTCACGTCGCCCGCGACGTGAGAACGCCGCCTCTCGGTTTCCGATGCTCGCCGCGAGGAAAAGTCCACGGAAGTCGGTGTAACGATAAATCTCTCCGCGAGGGAGAGAGAAAGAGAGGCACTGCGTTCAAAGGCAATTTGCTCCAAGCTTCGATAAACAAGAATTCGAACGCATCGCGACAGGGGTAGGTGGAAGGTGTTTGCGAGAGTGACGCCGCGCCGGCCGCCTTCCGAAGAGAAACTTATACCGAAACGTGCGGCGTATAGGGGCTTAACTAATGCATTGGTAAGTATTTGGGGATAAGGGAAATCGGTATCGCGTGGATCATAGGTGAATCGATTCTTATAAAGTGATCGATGGAATTCTTTATAAAATGGTAGAGAATATTCTTCCAATAAATGATCCTACTTAGATTCTTTAATGTGAAAAGAGAGGATTATATATATATTAATTTTTTAAACTAACGCCTTTCTATGGTGCTGATAAGTATCAGCTATTATCTGTCTTCCTGGGAGAGTCTTTTTGTTGCAATGAATCTGAGGATATTGTATTCTAAATAATTACTGTGCCTTTCTAACAAGGGCGCAAGCTGCTACTCTCATTACATAATGAAGCTAACTGAATTGTTAATTATCACCAGCTCCCTAGCCTATACCCCATCCCTAGCTTGAGTTACTCTTATTTTTCTTTCCACCCCCTTCTTTCATTTCTCCTTTCTTTCCAACCCACCAGCTTGTCTACCGATTTCGCTGCTTCAGGCACTTTTCAAAGCGCTAAATGGCAACCAAGCTGGAAACTTAGCGGTCCCGATGAGGTACCCTTTACATTCTGCAGACAAAACTTTGAAGGAAATAAGGGAGAAGAAATAAAGGAGAAAGGGCCGAGGTGATCTCAATTGCTAACGAAGTTTCATGCACGCGGCAACTCTAATTTTTAATTGTAAATTCGTGGAAGAATCGAGGGGTATAAATACACAAATCTTTCCAGATTGTTATATACGATCAGTAAATCAATTTTCGAAAAGAACACAATATACAGTACGATGATTCATGTAGTACGAACATAGCACGAAAGGTTAATGAAAATTCAATATTCAAAATTCCTTTGTTACATTTAATTCATCATGTTCACCGTGACAATTTTTACAGAATTATTTGGCATGCGTTCCAACGATTTATATAACCTTAGTGGCTTTGAACTTCTCAGAAATACATTGCCATGGGACCTGAATTTTTCTAACCAAAATAATTCCACTAAAAATTCTACGCAACCAAGAAATAATGAAATTCAAATACTTTAAACTAAATTACGGTAGGTACAATTGTTAACCGAGAAATATAGCTACGCGACTAAACCCGACGTGAGTGAATGAAGAACAGGGTAATAACACAAGACACTCACCAAAGTAAACCGGGAAGTAAGCAAAACGGACGGAAGCATGATGTCGGAGGATCGGCACACGTCTTCCAGAAGGGCAGCGGCAACGCCACAAAACAGCCGCAGGCGGATCCTTGCGCGGCAAGCTGAATCCACCCCGCAAGGAATATCTGGATTTCCCTCCTCCCTCTCGATTTTCTTCCTTCGCCCGGGTTCTTCGTTAGCGGTTTCGAGGGTAAAGTACCGTGGAGTTAGCTAATTGGTTGAACGCCCCGGGCGGCTACTCCCGGTATCCATGAGATATCCCGAACCTTTCGGCCTCCCGCCATATTTCCTCCGCTCGAACCTTTACTCCCGTCCCGTATCTATATCTTGGCATCTGGAACGACGTAAGGAAGAAGGTGGTGTAACTATATACTTTCTTCGAGAGATTACGAAATCGCGTTCTCAGTGTTCGAAGGGAGAAGCCCGCTGGTGGCGGCGGCACGGGTGGGCAAGGGGTGGTAGGGTAGAAAGGAAACGGTTCGAGGACATTCCCGTCGAGTTTATCGTGAAAGTTTTCGCCAGTTGTCCGAGGATAAGGACAAAATCCGGAGATCCCGCCCGGCGACAATGAGGACTTCTCTGGACGATATCCTACGATCGTAATATAGTGCCGCCGCGCCGATCCAAACGACGGGGATGGCCGACGAGATACCGTATTCGCTGTTTGTTAGTCTCAGCCTTTACACCGGGTTAGACTTTACGCGGTTGTCGGGGATAAGACGCGCGCGGCAACTAAGTTACAGATCATTTTGATACCGTTAATGAGACACGGGGCTTTGAACCTGACCTTTGTCTATCGCGAACAGGCCACAGCCATGGCATCACTGATTCTTAACCGACCCAAACATGAGGAAGAAAAGAGGACACGTGCTTCAGCCTTTGTGCTCTTGCGCAGTGTTTACAACTTTGTCCGGCATGAGCGTTTTAGTAAATCACAAGTGTGCCTTGATTATTTGAATTCAATTGAAGTAAAATTGTAATTAGGAAAGGGTGGCTCCAGGAAGAGACTCGAATAACATGAAAAATTATTACACGTTTCAAACGTTGAATACCTTTGCAAATATTGCGCATTCGCGCAAACGCTCTTACACCTGTCCTTTTATTTTTTATTTTCATCCGGGATTCATAAAAAGAAAAGTCACAATTACAGAATATGCGATTTACCTATGTACGGTTTCACGGTAGGTACTTAAAATTTTACGACAACCGATTTTTAATAAAGGAATACATTAAACCGCGCCAATTGAGCGTATAATGTTGACTTCATTGAATATAATCGAAAAGATAAACGTGCAGGTTAAAGGGGGAGGGCACGGACGTGCCCCGAAGTGTTTGTGGAATTGGCTAACTGCACAAGAAGGGAGCTTAAAAATGAAAGATATGCCGGAAGGTATTCACATAAACAGTGAACCGCGCGACGCATTCGTATAATAGTATAATTTACTTAGTAATTGCGTGTCGGTAGGGAATGAAATCGAAAAACACAATACGTGGTTCACTTTGCGATAAAACGGGAGGGGGCGGCATAAATTCCGAAGCCACGCGAGATTGCAATAAACAATCTGTACGCTACCACGATAAAGTACTTGTTAATACGTTTAAACGATTTTACTAATTTGTATCGAGCTCGCTGCAGCAAACTACAAAAGCGGCTTTTGTTGTGTTTTCATAAAGGGTCATTGATACGCTTATCGCGTAAAATGATTGCATATTAATTGCCATTCGAAAGGGTCAGGAGATATTTGTAAACCACATATGAATATTCGCCTATCCTTTTTCATTTCAACAAATCCACTTGCTATACGATTTTCACGGAGATTACGATTACTTTCGCAAGCGCAACAATTATTAATTTCAAATGAATTATTCTGCTAATTATTCCAGTTCTTGCGGCGATTTATTTTTTCAATGCAATTGCAATTTTAAGAGTCATACGTAGGAATAAGAACATGCAACAGACGTACACGCAAACGTTTATGCGTTACCGTTTTGGTGACGGTAAAACATAAGCCGAAATATATGAGAAAGATAATGATACGTATATGCAGATTGTCTCCCATTGATATAGCAATTACAGCAATCTAACAGAATGTTTTGGATACACAAATTAAGGGAACTTCTGCATTTTAGAATGATCTAAACTTTATTAATCGCGCGTAATAAAAACGTGTAAAACATTGATTTCCAGTAATTCCTGTGAGGGCGCTACCTAACAGTCAACTTTTCGCTATGTTATCGACGGTTCATAATATAGGAAATATGGTAACTTGAAATGTTTAAATAAATCGTTCTTACCCTTCCCTGTATATGAAATCACAGAGGAGGTATAGGATCAACGACGAAGTATAGGATAGACCCATCACCTTACGAATGTTCGTGTCACCATCGACGAAGTATAGAATAGACCTATCACCTTATGGGACTTGGTGTCACCACCCTAACTGTGTTACCGACCCATAACTCGAGGACTGAATCTGGCGGCCTCTGTTCATGAACAGCGTCCAACTCCGGAACTACTCTGAAATGTGTTGAAATGCTGAAAGGTGGGTGCGTGCTTGTATACGTGTGACTTGTTTAGCTTGTTTAGAGTGACAGTTTGACATAGAGGGCAGGCTTTCTTTACGCTATGCTTTGGCTCGGTTTGTCAACGACACACGTGGACTCACGTGGATTTTTCTCCGAAAATCTATTTCGGTGATCTGGAGACTATATGCGTCGAAATATGGCTCTTCTTGAAAGCTTATATACAAACTATAAATTGCAAGATGACATTGATTGTTAGTACTTTACGTGTAGTGGAACACTTAACTAACATTTTCGCGTGTCGTACGTCGAAAAGTATTAAAAATTGACGCTGTTACTGACATTCCCGCAAGTTTCTAATGCACTGTTTAATCATCCTAGTGAAGTAATTATAATTGGATTCTATTTGCCGCGAGTATTAGTTTACCGCCGACATTGACATTTACAGTAAACTCTAATTCTTAAAAGCCTCGCAGAAAGTTGCATGATGCACGAGTGTCGTGGGGTGCATAGATGCAACTGAAAATCGAGTTACTTTTGAAATCCGCATTGCGAAATAAAGTTTTGTCTAGGGTAGAAGCCCCAATCACTGACACATTAAGGACTGACTCTAATATTATTACATAGTATCTGTATTTATTGACTAAAAGTATAAGTTTTTTATTTTTTTTTATTATGGTTTAATATGTTTACTTCATGAAAAACATTTTGTGGGTCTTAGAATTTCTATTTTTATATATAAATTCATTAATCTAAAAAACATATTTCTAGATCTATTACTGACACCTCTAAAACATGTGTGACTGAATTACTGACACCCCAATTACTGCCAGCTAACCTAATACTGTTTATTACTCATTTTACGGTTATGTCGTCTCATGTACATGAGCAACTACTGCTATGACAGTAATACCAAAATACTTGAAACGCTTGTACCAATCACTATCACCCATATATTAATTAAAAAGGCTTAATTAATCGTTATATTACGATCGTTGTGACTTTCTATGATACTTCTATTGTACTAAAAAATTATTGTTTATTATGTAAATAATTTAAATATAGTAATTATAGCCCTTTCTTTAGTGCCCTGTTTTCTCTTTAACTAGTAAGGAAGTAGCCATTTCCACTGTTGTCATCAAATTAAAATTTTGTATCGTCTTATAGAAATTAATGAAAAAGAAATATTAAGTGGTGCATTTTCTAGCGTATAGATTATAGGATGAATTACATAATTCTTTTTGTGTATGACTTTACAACGTTTATTTATTCGTTATTTTCAGTAAAATAGGTTAAGGTGGCAGTAATTGGGTAGGTGTCAGTAATTGGGGTTCTACCCTAGCCCTGAGAAATTCATCGGTTCAGTGAAGTGTGTGCATGTCACAGTACATATTATTTCGTGATTTCTCAATTCGAGCATCAATTTCATCAATTACTGGACCATGTGGGAGGCCTTTTGTTGAGATGTAATTATTTTATGGGATGTTAAATGTGTAAGCTAACCGCGCTTTTGGTTGTGATTGGTCGGTTGTGTGCCTTTGCGTGTGATTGGTGCATAAAGTATGCTGGAAATGTGTGAGAATGACGCACACTCTCTTTGTCCTTCTCAGTTTTTTTGTAATGAGAGTCGGTCGTAAAAGAGATTTCCGTTTGGGTTACGAAGGGCGTTTTGTTAAGGTTTAAATATTGTTGTAAGACTCTAAGACAGAGTGTGTCGGGTGACAAATTCACACAAAAGTATTCTACCTTTGAGTTATCCTTTTATAGTTTATATTTGTAGTCAAATAAATAGATATTTCATACACACAAAGCTTGTAAGGTTATATTCGTCAGTTACGCAATTAATATCACCTTTTAACAGAATTCCACTGAGATATACCCAGGGACGTAACTAGGGGGGGGGGGGGCAGCGGGTGTTTGTGCCCCGGGCGCCGATTTGCGGGGGGCGCCAAACGAAGTGTATATCAGCGCCGTCGAAAACGTTGCTCGTGAGCATTATAAGGTGACCCTTCTTTATACGTCTTGAGTTTTTCTTCGTATTTCTTTGCTCTGACCTCCTGAAATGGTTCCACTTCGTAAGAAAATAATCCTTGAAAAAGTTTATTGCAATCGGTCACCAGGCCTTAAAGTTTAGAATTCATCAATGGTGTGGATTTAAAGAAATTCTCAAAAATGGTAAGCCCTATCGAAGTTTTGTTCAAATAATATTAAAAGAGCATTCAATTTTCTACAATTACTGTATATTTGATTTTTTCGTGCTTCCAACCATTATTTACACAATAGCGTTTGAATATACGTCTAATGGTATAATACTATTTATTTATTTATTACAATATTATTTTTCGTCATTAAAATATGCTATAGTAAAGAGTATATGCTACTGATTCAATCCCGCACCTCATGTACGGTGTATCTCTTACAATTAGTATGTTGGCAAGACATAATTTTGGAAAGGCTACATCAATGGCTTTATTCAAATTTATATATTACGTTATTTCATTAGGAATAAAGGAGATACACATTTTATGGAAAAGTAATTAAAATTGATCTATTTAAAGTTTATTTATCTGTTATCAAACAGCAAACAAATTAGGGTACCTGCAATATGTTTGGAACCAGTTAATAAACACATTTATTATACCTTTTTTATGTAAAGTGTGGACTCAACCTCCTAAGGTGGACAATACAAGGTGGTAAAATGTGGGGGGGGGGGGGGCAAACAGAATCCTTGCCCCGGGGCGCTTACAACCTAGTTTCATCCCTGGATATACCCCTTACCTAGGGTGCGTTCCGTTATTCACTGCAAGCACTGGCAGTGCATAGTATATGTCACGTACCCTATGCACTGCCAGTACTTGCAGTGACTAACGGAACGCACCCCTAGAAGACTTTTTCAGAAACTGAAGGACGTTTAAAAACAAGAAGTGCTTTTGTAATCGTGTGCAATGCGATTGTAGAGTCAGTGCCTGTGCCTGCGAAAAAGTGTTTCATAGAGTACCGTGGCTCTTCGTGTTAGTGATGTGAACGCGAACGCCCATAAGGTGATAGGTCTATCGCTCTATCCTAAAAGTAAAAAAATCACAAAAAATAAAAGATAATAATATAAATCACAAAAAATAGAAGAAAATATATAATATCAAAAAAAATAAAAGATAATAATATAAATCCCCCAAAAAATAGAAGAAAATATACAATATAAAAAATATGTGAAATCAAAATGAGCTGCAAGTACATAAAGGTGCTTTCCAACTGCCCTTAAGATGACACAACTACATAGACACAGCTAAAATGCTGTGTGCATACATTCCATTACTCATATCGCGGACATTTTAATTAACCCATCAAAAAGAATCCCAATTAAAAACATTGTCGTAAATTAATTAATATACAAAATTGCGCCTATTATAACAATGGCTACTTATACAAAAAAATGTATTAAATAATATTAAGCAGATATATTTTTATTCAAATAAATATTTTAATACGAATAAATATTTTATTTTATTCAAAATACTTGGCGCTGCTCACCGAATTGGTGTTGCTAAACTGAATACATATGTATAAATTGTGTGGGAATGCGAAGACTGTTCGTTTGATAAAGTATGTTTGGACCAGAGCGATTGGGATCGAGAGCGGATGTTTATGGTAGAGTATCGAATGCGTCAGGGGTGTGAGGTTTGAATGGTTTCGTAGAATGCACGTGGAGAGTTTTGGTGACTGAGGCGAGTGTTAAGAGTGTGTGTAAGTGTGAATCTCGGGGAGCGCAAGATAAGCATGAATGAAGGCAGTCCTGCAGAGTCCGTCGAACGAGAGGCATCGTTGCCTGATCATATTCTTTTAATAAATACTTATCTTTACTTTTCCACGAGTGTACCATTTACTCCTGCCTTGCTCACCTAACATCCCTACAATTGCATTAATCTTTTTCTTTCTTGTGCGTGCGTTCGTGAATGTGTGTATGTGTGCGTGTGCATATGCTACGTATGATATTACAGTTAAATATATATATGTAGAATAAATCTGACTGCATTTGTAATATGTATATGTTTATGTATTTTAGATTGTAAGGGAGTTATTGTAAATTATTAATTAATACTAAGACAATTGATATTTTTTCGGTTTCGCAGCGCCAAGTATTTTGAATAAAATAAAATATTTATTCGTATTAAAATATTTATTTGAATAAAAATATATCTGCTTAATATTATTTAATACATTTTTTTGTATAAGTAGCCATTGTTATAATAGGCGCAATTTTCTATATTAATTTTGTAAAGCTAATAATTAATTTACGACAATGTTTTTAATTGGGATTCTTTTTGATGGGTTAATTAAAATGTCCGCGATATGAGTAATGGAATGTATGCACACAGCATTTTAGCTGTGTCTATGTAGTTGTGTCATCTTAAGGGCAGTTGGAAAGCACCTTTATGTACTTGCAGCTCATTTTGATTTCACATATTTTTTTATATTGTATATTTTCTTCTATTTTTTGGGGGATTTATATTATTATCTTTTATTTTTTTTTGATATTATATATTTTCTTCTATTTTTTGTGATTTATATTATTATCTTTTATTTTTTGTGATTTTTTTACTTTTTGAAAGTTTTTTATGGGGATCTCACTTCTTTTTACAAAGATAATTCATATTTTCTTCTATTTTTTTGTGATTTATATTATTATCTTTTTTTTGTGATATTTTTACTTTTTGAAAGTTTTTTATGGGGATCTCACTTCTTTTTACAAAGATAATTCATATTTTCTTCTATTTTTTTGTGATTTATATTATTATCTTTTTTTTTGTGATTTTTTTACTTTTTGAAAGTTTTTTATGGGGATCTCACTTCTTTTTACAAAGATAATTCATGTACTTGGCGTAATTTTTTTACTTTTTGAAAGTTTTTTTTATGGGGATCTCACTTCTTTTTACAAAGATAATTCATGTACTTGGCGTGATTTTTTTACTTTTTGAAATTTGAAATGTCAGGAGCTTTTACACTAAATAGGAGACTGAATTATAGTCTCAATTAACAAGGTAAGTCGCCAAAATTTTTTTAATAGATTTCTTATGTAGAGTCGCAGACTTGGAAGTTGTCCGGAAGTTGTTCTGAAAACCTCAGAATCTATTGTTCTGGTTTTCTTTTTTATAATTTTATCCTTATTGCAGTGCATGCATAGATCGGACGTATCGGGTAACTAATGGCGCGTGTCTTTGATTGTAGCGCTGTTTGAATTTTTTTTCTGGAATTTTTTAGCTACTCAACGCTACGCCTATACCGGCTTCCGTTAAAATGTCATTTTTTGGAACGATGAGCCATTATTGTGGCCTTTACACGCAGGTGGCGAAAAATCTCTCCGTACAGGGGTATAGCGCCGCGGTCAACTCTGTCGTAGTTAAAATTTTTGAAATTTAGACGGGTACGGGACCATTGTTTTCAAACCTCATTACAGTAATCTGGGGTGCGAGTGGTAAACCGATCATAAAAGCGGAGCGCGCGGCTCGCTTACCTGGACCGAGAAATTCCGCACAGCTCTTTGCGACGTTAATTTGAAAAAGACCATCCCAAAATTTTCGATGCTCGGGCATCACCGCTGCCCAGCGGTCGCTGACAACCCTCCGCACGCCGGGCCGGTGTATGGTTGTAGTAGAATGCGTCCGTGAGGCGGTGTTGCCATTTTCGTCTGTTCGCGCGCGCGTAGGTTGCAGTTTTAAGTTTTAACGGATGACCCTGTACATGGGAGCTCTGCAGTGATACTAATCTTAGATAAAAAAAAATTGTGTAGACAAAAATGTTATTTACATGTCTATTCCTAATAAAATTATTACTACATATTTTGTTTTGGAATTCAATTAGGCAAAACGTATGTTTAATGCAGCTAGAAACACAATAATTTCATTAAAAGTAGTGTAAAATATGTAAGTGAAATGCGGCAACGTCGCTTTGCGTCCATCTTTTTTTCTCTTTCTATCTCACATTTCTGGCGTCCTTTCGCGCGTTTGTACCCGTTCGTAACAAATTATTAAATACATGTTTACAGCTTGGTAGTGTTTTTACCAATTTTTGCTGTATGCTTTGTACAAGTATACATTGTACAGATGACTACCCGGCATACAGCGTTGCCACGTTTCAAACAGTTCCTTCAAGCAGTCCCAAAAATACAAGCACATTGCTGTCTATTTATTCAATTATCTAATAAACCAGACGGTACATGACCGATATTTTTTTTTTTTTTGAATTTCATAGGAATACATAAGCTTTTCATTGCAACATTCTTTACGACTTTCTCACTATTTTCAAGGACCCTGTGTAACATTTTATAGAAATTTTATCGCTTCTCCCATAAGAGCCTGTGTATAAGAGCGCAACTTTGACTTCAATTTTCTCAAAAACCGTGCGGTCAATCGAGTTTAAATTTTTACACAATGCGGACTACACTTTGAACATTGGATTAAAACACTTTTCAAAGATTTCTCACTATTTTGTCTCCGGTATCGAACCTCCTTAAGTGAACGCGGCGGCCGATTTTCAGAAGCAACCCCTCCTTTCTCCCGCCGCGCGTCTTGGCCCCCGCGGCGGCCTAAGTGCTTGGAGCGCCTCAGGCCCGCACCATATGAACCGCGCGTGGCGCGTTGACAAAACAAAAACGCATCGACAATCGTGCTCTCTGGGCCGATGAGGAAACCTATTGATACAATGTCGCCCTAATACGCCACGCGCGGTTCACGTGGAACGGGCCTGAGGCGCTCCAAGCTGCTGGGCCGCCGCGGGGGCCAAGACGCGCGGCGGGAGAAAGGATGCGTTGCTTCTGAAAATCGGCCGCCGCGTTCACTTAATTCCAAAGCCTGTTATAGGTTAAGATTATTTTATATCGAATAAGGGTTATAGCGTTTTTGCATGAAATATTTAGACAAGTTTAGTTAAGGTGTTCAATTACTCCTGGATATTAGCTATGCGTTGCATTATAATCGATTTAATATTGCCTAGTAATAGAATAATGATATCTTACTACCAGGGTTGCCAGATCACGCCTGATCGTGTGCCGGAGATTTCAATTTCGTGGAGTGGAGTGGGGTGGGGTGGAGTGTTGGGGGGGGGGGGGGTGAGAGCAAATAAGGGCCAATAGAAAAACAGGCATCATTATCGGCCGATTTCTTCACCTCCGGTAATCTTCGGATTAGAGTTATGTTCCACATGTAGAAGACGGAAAAAGGAAAGCGGCGCTCTGCCGGGACTCGAACCCGGGCCTTCCGCGTGCTGGCCAGCCGCCTAACCGATTCCCCCACTTGCGGCTTCCCCGAGGGCTCGCCCGTCCGTCTCCTAACCTATGAACTCCTACACACATAACTGACACATGCCTATTTCTTCACCTTTAGTCAAGCGTGATCTGCCAGTTAATCTCCAAGTCAATTTTACCGGAGGTTCGGGCACCGATTAACTGCCAGAAGTGGCAGTTAACTCGTGTTTCCAGTAGTGGGGGAAATATGAAATGTGAAACACAAAACAGAATTATGCTTGTAGACTGTTCTGAACGCTCTTGTATATGATTTTACTTTTATGGCAGAAAGCGCTTGTATTTTGAAAAAATGAATAGGTTCCTAAAATATTAACATTTTCGAGCATGTGGAAGATGAGGAAGATGAAGAAATATTTAATAGAATAAATAATAGACGGTATTATTTATTTATTTTCGATAATGTGTCGATATTCCATCACGAGTGGGGGAAATATCAGTAGCTCCTTTTCATATTCCGTGAAATTCGCACACCTTTTATTCATTTTTTCCTGTAGGTATATGAAAAACAAAAAACGCATATTGAATAAATTTACTACAAAATGCTGATTTATCCTATCATTCTTTACTTTCTAATAATAATTCATAGCGACATTTAACTATAATTATAATACTTCATGCCTCAAATAAATAAATTGTTGAGGCACAGACGGCGCGGTGGCGAGACCGCCATAACTCACGATCACTTTTACACCATGAAGTTGTGGTTTTACCGTTTTTGCGGCGTTGCCGCGTCAAACCTTTCAGTCACTTAACCATAAGCGCGAAGAAACACGTGCGACAGTTAACTACCACCTAGCATCAAACTGGCGATTGACTGATCGGGACTTTAGTCGGAGGTGAAGAAATATAATAGTGACTTATTATAAAGGAGTAATCATAATAATAGTAATAAAAGTATTATGAATATTTATTCGAATTCATTACAGATTTTAATAGTTTTTTATTTTTTGAAATGCGTTAAAAAAATGTTTGACAATTATATTTCAAATTGGATTTAAATTATAAGTTCTGCTTTCACTAAATCGACATTCATTCTGTTCCTGTTATCTGTCCAGGTCTGATACATAAGAGGAAAGATTCTTTCGACATTGGCCGAACTGACAGACATAGAGAGAATTGGTTGCACTATTTTAAATAAAAAACGCTAATTCCGATAGATGGTATGCTGCAACATACTCTCTCTTCTGCCGGAGATTTTTATTGTGCCTGCCTGAAGCCGGAGACAACGGTTTAAAACCTGAAACTCCGGCTGAATGCCGGAGAGCTGGCAATCCTGCTTACTACTGTAAAATGTTGTGATGTAACTATCATTCTTCAACTCGTGCTTCCTGCGGGACAATGGGTGGACTGAGTAGCTCGTTTACCGTGGAGCTGACACGGGAAGAGGAGGCGTAGTTATAATCATTCATGTAAAGTACTTATTCATTCAATTTTGCATACCTACTTAAGTTAGTATTGATGTATTGTTTTCTTTTTGAAAAGTTGTTTCCAATGGAAACACCTTTTGTATATGGAGGGAGGTGTTGCGGTTTCCGTTGGTATAAATATGTGTGACTGCGTGAAGTTAGCTATAAAACATAGGAATATCGAGGCTAGATGTAGAGCGTAATTCAAAATCCTTTTGTATTGAAAGATAGATATATTGCATGTGGATTCGAGACGAACGGCACATCTGGAGGGTTTAAGGTAAAGGCCAAATAGAAGTTGATGGAAGAGAGTTTAGCTTTAGGTGCGAACAATGGGTAGCGTTATTTTCCCTTGCACATCTGCTTGTCAAACCTCGCTGGAGCGGACAACCGTTAGTCTCGTAAAACCACTTAAAATTCTGTCCTCGCTTCCAATAATTGCCGGTGTCTTGTAAGGGTAAAAAACTCCGACCGGAAAAGGCCGAAAGTCATAAATTCATAAACTTCGTTCGGGCGACGTCTTCTTGACCCTGAGGGTTGCGCCTACCTACCTTGTTAGATGTGTATGTAATGTAAGTAGCCTATGTAAGCTACATATGTACTCGGAAAGCGCGCCTCGACCACCAGCCGAGAGTGGAGGGAAGCGCGAAGGAAGGGCCAAGCAGTGTTCACGGGAAAGGGCCTGATAGCTGTGAGCTACCCTCTGTTGCGCATGCCCGCGACGAGCTGTGACGTCAAACCAATCAACGCCAAGCTGGTAAACGAAGCCAGCCACTGGCGTCGATTCGGTTCGTTTACCAGCTTGGTGTTGATTGGTTTGACGTCACAGCTCGTCGCGGGCATGCGCAACAGAGGGTAGCTCACAGCTATCAGGCCCTTTCCCGTGAACACTGGGTACTACGCAGGGAATTTCCTGTGAACACTGCCTATATAAGCTGAGAGAACTAGAAGGACGCTCTTAGCTAGGGAAGGGCGATTCCGTTCAAAAGAATCGATACTTAAGAATCGATTCGCAAGAAACATCGATGCTTAAGAATCGATTATTTCCAAAAAGAATCGAAGAATCGAAGAATCGATGAAAGGTTAGGTTTTTATTTACTCCCATTACATCTTAGAGCATATACTATGGAGGTCTCATTGAAAGCTTGAAACTGTCGCCAACATGGTGCGAGAGAGAAGTATATGTCCTGATCGACCGCAATGCGCATGCACCGATATCGCCGGCAACGATCCGCGGTTACTATGAATATCGTTGTTTACGCTCGTACGTACCTTTTGAAAAACGGTTATAGGTATCCAGTTGAAATTAAAAAATGCCATGCCGATATTGCTTGTTATGCGGTAACCGAGATAAATCGGCTTCCTATTACTCGTAAGTAAATATATTCGTTTCGGAAAATAAATAAATGATGAAAGCATACACCGCGTATCACTTCAAACCATACCGCGTGCAGCCAATTTCACGATAACGGCGCATGCGCATTGCGGTCGATCAGGACATATACTTCTCTCGCTCGCAAGATGTACTTCTCTCGCTCGCGTGATGTACAGTGGGTCCAGGGACAGTGTGGCTAATGTGTTCCTTTCCGCTGATTGGTGCCGCCATTTTCAGGCAACTTCCGGCAGCTCTTATGTATAGATCAGTATACATATACATACATATACTTACACATTGTCAAATTGGCTACTCCCAATTTTGACAGCTTACAGTCAGGTTATAACCTGACGAGTGTCAAATATGGTAAGCTGTCAAAAATTGAGATGCCACGTGTATCTACATATTTTTTAATAAATTATTGAATATAATTACTATGTAATATACTATGATTAATAATGTATTCGAACTAGAAGTCATACATTTATTTTTTATATTTTATACTTTATATTTTAAGTAGTTTTTAATAATTATAAACTATATAATTATATATTCATATATAATTTTTATATAATATATAATTTATATATAATTAGAAACTGATATAAACTATAAAATATTTATCTAAGTTTTCATTAATAAAATTAAATATTAAGTTTATACATACACGTCACTATATAAGACATGATTCCACGCTTTTCAAATATCGCGCGCGCTTGACCTGGCTGGAACTGAAAATGGCGGCTTCCGGCTCATTGGCCACACTGTCCCTGGACCCACTGTAGCGTGATGTTGCCGACAGTTTCGAGGCAGTCACTCTAAGGCAATGATACCTCCATGTATATATGCTCTAAGTCCGTTCCCTCGTGGAAAAAATGTTAATTTTTTCTCGATTCTTGGTTAGAAAAGAATCGAGTTATCGAGAATCGATTCCTAGAATAATCGGTAAAATAATCGATTCTTCAGAAAGAGAATCGATCGATTCTAAAAGAATCGAGTAGAATCGCCCTTCCCTACTCTTAGCTCGCCCGCGACCTGTGTAGCGTACGGACGTGTTTTTCTCTTCACTTGCGAAGCAACAGTGTTTCTTCTAGTGTGATATTTTGGCTATTTCATACGTCAGTCTCACCCGCTCTTGTACCAAGAGTGCCTGTGCTACTCTGGACTGTGTAATACAGGGCGCCTCCTCACCGGGGCAAAATTAAGGACCCGTTGACCGTTCCCGCCACAAATATCGAGGGAAGATCTATTATAAATCATTCCAACAACGTGGCTCATGCCACGGCCACTGATATCCCCAAGGATGTTCCTGGGACAAATTTAGAAGCCCTTAGTGCAGCTAAAATGGTAAGTACATCAATTTTCACGGTACCAAATAAATCTTCGATTATGCTTTCTGGCAAAAGACGCGCGGATGCTCCTCTCGGAGATCAGCTATGCCCTTCCTCTTCTGAAAATTCAGATCTGTCCCCTAAGGACAAAAACACGCATGAGAAACCCAGTGCCGAGGGCCACCTTGGGAAGAAAAAAGCAAAAAGTGAAAAGAGCCGAAGGAAACTTTCGAAGCCCTATTCCTCCTCTGCTCCACGCAAGCATAGCCCGATTCGGGTATCTATTTCTTCCATTCAAATACATCAGGCTTCGTAATTAAATGAACGCGGCGGCCGATTTTCAGAAGCAACGCATCCTTTCTCCCGCCGCGCGTCTTGGCCCCCGCGGCGGCCCAGCAGCTTGGAGCGCCTCAGGCCCGTTCCACGTGAACTGCGCGTGGCGTATTAGGGCGACATTGTATCAATAGGTTTCCTCATCGGCCCAGAGAGCGCGATTGTCGATGCGTTTTTGTTTTGTCAACGCGCCACGCGCGGTTCATATGGTACGGGCCTGAGGCGCTCCAAGCACTTAGGCCGCCGCGGGGGCCAAGACGCGCGGCGGGAGAAAGGAGGCGTTGCTTCTGAAAATCGGCCGCCGCGTTCACTTAATTCCGAAGCCTGAAATACATGATGGAGAAAACATGGAAACCGAGGTAACTCCAAACGTTTCCATTTCAAACAGATTTACCGTTCTTGCCGCGTTCAAAACACAAACGACCTCCTTACTATGCCTAACGGGACGGGGAAAAAAATCTCGCTGGAAGTAAAAAACCAGACTTCAAATCCCGCAATGCCTCCTTCTCAACAACCTCCTCCAGGGTCACCCACGGGAAATGTTAAAAAACCTAGAAATGTTACCCCCCCCCCCCCCTATTATACATTTCGAATTTCTCTTACAATATCGCAAAGTTCGAGCGAGAACTCGCGGCTGACTTCGGGAAAACCTTTACCATTAAGTACCTGGGAAGCACCGAGGACGTGGATTCGTTAAAAAAATTCAAAGCAGCGTTAAGTGAAGGAAATATTCCTTACATCACCTTTACCCTAAATTCCGAGCGCGGCCTCGTGATGGTCCTTAAGGGCCTCCCCGACACCCCTCATGGGGAGGTCCTCGAAGAGATCAGAAGCAAGGGACTCTATCCTACATCATGCTCGCCCCTGGCTGGAAATTTGCTTAACAAGCAGTCATATTTCCAGATGTACAGGGTCAATTTTCCCCTTGGCACTTCCCCGGGAGAAGTAACCAAAATCAACGCGCTTTTTAGAACGTGCATTTACTGGGAAAAATTTTATTAAAAAAAAAATCACACAGTGTTTTCGCTGCCAGGCGTTTGGTCATTCAGCAACAAACTGTTGCCTTCCGCCAAAGTGTGTAAAATGCGCGGGACCGCATCACTCGTCAGACTGCCAAAAGTCAAAGGAATTGCCTCCAAAATGTGCAAACTGCTCGGGCGCACATACTGCTAATTACAGCCAATGCACGGCCCTCCATAAATACATAAGTAGGCGTACAAAGCCTGCCAAATCCGCAAAAGAAGGGGCCCTCAAACCTACTATGTAGAAATTCCACAAACTACCTACCGACCGGGGCTACCCCCCCCCCCCCCTCCCTCAGACCTCTCCGGCTTCCTACGTGGTTCCACCACTGATATACATATAACACTGGATGCGGCATCGCCTCATACAGCGTTTGAAACCACAAAGGGGGCAGCCATGTGTAAGGTATTAAAGTAGTTGTTTGTCAGGATGTTAGGTTGGATTCTTCCAGATTTATTCGACAATCGCGTTTTCGCGAAATACGCAGTTTGTAATAAGTCACAAATATCGGATAACACGTACGCCTTCACGTAACGAAAGATTTAAGCACGGTGGAGCACTTGCTCCCGAGTACATAAATTGACACGCACTTCGTGATTTATGATGCCTCGATTGGCTAAAATAATGATGGGATAATACGGCAGATTAACGGAATCTCGATATCCACTATTTTTAGACGCAATTGCAATGCTCACACTAAAATCTCTCACAGTATATTAAAGTTCGCACGTGGTTGCTAGCTCAACGTTCGTAAGCAGCATCTGTACGTACCGCCTCGTGACTCCAGACGCTCTCTCTTAACATCGAAGCCTATAGATGAGCGCACCTCACATCTAATTACCTCCTTTCGCGCGCCATCTATTGCGCGAATCTTACAGTTTCGGCCAACCTGACACTGTTGTTCGACCCCGAACAACCATACAATTTCAAAAATAAAACGCTTTACAATCCTTCAAATAGCTTTGAAATCTAACAAAATATACATATTCTTTCTATAAAATTATTTCAAAAATCAAACTAAAAAATTATTTTTTCACAATTACTGTTCTTAACTTAACTATATACAATGTAAATTAAAGTTTATTCGCTTAAATTTTGTGGTTGGGATTGCGACTCATCATCGGTTTCCTTATTTACATTATCATCTGTCCCTCCCGCGTTTGCGTCATTTTCTGATGCAGTATCTTTAATTCGAATCCAAGGCTTTATTTTATCTGCAGACAGAATTGTATTATACGGTTTCGACGATACGTTATATCCCGGTATGTCCGTAATCACAAAGCGATTTTTCTTTAAGATTGCTTTTACCTGGTACGGTCCTTTGTATTTTGGCTCTAATTTTGTATTTGTGCCTACTTTGTGTTGTAACTTTTTTACTAAAACAAAATCTCCTACCTTGTATTTCGTAATCTTTTTATGTCTTTTATCAAATTGTACTTTATTATATTCTTGTAATCTACGGTTGACGTCTTGTGCTGACAGTTGAGTGTTTATTCTTTGCTGAGAGTGACCCTATGCTCCTTGGGTTCTGAGCATCTTCCTCTTCCATCGTTCGGTCATCCAAAGTTGTCGGACCTGTGATCGTTATTGATTCCGGCCATCCATTTCTTTCAAAATGGTCGGTCAAACGGTCAAACAATACCACTCGCGCACCTTTAATATCTAGGTTGTGTTGTCTACCTAGCTCACGTAAGCCTTCAATGTTCAATTGTTCTAGTTGCACGCGGTTCATGACGACCTTTTCTTCTCGAACGTTCGATTATGAATTTGGCCGCTTCCGGCAACAGTTTTTCTGTCAACGAATGTAAATATGGCGTCTTCCGGCAACAGTTTTTCAGACACCGAATTTAAAGATGGCGTCTTCCGGCACCAGTTTTTCAATTATACGGATTGACACCCGTGACTTGAAAAAATTTTTATTTTCACGCACAGCTTTTAATTAACGTTCACTGATAGCGCGATCCGATCACTCCAGGGTATGGAGAAAACTTTAGACCGATTAGTTCCCGGCACTTGGGACTGTATCCCACTTCTGAGAAATACTGTAAGGTATTAAAGTAGTTGTTTGTCAGGATGTTAGGTTGGATTCTTCCAGATTTATTCGACAATCGCGTTTTCGCGAAATACGCAGTTTGTAATAAGTCACAAATATCGGATAACACGTACGCCTTCACGTAACGAAAGATTTAAGCACGGTGGAGCACTTGCTCCCGAGTACATAAATTGACACGCACTTCGTGATTTATGATGCCTCGATTGGCTAAAATAATGATGGGATAATACGGCAGATTAACGGAATCTCGATATCCACTATTTTTAGACGCAATTGCAATGCTCACACTAAAATCTCTCACAGTATATTAAAGTTCGCACGTGGTTGCTAGCTCAACGTTCGTAAGCAGCATCTGTACGTACCGCCTCGTGACTCCAGACGCTCTCTCTTAACATCGAAGCCTATAGATGAGCGCACCTCACATCTAATTACCTCCTTTCGCGCGCCATCTATTGCGCGAATCTTACACATGTTTGAGAACGAACTACATGTGCCACGCAGTGTAGTATTACGTAAAAGTAGTACGCAGCTTTTCGAAGGCGTCCTCCTTGGCGTCCTTTGAAAGGACTCCTTTCCTCATTTCTTATATCTCCTATAAGCAATATTTTCGTCGTCTACGACGGAGAGTTTACGTCTACAAAGTATGTAAGGAAGTAACATCCATTGAATCCAGAAAGGTAGGTAATACTTGAGACGCCATTCAGGCGGCGCATGTAGTTCATTCTCAAACATGGCTGCCCCCTTTGTTGCTTCAGACGCTGTATGAGGCGATGCCGCATCCAGTGTTATACAGGGTGTCCCACCGCACACTAGACAGCGGGATATCGTAACGTATTGGAGATAAAAAAATAAAAAAAATATGTAATTAAATGGTTCGAGGGGGCTAATTTATTAACCGGGACGATTTTTTTTTCGATTATTATTTTAAAAGATACGATGGTCAAGTTCGGTTTTTCAAATGGAACTATTTTTTTTGTAGTCCTGAGTTGATAGTGCGTTCCAAGACAAATTCAATAAGCTTTAATGTATAAACTTGATTTCCACTGGTTTTTGAGATATTGCGCTTGCAAATATACTGATTTTCACTGGAAGAAAACCCGCTGAAATAGCAAGGACCGGGGACGGTCTTACTGGCGCCACGGGTGGCCTTGCCTGTTGAAATAGATACCTACCTGCCAAAGGTCTACGCAGGCCCAAAGGCTGGATAATTCTTTTCCGTCAGAAATGCTACTTAGGTAGGTACTATTACCGGGCGAAAAGAAGACTCCTAGCAGGCGGGCTCGGACTGTGCCGTCCGCCGCTGTGACGATTGGTCGAGTCACCTATTTGGGCACACTTTTAAAGACGCGGCACACGTATTTTGGTTATTGGTTGAAGTAGGCACAAACATTGTCGCACCGCGCGACGAAGAGAGCGAACGAAACACATCGAGACCGAGTGGGATAGAGCGATCTGACCGACGATCGCCAAAGCAATAGCGTAGGCATCTCTCAAGGAGAGTATTTTAGGTGTCCGCCTCCGATCATTTTGATTATCGGATATGTTATAGAGGACCGAAAAATAAGAAATACGTGTTTTTTTATTTTTCCCCGTTTTCATATTTGGGGGGTGAAAACTGCGTTCAAAGTTAGGGGTGAAAAATCATTTTTTGTGAACTTTTTGAAAATCTGGTGAGTCAGTCATATTTCGCATTCAAAGACACAAAATTCGTCCATTGACACTATTCCCCTATCTCTAATAGTTCTCGAGATATTCCACAAAAATGAGTTTTTAACCCTAACTTTGAACGCAGTTTTCACCCCCAAATATGAAAACGGGGAAAAATAAAAAACCACGTATTTCTTATTTTTCGGCCCTCTATAACATATCCGAAAATCAAAATGATCGGAGACGGACACCTAAAATACTTTCCTTGTGAGATGCCTACGCTATTGCTTTGGCGATCGTCGGTCAGATCGCTCTATCCCACTCGGTCTCGATGTGTTTCGTTCGCTCTCTTCGTCGCGCGGTGCGACAATGTTTGTGCCTACTTCAGCCAATAACCAAAATACGTGTGCCGCGTCTTTAAAAGTGTGCTCAAATAGGTGACTCGACCAATCGTCACAGCGGCGGACGGCACAGTCCGAGCCCGCCTGCTAGGAGTCTTCTTTTCGCCCGGTAATAGTACATCTGCGGTATCGAGAAGCGCACCGTTACTTTTATTTCGCACTTGCTTCTACGCTCGGATGGCCGGTTATTTTGGGAGGGGTGCAAGTTCGATTGGTTAGGTTAGGAGGTGTGAAAGTTGCTGGACTAAATTTCAACCATAGGGAGCAGATTGTATTAGAACCAATCGGATTTACATCCCTCACAAACGGCTGCTCTCTTGAAGACGATTTTCATCGGGAAACTCCAAGGAATCCATTGGCGTCACTTCCCTCTCGATACGATGAAGAAAAGAATTTCTTAATACGCTGTAATGGATATTTCACCCTCGACTGCGGCGGCTCGACCCCAATTCGTTACGTTCGGCACAGGATTCGTACCTTTTTCCGGAAAAAGCCATAAAAATCGGGCGAGGCACTGCGAAGGGCTGTCCTCGCCACGGGGTACCAGGCCGCATCTCCTTGACGGGCGTTGCTTCAGAATTACCCTGTATCATTTGTGCAGTGTGTGACACCCGACTACCCTCCGTGTAATCGGTCTGCGCGAAGTGGGGCGCAAGTTTGATTATTATCAGTACTCCTGCCCGAGAGGAATATGATTTACTTTAATTATAGTGTTGCGTCGGGGCGTTTCTACGGCCGGCCACCCCGACGCAACGGGCAGAATAAGGACACGGGTACACACACTACACGACCGGTTGCTGTATTCGTAATACATGTAGGCGTCCCGATTATAGTTCGCGTACGTCCTAACGCCAGGACGTACGGTAACCGACTCTTCTCTTGTCGGTCTCCTGATCGTCCTCTTGACGGAGGCCGACCTTCTGCTGTCTTCCGCTGCGAGCACCAGTAGGCTATGCACGGGCCTATACCTATAGTACATGTGTGTTTTGTAATAAAGTTTGTAGTAAACTTTCTATCGTCTCCTGAATTCAATAACTGGCATCCAGACATTGACGCTCCTACAATCCACCGGCAATACTTCTCGTGGAGAGACACAGGAAGAAAAGGGGTAGCCCGCTGTCGACGCGTGGTCCTCTCGAGTATAACCACGAGCTTTAATGTCAAAACAAAAGCATGCGTTAACGTATTCCGTGCGAGAGAAGGTGGGCATTGCTGTGAAGAGGGCGTCTTCAAGAGAGCAGCCGTTTGTGAGGGATGCAAATCCGATTGGTTCTAATACATTCTGCTCCCTGTGGTTGAAATTTAGTCTAGCAACTTTCACACCTCCTAACCTAACCAATCGAACTTGCATCCCTCCCAAAAGAAGTGCGAAATAAAAGTAACGGTGCGCTTCTCGATACTGCAGATGTACCTACCTAAGTAGCATTTCTGACGGAAAAAATTGTCCAGCCTTTTGGCCTGCGTAGACCTTTGGCAGGTAGGTATCTATTATACCTGTTTGTCAGTAACAAGGGTGCACGCTCGCAGATGCACGCGGTCCCGGCCGGGGTGCCACAGGGCTCGTTACTCGGACCCACTCTTTTTAACATCTTTATTAACGACATCCCAATTTCGACAAATTGCGAGCTTGCTCTGTACGCCGACGATACGGCTATATTCACCTCTTCCTGGCAGCCCTCGACACTGGTACTTCGCCTCCAAAGCTACCTTGACGAGGTCCTTCTCTTTTCTTCCGTTTGGAAACTTCAAATAAACTCCGAAAAGACTGAAGCGATCTTGTTCTCGAGTAGTACCAAGACGCTAGCTGCTAGGGAAAATTTCAAAGTCCACATTGACGGAAGTCCAGTGCCCTGGGCAAACGATGTCAAGTATCTCGGCATCTTTTTACACAACAAGATGTCATGGAACTGGGCAATTACCGACCGTATCTCAAAGACTTTAAAAGTCGCGGCTTTCCTTTACCGCCATCTTAGCCACAGATCTCCCCTAAATAACCGTATCAGGGTGCACATATATAAAACATGCATCAGGCCTGTTCTCACGTGTGGGGCACAGGTCTGGTGGGCCACAACGAAAACAAATCGCTCATGGACCCAGAGGATCCAAAATATAATCCTCAAAATCATCACTTGCCCGCCCCCGAGATACTCTACCAGGGCACTAAAGTCCGATGCTAATGTCCCGCTGTTAAGAGACTATATTCACATACTCATCTCCAACTACCAAGTTTCTTACGGGCACCTACGACATAAATAAAATCCCGTATCGGGTGAAAATCCCCTTCCCGCTCTCAAACAAACCACAGTCCCCCCCCCCCAGCCCTCTATCAACTTTCCCACTCCCACTCCCCCCCCCCCCACTAATTCCACAGCTCTTCTGCCTAGCTCACTTACTTGCTCGGCCTAGTACACACAACACTTAACTTAGTGATTACTGGATACTCTGTCCCTGCATGGCTTTTCTGTCGCATGCCGCTCGCATGCATTTTGGCTATCAACCTGCAGACACGCTTTCGGTACCTCCAAAACGGGGTCCCTCAACCTGCACAAGTCTATTCTCAAAAGCGTAACGTACTAGCCTCCCTAGTACGTTCTCTGTTCTTGTTTAATTCTTGTTTTTCTTTTCAGGTATAGCGGTTTTTTGCAAATTTTCTCCGCATTACAAATTTTGGAGTAAATCAATCTCATTACCAGTCGGTAACACCAGCATTACCAGCGACGACCGGTAACAGGGCAGTAGCTCTGAGGGGCACAAATAAACCTCCCCTCTACTGAGAAAACTCAAAAAAAAAAAAAAGGACGCTCTTAGTTCTGTTCAGTTTTCGACTGTCTCGTTATTCGGTGCACATAAATAAGTGAAAATGAAGAAATTAGTTATTGTTTTCCTGTTGAGCGTACTCATCAATCAAGGTATGAGAACAACACTATTATCATCATATAAAGGGTGTGGTTAACGTAAAATCACATATTTATAACGTATATCATATTTTCAGGTGAAAGTTTATACTGTTATAGATGTAACAGCAATCATCCAGGGTGCGGCACACATTTAAATTGGTGGTGGTATTGGGGAGAAACTTGTCCGGAACAAGATGACAAGTGTATAAAAATTATTGAAAAGAAAGGAGGTGTATATCTACTCATAAAACTTGCTACTACGCTTGAGCTATGGTCGAATGTGGAACATGTTTCGTTAACTTATTCTATGTTTCAGCCGAAACTATTATAACGAGAGAATGTTTGAGCTCCGTTCGTAGCTTTAGAACGGACATTCCAGCTGACAGGTATGAAGGTTGCAGACCTGCTGCGAGAGATCTCCAATTAGGACATTATGTGAATAATACAATTCCTCAGTTGGATATACATCGAGATTATTATGATGAAGTAACATGGTGTTTCTGTTACTTTGATCATAGGTGCAATAGTTGATAGTGGTACCACTATCGCCATGTCATCATTCCTATTGTTTATAAGTACAGTATTTTCTGTCTATAAGCTTGCCTGTCACTAATGTCTTTAAGCCCGGTCCCTATCCCCACCAATTCTGAGAATTCACGGAGTCGGGAAGCTCGTCACGTTTAGATCCTTGCCGCTTACCGCTGACATTCGTTTCTTCTCATTCGCCCTCACTCTCGCATGTTTCGCCTCTGAATCGTGGCTACATCTGCCTATAGGCCCGTCGCCGGAATCGAATCGCGGGCTTATAGACAGAAAATACTGCATTGCAATACAACAGCTGTTTAAAATGTTAACAAAACATTAATGCTGAAATGTATGTTTTAACCCCTTGCGTGGTCATGACGAGTTTAAACTCTTTTACGTTTCGGGAACCACGCCTAGGATCAGTCTAAATCGCACAAAGCAGATCTCTGTGTGTGCGTGACGCTATCCCCTCCAACTGGCGGTCCCGCCATTCACGATCGTTGGCCGCGCGGGACCGCCAATTGAAGGCGATAGCGACGCATACGCAAGGAAGGTCTGGAAAAAGCAGACATGCTTGCCTAGGTGGCAAGGTTAATTGGTTTAATTCGATACAGCTGAATCATATCAAATGCACTTGAGTGTTAACATTTAAATGTAAATGAGGCACAGTGAATTTTAGAGTTTTCTATTTCACTGTTTTCTCTGAAAATTTGCTACACTTGTACATAATGTAAATATGTACATACTTCGAATGAAAAATAACAGTATTGCATAAAACACGCAAGATTGCGGCTAAACTAATTGCAATACAAAATTTACATATCTATAATATGTAAGTAGTAAATAATAGTAAAAGTATGTAAGATAAAATGAATCAGATTGTTATCTAACAATAGCTTTCAATCTGATTCATTTATGTGGGTACTGTTTATGTATATTATTCTTTCCGTTCAAAAGATCTGTTTATAAATTATAGAATACCACTATTTTTGTATTAAGGGTAGTATTATACACTGCATTAGAATATTTTCATCTACTATCTGTCAATTAATATATATATATATATTGTTGCGAGCACCGGGTATAGGCCTGTGCATGGCCTGCTAGTGCTCGCAGCCGAAGAGGAAAGAAGGTCGGCCCCCTTCAAGAGGACGATCGGAAGGCCGACAAGAGGACTGTCGAGTACCGAACGCCGTAGCGTTCGGACGTACGGGTTATACCTTTGTACGTCAAATATAATAAATAGTCGTGCAATGTGTGTGCCCGTGTACTTATTCAACCCTTTGCGTCGGGGTGGCCTACAATGGAAACGCCCCGGCGCAACATGGGTGACAGTCAGGGATCCATGCAGTTGAGTTGCTGGCGAGCGGCGTCCCCAGGAGCGCGGGCACCACCGAAGCAACGTGGAGGCGCCTGGAGTGCGCGGAGTTGCTGCTAAGCTGCGACGAAGGGAGTTCGAGGGCGAACATCGTCGCAGAAAGGCCGAGTATTATCTAACTCGCGACGGAGGGAGTTCGAGGGCGAATACCGCCGCGCGACCACAGAAACCCCATGAGAAGGAGCCCCGTTCGTCGACTGAAGGTCAAAGAAGTCTCTTGCTCGAGAAATGTTTCTTGCTGACGTCAAGGTCCCCGCGAAGAAATTCCTAGATGGCTAAGGAAGGAAACGAAGAGTCAGAAGATTAGTTTTAAGCTAATCAGCGGACTGGGCTGCGAAGGCTACCTCCGTAGCCCGGCCCCCTCTTCCTTAAATTGTTACAGATGCGCGATACCCCACGACGAGGGACAAGGTGTCGGGGGACTGCCACCGCGGCCCGGATACGACCCCGAATTCCCCGAATGTGCCACAATAGCGTGGTGGTCCGCAGCGGGGCGCGGACATACGTGGAACCGCCCCGCTAACCCCCTGGAGGAGATCCCGTGAGCCCCCGGGGCACGGCCCGGGATGGTGGATCTCACGGGATACCCAGGTCGTAGAAGGAGGAGGGTGGACAGCAAACGGGAAATGGTGTCCCCATTCACCGGACGGACGTGCGACACAGTCACACGGATCGGCCGGGGGGGACATCGCGGATACGGGGCCGTTGACGAGCGGCACAGGACGGTCCCCTGGAACAACACCAGAGGCCACGAAGAGGAATGGGGCCATCATGAAGTCAAGGCCTCATCGGCCATGGTCCAGAATGAAGATGTTTGCTTCGAGCTGAGAGATTCGAGGGGTGGACTGGGGGATCGGCCGGTTGCACGGTCATGCCTAGCTGTGACCCTCTGCTTTCGTGCTTGTCCCACCTTTCTAACTTCTCGGCCTGCTCGGCTCCAACGAATTCTTTCGTAACTGAGAGAATGTTAATGTTCCTACCTCTTTTGTAAGGGACTCCGGAGATGTACGAGGATTGGAGTTCCAAGCTGGTAAAGCCACTAGAAGGACGGCCGAGTGTGGCGCTTGTGGGACGCGGACTACTAGACGGAGAACGTACCGAGGAGGTCGCCACGTTGCCGAAGTGGTAGAGTCGTCGTTGGACAATCCATGGACCCTGGGCTACCTCGTCCGAGACAGCATGGACTCAACGTCGAAGACGTGCCCCTGGAGGAAGTAGCTGCCTGCAACCGAAAGAAGGACGCAGCGTCGGAGCGGCAGCGTCGGAGCGGCAGCGTCGGAGCGGCAGCGCCTGAGCAACAACGTCGCCGTGGGACATTCCAGTGCAGAATCCCGGGGAAAACGCGAAGAAGGAGAAGAAGGAAGAACGGAACGAACGATGACTCCTGGAGCAGTTCACGGATCGGCGTGTTCCGGAGTTCTCCGTGGATTTCGTCGCGGGAGACACAGAAGAGGACGAGGACATCGTTGGAGTGCTCCATGGACGTCGTCGCAGGACCAGCAACAGAGAACGAGGGCATCGTCAGAGTTCTAAGGAACGTGGTAAAGAGGACCAGCCAGCCGTCCCGTTGTACCCGCACCTTGCTCAGGGTTTTGGGGTGGTTTTCCCCTGAGCGTGAAGACAAATGTCGAGGTGGCGGTCTGAAGAAGCCACGCAGCGTCTTGTCCACTTCTTCAGACAGGGGTACGAAGCTTCCGAAGCGGAGTCAACGCGGTTGGGACGCCCGCGCTTCCGGAGGGGGGAGCAATATTGGGAGCACCGGGTATAGGCCTGTGCATGGCCTGCTAGTGCTCGCAGCCGAAGAGAAAAGAAGGTCGGCCCCCTTCAAGAGGACGATCGGAAGGCCGACAAGAGGACTGTCGAGTACCGAACGCCGTAGCGTTCGGACGTACGGGTTATACCTTTGTACGTCAAATATAATAAGTAGTTGTGCAATGTGTGTGCCCGTGTACTTATTCAACCCTTTGCTTCGGGGTGGCCTACGATGGAAACGTCCCGGCGCAACAATATATTTAACGTATTGTTCACATTAATGTGCTTAAGCAATAAGTTAGCACAAATAATTGTCAAGTGACCTAACATATCAAACTGCCGTCCAGTGTTGAACAAACAAGAGTATTGTTTAATTTTGTATCATGACTTTGTAGATACTTTTAATTATATTAAACCTAAAAGTATTATATCGCTCGTTTGCTCCAACAACGAAATAACTCAAAATTCACGATTTTTGGGGAAACGGTTTCGAAAGTTTTGGTAGACAACAACCGCTTTTTATATATTAATAACTCACAACCTGCGAATTTTGAGTTGTGCCTTTGTTGCAACAAATGAGCGATATGTATTACTAGTGCTACAAAACAAATAATTAACTGATTTACACTTAAAAAGTTTGTCACTAATAATTAACGTGGGCACTAGGGTGTCCCTTATATGGGCGAAATTTTTTTTTTTTAATTATCAAAACGCATACCCACTAATTCTGTTTAATATACTAATCTTTACTCAAATAAAAAATTTAAACTTCCTACGTTTATTTTAAACCGTGCCGACAGGGTACACAGTTTTAGAAAATAGCTGTTTTTGACCATTTCTTAATATGTGAGTAGATCATCGCAAATATTTATAAGTTAGGTACATATTGATGAAAACACAAATTTAGGTAATGCCTTTCTTTAATTATTCAAAAAAAAAAATATATTACTACTTGGGATACTTCCTTTTTAAAGTCTCTTTTGTACAATCTGGATACATCTTTCTATGTTCTTGCACACAGCGTAATAGAAATTGCTTTTGTTCTTCATCTGCAGTTATTAAACCATGGAAGTCTTGCATTAATTTAACAGCTCTTTCAGCTGTATCATTCACTGCTTTCAAGCTGAAAACCTTCTTTTTAGCTTCCACAAAGGCGGTATTTTCTTCCCACGAAGACACATTTTCTTGAAGGAAACTGCTATCAATTTTTAATCGTGAAAATAAATCTTTGCTCTTTTCAGACACGAAATCACTCAAAGATTTTTCTAAAACAAAAAAAATAGCTATAGTATGCATAAAATAACTTTTAAAATAACTGATGAAATGCCACCTACCATATATAGAGACAGACATCTCTTCCTTCGATGGAACATATCTCTTTTCAAAATTGCAAAAGCTTTCTGTTTGTAAGTTTGCTACAATGTTCCGTTTGGTTTGTTCATCAACTTCGTCATCAAAAATTGATAGGACGACTATTTCCTCCGTTAAATACCATAAGTGTTGACTAAATTTGCTTAAAGCTGCTTTGGAAATTAATTTGTCAACTGTTGCATAATCTTTCAGCGTCTTCAAAAAATTAAGATCTTGATTCGGCGCTTTTGCCGCCAAACTGCATCCAAGCCAGGGCTTCACATAAACTGCCACAATAAATAAACAAACTTCTTGTAAAGCTTGTTTGTCTTTAACGCTCATTTTAAATTGAGATTGCAGCAAACATATTTTCATGGAGTAAATAGCTCTTGCCATCCATCGCGCTTGGTGCATTGCGCCTGGAGGTCTGATTTTAATTTTATTTTTGTAATCACCTCCCAAAAAAATAATAGCGAGTTCGATGAGTTCTCGATAATCGTCGCGTACAATCGATTTTTCCAGTTCGTTGTTAAAAAACGTCACCAAGTCATTAATGATCGCGTCACAGAGATGTTGTTTGACAAAATCAGTGCATCGTTCGATTGCATTAGGATTAATATTCTTCTAGTTTTCTCTAAACTTTTTGAATAGTGGGATATCGGGACTCTTAGTGATTTGTTGGATCTTTGATTCAAATACACTTTTCAGCACCAGTTCATAAACATGATGGCGACAAGCAAAGAGTAACAATTCTCTTTCTAGATTTTGTTCTAAAAGCACACAAGCGCCATTGAAGCGGCCTGTATTAGATGCTGTCGTATCACAGCACATTATTTGTACGTTATCAGTAAGGTTCCAATCATGAAGCGCGTTTGATACTGCTTGCGCTTGATTTTTACCGGAAGACCTTTCTAATTTCGGTACTGCTAGAAGTTGTTCCTTCTTCCCAAATGAGATAATAATTGGCAAGCGCTCTTCTCTACAGCTTCTCACATCCAGGCCAGGTAACAGTTTTCCATCCCAATGAACTGTAACTACTTCAGGTACGTTATTTTGAAAATCGGATTTTATGGATTCTGCTCTATCTTTTCTCATTTGTGTTCGAACGCGTTGAAGAGAAGATTTGTTGATTGGGTAATCGTCGCAACTAAAACCTAGTGCTTCTACCACAGCCTGAATTATATAAACAGAATCACTGATGCTTAGTTGACATCTGTCTAAAGTTGCAACTAATTTAGACGTGATAAAATCTTTCCTTCCTCTTTTTGTCGTCGTAACTAAAGAATTTACGGATTGAGATGTGGAAGGCAAAGGTTCTTCCAGACTTCCTTCAGAGCTTGTAGATTGATCTTGCAATTCTTGAGATGTTGTATAGCTGTGTGAAGTAACAGATGTCATTAAGCTCTCTAAAGGCATTTGCTTTAATCTTTTTTTTTCTTCTGCTAGTTTTCTTAGCCTTGCCCTTTCTTCCATTTCAGCTAACTTTTTGTCTATACCCGCTAAGCACCCCGGGCGGCCTGGCTCTCTCTGTTTTTGTAAGAAAACTTTATCTTCGTCTATTTTAATTTTTTCGACAGCATTTGCGTGTGCGACATCGAATAAATTATCCAAATCCTGTTGAAACTCCTCTTCGCGGCGTCTATGACAATCCTGTGTCTTTTTGCAATTTTTTTGCAGGTCTCGCCAGACATGATAAAGATCCACGAGCTTCTTAACGCAATTAGGAACAGCTCTCGTAGGTATTCTAGCTTTTTCCCAGAATATAATGCACTCCCTAATGACCAGATTTGCGCTTTCACTTACAGTCAATTTAACTTCGCGTATGTTAAAAAATAGAACTGCGAGAACTTGACGATTAGATGGTAATTTTGCACCCGTTATTTGGTGATTTACCTCACCAACCAAGAAAATACTTTTTTTATTGCTTCTTAGTTCCACTGACATCTTCGAAACACAAAACAATCCGCGTTAACCCGGGAGCAGGCGCGCGTTGGTCTTTTCGACCGATGATTTCGTATGTTTTGAAATATGATCCATTGCGTTCGACTGTTTACTTTTTCTGTGGAGGTATTCTCATTTGGAGGACGTCCCGACGTGTCTATGTTAAGAAGCAACAGTTAGTGCATTCGTGGAGGTTTTAAAACATACATTGTTACACGTCGGTCTTTTCGACCGTCGCGCGCCTGCTAACGTTAGTCTCATTTCGTCTGTCGCATAGAACGCGTCCTGTGTGGCAATCATGGCTAATTTTAATTTCCGAGATTTCTTAGTGAATAAAAGCATTGAAGACGAGATCAGTGATTCCGCAGAAGATTCTGATTATATTATACAATCTCCCGGGTTAATTACCCGACAAGCCGAGACTGAATGACAATAACAGTGGGCACGCGTCGCACCTGTAACGCAACTTGTTTGAACATGTTTCCGCGCATGTCGGCACGGGTTGCACTGCACCAAATAACGTAAAAAAAATATTTTCTAGTATTTTGGGGAACAATAAAAAATTTTAGAGCCTATGCGTTGTAAAATAAAAACTTTGAAAAATAAGGGACACCCTAGTGGGCACACTGGGTCGTTTATGTCCACGGCTGTTTTTTTACTGTTTTCGACTTTCAAAAAGTCTGAAAAAATTATGCGATACTTATTCAAGTCTCTACTTTAATATACAATCGTTCTTTGAGTCAAATGTTTGAAGGATCAATTAGGAAAAATAAGAATTCGGAAGGAAGTTTAAGAAAAGAGGCAGTTTAATTTGTCCGGACATAAACGACCCAGTGTGCCAGCGGCGGGTCAAGGAATTATATTGGAGAAAAAGGGTAAGTAAATACAGAGGATTATACAAAAACTGCATCTTTTATTACAAAACATTTTGTAAGAAAGTATTTTTAAATAACATAAAGTAATTTAGGAGAAAGTGGAATGATATTCGCTTATACGTACAAATGAATACATCACTTTGTGATATGCGTTTTCAGACTTATTATAGTTATGTTTGTATACTTATCTAAAGTATAATGTTCAAGGAACAATAAAAAATTAAATTGGAATGAAACTCGAGACTTAACTGCCCTCTCAATTGCAATGAAATGTACAGAGATGTTTCGAGGCAGTCGTACGAGTGAAACATGACATGACAAAATACTGAAAAGCAAAGTGCTCGATATTGCAATGGGACAAATAAATCCATCGTCTTAAGCAGCGTTCACGGTCTTTTCTTGTCCCCTGTGCTGTGTTATATTCTCCTGCGCTGAATTCTCTTCCGCCTGCTTCTCTATCGACTTTGCATCACACCTTGTAGCAGGCTGTCCGGTACTTTGAATCTTAATGATCCTTTCGTTCTTATTCTCCGGATCAGATTGTTTCCTCGGCGCAATAATAGTCAAAACTCCATCCGACGACATGGTAGATTTAAGTTCGTCAATGTCGCATTGCTCCGGCACAAGGTACTTGCGTTGAAACTGTCTCGAGATGAAGCCATGCTCATCCTGCCGCTCTTCGTGTTTGGCCTCGACAACCACATTCTTCTCTACGACTTTAACAGTCACTTCTTCCGGGGCGAATTGCTGAACGTCCAGAGTTACCTCGAACTTGTTTTTATGAACTTGTACTATAGACGAACCATTGAATCTGCGGTCTACGCTCCTCTCTGAGGAGGGATGCGGTGTTCCTTCCTTCCCTCTGGACGGCATAGCTGCGTGAGTGGTGGTTGCAATAAATTTTGCAGTAGCAACGATCTATGGCGGAAAATTGATTAGAGTATCTTGCTGTGGGTGACTTGGGGTCAACCGGGACTCTCGCGTACGTGGATAGGGTGACCATTATGTCTTTGATACCGTAAGTTCCTACTCAGAGTTGATAGACAACCATTGTATGTTTCGTTTTCAAAGACTCCGGTTACCGGATTCCGGCTGGGTATCCGAGCTAATTTCCCGAATACTAATTCACGCGAAATGTATCCAGTGCCCTCGTGGACACTGGTATTATGCGAGAACGCGGCCAAGTCGGTCCATTCGTCCCAGTCGCTGTATCTACCGATAATCATTTTTAAATATTCGGTCCAAACGAAGTGCAATCTTTCTATAGAGCCATTCGTCGGTGGGTGAAAGGCTGTGGTTCGGAATTGTTGGTTTTTACATTCACAGATCGAGAACAAATTCTTCTTTACTCGAGGTACCAACAGTACGTCCTCGATCACCGAGGCTGTGTTCCGATTCACGCATAATGCAGCATAATGCGCATGAAGTGCATAGGGTACGTGACATATCCTATGCAGTCTATGCGCAGTATGCGTGAATCGGAACACAGCCCGAGTCTTCCCAGATTCCATCCACTAAGGTTTGAACCAGTGATGCCAGAATCGTGGGACGTGGGACAAATCCTTACCCCCACTATGACCTACCGTCGTCTCCCACTATGGCCTACCGTCGTCCCCCACCTTTTTCCCTTTGCACTGCACACAAGCATATCCCTACTCCTGTCGCATCCAACGTTAAGGGGGTAGACACGTCACGTGACCTGGCCGATTCGGCAGGTCGGTATTACAGCAGATTTTTCTGCACAGAAATGGTAATACCGATAGATCGACGACTGCCCGGTGAACGCGAGAGGGAACTGTTTGCTATTTCCGTATTCTATTCTGAATAAGGAAATAAATTCCTTGCTGTTGCGTTGTACTTGTAAATATTTAATCGAAAGGTCTGCTGGTAGAGCAAACGTAGACAATTCATTGTACATTTTAATTACTTAAAATGTACTTATGCTACATATAATATGTTACGTTGGCCGTAAGGAGTTATAAGTGAAAAGAAAAAATAGATGAGCGGATATCCCCAGAAAACGAAGTTTATTATGTTAGGTTAGACATTTTTTATTAGCAAAACGCTGAAGCAAAACATGAAAGTTATACACTTATTATAAGATAATTAAACGTCCCACGCAGAAAGCAGTTATTGAACAAACATTATATATAAAATTGAGTTGGTGCAATAGTGACTTTAGATTGCAATTGCTTATTCGATGGTTTTTCATATGCGCTAATACACTCGCCGCTGGTATTGCGATGTTGTCATCGATTATACAGAAACAGAATTTGTTTATTTTTCATCGCATCAATATGAAAATGGATTCCTCGCATTCTCCCGATTAAATTGACAGAAAAATATTTAAATCTTACAATTTTTAACGAAATAGGCTTTCAATTCTGCAAACAAATATTTCACGTAATTTCCTTAATTATGATCCGAGTTATATCATTTTTAGGGCCAATTTGATCGAGAAAGCATAAGGAATTGATTGACGTAAAGAGATTTCGTAAAGATCGGATTAGAAATTGCAAAACTTCAGATTCATCAGTGCTTAGTGCGCAACATTGTATGGCCCCGCTGGTTTCGAGCGTCGAAGCCGATGAAACTCAGCGAGACACATGATTGCTGGCGAGCATCGCGTTTGACGACTCTGGCTAAAGAATCACCTTGTACAAATGCTAAGAAACGATAGTGTGAAGTGGCGGCGCGTTTCAATTGCACATTGGCAATACCGTAGATTCTAGGGCCTATAATATTAGCTCCGCGTTACGATGTTCTTAATCAGAGTACTGCATTAATGAATTAAAATATAAATGAATTGGTAAATTAGTTAAAATTAATGAACTGTGCATGATTTTAATTACGCCTAATTTAATAGCACTTGCAAACTGAATTACTAATTGTAATTAAAAGAATACTTTTTATCGTGCAACACGAAGCATCAAGAGCATCAAAAAGTACAGTCTTCCAATTGTTGAGAAGCCTGTGGGCTCAGATTATCGGGAAAGACCTACCCACCGCACTGTTTTGCTTTCTCGCTGCGAGCGAGGACCTTCGGGCCCTAGTAGACCGCCCGTTGACAGTCGAGAGCAATAAAACCGACGAGCTAGATAAAATACCCAGTACAGAAAAATAAAATGTTCATGTTTTTGATAAGTGTTGATGAAAGTATTACCGATGAATTTTTTAGGATTTCCCGATGAAAATGATATCAAACATATATGGTGCAATTCGGTCAATTTTTAGTGAACGTAGAGTGTGTCCTAATCATGTATTCATAAGAAAAAATAACATTTCAATAGGTACATGCATGAAACTCTGAGATCAGGAATTCCGATCCAAATGGGGCATATGTAAGAACTGGCGAAATTCAACAATACTTCATCGTCTAAATTTTACAATTAAAGTATTTATTTGACGTGAATATAATAAAGTCGGTCAGCAAAGTCTTTCTCGATTTGAGTTCTGTAGAAGGCTGATTTTCCTTCGCCATCGAAAGTCCCCTCTTGTCCTTCTCGCTGGCAATCATGCGACTCGCTGAATTTCGTGGGCTTCGGCGCTCGAAACCAGTGGGGCCATACAATGTTGCGCACTAAGCAGTGACGAATCTGCAGTTATGCATTTCTAATCAGATCTTTGCGAAAGTGGCGTCAATCGATTCATCATATTTTCTCCATCAAATTGGCCCCAAAAATGATATAATTCGGACCATAATTAAGGAAATTACGTGAAAAATTTGTTTATAGAAGTGAAAGCCCGTTTCGATAAAAATAGTCCGATTTAAATTATTTTCTGTCAATATAACCGGGAGAATGCCAGAAATCCAGTGGTGTCACTTTCATATCGATGCGATGAAAAATAAACAAATTCTGCTTCTGTATAATCGATGACGCATCGCCGAGCAACGGCGATCTCGCGCGGCTCGGGCCACGAAGGTTTTTGTCGGCATTCGAGCTTCTAAGGTCGTATTCAGATACATATTGTGGAAAAATATGCATCGGTGCAGCGCCGGCGAGGGATCCGAATCTCAACAATGCCGAACAGTTGACGGTTGTAGGAGGAGGAGAGGGGAGGAGCGGTCGCGTGGCGGACGCGAGCAGGGAGAACACAGAAAAGGACGATCTTTGAAAGAAGTCGTATCCGAGCGTCCATATTAGTTTGATTGTACCGATTGTAGTTTGAGTAATTTCGAGGGGAAAATAAAGATCGTCTACAATATATTGGCCGGTGAGTTTCGTGAGGAGTTTTCTCCCACCATACCGCTGTCCTGCCTCGGTGCTCCTTTTCTCAACGTTTTCTGACTCGCTCTCGCCTTCGTAGAACAAGAGTGGGCCAGAAGTGGTAGAGATTGCGGCAAGCACCTGACGTGTAGGCCAACCGAGTTCTGAGCGTAGAAATACAAACATCAGAATAGGTGTGCGTTAGCTCCGAAAAATTCAGAAGTTTTATGGTCAGAACATTCATTCTTTTTCGACAGCTTCATCTCATATTGGTCTACGCATAACTTCGTAACCTTAGAGCATATAGTAGGTATACATGGAGGTCTTATCGCCTCTTGTCTCCTGTGGATCCAATTGCCGACCAACATCGTGCGAGAGAGAAAGACATCGTGCGAGCGAGAGAATCTATACTTCACTCTCTCGCACCAGTTCGCACGATGTCTTTCTCTCTCGCACCATGTTGGCCACAGTTTCAAGCAGAGGTCCCTATTTCACGTGTATTTACATACACGTGTACACGTGTAGTAAACGTATCCGAACTTCAATCCGTGTAATTTTTAATACACGGATACCCGTGGATTTCTGTTCACGGATACCCGTGTAGTTCTGTTCACGGATATTCGTGTAGTTCTGTTCACGGACGACATGAACGTTGTCATGCCGACTTGACAACAAAGTATGTATTTCTATTTATAGTTGATTGTACGAGGCGGTATTTGGCGACCATGCATCCGTGTACTTATAATCCGTGTACACGTGAATTAAGAACACGGATTTTTAATTCCTTAATACACGTTACACGTGTCCCGTGTACACGTGTATTTAGATACACGTGAAAAGCCACGACCTCTAGTTTCAAGCTTTCGATGAGACCTCCAAGTATATATGCTCTAAGTTCGTAACGCACACAACTATTACGCTAAGAATAACCCCGCCATACCCTTCGGGGGCCCAGCAACTCCAACTGACAAATCCACGATCGTCAGATGGTGGTGGCTGATTTCTCCTGGATCGCTGTTGACCGGCCAATATATCTGAATACGACCTTAGGATAATGATATAATGAAAGAAGAAAAATTATTCGAAGCCCAAGATGAAAGGCCTTCGAATAAACAATGGAAACTAATAAATACCCGAACCTATATAGAACTTTAGATTTAGGGTACACACCCCTCCCCCAAACCTCGTGTCGATCAGCCACTGGGGCCATTCGGAAGTATATCCTTTTATTTAAATAATGCCCATCTCTGCATAGGACCGTAAAAAATTACAAAAAAATCAGGGAGTCAACTGTTGACCGGTTTGGAGACTTTTCCTTGTTATATGTTTTATTCAATAGTCGGAAGAATAATAATAAGAGCAATAATTGCAAATAATTGCTGTAACTTCCACATTCTGAAAATATAATATCAGTAAATTAATATTTCCAGTATTAGTAAAAAAGTTCCAATCTCTCTTTTTTTTACTTTAAATAATGTGGCCATATAATTATAACATAAATTCGACAGCGATTTCAAGTGATGTATGTGTCACGGTAAAGGCGTTAGTTTAGTAAATGTATACAGTTCCCAGCAGTTCCTAGTAAATGTATGCCTAAAATGCATATAACCTAACCTCTAATCGGACGAAAATGCATACATTGGCTGCATCACGCTTTTACTGTGGCACATGTATCCAGCTAACGCTTCAGTTTTGCTATTATTCCACGCTGGCAGTCCTCCCGAGTAGGCGCCATCTCGTATCAACTAGCTGAACTAAATTTGTCACGTGACTTGCTCTGCTTATCGCCAATATGGCGGAACTCGTATTTGGGAATGCAGTCACGGGAATACGTTGTTTGTCCTTATATGAGCACATTTTGGGCTGGGTGAAGTCTCATTCGAAAGAGGAAGGTTCGATACAGCCCGCTCTGGTCATCGTTTGAGTCACAAAACTCTTTTTTTTTTTTTCGACTTTTGCTCTACTTTCAACACTCATATTATTAGATATTAACACAATCTTGTCGAACCATGACCAGAGCGGGCTGCATCAGACCTTCCTCTTTCGAGTGAGACCTCACCCAGCTCAAAATCTGCTCATATAAGGACAAACAACGTATTCCCGCAAACCCATGTTTCGGGCCAGATTATGTCGGTATACAGATCGCTGTTTTACCCGTGTCTACCCCCTTAACGGCTAAGCATCAAATAAGAGTGCAGCGCTACAAGTGGTAGGAATGAAAGTTATAATAACGGTGAAAATTTAGATACAGGGTGTCCGGATGCCAAATTAATACAGCATATTCAAGAGGCAAATAAAAATTTCTTCATTTGTTTATCAACAGACCCATGCAACGGAGAAGCATTGTACCACTTCGTTTACGATGTAACGAATCTCTGCTATCTTATAATTCCTTAATAAATTATTGGCGGACATGGGTTTATATGAACTTTTTTCAACTATAATTTGACCTCCTAAATACGCTGTATTAAATTGGCACCAACCTACCGGGATACTCTGGGTGTACAGAGATACACTTACATTTATCATTTTGAACACTTCCTATGAGAATTAATTAAAAAATGATTAATAAATTATGATAATCTTATGATGTGTTTCGTAGCAAGCAGCAGAGTAGTGGTGGGTCCATCTATACGTGTAACTCTACACAATCAAGTCGTTCCGAAATCTTTAACAATTTTTCCTGACCATACGGCTTCTTTCAAACATTTTCCCTTCTCAACGCGCAGAATACGTTGGTGTAAACAAAATTTAACATTAATTTTTCAATGTTATAAACAATTTCGCGGACCCTTTTTTTACAAATGTCTACCGATCCAGAGGTCTAGATTCACCCCCTAAGAGCCCTGACCAATAATTTTTTTACACACTGTACAATGAATGTGGAGAATGAACAAGTAGGTAGATGTGTTCTGTAGGAGCGAGTATTGTTTGAAAGAGTGACGTGTGACGTGATTTCGGTGTGATTGATTTTTGGGGTGTGTGATTGTGGCAGGAGTCAGTTGTCAGGCAGCGTGCAAAGAATGGTTGAGGAGGTCGCGTCGCGTCGCGGCAACAATAATCTGGGTAGACGGTCATCGGGTAAGTAGTTGGGGAAAACCCAAGTGGTGTAAACGATAGGGTAGAACCCCCAATTACTGACACCTACCCAATTACTGACACCTTAAGCTATTTTACTGAAAATAACGAATAAATAAACGTTGTAAAGTCATACACAAAAAGAATTATGTAATTCAACCTATAATCTATACGCTAAAAAATGCACCACGTAATATTTATTTTTCATTAATTTGTATAAGACGATACAAAATTTTAATTTGATGACAACAGTGGAAATGGCTACTTCCTTACTAGTGAAAGAGAAAACAGGGCACTAAAGAAAGGGCTATAATTACTATATTTAAATTATTTACATAATAAACATTAATTTTTTAGTACAATAGAAGTATCATAGAAAGTCACAACGATCGTAATTTAACGATTAATTACGCCTTTTTAATTAATATTTGGATGACAGTGATTGGCACAAGCGTTTTAATCAGTTTTTAATTACTGCCATGGCAGTAGTTAGTCGGGCAAATAAAGCATGACGCCATTACTGACACCCATACCGTCTACAGTTGCGTGCAATCTAACCTAGGTATTCTAGTGTTCCGATTCCGACTAACTTTGTGTATTTTTTTATATTCCCTATACATTTACAATGCTTTCAAAAATATATGTAATGCTTTATGAGAATATATAATGCAAATGTATTCTGAAATGTAATTAAAGCCAAAAAATGAATTTTGGAAAGTGATAGTAAATGTGATGGCAATATTTGGGTAACTGGTAGTAATAGGGGTGTCAGTATTTGGTTAGTTGCCAGTAATTGGGGTGTCAGTATTTGGTTAACTGGCAGTAATTGAGGTGTCAGTAAGTCAGTCACACACGTTTTAGAGGTGTCAGTAATAGAATCTCGAAATATGTTTTTTAGATTAATGAATTTATATATAAAAATAGAAATTCTAAGACCCACAAAATGTTTTTCTTGAAGTAAATATATTAAACCATAATAAATAAAATAAAAAACTTATACTTTTAGTCAATAAATACAGATACTATGCAATAATATTAGAGTCAGTCCTTAATGTGTCAGTAATTGGGGCTTCTACCCTACTCCTGCAGGTCAGGATACTAAATGTGATTTTCGCTTCTCATTATGGAACCATTTTCGCTTCCGACCTTCTGTCTGTCTTCTAGCATTTAGACATCGAGAAATGGTTTGGAACGGTTTTAAGAAAAAATGTTTCGGACAAAAGTTGCTTGTTTTCTAACGTGGATTACGAAAATAATTAGTTTCACCCCCGCGTTAAATATAAGGAGGGATGAGTGCGAGCCAGTATTAATACAGATTTAAAAACCCCTGGGATGCATACATGTAGAACTCGAGACCAGACCGATTAAAACTGACCGTGTGCGGAGTTCTCGATATATTAAATTAAGGTATTATACCTGACGCGGGTTACCCTAAATAATTAGGTAAAGCATAATCGAAATACCGATCCTTAAACTTTGATCTTAAACCATAATTCGAACGTACTACAGTATTGGAAAAGGGGTGCAGAAATTGACTACTTTTAGGGTAATAATCCTTAAAACAGTCTGATTTATGTCGTGTTTGGACTCATTTTCATCGGGAAGACCTCGCCAACCAATTCGAATTATTTTCATTAAGGTAGGATGAGAAATGCGGAAAGTGAAATTTGAAACGCGCGCGGCTTTCGTTTCAAGTATGTACATACCGGACCCCCAGCACTCGAAATGTTAAAGGACGGATAGCGTTTAGAGTAGTGCAGACCGAGTAGTTTCACTGCCATGTGGCATCGGGGAAGGGACTGCGGAAGTCGGGATCCCCGAGTCCCAACATACTTAAGACAATGTACCTGTGTAGAGGCTGGCTGCGATGGTCGGGTCCCATCCCATTGAAAGGATGGCGCACCGACATAGCGCGAACCACTGTAGTGGTGCATCCCTATCACTTACACTACTATGACTTGCTGTCGCCCTTCCCCTTGAAGGTGTGAAATAGTTAAAAGAGGCAAGACAGGTAGCTGAAAAACAAAGTCGCATCAAGTTCGATATAATATGTACTCTACGAATGCTTCAAATACTTCCAAAAAATTGATTGAACTGGTTGGAATATTTATTATATTCTGCTGCGTGATAAATTGCATTGGTTTAATTTCTGTATCACGTTTTAATAAATATATCAATATATTTTAATTTATATTAAGTGTTGTTCATTTGATTTATTACACACGTCTCACATGGCATGTTTATGCTTTCAACAGTAAAAAAGCGCTCTTTCACGTTCGTATTTATTGTTTTATTTAATTATTTCCACATTCAACGGTCAGCTATCCGAAATGAACAGAGCATAGCTTCGAATATGTTTCATAATCAAAGTAATAGGATGGACAATGTTGAATATCTCAGAAACAATAAGTTTTAGGATTAATGTACCTTAGTACTTTCATACTCAGAATTCGCTATTCCATTGAATTTGACGATAACAAATTTGACAGTCCATTTGAAAAAATAAAATTGCCCCCCACATCCGATCTATCCCTGTAAATAAACTAGTTTCACCGTATTTTGTGTTTCATACAACCAGACAACTTTTATAAATAATATTTTCGCTTATTACTTGAAATAATAGATATTTGAGGTGAACCGGGTTAGTGGGACACCCTGTATAACACAGGTTCTATACTTTTCTCGGTGATACCAGCAGCTTTACCTGTGTCAATGCTAGAAACACATTATGTTTCCCGCACCCGCCGCTCGAAAATCGGAGAGGGCGCTCGAAAACCAGTGGTTGTTTCAGAATATCGGTACTTCAGAACGGTGACACTGAAGACAATAGGATGAGGTCTTTTTTTTTTTTTTTTTTTTTGACGTGGAGAAATCCCTAACGGATACCCCGCCCCCCGGGGGAGGGACGGGGTTATGTGGGACTTGCACCCACTAAAACTCCACGGTGGTCGTCCTCGGGCGCGGAGTCGCGCGCTCGAGGGGGAGGACTTTTTGCGGGAGCAAACTAGCGATTCATCCGCTACCTCCCTCTCAGCGCAGTGCAAACTCCGCGCTCAACAGCTCCGCGCGGCAAGCGGCGCGGGTCTTCCCAGGGTTTGTAGGACTCCGGCGTGGCACCACACCTACAGGAGCGGTGGTAATGTGTGCGTGAATTGACGCCAGCGCGCCACGTGGCGACAACGCGAAACGAATGTGACGTCACAGGTGGACTCTGTGCCATGAAACGGTGCGCTTTGCCGGACTCCAGCGTGGCACCACACCTACAGGGAGCGGTGGTAATGTGTGCGTGAGACGCCACGATGGGAGCCGCCGAACCACGGCCAACCAGCGTCACCGGGAAATATGTTGTCGACGCTGGTTGGCCGCGGCGTCACTCGCTTGGCGCTGGTATATATAAAAAATATCATTTCTATAATTCTGATGATGCAAAAGTATTAAGTATTTGTCTTACCTGATTCCTTATTCATGTCGTAATGAAGTGTAATTTCAATTGAATGAAAAACTTGGAAAAACTACTAAAAATGTTCGATTCACAATCGCACGTGGCGTCTTTGGCGTTGGCGTCTATACATTCGTGACGTCACATTCGCTTCGCGTTGTCGCCACTTGGCTGCCTTCGCGCTGGCGTCAATTCACGCACACATTACCACCGCTCCTGTAGGTGTGGTGCCACGCCGGAGTCCTACAAACCCTGGGTCTTCCCAAAACTCCGGCGACGCGAGACGGACCACGCGTCCGCGTCGCCACTTCTGGGGGGGTCGCATGATGTTGTGGAGGGGTGAGCGTGCCCCCCGGCACCCCCACCCCGCGACCCCCCGCGGTCGAGCAGTGACCCGGACGCGGCCCGAAGGGTCGCGGCCGGACGGGGAGGCGGCACTAGGTCATAAGGATGAGAGGTCTATTTTATACCTGGTCTGTGACTGAATTCAGCGGCCTCTGTTCATGAACTATACGTGTGACTTGTTTAGAGTGACAGTTTGGCATAGAGGGCAGGCTATCCTTACGCTACGCTTTGGCTCGATTTGTCAACGACTCACGTGGACTCATGGAACAACCGTTTGGGAAATATGGCACCAAGATTGTTATTGGAGTCTTTTTTTTTAATATTATTGGAGAAATAAAATGTAATTGAAGGATAAATATTTGGAATCGCTTCTGGACGGATGAAATAGAGATTAATGAAGATAGATGATCGCAGCCAATCGGCTCGTATTATTTGTCATGGAATTAATAATTGTATTACAATGTTACTTGTGATACGATTAGTAACTATACTTCAAATAATACAGATTGCCCAGGTCTCACCACGTGGAGGCGCTGCGAGTGGAGACCCGCCCTAACCGCGGCCCATCCGCCTTCCTTTTATGCAAAAATTTATTTTCATTTCCATAAATCCCCCTGATGCAGGGTTGCAAAACGATCCTCGATCGCTCCACAACCGGGCAACAGAAGGAGTCCTTCTGTAAAAAGCTACCGCGATGAAGCTAAGCAGAATTTAAAACATTTTTTTGTTTCTTTCATTTCAAATTTTAAGAATATCTGGTATATTTCTACCATGATAATTTCTCACTAATTGGGAAAGAAACAAAGAAAAAGGGGGGAAAATTTTGAGGAAATTATCAGTGAAAACACTGATAATGATATATCATTATAGGGTAAAACTTTTAGCAAAAAGTTGTTCTATGCCAGTGCATATTTCCTATGCCTACTTAAATACTAATAATTCCTACATATACGAGCGCTCGTATTTAATAATTGCTACTTATATTTAGTTAAACACTGCAGTGTTTATCTTTTTCCTTAAAAACTACTTAATTCTATGTGGCCACTAAACACCTTAACTAACCATATACATATCTACTTAAATTTAAATAATGACCTGCCTAATATAAATCTGAAAGTGTCGTGTGTTTCTTACTTCCCTCGATGGACCCACGATGTTACCTGAAACATTCTCAAAAATATTAATAAAAATTCCTCGAGTTTTGCTTTCTCATGGATGATGAACCCGAAATCCTCTATTTGCAATATTCTTCACACGCAATACTCTGCAACAGAAACTTTATCAGTGGATTAGTACCTACAATCTATCTCGATTAAGTAATGTAATTTCAACATATATATAGTCTTTTCATTGAATCACAATTGCCCAAATATTGAAATATCATATTTGAAGCTACAAGCCAAAACTCAATATGGAATATCGATTTGGTATTAAGATGAAAGAAGGAAAAGTAAAAATACTGCTTCATTGTCAGCAGACAAAGTAGGCAATCAAAACTTTAGCAATTGATGAAAAAGAAGTTACTAATGATATTACATTTCATTTCGAAGCAATTGATATTCATAAAGGGTCTAGCCGGGTAAGCTTAGGGAAAACGGCCCCAGCACCAATTTTAATATTTATGTGTTCTAAATAATGCTCTATGCCTAACAAACCACTGAGAGAAATTTCAGATCTCTACCCCCTCTCGTTAGGGTGACATGGGGATAACAACCCTAAACTTTACTATTTTTTTTTCTCAGCAACTACTTAACATATTTGAATGTTTAAAAATGCAAATAGTAGGTACTTTTTACCTCTACCACATATATTTTTTTCGAAATTGCAGATCAATTGTTAAGGGTGGAAATAAAGGAATTAATTTTTGGGGGGGGGGGTTGTTTTTGCAAACAACCCCATGAGTGACACCTACGAAAAAAATCAGGAGTAAAGCGTCACTACTTAGGTATTATCTATTTAAGTTACAGAGGTGTCGGATTGGTGGAACATAGTAAAAAAAATAAAACGTATATAAAATCTCTTGGTATATTGTACTAAATGGGCCGGCCGCATGACCAATAGGGAGGCCAAAAATCGTGCATGTTTAGGATCTTTTTCAGGAGAGCTTAGGAAAATGTATATTCATAAATGTCATTACGTTGTAAAAATTAGATATTTAACGAGTTTTGGCAATTATTATTCAGGCGCTTTGCGACAACTGCCGCTGATTGAATATGGATCATCTGAAATAAACAATTCGGACATTCTTAGATAATGTGTTGAATATTTCTAGAAGGAGAACGCGTTTAAGGTTTTGTGTGTAGTTTACACCTTAATAAAAAAATAATTTTTTATCTTACACGTTATCGATTTCTGGTTCTAATCTTCGTCGCTGTCTTCGTCAATAACAACAGTTACGTTGGTTACATCGAATAATTCGGCTTGTGATTGTGCAAATGGCAATATGACTGTGGGATGCTGTTCCCATGTTGCTGCCATAATTTATTATTTAGTACATGGGCATTACAAATAAAAAATTATTAAGCCAGCGGAAATATTAACCGAATTATTCGATGTAACCAACGTAACTACTGTTATTGACGAAGACAGCGACGAAGATTAGAACCAGAAATCGATAACGTGTAAGTTAAAAAATTATTTTTTTATTAAGGTGTAAACTACACACAAAACCTTAAACGCGTTTTGCTTCTAGAAATATTCAACACATTATCTAAGAATGTCCGAATTGTTTATTTCAGATGATCCATTTTCAATCAGCGGCAGTCGTCGCAAAGCGCCTGAATAATAATTGCCAAAACTCGTTAAATATCTAATTTTTACAACGTAATGACATTTATGAATATACATTTTCCTAAGCTCTCCTGAAAAAGATCCTAAACATGCACGATTTTTGGCCTCCCTATTGGTCATGCGGCCGGCCCATTTAGTACAATATACCAAGAGATTTTATATACGTTTTATTTTTTTTACTATGTTCCACCAATCCGACACCTCTGTAACTTAAATAGATAATACCTAAGTAGTGACGCTTTACTCCTGATTTTTTTCGTAGGTGTCACTCAAGGGGTTGTTTGAAAAAACAACCCCCCAAAAATTAATTCCTTTATTTCCACCCTTAACAATTAATCTGCAATTTCGAAAAAAATATATGTGGTAGAGGTAAAAAGTACCTACTATTTGCATTTTTAAACATTCAAATATGTTAAGTAGTTGCTGAGAAATAAATAGTAAAGTTTAGGGTTGTTATCCCCATATCACCCTAACGGGAGAGGGTAGAGATCTGAAATTTCTCTGAGTGGTTTTTTAGACAAAGAGCGTTATTTAGAACACATAAATATTAAAATTGGTGCTTGAGCCGTTTTCCCTAAGCTTACCCGGCTAGACCCTTTAAGCACTTTGCTTCTAGTTTCCTTCTAGTTTCTCATTAATTGGCATCTTCAAAGTGTATGTATCAATGACTCGACTATACAATAATCAAAAACATTTATGCAAATGTTCAAGATTGGAATAATTGCACTTTACTGCACAGTAAACGAAGTTACTTTCATACAGAAAGTGGCATTAATATTGAAAATTTACTATCAATATAAAGTGCCGAATTGCATTTACCTACTGTTTCAGTGCAAATTTCGTTACAACATCATCAAATTAAGCAACAATCGCGGGTGAATTTTGATCAATGCAAAGGAATGTTGAAAATTTATAAAAATAAAAAACTACATTTATTTTCAATCTGAAAATAAATACAACGATTGGCGAAGTTACTATGCAAAAATCAGCAACGTTAATGAGGAATAGCTGCTTTCAAAGACTCTTCAAAAACTCTAATTAGAACTTCAATTGAATGGAGGTGTGTCAGAAGTCAGTAATTTCTGTTACAAATAATGAATCACACCTTTCATCGTCATTATTTCAGTCACACAATAAAATTTTTCAAATGCTATTCCATGAAAATTGGAACTTCAAATTTAAAAATATTCTAAAAAAATAGAAAACAGTTTTTCTGCAAGATCTGAATATACTTTTAAAACAATATTTCTAGCGACAAACACTCGATTCAAGGGTGGGTAGGTGATAGTAAGAGAAGGAGGAAGGTGCAGCCTCGTAGGGCTGCTGGAAAAAATGATCAGTAGCCAGAAGGGCAGAGCTGATCATTGTCCAGTCATTAATGCAAGAAAACCGTGAGTGGACCGTTTCTTTCTGTCGCAACGCTAACTTATTACAGACTAAAATCAACTCCCGAGCATAGTCACTAGGACTTTGGACTACTCGCAGCACTAATTTCTCAAACAACTTCAAAATCCCCGGATGGTGCTTCATTACTGAAAATTCTACTGTACTTGTTACAAATACCGAATAGGGAACAAAAATCTCCCAAGGAGCTACACTGCTCTAACAAATATGAAAAGCTACCGAGAACCACCATGTAGGTGGTTTCATTTTTCGCAACACTAATAAAAATTCAGTGCACCTGTATCTCGTAATACGCAACTCTAACTTTAATTCGTTGCAGCCTTCCTGAAGGCTGTGCAGCAAATCCAGCTGCTCGTGACTCCTTGGTCCCAGGAACATGTCTCCAGACATGTCCCAGGACAGTTTTGGGGCATTGGGGGCTGGGGGTCGCAATACTAATTACAAACGCGATCAGTCATCATCGCAACACTAATTCAAAAGAATATTAAGAACCAAACTAGGAAGACTAATTAAAAAAACGCGATCAGTCGCATCGCAACTCTAATAAAAACAATACTATGAATAAAAAACAAGGCAATGAATCAAACTCTAGTAACTCGAATTTAAAACACAAGAACAATTTCAAAAACCATCGCGACTCTTTTTTCGAAACACTACAAACAACCACGATCGATATTCATTCGCAACGCTATGCTGGAACCAAACGCGGGGAATACTCGATTTGCAACGCTAATTCAAACCGTGATCAACATCTAGTCGCAACACTAACTGGACCCGTAATCTTCTTCGCAACCCTAATTGAAAACGGGGTATGCTCAATTTAAGGGGGGGGGGGGGTGTCGATGGGTCAGCCTATGGCCAACCAAACTACTGCTACTACTACAACTACAGGCGAGCATAATGGCAAAAGTAGAATGACCCTGCACCCGAAGATGCAGGGCCATTCTTGGTAGCCCACATGGTGTGGCCTTTTCTCTGGCCGGGCTATCTTCGGCTCTTTGGCCACTTCTTGCTTCGGGCGGTCCGCCCTTCTGAAAGTTAATAGCCCGCTCAAGCCCGTCCTGCCGACCGCGACCAGCGACAATGTGCAATGTCCCACTGGCGTCAAAAAGTCGACACAGCGAGGCTAGAAGCGAGGGCATACCCCACTCGCGCTAGTCTCGCCGTCGACTTTTCTCACAAATTTCCTGAAAGCAGGTCATCGCGCGAGGGAACGTGCGATCAAAGAATACGATGACCTGCCCCGGCCCTACCTACTTATATTTAAGTCACACATTCGTACCAGAAGGTAAGTTACCTATCCTACCTACACCTATATTTAAAAAATGGCAAAACAGTCTCTCAAACACAATCATCGTCAACCCACTCCACGATTCTCAAGCATCGCCGCCCGGGTGCAAAGCCTACACTAGAGAGACCGTCCCGAGACGACTCCGTCACCCGAGCTTGGCCACAATCACACTCTAATAAGTACGTACCAGTTTTCACTGAAATCGGCTGGCAAAGGCAGTGACCATTGCGTGTATATATGATTTACATAGCAATTAATTATTTTCAATTTCAAACAATGGATTAATTGATAAGGTGCATTGTACCTATTATGTATGTACATACATCAAACGTTTTTAGTTTCTCGTTTGATTGTACGAGATTGATTGAGTTTCATATTCCAAGATTATTTACTAATATATTTAATAATAAAAATAATTATTTAATAATAATGTAATGTTATAGTTTCGTTAACATGATCTTTGATGAAAATCTTTCACCGACGCAAATTCCACCGCCTAACCACACAAACACACACAGGTGGAAAATGCGACGTGCACGATACACTAACGCAATGCCAGCCGCCGACATGTAGTTATTTAATGAACAAAGTCATCGTGCCCCATTGCCTTCGCCCACCCAAGTAGCGCATGGGCACGTGGATGTGTTAAAAGGCAATGGGTACGGAAAGATATCCTGAAAATCCTCAACTAGAAAGTATGATTAGTCTGTATGGTGTCTAGCAAGGTAAGGTATTCTTTCATTTTATATAATTAAGCAAAATGGCTCGACTTTCAACTTGTGAATAGTTCAAAGTTTGATAAATAAGAAATGACTCTATTTTAGATCAAGAAAAAAGACTCTACTCGACATTCAATTAGCAAGAAAAAAGACTCTAAAATTAAATTATTTAAGATAATGGCTCTAAATCATGAAGAATTTACTTTTAGAATTTAAAACAGGCGATTCCATCGTCAAAGTAAATTTCATAAAACCAGAAAGTATGTTATCATGCTAATTACTTTGAATCTGAAATTTGCCCACCCTCAATAATTGTCTTCTTGCATATGGAAATTAATTATTTTATTGTGTACGCAAACGAGTGACCTTTGTAAGAAAGGAATTACACTTTTCTGTCTGTTATCATCATTTAGACATCAAGTTACTTTTGAACACGTAGAATCAGAAAAATAAAAGAAATCCAAGTCGTTATAATCGTCGCAATGACGAAATCGGAGGGCATCCGATTTTTCCACTACTTTTCTGAGCTGCTATGCACCTTTATGTGCATTATTTAATAAATATCTACATCAATGTATTCAATGTATCAATGATAAACATTCGCGTTAGGAATCCTTTATCATGGGAATTATGATTACAATTTGATGATATTGAAAAGGCGCGGCGTACAAGAAGACCCTAGCCCTCGTCTAATAAATACATACATAGACGAAACACGGTTACAATTCACGGGCATGGTTACCATACCCGGGATCATTATGCTCGCCAAAGCACGTATACAACCGGTCACTCGTGTCGATTCAGACCAAACGTCCTACGACATGATTGAGTGACCAGAGGAACCATAATGCATGCGCACTCACATTTTGCTGTGCCCCGGTGACGAAGACGCCAACACCGCTGCTTACTGGTCAAAGAAAGTCATCAGGCTGCTGAGAAGTCATCAGGCTGTTCGGAAAAAGTCATCAGGCTGCTGAGCTGCGCCAAAACTGCAACGAAGAAATAGATCACGATTATAATTTATTTCTAAAGTTACGATTGTTTGAACTCTGATAATGAATCACGAAGCAATTCAAAACTATCGAAACTTTTTATTATTTTAATATTTTAAGAAAAACATTTTTTTTCTAAAATTTTGAAGAATGAACTCTACTTTAAAGGAATTAAATGAAATACATAGATACTTACATATTTTCATTAATATTCTGCGCACAAATCTCCTCTTCAGCTGACGCACTGACTCTAATTTCCGATAACGAGTTTCGCTTTCCATAGTAAAAAAAAAAAAAGAAATAGAAGACTACTAACGCGCCCCAAAGATAATAATTGACGAACAAACCGCTGAATCTATTCTCGCGATTCTAAGCTCAGAGCCGCGACGCTCGTGAAAGAATGAAAATTGCGTAGAAAACACTGACTCTACCCTCGCGTATCTCCAAATTCTAAACGACACTCTACTATGAGCAACTGTGCTCTTCAAAATAGAAAACTTCGTACGACATAAACACTGACTCTATTTGGCTGCATTGCGCGCAGCCACAAGATCTGAAAAATAAATTGGATAGGACGGTGGGATAGGTGTGGTTTCATCGAGTGTTTGTCGCGAGAAAATATTGCTTTTCTTAGAACTAGTCAAGGATAGGAGCAGCTTCACATATCAGTAACACGATATTATCCAAAATATACTATTTCAGCAATAATTTTTACATTCAAAAGAATCATAGTAACGGCTTTCGTCATTAAAGTTGTAAGCATGTTCGTGTTAATCGAATATTACTTTAAAATATATCACGATCTTTATAAATATCCAAAATTCATGACAAAACTCAAAATTCGTTAATTATGCATGCTCGAATAGCATGTCCTCCACCAACTACGCAGTTTCTCTACATAAAGGACAAAACTTGCATCCGAAACTGAACTTAAATGCAATTACAACAACATCATAAAGATAGATTCTTAAAAATCATTGAAATATCATTGAATTCTATGTAAACGCGACCGAAATGCAATAGAATTCCACCAATCCAATATATCGCGAACATCTACTGACACCATTTAAAAATATTTAAACAGATCTAATTAAAATTATTCAATGTATCATAATTTAATCTTTTCCCACTGGATCCCAATACTAACCGACTGCAAAGTTACCCATCACCCTCACAGCCAAAAATGATTCAATAAAATAACGTTACCAGATACGTATACCACACGTATTGCCACCTCTTCTTTCGAAGGAATGACCGACCAGACGGCACACAAGCCCCGTTTAAATTAACGGTCAAGAGACACGGCGTCGCCTGCACTTTGCTTTTGAATCTCGCCTCAACGTCTGTAACCGAAGGATGCAAAACAAGTTTGAAACAAAAGCATTAATACATTCGTAAGGGAATTAAACATCGAATAAACTTGAAATATTCCCGAAACGGGATGTAATTGAATACGGAGACACGATATGTGTGCACTAAATGTGCAGAAATATCGTTGAGGCAACGTAGGGAATACGCGACGAACATCTAACGGTTTTCTCGCGATATTTAATCAATTTCGGGACGAAAGTGTATTAATAGTAGCAGCAAGGGATGATAGAGAGTAAAGAAGAAGACTAATAATGATAAGAAGTAATTAGATGGCGATAGATAATGTACGTGTACCATTTAAATACGGAGCTATCGAAGCGTCTTAACTCAACGATGTCCGCGGGACGAATGACCCCCGCGGCCCTCCGCTATACCATTCCAAATATGGGCTTAGGTGGGGAGAGACCAGGCAGGCCTCGCGACGCAATACACACGTACATACTTCCGAAATGTGGAATATCGGTCTGTTATTGTACGCCGAGTGACGTATATCGCGGCTCCTGGCCGGCCGTCTGAACAGAGGTGACTTCCAAAGCTGACATGGCTCGGTCATAACAACAGTCCTTTCTACCGCACACGTTCTGCTACAGATAAAATAGAAATATTATGCGTAATATATTTCCTTGGTTTATGAAATATCTAGCATCTACATACGGGACACTTTACTAAAGCTTGTAAAAATTAACACAGATGGCTTAAGGGGTTAGGCCACCTTGGACGGAGCAAAATTACAGTCATTTTCGGCATTTTTTTTTAGGAAGATAATAAAATAAACAGAAAATTTAATATGAAGCCTGTTATTATACTACTCTCGCCGGAAAAAAATCGTATTTTTTTCTTACAAAATGGCGGCGGTAGAGCCGTGATACGCAAGATCTTGTGGAGCGACGTGTTCCACGGTGTTCAATCTCACGGCTATACCGTTTGACTTAGAACAAAAAACCAAAAAGATTTATTTTCTGCATGCCTAAAACTATGGAAGTACGTAGGGAAATCCAGAAACATTAATTTGTCTCGAAATGGTGACCATGGAGAGAAAAAGTGCATTTTTTTTTTAAAAGTGTCGGCAACTTGTGTCCCCCACCTTATGACCAAGACCAGTGATGCCAGATTCGAGACGGGTTCACTCGAGAATTTCCCCCACCTCGCGCATACTACGGCGGAGCAGCGTATCCGTGAGCTCGGCGCTTCGGAGTCGAACTCACGGACACGCAGCTCCGGCGTAGTGTGCGCGAGGTGGGGGAAATTCTCGAGGGAACAAGTTGCCGAGTCGCCGGACACAAGTTGCTGGATACCAGCCGCTCGGTAAAAATCGCTGGAGACAAGCCGATGCATCCCAGCGAGTCGCTGGCAACAAAGTTGCCGGCGATTATCGCCCAGTCTATACGAGCCTTCACACGTAGTGTTGCTCCTGACGAATCGCTCGGAGCAACAGGAATCGCCTGGGAGGCGCCAAGCGCTTTTCCCTTTCGACTCGGACAGCAGGATGTTAGGAACTGCGCCGTCCAATACTAGTTTCATGCTTACCTTCCGTCTTTCCGTCTTTGCTGAATTTCTTTTAATCGGGTGATTGCTTGGCTGTTCCCTAGATTCGATATCTAAACTGAAGAGATTGATGGAACTTTGCTTCCATCCATCTCTTCGGTTTAGTAGGCTAAGGGTTTCATGTACAGGGAGATCGATGGAACATTTGTTCCATTTATCTCTCTACGGGTCTCGAAACGCAGCAACCTCCTCGTGGTGAGACCTGGTAATCGGTGAGAACTGAGCCGATGGCTGCGATTGTCAAATATTCTATTTCGATATAAGAATTTCTTTGACTTCCTACACTTTGGTAGAATGTAAGAATAAAATATGTAACTTGAAATGTTGTTCCATTGTTCCTACCCGACCCCATAACACGAGTATAGTGTTAAGATAGAAGGATAACTGCAAGTTTGAATATTTCAGCAAGATACTGGAACTGAAGGGATTTTGAAAATTTTAAATTTCCTCTCTCCTTCAGCACCTTACTGAAATATACCAATATCCAATCCCTTGGGGAGGTATTCCAAGTTAACTACATCTATCCAGAAGGACCACGTCCCCACTATAACCTGGGACAGAAAAATGCATTGGATGTTCCGTCTATTCTATACCTTGGGCCGCAATTTAAGGGGTTAATTTCACCACCTTAGAGCGAATTTGGGCAGCAAACAAAAATTGCGTTGTAATCAGGAAGAAATCCTCTACATATTCAGAAAGTCTCAGAATTTTTTGAATTTCCGGGTTCGGGATCTTTCCTTGTAAGCAGTGACGAATCAGCATTTGTAATCAGATCTTCGCGAAAGTGACATCAATCGAATCCTTATGACTTCCTGATGAAAATGGCCCCAAAAATGATATAATTCGGACCATAATTAAGGAAATTACGTAAAAAATTTATTTGCAAAATTGAAAGCCCGTTTCTTTAAAAATAGTCAAATTTAAATTATTTTCCGTCTATTTAATCGGGTGAATGACAGGAATCCATTGGAGTCACTTTCATATTGATACGGGGAAAATTGCACAAATTCAGATTCTGTGTAATCGATGACACATCGCCGAGCAACGGCGATTTCGCGCGGCTCGGGCAGCAAAGGCTCTCACCGGTTATTCGAGCTTCTACGATAAAGATACAATGAAAGATGAAAAATTACTCGAAGCACAAGATGAAGCGCCTCCGAATAAACAAAGTATCTTTGTCCGTCGGATGAATTCCCGTCGAATAAACTGCTTCATCCGTGGCGCTTCGAATAAAGATAAATCATCTTATTCGATCTTCGAATAACGGATAAACGTAAAGTATCTTTTATTTGAGGTTATCTAGATATTATCTTTGCCCATCTCTGGCTTATAGCCACACAGCACAGGTGTCAGTGTAAGCTGTAACTTATACACGGAAAAGGATTAGCACCGTAAAAACCGATGCTGGGCCCTTTCACGGCGCTGTCAGGACCGAAAAACACCGTTGTCAATGGGCTCAGCACCGATATTTTCGCTCATTCACAACGGTGTTTTTCGGTGCTGAACAGCGCCGTGAATGGAGCTCAGCACCGGTTTTTACGGTGCTGAGAGCACGGTTGGGAACGGTGCTGACACTTTTCCGTGTAGAATGAACCCATGTAAAAACGAGTATGTTGGCTGTTACGTCACAGGTGTGGCAAGGCTAGTATTTGGGAGTCCTTCTTATTCGCCTAATCTACATACAGACATCAGTTTTCCTAAACTATCGGAAAATAAAAAGAGGTTTTAATACCACGCAACTCTATCTTATTTTAAACACCCGCGCATATCGGGAGCAAGGTGCATCAGCGCTGCACGGGCACGAACCACCTTACGGTGCTAGAATTCCCACTAAATCCCGCAACATTTGGGCTGTGTTCCAATTCACGCATACTGCGCATAGACTGCATAGGATATGTCACGTACCCTATGCACTTCATGCGCATTATGCTGCATTATGCGTGAATCGGAACACAGCCATAGTGACATTCTAGGGTATTTTCCGTAGTCGATGAGTGTGACCTTAAGGTTGGCAATTCAATTGTTGCACTACCTGGAGGCACCTATATAAACTGAGAGAACTAGAAGGACGCTCTTAGTTCTGCTCAGTTTTCGATTGCCTCGTTATTCGGTGCACATAAATAAGTGAGAATGAAGAATTTACTTGTTGTTTTCTTGTTGAGCGTACTCATCAATCAAGGTATGAGAACAACACAATTATCATCATATAAAGGGTGTAGTTAACATAAAATCACATATTTATAACGTATATCATATTTTCAGGTGAAAGTTTGTACTGTTATAGATGTAACAGCAATCATCCAGGGTGTGGCACACCTTTAAATTGGTGGTGGTATTGGGGAGAAACTTGTCCGGAACAAGATGACAAGTGTATAAAAATTATTGAAAAGAAAGGAGGTATATATCTACTCATAAAACTTGCTACTACGCTTGAGCTACGGTCGAATGGGGAACATGTTTCGTTAACTTAATCTATGTTTCAGCCGAAACTATTATAACGAGAGAATGTCTGAGCTCCGTTCGTAGCTTTAGAACGGACATTCCAGCTGACAGGTATGAAGGTTGCAGACCTGCTGCAAAAGATCTCCAATTAGGACATTATGTGAATAATACAATTCCTCAATTGGATATACATAGAGATTATTATGATGAAGTAACATGGTGTTTCTGTTACTTTGATCATAGGTGCAATAGCGGTACTACTATCGCTATGTCATCATTCCTATTGTTTATAAGTACAGTATTTTCTGTCTACAAGCTTGCCTGGCACTAACGTCTTTAAGCCCGGTCCCTATCCCCACCAATTCGGAGAATTCACGGAGTCGGGAAGCTCGTCACGTTGAGATCCTTACCGCTGACATTCGTTTCTTCTCATTCGCTCTCACTCTCGCATGTTTCGCCTCAGAATCGTGGCTACGTCTGCCTATAGGCCCGTCACTGGAATCGAATCGCGGGCTTATAGACAGAAAATACTGCATTGCGATACAACAGCTGTTTAAAATGTTAACAAATCATTAATGCTGAAATGTATGTTTTAACCCCTTGAGTGGTCATGACGAGTTAAAACTCATTTACGTTTCGGGAACCACGCCTAGGATGAGTCTAAATCGCACAAAGCAGTTCTCTGTGTGTGCGTGACGCTATCCCCTCCAACTGGCGGCCCCGCCATTCACGGCCGCTGGCCGCGCGGGACCGCCAATTGAAGGCGATAGCGACACATACGCATGGAAGGTCTGGGAAAAGCAGAGAAGCTTGCCTAGGTGGCAAGGTTAATTGGTTTAATTCGATACAGCCGAATCATATCAAATGCACTTGAGTGTTAACATTTAAATGTAAATGAGGCACAGTGAAATTTAGAGTTTTCTATTTCACTGTTTCTCTGAAAATTTGCTACACTTGTACATAATGTAAATATGTACATACTTCGAAGGATAAATAACAGTATTGCATAAAACACGCAAGATTGCAGCTAAACTAATTGCAATACAAAATTTACATATCTATAATATGTAAGTAGTAAATAATAGTAAAAGTATGTAAGATAAAATGAATCAGATTGTTATCTAACAATAGCTTTCAATCTGATTCATTTATGTGGGTACTGTTTATGTATATTATTCTTTCCGTCCAAAAGATCTGTTTACAAATTATAGAATACCACTATTTTTGTATGAAGGGTAGTATTATACACTGCATTAGAATATTTTCATCTACTATGTGTCAATTAATAGATATATATATATATATTTAACGTACTGTTCACATTAATGTGCTTAAGCAATAAGTTAGCACAAATAATTGTCAAGTGACCTAACATATCAAACTGCCGTCCAGTGTTGAACAAACAAGAGTATTTTTTAATTTTGTATCATGACTTTGTAGCTACTTTTAATTATATTAAAGTTTTAATTGAAAATACTTGTATAATCTGTTCTCTTCATTTGCTATACCTGAAAGTATTATATCGCTCGTTTGCTGCAACAACGATATAACTCAAAATTCACGATTTTTGGGGAAATTGGTTCGAAAGTTTTGGTCGACGACAACCGCTTTTTCTATATTAATAACTCAAAACCTGCGAATTTTGAGTTGTGCCTTTGTTGCAACAAATGAGCGATATATATCACTAGTGCTACAAAACAAATAATCAACTGTTCTACACTTAAAAAGTTTGTCACTAATAATTATCGTGGGCACACTGGGTCGTTTATGTTCTTAGCTGTTTTTTTTCCGTTTTCGACTTTCAAAAAATCTGCAAAAAAATATGCGATACTTATTCAAGTCTCTACTTTAATATACAATCGTTCTTTGAGTCAGATGTTTGAAGGATCAATTAGGAAAAATTAAATTTCGGAAGGAAGTTTAAGAAAAATGGCAGTTTAATTTGCCCGGGCATAAACGACCCACTGTGCCCACGGTGGGTTAAGGAATTATATTGGAGAAAAAGGGTAAATAAATACAGAGGACTATACAAAAACTGCATCTTTTATTACAAAACATTTTGTAAGAAAGTATTTTTAAATAACATAAAGTAATGTATGAGAAAGTGGAAGGATATTCGCTTATACGTACAAATGAATACATCACTTTGTGATATGCGTTTTCAGACTTATTATAGTTATGTTTGTATACTTATCTAAAGTATAATGTTCAAGGAACTATAAAAAATTTAATTAGAATGAAACTCGAGACTTAACTGCCCTCTCAATTGAAATGAAATGAACAGAGATGTTCCGAGGCAGTCGTAAGAGTGAAACATGAAATGACAAAATACTGAAAAGCAAAGTGCTCGATATTGCAATGGAACAAATAAATCCATCGTCTTAAGCAGCTTTCACGGTCTTTTCTTGTCCCCTGTGCTGTGTTATGTTCTCCTGCGCTGAATTCTCTTCCGCCTGCTTCTCTATCGGCTTTGCATCACCCCTTGTAGCAGGCTGTCCGGTACTTTGAATCTTAATGATCCTTTCGTTCTTATTCTCCGGATCAGATTGTTTCCTCGGCGCAATAATAGTCAAAACTCCATCCGACGACATGGTAGATTTAAGTTCATCAATGTCGCATTGCTCCGGTACAAGGTACTTGCGTTGAAACTGTCTCGAGACGAAGCCATGCTCATCCTGCCGCTCTTCGTGTTTGGCCTCGACAACCACATTCTTCCCTACGACTTTCACAGTCACTTCTTCCGGGGCGAACTGCTGAACGTCCAGAGTTACCTCGAACTTGTTTTTATGAGCTTGTACTACAGACGAACCATTGAATCTGCGGTCTACGCTCCTCTCGTAGGGTTGGTATCTTCGTAGACCACGACGACGAGGTCTGAGCACCAAGATGTCGGTGTCGTGGGGTGCCAATGCAGAAGTTGGCAAATCTTCCGGATTCAACGACAATCCGAATTGCTGATCGAAAAGATGATGGGGCCTCTCCAAGTCCTCCCACCAGCTGGAGAATAGCATCGGTAGCAGAGACATTGTTGTTTCGTTGTTTATTTCGTTGCCTCGAACGTTTGCTTCTTTTCCGCTCGAAACTTCGGCTTTCTTCTTGATTTGTCGAATAGGTATTCACTACCTCACTCACAGGATTTCAACAAAACGCAAGATCTACGCTCGTGAATGATACCACCGGCGAGTGGTTTTGAATTTCTTTGCAATGGCTGCGATGGACGAGCGTTATATTCGTTACGCCTCGACTATATACTACATAGTGGGGGTAACAGTGGGTAACAGTAATCGAGAATTTTCGCGAAACTTACAATCAGCTCTCCAAGAAAACTACACGCGAATATCGGTACCCGAGCAAATATAAGAGCCACGAATATACGAAATTCGATCAAAATGTAAACTTACTTACCATTTGAAAACTGCAGGCGAAAGTTTCAACGAGTATCCCTGTTGCATATAACCACGTTGTAACCATGACCGAAAGCGCGCGAATGTACGAGAATACCTGTGAACAAGGATGCAGGCGGTTTTGAATATTCGCGACACTTCGCGAATGATACTTATAGGTATTTACATGTACATGTACTAGCCAGGAAACTCAATTTATCTGGATTTTTATTCGTGCAGAGCTTTTAATTCATATAACAAGAAAGCTAACTTTGATCAAACGACAAATGGCGCCATTCTTTGCCTTCGAAAATATCGCGAAAATGTGTCGCATAAATATTTACTATTACATGTAATTACAGTTGAATCATTTATGCAAGTCGGATCTCCTAGCTGTAACGTATAAGTTATTGATGATTTTTGATACTTTTGGTCCCTTTTACTTAAAATTAACAATATATCTACGTACCACGTACAGTCGTCGTGACGAACGCCTCACCATTCCACACTCGCTTTACGAAGTGGTTCAAATTCAACGTTTTCAAAAGAGGTTAATCTCGTTATGGATTATTGCTATAATATGAATTTCAAAATTCAATTAGTTTCGGCGCACTGGTTCGGTCAATTTAAAAAAAGAAAATTAATATAAAGGCTGTTTTGCGATTTTTTTTTAATATATTTCCGACGTTTCGGTCATTGATTGTGACCCTTATCAAGGAAAGAAGAATAGAAAAGAAAAATGCGTTTGCCTTTAGGTGAGAATTTTTCGCTTAGCCAAAGACGTGCGTCGAGCGCGTCAGCTAGAACACGACTGAGGTAAACAGCATAAACAAACCAGGAGACTCTAGAGGTTGAATATAATACGGTACCGACTAAATTCAAAAATTTCTGAAAGAAACGGTATCTCAAACCTCACCAACACACAGTCAACACCAATGATGTAATAGAACAAAAACCAGCATTCACTCTCATTCGAAAACTAATAATTAGTTACATAACTAACATATGTACTGCCCTCCTTAGTTAAACCGTCCTATCTAGCATTTTTTCATTTTTTGAGATATGTTGAAATATTTGAAGTAGCACACGTCTTTTACCTTTTAAGTAATGTTAGAAAACTCTAAGTGCTTCGTAAAGATTTATAAACAGTCTAATGTATTTAACCTAACTTATTTCCAAATGGTTAAAATATCCTATCTAAAACAATTAACTAATTGGTACGTTAATAATACATTACCTACCGGTACAGCTATTACAAAAAAATATATTAGGCTGTTACGAAATAATGACAACATGTTTTAATGTGAATAAAGGAAAATAAGGACGGTACAAAGTAAATGATAAAACTTCAGTTTTCTCGGTTGTTTCAAAATGCTAGATAGGACATTTTAACTAAAGAGGGCAGTGTAATTCACGATCATTGTTAGAGAATTATCAGAAAATTCTACCAGAAAGGCCACATCATATCATATCCTTATTATTTCAATAAGGTTGCGTAGTATTCTTGCATCTTAGGTGTTTCATACCTAAGATTTACGCTATGTTGTTTAATCATATGTAACGTTTCTAATAGAATCCTCCTACTTAAGTTTGTTTCTCTATCTAAAATTTTTACGTTGTCGAAATCAAACTTGTGATCGAACTCAAGCGAGTGCTTTGTTAATGCAGTGTGCTGGAGGGGAGAAAGAAAAACATTTCTTCTGTGCTCATAAATCCGTCGTTCCAATAACCTAGAGGTCTGTCCAACATACACTTGGTTACAACCAAGACAAGGGATTGAATACACAACATTAGAATTCTTTAATAATGGTATTTTATCCTTAATTGGTGGAAAATTTTTTTTAGTATAACATGGCAATTTAAAAATGCTGGAAGATATATAAATTTTTTCTCGGCACATCCTATGCAACATAAGGTTGGATTGATAAAGGGATTAATAGATCGGGGCATCTTGCTTTCTGACCCTGAATTTCGGCCAGATAACTTACTGCTAATTAAAGATACACTGAAACGTAACGGTTACCCCACAAAAATGGTTTCAACAATCATACGTGACCGTGTTTTCGAAATCTATCATCCTGTATTAAGGGAAAAGCGTAAAGTGGAAAAAACCGAAAAGATCGGACCAGTAAGTTGGAGAAATACTGTGGTCTTGCCCTTTAGCGACAATATCTCGAATGACATTAGAAGAATTTTTAGAAAAGTGGGCATGCACACCATTTTTAAATTGCCATGTTATACTAAAAAAAAATTTCCACCAATTAAGGATAAAATACCATTATTAAAGAATTCTAATGTTGTGTATTCAATCCCTTGTCTTGGTTGTAACCAAGTGTATGTTGGACAGACCTCTAGGTTATTGGAAAGACGGATTTATGAGCACAGAAGAAATGTTTTTCTTTCTCCCCTCCAGCACACTGCATTAACAAAGCACTCGCTTGAGTTCGATCACAAGTTTGATTTCGACAACGTAAAAATTTTAGATAGAGAAACAAACTTAAGTAGGAGGATTCTATTAGAAACGTTACATATGATTAAACAACATAGCGTAAATCTTAGGTATGAAACACCTAAGATGCAAGAATACTACGCAACCTTATTGAAATAATAAGGATATGATATGATGTGGCCTTTCTGGTAGAATTTTCTGATAATTCTCTAACAATGATCGTGAATTACATATGTTAGTTATGTAACTAATTATTAGTTTTCGAATGAGAGTGAATGCTGGTTTTTGTTCTATTACATCATTGGTGTTGACTGTGTGTTGGTGAGGTTTGAGATACCGTTTCTTTCAGAAATTTTTGAATTTAGTCGGTACCGTATTATATTCAACCTCTAGAGTCTCCTGGTTTGTTTATGCTGTTTACCTCAGTCGTGTTCTAGCTGACGCGCTCGACGCACGTCTTTGGCTAAGCGAAAAATTCTCACCTAAAGGCAAACGCATTTTTCTTTTCTATTCTTCTTTCCTTGATAAGGGTCACAATCAATGACCGAAACGTCGGAAATATATTAAAAAAAAATCGCAAAACAGCCTTTATATTAATTTTCTTTTTTTAAATTGACCGAACCAGTGCGCTGAAACTAATTGAATTTTGAATTATCTCATATATACGGTCGAAATTCTAATCAATTTATTTTTATAATATGAATTTTAAATTAATTGCATAAATATTAAGTAATGACTTATTCAAATATTATGAAATAAGTTAATAAAATATGTATGATACCTTTTAAAAGATTTTATCAATTTGTGTCAAATCCACTTTGTACTCTTTCAATTATCATAATTTAAATGTTTTTTTTTAAGAATTCTTTAAAATAATTCTTAATTACTTATTGAACTGCAGAGACGTACATAGATAATACAATACTTCAATTACGAGTTGTACTGAACGTGTTAAAAATTGTGAACGATAATATTAATATAATAACTTTCATATTGCGCAAATATAAAAAGTTATCAATAAAAGGCCAGTAACTGCGTAAAAATTACGGTAATGGTAAAAGTAGTAGATACAATTTCAGATTGAAATTGTTTAAATGCAAACATATTTTCACAATAAGTAACATTTCCATGTAATATACTGTTATTACTTATCTCTACATGCATAAATATGCATTGACTTTGGCAAGTCGAGACTTTTCCACGATACTATACCCATTTATGCTGCATGTACAGTGCTGACTCAATAGTCGCTGGGTTCTCGAAAGCTCGAGACGTCGCTGACATCTGGAAAGCTCGAGAGGCGTCGCGATCTGCGCGAGCCCATATATATAAACAGCCGCGAGCAACGGAGCCGGCAGTTTCTACATAGCAACCAAGGTGCGAGCATCGCGATTTGAAACGAAGTTTCGCGACACATTTATCGAACGCGATATCATCGTGATACATTCTTCTTGAGTATCGTTTGCAAGTTAAGTAATCGCGAAAATGTCTCTTGTACCGTTGCTGTTCTCCGACTGGTGGGAGGATTTGGACCGCCCCCATCGTCTTCTGGACCAGAACTTCGGTTTGGGCCTGTGTCCGGACCAGTTGCAGACGCCAAGTCGATTGGAAGCGTATCTGCAGCACATGCAACCACGGAAAAGAAGTTACTACAGACCTTGGGCTGATATGCATCGCTCAAACGAGGGAGGCACCTCCACCGTTCAGGCGGACAAGGACAAGTTCCAGGTGGTGCTCGATGTGCAGCAGTTCGAACCCACTGAGATCGATGTTAAACTCGTCGACAAGTTTGTCATTGTCACGGCGACGCACGACGAGAAACAAGACGAGCATGGCTGGGTCTCGCGCCAATTCGTTAGGAAGTACTTGATACCCGAGCAATGCGACATCGACCAAGTCGCGTCGAAGCTGTCGTCTGACGGTGTTCTTACCATCACGGCACCTAGAAAGGACCAGCCAAAGGTGGAAAACGAGAGGGCAATCAAGATCGAGCACACTGGAAAACCGGCGATCCAGTCGAAGGTGACAAAGCCACAACAACAGAAGCCGGCTGTGGAGAAGGAGGAGAAGGAGGAGAAGTGAAGAGGTTCCCAACGAATATTTCCACCCACGCATTCTATATTTTTCATTATTGTCCATTGTCCATCGTTCTCTACGATCTTATGCCTATCATAGCATTTCTTGTTATCAAAATGATTTATAAAAATTTAGAATAGTATACATAAATCGTATCTTAAATAGTAGATAATCGTCCATTTTCTTTGCGTTCAATAATCGATTTGTTTCGATAAAATCGTAACTATACGTGTGTATGCTGATTTATTTGCCAGTATGGAAGACTTATGTATGTATGTGTTTTTTATGTTAATAAATTTATAAGTGATTATACTTCTTGTTCTATGAATTCTACCTTCTACCTGATCCCGGGCATCTGCAGTCTTAAGATACTTTAGCACCTTTAATATAATAAGAAGAAGCAGGAGATCGATTTCTTATGATCGTGTATAAATTCGTAGTAATTTCCATATTTGAAATAATGTCAACGATTTTTTTCTGTCGTTTGAGTTGTTTTTGTTTTCTGTTTTTCCTGTGGTTAGCAGGATGGCATTTCAAGCATTATTATCGCTTATATAGCCCAACGAAATATAGTCTCTTATCTTTTCCTCTCCTCTCCCTGCGGTCCCAGCAGCGAGCGTCGTACCACGTTTGATTGTGAGTTGTGTTTTTGGTTGCTGCAAACGTGCCCATCCGGTTTTAACCGTTTGCATTTTGTCCTTTATTTTCAAGTAGCTTTTATCTCTAAAATTAGAGTAGTTATTTTTAGTAACAGTTCGTAGAAATCGCAATTATTTATGTGTATATATTTAAAGACATAGAATAGTACCTGCAATTTTCTATTATCACTCATCGAAATTGTGGGCTTCAGAGTAACTACTTCGTAATCTTTGCACAATTATCTTCAACCTATTCGATAACAAGTCTGAATAATTTCTAGGAAATACAAACTGATGGAACATTATTTTTCTATTAATGTCTCTCAAGGTCTCTTTACGTTTAGAAAATGTTTGATCAAGGTGAGATTTGTTTTATATTGTTTCAGATTGGCTTATCTTTTCGCGATAACGTAATTGCAATAAAATTGAGGACCTTGCAGCAAGGAGAGTGCAGCTCCATATTTTCACAACTTCGAGTAAATTAGAAAAAACTGTTTATAGAATCATTGCTTTGACTTAACATTGAAAAGAGAACACTAATAAAAAAATATATTTTTTCACACAAAAACTGTCAGAAATGCAGCTACACCCCTCTTGCTGCAAGGTGCTCAATTCCGTAGAAGGTAATACTTCGTTAAATGTACAATTCGAACCAGGAAAATACAGCATTTATAAAGAAGTAATGTTTCTTGTATGTGGTTTTTAAATAATCCACGAATTTTTTTTATTATTTCACGCGAGTGATTTATTGCAGAACAATTTGCACTGTTTATTTTTATCGATTGCTTGAACATGTCATTATGCTTGTACAAGTAGTATAGCAAGTATGTATGTATACTCGAGCTCATTTTAGAAGGAACTTGCCGACCGACGAGTTTAGATCGGTTCTGCGCATGTTGGCGCTCATTGGCTATGCCACCACCAATGGTCTTTCGGCTGCGCATGGTAAAGTGGGAACAGAGACCTCGCGACAGTTGAATAGCTCATTCAACATGCGCGAAATAAGTTCCTTCTAAAATGAGCTCGAGTATAATTAAAAATTAAAGATTACTTATTATGCAATACAACAATTTAAAACAGAGAACAGAACGAAATAAATTCTATTGAAAAATGGAGGAATTTTAATTCGAAAGGTCCTATTATAGAGAAAGTATACTGTAAAAGAGGCAATTAAAACCTGCGTACAATTTTTATAATACATCTCATTCATTTTATTCATACAGATTCACCACATAATTCAAATGTTATTCTGACATACATAGTTTAAGTTAAATGTTATTCTAACATACATAGTTTAAGTTAAATGCTATTCTAACATTATTCATATAAAGAATATGAAAATGGTAAAAGTATGTACTAAACACACTCTCGTCTAAAATATACAAACAAAGTCCTTTTACTGACTTTGTTTCATTTTCTTATCTTCTTCCTCCGATGGTTTGCCGGTATGTTCGATCTTGATGGTTTTTTCATTGCTCTCTTCGATGACTCCTGGTTTCCTCGGCGTTGTTATAGTCAAAACACCATCCGAGGACATAGTGCTCGTCGTTCGTTCAGGGTCGCATTGTTCTGGTACCAAATACTTCCTGATAAAATGTCTCGAGATCGCACCATGCTCGTCTTGCTTTTCCTCGTGTTTTCCTGCGGACAAAAGGGCAATTCATTACACAAAAATTGAACCGCATAATAATATCCAACAGCAATCCATCAAAAACGAAAAATAACAGATACAATTGCGATCTACACACTTGCGAATGCGACGCGATCGTTTAACGACATGGAATGATAAATGCTCATTTTTCTCACGTTAAACTCACGTTCGTTCTATCGAGATTACACACTGTCAATCGAAACCATGACGCTTACCTTCGACAACAATATAATTGTCCACGAGTTTTACGTTTACTTCCTCCGGCTTGAATTGCTGCACGGCAAGCACCACGCAGAATTTGTCTTTGTCGTCCTTCACGACGGACCACCCACTTTCCTCCTCCTCCTTCGCCCAATCTAACCATTGTCGATGATAACTGTATGGAAGTAGTCTGAACGGTGATCTGTCGAAAAATGACGCGGGGAAAAATTGTTCCGGCCGTAACGCCCTGCCGAAATGTTGGTCCGTCAACCGATGCGGTTGCTCTAACGTCTCCCACCAATGGGAGAATAATTTTGGAATTATCGTAATTCTCGATCTCATTTTTTAGACTTTTTTTCCTTTTCCGACGCCTCTTTAAACACTCCCGGTAACTTTGTTAACGAAACGTCAACGACGTCCACTGGTTGCTTGTTCGTTTTATACTGACGGCGCATGCTTCAACGCAGTTCTTTATATACCCATGCGTATACATGTGGAAACTTCGAGGCGCGAACGGTTGAAGTGACAATCGATGTTTCTCGAGAAGAATCTAGAATGTTCTTCGTTCTTGTTCCAGAAATTTCGTCTAAACGTAGACCAGTCGTGTATGAAACGTATCAGCACAGCAGGTTGATCCAAATTGTAACTATTGCGTCAGATCTACCTAATTGGTATTGGCGAAAAGTGTCGTAGAAATGTACCTATTCTGTAATTGCGGCTCCTCACTTCTATTGGACGTGTTCCTCTTTGAGGAGGAATGCTTTGATAAATGATGATGATCTTTGAGATATGCCAAAAAGATAAAATTTATTTTTCCATATTTTCAGTGTTTGATACGTCATAAATGTTTCCTGAAGATTTGGGACCGAAATTCGAAAAATAAACGAAGATGTAGACATCAGAAGTGAGGTATTTAAACGCATTTTTCTCGAAATCATGTCTATATCTTCGATATTTTTGCGAATTCCGGTCTCAAATTTTCAGAAAACATTCATGACATCAAACATTGAAAATATGGAAAAAAAATTTATCTCTTTGACAGATCTCGGTATATGACCCCCCTCCCCCCGCCTTAAATGTTTAAAAAATAGTCCTCGAAAATAAAAATTACAATTGTTTTTCGCCCTCATAAATAAAAAGTGTCCGAGAAGGATTTAAACTTTCAGAAGTGGAAAAAAAATGTTTTTTTTCTGAAACTGCAATAAAATTAATGTCATAGTCATAATAGATTCTTTTAATATTAATATTTATTGTACTACATTCAATGAGAAATTTGTATTATTTTTCGTTAAGTCTATACCCGTTTGTAGCTAGATTTTAGAAACATTGAGAATATGTACGTTCGTGGTTGCCACGACGAACTCGTATCGACTCACAAACTGGGTACCTACACTGACCTGTCACAACGTCAGTAACGGTTGCGCATTAACCGTCCCGACCGTGAGACCCTCGAATATTCTTCCCCTTCCTAAAATAGAACCTTGACATTCATCTCTATACAACACAGCTTATAGCATAGCAGTTTATCGTATAATACGAAGCATTTAGTTCCTAAACGTGTAGGTATGACTTAACAAAATTCTTGGGGTAACATACTTTGAGAATATACCGTATCTAAACTTTCAATCACGAAAAACTCTGTAATATATATATGTAATTTAAAAAATCCTTAGTATGCATATGAAATTTATTAGAATTGTCCCCTATTTATAAAAAAAATGGGTTTTCGTTACGGGAAGCATTAATTTATTTCACTAGATGCATTGAATTCTAGGTTTAGAGATTTTTATGGTTAAAAATTTTGCGAAATTCAAGTGTAATATAAATTTCCCATTCTTGCAAGTATTAAATGTTTTCGTCAGTATCAATAGTTTTCAAAACCTACTTATCGTAATAATTATACTTATCGTATAAAAACCTACATATACTAACAAGGATATGTTTTTAAACTTTTATGGAACGAAGTTAATTGTAACTGTTGTCTTATTATCGTAATCGATTAGTTTACTGTCCCATTCTGGAAGTTTCGATAGGACGCACAATGTATGCTGGAACAAATATTCGAGCTCTTGTCTGCCCCATACGAACCGTAACTGCGTATTTACAATTTATGTACATACGCAGGGACGAAACTAGGTTGTAAGCGCCCCGGGGCAAGAATTCTGTTTGCCCCCCCCCCCCCACATTTTACCACCTTGTATTGCCCACCTTAGGAGGTTGAGTCCACACTTTTCATAAAAAAGGTATAATAAATGTGTTTATTAACTGGTTCCAAACATATTGCAGGTACCCTAATTTGTTTGCTGTTTGATAACAGATAAATAAATTTTAAATAGATCAATTTTAACATAACATAAAATGTGTATCTCCTTTATTCCTAATGAAATAACGTAATATATAAATTTGAATAAAGCCATTGATGTAGCCCAGCGTTGCCCCGTGGGCGGTCCGAGAGTACGAGCATCCATCGCGTTTTCCAAAGTTCGCGTGGAAAACCGACTTGAAATCAGCCTATAACCAGAAATCAAATCAATTTAACCGCAATGAAATCAGCATGTAACGGTTACATGCTGATTTCAGGGTACGAGCCTACACGCACACTACTACAGTTTTCCCCATCCGTTACATGCCCGCCACTTCATTGGTTTCGAGCGCCTCCTTTCAGGCGAGCTTTGGAAAACGCAATGGATGCTCGTACTCTCGGACCGCCCATCGGGGCAACGCTGATGTAGCCTTTCCAAAATTATGTCTTGCCAACATACTAATTGTAAGAGATACACCGTACATGAGGTGCGGGATTGAATCAGTAGCATATACTCTTTACTATAGCATATTTTAATGACGAAAAATAAAATAATAACATCATTAAACAATATAGGTATTATACCATTAGACGTATATTCAAACGCTATTGTGTAAATAATGGTTGGAAGCACGAAAAAATCAAATATACAGTAATTGTAGAAAATTGAATGCTCTTTTAATATTATTTGAACAAAATTTCGATAGGGCTTACCATTTTTGAGAATTTCTTTAAATCCACACCATTGATGAATTCTAAACTTTAAGGCCTGGTGTCCGATTGCAATAAACTTTTTCAAGGATTATTTTCTTACGAAGTGGAACCATTTCAGGAGGTGAGAGCAAAGAAATACGAAGAAAAACTCAAGACATATAAAGAAGGGTCACCTTATAATGCTCACGAGCAACGTTTTCGACGGCGCTGATATTGGGAAACCAAGAATTTCGATACGCCAACTAGTGACAAAAAATTGAACTACTCAGAGTAGGCTGAAATCCGTCGAAGTCCATATGATTATCAGTGTTTATATAGACATGTTGTGAAAAACAAGTGTTTTTAAATTTTTTGGAACACTAAGTTTTTACTTATTCGATTAATAAATACTTATTCGGAATGTTTGGTGGGATCCAGCCTACTGTCATTAGTTTGCCAACTTACCACCGCAGCGCTGAAATCTAAGCCACGCCTCCACTTGGTTTCCCAATACACTTCGTTTGGCGCCCCCCGCAAATCGGCGCCCGGGGCACAAACACCCACTGCCCCCCCCCCCCCTAGTTACGTCCCTGTACATATGTATGTAGTTCACATGTTATTCCTCACGTAGGCACCGAATCAATAGCGGACCAAACTGCATCTCGCAAACGAGAATGTTTTTCTGACAACAGACTCGTGTAATAATTGAACTTGGAGTTATCAAATCTTGTTTTCTGAATGTGCGAAGTTTTTTTACATATTACTATCATTCTGTATCATTTTATGTCTTGCCAATTAAAGAATATGAAGTCAGAGTTTACACTTGCAAAAATTATTTGCAAGTGTGCCACAAAGAAATAATTCAAGATTACTTACACACACGAAACATAAAATAAATGAGATAATTTCTTGACAGATTTTACCTATACTCTGACTAGATGTTAACAATATTGTTGCGTCGGGGCGTTTCCAGCACCGGCCACTCCGACGCAACGGGCAGAATAAATACACGGGCACACACACTATACGACCGTTATCTATGTTTGAGGTATAATTAGGTGACCCGATTATATCACACGTACGTCCGAACGCTATGGCGTTCGGTACGAGACTCTTTCTTGTCGGCCTCCTGATCGTCCTCTTGACGGAGGCCGACCTTCTTCTTTCTTCAGCTGCGAGCACTACCAGGCCATGCATATGCCTATACCCGGTGATCGCAACAATATGTTAAACTTCTACTTTAATTCTATTAAGTATGACATGAATACAGTGATTCGTCGTAATAGTCCCGACGAACGGGGCTGGCGGCGGGACAACAACGCGATGCGGACACCATTCCTAGCCGACAACAACTTCGTGTCGACTCTTTTGTTCTCTTGCACGTTCTCGGATTCTCTCACTCTCGACTGAAGAATTCCAAGAAATGGTGGGGATAGTGAGGGGGACTATTACGCATGGTAAAAACGGGACAATAACGACGAATTACTGTATAGGAAATTGAGATTCACGAATGAAACATTGAAGGACTCATAAAAAGAGAGTTAATGTGAATAATCATTATGTGTGTAGCTAAAAGAAGACTGATTAGGGTAGATGCAACATTTGTGGCCACTTTAAGGAATTGTACCAGTTTCGGCCACTTCTTAAAAAATATAATATTTTTCCGTGTAAGCAATAAATGTAACCTTATATTTCTGGCGGTATACTAAACAAAATATTTATGATGTGAAATTCTCCTCATAATAATAATCTGCAAGCAATTTAAAAATAAGATAATTATGCACATGGCCAAAAACAGTGCAGTGGCCACAAACGGTACATCTACCCTAGTCACGAAGAATATAAAAAAAGAATCGAGTGGCACGTGGTTCTTTATGCTTCGTATGTTGAACGATTTTCGGGAATTAATTGCGAAGAAAAGAAATATAGTAATGGTATAAAATTTTATCTATTTATTAAACTACATTTCTATAGTAAGTAGAAAGTATTAAAGTAATAAAATTAATGTTTAACTAAACGGTTTCTTGATCAGTATGACTGTCGCTATCGCCCGGACTACAATTAATAATTTATCTTCAAAATTAACAAGATGGCGGACAAAAATGTAAAAAAATATTTTCCGACTTTTTTATTTTTGCTATTTTCAACACACAAACATGACTCACGGGCAATCGCGTCCTTACCAATTGATCCAGTAGGATCAGGCCTGCATATGTTCCGGAGGTTCGAGAATTTTCGAAATTCCTGGAGGGGAAAGCAGAGCAAAAGCTTTCGCTTCTTGCATCTTTTAACGCAACAATGGGAAACGATGGAAAATTTTATGAATATTTATAAATATAATTATGAAAATACGACATTATCTTACAGCGTAGAAAATAAATAAAATATTTTATTTACTTTGGGTAGTATGATATCATTTTATAAACGATTTGAGCATGTAGGCTATTTTTATAAGACCTTGAAAATATTTACTTCGTTTGTAGTCAACGATAACTCTTCGCTTCATACTCGTTCGATTATTAAGCCTGTTATACATTTTTTTATTAGCGACGCAAATACACGTAATAATCTGTCGTTCTTAAAATATTTACTAAAGTGAAAGCATAAACTGGAGCCAATGATACCTAAGTCCAATACAAATCGTAATCTTTGGAAGCAATACTACCCTACTTACAAGGGAACACCGCGAACCCGGATTCACCGATTGGAACGCAACTTTGTGGGTTTTTAGAGTGACTTAAAATAAGACCAACGGTGTGTTTCATTTGGGCCCTATCGCCCTTTAAGGGCGTGAAAACTAACCTCAAAGTCAAATTGGCACTTCCACTTTTTCGCGTATAACTCTCAAAGTACAACAGACAGAAAAAAATGTTTCAAACAAAAGTTTAGTGGTACAATAAGCGCTGAAAACTTGCGTTAACAAAATTTTGAAAAGAGTTTAAAAATAAAAATATCCGACGAAAGAAAACTTTTTCAAATATTTTGTTAACGGAAGTTTGTAACAACTCACAAGTCACAACAGAATCACAGTCAGCATGTCGATAAAGCATAGAAACGACGAATTAAAAAGTATCACGAATATCTGAAACACAATGAAAGTACTATTTCGCCGCAAAGAGATAACGGAGGTTCTCCAAGCTTCGTTCCGCGCCGCCTACCCTGACGTGTCTCGCGGGAAACATGAAACGAAAAAAACCTCGGGCGATTGATAGTCGCTCTGAAATTCGTAGATAATACCGTCAAAAACAAGGACATTAATTACTCGTATGTTCAATTAGCTGTCGATCTAAAAGAAACTGACGCAATAAACACAGCGATGACAGTTTTGCCTTCAGCCCGGTATTGTCTCGAAAGTCCAGAATATGTATATAGTGAAACGTCCTACTACAGTCAAACGTGGCCCACATAAATAGCGGTCGCAGAGGGCGAAGCTTCAGTCGCATCTCTGACAGCAAAGCCATCAACGAACAGAACTGCTCATCGACACTGTGTTTCGCACCTGAACAGGCGAGTTAAAGAGCCTTCGAGTATCATAAACGTACTTGAACGAATCGATCGAGCAATGTCGCTGTTACCGCTATTGTTCTCCGCGTGGTGGGCGGACATGGAGCAGCCGCATCGTTTATGGGATCAAAATTTCGGGACGGGCCTCTCACCCGAACAACTGTTGCTCCCCAGCTCGATGATGGACAAGTTCTATCCAACGATGATGAACAAAGCTGCGATGGACATGTACTACAGACAGCTGGCAGAGTCGATGCGCCGTGGTGAGAGCCGTGGTGAGAGCCGTGGTACATCAACCATCACCGCGGACAAGGACATGTTCAAGGTGATCCTGGATGTGCAGCAATTCAAACCGGAAGAGATCAGCGTGAAGCTCGCTGACAGATTCGTCGTGGTGGAGGCGAAACACGAGGAGAAAAGGGACCAGCACGGCCTGATCTCCAGGCAGTTCATGAGAAAGTACATGCTGCCTGAGCAAGTGGACGAAAGGGAACTGTCGTCGAACATTTCCTCCGATGGCATTTTGACGATCATGGCACCGCTGGTGCAGACAGAGGAGAAGCCGAACGAGCGAAAGATCAAGATCGAGCTGACAGGTAAACTTGCCATGCGTGGGGAAGCAGAAGCAACCACTCCTACTATTGCTAGCAATGAGCTACCGAGTAACCAGCGGATGGTGAATCCGGAAGAACCTGCAGAGACTATGCAGCAGAAGAAATCTAAGAAATGAGATTGTATATTTGTGGGGGGACTTTGATTTTTAGTTTTGTCGCTACGTTGAATTTGGCTATGAATTTTCTAATGCGTTTAAATGTGTAATATGGTTTATGCTTCTGAATGCTGTGTGACATGTTATTGCCAACTTGTATCAGAATTTTCCTTCCTTTTTACTGTTATTAATAAAATAAGTTAACGCTAATTGGAGTGATTCTTTAATCCTTACATATCCTGCATCCTCGTGTCCTCAGTTAATTGATAACTTTCAGTATAGGTATGTAACGGCAATAAATCTACTAACACATATAGCCACAGTCATATACATAGATTAAGAATCTCTTTTCCTTTTTGTGTTTCAGATAACCACAGTACTTTTATAAAATAACTTACAGTACTTTTTTTTCACGGTCACATAAAAATTCAGAACAATAGTTGAAGATACAGTAAAACAGCCTGCCAGACCTCAAATTAATTTTTCGAACCGGTTTTGTACAAAAAATTCATAAAGAATTGCCTATTTTTCGGCCCAACAAGGTGCAATCCCCCCTTAAGGGGTCTCCCTAGTGTGACGCCTAGAAAATAGGGCAACAGTTGGGAATTTTTTTGAAGGAAATGTACTTGATATTGCAGTTTCAAACTTTGGAGTATTTATTCAGTTACATTTGGGCAATGTACTTAAATTTTTTGAATCATTAGTGATAATTATATTTTATGTTTGAAGGATTATAATGAGGAGCTCGCAAATAAATGGCGATCATGATCCCGGCTGTCATGGTCATCTGAAATAAAAAACACAGTTATTTTCTTAATCTATACGAACGCAGCTAAGGTTTGAACTAGAACGAAAATATAAAATCACAAACTACAAAAATGGCAGCACTTTAAAGAAAATTATTTTTTCGCGCCAAAAAAGTGATCAGATTTTTGAGCTGCGAAATTCGAATTTTGCATATAATGACTTCATTCTAGTTCAGGTTCTAACAGAACACGCAGTGAATATATATGTTAAGTTTTAAGTCGTTTAGTTGACTAGTTTTTGAGATATCGTGATCGCCGCGCCAAAAATGTCGTTTCGAGTAAAATGCTCACTTTGCTCACTTCTGCTGTTTTGCTCGAGAGTCTACGATGCACTGAATCACACCAGCTATAACACTTGGAAGGGCCCCTTTAGCACAGAAGGGGTTGGTACAGGTAGCCAGATCATAGGTAGCTCTGGAGGTAATGATTTTTCAATTCAAAATGGTCGACCATCGGTACAAGCGTTGAGGGCTCCGATTCATATCTGCGCGCCCGGTCGCGCGCTACCTTTCATAGCTTACCAGGCCTGCACAGCAAGGCTGTGGCGGGCAAGAGCGCTCTCGATTGCTCGTGAGCAAAGCGAAGAGCGACGCTGTGAGCAGTTTCCCCACCCTGTGGCCAATAGCTGTCGTAGTATGCGTGTAAACTGTAATGTGTGTTGCTGATGTTCGGCGGCACACTTCACTCACGAACACTCCCCACCACGGCCCTCACGGCACTGTCGCTCATAAAGGCGTGGCCTAGTGCTTTACGATGCTCTTTCCGCACGCGTCCGAAAATTTTTGACCGGCGAGCATTCAGCTGTGCACGCCTGGCTTACAGCGTTGCCAAAGTTTCGAAGTCAGGTATAATATTTTAGGAATATGTTTTTAAGATGTTGAACTTTCAGAAAACGCAAAAAAAAAAAATCGATTTTTTTAAACCGTCACACTAGGGAGACCCCTTAAGGGGTTAGGCCACCTTGGACGGAGCAAAATTGCAGTCATTTTCGGCATTTTTTTAGGAAGATAATAAAATAAACAGAAAATTTAATATGAAGCCTGTTATTATACAACTCTCGCCGGAAAAAAAACGTATTTTTTTTCTTACAAAATGGCGGCGGTAGAGCCGTGATACGCAAGATCTTGTGGAGCGACGTTTTCCACGGTGTTCAACCTCACGGCTATACCGTTTGACTTAGAACAAAAAACCAAAAAGCTTTATTTTCTGCATGCCTAAAACTATGGAAGTGCGTAGCGGTTTTGCGATATCTTGAATATGTTCTGTGCAATTGACACTTTTATAAAAAAAAAATGCACTTTTTCTCTCCATGGTCACCATTTCGAGACAAATTAATGTTTCTGGATTTCCCTACGTACTTCCATAGTTTTAGGCATGCAGAAAATAAAGCTTTTTGGTTTTTTGTTCTAAGTCAAACGGTATAGCCGTGAGATTGAACACCGTGGAAAACGTCGCTCCACAAGATCTTGCGTATCACGGCTCTACCGCCGCCATTTTGTAAGAAAAAAAATACGATTTTTTTCCGGCGAGAGTTGTATAATAACAGGCTTCATATTAAATTTTCTGTTTATTTTATTATCTTCCTAAAAAAATGCCGAAAATGACTGCAATTTTTCTCCGTCCAAGGTGGCCTAACCCCTTAATGTATTTTCATGCAGTCTTATTGCAAGTATTAGCATTGCAGGGTGTAGACTGTAGGTATAGGTATTTAACTTCTGCATGTAACGAAGTGTTTAAGTACAGCCACGGTTCAATACGATGATGCATTTGTGTCACTTGGAGCAGGTCGTTGAACTTTGCCACTAACTATTAAGCGCAGTCACATTCATTGCCAGATTCGATTATATCACATGCAGCTCGATTGCTATAAATTGCAAATGAAAACATCATTTACATCCATGCATGATACATTCAGCACGATCAATGACCACCTCTTCGCATATTTTATTAAAGCTTTTCTAAAATAGTTGCTATGCTGATGATAATGTCACTACTACGATCTATAACCCTTCGTTGTTTAACCGAATGTTATTGCAGCTAAGAACCAAAGTAAGTTCATGCTACTCGTAAATGGATTGATTTCTCGGTGCTTCGCGAAATTCCGTTTTGCGCGTGCTTGCGACCTTTCTAGGCTTTCAGATTCCCGATTGGGGCGCCTACCTTTATATACTGCGGGCATGTTGGGAAGCACATCAGTCTGACAGGAGCGGCCGCATTTCGCGCAAGCTCGTCGAGCAATCGTGCAAAAAATTGTACAAGGAGGAGCACCAGGGCAGACCCTTCAATAACCGTCAGCAGACCTGAAACATGTCTCTGCTGCCTTTGATTTTCTCCAACTGGTGGGAGGACTTGGAGCATCCCCATCGGCTTCTGGATCAGAATTTCGGTGGCGGCATCCACCCCGAGGTCCTCGCCCCGAAAATGTTGCATCTGTACGATCTGATGCCTCGCGAATCGGGGGCGCGGTGCCCCGTGGCGTACCACAGACCATGGAGCGAGCTGCTGCGTAAAGGCGAAAGCGGTTCGTCGACCGTGAACACCGACAAGGACAAATTCCGTGTGGACCTTGATGTGCAGCAATTCGCACCGGAAGATATCAGTGTCAAAGTTGTCGACCGGTTCGTCCTGGTCGAGGGGAAGCACGACGAGAAGCAGGACGAGCACGGCTGGATCTCCAGGCAGTTCGGCAGGAAGTACATTATACCGGAGCAATGCGACATCGATCAAGTCACGTCGAAGCTTTCTTCGGACGGTGTCCTCACGATCCTGGTACCGCGCAAGCAGAAGTCGGCACCCGAGGGCGAGAGGGTGATCAGCATCGAGCGAACCGGCAAACCGGCGGTCCGCGACAGCAAGAGCGCCAAGAGCGGCGAAAAGAAAACGGAAGAGGAGAAACCAGAGGAGTCAAGTTAAGCTGATCGTGAGAGTCGAGCGTTTCCTTATCAAGTTTCACGTTGCATTATGTGTATCCCTGTAGCACCATTGCGTGTATTTAAACGTGATACGAGAGGAACGCCTTTCAACGTGTATGCCTACATTTAAGGACGCGCATTCCTTTTACATTCGAATGCGCATTTATGGTGCACTTTCAGCCGGTGATACCTATGGTGCCACTTATCGTTCAGTTCAGTTCCACGTTAACACCGAGTATCGGTGCTCCTTGGTTTTGCAAATATTTCTTCAAAATACATTCCTACATGTGTTGAGGTTATGGTTAGGACCATAAAGACCTAACCTTGCGGTTAGGACCAACAATTGCACCCCCTCTATCGATTACAGAGTACAGTTGTATTTGTTCGTTTACTAATATTCCAAATACAGCTGATGTAATTGGGATGAATCTCCATTAAATGACGTGTATGTGAGTTGCAATTAATAAATCGATCGATATCAAATGTACAATCTGTGTATTTGTATGAAAATACCCACCTCAATTTTAGGTAGTCTGCATGCAGGTGGAAGGTGAAGACAGGATGGGGCAGAAGTGAGAGGTTGTTTTAAATTGAACACAGTTTATTTTCAATTTTTGACCGTGAAATAGCCAGTTTCATAGCATTGCATCATAGGAAAGAATTCGATGTAAAGTACTCTAACATTTTCAATCCTGATGAACCTGCTTAGTTCCAGAGAGATTTTGAAAATCTTTCTTCATCTATTGGATGAGTTGTTTTCGAGCAATAAATTATTCATTATGAAATATTGAATTGATTGCACCTCGCATAACTAAGGAAGAATTTCGAGTAGTTTAAACCAGATTATTTAAAAAAAAAGTAGACATCATTTCAACAATCCATACGAATGGTAATTGCCCTATTTGTTGAAGAATTTGGTCCTTAAAATAAAATTTTATAAACGAAACTACACACATTTACAAATATTTGGTTTCAAAGTTATTACCTAATAAACCTTCTTTCGTAAAAGCTATCCTCCATTTCGTACATTGGAAAAATTCTATTTCGAATTCGAAGAAAAGAACTTCCAATTCTGTGCTACATAACCTCTACACGGTGATCCTTATACCTAATGACTAAAAAATAAGAAGATTTATAGTAAACACACAATAGAATTCAAGACGACAGAATGCAAAAACAAGTTCCCCTGGAACACGAATACTACATTCTACTACACTCGAAGTCTAGACGCTGGCTAGACGGTTTGAACCTGACATATACCGACAAACCTGTCCCTATCATTTCCTAACGGCTTTCGGAGTCGAGTGGCGCTACGAAATTGAAGCCGCAACCTCCATGGGTTACATCGTATTGCGCAGGTCCGTCCGTTACAACAAAGCTGATCTCTCTCTGATACGAAAAAGACGGCCGCTTTCAAGGGCAATTCTGGTGTTTTCCAGTCGCTTCTCGAATGCGCGGCGCTATTGCCCCACCACTATCGGTAGTGCGCAACGAATACGTAGGTATAAAGGAGAACTGCGCCGCTGCCGCCGGTTGATTCACGTGCGAGCGATATAGCAGGGCGGCTGGGGTGAATCAGCTGCGAGTAAAAATCAACGATTCATAACGTGTATTACGTAATAGTAAGCCCGAAAATAAACATACGGTAATCCGGTCGTGAGGCGGATTAATTATAGACGAGACTAGCGATAGCGTTGCTGTGAAGTGACCTCGAGAAGTGGATCGTCACGATGTCGTTGATACCAATGTTGTTCTCTGACTGGTGGGAAGGTCTGGACCGACCTCACCCGCTTTGGGACCAACATTTCGGCATGGCGATCGATGCAGATGACCTTCTGGACGCGGATCCACTGACCACAGACACTATCATGCCTTATCGGCCGCAAAGCAGACGCGCCAGGAGACGCTACCACCCGTTCCTCAAGAGCATTGCTAGAAAGGGACGCGGTGCATCCATTATGCAGCCCGATAAGAATAAGTTTCAAGTGGCCTTGGATATATCGCAGTTCTCGCCGGAAGAGGTTACCGTCAAAGTGGTGGACCAGCATGTTGTTGTGGAAGCGAAGCACGGAGAGAAAGACGACGAGCACGGTTGGGTGTCGAGGCAATTTGTCAGAAAGTACATCGTACCGTTGCAATGCGATATCGAGCAAGTGGAGTCGCATTTGTCCTCCGACGGTATCTTAACCATCACTGCGCCCAGGAAGGAGCCTCTGAAGCCAGACTCGAATGAAAGAATAGTAAAGATACAGTATACAGGGAAACCTGCGTTGACTAACAGTGAGGATACATCCAACGTCACATCACAATCGCAAAAGGACCAGCCACCACAACAGCGAGGGCAACAGCAGCAGCAGCAGCAGCAACATCAACGCGCTAGAAAAGGCAATGTGAAAGGATAAAATCTGTATTCGTTGTCCTCTTCGATATTAAGTATATCCATTACTGTTGGCACTGTAAACATAGTTTACGGTATTGGAAATGTTGCACGAAAAATCCTACGCATTGTGTACAAGTACAAATGTTGATAAAATAAGTTTTCTATTACGGTTTTTCTGTGAGAAATAAATCGTTCCTGTTTTGATTTAAATTTTTAAATAAAGGGAATTTATTCACCCTTGTCCTGTTCCAAATTCTTTTCATACACGTTCGAGTTTACTAAGATGTATAGCTTTATTATCATTTTATTTTCTACATTGCTCATAAGTTTCTCATATTTTTCTTCTTTGATAGAATAGAAATTTACTTAATTATGTTTCTCTCTAAGTTATAAGAACTTTCTAAGTTATAAGAAAAATCTATTTCCTTTTATCGTCCTTTCTATCAAACAAATGGCAAAACACCACGGCGAAACATTACCACGCGAATAGTCACCGCGAAACGCTAGACTTTTCGTGCTAAAGATACTTGGAATTGTGATTAGAAATATCTAAATGTTGAAAGAGTGCACTGACCTGCAGGGTAAACCTAAGTACAGTATGCGGGCTTGCAGCCAACGTGTGCAAGCCGGCAGCTTAGAAGCACCGAGAACGATCAATTTTCTATAGTGCAAAAATAGAACGACGTGCTGTTGGAAACATAGTAACACGAATACATGCCATAAATATTATATGTGTACATCATTACATTAGGGTTAGATTGCAAAACATCAGGAATGCTGAATCCATCTGGATGTGTATTCGTAACTTAATTAACGCAATGTCGATTTTGTGATGTAGGAAAGACGAATTACTATTAGGGGAGACCGGGGCTAAGCCGCCACCGGGGCTAAGTCGCCACTTTTAAATATCTCCGAATCTATACATCGTATGATCTTGCGGTCGATACTGTAGATCTTCAATCAGATTTCAATGCGATCGACCTAGTATGGTGAATTTAGGTACTAAATTGTAATTTTTATTTCGTTGAACGTGTTGGTTCCTATGAAAAGTGGCCGAAAGTGAATTTGTTTTCACAACGAAAATTTCGGTTTGCACCTTCGCACTCATCGCGGAAAATCTGAAGGTAAGTGATTCTTAGAGAATCAATAATAACACATCTTTGAGTGTTTTCCTTCAAACAATTTTCATTTTCTACTAACAATTTGGTACGAAAAGAAGGTGACGACTTAGCCTCAGGGGGTGGCGCCTTAGCCCCAGCGATTTTGACATTTCAGAAAATACACCAACGTCAATTTTTCGATTTCTTCATTACACTATGCCAGATAAACATTATATCGTATAGTAATTTTGTAGCTGAGGCTTTACTCTTTCCAACAGTATAAATATGTACTGCAAAATAATTTATTTTATTGCCGAAAATTGGCACCGCCAAAAAAGTGGCGGCTTAGCCCCAGTCTCCCCTATTATTATTATTATTATTATTATTATATATGGCGCAAGGTAAATTTCCATTCACTACCCCCTTCTATAAGAAACAGGATTATATTTGGAATAGGTTGACGTAATAGGAAGAAAATCAATACTGTTCAAATGCTATTTTCGTCTGGATAGGATGTTTGGGTTGAGCTTGGGGTTGGCCTCTCGCAGGGGTTGAACAAGGGAAAGTGAATGTCAAGGACAACCAACTGTAGATTTGATCAATTTAATTGAGAACCCGTGAATGATCAAAAGATTTAAACTCGAAATGAAATATCAAGTTCCTAGTTCGTAATAATTACGTAGCCTACTAGGAGTACGAATTTCTTTTAACTATAAAAGATATTGTTTACCACATGAAATTCACTCTAATTTACTATTATGATCGTCTGTATCAATAGTAAATTATCTTTTGTGTTACTATAGATATCAGTTTATTAGTAGATACTAGTTGTGTTGTAATAGAATAGATAAAGAAGTGCATGAATGGAGCGGGATGTTTGTAAACGAACCATCATAATTACGTAAAGATAGGTTAGAATCGTGTTGTACTATTCACATTAATTAGACCAAGACCACGAAACTTGATAGAAACAGAATTATCTCGATTACATTTACGCATTGTTTTAGACTCTTTGTTTGAAGGGGTAATAAAATACGTAGAGTAACACGATAAGACAAGAGAATCGTCGCGTCGTCCGTTGAAGTACTAAGGTCACGTACAGTTATATGCAGACGCTGGGAAAGATATTTATATCGAGACCATGTGAATCGTCTGAAAATTCGAGCGGTACATACATTTTCGTAAATTGAAAGCTATATTGATTTTTCTATGTACAGTTTAAAGAGTATTGAACAATCAATTATTATAGGAAATTTAGAAAATTCGCGAACATTCATAGGTATGGATGTATTTAAATAATTTCTAGTCATTTCGATTATTCGTAATATTTCTACTATTTTTTTATACACACCACAATTACATGTTAGTTTTTAAAATTACACCTCTCGAGCGTAGTCAGGCCCGGATTAAAGGGGGGGCTGCAGCCCCGGGCCCCACTTTCCAGGGGGGCCCCATTCTAAACCTTCAGTTCTAAGCAATTTAAACTCGTTATTGTTTAAATTTTAGCCTCCCCCCCCCCCTGCTTTTCAACCACGGGGGCCCTCGAAGGTTGGATAGCCCCGGGCCCCAAAAATCTTAATCCGGGCCTGAGCGTAGTAACGAGTTATTGGAAACGTTTTGAGAGCATTTATCTTGATCTCTGATGCCTGGCAACGCCTTTTTTGAAACGTGTATGCGCAGAATTTGATCTTAGAGTATATCCAGAGTATATTACGAGAAGATTCTTTTAACGAATCATCAGTACTACGATATAGTATCGGTGACTCAGAAACAAGTAGAATAGAACAATCTAGGAAATTATAGAACATTCCTGAACATTCCTAATCTTTAACGATGACTAACTATCTGAAAGACAAATATGACTAAATCACTTATTTAAGAACAACCAAATAAAATGACGCATACCGAGTTATTTTCTTTCTGACACGATTTTTCTTGATGCACTACGCACTTATAAATAGTATTATAGCAAACACTAAATAATTTCTAGAACATTCTGGACTTTATCTGGTAGATAAAAAATTATCGCACGAATTATATCAGTGATAAAATGATAATTGTTAAACCATTTTTTTAATTGACCAAATTGATTTTGCTTTAATAAATTACTAAACAAACGTGTGACATTATAGATGCGTAAACACAGAATATTCGTTTACATGTTCCATACTGTAATTTACATGCAGGAACGGGAAATTAAAATTTGGAACGTATATTTTAAAATATAGGTACTGCATTACTTTAAACATGTATGATTGTTTAAATATATCAAGCTGACTGTTGAATGAACTTTAACCTGGATATAAATTACTGGCTGTGTTCAGTAGTATAGGTATGTATATGCATTGTACATTTATTTAACGCGATTTCGTGCAATTGGAAATGCACGAATTGCATCGCAAATATCGCAACACTGTGACGATACGCCTACACAGATTTTCCATGTAAATACGAAGTAGTGTACTGATATAAAATATGAAGAGTACCTTTTTCATAATAAAAAAATATATGAAAATGAAATGTACATAACTACAAAGAAAACAAGGACTTTCATCAACGATACTTATAATACACCGGCTGTTCTGCGGTTGCGTAGTAAACAATTCCGTCCATTCAACGGATTGGCCATCGAATTCTCGGTCATTACGTTTATTCTTAGGCGAACAGCGAACTAACGATTCATGTGATCAAATTTATCCCTCGCGATTCATTAAAACGAGGAACATTCTCGAAAACATACATACATAGAAGCAGAACATTCTGGGCGTGTAACCCACCGCCAGCTAGTGCCGGTATAAATAAGCGAGCGTCGGTGCGTAGCAACAGTATTCGACAAGCTACCGAGTCGTAAGCATCACGACAACGAACTTTGAGGGCTAGATATTTAAAAGCCTCGCGGCAAGAGTGTCCTTTCTTTAAACGTATAAAGTAACAAGCAAACCGTCGATAATGTCTCTGGTTCCGTTACTGTTCTCCGACTGGTGGGAAGACTTGGACCGTCCTCACCGGCTTCTCGATCAGAACTTCGGCCTAGGCCTGCGTCCTGAGCAATTGCTGAACCCCAGCATCCTCGAGCAATACATTTTGCCTGGCCGGGACAGAAGGGTGAGGAACCCTTTGATGTACTACAGACCCTGGGGCGAACTGCTGCGCAAATCCGAGGGAGGCGGCGTATCCATTGTCAAGGCGGACAAGGACAAATTCCAAGTGAACTTGGACGTCCAGCAATTCAAGCCGGACGAAATCCACGTAAAGGTGGTCGACAAATACGTCATTGTCGAGGGCAAACACGAAGAGAAACAGGACGAGCACGGCTGGATCTCGAGGCAGTTCACCAGGAAGTATCTGATTCCTGAGCAATGCAACACTGACCAGGTTTCATCCAGCCTGTCGTCCGACGGTGTGCTCACCATCACCGCACCGAGGAAGGAGCAATCACAGCCCCAAACCGAGAGATCGATCACGATCGAGCAGACCGGCAAGCCGGCGCTGAAGGAGGCTCAGGAGGAGCAGAAGACAGAGGAGGAACAGAAGTGAAGCCCTCAAATGTTATGAATTATAACAGCAACTTTTTCTTCCGCTTTTGTACTATTTCATATTTGTCACAAAAGCTTTTGGAAGCTTCCTTTCGTTATGTAATTCGACTTTTGTAAGCTAGTATTTAAGGATTTTTTTCTAATAAAATGTTTAGTAAATAAAAATTCAGGCGTTTTTCCTTCCCTCCTGACCCTTCCCCTTCAGTTAGATGAGTGTACGTCGGGCGGCTTTAGATCTGATGAAAATATAAAGCTCTTCCTTTGCAGAAGTGTGAAGATAATTTTAGATCACATAGTGAGAAGCATTAACGTATTCATGTCTATTTTTGAAAATTATTTTCAGTGTGTACTTATAATGGACATCATCCAACTGTTATACGCCGAATTTGACGAGGTTTACGTAGATTATAGTTCTCGACAAAATATTTCACACGTATTTTTTTGATTGGCAAACGTCTATATCTAGGGGGTGAAATCAGATTGGGGGTGAAAAACACGTTTGTCCCAATATCTCGGAAATTACGCACTATAGAGAAAAATCTTTTCGATGAAAATGATGTATTTTTTTATAACAAATTCAGCCACGTATTCAGATTCAGTGAAAAATGATTACTTTGTAGTATATTATTCAAACAAATTGACGTAGGGTAGATGTACCGTTTTTGGCCATGTGCATAATTATCTTATTTTTAAATTGTTTGCAGATCATTATTATGTGGAGAATTTCACATCATAAATATTTTGTTTAGTATACCGCCGGAAATATAAGGTTACATTTATTGCTTACACGGAAAAATATTATATTTTTTGAGAAGTGGCCAAAACTGGTACAATACCTTAAAGTGACCACAAATCTACCCTATTACGAATGTGATTAAAAGAAAATACGAGTCAAATATTTTTTTGAGAACTATCATCTACGCAAACCTCATCAAAATCGGCGTGTAACAGTCGGGCGATGTCCCTTCCCTAGTAGCATTTCTGGTTGGCCCACACTATCCCCAAGTTGGGAATTAGTTGGCCATCAAAATGCCAACAATAAATGCTACTAGGGTTGTTAGTGAATGTATTTCGTGTCATGTGTGGGATATAATTTATTGCTGGACAATCCTTTCCTGATTTCGGTGTTCTGGCAGTACGTCATAGTGTGAGTGCTATTGGAAATGAAAGTTAATTTGCATGCAAATTGCAAAATAAAATCCGCATTTACACGCGATTAAATTTTTAGTTTTAATAAATTCCTGTATTCAGTAAATAAATGCGAAATATATATTAGAAATATAACAAGACCACTGTAGTGTTTAAATGTTTACATATATTTATTGCTAGCCCACCACGTTGTGTTAATTTTTAATACATTATTTTATATACATTTTATGCAAAACTAAAAATAGTTTAAGGTTTTTAACTTACAGAGTATTATAACTTTTAAGGCTACAAAGATATAAATACAACCTGCGTTTAACGCGTACAAATTTTTAAGCTAGATTACATGAAATCTGTGGTATTTTAATTTGATAAGCAGACAGGTCAGTGTACCTTAATGTGTTGCATAAAATATATGTAAGGTGATTTAATACTGAAAATATATGTTATTTACTATTTCATTCGTTGTATAATTTCAAATAAATTATTTCAATTTAATGCTTCGAATAAATAACTTTTTTTAAAACTTTATACCGAGACTATTATATCACAACATATTCGTTCTAATTTACGTTAATTATTGTCGACAAGAAAAGTTTGTATAGACATTAATGGTTTTGGTGTAACTACCAGAAAAATAATTAAGATTATTCATCAAGACTTTATCAAGTAGAACTTTTGCAAAGTTTAAAACATAAAGAAATTCATCTCGTCCTGTTATCGATCTATGTTCCTCTTGATAAACAGAATCAAAGTAAATGAATGTATTCTTTAAGAGTTGCTTCTGACTAAAATCTGAAAATTTACAAAACGCAAGCTACATCCGAAGTCTTAATATCAGCTGTCCTTCAGCACTTCCTTTAAAATAGAACCTGTATTTCTGGCTGGAACGAAGTCCGGGAATGTTGGAAGATTTACATTGGAAAGCAACAAAGTGGATTGCGTCGACGACGTAGAATGCTGTCTACTGTGGCCAGGTCTGGACAAAGACTATAAAAAACACACAGATATTAAACCATGGAATTGCGAATAAGGTACGTAAATACTAGAAACGGATGTTCTTACAGATGATTGTATAGGCAGTGCAGGTAACTGTGGCTTAGGTTTTGATTCACTTTCCAAGAATCTCACAAATGCAGCCGACAAGGACGCTTCCTGGTCCTGAGGAATACAATTATTTATATTTCGCATGCGTCCGATACGTAAAAATTCGAGATTTGCATCAAAATGCACAGAATTTCCGTGTTATGTCAACAGCTTTCGATAATATCTTTGTAATATTAATAATAACATCTGAATTATGAAGATTAACAATGTGCCGAGTACATCGTTATTTATAGTGATTGATTGCGGTATTTTTACATTATCCTGAATATTTCATTCACATTTCCACAAAGTGAATTGTAAGGATACTGTTTTGGCTATCATATCTGTTCGATATTACGAAGATTTCAGTATAACTTAATCGAAGTAATTAGTAGCGCCAGAATAGTCTCGATTTTGAAATTTAAAATCCACCAATTTCATATCCCGCGAAATTGTTATAAACAATTAGTCACAAGTGGAGGATTAGTTTACCTTATTAGGAACAGAAGATCCGCTACTTAAACGCGGCAACCAGCTATTTTGCCCGACCGTGTTGTTCAGTCCAGCTTTCGCCTTCTCTACCTCATCAAAATCCAAAATTGTGGAGAACACTCTTAGAACCGAGGACTTATCTGGCGCCGACGAAGACAGGTAACCCAAGAAAAGATTTTTAATGAGAGTTCTGGAAGAAATGAAGACATTTTTATAATCACGCAGATTTAAAGTTGTAACACAGGTACTATCATACACCGAGTACGTCCGATTAATAATTAATCTACTCACTTATCGACTTTTCCCTCTCCGCTTAGTTTCGCTTCGTCTATCCTGTGGTCAGCAGTATTCACGAGATTTGTCAATCGGTCCACTATAAGTTAATATGATAAAACATATGAGAGCGATAGTATCACAGGCAAAGAATGGCAGATTTATTTATACAACAATATCGATTCAATAATGCGGCTGAAAACTTCATTTAAATAGACTCGTTAACTATATTTGAGAAGGAGTTTAGTATTTTGTAATGGTTCGTTTCTGTACATGTGCATTCCAGCGTTGTAAAGTTGGCAGATTCGAAGATCGGAAAGCCATGAGCGTAAGTATAACACAAGTACTGGCTGTCCGAATGTCACACCAGTACCTGATGTAATACTCACACCCATGTCTCAATTGCTCATGCTGCATTCTTCATTTATCATGCTGTACTAGCAAACTAATTCTCACACATGCCACTAGAAGTAAAAGAAGCTATATTAATATTGTAATGAGTACTTTAGTATGTTATAATATAATAATACAATTAGTATGTTACAATAATACGAGACGTTACATTCAGATGTAATAGCTTAAAAGTTCGTTAAAAGTGAAATTATAAACTCCGTTCTACAAATTCAGATAATCTGCTGCAAATTAATATACGACGAACATAGAATGTTGCTGCCTACGTTGAATATAAAATCAGATATATAAAGGAGGAGAAATTCAATCGAGACTGGATAAGTAGATCGTAATAGAATATAAACTATAAAATTAATTAGAAATAGAATAAAATCGAAATATAAATTATAAATAGCAAAATGAAAGTTTTTAGCTACATGCTTTCATCCGTGTAGGATAACGGTAACGGGTGGGAAACCCCACGAGGTAATATGAGCTTTTACAATTCACACGCTCACAGTTACCGCATGAGATTACCGACTCTGACGCTACCAAACTTTACGTATATATATGGTTTTATATATTACTATTCCCTATCGCGTGTGTTACATACATAGATTTCTAACGTATGTCCAGTTCAATATTTTCGTCTGTCCACGAAACATTTGTCTATCAAGCTTAATAGCCAAAACTACATCCGCATTATTATAGTACCTACAGCGAAAATAATATAAACACATAGCTCGCTTATAGGTTGCTCACAAACTTGTTGTTCACAGATGAAGATAATTACACAATTCTCTACAGATGTGATCATACACATAATTTACGCAACTCAGCCGTACGGTACAGTAATATTGCAAACTCATGGCAGCTAGCATTTCTTCCCTCAAGGATCAAGAGCTAAGGCCACGATGTTACCCAATACATTACTCCTGTACATTGTGCGTGCAACAAATAATTCAGTCGTGTGTATCGCGTAACTAAACTAATCAGCGAGTACAGAAATATACATGAAATTTAGTAATAATATATCCATTATAATACAAACAGAAAGTTATTAGACGGTGTAATGGAAAGTAGTAATCTTACATAGGTATACGAAAGAGTACACAAACTTTTCAGTTGTTCCTTATTCTTTAGTAGTATTTTATATAAAAAAAATCAGGGGTTTGTATTGAGAAAAAAAAATGGGAGTAGATAGAACCAGCACCAGTGGCAATGCATGAGCCAACGAAGATGTGATTTAGTGTGCTAAGGCGACGGTCCAGTTCGTAGCCGAATACCAGCAAGAAACCTGGGCTACTGTGAAAATCTCAGTCTTTCCAGCTGATATTTGACTACGTCACCGGAGTTTGTTTATGTGTTTGCTATTGCGGATGATTAGTCACAGGTCACACTCAAACCGACAATTATAGTGTGGGTTTCCACCATCTCACCAGTGCAGAAATTGTAATTAGGGTGTGCAATGTTCTTGCATATCGATTCGCAAACAAGCCCTCACAGCACCAGACTTTTCTTGCGCAATTTTGTTGGGTGTGCTCTCGTACTTTGTACATAAAAGGAATATCAAGCAGTTCGATCTGTTTTCAGGAAATATCGATATTAACACGCTCCGTGATATTGCCGTGGAATTTCAAGTAAATTCCATTAAATTCTTCTTCTTTAAAATTTCACTTCTGGTAAATGTCGTAAGTCCTTGGTAATCCGCGCGACACGGAGCGTGTTGATATTTGTTGCAATTAATAAATTTGCATTTTCCATAGCACCATACCAGTAGTGATGCAATGCTTGTGTGATTATACATTCGAGTTGATATATTAGTTAACGTCCGAAAGGGATCACAAAGTAGTTTTCATTTAGTCTAAATATGATACATTTTACGCCGTAAGTTTAATTAAAATTCCAGTGCGTTAAAACGATACTCATACGAGATATCGTTCGTATGAGAATAATTCATTTACAGGTGGGCCATTCCAGGCCAAATCGATCATCTTTGAAATTATGGGGGTTTAAGTCATTATCGTGCTAATTTCCAATCTGTTTAAAAAATACCCCCTGCTTCTAATTTCGCATGGACTACACCATATTTCAATTTCATAACAGTCCCCGACATCGAGTGCAAATGGCAATCGATTTTGGGTGCAATGGCCCAGGTATAATTTAATAAACACGAATCGATACATTTTGAAATTCAAGTGCAATAGGAACGCGTTTAATCAAAGTTAAATCATCATAATGTGATGAAACAATGAGTTATTCTCAATATGATAGCATTCAGTGTCTAGCATTACTCAATTTATGTTGCGAAGTTGAGTAATGAAGTAATATCAAGCGTCACTCTAGCTAAAAAGTTAAATTATTAAAAATATTTTTGTTTTATCATCACTCTTAACATCGTTTATAGTATAAATTGTATTAAAAAATAACACATAAACCCCGGATATTTAAAACCACACCAAGGAAGCACACACACGTATTATTTACTTACGTTTAGAAATGTAATTATTTAGCAAATGATCTTATTTAATGCATTAAAAATGGAGGCTACGTAGAATCCACAGGATTGCTTGAAAATTTCCGAGCATCGATTTATTTTACTTGGTAAACGTACTAAAACTCTATAAAGTTCTTCTTGATAAATAATGATTCATAAAGTCTATTAACCGGGAAAAGATGCTGATATCATGCGAAAGATAAAAGGAACAAGATGCAAGCAAAAGACAAATTTCTATGAGTATAAAATGGGGTACCTTCTTGGCTCAGTTGTTCAATTCGTTCTGTTTTTTTATCAAGCTGCTCACTCAATCTGGACGCCGCTTGTAAGCATTCTTTAGCTTCGGCTAATTGCTCCTGTTAACAAGTATAATTTTGTATTCGAACTTCGACAAATATTTCATCGTAACTTAATATTTACACATTTATGAATGAATATATAAGTGTACCTTGAGGTTGGTAACATCGTTGGCTAGTTCTTCTTGTTTCTTAAAAGAATCCTTCAACTTAGCTTGAAGCCTTTCCGTCGCTGCTCTGATATCATTTTCTTTATCTGACATAAAAATGAAAAAATACCTGTTACTTTCTTCTTGATTCTCACAGTCGATTCCTTAAAATATATTATTCCGACGACTGATACAAAATATTAGGTTGATCCTTGTAAAGCTACCAACGTGATAATTTACAAAATGTGAAAACTTTCGTATTGCTTCATACATAGACCGCCAAGAAATTAATGCTTGCATGGTTACCTCGCTGAAATTGTTCCAAGACGATTTGCAGATTAGTCAGCGAGGCATTTTGAGAAAAGATTTTATCTTCAGCAGAGGACAACTTATTTTGTATGTCGTCCCTTTGCTGAACGATCAGCGCCATTTGCTGTTGCAACGTTTCCACCTGTTGATTGGCTCTAATGCTGACGGACGTGTACGCGGTTGAACTGCTTTTCATTTTCTCCTCTGCTTGCTGTAATCGTGCCTCTAACTCATTTCGCGCCTCCTCAGCGATCACAGCTTCCTCCGTGTAGCTAGACTCGATTACAACCAAATGCGTTCGCAGTCTTTCCAACTCTTTCGCGGCGTTCGCCTCTTTGCCTTGGCTTTCGCTCAGCTGGTGGTAAAGCATCCTGTTATTCGATTGCTCCTGGATCAGAGCCGCCTCCAATGCGTTGCACTTCTCGTTAAGAAGGGCCAGCTCTGCCGTTTGCGCGGCATGCTCCACGATTCCACACGTTTCATTGGCGCTCGATTCTTCGACGTTCCTCAAACGTTGCTGAACCACCTGCAACTCGTTCTTCATCCACAGAATCTCCGACTCCTTCTCCATCAATTCAGACGAACTTGCATCCTTCTCCGCCAGCAAGCTTTGAATCTGCGACGTTTGCTCGGTCAACAGCTGCGTCAGCCTTTGAATTTCTCCGTGGTACTGCAAGCTCTCGTTGTGCTTAATCGTGACGAGCTTGACCAGCTCGTCCCGTTCGCTCTTCACAGTGGCAAACGCGTCTGACATTTCTGGATTATCCTTGGCCGAATGAAGCGTCGCTTTCAGAGTATCAATTTCCTCGTCTTTCTGCCTGATAAGATGAGACAAACCTTCTATCGTCTGCTTCGCCATATCGGCCGATTCTTTGTTATTCTCAGCAGTAATCTGCAACTTCTTTCGCGACTCAATGATTTCCTCCATTAATTTATTGTTATCGCTTTTCAAGCCATCGTGTTCCCGCGTCTTCTCTTCCAAAAGCGCTGCGATCTGTTGCTTCTCACTATCACAGGTATTTTCATTTACACGACTTAATAATTCGTTTCTCTCCGCTTGCAGAGACGCTATTTCACGCCCCAATTGTTCCAACTTAAGTTGAATCGCTTCGCATTGACTCCTCCAATTCCTATTTTCGTCTGTAAGCATCGAGACGTGTTCTTGCAAAGTTATTAATTCTTTTTCCTTCGAGCGTAAGGTCTCTACTTCGTTTACCAGTTGACTGTAATCGTCTTGTATGGAACTCAGCTTTTCGATGGTCGATTTCGAGAGTTCTAATTCGTTCCTTAATGCATCGTGCTTCTTTATCTCATTCTGTAGATTTTCATTCTCTAATCGAAGTTCCTCAGCTTTCACGCTTGCAGGCGAAAGCTCCTTCTCCAGCTTCACACACCGTTCCTCCGCTTCTCTTAACCGCTCCTTAATCTCATTTAACTCTTTCTTGCCGGCCGCTACAACCTCCTTCAATTCCGCCTCTTCTTGCTCGAGCAAAGACTTCTCCGTGTTCACCAAGTCTATCTTATCGTTGGACTCGTCTTGAACAGCTGTTAATTGCTCCAACAACGAGCCCTTCTCCTTCGTCAAACTTTCGTTCTCTTGATTCAGCCTCGCTATGTGGCCACTCTTCGAGTCTATTTTACCGAGCGCCTCATCCAATTCTTTTCGCATATTTAATATATCGTACTCCAAATCGTCCCTCTCGCGGGTAGCTTTATTAAGCTGTTCCTGCAGTTGCTCCAGCACGCTGTTGTTCTCCTTCTCCAAACTGATTTCACGCCACCTCGAGATCTCAGCCTCCAGATCCTCGTTCCTCTCCGACAGCTCTTCGTTCTCCCTCAGTATCTCACCTTTCGCGTCCCGCAGAACCGTTAAACTCCCTTCTAACTGTTTCGCGTTCGACGCAGACGCCTTCAATTCCCGTTTCACATTCTCCAGCTCGAGCTTCAGCTCCTCGATGAACTCGATGTTCTCGTCCAGCCCCTTGCACTTCTCCAAGGACATCCTGAGCTGCTCCTGCGCCTCCTTCCCCGTGTTCTCCAGTAAATCCACCTTCCTCCGCAACTCGTCGTTCTCGTCCAGAGAGGCGTGCAACCTGCGATTCAGGCTCTCCACCGCGCTGTCCGTCTCCTCGATGTCCTCGGGAATGTCCTCCAACCTCGTCGGTTTCCTGCTTCTCGATGCGTTCCCTAAATAAACCTGATTCTCCAGCCGAACGTCACTCGGGCCGTTTCCTCCCAATTTCGCGTTGTCTTTCCGTAATGCGGCGTTCTCAGCCTGCAGACGCTTCACCTCCTCGTGCAAAGACTCCGTTTCTGATTCCAGCGAGGCGACGCGCTCCTCGCTGGCCTCCGGTATGGACGGTAAATTCAGTTTCAAGTCCTGGATCTCCAGTATCAGCGAGTCGATGTGCGTCTGCATGTCGTCGCACTCCACTTGGAAATTCTCCTTCATCTTCGCGGCCTCCTTCAAGTCCCGCGTCTGCTCCGTCACCTTCTTCTCCAGCACGTCCTTCTTCCATTTCACATCGACGTACTGTTTCGCGACAGCCTCGAAAATCGTCTCCTCCGATCCAGCCTCCACGGGTGAGCTCTTCAAAATGCTTCTGACCCTCTCCGCCAGTTGGTCGACTTTGGACGCCTCCTTTCTCTCGTCAGCCTCAGAAATGTCCGTCTGAACGAGCCTGTCTTCGCTCTCCGAGGGTGGAGTTTGCACGGAATTAGAGACAGTCTCGATCTGAATGCATTTAGTGGACTTCAGGAGCCTGTCCTCCAGCTGCACCACCTTATCCTGGGCCTGGTTGTAGTCTACGTAAAGCTGCTCGTACGCGTTCTGAAGGCACTGGTGCTTCTTCTCGATCTCCTCCTTCAGCGACAGCACTTTCTCTGCGAGTGAAGACCGTGGTTGAAATGATTAACTGTTTTGAGTATAAATGCGTGGACAGTCATAGGACTTAAGATATGCAGAGGGTGGTCAAATTATTATACTCAAAACATTTTAGCAAATTTTTGGGATCATTTTAATGCGATTAAAAAAAAATCTTAAATTGGTAACTACAGGTTCTGAAAGGAATCTTTCTTAGCTTTCCAAAACACTCATGGAAATTTGTCCACGATCATGATTTCGCAAGTTGTAGGTGTTCAAAGTGAAAAGTACCTTCTTTGCTTTGATCGCGAATAACTCGGTCAATGAAAATCATACAACAAAACCAAAAAAGAACGAAATTAAAGAGAAATGTTAGCTCTATAAGAGCTCTTCGTTGGATTTAACTGGAAAAAATTTTTTTGGCCCGTGCATACGTTCGAACTAGGCAAAAATTTCTGAACTTCATTTCCTGCGCTTCGTCTTGATAAAACAGTATCATAATGGATGGAAAAAACTGAGCCCTTGATTCCAAAACTAGAAACTTCAAGCGTTAAAATGCGCTTTTTAAATATTTTTTGCGACTATATATTCCATCGCATAAACTTACAAAATCTCAAAAAATTTTGCTTGAGTATAATAATTTGGCCACCCACTGTATTTTAGATATATCCACTTGGCAGCAGTGGCGCACCCAAAGGAACTAAAGGAAGGGGGGCAAGGGGCCCTGGCACCCCCAAAGTAGGGGCTTAGTAAAAAGAAAACTGGATTTTATTCTTTAAATAAATTTTTCTAAACACCTAAGGAATTTTATTGAATTTGCATTAACTGAAATTGCATTAAATAAATTTTTCCCAAAAATATCTTTAACCGTTCAACTCGGCTCCCCCCAAGATTAAATCAGAGATGGGCAAAAAATTATTTCAAATAAAAAATTGATTTCGAATAAAGGACAAAAATTTTATTCGAGACTCATCAAATAAAAATAACCCAGAGTTATTTTTATTTCAAATAAAAATAAGTGAGAGTTACTTTCATTTGAAACGTTACAAATAATTTCTTTCGTTCGACGTGAATATATCCGTTGGCCACAAATAATTTTCTCGCTTGACGTGAAGTTATCCGGCGGCCACAAATATTTTTCTGGTTTGACGGAATTCATTTTAACCTTCAAATAATTTTGTCGTCTTTCCATGCATTTGTATTTGAAAAAAATTATTTGAAGCGCAAATAGCTCTGGGAGTAGAGAGCGAGAGAGAGGGGGAGCGTGTGCGAGAAGGATAGAGATAGATGATACTTTTTCGCTCTCTGTAGCGGTAAGCAGGAGAGCATGATGCGAGGAGGTAGTTGTTAGAGCGATTTTTGGATTAATAATTATTTTGTGTTAAGTAAGTTATTCGTGAAATTTAGTGCGGAATGTAACGAAGGGGCTGTGTTTTTTCAGCAAATACTGTGTAAATGCGTAAATTATTTACACGTAATGTGTAATTGGTTTGGTTGTTACCTGGTGTAATAATTTTCATACAATTTTAAACATGTAAACAATCGGTTTTATTTATTAAATCATTCCTGTAGGCATATTAACAATTTATCAATTATAATTTATTCAACAACTGCAGGTACAACTCATATTTTTACAGATGGGCACCTGAGTACCCTAAAATAATAGCTAAAATAAAACCGATTGTTTACATATTTAAAATTGTATGAAAATTATTACACCAGGTAACAACCAAACCAATTACACATTACGTGTAAATAATTTACGCATTTACACAATATTTGCTGAAAAAACACAGCCCCTTCGTTACATTCCGCACTAAATTTCACGAATAACTTACTAAACACAAAATGATTATTAATCCAAAAATCGCTCTAACAACTACCTCCTCGCATCATGCTCTCCTGCTTACCGCTACAGAGAGCGCAAAAGTATCATCTATCACGCTCCCCCTCTCTCTCGCTCTCTACTCCCAGAGCTATTTGCGCTTCAAATAATTTTTTTCAAATACAAATGCATGGAAAGACAACAAAATTATCTGAAGGTTAAAATGAATTCCGTCAAACCAGAAAAATATTTGTGGCCGTCGGATAACTTCTCGTCAAGCGAGAAAATTATTTGTGGCCAACGGATATATTCACGTCGAACGAAAGAAATTATTTGTGACGTTTCAAATGAAAGTAACTCTCACTTATTTTTATTTGAAATAAAAATAACTCTGGGTTATTTTTATTTGATGACAAATAAAGATAAAGCCTATTTTATTTGATACGTTATTTAAATAATTTTTTATTTAAATAATGCCCATCTCTGGATTAAATCCCGAGTGCGCCACTGTTTGGCAGAGGCAGTGCTGCTTTGAAAAATATAGAAAAATGTATGAAAAGTGTGAAAAGGTCGTTCCTATAATGGAGGAGACAGAATTCTATGCTTACCTATGGCTTCCTCGTGTTGATGGTCCAACTCTTCGACGCTGGCGAACAGCCTTTTGTTCTCCACCTGAAGGTCCTCGATTTTCTTGTGCAATTCCGACTCTCTATTGCTGGACGTCCCGACGAAAGCATCGTGCCGTTTGTGCAGCTCGGCGCTGACATCGAAATTCGGCATCACCGCGACCGAGTCGTAGTCGCCGGTGGTGTGCCTCTTGAACTTCTCATCGAAGTCCGATTTTTCTTGCTTGTTGGCTCCGCTCTGCTTCTCGTTCTCGGTTTCCAGAGCTTTCAGCGCGTTTCGGACTATATCCAGCTTCTCGAGGGAGTTCAATTTGGACAGCACCGTACGGAAATCGTTGATCAGCGCCGCTTCGTCCGGCTGCATACGTTTCGTGTTCCTCTCCGCCTCGCGGCTCTGCTACCGAATATCGAGTGCTCTTATAAATCGTTCGCCCGTAAACCGACGCGAAAATCACGGACTTTCATCATTTTGCCGGGAAACAGTTTCGTACCTTGTCCTCCATTTGTATTATACGGTTCACCATGTCCTGCTTGGCCCTCAGGAACTCAGCTTTCTGGTGGCCATCGGTCAGCTCGTCCTTGAAAAAGGAATTGTTAACCTACAGTGGATACGAATAGGTTGAAAGCTGTTGTCCCGCGAACGCGCTGTTGAAGCTGTTCCACCCCTTTTGTCGACCGATTTCGGGGGAAAAAATGTGGCAAGTGCACGTTGATGCGCTTGCACGTGCACGAGAGCCGGTCCCGGCCAATAAGATCGCAGTGATACGGTATTGATTAAGGATAACGTGTAACGACATGTGTGGTCACGTGCATGTATGCGTGAAACGGCCGACGGCGAACGGTTAAAATTAAACGCAATTATCTCAAAACAATCGCGACGGTAATTATCCCTTTTATGTTTAGTGGGACAGCGTGCACAATGCGGTTATTAGGTACACGGAGCGAAAAGAAACTGTCAGCGAATCTAGGTTTCGCCGATTTTTCGAAGGACGTTCGTTCAATGGTAATCAATGTGGCGATGCTGTGATATGAAATCTGAGCGAATAACTGTATTACGTAGCAGCGCTTTAGCAGTTATTGATAGATCAGTCGCTCAGTTTATACTCCACCAAATGTCCGACAGATTGAATAATTCTGAAAGTGTGTAGCAGGGCTGATATTCCGAATTTTCGGGCTTAATAAAAAGTCTGCGCTAGGAAATGGAAGAGACCGTTTGTGATTGAAGGACGCACTTCTGTCTGGAAAGTTCATTCATGCGGTTCGGTTTAGCTATAGCTCGATAAAAGAAATGTCACTTTTTTACCTTTTGAACCCGTTTCAATTCGGTTTCTAAGTCCCGTATTTTCACGGCGGCTTGTGCCAATTGTTCCTGCAACTGTCTCGGTTGGTTCTGGCTCCTCGAGTTTCGATTTTTAGAAGATAGCGGGTCCCAGAAGAACACTTCGCCCTCGTCATCTTGGTTAATGTCATTCTGTAACAGAAATAGCAACGGCTACGTGTAGCGTTTCGATAGAAGATTCTAAGGACGTTACTGGAAAAGAAACGTCGACAGATTTTTGGTTCGCGCAGGAGCGTATCGATTAAGTCATTATTTTCAGAAGATTTCGATTATTTTCACAAGTAAATTATTTCACGCTGTACAAGAGAGTCGCAAGATATTTACGATTCAAGCGATACTAGTGGCACCTTTCTGGTGTATTCATTCCCCGGTTTATTATGTAAAGTGCTGACATAATACCATTATACAGAAACAAAGATCGTATAAAAGATAAGGACAAGGAAATTCTCGGAGACCTTGCGAAGCAGATTCCAATGGTTTCGAAATCGCAGTGTGCATTAATGCGCATGCACTAGAATGCATCGAACTTCATTCAAGAATATATCAGAGTATATATTCATCAATACATAAAGCAGAAAGCTTCTATATATTTGCGTGTTTGCCTGTCGCCTAAAAACTTTCGAACGATAAACTCTGGGATCGCGAAATGTGCCGCAGCTCATTATGCCTCGCTAATCTAGATAAATGTGACTATTTTCACAAAAGAATAAATAAAAACATTTTTTATATAAAATCAGAATCTAAGTTTCGGGCGAAGCCGAGTAGTAAAGCTAGTTTGCCATAATCGTTTAGAAGTCACGGAATATTCTGTACTTCAACATCACGAAACTCCAATGGTCAGGTCGGATGCAAGTGATGTTCGTGAGAAAGGAAACTCGCGATTATTAGGTTATATAGATCCCCGGAAAATCCTTATCCAAAACCAGTCGCAGCGAAACCGTGCAAAGATACAGCTAATGATAAATGATCGATCAAAATGCATTACGCATCAAAATTGAAGCTTCTGCTATTAACACTGAACACTAAGTAGTTTAAAATGGGTAACAAATTTACCATTTTTAAATATGAAAAAAGTGTATTTCTAGGTAGCATAAATATGTATAATATTCCCTATTTATTTTTTAATATGAAAATTAAAAAAATATGAATAAAGGTTTATTTTCCTTGCATAACGTATCTTATAAATAACCAGTCATACTGACTGATCTGGCAGAAATAGGTATGCATTAATTGTCGGTAGGGTAGATGCACCATTTGTGGCCACTTTAAGATATTGTACCAGTTTTGGCCACTTCTTAAAAACTATAATATTTTTCCGTGTAAGCAATAAATGTAACCTTACATTTTTAGCGGTATACAAAACAAAATATTTATGATGTGAAATTCTCCACATAATAATGATCTGCAAGCAATTTAAAAATAAGATAATTATGCACATGGCCAAAAACAGTGCAGTGGCCACAAACGGCACATCTATCCTAGTTCTACTGTCTTAAGGGGACCTTCCGGTCTAAAAGTCGATTTTTTTTATTTCATTTTTCGAATGTTCAACCTTTTAGGAATACGTGTTTAAAAGGATTAGTTGAAATTCGTAAAATTCCAGAAGTTATAGGCATTTGAGTAGCGGCAAATGCATGGGCAACAACCGGGCACTCGGCGCTCACGTAAACCTTTAAACGCGTTTTTCTCGAAACAGTGTTCTCAAAACGGTGGGACCTGTATCTCCAAAAGTTATTATCGGATTCGACTGAACTTTTTTTATTTTGAAGAATATACTTCTGGCTAGGGGGCGGGGGACTAGAAAAATTACAAAAAATTGAAAATTTATAATTTTCAAAGGCGTTGAAAGGACGAAAAGTACAGGGAAAAGTGATTTCAAACTTCAAGTGTCGTTATTTTCTAAAAAAAATGTCATTTTTTAATTTTTTTTCTAGCCCCCCCCCTAGCCAGAAGTATAATCTTCAAAATAAAATAAGTTTCAGTCGAATCGGATAATAACTTTTGGAGATACAGGTCCCACCGTTTTGGATCAATTTTTTTACGCCTTGACTTTAACGACTCCCCAGGGCCGTCTGCAATGATTAATTATAAAACAAAAAATATATTTCTATAACTTAAGACATCCTTAATACAATGCAAAAAGTCCCATTAAATTATATATTGTAGTTTTCCTTTAATTAATTCCTAAAAATCACCTATTTTTTCGGGGCTCTAGACCGGAAGGTCCCCTTAAGCTCCTAATAAACTCATCAAATCTCATCCCACTAACTTTTTACCCGCATCGGAGTCTGAAAGGCACGAGCGATAAACCGAAATTCGTTCAATATCTCATCGATTTGGTAGCAATATTTCATAACTAACAAGTAGCCTACTTAGCAGCATCGCTAACGGGAGACCTCGTGGGCCATTTCGCGGCTAAAATCATGAATGACGAGGATGGGTGGCCTAGTGGCGATCCGCGGTCGAATTGCACGCGGGTCGTGTCCACGATGCTCGTTCCTTCGGCGACGGATCCAAGCAGGATGCGAGCAACGGGCAACCGTATGATTAGTAACTTTAGTATTGTTACGCACGTTTACATAAGAGCCTTGTGTTGCGAGCGGTGCGCCTAGTATGGCGCTGCCTCGACCGCACGCTCGCGCAAAAATGGCGAAAAAGGACGCGGCAGGTGGGGAGGGCTTATGCAATCCAAATTATAACTGGCTGCAGTCATCGGGCAGGAGAAAGAAAATGTATTGAAGCCAGCGCTCCGCCGCCTGTGCATATTCGGTTTTCAAATTGCCCGTGCGCGGTGGAAAGGATGTCAAGATTTTTTACGGCGAATCGAGACCTTTGTAAAAGCCTTGTCATTTCATAGGAATTGCCTGTATTATGCAACCCATCTCGCGCACTCTCACGTGCTGCTCCGCGCGTTCTTTCGTCCGTTGTTTTTTTTTTTTTCATCCACGCAACGGCCGCTCGAAACGGAACGACAACTCAATTCAACGGGACTCGCGCGGCGCTTCGAACGGGGGCAAATTGGATTCGTATCGATGCGCCGGCCGGCCGAATTGTAACGAGCAGCTCACGTCGAGTTCCCGCAAAATTACGCGGCTGAAATGTGTACGTAGGGGATGATTGAAAATACTACGTCGGGCTTCATCCATTTCCCGCGTAACTTTTGTCCCGTGACTTTCATTGCTTCTGGCGGGAAGAATCGAGGACCTTGCAGCGAGAGGGGTGCAGCTTCATTTTGGACAGTTATGGCGTGTAATGTAGGTGAAAAAATATTCCACATCGCTTGGCGCGCAAGTGAGCGATTTATTGGGAATTTTGAATCTGCGCCCATCGCTGTTTTCCGCAACACGAGTGCTCCAGATTTGACAAATTCGCCAATTTTTATCAACTCAATAAGTACTTTTTTACCTTTTTTTTTTACCTTTTTTAACGTTATGTCAAAGCAAGAATTTTGTAAACGGTTTTTTCTAATTTACTCCAAGTTGGCAAAGATGGAGCTGCAACTCTCTTGCTGCAAGGTCCTCGATTCGTGGGTGCACCTAATGGTCAAGTTTGATGAAATTTCGAACAGGTATGGTGAACTTCACGCGAGTGTACCTAATATTGGATGTGTGTTAATGCAGATGAAAATAGAAATGAAAGGGTTATTGGTTTGTCCTGTTAGAAATTTTAAAGACTCTTTCCAAGTAGGAGATAGGTGCTATAAAGGGGACACGTCTTAAATGGGACAAATCGAATTTCCAAAATTCTAAACGCATTACACATGCAAGTTATTTTCCTGTTTATGGCAACACTAGTGCCTAGTCATTTGACGTAAACTTCACTGCGGTCTCACTTGCAACAGAGTAGTAATCCACGGTGGATGTTTTTCGGCAGTAAAAGTGAAATTTTCATTGGTTTTCTGTGTCGTTTTCTGAGACTAAGATATATACAGAGTGTTAAAGTGTTATATCATTAAAATAGCCTGTATTCAACTGAAACGAAAACGCTTAACAGGTAAGCTTAATTAATTGTCTTCTTTGTTTTGCGGTTATTTTATATTAAACTCACTTATAGTCGTAAAAGGGACAGCAGAACAAGTCTTAAATGGGACGACCGTTTCATGGCTGTCCCTCTCATACACATGTACTGCTGGACACTGTATGTATTATACTTTCCTGTAAAGTTATTAGTGTATTATCTGATACATAGATGACATTGTTTTAAATTATGAATTATTAGTTGATGGCGGATTGTTTCAAATCTAAGAATTAATAAAGTGACTATTCAAAGCGACAAACTTTATCGTCAAAACAATGTGTGGCAATAAATTAGCCCTGGTTTTAAGTTATAAATTTGCTACAGTTGTATGTAAATTTGCGGTAAATGGGCCAATGAGTAATGCGGAATAAAAGGCACATTCAATTTTTTCTGTTCCATGTGCCATTAATAATAAAATATTGATGATTTGTACTACAAAGAGTTAATTTTTTCGTAGATTTCGTTATTTTGTATCATTAAGATTTAGAATTATAATTGTAATACTTAATAAGTTTATTTTTATTAACGTGTCCCTTTCATGACTTATACTGTCCCATTTAAAACCACCTAGTCGTAAAAGGGACATTTCCCACTTTTTTGAAAATCGAAGATTTTGTTATTTTCTATTACAATTGATGAGTTTGCAATATACTTTTATCGAAGGGAAATAAACACGCTCTCTTGTGATGTAGTTGTTTTTTAAATACCTATAACGACATTGTCAGAAATGGACACTAAACAAAAGTGTCCCTTTTATAGCACCTCTCCCCTATAACGTTTCATCAGATCCGTCAGTTCTTCGAGTAGCATCGTGTTAATAAATATTTAACGAGTGCAGCTTGTAAAGCGGGTCAATGTTCAAAGGAGAAGTTACACGGATTTCCGAAAGAATTGTTCCGAAAACGTGGAAATCACATTGTGCTGGAGTCAATAGAGAAGTAGCTTTCTGTTCGTGGATCGACGCCAAAGTCCATCGGCACGCATTACCATAATTCTATACAAATTATTCAATGAACCGTTACGGTAGTCACGTATCACCCTGACAAAGGACTACAAAACGGTTTTTAATCTGCCGTAAGTTTCACCCGCCGAGGGAGATTCACCTTTCGACCGGTCTTCGTGGTGTCCAAAGTTCTTTCATCTAAAAGTCAATTCACAGCGTGCGATTCCTTTTTTTTTTCACCTGCATAATATAGAAATACCAAACTGTGCCCTGGCAATGCTTAAATGCATATTCCAATTTGTTCGATTGTATCGTTACTCTCGTAAAAAAAAATCCTTGCGTTTGTTCCAATGTTACTGTTAAACTGAATACATTTCACGCGAGATAGAACAAAAATTCGAAGAATGAAAAGGGACTTTTTATGGGTCTAATCATCTCTTATAATATTGCCTAAACAAGGCAAGTTTCTAAATAGGAATTAAATAAAACCCTTCGTTAGCCTATGAAGTTCGCGAAAGTTTGGGGCGCAAAATCAAAATGCAAATGTCCCCGTTGTTTTTTCACCGAGTCCGCCTGAAAACGGCCAACAAACTGTATGTCGATTCCCTGTCGATTGCATGCGTTGAGCGATTCGGCCAACACGCCGTTGCATATTATCAATTCCAGTGTTTCAGATATACGGCTGATACCCAAAAGCTTCAGGTCGGTCGATGCACACCGTCCAAATGCTAATCGGTGTCACGCGTTACGCGTTCGTCTTACCCAGATCGATCCTGGTGGAGATAGGGTCCTTTCGCCTCGGACTTCATTGGTTCGAGTCTTAAAATGCTCGAGATCATTGGGAGGAGATTTGGAAAGACTCCTTAATTTCCCTTCGATATGCATCTAAGTATTTTCCTGCGTGCACCTCTTAACCCTTGACCCTCGAGTGGTTCGACCGCGTTGGTTCAATTCTGAGATTTCGACCGGTAATTTGACTCATACGCAATTTAAAAGAAGCTTTTATCAGTGGCGGATTTAAGGGGTCATTCCTGTAATCACGCCGCAAAACTCGGCAACATTCAGGTTTTTTTTTCTCAGTGAATACAAGGAATAACAATGTCAAACTTATTTTTCATTTATTAAGCTACTTATAATGTATACGGAACAATTTTTTTAAATAGGTACACTTTTAATTATGTTTCTTCAATGTTATCCGGAGATAAAAGTCGCGCCTTTGAAATCTCGAAATTTCCATTTTTACTTAAAGTTTGAGTGCGCGCAATTCTGTTGAATTTTGACTTACGCGGCTAATTCTGGCACTTGCCATAGAGGTACTCGTAATGATTAAGTTTGGTCTTTTTGTTTCAGATGAGCCTGTGAGCCGAAATCACCCCCGCCAGGGAGGCATTATTTTCAAAGGCGCGATTTTTACCTCCAAATAACATTGAAAAATCACGATTAAAAGTGTATTTAAAAAATTGTTCCGTATACATCATAAGTAGCTTAATAAATAAAAAAAAAGTTTGACATTGTTATTCACTGTATTCATTACGAAAAAAAAACCTGAATGTTGGGCCCCCTGCCCAAAAGGCCCATCTTCAAATCAAAATTATGACTTTACCCGAACACTATAATCTTTTTTGCAATACTACTTAACCCGTTTTTAGTAAACTACCTCTTCATTTTCCGGAAAAAATGGGCCCCCCGGAACGTCTGCCGCTTGGGCCATTTTCCTTAAACCCGCCACTGGCTTTTATATTAACCTCTGATCTTATTATGATCCCAAAGCTTTACCTTCTTCAGGAACCAATACCAACGGTAACTAACCCACACAGCACCATAACATTGCAGCAACGTCTCTGCAATGATGCGGTGCAAGATGGCAATGTTGCAACATAACATTACAGAGACGTTGCAGGTTCAGTCCTATGTCCGCCTTCGCAATATTGCAGGTGTGTATTTTTGCAAAGTTGCGGCAACATTACGAATATGTAGTCCTGCAACGTTCCGGCAATGATTCTGCAACGAAACGGCAAAATTGTGGCAATGATCCTGCAACTCTTCGGCAATATAGCGGTGCGTATCCAGTTAAATGAAACACGCCGTAGAATCCACTCGACGTCATGTACATATTTCGAAAATTTTTGACAAAGTCATAGTTGCTTCAGAATATTGTTGTAATGTTTCCACAAGTTTTCACTACAATATTGCACGACGATGTGCGCGCAATATTGCAGAAATATTGTAGGACCGTTGCCACTGGAACATTGCACGTCGATGTGCGCGCAATATTGCAGAAATATTGTAGGATCGTTGCCAATGGAACATTGCACGGCAACGATCGTACAATATTGCAGCAATATTGTACCATCGTTGCGAACGGAACATTGCACGGCAACGAAATTGCAATATTGCTGCAATATTGTAGGATCATTGCCACTCCAATAATGCACGACAATATTGCAGGAACGTTCCTACAATATTGCAATGCAACCTGCAACAACGTAATATTGCAGCAACGTCCCTGCAATACTGCTGCAACGAGGTGTGCTGTATGGGAACATGCGCAGTTCGAACTGCAGGACGGGCCCGAATGGCCCCGCACCCGTCATTTGAGGATTAAGCGAAGACTATCGAGCTGCTTAAAGCGGGAGGATCTGGTGTAAATATGGAGACAGTTGCGGAGAAAGAATCGAGGTGAGGGGCCGGCAAGAATGTGGGCGACGTTCGTGGCCCAAAGGGGAGCAATTCTAATGAATATGAAAGGAGCCTCCGTTAGGTCAGGTCAAGGAATAATGCATCGTTTGACTTGCATACGGGCAAGCGACAAAAGCTCCCTTCTTTCCTCCATTACGGCCTGCTTATACGTTTACCTCGCCTTGAACAGTCGATATCTTAGGACAGGCACGGAGAAGGTTCGGGATCCCAGGGTCGTTCGAAAGCGAAAGAAATTAATGCGACAAGCCAGCGATCCCGTGAAAGCGGCTTGCATCGATCCTACGGTTTGCTCTTTCCCCGCGTCCCTCCTGCCGCGGCTGATTAACACATTTTTTTTTTTTTTTTTTCAGCGCGGTAAGTTCGGACCTTCGCGCCGCCCGGTGCATTTACATGAGCGGCGGCCCCCGCGAGGCGATAATTCAAATAGGCGGAGGGGCCCCGCTGTTTGTCCGTCGTGCCGAGGGAAAATTAGGGGCGATCGAAGCTAAAACCGACTCCACGTTCCGGGAGGAGCGCCGCCGAGCCCTCTTCCTGGAGTACGCTCGGGTCAAGTGGAAGTGTTTGCATACAGTTTTCCGTGTGTCGTATTAATAGGCCCCGGCGACCAGCGTTTCGTCGCCCGGGGAGCTGAAGTTTTCATTTTGAATTTTAAATGAAGCCGCCGTTCCTTTTAGTGTGAAAGGAGAATGGTAATCGTTGAATGATATTGCATTCAAATCGTCGCTCTGCGCAATGCCTGCGCCGGCCTGCAGTCGAAACGGTTGCCGTTAAACTTGTCTCGTACGAACAGAAGATATGCAACGATCGCGCGGTTGTAGCAGCTTCGGTATTGCTGGCGCAAAAATCAGACAAGTCACGGTGACGCTATCCGGCAGATATCTCCTCGAAATTAAGACGAACGCAGGGATTGCTTATCTTTTACACGGGAATATAAAAGGGAGAATTTGCTTCGAGGTACGTGTTAATATAGGATATCGAGCTGGACGCGCTTATTATTTTTAATGAAATCGTATATCTCTATTTACCACAGCGCGGCGAGTCGAATAAAAGGGGATTTTTGACAATTACACGCGCGAGATATCGCAACGAATATCGTTCGTTCGCTGAAGGGAAGTACTCGTGTGATTCCGACCAGGGGCATGCGAATGGAAATTAAAAGGCTTATCTTGCTGGAAAGAAGTCGTATGCAATTCATTAAAAAGGTTCGCGTGTATCGTTTTAAAAATGAAAGCGAAGGAAATGAATGTGTTATCCCGATACGATCTCGCGACACTTGCTACGTGTTACACGCGAAATTACAAGCTACATGGAGAGAAAGAGAGCGCGAGAGAGAGGGAAAGCGTATCAGTGATCAAGATTGCGATTTCATTGACTCGCGACCATTGTTCACCGTTCTGCTGCAAGGTTCTGTTAAGCGGTTTCCACTGGAATCGAATCGATTAGAATAGGCCAGAACAGACCCTGAAAATGCCACGAAATAAATCTCAATCCTTTCTCGAAATGCAGAGAACTATTTTGATTGAACGAGGAGGTGCTAGGAAAATTGAATTAGTAAATTAGTATTTCCTGATACTTTGGAATATTGAAATTGTTTAAATCCTAATTGGAAGGAGAGAGCTTTTAATGTTCCTAAATATTCAGGCTTCGCTGTTAAATTTAAAATATTTTTCCTGGCAGAAATAGAGTGTAACAGAGTTACCGTCAAGGACCCAATTCCTGATCAGAACCCAATTCCTGATCAGTTTAGTATATAAATACCAAATAATAAGCTTATTATTGCAAATTTGTTCTAACAAATTACTAAATAATTATGAAGTATTTGGATATTTATGCGCAAAATTTGATAGCTCATAGTGAGGCTGATCTGTAGGTGATCAGAAACTGCTCCCTTTGCACTTATAACTGATCAGGAACTGGGTCCTTGACGGTATACAACGGTTTTTAAAACGCACACGAGGTGGCACGAGAAAAATGCTGGTCGATGCATCACTTGGGCCACGTTTTTTTATTCCATTACTGCAGAAGCAGAGTAATAATTTTTCGATTCTGGCAAACTGTGTACATTCTTGGCGTAATAACGATAAAAGTCTGCCTGCGTCTCCCATCGCAGCGTTAAGGTATCCGATATCTGCTTACTCTGTGTATTAAAGAAACGATAGAAAAGTGGCCACTATCTATCATTGCAGTGTTTCACGCAGGTGTTACAGTCACAATGATGTGGATTTATAGATGCACATGTTCCTAGGGACAGGCTGAATTAAAATGGCAAAACTATGAGTCACAACTTCTTCCGAACGAAGTAACATGATACAGAGAAAAGATGTACAATCTATGAATAATAATTTGATACCAATGAACGACTATGAAAAGTGCAGACATGGAATTATAGTCGAAATTTTTATTCAAATAAAATTCCGAATAACGAATGATAAAGTTAAAGAAATTATTCGCCATTCGTTCGTTAACCCGAGCTAACTTTTTTATTCGACGCGTGACGAATGATTTCTTCATCTTTATCTTTCATTCGTTATTCGAAATTTTATTGAAATAAAAAATTTGCCCATCTCCGGCCCATAGTACAGTAAACTGGATAAATTGCACACTGATAGAAAGTAATTCTCGTGTAGTACGTACACACATCTTTCGTTTCCCAATATCTCAGTAACAAACAAACATTTTGTTCTTGGTGCAGCGTGAAAAATAACACTTTTATCTGGAATATGATAAGCACCGCATGCGAATTATCAGTACCAAATACGTTACAGGGTTTTTCGAGCTTCGGTCTGGCTACGCCTACGTGTTTATCGCTTCTCCGGATAAGGAAGTGGGATTTTCGATTAAGAACTTTTACAAGTGCATCATTCGGCGAATTCTTCCTCTCGCGCGGAATTAGATAACGTATGGTCTACAGTTATTTCAGTAATTGCACGGAGATTTAGATAAAACCAGAAACATTCAACAGGTTGGTTTCTCTTCTTCATTTCAGTCGTTGGAATATCTTATAACACGGGATCCTTAAAATGTCTCCCCTTTTACGGCGATGTCTTTCGCTTCACCGGGAAATTTTGTTTCTAAATAAATACGAAGAGTGTCTTTTGAATCCTGCAAATCTCAGTTGCAACGTTTGTAGAAAATTCACCAAACCGCGGTTCGAAGTCGCCGTTACACTTCGCAGTCGTGAAACAGAGCTTCTTGGAATTGCATCATCTTCCGAGGCGCGCTGATACGCTTTGATAATGAGTCGCTGATAATCAGCGCGAGGAAATGAATACGTTATCACGATATGGTTTTGCGAAACTTGTTGCATGGCAAGTTAAAACGGGGCTCGTAATAGAATTCGGTGCCGCGTCGCGTGATTTCCAGTTGCTTACGGTTAATCGAAAGTTTTCTCTCGAAAATCCAGAATAATTGTTCGTTTTACAGCGTTCGTTAAATGCGACATTCAGTTATTCGTAAAATATCGCTGCCTCCGCCGTGACTGCTAGGGTAGATGCACCATTTGTGGCCATTTTAAGGTATTGTACCGGTTTTGGCCACTTCCTAAAAAATATAATATTTTCCCGTGTAAGCAATAAATGTCACCTTATATTTCTGGCGGTATACTAAACAAAATATTTATGATGTGAAATTCTCTACATAATAATGATCTGCGAGCAATTTAAAAATAAGATAATTATGCACATGGCCAAAAACAGTGCAGTGGTCACAAACGGTACATCTACCCTAATTCAACAAGGTTCAGTAAGCTCGTTAAGATTCAAATTAAATGAGTCTTATGTGTTTAAAGACAATATTGAAGGTAACTAGTCGAAGACCTTTGATTGTTCCTTAGGGTCATATTAAATTTACAAATTCTACCGTCAAGGACCCAGTTCCTGATCAGAACCCAATTCCTGATCAGTTTAGTATATAAATACCAAATAATAAGTTTATCACGATACAAATTTATTCCACAAAAATGACTAAATAATTATGAAGTATTTTTAAATTTATACGCAAACATTTGATAGCTCATAGTAAAATGTTTTAGATTGATCAGAAACTGCTCCCTTTGCATCTTAAGTGATCAGGAACTGGGTCCTTGACGGTAGTCCAAAGTGAGCATTCAAGCGTCTTGATTCATTCTCCTCGTTGAAAGTACACTTCCGCGCTCTCGTTCTTCAATTAATCACAACAGATACATTTCTATCATGCATCAGGATCGTAGATAGATCTAGAAATAAGTCAAGATCGCGCGTCGAAGGATCCTAGAGAGATACGTCCAGCGTGGAGGATTAAACCTTGTTTTATATGGATTGTGGATGTATGTACTTCGAGGCCTTTAAGTACTAATTATATTCTCGCTAAGATGGGTGACGTCAAAACTTCAAACATGGTGACGAGTCATTCGAGTACCATTAAATGGATATTGATCACCGTGCTCGGAGTGAATCACGTGTAGCAAGGACGCGTGTATCCAAACTGATTCTGCAAATACACTATTTTACAATCGCAGTGTTGGGGAAGCTGGTACCGGCTTCAATTTTCTGGTTATATGCCTGTTACACTTTTGATACAATTCGGTAAATTAAAATTAAAACATTTATCATTAATTATACTGAATTTTACTCAAATTTATTCGAGGTAGGTACATACCTCTGAATTTTTATTAAATTTTCCAGAATGCACTTCGGATAAATAGCCTGTTGTTATTAAATTTGTAAATGTGAGGATATTAGAGGCGTATAAAATTACAGAATAATGATCACTAATTGTAAGTCACAAGCAAGTTATATGAATGCAAGGTATATTTAGAAATGATTGTAGTTCAAGTTACACCTATTCAAAGTGAATATATCCTAAGTCACCAGCGTTTATCGAGCGAATTATTTATCAAACAACCCCCGTACGCTCGATCAATCATCAATACGGAGGAATATTAATATTCATGAGAAGATACAACGCTTCTGGCTGTTTCCTGTACACCCATTTGCAACAAGAACATGATTACTCGCCACGTTATCGAACTGGCGTGCTGGAACCGTATGCTACAGGTAATACAGTACTGATAGCACCCGTGGGAACGGAAATTCCTATCAGCACTGGTGTAAATGTGCTTTATCCTAATCTGGACGAGCAGAAACTACATAAGAATATTTTAATACCGAGCTTTTATCTGCCGTTCCTGATTCACGTGGCAGCCAATGGAAAAGAGGCAACTGTCCATTTCATTTACCAAATTGGCACATAAATGTCCAAGAAAAGGCATATAAAATTTTCTTAAAAATTAAGAAGTAAATAAGACAGAGAAAACAATTTAAATAAACGAAGTTTACAGCCAACTTTAGAAAACTTAAAACGAGGACTAATTTATTGCTACACATTTTTTTGACGATAAAGTTTGTCACTTGTTCACTAATTCTCAAATTCCAAACAACACACCGTCTTCTTCTAATAAATAATAATTTAAAACAATGCCATCTACATACGTGTCAGCTGATACACCATTTACTTTACATGAATTTCGTTTAGCTTTTCGCGCGACCATTGGGCATAAACTAGTGTCCAGCAGTATAAGACGGTGGAAATTCTTTCCAACGATTACGTTTCTGTGTAAGATTTTCATTCGAGCGGTTTCAAGCCGAGGATCAACGGTTCGAGGCGCTTCAGCTGACGTCAAGAGCACGCAGATGTTGCTCGATGTTCTAGCGCGAGCTATGTCAACACAGGCTGCAATAAAACTTGTATCAAAACCCCTTCTCTGGGTGTCCACGTGCTTTGCTTCCAGCGTGTTCGAATAACACTCGAGCCTATATTAGCCCGCGACAATCGACGGTAGATAAGAATCGACAGTTATGGAAATAATAATTGCCAGGCAGAAACTCGCTGCATTCCTGGGAGCTGGTGAATCATTTTCTAACGACTTTCTTCAGGGATTAAACGAAGTATATTAGGTAACGTGAATGGTCGTTAAAACTGAAGATAGAATGATCTTTTGCTTGAACGTACAAAGGAGGATTTCAGAAGGCTTTGCATGTAGATGTTCGCGCGTAAACTTCGAGTATAAGTAATTCTCTCGACTTTGCCCCATATAAGTCGACACTCATTCTAGAACAGACCTTGGCCAAAGACTTCGTTAATTATATGCTGCGTTCGATTATTCTACCCTCCCTGTTCCGCCCCAGCTGTATACTGAACGCTAGAAGTTTCACGAAGAGACCATGCACTTCGCCTCCGGTTTACACCTCGTGTCTCTTACGTCACTGACCATTCCTCGCCTCACTGGTAAATAAAAATTACGAGCTGTGAGGGATCATGGTTCGATCCTTCGGCCATCCTCAACGCGTTCACCTTTCTGGAATGGATATTTCGCCATCGTTCCACAATAATTTCAATTTACAGCCCCCCATTTGTCTCATTCTATCGGAGTCTTCTAGCTTCGCGAGTTCAGTCCAGTCTGGATTTCAGTCCAGTCGATGAATTGAAAGTGTCAGTGTCCCTTCAGTGTATTAATCATAAAGGAAGCTAATTGAGAATTAAACGGCCCATTAATAGCAACGATTATTTCATGTAAAAGTTTAGGTGTCTATAAATTATAGGTATAGCTTAATTGATGGAGGATTTACGAGCTCACCAGAGCGTCCCTTGCTCCTTGCACCCCTTACGATAATCCTCGCGCAACTCACAGGCTCGAGGAATTTTCGATTCGGCTCCGTCCAGCTTGAATAATTCAAGCACGTGTGTTAAACGACGAGACACATCGCACTTGGCAATTATATCGGATGAAAAAAAAAAGAAAGGGAACTGCCAACGAACGAACGGGCAAGCAACGAAGGAGGTCACGATAAGAAACGGGTGACCAAAGGTTCTCCGTTCCCTCCACCTAGATACGTCACTCCAGGTATCAGGAATAACGAACGTCCGAGCATTCAGGCACTCGGTGTATTGTTCACACTGCAAATATTAGCTGCGGTCTCGAGTGCACCACGGATATTTCTATTCTGAAACCACTTTTTGTGTTTCCAAACGAGTCCACGAAGCTGCACCGTCGCGCGACACTATGGATAAGTGCGTCGATGAGAAAGAAAGTCATAAGTTTGCACAAAATTCTATCAGCGTTTACTTTTTTTTTGTTTGGTTAATTATTTCCATAGCCGCAATTTATTGAGCACCTTGCGGCAACAGAGGTGCAGCTCCATCTTTACCAACTTCGAGTAAATTAAAAAAAACTGTTTATAACATCATTGCTTTGACTTAATATTACAAAGGGAACGCTAATTGAAAAATATATATTTTCACACAATAAGTAGTAATTATTGAGTTGATAAGTTTTATTTCTATTTTTGGCGAAAGAATATTCTATAATAAAAATATTAATATTAATATATTAATAAAAATATTACTATTTCTATTTTTCTTTATTTTCAATGAGTCGTTTATTTGTTGCACCAAACGATGCAGAGTTTTTTTTTTTAAATATATTACACGTCATAACTCAAAAACTGTAAAAAAAAAATGGAGTCTCAACGCTCTTGCTGCAATGTCCTCAATTATCTTCCTTTTCATACCTTCTTAAATGCCCTTCTGATTTTCAATAATATTTTCTTGACCCTGTATTGTACGTTGTGTTAAGAAAATACCTCTGTGACAGACTTGTCTCTTAAGAATCGTATAAGCTTTGAGAAGCTGTGATCAAAGGTGAATCATTCGTCAGTAGATACTTTATTCCACGTAGAGACTTTTTTGATAGTTCAGAATGAAGAATTGGTTAAGTTATCTAAAATCTATCCTTTATTTGCTCCAAAAATGTAGGCCTAATTAAACTGTCGATTAGTATATTTGTGACATTCGAGTGAACTAGAGCAATCGGACGATATACATAAAATATGTAAATTGCATTAGAAGCTCTTCAATTGAGATTTCGAATTCTTGGACGTTCATAGCCTTTTGCCTCGGACAGTTTCAAAGTTCACAGACTCTTTAATTAACTGGAGCAGACTCCGAAGCTGAAGCAGTGAAAAGATTATGGCGTAAAGTGGAAAGAATATGGAAAAGCAAGAAGAAACTGAATACAAAGCCGAAGCTGCAAACAATCCTGGACGCTCTAATTTCATGAATACCCGAAGATTTACTACATGCAAGATAGTGAAGAATTCTCTCTGCACCGTGTAAATATGACGAACGGGAATAGAAAGTTTAAGTGTTTGATGCATTATTCAAGCGGAGAATGGTTACTCTGTGAAAATTGCGAATACTGTCCTTTGGCTGCATATAAATTTATGTAAAAATACTGTTTACGGCGTGGCCTCGGTAAGAGTGTTTTGTCCACCTCGAAGGAGACTACATTGTCCGAGTATTGATATACAAAATCCCAGCAGAAGTCGTAAAAACCGCGAAACCGTTGAAATTGAACGGATAGCCGTAAAATGGATTGCGAAACGGAAAGAGTTTATACACGGGTATAATGCGGGTTGCTGCTTTCCTATTGAAAAAAAATGCTCGTACGCTCGTGTGTGCGTGCTGCGAAAAGGGAAAAGGCAAGCAGGCAAACAGATTAGCACAATTAGAACGTATAAATGTAAACCATACCGGCAAAAGAGAAATATAACAATGTGGGCAAAGAGTGATTGTCTTAAACGAATGGACAAATCACTTTTCTCGTACTTAACCGAAGTATGATAATTCAGCTCGAACGTAAATAGTAAATTTAAGTAAAAATTCATACAATTCATTTCCTGAATATGTGAAACAAACTCGCACTCGCTCAAGTGGATAATAATTATTTCAGATCATATCAAATTACTTAGATAGATGCTATTAGTTAGATACAATATTTATGATTAGATTTCTAGTAGGATTCTTTTACACTCTTTTATTTCGTACGTGAATTGCCATCCACGCGAACAGAACAACAAGTCGCGTTCTCGATTCCTCAGGGGTTAAAAGACCACGAAGTTTTATTGCGTATGGTAATGGATGTGGGTTAATTATGCGTCACACGATAGGGTATTAAAAACGCTCTTCGACGAGCCGGAGTAATTTTCGAAAAGCCAATGCCGGCTTCAAAGTATCGTAGAACGGATATATAACGGGTAAAAGTATCCGTATCAGTGGAATTGCAGTATTCCGAAGAATCGATCGGGCTGAATCAAGCTGTTTAATTAAAATGCTGCCCACGCGTATAGTACTGTGCTGAGCGTGATCTATGAATTCTAATCTCATCTCACCTGCGTCAGGGCGATGGAACGAAAATCTATTTTGAGTGACAAAATGGGGTACGCACAGTGAAATAAATTGCGATGATTGAATTCTGCTACTAATTTAAGAAGCATTAAAAAACAAATCTGCAGTTCGGTAATGCAAAGCTCAGGAAATTAGAAGAGACTTGGTTCGTCCAATCTACAAATTAACCAGCTAATTAGCCATCTGCAATTAGTATCTTACATTCCAAGTATCGATACAATTTACAAATTTTAAACACTGACGCAATTATCATTGGTGGATTTCAATTTTATAGCACACATTTTATCCCAACCTCGTTTCAGCAGTAAAATAAATAATTGCAAAAATTGTAGTGTTCGTAATTTCCTACCTCGAGCTTTCTTTCATCAACCCCATTTTATCCAAGCAGCGTTTTTCGCTTTCATAAGCCCGCGAGAGCAGACGGAGGAATATTTTCATTCAGGACACACGATCGCGAATAGAGCATCGTAGGCTAGGAGAGGCCGTCGCTGATTAGTCAGCAAAGCGACAAGTGTGTTTGCGACGAGACTCGGCGTTTCCCATCGTCGCATTCTTCCTGCTCTTCGTTTTCTACCACCTCTTGTCTTTCCGAGTAGCGTCTTCGGTCCCTCCTGGCGATACCGCGGGATATTACCGACGAGGACAGAAAAGATACACCCGTGTCTCGTGTTAGGTACCCAGAAGTTAACATTCAGCGCGTTCCTGCTGCTGAAGATAAGGGAATTGGATTCGCGAGCGCGCGATCGGACGCCGTTTCAACGCGCTGCTAACGCGTGAATTTAATATCAGGTTAGCGAATTCAAGAGGCACTCTTTAGCTGGCTGTCGTCGCATTTTATTCCTGCGCTTCTCGCGGAATCAGGGTTGCCGCCTCTCCGGTTTTGGCCCGGGGACTCCGGGTTTTGAAGCAAATCTCCGGGCTCCGGTTTTACTGGAAAAATCTCCGGGTTGTGGAAAAAAATGAGATAATAAGAAATTGTAGTATTATACAATGGTATCAATTTTGTATACAATAAAAGTTATTAATTAAAAAAACAGATACTTTCAAATTCTGAATTGTTTGGACTTTAAAGAATTGCACGTCTGTTTTCCGGATATTTGAGAACAAAACTTTTTTGCTCTTCCCATCTCCGGGTTTATATTCGAATCTCCGGTTTGGAATGTGTCGCACTCCGGGATTTATATGGTGATAAGGTGGCAACCCTGCGCTGAATGCCAGAAAACATTCGCGAGACCCATGACGATTCACTGACAAGCAACGATCCCCAAGCCGGAAATTCAAAAAATTATTAAACTTTGGGGATGTGTAGAGGATATTTAGGTATGTATTACGCAATTTTTTTTGCAGCCCAAATTTACTCTAAGGCGGCGAAATTGACCCGCGAAAACCCGGCTATTTTCCGATTTTGTGTTACAACTCGCGTATCACTTTTGCCAAATGATATTTCTAATTAAAAGAAGTAACTTCTGTTCGGAAACTTTTTTTCTATCTCTTACAGTTCACGAGTTATAACACAAAATTGGAAAATTGTCAGACTTTCAGGTGTCAATTTCACCCCCTTAGAGTGAATTTGGATAGCAAAAAAAATGGCGTAATACATACCGTTAAGGAACTAGTTCTTGATCAGGCACTAATTTTTTATCAGTTCATGAAATAAATCGTTCTTTTGAGTTTATGTCAATAAATAATTGTTTGAAATAATTACTAACATAAAAATTGATAATTCAAAAATATATGTGTTGTCTATGAAAGCAGTTAGTATTGTTAGTTTTAGATGATTACAAACTAGTTCCTAGTCACCTTATTATTCCATACCTTATAAGTATTTAAATTATATATTTATTTTCAACTTTTTAAAATTCTTCCTGGAAGTTTAAACATCAATTCAACTTTTAGTATAAAAAAGTCTATGGTTTAATGTTTTATTAGGTTAAAAATAAATATTAAAGCGGGAAACCTTCTAAACTGATCAGAAACTAGTTCCTTAACGGTACCTATATATCTTCTACATATCCCCAAAGTTTCATAATTTTTTGAATTTCCGGCTTGGTGATCTTCCCTCGCAAGTCGTTTTAATTAATAAATGCTCCATTAAACGCGACGTTCGGTAGACGTAGACGATTATATATTAAAGTTTCCTTGCAGCAAGATCATCTCCGGAATAATTAAGTAAACGGTTGGGGTTTAGCAATAATTGTGTTATGTTTATGTAGGTACTACTTGCTCCGATATTTCCTCGGCGTTTTTCATTCTTACGAGGATACAGTTCGCCTCGTGTCCTGCGGAGCAGCCTATGCAGATTTATCCCGAAGGATTTCAACGCGTTCCATTTGACTGAACGCGATTTTCACTAGCGCGAGGTGCACGCTGACGCATCCTAACGTCGTGGAAAAAGGTTGTGCCCTTTCAGAGAATGTATTACTCATTCGACACGTGCCATTGTGTCCGGCGTCACGTAAAGCGAACGGAAAAATCTCATATATGTAGCGCGGAGACGCGAGGATGTTTAAAAAGAAGCCGGGGCAAGATGAAACTCTGACGAGTTGCTTGCACGAGCCACGAGGTATACCGGAAAGCGGCTCCTCCTCTCGTCTCCGGTGCCGAGTGTCTCTCTTCTTTCGTAATTCCTCGGCAAATAACAGCACCGAAAATACACACAGCCCGTGTGTGAAAGACCTTAAAGAAACCCTGCTTCCATTTCACGGAATTCTTAAAACCTTAAACCTTAAATAATGAACAGGATGCCTTGGAAATTCACACCGGCGTTCGGTCGCACCTGATGAGACGTAACAAATGGTCCTCGATGTAAGAAAGGGCACCTTCTAAATTTTTTTTAGAGACGAAGTACGAATTATCTCGTAAGATTTCCTAATGATTGCTCGTTGTATTATATTTGGGAGAAGGGATTGGTAGTGAAAGTAGTTCAGCTTATCCCTGCACTTATTTTTTAGACTGCGTTACGCTAAATTTATGTTACGCTGATGAGCTGTGACAGTTCCATTTTGTACAGTTAGAAATTCATTAGAAATTGTCTCACATAAACGCCATTTTCTGGAGGACTATTGAGTTTTAGAGAACTATTTTCATAAATAAAATATTTACCACGTTCCTCTCCCTTTCTGTTTTTTATAATCTGTGAAAATGCCATTTGAAATGTTCTTCGTAGACATCTTCTAGCTTCTATTAAATTTGAATCATAGAACTAGAAGTTTGATTAAAATAAAACAGAATTATCTCATTCGTATTGAGAATTCTTTAAATACTTTTAACACGCACTTAAACTCGTGTGGCTTTAGCACGGTTATCTCGTTCGTGATAAATTAATATGTAACGAAAGAATGGTTCAGCTCCTTTATAATTCAGCTATTACGTTCGTCGGCTATCCTTGGCAGCATTTCCCTCAACGAACCTTATAAATATTCGCCGCGCGGGGATCGAATTTCTCATGCGAATTCAAAGAAGCCTTGCTCGAATATTAATTTCTTCCCTCTAACAAGCATACATATCCATTTCGTTTATGTATATACGCGCATAGCTATCTCAATAAAGTTTCATGTCCAGATTAGCCGAACGTGACGAATGCTTAATCACCCCGCGCAGTATTTTCACATAGGTACGTGACGTTTATTGGCCCTGCGCGCTTGTAAAGTAGTATAACGAACGACAGTTTCTTAACTTCGCGCGCAGAAAAAAAAATGCATCTGAATGCGCGTTGTAGATGCAGCCGTCGTTTCGCGACTCGCGACACTGTTACGAGTGCGTCTCACCGGTTGTTCTTGATCTTTGGTCCACGTCACGGAGCCGAAAAAAATGTCCTGTACTCTTCCTAGGAATGGAAAAGTAAATGGTACAAGGTGATGCTGTGAAAACGCACAGTGCCAATGACGGCGTTAGAAACAGCGATAGAGGCTGGTATCGGAACGTTTTACTTTCTTTTATTATCTACAGGCGCTTCATAGATTGCCCGACTGCTCGGCATTTGAAAACAAAGTGGCAGACTGTCTTACGATAAACTACATTGCTCTATTCACTGAATGTTGATCTACAAAAATTTCTATTTTTTTAAAATCGCCAGACATCACAAAGTTGTAACTGGGTGGCTATAAGTTTTTCTAAGTTTGAAAGCCTATTGCATTTAAGGAAAAATATAAAAAAAATAATAGGGGGAGTTCCCTTAACGCCGGACGGCACCTAATACCGGACATTAGCTATATCTGTGACAGTTCAAACGCTATTTAGCTGTTCTTTCGCGTAAACTGAAGAGGGAATAAAACAAACAACGATCACGTGTCGACATGGTCCAGTTCCTAAATAAATCCGAAATAAATTAATTGATTGTTTGGTGCGACGGGAATCCGGTGAATCGTGTAAAGTTTAGATTATTATATATACCAATATTCCTGGCTAAAAGACGTGTGAGTTGCGTTATTGTATCTTTTGGTAAGTATTTTTTTAATTACCTTTGTGTTTTGTGTAAACAGTGCACTGGTTTCCACAAGAAAAAAATTTTTCAATCTGTTCACTGTCCCCTGGTTCCGGACAGAAACGTTGTCCCCTATTACCGGACAGTATAAACCTGAATCTTGTGTGTTCCTATTTGTATTACTGTTTATTATTTCGGTTTCAGTGTTTAAAAGATACACGTAACCATCATGCATAGCAAGAAAAAAGGTTCGTGGGATGAAAATAATTTGAAACCTGCACTTCAGAAAATTCTGGCAAAAGAAATTAGCCTAAGAGAGGCATGTTCGAGATATGGTATTCCAAAAAGTACTTTGTTTGATAAAATGAAATGTATAAAATCTGGTAAAGAAATTACTTTACAGTGTAAATTAGGTAGATTTGCCAAAACAATTCAGTGTTCAAGCTGCCAAAAATGGGCACACGAGGCTTGTGCTGATATTTCCGAATGTTCGGAGGATTATCTTTGTGATCGCTGTAAACTATATCGAGACTGTGTTGAGTTGCGTCAGTAATTTTTACTGTGTCCGGTACTAGGTGCCACTTAATGATTTCTCCAAATCGCATAATCAAGTTTAACCGTGATTTAAGTTAACTATAATGATAATATTGAATGTTTTGTTGTGTAATTTTGATTTCTCATATTGTTATCTTATAAATAACGTAGAATATAAAGATTAAAATATTATTTTTTTCTTCTTATTTAAGGAAAACCTTAAGCGTCCGGCACTAGGGGAACTCTCCCTATTCACAGTTGGTAGAGTGCAACTTGCAAGATTTTATTCCGAATCATTGTCGTGACTGTTTTTTGAGGAGTGGACAAATCAAAATTTTGGTTAGACAGACGTGGACAAACGAAGCCTGTTTCTATTTTATAAAAATTTGCACTTGGGGGTGCCAACTTCGCAGATCTATCATTGTATCTTTTGAAAGCTGTTCTGTGTTTTTGAAATACCTATATATTTTGTAGGTGTGTCCATCTGGTATTAAACGAGATACTTTGAGAATTCTAGGACATCTATTGTCAGATAATGTTAATTCCAGGTAATCTATAGCACTGATAGCAATAACACTACAAGTTACTCTATCTTCCGAATATATCTTGATCGCAATCTGGATAAATTGCTTCAACTTCGACGATAGTTTCAGAGCTCATACATCCTGCAGAATCTGCAACACCACGGGTTACACACCTCGTTTACAAAGGACCCAGTATTATAATGTACAATTGAGTTGTATCAAGTTCGCCGAAGTGCACGGCGAATTTGCTGCTGCACCTTGCACGAGGCAATAATTCATTATTGCGTAATCGCGTTGACACATAATTAAGTACGGCCAGAAATTGGTTGAAATTTCGTAATGAGATTCGGGCTGGAAACGAATCGACTATGCCACGTTAATTTGATTGGTTTGGCCTGCAGCCTGAATTCCAGAGTGAAGAAAAAGAGTAATTTTCGCAGTTTCACTGCTACTGCCGGTAGCTTTAAATTGGTAGGGAACAAATTGCTTTTATTATAACAAAATTTCAATAAATAGTTTTAATTAAATTTAAATAAATTTTAATTAAATGCGGTTAATTAGAGATACGATAAATATTGGCAGAACGACGAAACATTTGCTGCTTTCAATTTCTTCCTTAACATCAAGTAACACGCTCCCAGACAGGAATGTACGTAGCTCTCCTTCAACGATTGAATATTGCCACTGAATATTTGAAACGAGGCGCATAAAAAATTCAATGCAATCGATAGATTCCTACGACAACTAAACGTTAAGCATCGTTAAGGTATAGCGATGTACTGGCTTCGCTCGTGCCTACTGTACGCGAAACGCTAATAGATACTTCCAACTTTACTACTATCAATTTCATGCACTCTTGTGTGCAGAATGAATAATGCTTCTCAAGGCCAAAAATTCTAGAAAAATATCTAAAGGTTTCGCAGATAACGAGTATCGCTCGCGACTGAATTTTTAATTTCCAACGGTTTAGATAGCGATAGCCACGTAGATGGCATAACCGCTAATAAATGTGCATACGGAATATGTGTCACCGATATTGACGGGTTTTGCAATCGTCCTCATTATCGGAAAATAATGTTTTCGCCGGAGCACCGTTAATAGCGCGAGCGATTGTCCGCGCGCGGGCACGTAGAAATGTTACGAAGTCGATGATAGTCCGTGTTTGCGATGAAAATTCTTGAAAAGTTCCAGAACGCTCCCGTTGCTGGTTTGAAAACTTGCCCCCGACGCGGGAATCTAGTTACAGAGACGCGAATGTCGTTAGCGAGAAGTTTGCAAGAACCTTACACTAACTCCAACCTTCGAACTCCCAATAGAATTTGTTTCCTAACATATTTCGTGAATAATTCTAATTCGTTATAACATCTTTTCTTATAATTATCTTGTATTTATATAATGTAGTTAGTTCCAAGTTCCACTTAGAATTTAAATATTAGCCGATAGTGTACTTGGAAGACAAAACATTTCGTATTGCAGGCACGGTGTAAAAATAATACACACGACCTTATAAACAAAATATCATTTTCCTGTGTTAATTTGGTTCTAGAAAATACATATGTATTTTGGAGTAGTGGATCGCTCAGTTTTTATTGAAGTTTTTATAGAATTGCAGTCCAGGTCAATTAGAGATTTGCAATAGCTTGCTTTAGCATATTATTGTTATTATTGGCAACCAATAATACTGGAGGACATTCAGTTCCTTCTATTTACGCATGAAAATAAAGCACAGCATATTCGTTTCATGGAGAATCATGAATAAAAGAACCAGTAAGTTTACGCTGCAACTGAACGATAGCCTGTACTTCATTAGTGTCCGTGTGAAGGGTTAACAATAACGTTAAACGCAGTACGGATACATCAAATTTACCACATCGGGTCTATTCAACGTCCCAAAATGTACTACTGAGTTCAGTAAAAAATGTGTCAACAACCATAAACTACACAAGCACATACTTAAATACATATCACCTATTCATAATGCATTAAAACTGGGTTAAGTCTACAATTACGAGCTCCGTGCGCTTAATAAATGCGTATTAATTCATTTTAATAACGTACATCTACATTTGCATATTTTTTATTTAATGTACCTTTGCTCCTCTATTCATTTCATGGATGTTGAGATGATATTTTTGAGCAGATTGTACCTTGTAAAAACGAAATACATGTAGGCTCGCCGGTGCGATACTTTCTCCGGTATCAATTATACATAGCGATCGATCGATCTTTACCTTTCCATGGACAAATCAGGCCGCGCATTACACGGCGCCGCGGCTAAAAATCGCTGCACAGATGAGGCCGCATTGCGGTTCGCGGTGACATCGGTAATTTCATTCTCTGTTCCGCTACCGTGAAATTGTAACGTAGCTGCCGCTCGATTTGATTCGCGATCCCCGGGGACAAATGTTTCTGCGTGCAGCTGCGTCGGGCTTCGCGCGAAAACGAAAGTTTAACGCACCCGTTGATCAAACAACGAGAGGCCTGGCGACACGGTCCGCGACAGCCTTAAGCCGCCGCCCCACATGCGCGGCACGCAACGCGGGACACATTTATCTCACACTTTCCTTATAACTGTAAAGGTATCGTCCAGGTTATAGTCATTGAAATGGCGAAGAAGATTCGTGTCGATTCTGAAGTTATACACTGAAGATAAAATGATTCCGAATTTCGACCGAAGTAATGTTTAATTTACTAAATAAATGTTATCGGCGCGTAGGTTCGGTCAATTAAATAAAAGTTATTTTGCAAATTTTATGTATAAGTTTCCAACGTTTCGGCCAACATTCAGGCGATTATCAAGGAAATAATAATATCACACGAAAACTGCGTTCACTTTTATAAATTACGCAACGTATTAGACGCGCGAACCACGAGTCGGTTGGAAACTTATACATAAAATTTGCAAAATAACTATTATTTAATTGACCGAACCTACGCGCCGATAACATTTATTTAGTAAATTATACACTGAAGTACATGAATTAATTCACTGATGAAATATATAATTACGTGGATGTTAGAAATGTCTACTTTAGTCGAACTTAGTAAAACTGTAGTAAAATTGAGTTTAATTTTCGAAAATCGACCCATTTAAATGTTTCAAGCAATCCTTCGTTGCACGCGTGGGATCCCGGCTTTAGGAGAAGACTTCCCAGGTATACCGTCGCGACTAACGATTGCTCGCTCCTCGCGCCGGGAAATCTGAAATAATTGCCGCAACATTTCGCCGATTCCAGCGCTAGAAATTTCCACGGCGAGGAAATCTGTCCTCCGCTGGCTCCAATCGATCCAATTAATTCGCCGGAGCGAACAAACGGTTGATTGTAATTTCTTATGCACCCGGGATTATAAATGCGTCGTTCGTTTGATGCAGCGGGAGCCTAGCGCAGCGCTTAATTATTTTGGACGAATTCGATTAACAAAGACGGATTGTCATTTGACCGAGCGACGAGGAAGAACGAAGGGAAATCGCGAAGCGATATGAATTCTTTTGGCGTTCAAATATTTCCGTGCCTGACATGTGCAGGCCATTAATCATACAGGATGGGACATGTTTCGCGGCCTAACTGAAAAGGAAACGATTCCCTGCGACATAACAAGTAGAAAGTGCACAATTGCAAATTTTTCACGATGTTATGAAGTTTCCTTTTACTCAGCAATATTGGTGGAAAAGGATTAGGTCTACTTTTTGAAGAAGTAACATTTTCTACCATTTTTCCGGTTGAATGGCTGTGAGGATAACGTGTTAATTTCTTTCATTCTCAATAATACGAGTATAATCTTCCTGTTTTTTTTTTTTGTAATCCGTATACTTAAATGTTTTTACAAGCTTTCAACAAGCTTTCATTTAGCTTCACTTGTGAGTTCGTTAGTTCGTTAGGGCGAAATCTTGTAAACTAATTTTGACCCACTTCCACATATCCGATCGACTTGAAACTTTGCACCCACACGAAGTTCCGATGACAATGCAATATATTCACTAAACAGCATTAAATAATTTATAGTAAAAAATTTGTTTTGTAAAAACAAGCTTCTATTAAAATGTAGGTACTAAAAAGTAAAAACATTCGAAGAATTCCCTCGTGTGCTTAAAAATAAAAGCGTGTGGCGCGAATATTGAATATTAAAAGTTATGCAAAAACTAATTCCCGAACGGCATGATTTCGTCTTGATTTTTAATCTCAATATTTAATTTCAATATTTACGCCCCACGCATTTATTTTTGGTCACATAATGGAATTTTTCTAAGGCAGTAGATTTTAATAACAGCTTGTTTTTAAAGAAATGTTTTTTACTATAAATTTTGCCATTTGGTCGCGTTCACTCTAGATTGTGCGTTTTAATTGCCTGCCCCTTTTCATTGTTCTGCAATACTGCTAAATGCCAGAGTCGCCAGATCCTCCCTCGGATTACGTGCAACATAATGGCGCATTAGTGTTATCCGAGGGCGCAAAGACAGCTGAAAAATCATGCATCCCGTCACATGTCATTAAGCCTGCTCGACGTTGATGAAACGCTCGTCAGCACCTCGGAACAAGTAACACACATAGTGGGGGGCACAACTTCGTTCCCCCTCTCGGTTCTTTTTTCGTCAGTGAAAATATCACAGTGTTAATTTACTCGAGTTCACAACATTCCACGGGTTGCGCGTTTCAATTCACGCCTCAGTTTCTCCCCTGCGCTGCTGCGTCCAATAAGCATCGAAAGCACCAGAACACGTTCCTCACTGTGTACGCTCGCTTTCCTCGTCTATTAAACGTGCGCCTCGAAAATGTTTAATTAACCACATTCGCTCCATCTAATTATCCTTGGTATTTCTACCAGTGAAAGGACTGTTAAAGTGTTTTCTATAACTCTCGTACTCTACTTCGTTTATGAAACAATCATCTCCGTGTTTCCCTCGTGGCAACGGACATTATTCACCCCTAGAGGGCTCTTGAATTAAAAAAAAACACAGTCTAATAGTCAAATCTAACGCAACTGACCCAGTATAGAAACATTCTCCTTTACCTAATTAACTCGAAAAGATGGATTATTATTATTATTATTATTATTATTATAAAATTATTATTATTATTATTATTATTATTATTATTATTATTATTATTATTTCCAAAGCTTCGCTGTGTAAACTCAAACACCCTTTGCCTTCGTGCCCCTAAAACGAATGCAACGCTCTTTTCATCCACCCAGTGGCGCATTCAGAGGGGGGAGGGAGGCCCTGGCACCCCCCAAAGTAAAAGGAAAAAAGAGATTAATGTAACCACGACTGAAGTGATTCAAGAGCTTTGTAAAAAGAAAAGAAACCTGGATTTTATTCTTTATATAAATCTTCATAATCACCTAATGAATTTTACTGAATCTGCTTCAAAAATATTTTTCTCCGTTCAACTGGCCCCCCTCAAAATTAAATCCCCAGTGCGCCACTGCATCCACCTGTTCCACCTATGTCGAATTTTTAAATTCTCCCGCTCGTATGAGCTCTTCCATCGGACTGTATTTGTTGCACTTCATTTGCTCATTAATTACCACCGCTTCGATAAATTCATGGAGGGACGGAGATCGTTTTGCTTCGACCTGTCGGGGCGTTTCTCCTTTTTCTTGCGCCGTCTGAACTTTGCGCGCGGCTCCGTTAAACGGGGCGTCGCGTCGCGGCTACTTACGTAAAAGCCAGCCATACAGGCGTTGCATCGTTGCTTCTTGAATTAAAGAACGGAAAAGATAACGCTGAAATTCTGCGCTCACCTATCGTTACTCCAAATCTGAGAATCTCGGATCGTCGTTACGTTGCCGCTGTTCGCAACTGCGGCGCATAGCGCGACAATCACGTGTCCGCTTCTATTGCGCAACTGGATCGCTGGACGGAGACCTTGATTATGCTTGCTCCTTTCTGGATATTTCTGTTTCTCTCGTTTTTTTTTTTTTTTTTTCACAGCGCGAGCTAGTTGAGCACTCTTTTTCATTCAACAGTTCCACTCATCGGATTCCTTCCTCGTTCAGAGAAATATTTTCTGATCACCCAAATAAGTGCTTTATTAAAAAATATATTATATATTTATATATTATTAAAAATATTTTTTTAATACAGTATGCTATTGACGTTGTTGTTCTGTTCGGCTCGATTCGACTGTAAATGGATATTATGCGGGAAAAGTATTCAGAGAGATGATTGGCAGCGGAAATGGTGATTCGATGACAGCATGGTTAGGAGAAGTCAGAAGAATACCTTCGCAAATTATGTATCTGCATGTAATGAAAATTACTTCATATCAAGTAGAGCAGGGTGAGGCAACACGGTTGCAGAAAATCATCCTACAGAGCTCGAAGAATTTTCTAATGGAGGATGGACGATGTAAGCCTGGAAATTCGTATTGCGTAACTAGGTCGGTGGACAGAGACCTTGATTACGCTTGCATATTTGCGGATATTTTTCTTATTCTCCATCCTAACGCAGAAGTTTCTAAAGCGTGTTGTTTCTTCAGGTAAAACGCTCCTGGAAATTTCTAGGGAACATTTGACGATGGGAAGAAACATTTCAATCGAGAAGCTCGATGCTGGATAGTAACACGAAAATTTGATTACTTTTACCTCTTGTTTTTATGAGGAAAATAGCTGCACGAAGCTCGAAGCGTCTTGTGGTAAAGACTAACAAGTAAATGGAATGATTTTGAAAAATATTTTTGCACAAGCTGGACCAGTGAACTCGTTTCTCTTTTCCAAAAAACTATCGAATTATTCGTCGCCCACCGTGGCTTGATTAACGCGATGTAAATTTTGTGATATAATAGAAACGAAGTATTATTAGTTATTTATATGTTTATTTAATTATTATTATTAAATTGAGAGGTAATGCCTCAGATGCAGAACAGTGATTATCTTCGTAGAGTTTTGATTAGGAAAGAAGTTCCTTTGATTCGCGAAGAGTTTTCTAATGAAGATTAAAAGATGAAGAAAAATGAAATTTCTATAACCCTGGTATTTCATACGCCACATAACCAGTTCATATCTCAAATCAAGACTTACGAAGACTTATTAAGACTGCGTATTCAAACAGGCAAATCAGCCGATCGCGTATATCGAATAGGTGAAACTGCACGTTGCCAAGGATTCAGAACTAACCGACTCTAAGGTTAAAGTACAAGGATCGATTTAATTAGCTGCCAGTAAAGCGCAAGTGTTCCGTACCACTGGCGCAGTTTATAATTAGTTGCCTTTTTCTTCCGTTCAATCGAACTGTAAAGGTTTCGCTGCCCAAGCGAAATCCAGGCTCCATCCAGATTATGTACTTTCTTTTTGTCCATCTTATCGCCACCCTCGTTCCGTTTCTTATATTCGAATTAAAAAGAGAAGCGATACTTCGCGACACCATCGCTCTCACGTCGGCTTCCTCGTCCAACGAGTATTAATGATCCATTATTTTTTCATTGCGCGGCTCGAGATAACGAATCGGCTATAGGTATCGCGCGATAAACAGCCGTTGGTATCGTTTCGATCAAAATAATGCCTATATAAACCACCGATAAATTAGGCAACGCGCTAATCTGTCGATCGTACGATACACGCTCACTTTAATCCCAATTCCAGATTCATACTTCACGATGGAACTATAGACTCACGTCAGTGACGGATTTGAGGAAACAAGGCCCAGGTGGCAAACGTTCTGGGACACCCGGTGTACATAATAGAATTACAAATAAATTAACGCGCGTGTGGCATTATGGGAAACAAAAACCATATAGTATTTGGATAAAACCATAATTTGATTTTGAAGATGAGGCCCCGGGGGCCTTCTGGGCAGGGGCCCAAGCGGCAACTGCTCATCGGCCGCCCGTTAAATCCGCTACTGTATAGACTCAAGCACGATCATCGCCGAGTCGAATATTGTATACCAAATTTCTTCATTTTCCCGCTAATTTTGGTGGATTCAGTTACTTCGATTTCTGTTTAATTTCAGTGTTTTAATGCGAGCCGCGTGAATAATCATCGCGCTGAATCGGTAAATTGCATCTCGATTTTAATCTCGATGGCCCTGCAGAATTTTCAGACGGAAATTCTGCGTTGCGAAAGAAATGGAAAAGTTCGACGTGCCGGTGCACGGGCGTATATTGCGGCTCTGAGATAAGCTTGCACCGCGAATTTTATCAGACTGCAACGGTGACTTTTACAACGAAAATGACGTTAATGAACGCGTGCATCGGGGCTACCTATATGGCCGAGTGTTTCGCGGGTTCGTTATGTAATCGTATGTGAATTCGTCCTTCGTGCATTATCTGACCGATAGCGTGGCTGCATTTTACTGTGCAACGAGCGTTCGTTTCTTTTTCCTCGACTTCTCTAGTTGTCTAAAAAATATTCAATTTTCCTTTCGTCGTTGCTAGAGTTCTCGAGACTCTTTTTTATAGAATGTCTTTTTAATACTTTAATCGGGCGTGGATAAGTAGTTGGATCATATCAGCATTATCTATGATAAAAGCGTATCATTCTGAATCATTAATTAAAGAGTCCCTGTAGAAAACACTGTAGCGCCAAAATTAAAAAAAAAAATTATCTAAAAATGTTCTACGTGCCAATAGTAATGTTATACTATAGAATTTGATTTCTGGCACTTATAGTGCTTTCTACAAGGACTCTTCAATTATAGACAAAGCTACACTTGTGTTTCAATTGCAATTAATCGATTTGTGGGGAACATGTTGGTTCTGTGTGCAATTTTTACATGCACATATTGGATTGTAAGTGCTATGTAATATATTTCGTAAAGTGGGTTGGTATAGCGTTCGATCTCTGTCTTAGTAAAATTTGCAAGTGCATATTCCCGAGTTGGAGTAGGTTCTCAGAAAATTTATGTTTGCCTTGTATATGAGTTCGAATGATCGCTGTTTGCTGAACAAAGTGTCATCCCAGAATGGTACATCGCACGTCAAAAGTTGCTGGCAAAACTATCAGACTTTGTTAGGATGGAGTGAGCAATCCTACTTTACGATAGCATAACACTGTCTGTGACAACACGTCCTAAAATAGGCAACAAGTTCCAAAATAATTCGGCTACGAAATTCATCATCACCCCAACAAGTTATCCGATTGCAAGTCTGAACGAATAACTTTCCCGAAGGAAAGCAACTGGTTAATCAAGGGAGTGTGTAAAATTTACTCGGAGAATTCACTGCAAGTCAAAAGTAGACAGTATCCTGAGATACTGTCAAGAACTCAAGAAAAATCAGAATCTTTTCTCTTCTTGCACTGCAGCTGGACAGCTGACAGAAATTCATTGCCAGAGCTTGCTCTCATTCTCAGTGGACACTCGATTTCCCTTTCAGTAGATGTTCATTTCAACTTAATTCAGAGCTACCATCACAAGTAACAAAGAACTTGAGCAAAATTTCATTACAGAGCACAGAGTATCAATTCGTCAGCATTATTAAATAACAAACCTACTTTTTCCTCAGCAAATGCCTCGATAAGCTGCCAACTAATATTCCATCAAGGGTTGCCAACCGTACTATAATAAGTAGGTATATAGTATTGTACTACACATATTTTTGTCTAATGTACTTTACTGTTAGAAAAAGATATAGTACGTAAAAATACTATATTTCCGATACATCGATAAAATTCTACAATTTTTACTATTTCTTTATTCCATAGCAACATGAAAACTTTAAAATTTAAACTTTTGAACTGGACATAAAATAAGTTTTGTCTATGGAGGTACTGTTTGTAAAATTTTATATAAAATAATTTCATAGTTTCTCTTTCCCGCCACTTCAGCTTTTACAGAGAGGCTTTTTCTGCAATGAATACGAAGTGGCTAGGGATTGCAAATTTACCGATTTTTTCAATTACCGGTAATTCGGTAAAATTTTCAATCAAAACCGGTTTACCGATAATTTACCGGTATTTTGTAAAGTATTGAAAATATAAGAGTAAACATTACAAAAAAAACTTTTTTTGAACTCTAATCGAGCATTATAATAAATATATGCAAATAAAACTATTCTGAACATAAAATATAAAATGAGATAACACAAAATAGATATATTTGTGTAACTATTGACAATACTTATTAATATGGATCTTCGCCACGAAAACAATGAAAAGAATCTTATCTTACATACATAATTAAATATTTTTTATTTAACAATTTTTTTCAACAAATAAGCACGCAAAAAACATAATTTGTCTAAACTTTGGTCTCCTGATCGGGATCTAATTTTTGTACAAAATAATCCAGACACGGATAAAGCACTCTCAGATTCTACGCTTGTTGGTCAGATAGTCATTAAGAAATCATATGCCATTTGTACCTATATATTTTCTCCTTACTTTTTCCACTTGAAAATACGTCCAATTTTTTTATGGCTTGATTTAGATTTTTAGTTCTCTTTTGGTTTAGAGTTGATTCTTCGTGAGGTACTTCGGTTTTCGTCTTTATTAGTAATTGAAGTTTTTTTAACTGATAACGATGTAGACCGAAATAACGAACGCATATATGCGCTATATTGATATACGTAATTTATCGAATTACCGGTAAAAATTTGAGGGTACTTCTCGTGATTTACCGGGAAACCGGTAAACCGGGTTACCGGTATTGCAATCCCCAGAAGTGGCTGAATGAGAGAAACAGAGCCAGTCTATCTCTCATAAAAAATGAGCTCTCCTCATATATGTTAATTTGGTCTTTCAGTGGAACACAAACCTTTGAGATATTTGTTAAAGACCATAAATTAATTAACAATTCAAAACGCACAAGAAATATACATCTGAAAAATAAGATGTCGTTCTTTAATGCATGTAGTTTTATTTTGTACCACTTTCCTCTGAAAACTACTATATTTTTTCACAATGTACTATATTTTTTATCACATTTGACCGTAAAGCACTAAAAAAGGTAAAAAAATTACGAGGTGCATGAAAAAGTAGAGGACGAAAAAGAGTATTATCAAAAAAAAAAAATAATGTGATAATGATTTTGAAATCGCAAAAAGAATAGAAGAAAATAATATAAATATAAGAAAAAGATTATGAATCACAAAAAATTAGAAGAAAGTAATATCACCAAAAAAATAGAAGAACTCACAAAAAATTAGAAGATCACATTTGGCCGTAAAGTGCTATATCTCCTTGACAAAAATTTGCGAACCCTACTTTCAGCAGATATCCATTTCAACTTCACACAGAGCAACCGGCGCAAGTAACAAGCCACCTCAGCAAAAATTACATTACACAGTGCAGAGTATCAATTCGCCAACATTACAGAAATTAACAAACCTACTATTTCCTCAGGAGAAGTCTCCACAAGCTACCAACTAATACTCCACCCAACGCAAGAAGCCTGCCACCCACGAAACATGGCGTTTCGAATAAATAAAAAAAAAAGTATAAAATTAGCGAGCATTCCCGCAGCAACTAGACTCATATTTTTCCCCCGAACGCGCCGGCGACGTACGTGCCGTCGAATCGGCGAGCAAGCCCGCGAAAACACGGGTTCAGGGACGCGATTACGCGAGCGCGGGCGTTCACAGGAAGCCTTTCTGTTTGCCCGGGCAAACGTACAGCATTTCGAAACGCATTTACGGAAAATCATTTCGCCGGGCTGTTTGCAGAGCGATGGTTAATCCTGTTCGTAATGTTTGCGCGGTGCAGGGACCGCGGAGCCACGGCGGGACGCTGGTGGCGCGCAGCGACGGTCGCGGCTACGGCGACCGGCCCTCGGAACCGATTTCCAGAATATCGCGCGTTTAAGAGCGAGACCCGTGAAAATACCGCCGCTGCGAACGCGGGCGATTTGCATTCGTATAAATAACGTCAGCAGGGCTGCGTGTCCTTTCAGCCGCGGCTCTTCCTCGAGCCTCCTTTTTGCTCCAGCGAACTCCGCACACATCGGTACCAACCGCGGCGAATTATTGCCGTGAAACCATAGAATTCAATGGCACTCGCTGCTCGCCATTTAAATAGGAGCCGCCTCGGCGAGAGAATTCCGACGGACACTACATGTAAATCGGTTGAAATCGAAGCTGGACGGGTGGACGAGGAGCCCCTGGAAATTACAGGGCTTCTGCTTGATGCTTTCCAATTCCGAAGGTGGAGTTAAATCGCGCTCCGCTGGGAACTTGTTGCGCGCGGACCCGCTGCTCCGCTAGGAAGTCTCTCGTGCAGTTAATTTGCGTTATCGCGGCAGCGCGGCTCCAATCTGGGAGTAATTAATATCGCGCTCGGACGTCGCGCGAATGTCAATTCCAGAGAGTCATGTCGTCGATACGCCCAGGAAGGGAACAGCGTCTCGGGGACGTGGCTCGGGTTGCAGCGTTACAGCGAGTGCCGCGCAGCGCACACCGTTCCGTGCACACGCCTCGCGGCGCGCTCGAACGCGGCAGAGCCGCCGACAATGTAATTCGAATCTTATCGAATGTTACAAATATTACACGGCTCGGCGCGATATGGTCGCGGCGGGTCGCGATCCGTTCTCTAATCGAGCGCAAACAATATCGCCCATCCGATATCTCCGTTTGCAACGGGCGCGCACGTACGACGCACACACGTATGCGCCCTGAATCCGCGCATTAGTTGCAAATCCTCCGTCAAATAGATAAGTCACGCCTTAAACTCCCATCGTCCGGCGAGCACGTAGATACGAGCCTCCGAAGCTCATTTCCCTAACGAGCGTTTAATGGCTACAAAAGTGACAGAGAATCGTATTCCCTTGTAGGATCAACGGCAGATACCCCTGACGGATGAATAAACCCTCCACTTCAACACCATCCATGGATATATTTTTTTTAAAAAAAAAAAAAAAAGTAACAAAGCAGTAGATTCTCTTACTCGTGTGTGCGGTGCCCGTGCCACGTGCAGGTCCCTCCGCAGAGTCCTCTCGAGGGTGGTAGCACACGAAAGCCCAGGGGCAACAGAGAGTGGTTGCGGCGCGGCGCGGCGTTCTTGGTACCCTGCAGAAACGGGCGTTCACGTGTTGGGACGCCCGGGGGCCACGTTCACCGTCCGACCGTCGAGAAGCGACTGTGCGTTCGCGGCTACTCCACCTCCTACCTCCTAGCAACCCTCGCCGAGGAGAGGAGGGCACACGCACCAAGAGGCCACGGCTCTACCGCTGCTGACACACAAACGCTCGCCTCGCACCGGGGGCCCCCGAACGCGGAGAGCCGAGCAGATATCAAAGATACTACGTATGCACACCGCTGACCCGGTGTGGGTAGCTTCTTACGTGCAGTAGGTAGGCTCCTCGCCTGTGCATGCACGCCGGTTGCACACAGCCGGGCCCGTGTGTAAACGAAAAACGCATAACCACCGACCGGGGCACCGGGGGAGAGAGAGAGAGAGAGAGAGAGAGAGAGAGAGAGAGAGGCCGTAGGTAGAAAAACGCACAGTCACACCGAGGGACATGCGTGCCACGTGCAGGCAAACTCGCGGGCGCTTGGATCCACTTCCTTTCGATTACGATTTTTACGGGGCATAGAATTTAGGTTCTTCCTGCGCGGCGCGCCTCCGCCGTTGTTTGCGATTTGACGAAGGCGATGCGCTTGGCTCGCGAATCGGCGGCCGGGGGAAATATTTTCAAATCGCAGCGGCTCCTTGGGAAACGTCATGCTAGGGTACAAGGCGCGCAGGCGCGCTAGTGCCAGCTCGCCGGGTGCTCGGGGAAGTTTGTCTCCGCACGATGGACGCGCATGCTACCGATATACCGATGCATTAATGCATCCGGCGATGGGATATTTGGCTGGCGCTTATAGGACGCCAGCACGCCTACCGCCCCGTGCAGCTCTATTAGCGGGTTACGGGATGACAAACGCAAGTGCATCCGAGCGATCGACGATGGATGCGCGCATAGGTCTGGGCCGTGCATGGTCCTCTGTGTGTGACGAGCACGCGGGGAGGCGCGCATGTAATATCGCGCGCATGCTGCCTCCTATTACTGCCCTATCTATGCACACACGCGAGTATTGGTGAATATACTGCGTGACTGATAGCCCGGGCTTGGGGGATTTTGCTGTATTCACGATTTTAGTGAAAGTTCTTCCACGAAGTCGGGGATACATACCTCCAGGGATATTAATTAAAGTTAAGCTTCTATGGGTGGTTGGAGGGCTTTGAAAGTTTCCAACTGGCGAGGGGTGGTCAGAGTTTTTTTGGTTTCTTATGGCATTTCTGGAATAGGAGTCTTGAAACTGTTGAAATTTTAATGAGTTGAATTTGTGGTGGTACGATGAGCAAAGTAGTTCTTTGGGGGTCGTCCTTCTCGTTTAACAGCCCCCAAAGTAACTGATTTTTTTTTTTAAAAAACTGTTGAGTTAGTTGAGTATATTTGATTAAACTCTTTTGAGATATAAGAAGGCATCTTTAAACTTGCAGAAAATATTTTTTTTTATGGCGATCCTTATTATTTATTAGTTATTGTGGAATCTTGCCAACCTCTTCGACGATGTAACGCCTGTTGGCGGGATGTGTAGCACCTATCGCAGTCATCTGATTGCAAAAAAATAGAAGTTTCTTAAAGTTAGATAGTTTACGCTGGGATTGGTCCACTTTGAAGAAAAAAAATGAAAAATTTAAAGAGTTAGGGCGTTTGAAAGAAAAAGTACGTTTTTCCCTTAGACAAGTTTTTCATATTATTCTTTATATCGATGCAAAAAGTATTATAAATAAAAACTAAAATTAAATTTTTAGGTCCAGTCCCAACTTAAATTATTAAACTTTGAGAGAAGTTTATTCTCTTTGCAATCAGATGACTGTGACAGGTGCTACAGCTGCTAATAATTAATTAATAATAAGAAGGATCGAAATAGAAAAAAAAATTCTGCAAGTTGAAAGATGCCTCCTTGTATCCCAAAAGAGTTTAATGCAATACTAACAATATTTTTTAAAAAAAAAAATCATAAATTTCGGGGGCTGTTAGACGAGAATTCCCCCTTAAATTACGTAAAGCTTTTTTGCGAGGGGGTTGCGGATTTCTTACGTTTTCTTACAAGGGGTTAGCGTCTTACGTAATATTTTTTAACCTAATTTTCAATAAATACAAATTCTATCGTTAATGTTTCAGAAAAGTAATTTAAGTTTAAATGTCTCGAAACCTAGTTAAATGAATTACCTATATGAACCTTTAATAGAATTTTAATATCTGAAAAAATGTAATCTATTAAAAGATATTAAATAAGGACGGGCAAGGGGGAGAGAGTTTTGGAATATAAAATCTTACGAATTCTTATACCAGGGTACGGAGAGGGTTCGCAATCGCCAAAATTACCCTTGCGTAATTTAAGGGGCCCCCTGATGTTTGTAATATAAAATTCTAAATTACTCAGAATTTCGAGTTCGAAGAAACTTGCGCTGCAAATAAATATATCGCGAATCCCGGCGGGAACAAGTGCAAGCAATGTGCAATAAGAGTGCACCGAAATACTATGCTCGTTCGGATTGCGCAAGCCCGGCACAGCCTACGTCGGCGGAAAAAAAAAGAAGGAATATCGATGCAGATAACGTTCGAAAGTCTAGCGCGATGTATATTAATTTCCTTTTTTCGAGAACCAAGTGAATCGACCAGCTGCGATAGTTACGTACTCGTGTGCCGTTGCTCGTGCGCGAATGTTGTAAACGCCAGAGCGAAGGTTGCAATGGTCGCGCACTTTTTCCGCGATATTTTATAGTCTCAGGGGTTTGAAGGTGCATTCGGGTATATTCAATGAGCGTTCGGTACACCGCAGCTACCGCGTCGCCGATGAAACGCGGCGCGCGTTTGCGTCAGACTCGATGAAACGTCGAGCGTCCATCGCACCGTGCTGTCGATTTGTCAAATATCACGGGCCTACGTTCGCGAGACTCCCGGAGCCCCCGTCTTGACGGAAATTTCACCAACAATTACGACATCGTGTACACTTCGATACGAAGGGGTTACGCAGAAGTACGGTTCCGCGAATCGAGGCACCCCCGATAGATTACACGACGGGTCCCACTTTCGAGGGGCCATGGTTCAGGGACGAAATTTCCGGGCCCCGTGAAGATTCATTCGAAACAGCGTCCCTCGAGCAAAACACGCGATTCAGACGAGAAGCGCCGCAGACACGGTCATGAATAATGTAATTAGGCTAGCTGCCGCCTTTTCCGTTGGGACATGTTTGTGTACGAATGTACAACGCGTCGCTGTTAACGACAGGACATTTTTATCGGGCCCCCATGCGAACGCGTGCTGCGGGCGCAGCTGAAGGAAACCAGAGTGGAAAAGGTACATTACCGGTGACATTATGGTAATCACAGGATCGCCCTCTTCAGGCTCTTCCCCCCTCGTTTACCATCGCCCCGTTTTTCGTAAGTCCCAGCCCACCTACGAGGAATTTCTTTCTTTCATTTTTTTTTCGGCGGAAGAGGACTGTTTGACGCGAGACGGAGTTTCGTGAACTGGAAAGCAACTGTACACCACAAAGACTTCTTGGGGAATATCTTGCAATTTTTGCGCGCAGGTGGATCGTGTTTACGCGTTTGATAGTGATTGGTACGCTCGAAAGGGCGGAGATTAATTAGGACGAGGTCCTGGATTTTAAGCCATGTCGCTTTTGGGCGAATGTTGAACGAAGGCTTGTTGGAGTTTGTTGCTGCTGGAGGATATAAATATAGTATGCTAATGTGTGAACGACTTCCTAATTACCCATACGGCACACCTCGTTGCAGCAGTATTGCAGGGACGTTGCTGCAATATTACGTTGTTGCAGGTTGCATTGCAATATTGTAGGAACGTTCCTGCAATATTGTCGTGCATTATTGGAGTGGCAATGATCCTACAATATTGCAGCAATATTGCAATTTCGTTGCCGTGCAATGTTCCGTTGGCAACGATGGTACAATATTGCTGCAATATTGTACGATCGTTGCCGTGCAATGTTCCATTGGCAACGATCCTGCAATATTGCGCCCACATCGTCGTGCAATGTTCCAGTGGCAACAGTCCTACAATATTTCTGCAATATTGGACGCACATCGTCGTGCAATGTTCCAGTGGCAACGGTCCTACAATATTTCTGCAATATTGCGCGCACATCGTCGTGCAATACTGTAGTGAAAACTTGTGGAAACATTACAACAATATTCTGAAGCAACTATGACTTTGTCCAAATTTTTCGAAATATGTACATGACGTCCAGTGGATTCTACGGCGTGTTTCATTTAACTGGATACGCACCGCAATATTGCCGAAGAGTTGCAGGATCATTGCCACAATTTTGCCGTTTCGTTGCAGAATGATTTCCGGAACGTTGCAGGACTACATATTCGTAATGTTGCCGCAACTTTGCAAAAATACACACCTGCAATATTGCGAAGGCGGACATAGGACTGAACCTGCAACGTCTCTGCAATGTTATGTTGCAACATTGCCAGCTTGCACCGCATCATTGCAGAGACGTTGCTGCAATGTTATGGTGCTGTGTGGGTAGGGGAGACCGGGGATAGTTTGGACACGGGGATACATTGGACAGTTTGAAAAATGCCTCCATAGTGTCGTGATGATTGCAATTTTTTTTTGTAGTCTGTGCCTATATGCACACCAAATCAACTGATATTCAATATGGCGTGCTGCATTCACGAATGACAAGGTATGTCACACTTTTCGATTCTTGTATGTTACTGTATAATATTTTCATCTACTTTTTGTTGTGATTCGGGTGCTTCATTATGGAAAAATTTTATTGTAACTTTTTTTAGGCATTGCTGAATGTGTTTAGAATAAAGTAATGCTATGCAAAAATCAAAGTGTCCTTTTTGAGGAAAGGCACGAATAATTTTGTTTTGATATGATATGAGGGGTTACATTGGACAGATAACACGTAGGATAGGCTTGAACGACTGGGATTCTTAGGGGCCCCAGTGCTGCCACTGGCCCAAAAGGCCACTTATTTCGGCCTATGAATACGAGCTTGCACCGCACACTACTACATACACTCTTACAGTTTTTCTTATCCGATGTACACCCGCGGTATCATTGGCTTCGAGTTCCCCTTTCGCGCGGGTCTGGAAAACACCATGGAGGTCGGGCTCCTTAATGGCCCAACAGGCTACTTGTCATTTTAAATAAATTATATATCATTGGATTATTCATTATCATTTCTTTCCATCTGTCCAAACAATCCCCGTGCTGTGTCCAATGTAACCCCACCAATGGGGATACTTTGGACAACATGCATCTCTGAACTTTTTTCATCACAAAGTAATACTAGGGAATGTAAGGCCCGTTTCTCAGGTTCAAATGAATAGCGCACATTCTGAGCTATCGAATGGTGTACAATTTATAGCCGTAAGGCATCTTACAGGCCCGCTAAAGACTATTAATCAAAAATTGTCCAAACTATCCCCGGTCTCCCCTACTTCAGTGTTTCTTAGTTGAGATTTAGATGAATTATAGTAACAAGACAATATGGATGCTGCGGCATCAACAGACGAAAATAATATTGAAAATGTTGCTGTACTGACCTGTCAGTGAAATTCTTAATTGGACGATCAGAGTGGCAGCAGACACGTAAGCAGAGTGGATGCTTGCTCGGCCTACATTTATAGCCATTCGCGTGGGGTAGTCATAGCCACTATCACCCCCGGAGACTAAGCACCCCTGTTACTCAGCCTATCACGTTCGAATGCGTTATCAGCGAAAATGAAACAATAATAATTACGTACACACCGGCTGAATCTGGTCGATGCGTTTGGTTCGCCGCGCGATAAAACGTTGTCGATTTGTTCGAATCAATCGCCACTGATTAAAGCCATGAGTTATGAGTTATCATTTCTGTCTAATGTGAGATAATTTATCCTTTCCTTTATGTTTCTATTATTTATATGCTACGAAGGGTGCAGCTCATTTATGTCGAAAGGGGGAAATTTCAAATGGAAGCTCTCAGAAGAATTATTTCAAGAATTTTATTTCCTGTAATTCAAGTACCATGAATTTTCGATTTTAGAAATTATCGACAATTCGTCGAATAACAAATGAATGCTGTCTGATTTGAGTTTTACATTTACAGTATTTGAATCATGAAATTGCACAAACACATAGAAATTTTGAATTGTTACTGTGGTATAAAGAGTTTCTTTTCCGAATACTGTTTTTGGAAAAGCAGACAAGTAAATCAACGTTTGAAGCAAAGAATAACGTCCATTTGCTACTGAAAGGTTAAACAATCTAAAAACTATATTAGTCGAGGATTCCTGTGTTTGAAGGGAACAACTAAAACTACTCAGATACCTAATAAATAATTTTTATAGCAGTTGTGTTTACGCACAGATGACCTCGCAGCCGTATTTTGTCATTATCGTGATAATAAAAATTTCTAATTTCACCGAGGCAGGTGGACGATATCTACGATACGCTCGGGTCAGATTATCTGCCGTCGGTCCACTGATTACAATAAAATCGATAATCAGTCTCTAAACCGAATATCACGATTTTATTCACGATCGAGTGGCCGCTGGCTCGATTTTCCAAAGCTATTGTCGAACGAGGCTGTACATCGAGCAGCGTTTCAAAACACGCACCCGCTAACTGTAACTTTAAATGGCATTGTGGAGTAGCAATTAACGTGCTCTTATTGAGTTAATATTTAGCCGAGCGGGAGGAGCACGGCTGCGATACAGCACGCCACGGTTAACAAATTAAGCCAGGAAACTGTATCAATAGACATGGTCGAATACAGAAGTGTAATCACCTTCCAGCGATCATCTAATTACATAACACGCAAGCACTTGCAACGGAGTCATCGTAAACAAATTCAGTCGATGGACAATGAAGTCGCGTGGGAAAAAAATTGAAGAGTCCTTGTAGAAAACACTGTAAGTAAGTGCTAAAAATCAAATTTTCCAGGAGAGAGAAAAAACTACCCCGACTTTAAATTATTTAGGAAATTTAATTTCTTTCGATTTCTAAATATGCTTAACCCTTCGTGGTCACACCTTCTTATAATCACAAATTGGTCACACGGGGTTCACTGTACCCCAGCGTCATTTTTTGAGTTACCATTTTCGTATTTTTGAATCTTTTAACTTTTCAGTGATAATTGTACATTCGTAATACTTATACAGTCATGGTCTAATTGTCTTTTTCTAGAAATGTAAATTTTGATATGATAAAATTTATAGTTGAAAATGAGTGATTTTCCACGGTTGTGGGAAAACCCGATTTTTTTAAAAAAAAAAAAATTTTTTTTTGCGATAAATCCCCTTTGGAAGATGTAAAGGTGCGACATTTCAAATCGAAAATTGCACTTGGGGTGCTATACACCCCGTGTGACCACGAAGGGTTAAGGATACAATAACTCAAACGCATCACAAAACTTCCTATTTTTTTACATTAATATAGTCCAAATTCAAAAAAAAAATTGTGTTTGCAGAAAACACTGTACGTGCCACCCCTTAATTGTAGAGAAAGCTGAATGTACCATTCATTTAAACTTGCAAGCACTGTAAGTGCCAATCCTGTTTGTCCATAGCTAATTGGCACTAACGTTGTTTTCTCCCAAAGTAGCGTGGATGTACCATTTTTTAGCACTATTGGTAACTTATTTACAAATGGAAATTGCATTAAAATTCTGTACTACAGTATTACCATTGGTACGTAGAACATTTTCGGATAAAATTTTTTTTTTTTAATTTTGGCACTTAGTGTTTTCTACAGGGACTCTTCAAATCAAGTTTGGAATAGACGATAGAAATAGAACATAACTTCAAGGCATGGTGAGCCTCCATTACTCGAAACGCGTGAAATGTTGCGGCTGGTAAATGCACTACGTAATTTTCGATGCATTAGCAGCGATCGGCACCAAGGACCGGTAATCGAAACCGACGGCACTTAGGCAGCGACCGTCGTCGACGAGGGATGAGTCACTGTCACCAATTTTTCCCCGCCGCCAGTCTACCGTGCGCGATCGAAGCCGACACGGAGCTCCGACACCTGATTAGTTATTAAAAGCCGAGGTGGCGGAGGTCACCGGCCACATCCGGTGGTGCAGAGGCTCGTGAATGCCACAATGTCCTCTGATCAGCCGTGTCGGCGACGCATGTGTTCCGCGCCGGCGACGCGTGTTTTTAATTCGTGGGTACGCCGAAACGAATCCGGAAAGCGGTGTACAAAAGGCGAGGGAAAAGCGAAGGATGGCTCCTTCGCCTCGGCCTGCGCTCACGATGACGGGTGACGGAGGTAGGACCGATCCTTTGTTGGTCCAAGATATGAAATAAAGTGCGAGGCTGTGGTTATCGGCTTATCTCGCATTCCTAGCGAACGTTTCCTATCACGGTGTACGCCGCAGCCTCGAACTAGCCTTTCCGCCTATTTCCTTCGTCGACACTTTTTTTTTTATCCTGATACTTGCCGATTCGCACGAGGATTCACGAATCTTTTTTCGCTTCCCGAGGATGCAGGTGTGGCTTCAGATTATCGGGCATTCGGGTTTAGAATGGTCTTCTGGTTCGGGTAGTTTGATGGGGGTGTTGGGACGGTATTATCATCTTCGGGCGATTGTGAGAATGCCGCCCGGTGGTTCCAGTTTGCATATCGTTCTGATTAGCACCGTTAAAGAACTACTTGGTTTCTGAATAGTTTAGAGGGCTTCCCGCTTTAATATTTATTTTCAACGTAATAGAACCCTAAATCAGAGACTTCTTTGATAGTAAAAAATGAATTTGTGTTTCAACTTTAAGAAAAAATTAAAAAAAGAGTTGAAGATAAGTATAATTTAATTGTTTATAAGGTATGGAATAATAAGGTGAGTGGGAACTAGTGTTTGATCATCTAAAATACAGGGGAACTAATTTTTCATCACGTAAGGAACATGACGACAACGCGCACTAGAGCTTATTTTAAATCTTCTTCGCTATACTTTTTATAAGGGCTCTCTTCTTTGTACTTGTCATTTTATGTTATGTGCATTTTTATTTTAGAAATTATTTAATTAAATTAAAATAAGGATTTATTTCATGAAGTGATAAAAAATTAATGCCTGATCAAGAACTATTCCTAATCTGAAAATTCTGGTTTTAATGAAACTTTGTACGAATGTAGCATATTCGAGTATGCATGGAGCAATTTTTTTTGCGGAAATTCACTTTGAAGGGGTGAAATCAGCCCTTAAAGTTATCGCGGTTTTTTCGGTTTTGTAACATTTAATTCCATGAGGCGACGCCATTGGTAGAAGGTTCCCAGGTTCCCATTGGTAGAAAACGCTCAGGGCCGGCGTTCTCTATAAAGGGGCCCGGGTGCAAGAAATATTTTGGGGCCCCAAACAATTTCTCAGCGGTACAAAAGCATAATCACAGAACTTTTCACAGAACTAAATAACGAAAAAAAAGGATAACAATAAGAATAATAAACAGAATAAAATAAAAAAATTAAAACAAATAAACAAATAAATACTAACATATTTAAATATGACATCTTTATTGCCATATCATTAACAATATTAGATTATTATATTATTATATTAGAAATTATGTTCCAATTTATTTTTTCTTAATTTTAAATAAATAAAAAAAATTCTTTCCCATTTTTTCTGTTTTATTTTCTCCTTTCTTCATTTTTCCTTTTTCTTGGGCCCCTGTACAGCCTGGAGTCCGGGTGCCTTGCACCCGCACCCCCCGTGGCCGGCCCTGAAAACGCTCCAATTTTCCCCCTGGAAAACTCAAACTCCTAGTCTTTTATTATTCATGTTCTCGAACAATCATCCATTGCCTGGACAAATTTCAATAAATTCCCACAAAAGAGAACTCCGATGGAGTGTGTATTCAGCGAATACACTGCGGAAGGAATGTCTTACGTTGGAAATCATGATATAAGCAATTTTATACTCACGTGTCATTCGAGCTATGTTTCACGCGAAAGCAAGACAAAATACTAAGAATTCCAAGCTCGTAGGGAAACGACGGTGAGTAGTGAAGCTATTCTTCATTCCGGCTGCAGTTGCTGTTCGTGCATAAATGCTTGCGTCACTTTCGAAACTTAATAACGCACCACGGCCAGCAATTTAATGACACTCGATCGTGGATTATTATTGCGATGACCTAACAATGAGTTATCGTCTTTCGAATGTTAACGGAGGTAAAAGTTGTGCGACGACGGAGGGTGCTGCGTGGTTTATGGATCGTGCGACCGCAACCAATCCTTAAGGTGCGCTTATTGTTGGATTTTTTTCTCCTTCTTTCGCTTTTTTTTTTTTTTCATTTCGCAGAGCGTGCGCTACGCGTCGTATGAGCCGTTTCTGCATACGCGGTCGCCATAAAGTTCAGGGAACTCTAACGTTCGCTGCGAACTCGGTATGAAATGGTACGCGACTAACAGCTGCACGAAAAACCACGTGGAATTCACTGACTATTGCGTCGCAATCTTCTATTCGTTGCGGAGTGAAAAATCGAATATTTATCATAAATCGTGGGATCAGTGATTTCAACTGATTTTCCATCACTTTTTTAAATTTATGAGGGGAATAAAGGGACATTTTTTTCAAAGTTTCAAAGTCCCTTAGAATGGAATAGAATATTTCCTCCAAGTTCTTGTACAATTCATTGAAGTAAATAAATACTGTTTTCATCGTTTTGTTTCAAGATATCTTATCATTACCTACTACTCCTCGAAAATGGTAAAATTCTTTCTGTCATCAAGCACCATTAAATTTAATATCTATCAGAGGATTTTATTTTGTTGCTTTCTCAAACCATACAATAACATTATCCTTAACAATATTTTCGTGCATTCAAAAGCAACGAAGATATTTAAGTGCATTCTTTTAAAGCCTCACGAATACGTTTAAGGTGTTTGCATATTTATGGTTTTCTATGAGGCATATATAGCACCTTTCTTTGCATTACTATATTTCCAGTTCACGTATCATTTTTTTAGCGATAAGTGCGCAACAATTATCCGAAGTCCTCGCTCTCATTGCTAAGGTATAGCCTTATCTAACGTTGCTAATTATTAGTATATGACACTGTCGGACTGAAAACAATTGTGTGCCCTCGGTTTACTACTTACACTTTCCACATCGCATATCTCCCGTGCACGTGTCCCTTTATTTTGATAGCAAATAGAAACAAATAATATTGATCTACTGTATTGCGATTAAAGCACGTTCAGTATTAGAAGATTGTGCGACAATTTTCGATCAAATAAACTGCTTAAAAGACCATTTATCACGCCCCACTACACATGGAATATAAAAATAATATAATGTGGAGTTCTTCTCGAATCATCGATTATGAAAAATTTCAGAAAAATTGATATCAAATGCTATTAAAAATAAAATCGAATGAAAATCGTCATGAAAGAAACTCAAATAAATCCTCCAGTCCACCAAAGGGCTCCGTTTCTTAACGCACGAGGTGGAAGATTATTTTGGAGCAGCACCAGCGTGTTAGCGAGATTTTAAGAGTGGTATATTACTGACGACACACTGTGGAAGTGTCGGAAGGGCCACGAATGGAACACGAAGAGGAGGCGAGACGTGTTTAGCAGTTTTGTATCTGCCACATCAGCTGCTGCTCGGCAGATACACTGCGCAGGCTATGAAAGTGAACCAATTGTGAGCGGTTAATTACATTGGAAGGAAATCTACATACTTCTACATAATTCCTTTCGTTGGATATCGTCGCTGTATTAATTACACGTCAATTAACGTTTCGACATTATTTACTCTTGACCAAGCAAACATCGCGCATAGGAACACTGAATATTCAACTTTTCGATAAAAACCAGACACCCTTTCCAGTTTGGAAGTCATTAATGCAAAATTAAAAGTCTCGCAAACTCACCGATTCCTTCGACTTCGCGTTCAGTTCAACGACGGTCTTCTGAAGCTCGCAGTTTTGGCGGCGCAGCAGTGAAATCTATTCGACAGTAAAACTGATTAATATCATCCGTGAGTCGTTGGAATAAGCGCTTAATTGCATAATAAAAAAAAAATCACGCCCCATCGCGGTTGAATCTCTCCACTAATGGCGGAGGGAATTTCGAGGATTTTCGAAGCTTCGGTTAAACGGTTCAAATTGCTCCCCCGATAGTCGTGATCGCGCCGATGGAATTCGTGGAATTCCCTTCGGTATTCCCGTTGAAACCGCAACGAAAATCGGTATCTCGCGGGGCGAGGAAAGTGAAAAAAAAAAAAGAGGGGAAAAAAGGAGGGAACGAGAACGAGGAAAAGGGCGCTGACATGGGGAAGGCAGTAATCACGCTACGGACTTAAATATTGGTAACCATAATCAGAAGGAAGTCCGGTGGTACGCTGTGGGTATAGGGACCGTACGATGCGCGTTTCTGTTTGCCTTCCTTATCTCAGGTTTGCGCTGCGATAACCGCCCTTCCCCTTCTCCAAACGTTATACCACCTATGCCACACCATCTTAAACAGCCGTTGGGAGCAATGAAAGCGAAACGATTCCAGTCGTTATAAGTCCGTGGTCGATAATTTCTAATAAAACAGGCTTTCCAGCATTCTTCCGTGGGAAGAGTTTTTGAAAATACGAACGAACGCGGAAAGTTTAATTAGGGTGCATCGCTGAGGGGTTAAAGGGATTTTTTCACCCCTGACGAATGGAGTGGATTTAATATTTTCTAAATTTTCTCACACTTTTCATATTCAATTAGTTTCCAGTAAAGAATTCTATACAGCTACTAACGAGGAACGTGGAAATAATTACTTAATTATTAAACGAGTGCACCCTCGAGGAAATTCACCGTGTCGTTAATTACAATGGCAAAGACAATCTATCACTAATTACAAGGGGTCACTGGCTCGTTAATTACAATTAACATTCTTGGAGGATTTCACTTACGGACTCTAGAATTCTTACTTTTAAGGCATTTGATACCAATCCTTCGTATACAAGAAGTTTATAATGATTGCAATAGCTTCTTTCGTTTCCCTTTATTTCTCAAACACTGTGCATTGGTAAGGCTCGTCGGTAACTGCGTACGTGCAACGTTGCTCTAGTGCAACACGATAAGAAGAAATGACACGAAAACAATTGTATGCTAAAAACAGAAATGCAAAGGACGATAAGAGTATTTGACGTAATTAGCGATAATCTATCTTCCGGATAGCATTTATCAAAAAATAGTAAGACACTTGTATTACCAGAACAGAAATAGCAAAATTACTTTAAAAGCATCAATTTGCAAGCTTGTAACTGGGCATCTGTTGCTTGCGGTCATAAGTACAAATGCTTCGTCCCCTTTTCTTCTTTGTTTCTTTTTTTTTTGGAAAATACGTTAAATATAATAGCTTGTAATTAGGGTAAATCCGGGAGACGCGGTCGACCTAATATAAAATGGCTATTAAAACTAATATAGATATTACTTATTTTATCAGAACAAACCTAATATGTTCAGAATTTTATGCCGATTCAGAAAAACTGGTCGATATTTGCTTTAAGACAATATTTACTGTAAATCGGGTTGAAAACTGAAGTCGTGACATCTGACCACCTCTCCCGGGGTGCCGGGAGAAATGGTTTTCGTCGTTGGCAGAGACCACTCACATAATTATTCATGGAAAATTAACAAAGGATAAAGCAAAATTATTTATGAGTGAATACAAATACGGATTCATTGATATTTAATTTGTTTACGCTAAACAAATAAAGAACACATCAAAGAAAAAGTGAATTACCTACTGGCAATTAGCAAGGCAAATGAATACAGAAGTGAATAAATAAACTAAATAAACAAAAATAATAATAAAATAATAATAAAAAATAAAAAAATAAACAAAAATAATAAAAAAATCATAACTCGACCATCTCACCTTTCTGCAGCGAGACATGGTCTTCTCGTTAGCTTTGAGAGGAAGAGTTAATATGGCCAAATACTTTGGCTGCATTGTCCCTCAATATCTCTACTATCTTATTATTCCAAACATTAAAGGAAAATAAACTTAGAAGTATATTTTAAATACGATTCTGTACAACCGCTGTTTGACAAAAGAGGTTAAATGTAACATCAGTTTACCTTTTATAGCCTATAAATCCAGAAAAACACAGAAGGAAGCGAAATAACGCTATTTATTCAACTATTTGGCTTCTAGAGAAGTAATTGGTCTGCACTTTAATGCATTTTTACGTACCTATAGACTCTGAAATATAGCGACACGGCCAACTCTCCGGCTCGACCGCGTCTCCCGGATTTACCCTAATATAACGATTCCCGAATGCTCGCAATTTTCAACAGACACAGCTTACCCTCGGCATATGTCGACGAGGAACGGGTGCATTAACGCTGTAACGTTATATGCATCTCTAAGGGACACAGGGGGCGGCGCATAAGCATTGTTAATGCAGACCAAAGGCTTTGATATCGCTATCTATCGGTTCCTAGAACAACAGAGGGTATGGTCCTCAGGTTTACCACAAAAGCACGAACAAACGTGGCGCACGCTTTCGCTCTCTTATGCTTCCACAAATTGTTCGCGATAACAAACCGGAACGACGTGACCGTGCAGACTTCAATGACCCCCTCCGAGCGTTTTCTCCCTTCCGCCCCTCGCAGAACTATTTTTGCACGGTGGAACGATTGCGCGTACGAAGGTCGTTCCGGCGAGTAATATTTCGTGAAAGAAATGCGACAATCGACGACCGAGTGGAATATTTAAGCCTCTCCTAAATGGATTTTTAATGAAGACGCAGAAAGCTTATTTGTCGAGAGACTACGTGATATTAAAACGCTGCGCGTCCTAAACCGTAGGTTCTACGAATTTTTTTTATTTTTTTGCTTCGTCAACATCGTGTATTTGTTAGATAGCACGATGAGAAATATGTTTGAAACGATGCAACTTTATCGGGCGAAACGTGCGACTGATCGGTTCGACGAAGGATGGCTTCGTATCGGTCCTTGCCGAGGGTTGAAAGGATTCGGGGCTGGTGTCAGGCGAGATAAGGTAAACGTGTGTACATTACACTCAATCCCGTTTATTACGGAAAGCAACATCTGTTAGAATGATTCCTAACCGCAGGGTAACCCTGTCCTTATCAACGTAGTCGACATCTGCGTGGGTGCCAAGGATTTGCAATACACTTTGGATACGCGATTACAGGGGAGTCGTTAATTCTGAAGCTTCGTTTTAAACGCAGGAGAGTAAAACCAAATTGGCGTACTTTCGTATTTGTTCATCCGTAATAACAGCAGGTTCGCTTTGGTAATTAATGCGACACATACGTGCTAGCTATCGCGACATTTTGATAGTAAAAGCTTGGTATAGATAAGCGTGGACGCCGATCACTTATTCGCGTGGATTTCGAGGATTAAAATTCTACTCACCTCGGCGTCTTTCGAGTTGAGCAACTCTTGCAATTCAACGCACTTTTCGTTCGCTTCGTTCAACGCTTTCGACCGTTCGTCTGTGCAACAATAAATAATTTGAAGAAATTATTCACATTTAATCATTAATTAGTAATTATTCGTAATTCGGATGATTATTTATGCATAGCTGAGCCGGCGAAACTTTGGCTTCTAACTTTAAACAGGTTCGTCTGTTTCGAACTTCCCGCCATTTCATGGGCTCGCTTGGTAAAACAGCCCCTTATGTTGACAGTCGTCAGTAACCTCCCACGTTACGTCAAAACAAGCAACACTTGGCGTTCACCGTACGGTGATTTAGGGGATATCATACGCACCTACTTCCTCTACAATGCCCTCCGACATCATCTCCTTCGTAAAGTTCGTTAATTGTCCCTTTAAATTCGACAAGCTAGGCAGCCCGTCACCGAACCACGCCATTTTACACGTCGACAGTTGATCGCTGAATGTATTCCGCAGGTCGTATCTCGGCACGATTTTTTAACGTTACGAACACCGCATATTCCGGCAAAACTACACACGTCAGCGGCAGAAAAGTATCAAAACATAAAGTTGCAGGAACCACGTCGTAACCTTCACAAAATACACAAGTTTAGTGAGGCATGGTTGGCAATAGTGCGCAAGAAAGTACTAGATTCCTAGAGACTTTCCCCCGTTGTATAACGGAGTTCCATATGGCGACGAGGTGGCTTTACTTTGAAAAATATTCGAACGATACTTCCGGGGCATTGGTTCCTTGGACTGTGTTCAAATATTTAACGTCATTGTGTATCCGCGAATAGTAAATTTCGTCAGATTATTATATTATCGATAGAGACATTTATAATTACGCCACAGCCTTGAGGAGGGCAGCACTTTCGAATTCGACGTCGCGATGCGTTCTGTGTTTGCCGTCAGAGGGCTGTAAGCAGTCGTCGATTTGAATGCATAAATTTCCTAGCGCCATATTGGATCGACGGCTCTTTAACGAAGCACGATTATTTACAAGTGTTTTCGCGCGAAAAACTATGAGCCTATAACGAATTATCTCTTGCAACGTAAAGCACACTGACATTACACGGCAATTAAACTCCCCATCTGCTTATTGCATAAATCTTTTAACAGATTAACGTCCCTAGCACATGGTGAGTTAATAAGTTCGTTAGTTAATGCCCAACTATCGGATATTACCATTACGGTGACGTTTTCTTTAACGAGGCCATTTTGAATGAAAAAAGCACGATCTTATTCATAACGCTTATTTATTACAATATTCCACGCGTGCGGTGAAAAGGGCGTGCAGAAATCTGCGAATAAACGTCGTTTGCATTCAACGTACTAAATTGTCGCGACGCTCTGCGAAAAGATTACCGTTTGAAAGCGCCGCAGTTGCCCGTCGAAACACGCACCCGTGACACCTGTTTTAAATAGGACGCTCTCGCGTCGATTTACTTCTTTTCTCTGGCCAAATAAATTGCCCGGTTTCCCTATGCCCTCCCGTCACTCGTAATTCGAGAATAAAAACCCTTCGAGAAGGGCGCGGCAGCGTGTCATTCAGGAAAGTGGCTTAATGCCCAAACGAAAGACGATTCAAAGGGGCGCCCCTCTCTCGCCTCTCGTTTTCTTTTTTTATTTATGCCGTGTGTTCCCTTTATTTTTAGGAAGTCGAGTTGATCGCGTGGACATTATGGAGCCAGCACCTTTTTACGAGGCTTCTTTCTCCGTGGCGTGTACCAAAGTATTAGGAAGAATGGCGGGCACGAGGCTGAGGTCCTCAACGGAGGAAGGTGAGTAGCGGTTGAGAGAGGGACAGACGCTTCGCTATGCTGCGCTTACACGCAGGGCCGTATCGTTAGATTCGCTTGCGCTGCGACAAAAGGGCCGCTTCAACTCGATTCTCTGCTGCGCGAGGAATTAACTTAGTAATGGACATTACCATATTACTTATTTATTTATTTATTTATTTCACACATACGGATATCACTGTGAGAAATTAATTATTTGTCGCTTTCCACTTTTCCTTTCTGTAAATGAAAACGAAATTGGATGGTTATCGCGTTACACGGTGATTTCTGCACGACGGTTTCTTCGGGGGGTCATCTTCTGAAAGACTGTAACTTTGGAATACTTATTCTTAACCCCTCGGCACATGGTATGCTACATATGACGTAATATATCGTTCCATTCTTTATTTTATTTAAATCTGAATTCAAACTTATTACATATAGATTGTATTAGAAACAGTTTCATTGGACTTCCTCTTGTGCCATGTATTCTTAATCAAGGTTTCCACGAATTTTTCCATTATTCTATTATTTAAATAAGAATATTCATATGAACTGAATCGTTGCTCTAAAATGACACGGACCGTCCAAGAGTTAAAAAAAAAAAAATATTTACTAGAACTTTCTAGAATTCACAGGATCCCGGCCCCGAAGAATCAAGCGTAAACGCGCCTACTCCGCCGAAGCGTGCGCGTTGGAAACGACGTTTCGGACAATCGCGTGACGCGCGAGAATATTCGCCGCGAGCACGTAGCCGAAGGCCCAGGTCGAGCTACGTCACTGTTCACGCTATCACGATTAACAGAGTGAACAGCACGGGACGTCCCTCGGGCGGAACGGAGACGGAGCTCGCGGCGAAGGAAAGGTGAAGGAAAGGAAAGGAAGGCGCGCAAGGTAAAGGCATATCTTGGATCCTTCGGTTGACTCGGCTCAGTCTGATCCGAGCGAAGCCACTGCCCTGATCCGGCGTGCCCCGCTCTCTCCAGCGCGGCTGGGATCCATCCACTTCTCCTTCCTCCGCTTCTGCTCCTGACACGTTCCGCTCACCGCTTCTAATCCCGCCGGTGTCATCGATCGCCGATCCGACTTCCTTCCTCCGCGTCGTTCCACGCTGCGCGGTCAGTTCAAGTCGCGGCGAGCTTCCGTTGCCGTCGCGCGTCCCGCCCGCGACAGACGAAATTCGCCACCTGAGATGTCACAGTGCAGGCACCAGCACCGTCCTGACTGCTGGTGGTTGACGCGCGTCCAGTGAAACACGGCCCCGAGGACCGTTTTCTGCCCTCGCCGGCTTCACCCTTCGTATCTCTTCGGTTATTCGTGACTGGTGCGCGCCTACCGTTCGTCGAAAAAGCCTTTTCTGTGGATCCTCCGGCTGCTCGCCCACCGGAAGTGTGATGACCCATCCAGCGGGACGGGCTGCATCGATCAACGCCGCGACAGCGTGCCTTCGATCTGGGATCTGAGTCTCGCGGTCCAAGGTGCGTACCAACGTGACTCTGCCTCGCCAAGCATCTCCTTCGGTCTCGTTCCTCCTCTTTCATTGTTATCGGGTGGCTCGAGCGTTGATCGATATCCAGCGTCTCGATCCGAGGCGCAGAACTTTGTGCGGGCCGAGCCAGCTTGGCGTAGCTGCTAGGTCCCCGGCTCTCATCGGCGGTGTTATTAAGGAACAAGCGCGAGGGAAATGAAGGGTTATTTTATTCGTGACGCGAGATATTAATCTTCGGTTCGGTCGCGGCAGATCGCGTACCCTCTTTGTCTCCCCGCGGAGTGATAGACGCTCGGCCGCAAGCAACGGGGAGGAATTTATCGTCAGGTATAATTCGATGCCTCCTTAAAGCCGATCAAGCGAATGCTTAACGTGGGACGAGAGCGCACTTCGTATTGTATTCCGAAACGCGACCGTCCGCGTCCGTGTTTCTTCCGATGGTGCCTCTGAAAACCGTCTCGGATAAATGAAACATTTCCCCCCCCCCCCCCCCGGTTCTTTATGGTAGACAATGGGCTATTAGCTGTAAGCACCAATTATGGAGCTGCATAGCGTGCTTCTTTTAACGGATAGTTGTGCGGGGGACAAAGTAAGCAGCGGAGAGCTTAGCCCCGCCGTGGACGCTCGGATAGACGAAACCGAGAATAAGGCAAGCCGAAGATGTCAAAGGGGGGCCTGGGCTCTTCTACGTTTACGCGAGAACGCGCCGCGCCGCGTAATGTCGGATTAATTAGAGGCGATGTCCTCGGGATGCCTGTCCTTGGCGCGCGCCGTGACTTCGGGGCCCACTTAAATTTTACTCTTTATCCAGCGTTTTGAGAAAAACTCGCCGGTTCGCCGCGCGGCTGGTGATCGCCATCGCGAATCTGCATGCGAGCACGCTCGATACAGACGGCTCTCGTTATCGTAACCGCAGATTCCGAAGGTAAAAGCGAGCGAGGGACGGAATCGAGGACACCATAACTGTCGCTGATATTTACACAGGAAATTGCAACTTCGTAGAGTAGAGCGAGGTAGAAGTTCGCACCACGCGAATTTCAGTGTTTGAGCTGTGGCAGTTGCCAATGGCGATTGACAATCAATTGACAAGCAATTGTCAGTCAATTGTCAATCAAGGTAGAGTCATCGGTGTCGAATCGGGTAGCGGTGCATCGTTTTGTTATCGTACAATATGGTTAGTACCGAATTCGTTACTTCTGATGTAACATTCTCATTTTTAGGAATCAATATTATTCCTATAAATTGACTAGTAAATATTTTAATTAATATGTCATCTGAGAGAGCTGAAATTCTTCTATTCAAAAGTACTAGTAGAAGTTTTCAGCTCTCCTCACAGATAACAGGATTGATTAAACATTGGAGAAGTAGTTGTGGGGGCAAGAGTTCGAATGCAAACTCCTCAGTTAAAAATCAGCTTGCAGTAAACGAAGCAATGAAAAGAAAATCTGAGTGCGGATGTGCAAAGAAATAATTAGAAAAGCAAAAAAAAAAATCCTAAAAATAACATCTAAGTACTTCTGACAAGCTTCTGAAAGGGACCTAACAAATTGATTCCAAAAAGAGAATAGCCCAACCATCAAAGTCTATGGAAAAAATAATTTGTCCTGCGTGTGAAGACGAATACACTGATCCTCCAGACGAAGTTGGGACTAAGCTGTTAGCTTGATTAAAAAAAAAAAAATGAATTGTAAACTATGGGTCGTTTTTCTTTATTACCACAACTATTGTAGGTATGTAGGAATATAACACACTTTTTTGAAAATTTCTCGTCGCGTTCTTTACCTCATAACATTTTGGAAATATTTAGGTTAGGTCTTTATTTTCTCCCAGCTTACAGTTACTTTTATTGGAAATATTTATTTTATATATGTTGTGACAGTTCATTTACATGAAGTCACTGCCTATCGAATAATAAGGGACAGTAGTTATTTCTTACACAATGATATGTGCTATCAGTGTAATGCCAAGGATTTTAGGGAAGTCCAAACTGAAGTGCGCGCTTTTACCTCACTCTACTCTATCGGTTAGTCGCATCGGTTTCGCGCTACTCTCAATTTAACGATCCGACGCCGCGGCCGTGGATGAAATAATCGTCATTGATAGTGTCCCGTTATCAGGAGGCTCGATAGGGGTAGGGATGGGAAACGAACGTTTCCTTGAGCCAGGGGTGGAACTTTTGTTTGGGCGCATGGAGTCGTTTTGTGTCACGGTTCGGCAGAGAATGGACCTGCTAATTGATAAAGGCAGACTTCCCAGCGATTAATTCCGCAATATGGGTGAACTGTGGCAATTTGCTAAGCCCCGTCGGTTTCTATTATCTCGGGGCAGATTCAGGGATTCTGGATTCGAAACCTGTTCCACAGATGCATCAAGCCGCCTGGCGCTCCCTCGAGTTCAATGGCACTCGTCAGTTCGGCACATTGAGCAGACGGATTTTTAAAACGACACGAGGATAAAGCGTGTACTTGGACTCTTGACCTTCTGCCAGCGGCTTGTGACGGGTGTCTATCGCTTGAAAACGCGCCTCTACGTGACGTGAAACAATTACAGCCTGTGACCACGGGAAAACGATAGATGTCGGGACGCGTGACCCTGATTTTCTATGGCTATCGAAGGGGGCCGAGAGAAAGAATAATAATCTGAAAATATCGCTATTCGCTGTTGTCTCTCCGCGTTCACGGCTGCGGTTGGATACCCAATGAAACTTGACTTGAAAAGCGCAGGGTTTAGTTACAAACGTTCGCTTTGGCCTTTACGTTGAAAGGTACGAGCTCCAATCAGGAGCTTATCGACGTAAGCACTTCAAAATTTCTTGATCCAGCTCCATCGTTTGGAAAACAAATGGTCTATTATTGCTATGTAAGGGGTATTTCTCAAATAGGCCTCTGGGATCCATAATTTATGCTATCACTAATAAAAATCGCGATACCACTTCTGGTATCTACTCTTGTAAAGTAGGTAGTGATAACTCCAAGTGCCAATGATGGTGTAAAAATTAGTACGATAATTTAGCGTGAACACTGCTGTTATATCTGAATTTACTTTCCCCGAAAAATATTCATCTGCTTATGCTCGACTATTTGCAGAATTAATTCGCTAAATTCCAAGAGTGAAATCAATCTTCAAGTGGACCAGGTTAAGAAAGACTAGCAAGGTTACTAAAATATGGGCATCAAGAGATAAATCCCCCCAGTCACCTTACCGCGAATCAATAAACCTCCAGCTCATCCCCAAAACCTGAGATCACCACGGCTCTCTCTTAGCTCCGGCAATCCACGCGTTTCGCAAGGCGCTCCCAAAGCACCGGGCAATTTATATCACTCCGAATAGAGACCGTAGACTCGGGGCGCGGGCCTGCCTTTGATTGGGATTCGATATCCAGTCGCGTACGCCGGCCGCGTTGCAAACGAATAAAATAATTCATCAGGGCCCCGGTGACAGCGGCGAGCGCGTCGGCTAATGAATAAAACGTGAACACGTTCACAAAACCGCGACGATCGTGGCGAGCCGTGAGCAGGAGACATCGAGGATCACCAGAAGCCGCCCGGTGACTCGTCTGGCTGCCAGAACCTGGAAGGCTACACGAATACCTGCGGCATTCAAACCTTCCCTCGAGAATGCAAAGCACGAGCCATTAATTTTCTTAGCGATTCGTCGAGCGTAGGGACATTCTTTTCAGGGTTGATATATTGCGCGATGCGCCGGCCAACGTTTATATACGCGACTTTTATTTGAGCCCGGCTCCACCGACAGCGGGCGTAGCGGGGAGGACCTCCTGCCGGCTTTTAAAGCGCATCCAGCCGATTCCTCCAAACATTGTGAAACCAAGTGGCCGCGCCGGCAGATATTCAATTGCAAATCACGTCGATTGAAATGCACACCGGTCGGCCGATCGGAGAGCGGACCGCAGCCCAAGGCGGCTCGTAATTTCGCGACGGCTAATGAGTTTAAATATTTAAATTGCGCCGACGGGGCGGACGGGATGGAAGCCCCCGCGATGATTTACTCTCGCCTATGCACCGGCGCATTTATCAGTACACCCTTTGGATCCTTCTCGCCGCCCGCGTACCGCTCGCTACCTTCGCCTTTTTAATCAGCCCTTCATTCGGCCGTGCATCGCCGCGGCCGCTATACCACCAATAGCGACGCTTTATAAATAGCCACCCGCGATAGCGCGAAACGCGATACCGCGTCGTACGAATAATCGAGCCGCGATAATAATTTACAATTTCTGCGTGTCACTGGCGCGGGCTTCGTCTCGGGCAGCCGCGGCCGCTCGGGGGGTGCCGGGCTCCTCGAAATTCCCCAGGTATCCCAGCCCCGTCTTGGATACTCGATAGCTGGACCGATTCAAGGTTTCTGTCATACGGCTGTTAAAATCCTGCGTTCCCTAGCCCTCGGCCGTTTTAGACCAGCGCGGCAGACAGTTTCATTACCGTCCCCTTCAAAAATTCCGAGTGAATTTATACACCGCTTAATGTAAGCGCAACACCGACGTTCTTCATTCGGAGAATCTCTCCTCGCTCGATCATTTTTTCGTGCCGGCCAGCGAGATGCATGCCAACGGGCTTCGGAGAAGGCATTTTAAGTGGCAGCGCGGACGTACGTTACCGCGGACGAACGTACGCGTCGAATAGCTAGGCAATCGTATTCGAGATGTTACGTCGGAACTATGAGCTAACGGTACAGGCTTGAGCGGCTCGCCGCAGTATCGAGCTGTTTACGATTTTTCACGCGGCAGCAGGAAGCGCCCGGAGGCTCGGGGCGTTTCAAATAAATTTGTGACCTCACGGGCCGATTAGCGAATCGTCCAAAACGAGCGGGACCCGTCCGCGATCGGGCTCGATCGTAAAAATCCCCGTATCCTTGTCCCCGGCGGCCCGACCGTGGCTTTCGTTTTCCTCTTCCCACTTCGCTCGCGGGTCCGTTTCGTAAAATGTAACACGCGACCGGCTGCCGCGAAGATCGCCGACGCGTTCGTTCCCGTTAGAGCGCGCGTACAAGCGCGTGTATCGCTCTCCCCGTTTGTCCGATCGCCAGCGCCTCTCAGAGCAGGAAATTAACCGAGCACCCCGCGAGTATTTCGCGGTCGCGGCGGTGTTTGTTGCTCAAACTCGTTATGTAAATAATGCTCATAGTTGGGTAATTATGCGGCGGAATGGGCGTGCATAAATTTGCCCGATACGCTCCGAAACAAACGCGTCGATGGGCCCACGGGTGTTTCGGCGTTTCTGCGCCGCGTACAAATTTATGCCGGCGATGTATCGGTTTTAGCGCGTGCGTATATCTCAATGAACCATTGGGAGCAGCTCCCGCGTTAAGATGCAACGGAGCGCGTCATTCCTGGTTCCGTGTCGTTCCAAGGGGATGATTAGTGAAGCTCCGCGACGGGGAAGCGAGGGTGAATATTACGAGTTTAATGGGGTTAAAAGGGAGCTCAGGAAATTGCAGATGATATTCTTTGTACGGTAATAGTAAATTTTACTTATCATCTTAAGTATCGTTGATCTGTTTCGAGGAATCCTCCGAGTTCCGAGTTAACGGGACTACTTAGGCAGTCGAAGCATCGATTTTTTATTCCATTTTCCGAAAGTACTATCTTTTCTGAATAAAATGCCGTTTGGTTTATATTGAAATTTGCGAAATTGTTGATTTGGAAGTTGGAAAGGTCAAGCGGTAACTTATAGCGTCGCACAGTGGTTCCAAATCGCAAAAAAGCGGCAAAACCCTCAAAACGTACTTTAATCTTGTCAGAAATTGGTGGTCGGGGGTTTTTGGGGTCGCTGATTACGAATCTGAACTTCAAATTTTTGAAAACAAAATGGCGAATCCAATATGGCGGACGTGTATATTAAAAAATTGATAGATCTGCACGAAAATTGGTATTCTACTGTTCTTCGGGTCGCTGATTACGAATATGAACTTCAAATTTTTGAAAACAAAATGGCGAATCCAATATGGCGGACGTGTATATTAAAAAATGGATAGGTCTGCACGAAAATTGGTATCCTACTGTTCTTCGGGTCGCTGATTACGAATATTTTGTCCAAAATGCAAATTTCAATATCGCAGACCTAATAGCATTGGCATAAACCTTTCTTTTAAATTCATTTTTGCGGAAATTGTGATAATTTCCCAATATTCGCCTAAAATTATATAATCAAAATGTCGAATTTAGTATGGCGATCTTAATTTTAAAACATTCTTGAAATTAATTACTGTGAAAATTTTATTTTTTTTTATCAAAAATGCGGCATTCCTACGTTTATAGAAGATTGCATAGTTCAAATATGTGGTTGAAAATAGTAATAAACAAAGTTGGAATTATAAATGCTGTTTGAAATGAAAAGGGTTCGTTCACGGAGAGCGTAGATAGATACTAATAGGCACTTTAAATGCGGATATCTTAAAAAAGCGCAAATATGCGCAAGATTTTTCAATTGGATATCATACTTCACATGTTGCTTTACGTCAAGAAACCTTTAACTGTGTGAAGTTCCGTGAATAAAGTAACTATTTTCCTTCCGTTGTACTAAAATATGAGTAGGATTTAGGACATCTTGAGAAGGGAAATACAAGAGTAAGTTCAAAGATATTTTGCATTATTCATGTGCAAAATGTATGTTTATAACACGTATCTTAATGGTAAAATGTGTTACATATGAATTTTTTAAAAATAAACTTTGCCTGATACAATAAACATGCGAGCGTTTTCAAGCCATCTAAGAAGTACGAAATTTCGTCAACTTTGACAGCCTATATCTCATTAACCAACCACTATATTTTAAATTTTCAAGCGGCATTTGTTGCACTGATGTATATATATTAAATGTACCATACTATCGACAAGCTGTTATTCACTTCAGAAATTGACTTTTGGCCAGCTTTTCGGGAAAAGGCACCACTGTGCGTCGCCTTCGCCCAGAAACTTAAAACGCGTTTTTCTCGAATCTTCTTTTCTCTTGGTTTTGCCGTATTTGCGAATGAACGGAGGTTCAGATCGACTTGAAAAAATTACAGGATGTGTGAAACATGTGCCATTCCACTTGGAACCTCTGATATACTCCATACAAATTCGAGACTTTTGATGAAAAAATTAAGTAGCCCAATCGTCAGCTCGGCAGCTCACACGGGCAGGGGTAGAAATGCTTGTGTGCAGTGCGATAGGAAGAAAGTGGGGGACGACGGTAGGTCACAGTGGGGGTGAGCATTTGTCCCACGTGCCACGATTCTGGCAAAACTGCTGCTGACTGATTAGCGAGCCAGTTGTCTTTTCGCCCGGCGTCATGGTCGAATCGCTATTCGATCGGTGCCCATCGAGCCTGTCGTTCCGCGATTCGCAGCGTTTCATTAGTCTATCGGCGCATGGACGCGTTATTTTCATTCAAAGGCATTAGTTAATTCGGCCAATTGTTTGGCTAATGTGCGCAGCGATTTTAATTGGTTTCGTTAAACCAACGTCCATTGATCTCGCGAGTTCGAGGAACTCCGGACATTTGGAGTTTTATCCCATTCAGTCCTCGAGTTAATCGCACGCTGACTCGTTAAATTTTTATGGGCGACGCGATTTATGAAACTGTCGGAACGAACATTTTATTTATGGAGATACCTATAGCTATGTCTCACCATACATTTAAAAGTATCAATTAATTCCTTGATAATTCTGATATAAAAGTGTATTTTATAAGGATAATTATTACGAGAACATTGGACGAAAGTAGGATTTGCACGTTGCACCTTGTGACGTACAAATGTCCTCGTGAAACTTCAGTTAGAAAACCTGTATTTTAAATTTTCTGCAATAGTGAAAGATGGGGAATAACATCACCACGCTTTCCTGTATCTTTTCTTAAACGTCAGAACTTTGAAGGTAGAATCTAAAAGAACGCCAGACTCGAAAAGAATCTCTACTGAATCGTGATGTTTCCGGAGCACGGATTTCCTTATTTTTTCGAATGTTGTCAAAACCTTTCCATGTTTTGAAACTATCTCAAGGAATCTCAGATATTTTTTATCATTTTACATATTTATACGTAAGGGCACGCAAGTTTAAGCGAGAGAAGCTACGCGGATTCGTACATAAAAAATCAGGCGACGTAGGCTATATTTACCCAAGAAACCATCAATATTTTACGAAGGATGGAGGCGACCGTCCTCAAGCGCTCAAGGGTTAAATGTCTCTCAGCTTTCGCCTGTTGCCTCACAAGCACACGCTGGCGTTCGAGGAACGTGTTCGTGTATCAGCATGTAGAGGCTTTGACGGTGACAGTTTTGATCGGATTACAGCTTGGTCCTCGTCTTTCAGGATGACCGAGGCCGATGAGCGGATGAACGAGTAAAACTAGGAAGGAATCACAAGGGAAACGAGGGCTGCCGAAGGAAGAGATGGTGGTAGAGTGGCTCTGCCCTGGACTTAGGCCGGCCGGAAGCCGTAGGCCCCGGCTTCTCCACTGCAAGGTGATACTCCTCGACGAGCACGAGCTGCTGCAGGATGTCCTGGTGAGTTTCGACACAATTTTTTTTTATTATAATTCGTGATAATACGATATGCTGCTGCATTGAAACAATGGAATGTAGCTGGCTTCTTAATAATGGGTGTACACTGTACACTGTGGAGAAATTCAGCGTGTACTTTAATTCTTATTTTCGATATTTTCGATATTTAAATTTCACAATTGGATGTAATAGCTCGATAGACGTAGTCAACGGCAAATACTTTTAATCGGTAAAATATTCAGCAATAAGTTACTTCTCATGATAAAATTTTTAACGATAAAATAAGATGTCTAATATTTTGAAGATGATTAGTTTTGTTTGCAAATTTTAATATTAAGTAACTTATTATAAAGTTATTGTGTTCTCTTTGAACTTGAAAAAATAAAAATTCAAATTTACTGAATTTAATACGCTTTTCGTGTGTTTTGGTCGCAATGTCGAGTATCGTAAAATATGGTTGTCACGATAGATGGATACCATTGATTTTGGACATATCAAGGTGGACTTACATGTAACTCAACTTGCGATAGTAAACGTCCTCTGTCCCATTGTTTCGAACGTGATGCAACGGCGTCCGTTGAGATATTCTTACGCGAAATTGATTTCGCCGTTTCCCTCACGGCCTAGTAACAGCGAACAGAAATTTCGTGCACCCACGCTTAGGCCTTTTCTGGCAATAGAAATCGAGAATATAAAAGGTGGGCAGAGGATGTGGGCGAACTTGTGTCGCGAGCGTGTTCGCGAATACCCTTAACAATAATTTTATGGTAGTAAAGCCTTTTCGTGCTATCTATGCACTCTGGTTATTCTCGTTTTTCTTATAAGGACCCAATTATTCGCTCATTTTTATTAAAATACTAAGTAGGTTTTTCTTTGAAGATGAAATGAACAGGCCCGAGTAACGAGACATTCACTAAACTATTTCAGCTTAATTTTTACAGAAATAAATCAGAACTAAATGTCAGAATAATAATTTTATTAATTCTATTACAGTCTAAAGTTGTAACTCAATTCTAACTTGTAATAATTGAATAGTTCTACAGTCTACATTGTAACTCCTTCAAAAATTAATTTAATAATTATAATTCACTGTTATGCTCGTTGTATCTTAATTCGAAATATGACATTTTAATTAGTGAGCATCCTCATTAAATTAATTTGAAATCATACCCACAGATCCACAGAGAAAACTCTGATTAATATAAATAATACTTTGCCAAAGCTTCTCATGAAACTTTCAACAAAATTAATAATACAACTTCCATTCCCGCGAACGTGTTGCAATTACTCAATGCTTGTTGATGTCTCTGAGCACTGTATAGAATCCTGCAGGCAGATTACTAACAGTCAGGAAGGAATTCTAATTGCTGGTCGTGCTTTTTCAACGGTTGTAGTCGCGTGTAAGGGCAGTCATGCATATTTCACAAATATGGTAAATCATTTTCACGGGGCTTTACTTTGCTCAGCACTTAAGACCTCCATTACCGAAAGTGGGCGATGCTCGTCTGTTTTAGAATGATTATCGGTTCAGGGGGTAATTTCGCGCAGACGCGTCGCGTAATGAGCATCTTGTTAATTGCTTTTGCCTGTAGACAGTACGTTCTTGTCTTCGGAATTCTCTACCTGGTACAAATATCCTCTTTGGTACGTTTCAATGAAATCTCTGTTAGCCGCATCGACAGAATCAATACTTCTGCAAGGTGTGGAAAGACAAAACTTTTGTCTCGCATGAAATTTATGTAATTTTTACCACTCAACGCAGATTCCTTAAGATTTATCCTAATGATCCAGGGAAATTGTCGCTAATCCCATGATCGAGAAGCAACATTCAAAATTTACGAATATTCCTAACACTGTGCATAAAATGCATCTTCGCTGAAAAAGTTCTTGTAAAAATTCCCTCAGGTTATTTCAGCTAAAGCAGTCTTAAGCGAAGTGTAGTAGGAAAAACTGGAATTGCCCATTTTTTTGTGGTGTTGTGATTTATCTATAGCGTATTTTTTTGTGGCAACTGGGACTACAGAACTCTCGACTCACAAAGGGTTATAAAGTTTGCCCACTCTTTGCCTCACAATAAGCTTCTAAAGTCAAGATAAAACAAGAAATTATTTAAGAAGAAAATTATATAAGGAAATTAAATTCATTGAACCTTGTTCCTTTACTGATGGACTAAAGTATTACAACTTAATTTTCTCGGCTGTTTTGTGACATTCCTTGTTTCATCCCCTTGCCCTTCAAGTATTCTCCTCCATATTTTTCTCCATCACGATAGTACTGTTTTGACTATATTTCTATTCTTAGTCTGCTAACAGCAATAAAAATTGTCAATGGGTCCTTGTACTCCTCCGGTATAAAAAGCACCGCGCTGCTTGGTTGCGTAAAATAGTGATCCTCTAGGTAGTGATCGGAAAATGTGTTCCACGTTTTCTATTCGTCGACGCCATTTCTCACCTAAACCGGAAGTAGAGAGAGAGCAAGTAAGTAAGTAGAAAAAGAAAGAGATACTGCTCGCAATAACATCTACCAAATGGATTCCACAACATTGAGCAAAAAGTGGGATCAGCAGCAAACTTCATTTAATACTGAGGCATATCATTTTTAAACGTGCGAACTGTTGCTAACCTTTTAAGGGGGGTCAATCAAGAGAAAATGAACTACCAGTTATTTTACAGATAAAAATTTGAAAATATGTATTTCCATATTATTTTTTACGCTGAAATGAATTATGTAAGAATTAATACAGTGACATTTTTTTTTCAAAAATTTAAAAAAAAAAATTTCGAAAAAATTATTCGATTGTAAAATCCATACCCTTATTTCTGTAGAATTGTATACAAAGACTGTAAAAAAAATTTCAGCTCGAAAACTTCATTTTTGTACGAATTATAAAGTTTTTATGTTTTAGTTACTACCCCAAAACATAAAAACTATATAATTCGGACAAAAATGAAGTTTTCGAGCTGAAATTTTTTTTGCAGTCTTTGTATACAATTCTACAGAAATAAGGGTATGGATTTTACAATCGAATAATTTTTTCGAAATTTTATTTTTAAATTTTGAAAAAAAAAATTGTCACTATATTAACTCTTACATAATTCATTTCAGCGTAAAAAATCATATGGATATGCATATTTTCGAATTTTTATCTGTAAAATAACTGGTAGTTCATTTTCACTTGAGTGACCCCCCTTAAGTAAAGTTAGAAAACCCTACGTGCTCCGTAAAGATCTAGAAACAGTCTAACAATTAATCAATTGGTACGTTAATGATACATTACCTACTGGTACACCTATTACAAAAACTTGTATTAGGCTGTTACGAAATAATGACATGTTTTAATTTGAATGAAGAACGGCAGAAGTAAATGGTAAAACTTCAGGTTATTCGGGTGTTTCAAAATGGTAGATAGAACACTCTAAGGAGAGCAGTATTTTTTTTTAAATTTCCCCGCCGATTTGTGACTTCCGGTTTAGGACAACATGGCGGACCCATTTTCCGATCACTACCTTATAGAGGATCACTAGCGTAAAACTACGAGACGCGCCCCCTCGCGGCTCCATCATCATTAAAATCAGCCCAGAACAAACAACATCAATTTCCTAGAAACCCGTCCAACAAACGGGAATCTTCCAAAACAGTTGCAAACAAGCGTCAACCCCACCGAATACTTACAAGGTGAGGCCGCGACATCTGGGACACGGATTTTGATGAATCTCATATATGTTGTAGTGTTGGTGTAGTAGACCAATATATGCCTCACATGTTGGGTCCACTACCCCAGAGTTTCCGAAATATTAATAAAAAAAGATGTTTATGCGTGGACGAACAGAAGCGATAGCGAAGTTTATTGTAATGATGAATAGCGGCGCGTGTAAAGGGCAGGTCTCGCACCGGAACTTTCACCGGTTCGATTCTCACGGGGATCATTTTTTTTCTATAAACGTATTTGGTATTGTTTTATTCCTCCAAAGATAAACTACTATTTTTTACATTCTAAAATATGACATTTATCGTAAAAACAAATGAAACAATAATTAGAACAAAAAAATGTACCTTTGGCCATACATCTTTTATTAGATGTGCATGGTGTCGTGAATTTTATTGTTTTATTTGTTTTTACGATAAATGTCATATTTTAGAATGTAAAAAATAGTAGTTTATCTTTTGAGAAATAAAACAATACAAAATACGTTTATAGAAAAAAAATGATCCCCGTGAGAATCAAACCGGTGAAAATTCCGGTGCGAGACCTGCCCTTTACACGGGCCGCTAGTCATCATTACAATAAACTTCGCTATCGCTTCTGTTCGTCAACGCATAAACATCTTTTTTTATTAATATTTCGGAAACTCTGGGGTAGTGGACCCAACATGTGAGGCATATATTGGTCTACTACACCAACACTACAACATAGGGTAAATCCGGGAGACGCGGTCAGGCCGGAGAGTTGGTCGTGTCGCTATATTTCAGAGTCTATACGTAAAAATGCATTAAAGTGCAGACCAATTACTTCTCTAGAAGCCAAATAGTTGAATGAATAGCGTTATTTCGCTTCCTTCTGTGTTTTTCTGGATTTATAGGCTATAAAAGATAAATTGATGTTACATTTAACCTCTTTTGTCAAACAGCGGTTGTACAGAATCGTATTTAAAATATACTTCTAAGTTTATTTTCCTTTAATGTTTGGAATAACAGCCAAAGTATTTGGCCATATTAACTCTTCCTCTCAAAGCTAACGAAAAGACCATGTCTCGCTGCAGAAAGGTGAGATGGTCGAGTTATGATTTTTTTTATTATTTTTGTTTATTTTTTAATTTTTTATTATTATTTTATTATTATTTTTGTTTATTTAGTTTATTTATTCACTTTTGTATTCATTTGCCTTGCTAATCGCCAGTAGGTAATTCACTTTTTCTTTGATGTGTTCTTTACTTGTTTAGCGTAAACAAATTAAATATCAACGAATCCGTAGTTGTATTCACTCATAAATAATTTTGCTTTATCCTTTGTTAATTTTCCATGAATAATTATGTGAGCGGTCTCTGCCAACGACGAAAACCATTTCTCCCGGCACCCCGGGAGAGGTGGTCAGATGTCACGACTTCAGTTTTCAACCCGATTTACAGTAAATATTGTCTTAAAGCAAATATCGACCAGTTTTTCTGAATCGGCATAAAATTCTGAACATATTAGGTTTGTTCTGATAAAATCAGTAATATCTATATTAGTTTTAATAGCCATTTTATATTAGGTCGACCGCGTCTCCCGGATTTACCCTATATGAGATTCATCAAAATCCGTGTCCCAGATGTCGCGGCCTCCCCTTGTTAGACATTTCTCCACATCCGCCACTGAAAGTTCCAAGTGAAAAGAGAACATCCGCGTCAGCCGCCGCCAAGGACGACGACGGCGGGTCCAGGCTCTCGCGTGGATCCATACGGATCCTCGAACGTGAGCGTGGCCCTGCGATATTCAGCCATAAAACACGTCCCTTTGCGTATTGCATATTTCATTGTCGCGTCGCAATTGCGGCGCGAAGCACGCCCGCGCCGCGGCCAATCCCGCGCACAAATCATCGTCCGAAATTTAATGCCTCGACCCCACTATAACGTTCCAGGGCAAGAACGCGTAGCGCGTTTCATCGCGCCCCGTTCATGCTAAAACCGCTCCACACCGCTGGGCCCCGGCTCGGTGCGCGCGATCGTGCGCTGCGCACGTGCACGTTACGGTGAACGATGCGTTCTGGCTGCCCGACGATCATCGGGCGGCCGAGCCTGGCAACGATTGCAGCCGCTACCTTGATCGTGATCGCGGCGACCACCGCCGGCCCCACAGCTACAGAAAATCTGAAATTACCGATCGTAATTGCCCGCCGACGTGGGCATTAACGAAAGCCCAGTGGGCAGTTAGGATCCGTTCTTCCCCGGCTGCACGGGCCGAGGAGCGGGCCGGGGCCGATCGATCGGCCGATCGAAGCCGCCCCGACGGCCACGGGCTGTTTTATTCGGTGGCAAATTAACGGCCGTTTGGCGCGTGGGAGAACGAAATCCGCTGGATAAACTGGCCGACGAAGGTTTATGATTTAAATGATGCACCGAGATACGCGGCTTAATTGCCATGGAGCTGGGCGGCCCGGGGGATGCCGATTATCGACGGTTTCGAGTTCATTTTGACGTCTGTATACCCGTGAACGTTGCGTCCGCGAAAGTCCGCCCGGCAACTCTTACTTCTTTTCCTTTTTTCTTCTCCAAGTGGTTAAATATTCATGATTAATCCTGCGGAACGAGTGTCTCTTCCGAGCGGCTTTGTGATTCAAATTAACGGTGGGGCTTGTTCAGTTTGCGCGCCGAAGGGGAATTTCGCTCGCGTCCTGACATTGATCTCGAATCCGTTGAAGATGAGATGGTATATCGAGTATGAAGCAGTCTGCGTGGTTTTAGCGTAAATGGGACCTCGGTTTACGAGGGTTGTTCAGTTGGCGAAGACACAGCGGGGAACCGGGTGTAGCAAAACCGTATTCACGGAAACTTTACTCTGGGTATTTAGCACGGTTATCACGCAGACCCAAGTATTTGGATGTAGCTTCGTTTAAACTCTCTAGATAGCTGTTCCGATGTACGAATTCCCATTCAAGCGAAACTCGCTTTCATTGAACACGTTTCTTTAACGCTCGCATGGGAAGTTAGGCAACCCCGAAACTCAGAAAATCACGCAACTCTGCGTGCAAGTAGAGAATTTCATTCCTAACACAAACCTACTTTTTGTTGGTGCCATAGTGTGATTTTACGGGGTGAAAACACCCTTCGAAAAAATGCAGAGTTTCCTTTATCCTGGATTATCTCGAGAACGGCGAAGTTTAAACAAAAGTTGCATCTTTTTTCTAAATTTACAAAATCGCATAAAAATAATTATCCAATTAAGGACTGGTTGCGGGGGTAAATTGAAAAGTACGGGCTTTTCGATAATTATTTTTACGCAGTTTTGTAGATATAAAAAAAAGATGCTACTTTTGTTTAAACTTCTTTTTGATATCTTCCACTGTTCTCGAGATATTCCCCGAAAAAGAAAACTCCGCACTGTTTTTAAAGGGTGATTTCACCGCCTAAAACCGTATTCTGGCACCAACAAAAAATAGCTTCATAGTAGGCACGAAATACTCTTCTTGCACACAAAATTGCATAATTTTCTGAGTTTCCGAGTTGCCTAACTTCCCCTGTGGGCGAGTGTTACTCGTACCAAAATTTCAGCTTGCTAAACTAAATATTTCCTGTTCGTTTATCAATAATTAAGCAGCAATCCGAATGGAATCGACCGCAGTTTCATAGCCACATTTCCATGCGCGTTTAGTGGCTCGCCTTGAACGTTAAATATTCAGTTTGAATTTGTTATTAAAGAACCAGCGCTCGACAATGCAGCCATAATTTTTTTTTCGCCGGTGGTACACGCGAATCGCAGCACTCGTAACGACACCGGCTCTCGCAGGACTGAAAGCTGAATTGTTATTTGTCCCTCGGATGATTTAGGGCCACGACGGTATAATACGGCGTAGATATTGCAGCATGTAACGCACAAAGGTTCACCCCTCCCGATAATAAGAGGCAGCCTTCGTTGCCCGAAGATATTGCCTCTTGCGAAACTCATTCATATGCCCCAATCTATATCAGATATATGCCCGGCCGATTTACATTCAAAAGGACACCCTTTCACCCGCGTTTCCCCGTAAACCATTCTAGACGCTTCTCGCTACCGGCATATTTTCGACGATGCTATCTCACGCGATGCCGGCGCAAGACTACCGACTTACGCGCCGTTCGGCGTACCTCTTTCGAAATCGCTCCGCAGCCGCTTCTCCGATCGCGTTTTTCATCTCGCCTATTATTACGCTCACGCGAAACATTCCCGCGCGGATCGTTTTAGATCACGGCAGCGTTAGAGCCGGCTATTAGCTCGCTACTGATTGACGCTTGAAAGGTAAAGCTGACTTCACAGTTCAGCCTCGATTGATGCTGACAGGAGGATTTCTGGTGGAAGATGAATACGTTCGAGGTGAATTGGCTTCGTTATTCAGCGCTCGAGGGTGATTCTTCTTTCCGCAAAAAATCGGCGTGGAAAATATGAAGCGGGAGTATTTTTATCAGAATGCAAGTCTTCTGTAATATTGCCTTTTTGGAAAGTCGAAACAGTAAAGTTTACGTTTCCTTTACAGCTTACCTAGGGTAGATGTCCCAATTACTGCCAGTGTCCCAATTACTGCCACTTGATTTATTATATGTAATAAAAGCGTAACGTATAAAAATAAATGTACAAAAAATAGTTATTATAATAGTTATTATAATAGTTATTATAATAACTATTTTTTGTACATTAATTTTTTTACGTTATGCTTTTATTACATATAATAAATCAAGTGGCAGTAATTGGGACACTGGCAGTAATTGGGACATCTACCCTACTTGTCTATTACCTTGCTTGTTATTTCCATGGAAAAGCTTTGATTTCATATTCAGTTGTTTAAACTGCTCAATTATAAAATTATCTGCAAAATGGGTATCTATAGTTCATAATCTATATGTCCGGGCTGGAGCTTCAATATTTATTTAAAGTGACAGCTACTTTGCACTAAAAATTTCGTAAAATTCACACCGTGAAAGTTCATGGCAGTTCCCGCGCTTTATGTCGTTTCCAGTTAACGTATCGATATTGCTACCCGTCGACACTGTCACGGTCGATACTTGTCGGTTCGTTAAATGTGAATCGACCTTAATTCCGATCCCCGGTACCATCCTTCGTGAAATGTAAAACACGGTGTAGCTCGCGGCTCCCGCACAACCGTACGCACACCGAGGTCATTAAGTCCAAGACACTTGGCGCACGTAAACGCCCTATTATTCATCCTAGCGAGTCCTGTCTATCAGGCGCGGCGAGTTTGCCCAAGGAACTTCGTAGCTTGTAAATTATCCCGCGTTGGCGACTGCCTCTGACTGGACCTCGCGAACGTAACATTAAAACTGGAAACATTGCCGGGCGAAATAAGGTATTAGGCATCGTTCAACGGTACGCGATCGCCGACTGAGCAATTTGTAATAATAGACGGGTTTAGAGCGGGCTGGATTTATCTGTTACTCGGAGCTGCTTGCGAAACGTTCATATATTTATGGGGATCGCGTGGAGTTTGGGTACATAGTGTAAAGCTGAGCATGTTTGGGTATTAGAGGTTGAAATTTGATCTTAATTAGGTACATTTTCGTTGGGATAAAGGGCGCTTCGTATCTTTTCAATTATCCTTTGTCAAAATTTAGTTGTATGTGGTAACACAGGAAGAGTTGAGAAATTTAAGTAAAAAGTTCATTGGAGTTGAGAAATTTAAGTAAAAAGTTAATTGAAGAGTTGAGAAATTTAAGTAAAAAGTTAATTGAATGAGTTGAGAAATTTAAGTAAAAAGTTAATTGAAGAGAAATGTAAGTAAAAAGTTAATTGAAGAGAAATGTAAGTAAAAAGTTAATTGAAGAGTTGAGAAATTTAAGTAAAAAGTTAATTGAAGAGAAATGTAAGTAAACAGTTAATTGAAGAGTTGAGAAATTTAAGTAAAAAGTTAATTGAATGAGTTCAGAAATTTAAGTAAAAAGTTAATTGAAGAGAAATGTAAGTAAAAAGTTAATTGAAGAGTTGAGAAATTAAAGTAAAAAGTTAATTGAAGAGAAATGTAAGTAAAAAGTTAATTGAAGAGTTGAGAAATTTAAGTAAAAAGTTAATTGAAGAGTTGAGAAATTTAAGTAAAAAGTGAATTGAAGAGTTGAGAAATTTAAGTAAAAAGTTAATTGAAGAGTTGAGAAATTTAAGTAAAAAGTTAATTGAAGAGAAATGTAAGTAAAAAGTTAATTGAAGAGTTGAGAAATTAAAGTGAAAAGTTAATTGAAGAGAAATGTAAGTAAAAAGTTAATTGAAGAGTTGAGAAATTTAAGTAAAAAGTTAATTGAAGAGTTGAGAAATTTAAGTAAAAAGTGAATTGAAGAGTTGAGAAATTTAAGTAAAAAGTTAATTGAAGAGTTGAGAAATTTAAGTAAAAAGTTAATTGAAGAGAAATGTAAGTAAAAAGTGAATCGAAGAGTTGAGAAATTTAAGTAAAATGTTAATTGAAGAGTTGAAATAGATGCAAGTGCCAAAGAAATCAAATATTATTTGTTTAGTGGGAAAGGATGTAAGTTCCATGCTAAATATGGTGGTAAACGCTGTAAATGCTAGAAGAATTTATTTTACTTTCTAGGGCTGTGGCAAGATAGATCTGAGATTATAAGTAGGGATGGGTTGCCTATATCGTACCATTTAAGATTTAAGATATCTTATTTCGTATTTGGTATTTTACTAATTCGAACCCAAGTTAATATTAGATATTGTAACTTAATGTTTTAGTCTACTTACGATTTGATGTTCAAGCTTTTGTTTAGAACAAATTAATTTATTATTAATCCTTTTTATAATTACCAGTTAAAATAAGCTGGTAAAAAGTTACATCAATCATCCTTGATTCATTTAAATGTTTATAGCAAGCAGAAAATAGGGTGTAAGCTCGAAAGCTTCTGTTTCTATTTCTCATTTCGCATTTACTTGATATTTTTACCATTACATGTCGTTTATGTTTATTAATTAATTATTGAGAAATTGATGAGGTACGATTTAGGCGACCAGTACGATATTGGTAACTCTCCCCTACCAACCTCGTTGTAGTTGAAAAGAAAATACTGAATTATTTCCGATACATTTGACGGCTGTCATACGCGAGGACAAGTGCCACAGACTTCGGTCCTTTAGTCGATGAAATTCCTGTTACATGCATAGCAATTATTGCTCGTAGACGATGAACTATATAGATACCCACCGAACAGATCACTCATCAGTAGGGAAAGTTTACTAATTGGGGTCTTAGGCGTTGCGCGAAGACAGAGATATTTCACAACCGTTGCAATACCTAGCTATAAAATATGGACAGAAATTTGTCGTCATTAACGTCGACTAATTGCTGTTGCTCGTGTGCACACACGCTGAAATTGATATTCGGTGATCCAACATACCTGCATCGATATTCTTCAAAGCCAGGATTGCGCCAGGAATGAGCGAGACGAGTGCAGCACAAATGAACCTTGGCGCAATCGATCAACGTTAATCGAGCATTTTACGATGGCGTTCGTTAATGACAAACAAGAAACACGTGTACGCTGCTAATGTGGTCGTGCATGTGGTTAGAACAAAGTATTATTAGCAGGAAGTAATGCATTACACCGCGGAGAATTACGGTGCAATTAAGAGAAAAAGAAATATGTCTGCCTACGCGCTTCATCATTCACTTGCCTGAAACACCGACTTCTGACATTCCGTCCTTGGTCACTCCAGAGACGTACACCGTATAAAGTCTAAAGTTAATGAACTACACTTTCTACGAAGATCAGAGCGTAAGGTCATGGATAATCAAGGATACTGTTCTCGATATACAAAGCAATTTCAAAGGATGATATGGCTCAAGTTGATGAACACTATAAATCCGTGTAAGGTACCCATAAAAAGAAAATTCTGGATATACATATTTTCAATTTATTTCTGTGAAATACTGCGATACCATCTGTCAAAGCTATCGACACACCAAATTAATCTACATAACTGAAAACGTTTAAAGATTTGTAAATCAAGTTTACAGAGTAAATTTTGATATTCTAATATCAAATGCGGCTTGATTTCCATGATTTGCTATGCGATATCAGCGAAGCAGTCTGCGTAAAAGGGAGGAAAACTTGTTCTGCTCAAGTATTCTTCTTGATGAACTTCTTCACGCAACTTTTCAACTTTCTCCTTATTCTACGAACAACTTGCGCAATAACTGCAATCGAGCGACTCAGACTCTCAGGGGAAACGACCTTAACCCTTTGTGCTCCGAATTATTTTCGGTCTTTCGTGCGTTTAGCTACTTCCACTGCCATCGCGTAGTTCACACATATTTTAATACTCTAGTATCCAGCAATTCATTTATATTAATACACTCGTATTAAACAAAGCGTTGGCGCGCACGAAAAAGTTTTACCATCAATTATAATCCATAATCCTCCAAGTCACGATAATTCAGGCTTTCCCCCATTTTGCATGTACATACAACATATAGCATGCTCTACAATCTATATACTTTAATTTTGGATATAATACATACATATAATCTTACTCTACATGCAATCACAGTATTCAGTAAAATACACATAAGCTCATTAGAACATGCAGCAGGTCTTGCGAAATTCAATATTGAACTAGACTCCGTGTAAGGACCTCTTCACACAGAACATATCTCCACCTCATTACCAGTATTTCATACGTATTCGCACGTCCTCCACCTTCTTCTACCCCTTTCACACGACTGCCTCTATCAAACGAGGAATGGAAATGGTAAATGATGTACATAAGTGCCAGAAGTGAAAATTTTCCGTATTTTCTTTTCAACCACAGCGACGTTGGTACTTATGATCACAGATCTATCTTCCGACAGCGCTAGGAATTAAAATAAATGAAGGGTAAGGGAATGTCACGAAACAGCGTTATGCAGAAAATTAATTATTAATACTTTAGCCCAACACTAAATTAACAAGGTTCAATGAATTGAATTTTCTTGTATAATTCTCTTCTTAAATAATATCTTGTTTTACCTTGACGTCACAAGCTTCCGCTTAGGCAAATAGTGGGCACATTCCGTATTTTCTTTCATGGACATTCTCGGTTTTTCTCTTTACCCTTCAAATTATTCCAGCATTTACATCGTTCAGCACCGTATTCAGCATGGAATTTACATCCTTCCCCACCAAGCAAATAATATTTCTTCAACACTTGCGTCGTTTACCATTTCCTATTTCAACTCCCCAAACGAAAATGTCCAAAATACTATCCACAGAAGTGTCCCACGCGAACACATCTCAGCACCTGCAGAAACGAAGCACAATGTCAATCTCGGCGTAGAACCGCTATGTGTTAACGCGTTAATCGAAAATTAATCCCTTTGAGCGGCTGATGGCCCAGCGACGTGGCTAATGCGTTTCCCGCTCCTGCGCGAGGGACACAGGCCGGGACCCAGCATCGTGCAGGTAGCCGGGCCGCATTAAATTGTCTACCCGAAGATCGATATTCAGCGTGCTCGTGGAGGAAGGATTCCGATCGTCCATCGGTATCCGCATAAAGGTACTGTAGGCCGCGGCTCGCGAAACGCCTCTAATTAATTCCAATTACGAGCGCTCCGGAGCCCCGGGTCCGTGCTTACTATCTATTACGAGCCGTCCTTTCTTGCGGTACCGGTGTGTATCGCCGGTCTTGGCGATGGCGATGCGATCCACGCTGCTTACCACTGCACGCAACCGCGATTATTTCTAGGACTCGGTCGGCAGCCACGGTGGAAAAGGGGCACGATCCGCGTGGACGTCGCTCTTAACGCGTCTCGCAGTCCTCCGGTCTCGTATACGGGTCAGGGCGGCGCTGGCTCACACGCCCCCTGACCTGTATATAGACGTTAGGCCTCGGTTAGAAGCGAGCGCGAGCGCTCCGAGCACGGAACAGCTTTCGCTCTCTTTTTCGGTGTATAAGTGGTATGCTTTTTGTGCGAACAGATTTTACTTTGATAGGGATTTTGTGTATACTTATCTTGCTTCCTCAGCAGCATCTTCTCAGCAGATATAGGGTGTCTGTACCTAATATCGCCAGGCAAAAGTTAAGTCGCTGTCAATTGAATAATAATTAATGTTTTTGCATGCAGTTCGTTTCAAAGTAAAGAGAAATTATTCATCTTTCATGTAGCATAAGTTAGAATCGTTGAAACCTACAAATTTTTAATTGGGACTCAAAAAACGTAAGACATACAAAAATCGGGTCCTGAAAAACGTGTAGGGGAGACCGGGGCAGGTTGTAACTAGAGCTGTTCAAGTACCCGGAAAAAGCAAGCCGAGTCTAACTCGGCTTGAACGACCGAGCCGAGCCGAGTACCCGAATGAACCGAGCGGCTTGAAAAAACCGAGCGGCTCGGATAGAACCAAGTAACTTGAATTTTTCAAGCGGCCCGAATGAAGCGGGCGGCTCGAACAGAACCAAGCGGATTGAATTATTTCAAGCGGCCCGAAAGAACCGAGCGGCCCGAAAGAACCGAGGCGGCTCGAAAGAACCGAGGCGCCCCGAACGAACTGAGGCGGCCCGAATGTATGTCTGTACATTGTACGTCGAGCAGATAGGTTAGGAGATAGGTTATGTATACCTAACCCAATTATAATATAGACTGCGGAAGTTTATGTAAATGCATGTTTTCATTGGAATGACTTAAACAAGCGGGACTTTGACAGAACTATGTTTCATCATTACGAGGATGTTAAAAATATACTTTCGATTTTATACATTTTGCATATTTTGGATATACGTTGCAAATAAGTTTATTTAATTTCTTGTGATTTCATACGCTCTTTCAGAAATATTTCCCATCCTCATTCAAACGGTTTACTACCGTGTTCTTACATTAATTAAATAAAAAAATTAAATTGTGTGTCTATTTATATTGCTTGTTCAAAAATTATTCGTCTATTTATTTATTTATACCTAGCCTGCGGAAGTTTATGCAAGTATGATATGCCGCGAATATGCAAATATGCTGAAAAAGGTAACGGGGGGAGGATACATTTAACCTCTTTTATCAAACTGTAGTATACTAATAATTGTACTGTAATAATGATATATTATACGTATCAAGCCGTTGTACCTACTATTGAATTATTAAACATTTGAATATATATGTAACTATTACACTATTAAACTTTTTAACATATGAAACTATTAAATTTGAATGGCGTGGTTCACCAAGCTAATTTGTAAACAAATTCCGTATCTGCAAAAAATATGAAAAATATGCAGAATGTGCAACGTATATCCAAAATATGCAAAATGTATAAAATCGAAAGTATATTTTTAACATCCTCGTAATGATGAAACATAGTTCTGTCAAAGTCCCGCTTGTTTAAGTCATTCCAATAAAAACATGCATTTACATAAACTTCCGCAGTCTATATTATAATTGGGTTAGGTATACATAACCTATCTCCTAACCTATCTGCTCGACGTACAATGTACAGACATACATTCGGGCCGCCTCAGTTCCTTCGGGCCGCCTCAGTTCCTTCGGGCCGCCTCGGTTCTTTCGAGCCGCTCGGTTCTTTCGGCCCGCTTGAAATAATTCAATCCGCTTGGTTCTGTTCGAGCCGCCCGCTTCATTCGGGCCGCTTGAAAAATTCAAGTTACTTGGTTCTATCCGAGCCGCTCGGTTTTTTCAAGCCGCTCGGTTCATTCGGGTACTCGGCTCGGCTCGGAAACCGGGTTTCAGCTTGGTTCGGATTTCAAGCTACCCGAATATTCAACTACTTGAACAGCCCTAGTTGTAACACGGGGTAAATTGTAACATAAGTAAAATCTTTTGAACGACAAATCTGGTAATCCACAGCATGCGAGAGCTGCTTGACGATATTAGCACCGTCGGTTTTAGTGACACAAACGTGCGTTATGTATTCATTTTGTGGTAATAGCCCAGAATTTTAGTATTTAGAGCATGAAAGTAAATGTTGTCTTAGCACTTTTATTTCAATTAACCGTCATTAGGAACCGTTTGAATTTTTGTTTCTTTGTCGCAAACGAATCAGTACACATTGGTTTATTATTATGTGTAGGCATTTTAGTGATTTGATGTTTAGTGTCTCGTTTGCTGAGATAAAACGCAAAAATTCCACCTCGGGGTAAATTGTAACATGTTAGTATACTTACTCCGCTCCAAATGGTGATGAAGCAAGCTATTTGCTGACACACCGGAAAAAGATGCTCTAAACGAACAACAGAACAATCGAGAATCCAAAAAATAGAAAAAAAGTATGAAGGCAAAAGTAAAGACAGCGAAGAAGAAGATTTTGATAGAATCAGATGAATAAGCAATGATTACTTAACTCATGTATATCAAATGTTTAATAATGATCTGTGTTTTCATTTATATTGTTTAGAAATGGTTATTTATGTTCATATTTGTATTTAAATAAGTAAAACAGATGTGTTACAATTTACCCCGGACTGGGGCAGATTGTAACAAAGGTTCAGATTTGTTTAAGATGAAGCTAGATGTTTAAGTGTCCAAGATTTTGTCACGTACTTTCGCGCAATTAGTTCACCACATATGTAAGTAGTAAATCACGCAAATTATTTCCTGATTGAGGAAAACACTTTCGAGAAAAAACTGTGAAAACTTTTTTTGTTACAATCTGCCCCGGTCTCCCCTACCTAATATCGCCTACTCAAGAAATATTGCTTAATTCATGTATATATGAGTTTTTAAAGTCATTTTCACATGTGCTTTTATTATTTCTTGCTCTATAAATGTTTTTTTATCCATCTTTGATTTTATTTTTATTAGAATAATATAGAAATTTAAAAATATAGATTTGTAAAATATTTTATTTTTTACGTTCCGATGTACATATTGGACAAATAAAGTTTATTTCGGTTGCTCCGCACATTTCGTGACCTCACCTGTAACAAACATTACATCGAAACCATTGTTCTCCGGTAGGCGGTATTGAGAACACGCATACTGCTCAAAGAAAAACGCTATTTTCATTACGAAAAATGTTTGAATCGATTTCATTTCTTAAGTACATCATTAATTAGGTATTTCTAGTAGATATTCCTGCATTCACAGAATTATTATATAGTGATGTAAAATTGTGATAGTCCAATAAATTTTTACACTATTAAGATTCTCTAAAATCCTTCCCTTTCTGTAATTGTTGATCACATGCTGCTGCAATTACAGTATGTCTTCCTACAAATGTTTAGGTACTAATTCAGTGCATAACCGATAAATTTTAGAGCTTATTTTGCGAGATATAGCGAGTGGCGATATTAGGAACACTGGCGATATTAGGTACAGTCACCCTACAGTGGCGGACGAAAGATAGTTTACAACTTTTAAAATCGCATAACGTTTTTTAGAATTGGTCCGAACGACATGAGTTTTTTTAGAAGCTAGAAGGATTAGTTTGCTAAGTGACGTGTTTCGCCGTTTCGAAGAAAAAATGCAATTGGTCGGAATAGTAAGAAAAATAGTAAAGGAGGTTTTTTTAAACTTTTTTTGTGAGCCTGTAATGAAAATTAAAAAAAAAAAACGTTTCTAGATTGAAGTAAGTTGTATGCATCCCTAAAATTTCATCGAAATCGGTTAACGTTGCTCTGAGCTATAAACGCTTAAAGATCGCAGAGTAAGGTCGAAAATCGGGTTTATTGAATTTTCATTACAGGCTCACAAAAAAAGTTTAAAAAACGACATTTACCTACTATTTTTTTGCTATTCCGACCATTTTTTTGCAAAACGACGAAACACTTCACTTAGCAAACTAATCCTTTTAGCTTTTAAAAAAAAACTCACGTCATTTGGACCAATTATAAAAAAAAATATGCGATTTTAAAAGTTGTAAACTTTCTTTCGTCCGCCACTGTACGTCCCTGTTAAACCTTCGTGAAGATCTATACACCCCTTTCAGAAAGGAATGGTAATTTTTTTACCATTGCTTCTGGGAACAGTGGTATTGTTAATTTTCGACTTTCCACCGAATTTGAATGTACTTAATATAACATCGTAATTTCCTTAACGTAATAACTCCTTATGGTCTTGACTCTTGGCAATAACTCGCTCGGTTGCAATACGCTCCAGAAACGTACGCGACAATGCATAGCGTTTAAAACGGAGGGCAATACATTCGCGGTTCTAAGAAGCTTATCGTCCCTTTGTATGCGGAGCCAAGCTCAAAGGCCGCGCGCCACGAACGCGTTGAAGCTCGAAAACCCACGGACAGCTGGGGGACGCCGGGATAATTGCGGAGGAACGTTTTCATTTATCGTCCAGCGACGCGAACGCCGCTCGGTTTCATTGAACTCGCGCGAGCACCGCGGGGAGGAAAACGACTGCCTGCTGGTTCCCGCGGATATTTAAAATGTTGCGTAATGCGGCACGACCGGATGGGACCGAGGCGTTCCGCGCCCGACTACTTTATTTCGCGGCCGGGGAATATTTCAATGGCGTCCCGATGATTACCGCTACGACGATAGCCGGGGCCGTGCCGGGGACGGTGGATGCGGCGAAACGTTGCTTGATAGCTCTGATGATACGAGAGTGAAGGATTGTGGGAATGCTAAGGGTTCATTAGCGGGCTCGCATTTGTTTCGCGTGGCTCGCACGAGGCGGAAAAGAAATATGGCAGAAATGTAGAGATTGTAGGGGATGTTGGGAATCAAGCGTGTATGATGCATGCGATCGGGGAAGGGAATTCAAAGATAAAGCGAACTTTTAAACAAGGAAATGAGACAATTATATACCTCGTGAGATGATTAACTGTTTGTGTCTACTGACGAAGTTGCATTCTTTATGGTATGAACGTTGTATACGAATTGCCTGAAGAGAAATTTAGCGAAGAGATTCTCGAGGTCCGCACTGCTTTTGTAAATAAGTTAGAGTGACTGTACCTAATATCGCCAGTGTTCCTAATATCGCCACCCCCTATATCTCGCAAAGTAAGCACTAAAATTTATCGGTTATGCACTCAATTAGAACCTAACCATATGCAGGAAAACATACTGTAATTGCAGCATCGTGTGATCAACAATTACAGAAAGGGAAGGATTTTAGAGAATCTTAATAGTGTCAAAATTTATTGGACTATCATAATTTTACATCACATTCGGAGAAGGTAAGTCTAATAATTCTGTGAATGCAAGAATATCTACTAGAAATACCTAATTAATGATGTGCTTAAGAAATGAAATCGATTCAAATATTTTTCGTAATGAAAATAGCGTTTTTCTTTTAGCAGTATGCGTGTTCTCAATACCGCCTACCGGAGAACAACGGTTTCGATGTAATATTTGTTACAGGTGAGGTCACGAAATGTGCGGAGCAACCGAAATAAACTATATTTGTCCAATATGTACATCGGAACGTAAAAAATAAAATATTTTAAAAATCTATATTTTTAAATTTCCATATTATTCTAATAAAAATAAAATCAAAGATGGATAAAAAAACATTTATGCAGCAAGAAATAATAAAAGCACATGTGAAAATGACTTTAAAAACTCATATATACATGAATTAATCAATATTTCTTGAGTAGGCGATATTAGGTACACTTTTTTCAGGACCCGATTTTTGCATGTCTTACGTTTTTTGAGTCCTAATTAAAAATTGGTAGGTTTCAACGATTCTAACTTATGCTACTTGAAAGATGAATAATTTCTCTTTACTTTGAAAATAACTGCATGCAAAATTATCAATTATTATTCAATTGATAGCGATTTAACTTTTGCCTGGCGATATTAGGTACAGTCACCCTATAATCGGTAAATTCTTTGATAATCTTCGTTCCACACGCATTGCTTTTCTGGGATGTCCATTACAACCTTCGTATGCACTGCATCGTATGGTCGAGTGCATTAAATTATTATACTCAAAACATTTTCGTAAATTTTTGGGATCATTTTAAAATGGATTTAATACGATTAAAAACAATACTTAGATTGGCAAGTAAAGTTTCTGAAAGGAAACTTTCTTAGCATTCCGAAGCACTCGTGAAAATTTGTCTACGATCATGAGTTTGCTAGTTGTAGGTGTTCAAAGTGAAAAGTATCTTTTCTGCTTTGATCGCGAAGAACTCGGCGAATAAAAATTATACAACAAAACCAAAAAAAAAAAAAACGAAATTAAAGAGAAATGTTTGTTCTACATATAAGAGCTCTTCGTTGGATTTACCCGAACAAATTTCAGTTGGCCCGTGCATGCGTTCAAACTAGGCAAAACTTTCTGAAACTTCGTTGAATCCTTGATTCAAAAACTAGAAATTCCAATAGTTGAACCATACATTTTATATCTGGCAACACAACTGGATTTCAGCTTAGAGTGCCAATCATTGTGCAGTTTACCCTATTGTACCATCCAGCCGGCTAGAGCCTTCGGAGAATTATCCAATTACAGTGTCAAGGGTGGAACTGTTCCCTTTTGGCAAGCGTAACCACTAGGGTGGCTGTTATTTACTCTTGGTAAAATTTTTTTTCAAGATTTTCTTCGGGGCACCCTCCAGAATAGTTCCAAATAATTAAAACAAAATCTGTGTAAAGTTTCAGCTCGATCGGATAACGGGAAAGGGTGCTCCTGGGCCGTTAAACATTTAAATCATTATTTAACAGCTCGCGATGTCTATTTTATATAAGGTCTTCCAAGTTATTGATTAAATAAAAAAATATGCCAAACAAAAGTTGTAGACCCGTCATGATTTCGGGTAAAATGATCATATCTGATGTCTATATCTCCGATATTTTTGCGAATTTCGACCCCAACTTTTCAGGAAACATTCATCACATATCAAACACTGAAAATAAGAAGAAATTTTTTTATTATCTTGTTTGCATATTTCGGTATATGCCCCCTCCTTAAATGTTTAAAAACTAGTCCTCGAAAATAAAAATTCCATTTTTTTTGTTCACCTTCATAAATAAAAAGCGTTCTAGAAGCATTTAAACTTTCAAAATTTGAAAAAAAAAGCTTATTTTTTTATTTTTTCGGATTTTGTTCGAAAACCGTTTGTCGCACGAAAAATAGTAATACAGAAAAAAGATGCTCCTTGTCCGGATCTACAACTTCTGTTTGACATGTTTTTTGATTTAATCAATAACCTGGAAGACCTTATATAAAATCGACTTCGCGAGCTGTTAAATAATGATTTAAATGTTTAACGGCCCAGGGGCACCCTTTCCCGTTACCCGATCGAGCTGAAACTTTACACAGATTTTTTTTTCAATTATTTGGAACTATTCTGGAGGGTGCCCCGATGAAAATTCAAAAATCGAAAATAAGAGCCACCCTAGTAACCCCTCGAACACCGAGCGGGAGGCCGCGTTATAATTTAAACGGATTAACAATATTTTGTTTCCCAGCGGGTTTCGTTCTCCGTAGCGGGGATCCCGTGACCGGGGGCTATGTCGGTGGTGGGTTATGGGTGGCGGTGCACGAATAAGGGGCGTACGTGGGGGTACACGGTGCACCTTCTGCCTGCTCTGTTATTAGGCGATATACCAAAATTGGCGGGCCACTTCCCCAGAGGGCAACTCCCCCATCCACCCTGCACACTAATTCACGCGGCTTTTAACTTCGTCTTCTTTTTCATTCGTCCGTTCGTTCCTCTCGACCTCTCCCGAAGTATCCTCTCCGAATAGCCGGGGATTCCTTTACGGAGGAGCCCTTTACGCGCGTGTGTGCGCGACCGAGAGAAGCAGTCCGCCGCCAAACATTAAGAACGAGGAAATTATTGCCTAGAGAGGGAATCGCCGTCTACGGGGGCCAGTGCCGATTAACGACGACCGTGAAAAGTTTCGGAATGTTCCACGAAGGAGATCCCTGGAATGCCACCCCTCGGGCTGTTAGAATGAAACGCTCGCTCGAGGAGCACCGCGATCCCCGATTCGAAAGGGTAATCTTGTCTCTCGACCCAGCGAATTTTTCGAGGATAAAGTCCGCTCCAGACACGAAACTCGTGGCCCGCGCGGGGAACGGGGCGAGGCATCGGTTTTTTCAGGGTGAAACGCTTCTACCTTGAGGAAGCTAATGATGGGATAACCGCAAGAGGAATTTAAATAGACCGGACTTGTCTGCAACAGCGTATTTAACGCTTTGCGTGATACTTTCGGTTCGTGTGGTCCGAGTAACGTCTTCGTGTTTCGGATGTTTAGCTTTGGGAAACTACTTAAATCGTTTCAAAAGCACGGGTCACTTCTAATTTGAGCATCATTTTATTGGTATAAGTGAGTTCGAAGGATACTCGAGTCCAGGCGATAAAACTATCAGTTCGATGCCAGGGTAAATATGATATTCATGAGGCACACTTGATTTAAGATACCGAAGTATGAGTGACACGCGATATTGCATAAATACGGCGTATTGGTTCGCGAGTAATTTATACGATTCGACGTAGCGTCGTCCCCGAGTGAGAAATACGACTAATTTGATCGTTAAAGGGGATAAATACGTTATATTATGCGTTACATCCAGCTTCATGAATATTTCATTACTCGTGTGTATCTGCGCTCGCCGGCTACTCCAACTGCGAAGTACATGTACGAGTCAGGGTTCTTTGTATTTTTTATACGGCTTCATAGTGTTTTATCGCGTTTTTCCCACATTCATTTGCGAGCTTTATGAGTGCTCATGAAATTCAAAGGCCAATAACACCGTGTATCGAATAATGAAGCGTAGTATTTCGTCTTCCAAATTAGACGATTTAAAATAGCTACTGACATACGCTTGATTTATAAGTGACTTTATCTAGCTCCATTTCAAATCAATTACACTATCTTTAATCAACTTATGCGTAAACTAATTGATAAATATAGATCTACCTTACGGCAATGCAGAGTTATACTCGAGCTCATTTTAGAAGGAACTTATTTCGCGCATGTTGAATGAGCTATTCAACTGTCGCGAGGTCTCTGTTCCCCCACTTTACCATGCGCAGCCGAAAGACCATTGGTGGTGGCATGGCCAATGAGCGCCAACATGCGCAGAACCGATCTAAACTGGTCGGTCGGCAAGTTCCTTCTAAAATGAGCTCGAGTATAGATCAATTTTATTATCCTCGCTATTAACCAATTACACATTTCCATTTTCATTACCCTACATTCGGTTGTTCAGCAACAGTTATTCCTCTGCAGAAATGTATCCTTCCCAGCATCCTCGGCACTGAAGAATTTAATATCGGCGGTCCTCCCCACTCGCGCGAATTATTCTAGCAATGCATCCACTCGGGTAAATGAAACTATGCAAAACATTATAAAATTCCCCGAGGTTCACCTTGCGTGGTTCCCCTCCGTCCTCTCCTCCCCTTCTCGAGCAACCCTCGCACTCGAGCGCGCTCGTGCATCCATCTTCAGAGCCCCTTAATTATCATTGTTGCAAGCACAATGCAACACACCGCGGTAGTTCGAGCGAGCACTGTCTATGTTTTTCTGACGGGGTAATTGCGAATTATGCAAACCGGAGTTTACGAACGAACTACCGAGAGCAGACAGCGCAGGCCGCATTCGTTGTTTCGCGGCATTGCTTGCGCTAGCTGGCGGAGTTTCCGCAAACAGCGTTGGGGAACGAAGAAAATCAAGTTCCCCGGTCGCTCCTCGAAGATGCGTCGGGGCCGAACTGGGGGGGCCCTCGTCGAGCAAACGGGACGTTATTTGCCCCGTTCGACAATTATCATCTCTCCCCTTCGCTTTTCATCGGTGACGGTCAACAATGGGAGATACGGAGGCGGAAGTTCGCCGTAGACGGGCGACTTTTCGTCAAGGCGGGGTGGGGACATAATTTAATCAGCCACGAACCCAGTTCAATTTCGTTGCGTTAATCCGCCTGACGAAAGTCATCGAGGAATCGTGTTTCAGCAGAAACGGAAGTTCGGTCGGCGACGCGAGTTAGCGTCCCCCTCCGAGGGGCCTGGGGTGGTGGGCTCCGTAGCGCGAATCAGGGACAATAGAAATGTCGTTGCCGGGAATCGCGACGGTGCTCTGGAACTTTGGAAACGATTTTCGTCCATCCTTTTCCGTTTCCGGGTGACGTCTGGGGGCGACGATCCCGATAAAAGTTTCTCTCTACGGGTGAAATTGAAACCAGTCTAATTATACCCGCAGATCGTTCGCTCTCGTCTCCCTTTCAATCTGCCCCATTCTGTAACTACCCCTTCCCGTCGCGTTCACCTCGCCCGCTCCACCTTTCACTATATTAAATTCACTGTTTTCCGACGAATTTGTCCCACGAGAAGTCGTTAAAAATCCCCTCGCCACCCTTTGTCGTCCCCCAGACTATTGTACTATACTATGCCAGGGAAGCTGTAACGTTGAATCACTTGATTGATAGACATTCGGGGAATCGAGTTACCGATTTCTCAAGCTCCACAAAGGTAACCATGGCTGCCAGTTTTCGGCACGGAACATCCAGGATTTAACGACGTGCACAACGACGAGCATCGGGCATTCGCTGAAGAAGCGAATCGTTCGAACAGCAATCTACTGTTGCCGTGTAAAAAGTTTGATTGACGTTTCCTTGGCTGGCCTCTGTTTCTTCAGCGAGCACTGAGCGCGGTTAATTTATTAATACTCGCGCAGCGTCGATGTCTTCTATCTCTCGATCGACACTGCTGCCAGCTGTGCCGGCAGACATTCAATTATTCAGTAAACGGAGTGTTCAATGGATCTCCACTTCGCCACCTAAAGCTGGGTTTACATTAGTCCAGTCGCTGGATCCAGTGAGTGGTTCGACTGGAAATCGCGTGGATGTCTACATTATTCCAGTCGCTGGATCCAGCGAGTGGTTCGACTGGAAATCGCGTCGAGGTCTACATTATTCCAGTCGCTGGATCCAGCGAGTGAATCGACTGGAAAACAGTCTTCCAGTCGTTTATGAACCGTTAAAAGTGATAGGTAATAATGGATTCACGCAAAAGAAGGATAAAAAATCATCTGACACTTGCTTTAATATTAATTTGTACAGAAATTATTGACATAGTTGATGTAGAAATGAAGAGAAAAAAAGCGAATTTGGATGCAAAACTGGATAAGGGAAAGAAGTGAAAAAGGTGGCTCCGCGTTACTTTTGCAACAACTGAAATCAGAGGATCCTTCTGACGAGGGGAGGCCGCGAATGGGACGAGCGATTTTTTAACGAAACCGGGCAGAAAATGTTGAGGCCGATGTGTATAAACAAAATCCAGAATATTAGCTGTGAATGGCCGGTCATTTTTATAAAAAATTATGAACAGTAAAATTATGAAGTCGTCGAATCGATTTTATACTTCATTAAGTGGTAGATCTTGATGAAAGGAATACAAAAGTCTTATGTGTTATTGGCATAGTATCAATAATTTAACCAGAAAATTCAATTTTTGTTTCGACGACTTCATAACTTTACTGTTTAAAGCCATTTTTTATAAAAATGGCCGGCCATTCACAGCTAATATTCTGGAATTTGTTTATACACATCGGCCTCAACATTTTCTGCCCGGTTTCGTTAAAAAATCGCTCGTCCCATTCGCGGCCTCCCCTCGTGAGTATAGATTAGCATTTGAAGGTTTGGTCTTCATTTAATTTCTTTGCCATTATTCTCTTCAAAATGCAAACACGTGTACGCTGTACCTACTACGCTTCAGACGGCACCAGGCGGCACTGGGCTGAGCCGTCTAGACCAGTCCAGCAACGCTGGAATGTTGTGTTCTCGATGGAGGGGATAAACACTGGATCGAGAAGTAGACTTTCGATCCAGTCGAAACCTGTTGGAATGACAGCACTGGACTGGAATGATCACACTGTTTACATTATTCCAGTTCTAATCCAGTGCTGGACTAGAGCTGTTCAAGTACCCGGAAAAAGCAAGCCGAGTCTAACTCGGCTTGAACGACCGAGCCGAGCCGAGTACCCGAATGAACCGAGCGGCTTAAAAAAACCGAGCGGCTCGGATAGAACCAAGTAACTTGAATTTTTCAAGCGGCCCGAATGAAGCGGGCGGCTCGAACAGAACCAAGCGGATTGAATTATTTCAAGCGGGCCGAAAGAACCGAGCGGCCCGAAAGAACCGAGGCGGCTCGAAAGAACCGAGGCGCCCCGAACGAACTGAGGCGGCCCGAATGTATGTCTGTACATTGTACGTCGAGCAGATAGGTTAGGAGATAGGTTATGTATACCTAACCCAATTATAATATAGACTGCGGAAGTTTATGTAAATGCATGTTTTTATTGGAATGACTTAAACAAGCGGGACTTTGACAGAACTATGTTTCATCATTACGAGGATGTTAAAAATATACTTTCGATTTTATACATTTTGCATATTTTGGATATACGTTGCAAATAAGTTTATTTAATTTCTTGTGATTTCATACGCTCTTTCAGAAATATTTCCCATCCTCATTCAAACGGTTTACTACCGTGTTCTTACATTAATTAAATAAAAAAATTAAATTGTGTGTCTATTTATATTGCTTGTTCAAAAATTATTCGTCTATTTATTTATTTATACCTAGCCTGCGGAAGTTTATGCAAGTATGATATGCCGCGAATATGCAAATATGCTGAAAAAGGTAACGGGGGGGGGGGTACATTTAACCTCTTTTATCAAACTGTAGTATACTAATAATTGTACTGTAATAATTATATATTATACGTATCAAGCCGTTGTACCTACTATTGAATTATTAAACATTTGAATATATATGTAACTATTACACTATTAAACTTTTTAACATATGAAACTATTAAATTTGAATGGCGTGGTTCACCAAGCTAATTTGTAAACAAATTCCGTATCTGCAAAAAATATGAAAAATATGCAGAATGTGCAACGTATATCCAAAATATGCAAAATGTATAAAATCGAAAGTATATTTTTAACATCCTCGTAATGATGAAACATAGTTCTGTCAAAGTCCCGCTTGTTTAAGTCATTCCAATAAAAACATGCATTTACATAAACTTCCGCAGTCTATATTATAATTGGGTTAGGTATACATAACCTATCTCCTAACCTATCTGCTCGACGTACAATGTACAGACATACATTCGGGCCGCCTCAGTTCGTTCGGGCCGCCTCGGTTCTTTCGAGCCGCTCGGTTCTTTCGGCCCGCTTGAAATAATTCAATCCGCTTGGTTCTGTTCGAGCCGCCCGCTTCATTCGGGCCGCTTGAAAAATTCAAGTTACTTGGTTCTATCCGAGCCGCTCGGTTTTTTCAAGCCGCTCGGTTCATTCGGGTACTCGGCTCGGCTCGGAAACCGGGTTTCAGCTTGGTTCGGATTTCAAGCTACCCGAATATTCAAGTACTTGAACAGCCCTATGCTGGACTGGATCACTGGACTGGACTAATGTAAACCCAGCTTAAGAGTCTTCTCCTTTTATACTACGCGAGCCAAGCCCCGCTGACTAATCTTCAATAAAAGTGTCGCAGAGATGTCACCCAGCGTTCTCCAAAAATTCATCCTTCCAGATTCAACCCTGGAGTCGTCCGACGATACTCCGGCCGTGTCACCCAACCAGATCTCACCGCGCGGCTTTCCAATCAGTTCGCGACCGCGTTCGAGCTTACTCATCGCGAACAAGTGGCTAGGGCGCGCTAGAGCCAGCGATGCGTCGCTGCGCCGTCAACCTGCTGTTGATGGATGAAAAACGCCGCGCACGCATCCTGGCTCTATCTTCATCGGCCCCATCGCTGCCTCCAGTGCGCCGTTTATTAATAGACTTCCGAGAGGCTTATTACAATGTCTTGTACCTCGCGAACGTCACCGTGATTTCATCAATTTCAATTACGAGGCAACGTCGCCGGTTAGCCGGAGCTGCTCTCCGCGCGGAGGCACGCCGTGGAACGCCGTCGATCCCGCGACGCCGATGAAGAACACGAAGAATCCAGAGCGAAAGCAAAAGGAAGAAAGCGTCCGGGGTCGGGTTGGGGGAGGGAGGGTGGGAAAGGGTAGCGCGATATCACGGATTATTAGAGCTGGAACGGCCGAGTCGTTCGGTTAGTAACCACGATACTTATAGGCACTATTTCTCGCCATCGATATACCGGTGTACGGCCTGTATCTTCTCGGCTTTATATCGCTGCTCATAGAACCAGTCTTGCGTAACCGAACAGCTTGGAAGAATGGCCATGCGTCAAGATAATGCGAGCGGATAAACGTAACCCTTTCCGGCAGAACCAGATATCACCGATAGGCACATGTACCTACCATTGCTGCTGCGCGTCCTCCTCTTCGCCGGCTCCCGAGAATTTCCATGTTATTTATCGTCCACGCGATATTAGAGCATTAATAGAGCCGGGGACGCTCGTTTCGCGATTTGCATGCCCGCGTGGACGACGTGCGCGGAGAGCTTCTTCCTTGGAGCAGGGGTTCTTAGCCTTGGTGAGTTTCACTGGTTGAAGTTAGTTGAGAGGCTTAATTTTAAGGACTAGAACTATTGAAGTTTCTTGAGAATTACCCATTTAAAGGACTAGAACTATTTGCTATTTACGCGACGATGAAAACACTATGGTATTAACCCTTCGTGGTCTCGCGGGGTGTGTCGCACCCCAAGAGCAACTTTCGAGTTCAAATGTCGAGCCTTTAAGACTTCCAAAGCGGATTTATCTTCTTGAACTACTTACGTACAAATTTCGTCGTATCAAAATTTACATTTCTAGAAAAAGATTATTAGTGCATTATCACTCAAAAGTTAAAAGATTTAAAAATACGAAAATGGTAACTCGGGGATGCAGCGAACCCTATGTGACCAATTTGTGATTATAAGAAGGTGTGACCATGGGAAGTTAAGTGTAGGGGAAAGGTGGGATAGTTGATCAGCGGGGATACATGATCGCATCAGTTTTTTACTTAATATATTGGCAATTTGTGCCTGCTGTCACGCTAGCGTGGTAATGTTTACATTATCGCGACACTTCACGTTGCAGTTTTCTTTTGGGAGCATAGAATAATGTTGTTATAAGCTTCGATCTTATTTACAGGCAAAAAGTAAATATTTCGGTCTGCTTGTTCTTCCTCCTTTTCGAGTAATTGTTGCATTTTCAACGATTTGAAATATACTAAGTAAAAACGGCAATTTCGAGTCAATTAATGGTATTTATTGATTTATCTAAATATTTAAGGTAAGTTTAATTTTTCATGTTTTTCAAATCGAGTGCATTGAGGGATACATGATCAGTGTGTGAGGTGGGATACTTGAACAGCTGAAAATGCTCCAATAAAGAACCATAGAACGGCTAATGAAACAGAAAAATACGACAAAGAAAGTGAGAAGGAAAATATTTTCTTTATCATCATCTTAATCAGATGATATATAAGTGAAATGTTTTTTAAGAATGCATTTATGTTGTTTTATGTCATAGACTTTAATTCTTCGGTTTCATTTTTTCAGTAATTCCTTCAAGTTTGTTATAGTTTACTTTCTTTTTATGATATTCCCTTTATTTCATGTTATTGACGAAGATAATAAATACTTTTTAGAAAGTTAATGTGTTATTTACTCTGAAAGTTCACTGATCAAGTCTCCCTAACCGTTTGATCAAGTCTCCCCTTCAGTGGGGGATACTTGTGCATAACGTCACTGCCAGAAAATGTTGAAATTCTGTCATTAAAATTAGTTTTCACCTCTCAAATTTGTCAAAGTATATTGAGAATACTCTACGAATCACAACTTACATAATTAAATAGACACAAAGCAAACCATTATTATTATTTCAATAAAAAAGCAAAACTGTGATCAACTATTCCACCTTTCCCCTACATATGTTTCTATCATCCCTTATATGTAGGGATATGATTGTTTATAACAATAAGTGGTTTCGGCGCACTGGTTCGGTCAGTTAAACAATCTAGAAGCTAATTTGCAATTTTAATAATTATAAATTTCCGACGTTTCGGTCTGCGATTTAGACCTTTTTCAAGGAAAGATATTTAAAAATTATACTGCGTTTACTTTAGAGTCACACGTTTGGTATGCCGTGTAACACACGAGTCGGTTGGAGCATGACTGAGGTAAACATAACTTGGAGGACTCTTTAAAGGTGAAACAAAACTGTGGCTAGAAACGGAGTCAAAAGAAAGACCATTAAATATTACGAACGAATTTAACAATTATTGACAGAACGGACATTTTCAACCTCACAACTACTGTCAAAATACCACTAATTGATGTTCATGTGGTAAAGGCCCAACGCATTAGGATATATGACCAATTGATTACATAATATAATTTTATTATGTATAGATAAACTGGTTATACTGGTCACAATTGAAGTGAAGACTATATTGGAGGAATTTTTAAATATCTTTCCTTGAAAAAGGTCTAAATCGCAGACCGAAACGTCGGAAATTTATAATTATTAAAATTGCAAATTAGCTTCTAGATTGTTTAACTGACCGAACCAGTGCGCCGAAACCACTTATTGTTATATTCTAAAAATACGGTCGATAGCTCAACTACTTTATTTGATATGATTGTTTGCTTCGAGCAGTGCAAATTACTCGGAATAGGTACATGTATGTTGCGATGAATGCAAAGAAATTGGCAATGGCAGGCAACGTTTGGAACAATGAATCAGTGTGTAGATTCTCAGAAGGCGGATGAGTTACGATGGAAACGTAACGCGGCCCCCGTGAGATGTGTTTGGTCATGGGAAATTTTTTCTGCTTGTTATAACGATTTTCAAGGCTCCGTCCAATTACCTCCTACGACATCTGCCTGCAATTTACGTCCACGCCGCGGCGTCCGTAGAAGGCGAGCCTTCAACGAGACCTGATTAGAACAGCTTGTGCTGCGTCCACTTCTTAGCCGGTCCGCGGCCAGAAGAACTCGCGGAGATGAGACGGATGAAAAGAAGGCAGAGGGAGGTTTCTGAAAGGGGCTGCCCGCGATCGGTCCCTCGAAATGTTTCCTTCTTTTCGCCCCTTTCCGCCCCAGCCAATTACACAGATAATACTTGTTATATAATTCGCTGCGGGCTTAGTTCGTTCCGAGGCTTTTTTCGGACGCGATTGTTCGGCAGCACTTTTCACCAATGTTGCCACAGCCGTTTGCAAAAACTAGCGGCAAGGTAAACGAGGGAACAACCGGTCTGAAATTTTCTGCTTTGTTGCCCCGGGCATCATCTCTTTTCCGTTAAAGGACGAGAGCATCTTCTGCTCTTCTTCGGATGATTTTTATAACAAGCTTCAAGAATACCTCTTTTTTTGCTCATCTTCCACTTTCTTTTCAGCCCTTGCTCTTTTACTTCCGCCATTTTCCAGGCACGCTTTATTGATTATTCAGACCTCGATTCGTTATGAATAAGGATCGCGTCCAACCAAATTCTGCAGGTCAGGGAACAATTTTTGCTGGAGGATTTTTTAAAAGTTTCTGCATTCTGCTTGGGACGAAAGTTTCGTCGTTAACGAAAAGTTTATTTCTTTTATAATTAAACAAAGTATATAGTAACATTAAGTAACATCGAGTTACTGGGAAATTGTGATTAAGATCTTTTCTTCGTTTCACCAAATCGTAATGGCTTTCTCCTTTTCATTTTTGTATAATTCTTTAAATTGTATTTTTAGAAGATTAGTAATACTTAGGGGTTGTTCTTAAATTACGTAGAGGCTTTTTTGGGGCAAAGCGGTCGCGAATTTTTTACGTTTTGTTACAAGGGGGGAGAGGGAGTCAGGTAGCGTCTTATGTAATATTTTACTAGAGTTAAATGAATTATATAAATCTTTAAAAGAATTTTAATAACTGAAAAATTATGTAAGAAAGGGGGTGGAATATAAAATCTAACGAATTCTTATACTTGGGGAAGGGAGGGGTAAGAAATCGCCCAAATTACCCTTACGTAATTTAAGGACAGCCCCTTATCACGACACAACAGTACACACGTCTTGAAGAATAAAGTCGCGTTGTCTTTGACAAAGAAGTCGCGAGGCGAAGATTCTTTCTACGCGAGATGCGCTATCAGAAAAACGCACCCTGTTCGAATTGTACTTTTTGTTGTGCCCGATGAAAGATTGTCGCCAAGATGAAAACGAAAACGTACCCAAGCAGAGGGAAGGTTGAATCGTGCCTTGAAGTATTATCAGCGTCACTCCACGTGGTTCCCTTGTGCTCCCTTTGATTCCTTTGAAACCGCTGCTCTATAAAGCTGCCGAATGACAGTGGCGGGAAGTATTTCTAACACGACGTACTTTGAGCAGATATTTGTCTGTCTCCTTCGCGGAGACTTCGAGGGGGTCTTCCATCTTTCAAACCCGGACACTTGAGAACATTTTCCCTTTAATTGTTTCACACACAGAATCTCCAACACCACTTAATTTCCCACCCTTGTAACAAATGAAAATGCTTCAGTCTTCAATCCTCATTTATTTAAAATCTCCTCCATTACACCAAAATTCAAGGTACTAAGGTAAATGTCCCAATCTCTGGACACGTCCCAATACCTGGACACTAGTGTAAATAATGCTGATTATTACATTTAATATATGCTTTATCCATAAAAGAACTATTTTATTCAATTACACAAATATTTAATTAAATATATTCATATACATATTTTTCTTAGTAAACTCGTAACACTCGTAATAAAAATAAATTTTCTTGAACTGACCGGTTTACACCATTTTAGTATTGCCGTTGGCTGATTTGCTAAACAGTCTCTACTTTTTCTTAAGCGAATATTATTAATAATGTTTAGTATATTGGTACGACTAATACATTTTTAGGAAAATGTTGCTTTGTAGTATTATTTTCTGATTGAATTATTAAAATTTATGGTCGTATTAGTTTTTTATTCGCGTGTCTATCTATCGGTACAGTGAAATCCCGGAACGGCCCGAAACCTGACCACGCAGACCATCTATGCAAACTGCGACTTATCTTACGCGTTATTGTTGACGGAATAATACAATAGTTATTTAGGACTGTAGTACTTATTACTTTGTATTGTACTTATCCTTCTGTAAGTATACTTCCCCTTTTTTATCTTGTTTTAACGATAATATTTAATTTGAAAGATTTTTTTGACATATAACCATAAAATTAGTCATTCGATAATCTATTCTTTTCACACAATTTCATTTACTGATTTCCATAAATTACTTATATAGAAGAAATATGCCAAAAGAAAAGAGAAAGACTTATAAGGAAAAACAGTATAATCAAGAATCTGTTATTAAAGCATTGAATGGAATAAAAAGTGGAATGACGTTGCGCAGAGCAGCGAGCACTTTTGGTGTGCCTAAGAGCACATTATATGCCAAAAAAAGAAACTATTGTGTTGTTTTTATTTAATTTATCATGTGTCTATGTAATGGGATCTTTTATCATGTGTCTATGTAATGGGATAGTTAAATTGGGACACCGGGACATATTAGTTAAGCTGTCCAGGTATTGGGACCGTAAAATCGGGACACCGGGACATACTAGTTAAGGGGGTACTCCACTGTGACGCGCCAAAAATTGATGAATTTTCAGGACTTTTCTTTTGATAGAAAAAATTGAACAATTCAATTGAAATTTTTACTGGTTATTAAATAAGTTGTAAACTATATTCTAGTATTTTTCATTTTTTATTAAACGATAATATACACAGTGCAACAGGCAATCGAAGTTGCCTCCTAAAAAATAAATGTATCATTGGTGCAGGTGATTCCGGGTGACTCAGTGATCTGAAACAAAATTTCGAGTGATTTTTTTGCTTAATATGAGTGTAATTCTCGTCCGTAGCAGATTTGTTATCATACATAACAAATGAACAAAATGGCCCACGTTAAAAGATTAATATCGAAAAAATGCCTTCCTTTAAATCGTTTATCGATGTAAAAACTAATTAATTATTGAAATAACAATATAATTCTGCTAACAACGAGAGCCAGATATGTGTAGAGTAATATGTAAAATTTTCAGCCTGATCGGTCCAGTAGTTTTTTCTATTTTACCTGCACGAGTTGAAAAAAAGTGGTTTCGAGAAAAACGCGTTTAAAAAAAAATATCGATTTTTCCTAAGTTATTCGCAAATATATATATACCTACAATTAATCGGCGAGGCCAGCTCCATACAATATGCCTTCAGTTTCTTCATATGACTCTTCTTCAGCAGATTTCGCTTCCCTTCGAGCTGTTCTAGCCTCTTTTGAGGCATCGGTGCTGCGCCGGTTAGCGCGGATCACGCGCCCCTTATCAGCAGCGGCGGTATTTGGCGACCATGCATCCGTGTACACGTTTATTAAGAACACGGATTTTTAATTCCTTAATACACGTTACACGTGTATTTAGACACACGTGAAAAGTCACGACCTCTAGTACTAATTTCTTTTCGTCGAAGACCCGTATTTGCACACGGGGTTTTAGTTTATGAGTAGTTGCTAGGAGGGGATCACATTCAGGTAAAGAAGCAATTAACTAAAAGTGTCACTCACAATAGGATCAGGTATAATTGAAGCTAATGAGTAGTCGCAACAATAGGGATCCGTCCGCCCGCGGACGCAGTGCCCCGCGCACAGCTCCGCCTCTCCTAATAAACTTGGCTATGAAAGCCGAAATAATCGAAATAAGGACTCCAAACTTACACAGTTGATTCTTAGAGATATTTACTTTCGAAAAATTCAGAAAAAAAAAAATTCCATTTCTCGAATCTGTCACAGTGGAGTACCCCCTTAAGCTGTCCAGGTATTGGGCCATTGTAAGGACTACGAATTTTCAATATTTTACAAAATTATTCAATCCAATAATGTTTTTTTTTTTAAATGATAAAGTACACACGGTGCCCCATGCAATTGTAAAATCGTTTATATATATATATATATATATATCGACTTGTATAACTGAACAATTCTCAAACGTGTTTCCGCCGTACCTTAAATGTCCAGGTAGTGGGACATTTACCTTACTCAGGGTGCAGAATATCAGATTAAATTCCTCGTCAAGGAACAATCAATAGCAACGTCGGGACTGTCAGCCCTGATCGCAATTAATATCCACTAATAATAGGAGTCACGCCCTGTTGACCAGGGATCCGTTGTTTTCTCCGAACCTCTCCTTCTCTGCTCGTTCTGTTCGCCCGCCTGGGCACGAAGCACCGATCAGCGTTTTTCTCCCCCGAGATATTGTCGGCGATCCCCAACGAACTGTAACAGTAAGGTAAGGTCAATTATCGCGGCAGTAGTATTATCTCCCGAGCAGTTACCATCGCCGCAATGAATGTCTTCTTCGTCTGCCGACGCTGATCGGGGCCCTGGCCCGTCCGGGCATCGTGCCGCGCGCTATCATCGCGTTCCCTGCCCCCCGGCACCGTTTTGTGGCTGTTTGATCGCGGCTTCCCGCGAAATAGCTGATTTCAAGGCCCTACGGTGGTTCTGATCCGTGTTACGGTGTTCCGATTCCCACGACAAACCCTACCCGGGGGCTGAAAAGTAGCACTGCACGAGACCAGCGGGAAGACAGAGAGAGAGAGAGAGGGAGAGGGCGGTATGCCTAAATAAACGGTTTGCCTGCACCGTATATGAAAAATGAAAGAAATAATCGGAGTGACCGGCTGAAGGAGCAACAGAGGTGGAAACAGAGAGACGGGCCGAGACGGAGAGGTCGTTCGGAGCACGCAACCTAAAGATGATTACCTACCTCCTGGACCTATACCCAGGTCCAATCGGCCTCGGGCCAGAAGAAAAGGGAAGTGGACCTTCTTCTTCTTCTTCTTCTTCTTCTTCTTCTGATCTTTCTTCTTCTTCGTCTTTTGCTTCCTCCTCTGGCACTCCTTCATTCGCTGTTGGTCGTACTCGGCACTTTTATTACGCCGTCTCCTCCACTCTCGCGCGTTCTCTTCGATCTTTCGCTTCTTCTAGGCCCCGTGACGCAGCACGCTTTTAAGTGCTTATCATGCATCCCCTCTGTCGCCCTCGAGTCCTGTGGACGATGTTAGGTTGCAGGTATTAATCGTGCCGCGTTGCCTGGCTTCGTAGTGGATGTAATGCTGGGGAAAATGAGAGATCAGGCCGGAGGATTTTTCTTCGTCGTCAGGCTCCATTTGCCTACCGTTCCAGCTGCGTTCCAGCCAACTTTGTGGAATCCTCTTTTCCCGTGTTCGCGGTGCCTGGAACCGTGAGCGAGAGGAACGAATTTGATTGTTTTCTGGTTGATCATCCTCTTGCAATTAGTCATTCTGTTCCTTATTATATTCTGATGGAAATATATTGGAGTTTAAAATTTAACTGTGTTGCCAGAAGCGTGAAAGTATCACATAGATTTTGTATTTATTAAAAATTTTATTTATCCCTGGCAAGTGAAATGTAATCCTCATGTAAATTTCGTTATGTTCAGCGAGGATCCTTTGCCGCGTTCTTTCGATGGAGTTTTATATTTTCCTCTGACTTCAAAGAACCCAGAGGCGCAGCAGAATTTCTCTTTATCACTGAAGAATGTCTCTTCCTTATGTTACTGCACTATAACTTCAGTTTATCTATGCTTTTCGATCGTCCCCCCTATTACCTGCGTTCCAGCTTGTTTTTTCCCCTCGTATCAGGTATATTTCTTCTACTTTATCTTCGAAGTATTCGCGAGTCGTGCTCGAGGTAGGATAACAGCTTTTGCCATTGGAAGTAACTTGCAATCAGCGGAAGAACTTCCTGGAGTAATAAGGTTTATACATTCCCATTGCCATACATTAGTTGTAACATAATAACCAAGATGAAGCTGCCTCTTCACAAATTGCTTGCAATTCCAAACTCTTCGTAACTTTTCAAACCCGATAAAACGTCCTCGATAAAATTGGTAAAATTAAATTATTTAAACTACTCATAACCTCCACAATTATTACAATCTAATTACACATCCCAGTTTATCAATTTCCCTAAAGACTACCCCAATATCTCCCCCTTCGTTTATTCACTGCGTACTAGGGATCTTCTTAAGGGGTTCGACCACTTTGGCCAGGTCAAGAAGTACCGCATCTTTGGGAATTTATTTCTAAGTGACAAAAACCACTTTTTTCGATTCAAAGTTTTCAATAAACATAGAGACATCTTTGAATAATATATACAATTTTTTTCCAAGTAACCCCTTCAAGGATCAGAAAGGAAGAACAAAATAGTCCCCCGCGGAACAGGAGAGAATTCCACTCCACCCGCGACGGACAATAAACACGCTCGTACATCCGATGAAAAATTCGATACCGGTGAAATATCGTTCGATTTCTCGAGCGACTTTTTCCAGCCGCTGCCAGGTAACGAATTACTCGGAGCGACAATAGTTATCGTCCCAGGCCCGCGTGTACACGTTTGTTGGCCACAATGGCCGTGAAACGGAGAGAAGCCGAGGGGGCTGCGGCTTATATGCAAAAGGAAATCGTTGGTCGGAGGAGGAGGAGGCGAAAATAGGTGAAAGAGGAGGAGATCGGTGGAGCAGCTGGTGAGTCGCCAGCGCAGAATCGCGCGCCGTTTGTTTGTTTCTCTTCATTCCTTACCCTCATCCCCGGGCTCCGCGGTCATCCGCGCGCAGCCAGCGATGCATTTCCCGCTGAAAGCCTATGGGCGCGAGGCCGTTGCAGGTGAAATGTTGTGCCGGCGCGTATCTTTTGTACGGGGGATGCTCGCTCGCCTCCAGTCAGACGCAGCGCGACTTCCTCCGAGAGCACGATTTCCTTCCCGCGGAGTTTCGATCTGCCCGCCCCGGGCTTTCGACGGTGCTCGTTCTCATTTCGTTCCATCCATTAGCTTTCCACTCCTCGCGGCCCTCCCCTCTCCGCGAAATGGTATGAACCTTCGAAGTTGCACAATAGCCGATGCCCCTCGTTGCAGATACCGCTGCGAGCTCCCCCGCGATATTCCTGATCGTTTCCGTGACTCGAACCTCGTTGTTCCATGTGGCCATGTTCCTTACACAAGCTTCTCGCCCGATCGATTTTTATTGGCGAGCTTCCGGGCGATTGGTTTCCGGATGCGCACGAGGCAGACGGGGTAAATGGTTGGTAGGTAATCCCAGTGAACCGTGGAAGCGGCAGTGGGTCTCTCTGAAAAGTAAATGGGCTTCGTGAAACGGAATGCGAAACGAGGAGCGAGTGACTGTGAACGCTCGGTGATGATATACAATTTCAGCGGCAGAAGGAATTAGGGATACCTTTCGGGCGCTGAAAGGAGTATTACTGTTTAACTTATGTAGCACGTAACGCTGGGTGATTTCGGAGCAGCATGCAGTAAGTTACATGCTGTAATTATCCATAGAATATTCTCTTTCGAAGCAACCAGCTGCACGGGCGTTGGGTTTCCGCGTGCAAGTGTCTTAAGGGGACCTTCCGGTCTAGAGCCCAAAAAAATAGGTGATATTTAGGAATTAATTAAAGGAAAACTACTATATATAATTTAATGGGACTTTTTGCATTGTATTAAGCATGTCTTAAGTTATAGAAATATATTTTTTGTTTTATAATTAATCGTTGCAGACGGCCCTGGGGAGTCGTTAAAGTCAAGGCGTCAAAAAATCGATCCAAATCGGTGGGACCTGTATCTCCAAAAGTTATTATCCGATTCGACTGAAACTTATTTTATTTTGAAGATTATACTTCTGGCTAGGGGGGGAACTAGAAAAAATTAAAAAAATGACATTTTTTTTTAGAAAATAACGACACTTGAAGTTTGAAATCACTTTTCCCTGTACTTTTCGTTCTTTCAACGCCTTTGAAAATTATAAATTTTCAATTTTTTGTAATTTTTCTAGCCCCCCCCCCTAGCCAGAAGTATATTCTTCAAAATAAAAGAAGGTTCAGTCGAATCGGATAATAATTTTTGGAGATACAGGTCCCACCGTTTTGAGAACACTGTTTCGAGAAAAACGCGTTTAAAGGTTTACGTGACCGTCGAGTACCCGGTTGTTGCCCATGCATTTGCCGCTACTCAAATGCCTATAACTTCTGGAATTTTACGAATATTAACAAATCCTTTTAAACACGTATTCCTAAAAGGTTGAACATTCGAAAAATGAAATAAAAAAAAATCGACTTTTAAACCGGAAGGTCCCCTTAAGGGGGGAAGCCACTGTGATGGTCGAAAATAAAGGCTATTTTCAAGACATTCTTTTATAATGGAATGTAACTTTCTACGAAAAATCTTTATTACCAACTGAAAATACATATATTTGACTAATATTTTATGCTCGCAGATTGACAAAATTTTCGGTTGTATGGCCACAGCATACGATAACGTTAGGCTCTGCAAAAAAAAATTACAAAACGGATGCACGTGTAACTTTCCAACATTTGATCCGAATTGAAAAATTCGAACGGTTTCTTAAAGTATATTACAATATCTTCAGTTGCACGTACCAGTTTTTTGATCGAATAATTCATTCAATAGTAACATTGAAAAAACATGTTGATTTTTTATACTATTTGGTCAAGATTTCTTCTCAAGTCCGCCATTTCTTCAAAAATGAATATTTTTTTAAATCGGTACGTGCAACTGAAGCTATTGTAATATACTTTAAGAAACCGTTCGAATTTTTCAATTCGGATCAAATGTTGGAAAGTTACACGTGCATCCGTTTTGTAATTTTTTTTTTGCAGAGCCTAACGTTATCGTATGCTGTGGCCATACAACCGAAAATTTTGTCAATCTGCGAGCATAAAATATTAGTCAAATATATGTATTTTCAGTTGGTAATAAAGATTTTTCGTAGAAAGTTACATTCCATTATAAACGAATGTCTTGAAAATAGCCTTTATTTTCGACCGTCACAGTGGCTTCCCCCCTTAAGGGGTAACACCACTGTAACAGCTTGAAAAATAGCGTTTTTTTGGCAATTTTTCTTGGATGGAAGGAAAGGTAATAGAATAACTATGCTGGAGGAAGTTATTAAGCACATATTTTGTTATTAAAAAAAAAAAGTTATTGAGAAATATTACAAAATGGCGGCACTGAAGCCATTCTCGTGAGGCATGTTGAAGTTTTAGCGCTCTGCGGCACGCAGTGTAGCTGGTGCAAATTTGAATTTAAAAAAAAAATATATATATGACTTAAATCTACATGTTTATAGCTAGAGAAATACGTAGGGGATTTTAAAAATATTGATTTTTGTGTGATTGGTGAGCATTTGAATGAAAAACGTTCAATTTTCTATAAAAAGAGGGCAATCATTTGTTAATAAGTAATGTTTAAATTAACTTATCGAAAATCCCGTACGTATTTCTCTTGAAAATGTTATTTTAAAGATATTGTTAAAAGTTCGAATGAAAAGAATGAAAATTGTTGGAGTTATGCTACGTGCCGTGTTGAAAAATCGTGTTTCGAGCAAAACGCGTTTAACGCCGGTAGTCGTTTCGAAGCAGTCCGATGCGCTTGGGGAAGAGCTCGAAATTTCAAGGAAACAAATTTCTTTCAAGTAATACAGTTTTTGCCCCATATTCTAAAAGGTTCAAAGCATCTTTTAAGCAAATAAAAAAAAATCAATTTTCCGAAAAATTTACAGTGGTGTTACCCCTTAACGCCGGTAGTCGTTTCGAAGCAGTCCGATGCGCTTGGGGAAGAGCTCGAAATTTCAAGGAAACAAATTTCTTTCAAGTAATACAGTTTTTGCCCCATATTCTAAAAGGTTCAAAGCATCTTTTAAGCAAATAAAAAAAAAATCAATTTTCCGAAAAATTTACAGTGGTGTTACCCCTTAATGCTAAGCAGCCTGCCATCTCCACCCCTCGGTCTCTCCACTAAAATATTCAAAAACCGTGTGCATCGATTTTTTTCCCCGAGAAAGCGGGTCAGAGCTTCGGCGGGTACCGTGCGAGCCAATCAATCTCCCATGGAAGGATATAGCCGACAACCCGCGGAAGGTTCTTCAAGCGTCGTGTCCGATCAGACTTACAAATGCGACACGGTGTACACGAAAAGTACAGAGACTTTGAGCGCTCGTGCAGGCCGTGCAAAAATGTTGTCGCGAAAACAAGAACTACCGACGTGTCGCGTACACACAATAACGCGGCTACCGAGAACTGCGCGGAGCGTTTACCTCCACCTAGGTAGCTCCTCTCGTACAGCCGATCCTAGCCGTCCCACGACGCATAAAGAGTAAAAGGGTACACGAGGTTTCACGTCAGGCCTAGGCGGCGTGGCTTAGAAAAAGTGACAAATGGCCTGGCGAAGTACTGTCCTTGCGGCCATCGAAACCTTCTTACACCGTGGGCATATTAAGTATGGACTACGCATTCCCCGGGACAGTCTACGCGACTATTTATAGACGACAGGCGGGCTGCGATAGAAAACGCCGCGCGAGGAATGCCTGCTTTTCCTTTTTTTTTTTTTTTTTTTTCTTGTGCGCGGCGCGACGATCGAGGAAACGGAACGGTTAATCAGTCACCGATTAACTCCCACGGCAGAGATACGTCCCCGACGGTTACGCGCGCGAGCGAGCGCGCCGGGAATTAGCGTGGCTGGCGGAATATCGGGTTAACGTGCCCATAGATTTGTGCATGAAAAATGGTAATGGCCGGGCGGCAAGAACCGCCAGCGACGGGCGAGCACACGCGATACCGCCGCGCACCGAGAACTACCGAAGCTGCTTGCTTCTTTCCAGCAATAAGTTACTCCGACGCGTCGATCGTAACCGAGCTCGCGGCGAGGCTCGCGCTTGGAAAAAGTGACAAACAGCGCCGAGGGTATCGTCCACCTTCGCGAGAAACGCTCCGCGGCGAACGAGGGGGCGCGCGCGTCCAGCGTGCTACCCGGCTCCCGTGTCCCTCGCGCGCGTTTAATTAACTAATTTATTTAATTGCTTAACGATTACCTTCCGTGACGCGGGAAGGTGTAATTTATTTTTGCCGCGTAACGAGCCGATCCGCGCTCGTTTCGTCGTCCCTGGTTATGGCTCGGGAGATCGTCGAAGATGAAGAAAGATTGCAGGGTGCTAATTGTGACTGATCGTTGCGATTAACCCCTTAAACTGAATGGGGCTCTTCGCGAGTCGTTTCGCTGGTTCACCAGCAGCGTCTGACGTCCCAACGACACGTTATGCGTTAAATGGCTCTATCTTGGTATTTTATAGAATTTCTGTACGATATAAGGGATGTTCCCTTAACGCCCGATGGCGCTTAAGGGGACTAGGCAGTCGTGTTTCGTGAGAAATAGACTCTGTCCTTTATTTATTTGTATACAAATGAAAGCACATCCAGATATATGCTTTTACCCAATGTTTATTACTACCATACAGATTGAAAAGAAAGTAATAAGAAATATATATGTGCTTTAAAAATGGCGCTGCCGACGGGTAAACATTTTAACGTTTTTCTGTCGTTTTGCTTTAATATCGGTGTTAAAATGTGACGTAATCCGATTTCAAAGGCGAGATTCTTGTTTGTTGGATTCATAGTTTCCGCGCAAACCTATAAAAGCAACAATTAAATCAAAATCATGCGATTGGTGGCTGAAAAACGGCGATTTTTCCGAGAAAAATTCGTTCTTATTTGTGCGCTGCTAAAATCCGGTGACTCCTCAATTTTTTTATAAAAATCTCGAATTTTTACGGATCATATCAGAGGTTTGGGGCGAAATGGCACATGTTTTACACATCCTGTAATTTTTTTCAAGTCGATGTGAACCTCCATTCGTTCGCAATCAGGAAAAAACCAAGAGAAAAAAAGATTCGAGAAAATCGCGTTTAAAGTTTCTGGGCAAAGGCGACGCAATAAGTTACCGTTTGATCTTTTTAGCTGCCAAATCAACAATTTTGCGAATTTTAATATAACCCAAACGGCATTTTACTCAGAAAAGATAGTAGTTTCGGAAAATGCAATAAAAAATCGAATTTTCGACTGCCTAGTCCCTTTAATACCGGACATTAGCTATATCTGTGATATTTGAAACGCTACCGAGTCGTTCTTCCGTGTAAACCGTAGGGGAGATAGAAGAAACCACAATTAGGTTTCGACACGTTCCAGTCGCATCGCTAAGGAGATTGATTTAATATTATTTATTTCTTCTTACTTGAGAAAAACCGTAATACCTACTACTTAGGTTTACGGCACCCGTCCATTTGACGGATTTCAAATTTCGAAAAGGAATAGCGAAAAAGCCATAGCATTAATTATAACCAATTTGCACCGTAAATTAATAATTCTAATCAAAGAATTTATACACACATTTATTTTCTCCTAGACCTTCTAACTCTATTTAGTATACTTATTTCTACGGCAACTCGTCACATTTACCGATCGGTTAATTGCATAAATATTCCCAATATATTTGCTTCATTCGTGAAATTATTACTCCGGTAATAAATATAACGGTAATAGAAAAGTCCCTACTAAGTAGGAATCATAATATGGCAGAGACATATTTGCTGCTCCGGGTCCGATATCTCAAATGATATATCGTATGACCTCAGTATTTATCGCTGCTTTGTCGCTAAGCACGAGAATAAAGAACAATCTTTGGTAGCTAAGTTGCAGTCACAGTAGAAAAAAAAAAGAAAAAATATCGTATACCGTTAATATTATTTTTACCACTTCTGTGATAATTTCTGGGAAAATACTTGTTCCTTATTAGTAACTAGCTGACCCGTTACCCGGTTTCACCCGGGATTTATTTTATGACGTTTGAAAAATAAAAAAGCCTAAACCAAAAAAATAAATAGCCTATAATCTAATCTAGGACGTGTGTAATGTATATTCAGAATTTTAATGAAATCCGTTCAGCCATTTTGGCGTGAAAGAAGGACAAACAAACAGACAACGTTTCACCTTTATATATTAGTAAGGATTTAATTAAACGTGCAGCTTAATATTATACCTATACACTTCAGTTATATTTAAATTGAATAAATCGATTTTTAAAACAAAATACATATTTTCATTTACCCGTCAATGTGACGAGTGCTGGTAGAAGTAATTATATAAAAACCGTCCCTAAACCTAGTATTAAGCGTCCGGCACTAGGGAAACTCCCCCTGCGTAGTGTTTATACATCTCGCATGACAAACACTAAAAAATTCCGCCTTTCCCACAAAACCATAATATAAGTCAAAATGGCCAGCGCATTTACTACTCGATTGTCTCCCACAAGACACGCCACTAGAGAGTAAAACAGGGACGATCCGGTGCCACCCAGGATTTCCATGGTTCCAGTAAAAGGAACGAATGGCCAAACGAGAGATCTGTTGCATGCACGTGCACACGCGGAGTGCTGGGGGGGTTAATTCGATAGACGGTGGCGTCGCGTCGGGGCGATATTCACCTGTAGCTGGACGGTATGCGCGTGTGGCGAACGCGGGCGAATTCCCCGGGCGCTATCCCGGGGCCCGCGGCGCGGCGCCGCCCGGGTGAGCAGCTCGTACCTCGAAAATTGGTATTCCCCGGTAGGTATGAGTTAGCGGCATCGGTATGTGGGTATTATACCTTTTGTATTCCGATGTGACACGCCTCCGTCACGTTTGCGGGCGTACAACGACGAACGACAACGCCGGGCCACGGTGCAACGACCATGAGGAGGTATAGGTGGACAGCGATAAGAGGTGTCCCTTGGTTGGTACAGACGTACACGTACACCCACACAGCCGCGGCCGCGGGGGGCACGTACGTGGACGCACGTACCAATACCAGCGGAGGGCCCCATGCGGATGCCATACGTAAAGGCCCTCGCTGGTAGCAGAGTACCCACAGCCGTATGTACGTTTGAGAATACATTATGTAAGCAAAAGGTGAAAAAAGGCCCCGGTGGAATAACCCCCACCAGATTCTATCGAGCCGTCCCTCCGTTCTACTCCCTCCGAGCGCCTCCTTGCACTCCTCCGCCACCCGTGTGTTCCTGTAGCCCCGACCCCCTGAACATCGGGCCAGGAGCATCAGGGCATAGACCTTCGCTCTGTTATACGTACACGTACGTATCCGGCGATACCGAGATACCGCGCCGTATATACACGAAACCGAGCCGCCGGTGGGTTCGAAAGCTGAGGGAAGAAGGGATGGACGAGAGGGAGAAAAAAAAAAAAAAAAAAAAAAAAAAAAAAAAAGGTGAAAACAATGCATCCTGGAAGTGGCCGGACGAACTCCTCCGCCGGCCCGGGTCGGACGGGGACACGGCGATGGAGGGCTGAGAGGAGCGAGAAGAGGAGATCGAAGGGCGACAGGATCCTCAGTCGATTCCTCTTGTGGACGTTGAAGCGATACCCCTTCGATCCCCCGATTCGCCGATTAGGAGCTTTGCTCGCTCGCCGGGGCCGAAGCCTCTCTCTCTTCCTCCTCCTCGGAGAAATGTCGTGAGATTGATTACGAACGATAGGTGGCAGCCGACCCCCGATCGCTTCATGGAATTATGTTATCCTTAAGTAGCATTAATGGCGCGCACTCTCCGCGTTTACGAATTTATCTCGGGCCTGCGGAGCGGCGCCATGAGAAATCGGCGAAACGTCCACCGGACATAAGGGCTACGGAGTGGCCAGGATATTTGCTTAATATCGTCATTTGTTTTCGCCAGTTTTCTCCGAGTTTCGAGGACTACGGACGTTCCAAGGGGGCGCATAAATCTCGGCGAAAAAATGCAGCCTCTTAGTTTCCTCGTTTGCGATTCAACGGAGACCTCCATGGCTGATTCACGAAATCTGAAATGTCCAGAAGCTACACGTGTCCCCTCGGATCACGTAGCCAAGACGAACAAGCTGGCTTTCGAGCGATACTCCGCTCTCCGGGCTCCTCGTTTTGCCAGTGGTCTCTGTTTTCGAAAAGCTCGGGCGCTGGTGCCACAGCCACGTAGATTACTGTGATTTAAAAGGACTCGCGAGAGTAACCGGTCGAGATGGCCAGTAAACCTTGGGCCATCGACGTCCTCCGTTTCTTTTCTGCTCTTCCCCATCGCCTCTTCTCCTTTTTCAAGAACCCCTCCGCCGTGCGCAGGGAACGTCTCTCTTTCGGTGCGCCTATGATAACATTGTTCCGATTGCAGCGTACTGTGCGGAGTTTTTACTTTCCTCCCTTGATAAAATCGCGATACACTTCGCTCGGCCGGCGAACGCCATATTTCATTTGGATCGCGTTCGTACAGGTTGCGGGTAGATTCAACGAGCGGGGTGGGAGATAAGGGGGTGCTTTGATAAAATTGTTCGCACTGTTCGCGTAGAGTGTATTGTCGAAGAAACTACTACTGCACATGTTTACAAGCTAGCAATCGGAAAAAGGTGCGTAATAGAGTGGAGCTTAAAAGTTAGAAAAGAGAATTAAATATTCTTTTACCACCCTGATTTGTTCCTTTAGGTATATAATAATAATAATAATAATAATAATAATAATTCTTTATTGCACTTTACAAAAGAAAACATAAGCAAATGAGTAGCACATAAGGACAGTGGAATGCAAAAGGCGAGGTACAGCTGTCAGCTGTTATTAACCTTACCATTTAAAGTTACTTAAAACTAAAAACTAACACAATAGAGTACATGAAAGTAAATATAAACAGCCAAATAACATAATAAAAAGTAGTAACTAACATCATATGCGAGTGATTGGAAAATGACAAAAGTAAAACTTAAGAATTAATTGTTATTGTTGATTGGCAAGAAAAAGTGTCACTGCATGCTTGAAGGATGCGAAAGAGGATGCAGAGCGAATCTCAGATGGTAGGGAGTTATAGTAAAAGGCGGAACAATAGGAAAAGGAGCCGTAAAATTTAGTAAAGTGACAGGAAGGAACGGAAGGGTCAGATTCGTGTCGGGTAGAGATGTATTCATCTGTTCGATGTTTGCGATTTATGACGAGTAATTCACGCAGATACGGTGGTACACCAGTGGACATTAGTTTGTATATGAGACAGCAGAGATGTAACATGTATCTCTGCTTCATATTAAGCCAACCCGTCTCTGTAAATGCAGGCGTTATACGATCAAACTTTCGCAGTCCAAAAGCAAATCGAATACAAGCATTCTGAATCCGCTGAATACGCGAAGAGACACGTTTAGTTAAGCACGGATAATACACTATGTCTGCGTAGTCAAATAAGGATGTAATCAATAGAGAGGTAAGAATAAGTTTTTGCAAACACTGTATAAAAACTTTGGTCAATACATTCTTATGTTTAGGGGTAGCTTAAGTGACGCAAAGGTTATAGAATTTATGAAAATTCAACATATAATCGCCATATTTTTATTTATAAGCCTAGTGTGTATTATCCTCTATGATTTTTCGTGCTTACAATAGACATTTTAAACTGGAGCATCTGTTTCCTCTCTTTTTATGAATTTTGAATTTTAGAAATATTAATTTACTGTTAGAACAGTGTTTCCCAACCTTTTTTGAGTCGCGATCCCCTTTTATAATATTCAAATAACCTGCGGCACCCCATCCCCCATATAACATAAGGTAAATTTATTAAGATAAAGAAAATACATTAAAAATAGGTATTTCAGAGTATAGGGTAGATGTACCATTTGTGGCCACTGCACCATTTGTGGCCACTGTCTTATTTATTCCGATATATTAAGTATTCTTAGTTTACATTCATTACAATGAATGAAGCTGTCTAAGGGTGGGTTATGTTGGCACCATTTCTACTATTTTCTACTGTTTTGTTGTCCAGTTTTATTTAATAATCATACGTGAATGTGCAAATCTTTGATAACTTTCCACATCCTTGCAAATGGTGCTTAGCATACGACTGGTAAGAAAACAATTAGTTACTGTATTTAACAAGAGTATGGATGAAGTTTTATATATATTTATATTAAAAAACAAAAATTTTTGAGATTTAAAAAAGAATTTCAACGATATAACCTAAACTCTAGTGGAATTAGGCACTGACCAAAAATGGTACATCGAAAATGGAATTGTACCATTCGTGGCCACGTAATGGCCATAAACAGTCCACGGTACAACCATTTTTGGTCAGTAGGCATTCTCATTAGCAATTTATCGTACAATACCTAATTATTGTAAAATTATTATACAATAGTTAGCGAAAAAATTCTTCTAAAGTCGAAGATTTTTACGATTCGTGAGAAGTCATTCGATGATGTCTTCAACGAAATTCTTTTATGGCCCGAAAAGCAAATCATAAAGCGAATGCGGAAAGCAGTTGAACATTTACCTGCTGTAATAACATCAGACAAATGGATGGAGATCATGTTGGCCAAAAAAAAAATAAAAGGAGAACAAAGAAGAGGAGAGAAAGATTAATAAAGAAAAAAGACTAGCAAAAATAGAAGAAAATAAAAAGATTAAAGCCATAAAATTCGAAGAAAGGAATAAGAAAAAAAAAACAGAAAAAGCAAAATCTGTCGCTACCAAAAGAAAAAGTAAAAAGGATATTGGCAGTTAATATTATTTTTGTGCAGCAAGTATTGTATTATTTGTTCAGTAGTGAACATTTGTAATAAATTAAAAACTACAATTCTTACTGTGGGTCTTTGGTATTACCAATTCTATAAGTGGCCACAAATGGAAAGCCGGCTGGCCAAAAATGGTACTCTAGTGGCCACAAATGGTGCAAAACAGTCTGGCACGATAATATAATGATTTTTTAAATAATTATGTTTAAAACATTGTTCAACGTAGAATATTTTAATTATCTGTATATTTTGGATTACACTTATATATTCTTTACTTTTGTGTACGTATTCTATTGTAAGTTATGTATCTGTGAGTGGTACGGAAATCCTTCAAGTGGCCACAAATGGTACATCTACCCTAATTCTAACTTAATAATATTTAAAAAATACCGTAGCGAACCTCCAGAAAACGCTTCTGGACCCACAGGTTGGTAATAATTCTCTTAGAACTTTACAATTTTGCATTTTCGCCCAAAACCTTTTCAGTCCCACACCTCTGTTCCTTCAGACACTGCGTCCACAGCAATGTAACATTTTTTCAATACAATATTTATAAGCTTCTCGAATGGCGGGAGTTTCGAATGAACCAAATCGAATAATTTAAGCGAGGGAAACGTGAGTGGCGAATTGAACGATGCAATCCACACCGAAACACTATCCGGTGTCCGATAAAATAAATTCCATCGTCGTCTACGATACGCGTCCCGCTCATCCCGCGAGGGTAACTGTAACGTTTATGAGCCTGTTCCTAATAAAACTCGATCGCGGACGCGTTCCCGAGACGATCTCTCTTCTCTGGGCCGCAGCGTCCGTTAATAAATCCATTCCCCGTGGCAGGGAAATCGCGGAGTGGTCGATAAAATCGCGTTTTTCGCGGGAAATACGTTTTTTCGTAGCAACAAACTGCGACAGCTCTCTGCAGTGGCTGGCTGCTCCGATTCCAATGTCATTACACTTGTGCCTGGGCGAGGGACCGCGGAGAAGAACTGGCCTGATCCGTGGAAGGTGCAAACCACCTCGCGCGTGGTAAAAGTGCAGGTGCAGCAGGTAGAATAGATGCGAGTCGTGGATGGGTTCACGGCACCCACAATAAATTTCACGATCCCGCGATCCAGATACGAGCGTGCACAGTGAGAAAAAAGGAGGGCCGGGACGGTGGCTCGTTCGATCTCTCATTCCGAACATCCCTGCGCATTGTCGTTGACCCTGGAGGGATGGAAGAGTTCATATATTATAGCAGATCATTATGTACTGGATTTTTCTTGTTTCTTTTTAAACGTGTTCTTTTATTAGATATTGGCTGATTCTTTTGCCTTTCGTGCACCTAATGAAGAGTCTGTTGTAGCTCTAGCTGAATACGTTTCAGTATGGATTTTTGAAAATCTTGTACACCACACTTTTCCAGTACTGAACATTATCATATAGGTGTTGGCACACTTCGTGGACACAATAAAAGGCATATTGGTTTATTAGAAAGTATTAAGGGGTTAGGCCACCTTGGACGGAGCAAAATTGCAGTCATTTTCGGCATTTTTTTTAGGAAGATAATAAAATAAACAGAAAATTTAATATGAAGCCTGTTATTATACAACTCTCGCCGGAAAAAAATCGTATTTTTTTTCTTACAAAATGGCGGCGGTAGAGCCGTCATACGCAAGATCTTGTGGAGCGACGTTTTCCACGGTGTTCAATCTCACGGCTATACCGTTTGACTTAGAACAAAAAACCAAAAAGATTTCTTTTCTGCATGCCTAAAACTATGGAAGTACGTAGGGAAATCCAGAAAGATTAATTTTTCTCGAAATGGTGACCATGGAGAGAAAAAGTGCATTTTTATTTTTATAAAAGTGTCAATTGCACAGAACATATTCAAGATATCGCAAAACCGCTACGCTGAAAGGAAGGTGATTTTCGCGAATTTTTTTTACAAAGAAAAATAAATTCGATCTTTTCAAAACATTAGGGGTATTTTAATATGTATTTGTACAATACAAAGAAAAATTTAATTGAACAATTTCAAGCTTGTCGCGCCGAAATTCATTAATCAATGATGCGCCTCGCCACTGGAATTGTGGAATGGCGGGAAAGATGGCACAAAAACTATTTCACCCATCGACTTTTCCCGGCGCTCTTTAGTTAAATAATGACAAACCATCGTCGGTGACTTAAAAATGTTTATGAAAAAATTAAGTTAGACAACCATGTTTTTCGCATAAAAACATAGAAATTTTTTCATCAAAATCGTAACTTTTTCTTTAAACTCCCGCAATTCTTTCACTTTGAGACTTTTTCTCATTTTTTTAGTTCTTTAACGATGTTCGTGAAAATTAAGAAAAACTTCAATTTTTTATTTCGGGCCAGAATTAACGGCTCCATTTTTCCCGCCATTTCACAATTTTATTTCAGTCAAGGCGCATTAATGATTAATCAATTTTAGCGCGACGAACTTGAAATTTTTCAATTAGATTCTTTTATTGTATAAATATATATTAAAATACCTCTAAAGATTTGGAAAGGTCGAATTTATTTTTCTTTGTTAAAAATGTTCGCGAGAATCACCTTTTTTTCAATGTCCTAAACCAGGTTGTCCCCTTAAGGGATTATAATAAAATGTTTAATTACTACCGCAATTATAACGTTTTAATAATACATATTATGTTTCATTATGAGGAACATTTACTAAGCAGAATTACATTTGGATGAGACGATTGTAAGAAGTGATATAAGTCAACTAGAAAGACAGTGCGTTCCTCTAATTGTATGTGAATGAACTACTAACATCTTTGTAAGGAGTTCATTTGATGTTATTGCAGCTCTACTAATTAACACAAAGCCCGTAGAAGCATAAGAATTAATCAATTAATTTCCCTTCAGTTTAAATATTCATTCCTGCTATTTACTTTAGATGTATTATTAATTATGGTTCTGCAACTTTATTTTGAACTCCGTGAGAAGCTTCCACGGTCGTAACCATGACAGAAATATTAAGTTCACGATTCGAAGAGCTGAAATTGTAGCCGAGGGGAGGCGATATAGTATGTCATCAATTACGCCGCGGCAGAATTGTTGGCAGGGTGGTATTTTCCGAACTTTGAACCGCGGCGTAAATTTCTCGCGATGGTGTTATTAGTTATTTGGTTTATCGTCAATACCTGGCACGGGGTCGTCAATTATGTCTGTACGAAGCACCTTTCAGGATAATATTTTCTTCAACTTTGGTGTATTATTATACACTATTAGCCGATTGTTTATTAAACGCTTCGCGGGACTGTTTATTCGGTCCTGATGGATGAAGTGAAACGTTTACATAACTCACTCGAGTCGCGCGTAATAGAATTATAATTGCTGCTTGCCATTTTCGGCAGACGAAGTTGACTGATGACTAAATTGCTCCCAATAAAACAGAAGAAATGTTCCCGATATCTTTGTTCCATCTGATACAATTTGCTTTCTCTAATTGCATCACCTTTTCGACTGTAATAACTAACAAGTAGAGGGATTAATAAAAACTAGCACATCACGAACAGTATTGAAAACGCCACTTACAACGCACAAGCGAATACCTACGCACCGATTATTTCTGCGCGTTAGATGCTTCACTTAAATTGCGTAGTATTATTTGATCGTTAGAGGAGTCAGCAGTGCGTTCACTCATTATGGTGGAATTCTTTGAAGACTCCTATAAAACATTGAAGGTATAACGAGCAGCAGAGGAGGAAAGAGCGAAAGGAAACGTAATAGAAAACGATAATGCTCCTCGGACTTTAATTCCGTAAGTTACTCAACATCTTCGACGACTAGAAATACACAATATTACAATATCGACAATAAGCTTACCTTAACCCTCGGTGGTCACACCTCTTTTTTCGAACGTAGTTGTCACACTGGGTCTATTCCAGCCGACCCAATTTCAATCAGCTGCTGTTTAGAAACTATCCATTAAATTAAATCGCAAAAAATCTGAAATGAAGCTTGAACATTGTAGAATATATGTTCATCGTTGAAAATTAACATTTACAGTAGCGTCATATTTAAAAAAATGTTTCGAGGTACAAGAGTTACATATAAATTTTTGCTTAAAAAATCATACCTTCATAATTTTTAAAACTCTTAATTAAAAAAATGAATGAACAAAATTCTCCTCACTCGGGAACCGTCTCTACCTTGTAAGGTACTATGAAATTACTACTACACGGCGCCAGTAGTAGGGGAAAGGTGGGATAGTTGATCACAGTTTTGCTTTTTCATTAAAATAATAATATTGGTTTGCGTTGTTTGTATTTAATTATGTAAGCTGTGATTCTTACAGTATTCTCAATATACTTTGACAAATTTGAGAGCTGAAAACTAATTTTAATGACAGAATTTCAACATTTTCTGGCAGTGACGTTATGCACAAGTATCCCCCACTGAAGGGGAGACTTGATCAAACGGTTAGGGAGACTTGATCAGTGAACTTTAAGAGTAAATAACACATTAACTTTCTAAAAAGTATTTATTATCTTCGTCAATAACATGAAATAAAGGGAATATCATAAAAAGAAAGTAAACTATAACAAACTTGAAGGAATTACTGAAAAACTGAAACCGAAGAATTAAACTCTATGACATAAAACAACATAAATGACATTAAATGACTTAAAAGACATTTCACTTAGATATCATCTGATTAAGATGATGACGAGGAAAAGATTTTCCTTCTCACTTTCTTTGCCGTATTTTTCTGTTTCATTGCCGTTCTATGGTTCTTTTTTAAAGCATTTTCAGCTGTTCAAGTATCCCACCTCACACACTGATCAAGTATCCCTCAATGCACTCGATTGGAAAAAGATGAAAAATTGAACTTACCTTAAATATTTAGATCAATCAATAAATAGCATTAATAGATCAGAAAATGCCGTTTTTACTTAATATACTTCAAATCGTTGAAAATGCAACATTTACTCGAAAAGGAGGAAGAACAAGCAGACCGAAATATTTACTTTTTGGCTGCAAATAAGATCGAAGCTTCTAACAACATTATTCTATGCTCCCAAAAGAAAACTGCACCGTGAAGTGTTGCGATAATGTAAACATTACCACGATAGCGTGACAGCAGGCACAAATTGTCAAAATATTAATTAAAAACCTGATGTGATCATGTACCGTTAAGGAACTAGTTCTTGATCAGGCACTAATTTTTGATCAGTTCATGAAATAAATCGTTCTTTTGAGTTTATGTCAATAAATAATTGTTTGAAATAATTACTAACATAAAAATTGATAATTCAAAAATATATGTGTTGTCTATGAAAGCAGTTAGTATTGTTACTTTTAGATGATTAAAAACTAGTTCCTAGTCACCTTATTATTCCATACCTTATAAGTATTTAAATTATATATTTATTTTCAACTTTTTAAAATTTTTCCTTGAAGTTTAAACATTAATTCAACTTTTAGTATAAAAAAAGTCTATGATTTAATGTTTTATTAGGTTAAGAATAAATATTAAAGCGGGAAACCTTCTAAACTGATCAGAAACTAGTTCCTTAACGGTATCCCCGCTGATCAACTATCCCACCTTTCCCCTACCATTCTCAATAATGCCTCAAATATATTCTGCCTGAAAATCAAAGACCCAGCGTGACACCCGAGGCTTAAAATCACCCCCAAACCTTCCCCATTTAAAAGATCACAAAATAACCACCCCTAAATTCGTTTCACCAAACCACGAAATCATATTAACTGCAGAACGCGCTAAGCATTGCCTCGAGAAGCTACACCGTATCGTAACGACCAGCACGTATCGCGCGCAACTTGTCAAAGTCGAGCCACCGTACGATCGTTAGAGGCATCAGCAACAGCTCCAATTATTATCCTCGAATTCCAGTGTTCCGTACACCGGAGAAGGGGTCCGTGTGTAATGAGCGATCAAAGGGCGAAAGGGGGCCGTAAGGAAGACGGCGAGAGACGGAGAGAGTGCACGAAGGAAACGGGGCATAGGGAAACGGAGAGCGAGCGGGACAGAAAGCGGCCATGGGGGTGCGCGGGGGCGAAGGACGAGAGGCAGTAACGCGGCTACGCTAATTACGAGCAAACTCGAGGATATTCTTCCTTCTTCGTATATTCACGTGTACGGGAACGTACGACGCAGCCCGTATCTCCCAGGAACAAACGATCGAGCACGAAAACACGCATCGCGGCTCTCCGCTGGTTTCCCCCGGAGGGAAACAAACGAGCGTCACGGCTCGCTTGGAAGCACTGGGAACCGGAAACCGCCGATTTCAATCTCACTTTTGCCTGCTGGATGTCCCGCGGTTCGATCTACGCCCGCGTCACCACCGTGCAAACTCGCGGTGGATAATTTTTCTCCTCGGAGCTAGTTCGCGCGACGCTCGCGTTTTTATCGAACAGTCGTATCGCGGGGACGGCCTCCTAATTGAGCACCGACCCTCTCGCACGGCTGCGTTTATCTTTCCCTCCACTTCTGCACGACGCACAGTGTTACGCGTAATGGACAAAAGTCGAGAATCCGAAGTGTTTGATCCAGAAATTCTTGTATCTTATAATGTTAATAAAGGAACGTAGGTTTCAATGTTACCCATAACTTCTGCTGAATTTACTAATTTGTTGTCAAAAGTGATACTAGAAATTCATTACAAATTTCGGTGTATTTTTTCAAACACGTGCCATTGGCAGAATGTTTATGCTTTTCATTAGCTTTTTATAAGTTGTTGTTTAATACTGTCATACCTTCAAAACTGCCGAGCCAGTTTTTTACAATACTAACAATTTGTACTAATTCTTTATGTTAAATGTTTATCAACTTCGATGGCAATTTATAAAAAAAAACACCAAAAAATACCTCCCTGATTTTTGTATATTAAATTTAGGGATCATTAAACTTTATATTAACGTCAATTTCAACTGCACGAATTTGCACGAAACAGAAAAAATAGCCAAAATCATTATTAAGACGTTCACCGCTCCGGCCCTTAGCGTAGTCTCTAGGTCTCCTCGTGCATAAGACCCTTATGTGAATCTACACATCCGATATGCTTTTTCCAATTGTTTATACGATATCTACCATGACTTTTCCATCCTGGATGCTGTCTTCAGTTTTAAAATAGCAGTCAAACGCGATACACGTGTTAAAAATAATTTGATAAAAAAATGTTTCGAACAAAAGTTAGTCAGTATTCAGTTGACAACAAATTGCAAAAGTGAATATTAATAAAAAACTTTTTATTCACTGAAAAATCAAGATCGGCTTAATTTTTTTAATGGAACTGTATATTTTTTTATACACCAATCGATGCATTTTTATATTCTCTTTAAAAAAGTATTAGGGTACTTAGGACGAAAACTGATTAGTTCAGAAGTTATGAGTTTTGTCCCGAATGCCCATACACGCGTAACACTGTGCGACGGTCGCGGCGTGTGCTTAGGGTACGATGAAATGTGTGTGATTATTTTTTCTATTTGATCGTGAAGATTGAGATACCAGTTGCAGGGTTTTTTTTATTATGTATTTTGTGGGGTTTTAGTTTTGGGAAGAACTTAAGTAAGTGCGCCTAATTTCGGCTACCCAAATTCAAATCTTTCTCAATTGAAGTGATTGATATTTTTGTTTCTAATTAGTCTCGGGTAAAAAAGAAATTGTTTGCGTTTCACGTACGGCAGGTTAGAATTGTAGAAAAAAGCACCACAAGCAGAAATCGGGATCTTGAAAAAGTGAATATAATATCGCCTATACGCTTGTAAAAGGGGTACGTTCGTTGGACCAATTAGAATGGTCAGACAAAACCATCTACTAATCCCCACTCGATTTCGGCAAGCGGTGTTTTTTGCGAAGCAAGTGTTATCCAACCATATTCTTACTTAAATTTAAGCACCATTCTATCAGGGGAAATTATTAGAAATATCCTAACAGTCGTGTGAAATCCATCTTCGAGTTTACATGACACCGTAAGGATGATTTCACTCTCCTTCAGTTACAATTTACATTTTTATTATAATTATCATCACAGTTCCCCAATAAATCAGTGTATCACAGTCAGTCTTTCTGTGTCATCAACGAAATTAGTTTCAACCTGACCACATCGCAATAGATTTGTGACAGCGATAGTTTTAATTAATAATGCGATAATCCCTATTTCGAGCACTGTATTTAATTTTCTCAAACCTGAAAGATGACTTCCTGCAATAGGGCATTCCAGTTCATTTCATTCTGGACGACTAGCGAGGAACTCGTCCACTTTATTATAATACCAAAAAGATTGACAACCACCAATTTGCAATTCTATGGCTCGCCGTGCCTGCATAATAATCTCCCGGCACTGCGCGCTCGGTGTAATCGTTCCGCGACTGTGGACAGAGCTTAATTATCCGAGTGAAAAACGAAAATCTCTGGCGCCGTAATGACACATTGCTTGCGCTCGCGAGTCGGCTGATGGAAATCTATCGCGGCGATAGAAACCGTTATGAAACGTGTCATGCACCCCTGAATCATACCGATGGGTAGCCGCGGACGCGAAAGAACAAACGTGTTCTAATGCGGTTCCAGGACGTGTTCAATGACGCGTGCGCATCGCGATTTAAATCGCCACGCTCGATCGACCGCCGATCGAACAGGCCCCGCGGCCAATTCTAATGTGGATCGGTATCAGGAAGTAATTTCATTCGTGTCCCAACGTCCCCGTCCGCATTGATGCAATAAGTCAAACATCGGTGTGTCTTTTGCAGAGCTCGAACCTCGGCCAGGAACTCCTCGACAGAGTGTTCAGGCACCTGAATTTATTGGAGACCGCTTACTTCGGGCTGCGTTACCTGGATCACGGGAACCAGACGGTAAGACTCTTTTCAACGATACTTTATATTATTCGACGAAACCTCGATCGAAGAGTTTGCTTCCGAAACGCTATTAATTCACTTTGCAGGAGAATGGTAAATAATGAGAATATTCTTTGGAAAAATAACTTTCTTAGTGTCCCACAATAAGCTTCTTCTTGTTTTGTTTTAGCTACTTGCATACAATTTATTTTCAATATACTAGGGGTAAACAGTGTAGTTGTTGGCCACCTAAGTCAGAGGTTCACATAAGCGTTGAATTATAAGTCTTATTTTGCTATCTTTAAGAACACAATTAGTGTTAATAGCTTTAAACGACTCTAATAGTCTAGAAATAGAATTTGTTTAAAGAAAGAGTAGATGGTTCCACAAAAATTTTACACAAAATACGTTTTCTATGAAAAAACATAGATATTGGCCAGACGAATGCAATGATTGGCCGATCGTATGGCAGTTATTGGCCACTATTTCATAACCTATATGTAACATATATCCTACCTAATTCTTAATGCTCTAAGACCTAATTATGAAATAATGTAAATGTAAAAAAATGAATTGATTCGGTTAGAAACAGGATTTAAATTATTAAATAAAAATGGATATATTTTATTTTTTATGTATTTATTTTACACACAAAACAAAAATATATTTATTTAGCAGAGATCAACATTTGGTGTTGTAATTTATAAGTATAAAAAGAAACGTACACATTTTTGAAATTATATAATAAAAATAACAAGTTTCTTAATCTTTAATAACTATAAACTACTTTTTGGCGACTTGAAATATCTTTAAACTACTTTTTAACTGTTTTTTTACCAACAATATTTTCTTTGTGCATAGTTTGTTGCTTAAAATTGTTGGTCTTACTTTCTGAATGACCCTCTCGTTTTCAATATTCTCAACATCGTCAATTTTTTCTTTTTTAACATTGAATTTCTTTTTCTTATTCTGTTGTTGCTTTTGCAACTTCTCAATTTTTTTCTTTCCTTTTTCTTTTTCTTTTGCTTGTTTTTTTTCATAATTTCGAGCTTCCTGGCATCTTTTTTTTTATTTTCTATTTTCTGCTGATTTAATTTTTTTTCTTCATTCAATTTCCACTGTAATGATGTGATTGCAAAAGATGTTCTTTTACTATTTTTCTTGCCAATACGTTTTGGCGTTTACTTTTTGGAAGCCACACGCTGCGGCAAGCCTTTTCTCACAGCACCTATGCTTCTTGTATTTGCTGTTCTGCATATTCTTTTTCGCATTTGTCTCCTTTTTTTCTTTTCGCCATGGTTTAAAATCAAAAATTCCTAAATTATATTCATAAAATGAAACTAAATGTAATATGATAGTATTACATTATTAAAATATGTAAACTATAATACCTTTTCTATTTAAATGTTTCTATATTAGTTAGTATTGTAGTATTGCACCTCCTTTTACATCGTATTAATAGCATTTTCTTTTAGAACATAACCTTTTGCAATCACAACCCTGAAACGGCCAAAGCATGGCGAATGATGGCCAACAACTGTTTCACTGTTTCTATGACTGTCAGCTACCCATTGGCCTCGTGGCCAATGACTGTCCTAAACCATTATTTACATTACAGTTCTTGGCCACCTATAATTTTTGCAAAAATGTATAAATTTAATGAATAAATAATCCTTTTTTATAAAGTTTAAACCTTTATTTGTCTATATAACGAATATGAAAGTTCAATATATATCATAAGTGCATTAAATTATCTAAGAATTGCCTGATGTAACCGTATGGCTATTCAATTGAATCACTGTAGTTTTCAAGCATCGATTTCAAGTTGTCTATTTTTTACACGTAGTATAACAATGATTAGCGAAATAGTGATTGCATTCGACGCATGAAAGAAGAAGGTATCTGAATATGTTCATTATAAAAGGCATAATGTACATTGTTTCTTAATATTCATGCTTTTTTAAAAAAAGGCCAATCACTGCCAGGTGGCCAGCAACTACACTGTTTACCCCTACATATTTTTTTCGCTTCATTTACTATTTGATTGCGTGGGTTATAATAATTATAGACTTCTTATTTAAGTACGTACAACGGTACGATTAAAACAAAATTTCTTAGTTATACTAATATGTTGTAAGGTCGAAGTGTATATTTAAAATAAGTGGGAAAGGAATATTTTTAATTTTGTGCTCACATATTAATACGTTTTCGAAGCAAAACTCTTCAATTCTCGGTTCTCCAAAATTTGTTAAACCTTAGAAACTTAAAAATTCTCTACTAACGAGGGGAGGCCGCGAATGGGACGAGCGATTTTTTAACGAAACCGGGCAGAAAATGTTGAGGCCGATGTGTATAAACAAAATCCAGAATATTAGCTGTGAATGGCCGGTCATTTTTATAAAAAATTATGAAGTCGTCGAATCGATTTTATACTTCATTAAGTGGTAGATCTTGATGAAAGGAATACAAAAGTCTTATGTGTTATTGGCATAGTATCAATAATTTAACCAGAAAATTCCATTTTTGTTTCAACGACTTCATAATTTTACTGTTTAAAGCCATTTTTTATAAAAATGGCCGGCCATTCACAGCTAATATTCTGGAATTTGTTTATGCACATCGGCCTCAACATTTTCTGCCCGGTTTCGTTAAAAAATCGCTCGTCCCATTCGCGGCCTCCCCTCGTAAGTACCTCGTACAAGTACACGCGTAAATTAGAAATTTTCTGATTACTTCAAAGTCCTCGGGAAGCCCAGAATTTCCATTTCTAGATGAAAGTTACTAATTATACGTTCTGGAAGTTCGCCCTAATTAGAGCACGACAGAAACGTTTGCTTTTACTTACTATAAACGAGCAGAAGTTATTAGCATAGATTCATACAAAATTATAAAATAAAAGAAAGCGCTTGAAAACTATTCCCATTGAAAAGAAAATTTCAAAAGAGTCGCATGCCTGTGGCGTTTAATTGCACGCGAGTAAAAACGACATTCCGTGTGCAGCAGCCTAGCAGATCGTGTCTCTGGATGCTAATTATTTCGCACGGCTCGAAACGAGAGCATGATCAATGCGGCGAGCGAGATCGAGCAGTTTACCGTTAATTAGATTTCCACGATTAAAAATTCATACGAAGACGCCCCTCGGGGGCCCGATTGCATCGCCCTCGGGGCATAAGAGGATAGGATTATTATCTACGGGAAATGTCGAGCTGCCTGCAATTTCCGGTCTGCTTGATCAACAGTCCCGGCGTAACGCCGCTCGATCAGCCGGCGGGTTAATTATTTAGAAGTAATTCTCGTCTGTTATCCGCGCACTCTTTAGCAATGGCTCGACCCGAGCAAGAAGATTGGGAAGCAGCTGAAAGTCCAAAAAGGGGATCCGAGCTCGGATGTCCACACCCTCTACTTCGGTGTGAAATTCTACGCGGCAGATCCCTGCAAGCTCATCGAAGAGATCACAAGGTGAGCAGATTGAATTTACCTTGTCCCGTAACTAGTTGCTAACTCCTCGCGACGTGTCACGGTATTGCAAATAATCGAGTAACTCAAGGGGATGCTTACGCGTGCCCGGACCCTTGTCGTTTTTATTACGAAGAAAGACTTTGGTGCTTGCACAGTGAGAGCGCGTCGAAATTTGCTTTCTGTTTCAAAATTTATTTGACGAATATCATCAGCCAGGCACTTGTTATTCACAGGGCATAGGAGGTACAGTGCTCGGGGTCTGTGAAGTGTTTTAAGTTAAATGAAAAATGTATTCGCTTGCTCCTATCTTACGGAATCTGCCTGCAGAAGTCGCCTCCGAATGGGGACTCATTTTACGATAGAAACAGTAATGAATTACCGGAACTGTAGCGCCGTGAATTAACAACAGATGGTGTAGCTACTTTAAAATCTAATCAAACTCGCGGAGGTTCGCGAAGCAGCCCGATAGGCATCTCCTGAACTTTTCGCTCCATAATTTCTCGCCTCTCGTTGCTCGGCTGGCGATTAATTGCGCGCGGGAACAATGCAAACTAGGGACAGCGATCGGTATCAGTTTTATTGCGCGAATGTAACAGTACCTGCCTTTCGCTCGTTCGCGGCACAATAGCCTCGGGGAATTCGATTTACCGGCCGGCGAAAATCATCCCGCTTTATATTGTTCGCCGGTGATTCTCAAATTCACGAATAAGGTTTTTTGTAATCTCTCAATCAGTTCCGACATCCCTAACGGAGCGTACGAACCCTCGGCCTCCCCCGCCTCGTGAATACGAAACAGGCACGTTTGCGCGTGTACGGGTCTTGTGTCGGTGGCACTGGATGCCTGTCTCGTTATCCTAATGAGTTGGGCTTAAAATTCTCGAAGCACGCTTCGAAATCTTTTTACTTCGGCGCCATTTCACCGCGGCGACGAAGTTAAGGGAATTTAAAACGCTCCTGCGACCGACGTCGCACTCGTCCCAGAGGTGTCAGGGGGCTTCTTTTGATAGACAAAAGCGTCGACTCGCGATGCGGCTCGTTCTTCGGTATCGTATTGTCAACTTCGTTCTGTCTTCTCGGAACGCTGCATGGTTGAAGATGAAGTTTCTTAGAAGGCACCGGTCGTAATGATTGTGCAAGCGCCAATAGTGATCAGTCGCACGGCATCAGTAGCGTTGATTAACTGGTGGGTCCCGATTAAATGACAATTGTCATTGTATTCAGCTGGGCACCATTTCTATCCCATAGAGTAGTGCATTAGAGCCTGCTGCACCTGGGCCATAATGCGCCCCATTGTTAACTGTCAGAGAGATCAGCATGCCATTAACAATGAGATGCCATATTAATCTGGAGTGCCTCAGACTTAAACGATACCTTCATTCCGTTCATTACGAGGAATGTGTGGTTTAAGCGACAATCGATTATTGTTTCACTTTGAAGTAGCTGATCTGAAAATTCATTCGTTCAGATCTGCATATTTTACCTTGTTTCTTCAATTTATTCTATCCCTTCAATTTCAAGCTCATGCATTTTACGTACTGTCAAAGTACCTACATGATTTCGTGATATTTAAATTGAAGCTGAAATTGATTCCACACAGAATGCAGCTGGATCTTAAGGGGACTAGGCAGTCAGAAACTCGATTTTTTTTTGCATTTTTCGAAAGTACCACCCTTCCCGATTAAAATGCCGTTTGGTTTATGTTAAAATTCGTAAAATTGAGGATTTTACAGCCGAAAAGGTCGAGCACGTCATAAACCGTTTCTGCGCGCACGCAGGTAGACTAGATTCCTCTTTCGAAACTTTAAGCGCGTTTTTCTCGGAATCATATTTCCTCTTCGTTTTGCAGTGATTGGGAAAAAACGGAGGTATCAGTCGATTTGAAAAAAATTCAACATATATGAAACACGCATAAGCCTGTAAAAACTCCTGGTTTGTAAAAAAAAAATAGAATGGCTCTTTTCCCTGGCGAAAAATGACGTTTCTTTAAAATTTGTCGTTTTGCAGCCACCATTCCTATAATTTTGATTTTTTTCCTTTTTGAATAGGTGCAGGGCAGAATAGGGGCCAGGGCAAAGTATAAATTTCAGAAGATATTTCACAATTAAATTTCTTACGGCCAGAATCACTGCAAAATTACAGCGGCTCCAAAAAAAAACGCCTACATATCAGACGACTGTAGCGCTGTCATACATATGTATATAATATTCAAATCATTTCTTTTTTACTGTTTATAGTATTAATAAACATTACCCGAACGTACTAGTCACAATTTGTGTTCATCTCCTTGTAAATAATTCGCAAAAAATACTTGATTTTCGAGCGATCTGACTGCCTAGTCCCCTTAAGGGGGAACACCACTGTGACGGCCGGAAAAGTAAGCCATTTTTAAGAATTTTTTTTCGGGAATAATTTACAGTTTTCATAGAAAAATTTTATCATCTACCTTTGGTACGCTGTCTTAAGAGACTATACAAAAAAAAAAATAGAAGAACATCCATAAATTTTAATATATTAATTAATCTTCTAGACCCACCCACGCGAGCTGGTCGAATGTGTAACTATGAAACAGCAGATCCGAAATCAAATTTCATTTGTTTTTTATAAACTATATGCGTGTAGTTTCCGTTGTGCGTACCGATTTCTTAAACAAATTATTTTTGTAAAAATGGTACGCTTTAGAAAAAAAAATTCGGAAATCCGCGACTAAGATGGACAGTTTTTCGAGCGTATTTAAAAAAATTTGTTTTCGATCAAAGACTCCGTACGTACAACGGAAACTACACTCATATAGTTTATAAAAAAAAAAGGAATTTAATTTCGGACCTGCTGTTCCATAGTTACACATTCGACCAGCTCGCGTGGGGAGGTCTAGAAGATCAATTAATATATTAAAATTTATGGATGTTTTTCTATTTTTTTTTTTGTATAGTCTCTTAAGACAGCGTACTAAAGATAGATAATAAAAATTTTCTATGAAAACAGTAAATTATTCCTGAAAAAAAATTCTTAAAAATGGCTTACTTTTCCGGCGGTCACAGTGGTGTTCCCCCTTAAGGGGCTGTTCCGGTCTAGAGCCCATAAAACTAGGCGACCTTTAGGAATTAATTAAAGGAAAACTACTACATATAATTTAATGGGACTTTTTGCATTCTATTAAGGACGTCTTAGCCTATAGAAATACATTTTTTGTTTTATAATTAATCGTTGCAGACGGCACTGGGGAGTCGTTAAAGCTGATGCGTCAAAAAATTCATCCGAAATGGTGGAACCTGTAGCACCTGAACCATTAGTCTGAAATAACAAACAATGCCAGATTATTACACTTTTCGTCCTTTCAACGCCTTTAAAAATTACAAATCTTCAATTTTTTTTAAATCTTACTGGTTTCTCGGCAAGCCAGAGGTATATTCTTCAAAATAAAAAAGTTTCAGTCGAATCGGATAATAACTTTTCGAGATATATGTTCCACTGATTTTAAGAACTCTCTTTCGAGAGAAACGCGTTTAAAGTTTTACGCGATATGAACGCAGCATTTTTGCTGTGTATATGTAGTTGTGTCATCTTAAGCGCAGTTAGAAAGCACCTTTATGTACTTGCAGCTCATTTTGATTTCACATCTTTTTTTATATTGTATATTTTCTTCTATTTTTTGGGGGGATTTATATTATTGTTTTCTATTTTTTGTGATATATATTTTCTTCTATTTTTTTTTGTGATTTATATTATTATCTTTTATTTTTTGTGATTTATTTGTTTCATGTACTTGGCGTAATTTTTTTACTTTTTGAAAGTTTTTTATGGGGATCTCACTTCTTTTTACAAAGATAATTCATGTACTTGGCGTAACTTTTTTTACTTTTTGAAAGTTTTTTATGGGGATAACACTTTCTCTTTCACCTATTGTAATAATAAAATAATAATTCTTTTTGTGTGCATCATTAGCTGAAATTTAAATGGGATTTTTTTTATGGGATTATTAATTTACAAGCAGAGGATCGAAGCTGAATAATATATATATCGTTTAATGAACTCGTTTAATTAATTATTATTATTATTAATTTACAAGCAAACAGAGGATCGAAGCTGAATTGTTTAATAAATTATATATAATGATATATACTCTGTCCCAATAAATTATTTTCTCCGACGTAGATCACACTCAATCATCTTCTGCTTCGATTATCTGTAAATATAAAAGTAAATATATAATATATATATAAATAAAATAATATATAAAATCCACATTTTATTTTTTAGTTACAACTAAACGTAGTATTTTTTATTATAGTAAAGTTTTACGCGAGCGCCGAGTGGCCGGGTGTTGCCCATGCATTTGCCGCTACTCAAATGCCTATAACTTCGAGAATGTTACGAATTTCGAAAAATCCTTTTAAACACGCGTTCTTAAAAGGTGGAACAATCGAAAAATGAAATAAAAAAAATCGATTTTTAGGCCGCAACCTCCCCTTAAGCAGAATTGAAGGGTCCTTGTAGAAACCACCGTAAGTGTCAAAATTAAAAAATAAAACTTTTGTATACTATAGTATAGAATTTGATTTTTGGCACTTACAGTGCTTTTCTACAAGGACTCTTCAATAACGTCTCCAAGAAACACGATTCAGTGCTTCAACAGATTTATCCATTCACCACTGAAACTCTGCTTGCCTCGCAATCTGTGTAACGAGAAATCGAGGCTATCTATCAAAGTCACAGACTGCCGTAAGGGTTCATCGACATTCTTCCCCGTGGGGGTCGTATTACGGTTTTCAAACAAATTACCGCAGTTTTTCGTGGCCCCCTTATCAGACGACTAAGCAACTTATATCAGGACGGTCCTCGATTTACCGTGGGGGCCAAAGCCGATAGAGTCTAAGCGAGCACCGTGGCAGCCCATTTTAATGGAAGCCTAGAGAAAAATTGAGGGTTCTGCCACCGATAAACCGGCTCGATTGATTCCTTGTTCGCCCCGGGGAGCTCCTCAACCCCTGCGACGCTCGGTTCCGCCCCCAGCGTTCGCCGATTTTCTCCCGGTGCGTGCTACAAGTTCCCTTGAAGTTTCAGTCGGGGCAAGATAAAACGCCATTTCTTTTTTCTTCAAGAGTATCGACTGTACCGTCGATATCGATCATCCGGCGGGCTGCTTCGCCTCGTAGACAGCTCTGCATACGAAGCCGGCGAAGAGATATCTCTTCGTTCTATCTCAAATATTCGAGTTCCGCTTCCGCGTGATCGGCACGGCCGAGGATCGCTGGCTTTTCGCGCGGGCATGCTTCGATAGTTCGGCTCTTTACACGGCGATACGGAACAAAGGGTTAGTTATGCGAATAATTTGCTCTAGTGCACATCTCCGCCTCTATGCATATTATTCTTCTTTATTCTTCACTGTAATTCCCCATACACGGTTTGCATTTCATCTCTTTCAATGACGATCTCTGCGCCATGGCGTCAAAGCTGCGGGTGTCTTTGATAGTAGAATATTTATATTTTGCCTCACTGAGGATTTTTAGTGGCGGGGTGTGTCGGTTAAAGAAATCATTTATAGCGAGTAGGAAACAAAGAGAATATTAGGAAGTGATGCATCTCTAATGTATTTGAAGTTTTCTTGAGATTTGTTGCACACTATATTCGTGGATATTTTGAGAAGAAATTTATGTTTAAATTCCTGCGCAGGTGGTCAAAGGGGAGAGCAATAGGGTGGTTTGAAAACTTTAATTTGATGGGCAGTATATTAGTATTTGATGATCAGTTTCCCACGAAAGTTCATCGTTACTCAGATTTGATCTCTGAAAACAATTCCTAAGGATAATTCATCGACCACATCTGTCGTTCCCGGAGTAAACTTGTCTCCATACTTCGCGACGTAGGATCGTAGCCTTCATTTCCCACGAATGTAAATTCATTATGATTGTTTATCTGCGATGGAAATGAGCAAGCGAGTCGTTCGATCGCTTTTACGAGGAAACGTCCCTGTGGTAACCCAGAGCAATTTCGTTATTACGTATCTGGATGCAAAGTGTCGCTTTCTCGTGGAGATCTTAAAACCGTGCGTTGCGATTATGATAATCGTCAGGGAGACTTCTTTCATTCGTTTCTTTTTGTATGGGGCAGTCTGTGTTGCTGTAGGCAAAATCATTTGTACGAGAATGCCAGCTGCAGAATCTCGTAGCTTTAATAACTGTAGATAATTCTAAGGGAAACCTGCTTTCTTGGGCGACATTTCTTGAGATTGAGTGTGCAGGTTCTTATTAACAGGATTCGCTATTTCTAGCCTCTTCTTACTGTAAATATAAACAGTTGCGAATAATTTGATGATTATAGATGATACTTAATAAATAGCTGTCACGAAATCTTTAAATATCACGATCTAGGTTGCCCAATTTTTATTTCACCCGATTCACTGAACTTTTCTTCAGATGAATCACAAATTTAAGTCCATAGAGAAATATTAATAGTACAATCTTTTCTTCGCAATGACGTTACGGAAAATATATTGCACTTCAAAAAGTGCCATATTCGTAGAGAATGGAAGTTATTGAATTCAAAACCAACTAGAGACATTACCACATCATTTCTTCATACAACTTGCATTACTTCTACTAGGTTTCACTAAAAGAAACTATACACATAGGCAGAGATGGGCAACATTTTTATTTAAATAACATTTAAATAAAATTCCGAATAACGAATAAAAGTTAAAAAAAAAAATGATTCGTCACGTATCAGATGAAGTTAAAGTTGAAAATTGTATTCGTCTCTGAAATGGAAACGCTCAATGAATAAAAAAAATTAACTTCATTCGTCAAATAAAAAAATAGAGTAACTTTTATTTGAACTGTGATTTAAATAATTTTTTATTTAGTTAATACCCAACTCTGCCTATAGGTACATAAAAATTGCCAAAAATTTCTATGCCTTAGGTATTCATTTACTTCCTCAAATCTTCCATAGCAAACATCTCCCAACGTCTGAAGACCACTTAAGTAGCACACAAGCTAAAAATTTCGTCCCGACATCCAACGTGGCACATCCCAAATGAAAAGTAAACTAAAACCACCGCAAGCATTTACCGAAAACTGCGCCGCGTAATCTCCCCGTATCACTCATTGTCGGACGAAAATTCGCCGTTCGGCAACGATACTCGCCGTTGATTATTCAAGATTCCGTTGTAGAGTCGAGGTACCCGTGGCGGTTTCAGCTGATTCAGTAGTAGAGCCGGGCGCATCATCCGGAACAAGAAGAGAAAAAACAACGACCCTGGAAACGGACGAACTCAATCTATATGCAAATGCGTTCATCTTTTATCTTGAGTATGAGCAATCGATGGACGGTTGTCGGGGATTCGGCCGCGGTTTGCGCAGCAGCATTCAGCTCCATTGCACAACGAGCGAGCCGGCGGGACGTCGGATCTAAGCACCGAAACCGACTTATAAATAATACCGGTAATGAGATGCGCATATCCCGGTACTATTATTGGCTTTCACGGAAAGTGAAGCGTGGCCGTGGCCGACGGTAATGGCAGCCGGAATAAAGCGGCCACGAGATAAAGCGAATTAGCTTTATATCTCACTAAATATGCCGCGGCTTATGGCCGGTTCGCCACGCGAAACGCAAGATCGTGCGCGGGACACGCGGAAAAATCGGATTGCTGCGTGCCATCGCGGGTATTTTACGCGTCTCCGTTTCTTTTACTCTTGTTCGACGGGCGGGCATTAACCGGGGCCGGGTGTATTTAGTCTTACAATATCGCGGCGTGCGAACGCATTAAAATGTAAATCGTTCGTTAAACGTACGGGACCGTTGACGACCTCCTTTCCGATTCCATCTTTATGTCTCCTCGATATTCCCGGCGGTGATTAGCAAGGAGAACTCGAGGAATTCCTGTGGCGATTGGCTTATCTGCACGGCTCGATGAATTTCTGCGTGCCGACGGTGTATTGGGACCATTTCGGAATTATGCCGGATGAAATTGTTGCTAAGTGTGTCACTGTATTATTCAACTTGGAACGGAATTATATTAGGGGAGACCGGGGATAGTTTGGACACGGGGATACATTGGGCAGTTTGAAAATTGCCTCCATAGTGTCGCGATGACTGCAATTTTTTTTGTAGTATTGTGCCTATATGCACAACAAATCAACTGATATTCAATATGGCGTGTTGCATTCACGAATGACAAGGTATGTCACACTTTTCAATTCTTGTATGTTACTGTATGATATTTTCATCTACCTTTTGTTGTGATTCGGATGCTTCATTATGGAAAAATTTTATTGTAACTTTTTTGAGGCATTGCTGAATGTGTTTAGAATAAAGTAATGCTATGGAAAAATCAAAGTATCCTTTTTGAGGAAAGGCACGAATAATTTTGTTTTGATATGATATGAGGGGTTACATTGGACAGATAACACGTAGAATAGGCTGGGATTCTTAGGGGCCCCAGACTGGGATTCTTAGGGGCCCCAGACTGGGATTCTTAGGGGCCCCAGCCTGGGATTCTTAGGGGCCCCAGACTGGGATTCTTAGGGGCCCCAGACTGGGATTCTTAGGGACCCCAGACTGGGATTCTTAGGGGCCCCAGTGCTGCCACTGGCCCAAGAGGCCAGTTATTTCAGCCTATGAATACGAACTTGCACCGCACACTCATACAGTTTTTCTTATCCGATGTACACCCGCGGTATCATTGGCTTCGAGTTCCCCTTTCGCGCGGCTCTGGAAAACACCATGGAGGTCGGGCTACTTAATGGCCCAACAGGCTATTTGTCATTTTAAATAAATTATATATTCATTGGATTATTCATTATCATTTCTTTCCATTTGTCCAAACTATCCCCGTGCTATGTCCAACGTAACCCCACCAATGGGGATACTTTGGACAATATGCATCTCTGAACTTTTTTCATCTCAAAGTAATACTAGGGAACGTAAGGCCCGTTTCTCAGGTTCAAATGGATAGCGCATATTCTGAGCTATCGAATGGTGTACAATTTATAGCCGTAAGGCATCTTACAGCCCGCTAAAGACTATTAATCAAAAATTGTCCAAACTATCCCCGGTCTGCCCTACATATGAAGCCTCTTCAGCTGTTTTGGTCAAACATTACTTCATATTTTTCGTCCATCCTGAATATACTTTTCTTTTGAGAATAAAGCTGTTGGAATAAAATTGAAATTCTTTTCAACGCCAAGTTTCGTCCAGTTGCAACAGGAATGAGCTAAGACAGCTCTGTGGGAAAATTAATGGATGGTCAGTTATCGGCTCGCGCGTTCATTCGAGCTCCGAGGGCGAAGTTGCTAAAACTATGCGAAGTTAGCGAAATGTCTGACAGCCGTTTCGGTGTATCGGGGTGGCAGACGGGAGTATTGACCCCCGGTGATCAAAACGGAAACACCTCTCATTCCCTTGCTAACAAGTAAGATCGAACTCTGGACTATAGATTACCGTGCGGTTGTGGCCTTAGGCGGCGAGCTTCGCGCTGGACTAGTAATTAAGCTCTGAGCAGCTATTATCTGCCGAATATGAAAATTGTAGGGAGCATTGTTACATATTTCATGTTTCGGTAGGCCATTCTTTTGTGCTCTCTGCTATCGCGTGCTCCTTTTTGTTTCTTCTATATTTTTTTTATTACATAATGAACGAAATTCTTAATTACTTTTTGTGTTTTTACTTTAAAATAGACCAATTTAATATCACCACACGTTTCATATGTGTACCGCTGCATTTTATATATAAAAAGTATTGGTGTTTCTCGTTTGTTTCGTATCTTTGCGTTGGGTTCCAAACTTATTGCCAGGGATTGTATTATCAGTCCTTTAACCTTCGTTGACTGTGACGCGAAAAGTACTGCGCGCAAACAGTGCCATATTTAGATGCGGTTTTATCGTTCCCCGCAATAGCAACGTTCTGTTTTAATCGATAATATATCGGCGTTGGTTTACGAGCGTGCAAGATCGCAAAACCACGTTATGCGCCCTTTTTCCGTCACGGTAGCGCACGAACGTTAAAGCACGTTGTGCTCTTGCCTATCGTTACTAATGTCCGCCCACGATTCCCGAGAAGATCGTAACTTCCTTCTTCTCCGGCTTCCAGAGGCTCTCGACGACGTTTCATTGACGTTGCAATATCGTATCTAGCTTCCACAGACGCGCGTGCACACTGTGGAGAAGACCGTTTATGCTCGTATACTGTGCATATATCGGCGCACTTATACCGTATCCCGATATTTGCCCGTGCAATCCCTCGTAATTGGTAATGGAATTTAGAAATCGATAGCAGAAATGGTGTGCCAGCTTGATCGACCATGGGGCGTATATGGAGGTATTGAAATTTGAGAGCAACTCTGATTAAGTGTGGGTAACAAACAAGAAATAGATCTAATGCAAAACCTTTGCGTTTCATAAAACAAACGAGGAAACATGCTATAATCTTGATTTTGATATTTCAGTTTTATTTGAATTGTATTTCAATTTTATTTCAATTTTGTTTCAATTCTATTTCAATTCTATTTCAATTCTATTTCAATTCTACTTCAATTCTATTTCAATTCTATTTCAATTCTATTTCAATTCTATTTCAATTCTATTTCAATTCTACTTCAATTCTACTTCAATTCTATTTCAATTCTATTTCAATTCTATTTCAATTCTATTTCAATTCTATTTCAAATCCATTTCAATTCGATTTCAATTCCATTTCAATTCCATTGCAATTCCATTTCAATTCCATTTCAATTCCATTTCAATTCTATTTCAAATGTATTGTTCTCGCGATGCCTATTTAATAGGCATAATTTCGACTTTCACGCTGTATCAGGTCCAACATAAAGCACGCTTCATTTTCTCTCTCGCTAGGCAACGAATTCCATTAGGATACTCCTAACTCGTCCATCGTCTGCCCTCGTGTCAGCTCTGGCAACGAGCTGCGGGCAGACAGCCTAAGCCAGACGCAGACTCCTTCACCGCTGAAAATTCCTCTGATTAAACAATTTTACCGTTACGCCCTTCCCACCGGCGGTCCTCGTGCTGGACGAGGCACTACGGTCTCCATCGTTTTTCATCCGTTTCAGGGATCTTGTCGTAGGAAAATCATGGTTTCCCGTGGCTAGGGGTCGATCACGCGCGTCCCGCTGACATTCGGGCAAACGATCGGGGTGTATTCGCAGCCACGGGGGTGTGCATTCGCGCAGTGATAGCCTGGACGCCTGCAGATTCGTAAATCCCAGTCGCGGACGGTCGATGTGAGGGCTCCTTAACGCGGCAGAAATCCCCGGCTGTTCCCTGGCACAATATAACAGGATACGAGATGCAGACAGTACGACTGGACCGCGAGACATAAAACCGTGGCTCGAGGGGTGGCGCGGGCGAAGGGGAGCAAGGGATAAGGCGCTGTCGCCGACGGTTCTCCACTTTTGCCTGCACACGTGGTCCCATGGCCATGGTGTGTCGTGCAAATGCAAAAAGATACGTCACGGCGCAGCGCGCCTATAATGCGCAGAATATAGGATACGTGATACGGAATGGAAGAGCAAAGGGATCACGATGGAAACACTCTTTGGGATTTTCACATAAAACGTGCAAAAGTTTTGGAATAATTAAGCGAGTATAATTAAGTCGATGTCCTGTCCAGTTTTAATTCTAACGTCTGTTGATATTTCACACGAATTCTCAATTTGGCTCTTGGAAATTTGGCGGTTTGTTAGGTACCTTGCATTGGTCGCTAAAAAGGGGAGAAATTTGTAAAAAGGTAACTTGTTTAATCCATTGAAATTGTCTGGCAGGATGTAAAATAATTATGACATGGTTCTCGCGTGTAATTACTATACCCCTGCATCGAGGGAGACCTGTTCAAAAAAATGGCCCACAAACTTGATCTTGATCTTGAAATTCAAGGTCAATTTTTTTATAACTATGTTCAAAAAATGTTTCAAACAATAAAGTAGAAAAATGGTCCCTCTGCCAATTTTTATCCCTCCAGTAAGTAGAACACATTAAAGTAATAAAAATTGGATCTCGATTTTCGATCAATTTTACGGTACATTTTTTTTTTAACAGATCACTAATCCAGAAATGAGCATGCAGGTCGATTTCTTGAATATTCTGTTTTCGATAGTTTGATTCTTTAGAATTCTTTTTGGCTCTGCCAGTAATCTCATTGTTATGTGGAAGGGTTTAAACGTTGATTGAGTGGTCGACTGACTAAATGCTGGTTAACGTGGATGGCTAATTGTACGCCGATTCACTTGGCCACTTTGGTTTTTATTTGATGCCCCTTTGACGCGTTTCAGCGCGAGCCACGGTAATGCGGACAATTTTCGCTCGATGTCACGCTCGCATGCGAATGGTCTACTCTTCCAGCACGAGTCTCGAAATTCCAGGGAATTCCGAAGCTGCCGGTAGCGCTTGAGAATTCTGTGTGCGTCGAAATTGTTCGTTTCTGAGCTCGTTCGTGCGCACGTCCCCTTCGACTGTCGCATTATCGTCGCTTCGGCGGGTGTTACTTATACGCGTGTACAAATCAACCGAACCAGACTGAAGTCTGCGGGAAAACGGCCGTAAGAAACCTGTGAAAGGGAGAAAAGTCTAGGTGTTTAACGGGAGAATGTGAATAAGGGCAAGGGATAAGAAGAAAATGTGGCAGATCTTGCAGCATTCGATCCAGTAGCGCACTCAGGATTTAATCTTGGGAGAGCCGAGTTGAACGGATAAAAATATTTTTAACGCAAATTCAATGATTCATTAGGCAATTATGAAAATTTATTTAAAGAATAAATTCCAGTTTTCTTTTCTTTTTACGAAGCTTTTGAATTACTTCAGTCATGCTTACATCAAGGGTACATTCTCGTGTAATCTCTTAAAAAATTTAGGATCTTCTTTGAAAGAAAACCACATGGGGTAATTTTTTTTTAGGATCGATTTAAACATATCTTAAGATGAAAAAATTATTTTTTCCTTAATCTCCTACCCTTAATCTCATTTTTCCTTTTTCCTTGAAGGTACCAGGGCCTCTTGCCGCCCCCACACTCTGAGTGCGCCACTGATTCGATCTTTCAATATATTTATCATTCAGTTGAGTAAAGTATACCTACTGAATTCTGTTTACTTCCATCGAGTTCGTACTAAGATTCTGAAGTTTTTACTTGGAAACCGTGATAAACTTCGTCATTCTGAATTGAAACTGGTATTGCCAACATATTACGCATCCCTTATAGTACCTATCTCGGGAAAGATATTTCTATTATACATGCAACATTTCAGCGTAACGGTTCTACAGTTATTATTATTACTATTAAACGCGTTTATTACTTTCGTAAAAGGCGAGGTGCAGCCAGTACGCTGTTACCATACCCGACCTTCAGTTCTCTTCACAGCAAGAAAGCTACACTATTTAGTACCTACAGCAATTAGAAGACGCACGCTGCATAGATGAGGAATAGAAAATTCTACCGTCGGTGAACTGGCAGACAGTTGCCCCGTGAAACGAAGCACAAGCTAACGACTTGTAAACTGGAAATAAAGGAAGCCGGAGCGGACGGAAACGTGGCCGCGCGGAAGGTAGATGAGAAGCGACAAGGACGCGCGAAAAACTTCGTTAACCGCCGTTCCGAAAACACTTTGTGGCCACGTTTTCCTCCGGCCTCGCACACAGGCTGCGTTTACTTTGCATAACTCGCGCGGCACCGCAAAAAGAGCCGGGGAAAGCCGGCGGAATGCTGGAAACGCGATGTAAATGGAGGCTGAGCTGGATCCGCTTAACGATATAGCGATTCCTCGCGAGGCGAAGGAGAGATAGGGCGGGGGAAGAAAAAGCGGGTGTAAGAAGCCGTATAAAACGAAGCGTACGTGGGAACGGATGGAGGACGTCTTCATCTACTGTTTGAAAAATGAGAGACTTAAGGAAATGGGGGCGGTGGACGGCGAATCGACGATTCCTTAATAACGCGCCGAAATTTATGGCCCTCGGCCGCGTCAGCGGCGCGTTAATAAGTGGTACTCCACGGTCATGTAACGCGGCGGGAAGAAAGCAAGAGGAAGGAGGTCGTCGAGAGAGAAAGCGAGAGGTGGTCAGGCATGCACGGGCGGAGAGGAACGGAGGAGGACGGGAGGAGAAAAATAAAGTCAAAAAGAGCGCCGGTTAACCGGGCGGGGAATACGAGGAAGGCGAGGGGAACAAGAAAGCGGGCTGATTAAGGTGATGACTGGAAAAGGAAGAAAAGAGAGGTCCCCGAGGCGGACGGGAGGGAAAGGAGACGAGCTTAATGAATGAGATTTTAATGATTCAACGGTAATATATTGAATTTCTCCCCGAGGGCTGTTGAGGAAGAGGTGGCGTACGAAAGGGACAAAGTGCCCCGCGCGTTCCCGCCGCGGACAGCATTAGGCGCCTGGGACACGCTGCGACGAGAAAAACCGTAGAGCGACGGTAAATCTTGCGGAATTACCTTAAAAGGAATTTCACGGGTAATCCCCGCGACGGCCGGGGAGGACTTGGAGAGATAACGCTGGCGGAAGAAACAGAATTTGAAAGGGGAGAAATCCCTTGGGGATTCGCCGCGCGAGGCTGAAGGGAATTCACGGTCGATCGAGGAATTATTCGTGCGTTAATAAACAGCATCCGCGGATCGTGTGTAGGGTAAATCCGGGAGACGCGGTCGACCTAATATAAAATGCCTATTAAAACTAATATAGATATTACTTATTTTATCAGAACAAACCTAATATGTTCAGAGTTTTATGCCGATTCAGAAAAACTGGTCGATATTTGCTTTAAGGCAATATTTACTGTAAATCGGGTTGAAAACTGAAGTCGTGACATCTGACCACCTCCCCCGAGGTGCCGGGAGAAATGGTTTTCGTCGTTGGCAGAGACCGCTCACATAATTATTCATGGAAAATTAACGAAGGATAAAGCAAAATTATTTATGAGTGAATACAACTACGGATTCATTGATATTTAAGGGGGGACTCTACCTTGTTGGGCCGAAAAATCGACGAGTTTGGTGAATTTTTTGTACAAAAACGGTTTGACAAATTAATTTGCGGTTTGACAGGCTGTTTTATTGTATCTTCAGCTCTTGTTATAAATTTTTGTGTGACGGTAAAAAAAAGATGTGGCTGATACAGAGCGCTGACTTGAGGCGTTGAAAAAAAATCGGGTGGTCCTGGCGTTAACGAAATATACTCGAAGGATAATCTGAAACACAAAAACGAAAGAGATTCTTAATCTGTATGAATGTGGCTATCGATGGTAGTAGATTCATTAAGATAAACAAAGAAATGTTAAAATGGCAGGCTTCTGAATATGATTGAATCGAATTTTTCTCAAAAATCGGCAAAACATCATTAAGTAAAATTAGGAACGGTTACAATACGGCGATAAATCTACTACCATAGATAGACAGACGCTTGCTCAACATGCATGTAAAATTTCAAGTGGTTTGCTTCATTGGTTGTCGAGATTTCTTCAACGCCAGGTCGAAAAATGTAGTTTCGAGAAAATCGAGTTTAAAAGTTCATATTATGTACAAGGATAGAAATTGGTTACTTACCATTATTTAAGCTATTCCAGGGCCATAAAGGACTTTGCAGAGTGTATACACAAGACTCATATCTTTCCGAAAAAGCAAAAAAAAAAAAATGCAATTTTTCGGTCCAACAAGGTAGAGTCCCCCCTTAATTTGTTTACGCTAAACGAGTAAAGAACACATCAAAGAAAAAGTGAATTACCTACTGGCGATTAGCAAGGCAAGTGAATATAAAAGTGAATAAATAAACTAAATAAACAAAAGTAATAATAAAATAATAATAAAAAATAAAAAATAATAAAAAAATCATAACTCGACCATCTCACCTTTCTGCAGCGAGACATAGTCTTCTCGTTAGCTTTGAGAGGAAGAGTTAACATGGCCAAATACTTTGGCTGCATTGTCCCTCAATGTCTCTACTATCTTATTATTCCAAACATTAAAGGAAAATAAACTTAGAAGTATATTTTAAATACGATTCTGTGTAACCGCTGTTTGACAAAAGAGGTTAAATGTAACATCAATTTACCTTTTATAGCCTATAAATCCAGTAAACCACAGAAGGAAGCGAAATAACGCTATTCATTCAACTATTTGGCTTCTAGAGAAGTAATCGGTCTGCACTTTAATGCATTTTTATATAGACTCTGAAATATAGCGACACGACCAACTCTCCGGCCCGACCGCGTCTCCCGGATTTACCCTATCAAGGGAATCGTGCAAGGAGAGTGTACGACGCGCGGGCAGGGAAAGTAAGCAGGAATTCTTCGGGCGAGAATTTTTCTTGGAAAACAACGTCGAGGGTTGAGGAAAGAGAGCAACGCTGAGAGAAAAGTGGAGAGAAAGGTTGATTAAATTGCGAAAGAAATCCCATTGATCATTTCTCTAATGTAATATGAACCGTATGCACAGCTATCGCTCTACGGACACGCCAGAAATTTCTCTCTCGCAGCCAAGGAAGGCTCTGTTGTTCCCGCTGGCCGCTGACAGATCGTGTTCGTAGATAGAACGACGGAAAAGCGGGGGAACAGCCGAGACGAACGAGAAATAACACGCGGGGGGGTTGAAAAATGAAAACGAGTGTGGCGGATGAGCAAAGAAAGAGGCGGCTCGAGTGATTGGCAGGCAGAAAATGAAGAAAAAGCGGGAGCGGTGTGCGCGCGTGTGCGAGAAGGAATCTGCGTAAGGGAAAAGGTATGTGCGAAAGGTGGGACGGTTGGAAGGAAAGAGGCGGAGTGTGACACCGGGAAAGAAAGGCTGGCAACGAATGGTAAAGCGAGAAAGGAGAAAAAAGGCTGAGAAGTCCTTTAACGATGACTTTACAAGAAGAGAAACCGCGAGGGCAACGATGGCAAAACCGAAGTTCGCGGCGTGACGAGGCCGCAAGCTGACCCCGTCGTGACTTCCTTTTTCTCCTGCCCTTCCTGCCCTTCCTGCCCTTCCTGCCCTTCCCTCGCCCTCTTCGCCTCCTCTGCTCTTCTTATATAACGTACTTGTCACACGCCATTAACCGCGCACGCGAAAAGTATCGCCTCCGCTCGCTCAAAGTCACCTCCATATTTTCTTTCGCCCATTGAAAGCGATATTTTTCTGCTCCGCAGGTACCAGTTTTTCCTGCAAGTCAAACAGGACATCCTGCAAGGAAGGCTGCCAGTGTCGTTCGACTTGGCCGCGGAGCTGGGCGCCTACGTCGTTCAATGTAAGAATCTGACTCTCTTTACCTACTGTCTCTATTTTTTAGTTAGTAGTTAGATTCAGGGGAGGTTTGCGCTAGGCAGACGCGTATTTAAGGGGTTAGGCCACCTTGGACGGAGCAAAATTGCAGTCATTTTCGGCATTTTTTTTTAGGAAGATAATAAAATAAACAGAAAATTTAATATGAAGCCTGTTATTATACAACTCTCGCCGGAAAAAAATCGTATTTTTTTTCTTACAAAATGGCGGCGGTAGAGCCGTGATACGCAAGATCTTGTGGAGCGACGTTTTCCACGGTGTTCAATCTCACGGGTATACCGTTTGACTTAGAACAAAAAACCAAAAAGATTTATTTTCTGCATGCCTAAAACTATGGAAGTACGTAGGGAAATCCGGAAACATTAATTTGTCTCGAAATGGTGACCATGGAGAGAAAAAGTGCATTTTTTTTTATAAAAGTGTCAATTGCACAGAACATATTCAAGATATCGCAAAACCGCTACGTACTTCCATAGTTTTAGGCATGCGGAAAATAAAGCTTTTTGGTTTTTTGTTCTAAGTCAAACGGTATAGCCGTGAGATTAAACACCGTGGAAAACGTCGCTCCACAAGATCTTGCGTATCACGGCTCTACCGCCGCCATTTTGTAAGAAAAAAAATACGGTTTTTTTCCGGCGAGAGTTGTATAATAACAGGCTTCATATTAAATTTTCTGTTTATTTTATTATCTTCCTAAAAAAAATGCCGAAAATAACTGCAATTCTGCTCCGTCCAAGGTGGCCTAACCCCTCAAGGGGACATTCTACTCTCTCGGCCGAAAAATCGGCCACTTTTCGGTGATGGTTTTTATAATGAAGTAAACACTTAATGTTTTCGCATTTCTGGGGGTATATTTTACCACTCTTGAAATACAAGAAAAAATCTTTGTTGTTTGTTTATTTCATTTGTTTACACAAATATTTCGCAGTGAGGTTGGCGGCATCAGAATTGCTGGCGGTTGAAATTTCGGGCGACTGGATCATCGGAAATAAAAAAAACCAAACATATTTTTAATTCGCAGGACTGTGGTTATCGCGCTTACCACGAAAGGACAATTTTGGACCAAAATTATTAAAATGGCGGTCGATCAAAGTTGAAAGTACCGAAAGGGGCCTTTCTTTTCTGTTTAATAGATATAAAATGTGACAAAATATTAAAAAATCTTAAGATATTTGTGCTAAGCGGGATAGCCACTAATGTGTAGAGTAACATATTAAAATTTTTCATTAATTGGTCATGGAGTTTATTTTTTATCACAACCGCCAACCAAGAAAATGTTGTTTCGAGAAAAACGCGTTTAAAGTTTTGAGAACCAGGCCGCTGACGTTACACATACATGTAACATTAAAAATAAATCGAATTTCGCTCCAAAAATTTAGGAGGATATTGTAGAAGGTGCATTCTTCCGAATTCAGCATATAAAAAAATCGAATTTTTTGAGGCCCAGAGAGTAGAATGTCCCCTTAAATCAGAATCTGTGAATCTACTTGTTATTCACATGGGTGTTGATTTTTCGCGAGTGATGTTCAGCATTTCAATGCACTTCAACGGCGTCATTTAATTTCACTTAATGAAACTGTAAATTCTTGTCTCGCAATTCGCGCCAGCAGCGTCGTATTGGTTAAACGGCGAACATATAATTTTCTGTGGGATTGCATCGCGCAGCGTGCTGCGGAAGGCGAGCGTAGCAAGCGCAATCAATCAGATGGCTAACGTTCGCTCGATTTCTTTTCGCAACGAAGCTTCCGTCAGCCGCCCCTGACACGAAGATTATTACTGTTTCTAATGAACGTTATGATTAAAATTGGTGGCTTTAATTAAATCCGGGGATATTAATCTTTGCAAGGTCAAAGAAAGCTAGCTAGACGCGGAAGAGCGAGGGCTTGTAATACCGTTGCAAAATTAACGTTCAGTCTGAAACGTGTCCGTCAGGAGGCTGGGTTAAGTTCCCTCCGCCTCGAATAACGAGACAATTTTTGGAATGGAAGCTTCCTCGAGACGCACTAATTAATGGGAATAATTAAAGGGGACTCGTTTTACGGGGAAATATAGAGAGCTCGCGGAAGGACTTCGGGAATACTAGAGCACATAGTAGGGACTTAAAAAAATATTAGGAATATCTAATTAGTATGTAGATTGGAAGGAGTTATATTATTTGGGAACATAGAGAAGAAATTGTTGAATAATGTCAAAAGTTTTATATTCCTGTGATCTTACCCTTTTCAATTGGGCCTAGATATGCAGAAAGCTAGTAACCCTCAATGATCTGAAACTGAGTAAATTTAGTTTGAAAATTTTAATTGTTAAGGAAAAGTAGCTTTCTTTCTATTGGGTTTATTTTACTTCTCGTTATTATTTTACAATGTTCTTTAATGGGTTATTTAATAGTAGGTAGTATAATTAATATTATTTTAAATTTGCTGTAGCTTTTGATTTTTAAGCCTAAAATGGAACTATGGGGTGGTAGTTTTAATAATTGTATAATTTAAGAGTTGCCCTAAGGGTTGGTCATTTTTGCCAAATAAAGATCACAAAATTATAGGATCCGTACTGTGTTTAACTAATTTTTTGTCATTTTGAGAGTTGGTAGCTTTCTGCATAACTACGTCCAATCTTATCTTCAAGTAAATTAACTTTTCCCACAGTCTGTATACAATAATAAACTATCCAAAGAATAAGTGCTTCACGAAACATTTCAAAATTTATTAATATAAACCACAAGGAGTTTCCGTTTGCGGTCATTCGTCATTATTTGTTAGCTTAACAAATGCATGTTTTCTCAACGTTACTAAATTACCGAGTGGTTCGAAGAAAGTTTTAAGAGAAGCTGAAGCTTAAATGAACCAAACTCTATGCGAGTAATTTATACCACCCGTGGCAACAGTGTCTCCGTAATTTTCGCGGAACCGGCTGCGGTACTTAGAGGTCAGGAATTATTAAGGAAAGACAATTGAAAGAAGCCCGTATCTGGGAAAAAAACGTGCAAATAGGAGATGGCGACGAGGCGTAAAGGAAAATCGCTTAAGCGAGCAATCTCGGGAAGACAATTGCGAGCGTAAACCTCAAATAACCTCCGAGTGCTCGTCCCTCATTAGAGGTGGCACTACAATCCTGAAAATGAGCCGTAACTCCTTTTGTTTCACTGCCAACAACTTGCTCGCACTCGCATCTTCCGGTACGATTCTTACCGCAGCTGTCCTTGAACGTCTGCATGCAAAGAAGTTGTTCTGGTTTCGCGGCAGAGTGTTATGCGAAAAATAGACCGGATCGCGTTGTATAACGCTTGCAAAATCTTGTACCCGATCCTGTGAAACGGGTTATGTATAATTATTTCTGATAAACAGTCATTAAGTAATAGAGAGATGCCTCTGGTTCGTGGATTTCACGGCCGCGTAAGTACGAGGTTCACTGTGCGACCACGCGTTTCGAGCTGCGAACATTTTTGCATTTAGAGGATTATTTAATCACGCTCCGAGAAGGTATTATTATAATATTTATTTCGACAAACTTGATGATAGTGTGGCGGATAATTTAGTTGCAGGGCAGGAATATTTCTAGCGATGGGTTAGAAGCAATTTGTTCGCGAGTTACGTGCATCGTAATCAAATCAAATACTGCGGCAGTTTAAAGTGTAAACCTCACCTTGGACGCTGTCGATCGAACGTCAGACTGTAATGAAAATTGGAAGAAACAAAGAAGATAATAATATTAAGCAGATATATTTTTATACAATTAAATATTTCAATACCAATAAATATTTTATTCAAAATACTTGACGCTGCGCCCCGAACATTTTTCTGGTTTCGCAGCGCCAAGTATTTGGAATAAAATATTTATTTGTATGAAAATATATCTGCTTAATATTATTATCTTCTTTGTTTCTTCCAGTGATGAATCTTGGAATACCGGCCAAAAATAATAATGGAGTAATACTTTTTTTTGTTTGTATAAATAGCCATTGTTATTATTGGCGCAATATTTGTATATCATTGGTTTTGTAAATATTAATTTACGACAGTGTTTTGAAATAAGCTTCATTTTTATGGGATTATTAATTTACCGTTCTTTGTGCGCGTATACTTGGCGCGCTTTTTTGTACCTTTTTTTAAAAAAGGTAATTTTCCCATACAGCACACTTGGTTGCTGAAACGTTGCAGAAACCTTGCTGAAAAGTTGCAGTTACGTTGCGGTGCAATGTTGCACAGGGGCGGAGATAGGAAGATTTCTGCAACATTTCAGCAATGTTGCGGTGCAATATTACCCTGCAACGTTTCTGAGATTTTACTGCAACGTTTCTGAGATTTTACAGCAACTTTTCTGCAACGTTTCTGCAACTTTTCAGCAACTTTTCTGCAACGTTTCTGAGATTTTACAGCAACTTTTCTGCAACGTTTCTGCAACTTTTCAGCAACTTTTCTGCAACGTTTCTGCAACTTTTCAGCAACTTTTCTGCAACGTTTCTGAGATTTTACAGCAACTTTTCTGCAACTTTTCAGCAACTTTTCTGCAACGTAATTTGCTGTAGGGGTTGTGACGATTCAAGTCACAAGATACCGTGTGCACCTTTAAAATCCAAATAATTTACCTACTCACATTAATACAGGCAATTAGCTTACGACAAATTTGAAGCACCTGCTTCAACATCCACCCTTAACAACTTCTCCAACTTCTCGCCATCAGTTCAGCAACTATTCCTCAAAATTTTCTGCAACCAATCTGCGAGAAACTTGTACTTTTTCCACAAAAATTATATTAAATGTACCTATATTAAAAAAAAAAACGAAAAAACGCGATACCTTTAAGGGCTGATGAATGAATTTCCGCAGAAAAAATTTCTCCCCGCGTACTCCAATATGCTCTATATTCTCTGTTCTATTAAAATCAGAATTTTCGGGTTGGATACGTTCCACAATGATATCAAATACAAACGAGGACTTTAGCCCAAAAAGATCCATACAAGTTCGCGCCATAAATTTCCCGGCTGTAAATTATACTTTGCTGGATACCCCAGGTGGCAGCCGTCGATACGGAAAATCGTCGCGCGCTGGTCATTACGCGCGTCCCGTTTTTTCGCGAGTGCTCGCGTCCGCGAGCTGTACGCCCGATAAGGTTTTACGTGGCGGGAATCAGAGGCTCTAGAATCCCCGTGTATCGAAGTAGAGAAAACACGAGGCTGGCGTCGAGGAACGGGCTTGGTTTTTATCGCGATAATGCCGCTTTTATTTCGCGTGGAACACTAGACGTCGAGATGCGAAATTTCACGGGGCAACGCCTGACGCCTCGGACACGCTTATTCCCCCGACAGAGTCTAAACAAAATTGCATGGTAGGCGCCACATTATGCACCCACGCAGTACCGAGCCGCCGCGTCGAAATTACTGCTCGCAATAATTTCTTTTTCGTCGCCTTTCCGGTGAGCGCGCAACCACCGAGCCGTGGTTTTCATCGAAATTTCGCGCGAACCGTGCTGCTCTCAGCACGCTGAAAGGAATCACCTCTGGAAGAGATTTAACTTTTTATCTAGCGCTTGATTCGAGCGTCTGTCGATAAACGGGATTATTTGATCGCGGATAGGTACGTAGTTTGATCACGTGTTCGACGGTTGAAAGAAGAACGGAGTGTCGGGCGAGAAATCTAATTAAGGGGTAACACCACTGTAACAGCTTGAAAAATAGCGTTTTTTTGGCAATTTTTCTTGGATGGAAGGAAAGGTAATAGAATAACTATACTGGAGGAAGTTATTAAGCACATATTTTGTTATTAAAAAAAAAAGTTATTGAGAAATATTACAAAATGGCGGCACTGAAGCCATTCTCGTGAGGCATGTTGAAGTTTTAGCGCTCTGCGGCACGCAGTGTAGCTGGTGCAAATTTGAATTTAAAAAAAAAAGCAAAAATATGACTTGAATCTACATGTTTATAGCTAGAGAAATACGTAGGGGATTTTAAAAATATTGATTTTTGTGTGATTGGTGAGCATTTGAATGAAAAACGTTCAATTTTCTATAAAAAGAGGGCAATCATTTGTTAATAAGTAATGTTTAAATTAACTTATCGAAAATCCCGTACGTATTTCTCTTGAAAATGTTATGTTAAAGATATTGTTAAAAGTTCGAATGAAAAGAATGAAAATTGTTGGAGTTATGCTGCGTGCCGTGTTGAAAAATCGTGTTTCGAGAAAAACGCGTTTAACGCCGGTAGTCGTTTCGAAGCAGTCCGATGCGCTTGGGGAAGAGCTCGAAATTTCAAGGAAACATATTTCTTTCAAGTAATACAGTTTTTGCCCCATATTCTAAAAGGTTCAAAGCATCTTTTAAGCAAATAAAAAAAAAATCAATTTTCCGAAAAATTTACAGTGGTGTTACCCCTTAACGCCGGTAGTCGTTTCAAAGCAGTCCGATGCGCTTGGGGAAGAGCTCGAAATTTTAAGGAAACAAATTTGTTTCAAGTAATACAGTTTTGCCCCATATTCTAAAAGGTTCAAACCATCTTTTAAGCAAATAAAAAAAAAATCAATTTTCCGAAAAATTTACAGTGGTGTTACCCCTTAAAGGGTCCTCGTAGAAGACACTGTGAGTGCCAAAAATGAAATTTTTTAGGAGAGAAAACTCTTGACTGGCTTTAAGTTATTTACCAAATTTGATTTGTTCCGATTGCTAAATATGCTTAAGTATACAATAACTAAAATGCATCACAAAATTTTCTATTTTTTGCATTAATATAGTCCAAATTCATGAAAAGAATAATTGTATTTGTTGGAAAGACTGTACATGCCACCTCTTTGCTATCGAGAAAACTGAATATGCCATTTATTTAAATTTGCAAGCACTGTAAGTGCCAATCGATTGGCAACTTATTTACCAAAGGAAATTGCATTAAAATTCTATACTACAGTATTACCATTGGCTCGTAGAACATTTTCCGATGAATTTTTTTTTTAATTTTGTCACTTACGGTATTTTCTACGAGGACTCTTCAATTAATGATTCCCCGAGAGGAATGCATGAAATATTAATGTGACAAAGGATGTCGCGGCGTGTGGTCTTTCAATTTAACTGAAAGGACGTGAAACGTTTTCAGGCGTCCCTAGATCGAGCTGCGTGATTTTTAATTTGCACGGTATCCCCGTGAATGACGATTGAGAATCATAGATCGAAATTAGAAAAAATATTTCCCTCCTTTCATTTGCGTGTAAAGGAGGAGCCGTGGAAGTAACGCGGGAGCGTGTCCTCATTTTAATTTCACAGCCGAGAATCAAGGGGCTACGAGTGCACTTCGCTAGCCGTGAAAGCATCGCCAAGCGAAAAATCACCGCTGGAATGTTTTCGCGCGTTTCCGCTCGTGTTATTCTTGAATATCGCGACGCGGTGAGCTTAATTGTCGGATACTTCTGGGCAAATGTATCACGAAATATACATTCCGCAGCAGAAACAGTTTTCCGTCGCTTATAATAATTCTTTATTGCACAGTAGACATTGCGAAAGAAAACATATAAGAATACAAGAAAGAGACAAGTAGTTAGAAATTATACAGTAAAGATAGAAGAGTGCAGAAGGCGAGGTACAGCTGTCAGCTGTTGTTAATCTAACCACTTAAAACTACTTAAAACTACTTAAGGGGGCAGACCACTGTAACGGTCCGAAATGTAAGGGTCTTTTCGGGAATTTATTTAAACCAAACAACGCAAGTAAATCAATGTATTGCTCAGTGTAGTTAATAGTGTACATATCGAAGGGTAAGAAAATTTTTTTTTAATCAAATTCATAAATCCGTTTCCTGTATACTCTTCGTCAAAATTTGCACTGCGGCAAAAACATCCTAGTCGCGTTGACAGTGCCCAGGCCATATGGTTAATCCGAATTCAAAAACACAATAATATTTAGAAACTAGAAGCCTGCCTCTATTACGTGACGATAAAAAAAGTCAAAATTGTAAAAAATTACAAAATGGCGGACCATTGAAAAAAAAATCATGTTTTCGGGGTACAAAATTGGAGAAATGTTAATAAAAAAAATAGAAGCAGGTCGAAAATTGAAAAAAAACTGATCGTCACGTAATAGCGACGGGTTTTCCGTACAATAAATGTCCTTGATCATGTTAATTGGACGTATAGTTTTCTCTGTAGACTGTCAACGCGGTTGAAAAATGTCATTCTGAGAAAAACGCGTTCAATGTTCCGCGCGGCTCAGTCGCGCGTTTGACACCACTTCACAAAAAATATCATATCTCCGTCAATCTTGCGAATTTCTTCATAAAATTTGGAGAGAGCATTGCTGGAACCTACGCCTTTCAGAAAATGTAAAAAAGAAAAAATCGATTATTCCGAATTTTAATGGTCCGAAAAGTAAGGGTGTTTTTGGGAATTTATTTCAACCAAACAATGCACGCAAATCAATTTATTGCTTAGTATAGTTAATATATACATATTGAAGGGTAAAACAAAAAACAATTGTTTAAATCAAATTCATGAATCTGTATACTAGTCTTCATCAAAATTTGCGCTGCGGCAAAAACATGCTTGTCACGTTGACAGTGCCCAGGCCATATGGTTAATCCGAATTAAAAAAGACAATAATATTTATAAACTAGAAGCCTACCTCTATTACGTGACGATCAAAAAAAGCCAAAATCGCAAGGAATTACAAAATGGCGGACCACTGAAAAAAAATCATGTTTTCGGGGTACAAAGTTAGGGAAATGTTGATAAAAAAATATAAGGAGGTCGTTAATTAAAAAAACTGATCGTCAAGTAATAGAGACGAGTTTTTCGTACAATAAATGCCCTTGCTCGTATCATTTGGACGTATAGTTTTCTCTGTAGACTGTCAACACGGTTAAAAAATATCATTGTGAGGAAAACGCGTTCAATGTTTCGCGCGGCTCAGTCGCGCGTTTGACACCGCTTCACGGAAAACACCATATCTCCGTCAATTTTGCGAATTTATTCATAAAATTTGGAGACAGCATTCTTGCAATGTACGTCTTTCAGAAAATGTAAAAAAATCGATTTTTCAGATTTTTTACAGTGGTCTCCCCCCTTAAGGGGTTATACCTAGTCAGGCGGAAAAAAACGGAAGCATATATTTGTATAGAACTTTTTGCACTTAAAAGAGCAACATTTAAAGAACATTTGGTAATTTTTTCGTGGAAAAATATTTTCGTTTATAATAAAGTAACAATCCACATCCAAGAAGCCTTTTTAAAAATTTTGGTTTTGCGGTGAGCCATTCGGAACCAGATTGTCTAAAGTCAAAAAAGAAAAAAGATTTCGTTAGTATATTAATGTATCCTCTGATTGACGGAGAGAATTTCCAAAACATTAATTTAAAACAAAATGGCGGCTATTTAAAGTTGAAATCCTGAAGTTGAAACATCAGGATTTCAACTTTAAATAGCCGTCATTTTGTTTTATTAAGAAAATTATTACCAAAAATAGATGTAGATAGCCAAATAACAAGGTGAAGTTGAACAATAACAAGAGTAAGAGTTAAGAATTAATTGCTACTGTTGATTAGCAAAAAATAATGTCACTGCATGTTTGAAAGACGAGAAGGCGGTTAGAGAGCGAATTTCAGATGGCTTATCATTTTAATGTAGGGAAAATTTCTAGCTCACCATCTTCCACGAAGAATGCGATCTTTTCGATGTAATTAAACAAAAATTCTTACAGCTTTCGAATTAAGACGCTAAAGTTAATTTAGAAAAATAAGTGAAAGACGCGATTCTTCTTAAATCGTCGTAAATCCATCGTGGGTATCTATCGTCGATTTTTCATTTAAAATAATTGGCATTTCGTGTCCTTAGCTTAGAATGCCACAAAGTAAACGGAGAGAACGCTTGAGTTGAAGGGAAGGCATTCCGAAATCCTTGCTTTGTAATACGGATAAAGTTCTCCGACAGAGGTACGATCAGAGAAAAGCGATTTAAAAAGATTCTTGAAAGCTTTCAGCCGCATGAAGATTTCAATTTCACTGGCGAAAAGAGACGCTCGCGTGCACGTAACGCGTTAAACTTTTGCCGAGTACTTTCAACTTCTTTCCCCTTTCGGACAGCTATTCCTACCTTGAAATACCTGCCCGGGGGCATATATTGATCGAATCAAAAGAAGTGACCAATCTTCAAGAAAGACTCTGCTCACCTTTATTTGCCTTCTACTTCCCCGTACCTTTCAACCGAAGGCGTCCATTCCGCGATACGTTCTTCTTTATACTCGCTGAGGAAGCAAATCTATCAAAACTCCATCCATTCAAATTTCGTACGCGCACTTAGCAAATATTTTACTTAAGGGCTTACGCCACCCTGAGGCGCTCGAAACAGCACTAAACTAGACAATTTTTTTTTACTGATACTATGAGATTGAAAATTATTTATTTTCTTCTTACGTGTAGAGCATGTATTAGTCCATATATTGTATAAATACTGTACAAAAATATTAAAAAATGACCGAGTTATTTGTTCTCCCGCGAAGGTCGTCCGCCGTTACACGCGTGACTGACCTAACAAATTATAACGCCCAGGTTCGTCTGAAATCAAAAACATGATGATTTTCGTGTTCCTTAATAAAATACCTACAATGTAGCATACGGATTTGAGAGAAAAAAAATTATTGCACAAATGAGAGCAAAGCTAAGAAAATGATACGTTTTTTACGTGAAAAAAAACGAATTTAAACCATTAATTATATACGAATGGGTTATCGGATGGAAAAACTGATATGCTACATCGTAGATAATACCATTAAGAATATGTGTACCAAGTTTGAAATCAATCGGACAAGTAGTTTTGGAGATATTTGATAGGTCACCTTTGAAAATGTAGTTTCGAGGAAAACGCAGAAGAAGAAAAGTAGAATGGTCGCTACCTGCTGCGGAATATCGACATCCGCGCCTCGTTTAAAGTCTATAACTCGGCTATTTCGGGGAATTTTTGCGTCTACCATGACTCAAATTATTCTTAAAACTTGACGCAATAAGAAAATGCAAAAAAAAAAAAAATAAATCGATTTTTCAAAACTTTCAGTGTGGCGTAACCCCTTAAATACGAGCCACAGTGGCATTCACTTTAGAGACTCGGGCGAGGCTTTAAATTACTCGCATTTAAAGTCACGTCGAGCGATACTTCGACTGACCGCCACAATTTTTCTAACCATTCGTCTGATCTCATTTCATCAAATAGTGGATGTCCACTTGTTATCTGATCTTTATACGAGCCTTACGCTGACCCAAGGGCTTGATAGTTAAAAATCTGGACACACATCATCTGTGCGTTGCCGTTTGCTGCGCACACGAATGTAAGTCAAAGACGCGAGGCTGGCAGAAGCAGGCTGCAAGTCCGCGCGTTAGTTATCTGCTGCGAGATTCAAAGTCATGCAAATAGAGAAAGGGGCGGTGGGAGAGAAAGATACGGTCGTGTTTGCGTCTCATCGCCGTCAAAAGAGACGAAATGAATGCCCTTTCTTCTTGCTCAGTCCCGAGCCCGTTGACAACGAAACGTAGAATAGACGAAGAGAGTGGAAGGGAGAGAGAGAGAGAGAGAGAGAGAGAGGGGGGGAGATAGAGAGAGAGAGAGAGGGAGAGAGAGAGAGAGAGAGAGAGAGAGAGGGGGGGGGAGATAGAGAGAGAGAGAGAGAGAGAGAGAGAGAGAGAGAGAGAGATAGATAGAGAGAGAGAGAGAGAGAGAGAGAGAGAGAGAGAGAGAGAGAGAGAGAGAGAGAGAGAGAGAGAGAGAGAGAGAGAAATGCGAAAGGGACAGGGCACGCGTTTTGCTCCGCGAAATGGAGATAAACTTCTCTGAATGCGCGTGCGGTCCGCCGCGTATGAGATCACCGCGAGGATAGATTGCAACATCTTAAGCAACATAATTTCACGTGTTCGACTTCCCCGCCCGCCGCGCCCCTCCTGCACCCCCTTCGCCGTGCAAACGAATCGTCAGAGTTTCACTCTTTTCGCTACGGTACGGTCGCGGCGTAAATCTTTATCCAGGGGCATGACAGATCTTGTAAAGATCTTCGGGTAGATCGTCGCGCGCATAATTTGTCCACGTCCACCTAGGAACCGCGAACGACTAAGGGTAGTTTAAGAAATGCGCGCGCAGCGTAAAATTGACGTACGCTCGTGTCAGAAAAATTGGAAGTAGGGGAGACCGGGGCTGGTTGGCCCCCAGGGGTAGGTTGACTAATTGTTAATAACCTTTCACTAACGTGTGCTCTACTGCTGAGCGATTTTCTGTAGAAACAAGTCACTTCTACTATGTCATTCATTTGTTTCCGACACCACCATTACACGTTGTTTGGCAGTTACCAGCGTTTATCGAAAAATTGGCTATGTAAGTAAATATGTTTTCTTAAAGATTTTATGTTTCCACGCTCTATATAGTTACAGTAGAATTAACGCGAAGGGACTATTTTAAAGTTGGTTTATTAAACGACCTACCGAGACTGCGTTTTTGATTTTACATAAATAATTCAAGGTTATATAGAGTATTGAAGTCGAAATGATCGTTCGGGGCTGGTTGACTAATAACGTTCGGGGTTACACGACTAAGCTGGTCAACCAACCCCAGTGATGGTTTAAATTGTTATTTATTATTAAAAAGTAATAAATATTTTATAATGAAACAACTCTCGTGACATTGTGCTATTTTATTACCATTCAGATAAGTTGCTAACAACATTTTCTTCACTGATTGCACCTATAGTCAACCTACCCCGTACTGTTAGTCTACCAACCCCGACCACGGGGCTGGTTGGCCAGCATGTAAGGTGTTAGAAAAACATTAAAATGCCTTAATTGTTGTCACATTTAGTCAAGTTTAATAATTTAATCAGATAGCCAAATGTATGCCCTATCAAATTTACTAACCGGTTTAATGATATTTCGTCCACATAATTTATTAAAAATCAAAAACTGAAAAACTGGCCTACCAGCCCCGGTCTCCCCTATCGCTCTCTCAGAAGTGTTAAGAAAAGGCGACGAGAAAGGGCGGCGCGAAGGGCGACGAATGCGAGGGAAAAGTCGAGGGCTTAGAAGAAGAGAAAGCTGAGAGAATGATAAGGAATCCGCAATTATATTTTGGAGCGAAACGTTTATTACTGAAGCGGACCTTCCCTTCGCCAGCCACCGTAAAGCTTTCTTGTCATCAATTTAATCGTACCTTTTCATTGCCAATATTTAACCGCGCCAACGAGCTCCGTAATATTTCTCATAAAAAAGCCGCCGGGACGTTTTTCTTGCTCCCGTGAGTACCGCGATTTAATGAACCATTCTTTCCCGCGCAAAAAGAATTCCGTCGTTACGTGGCAGATGTAATTACATACTTGTTCAGCGTCGAAGCGTAATTTCGCGAGGAGACAGTTTAACGGCGAGTATTAATCAACGGCGCAACAAACGAGGACAGTTGCTTCTCTCGGGCGATTTTTGTATCCCGGCGAGGCGCCTGTCTGCCCGAGCATCGGTAACGCGTTTTTCCTTCTATCCCCGGCTAATGGCCCGTGTAGCAACGAGCCGTTTCCACTGCCTTCGGCAAATATTGGAGTTACCCTGGAAATAAGTGGAGCGGCCGGTTGCCGCGCTCTATTTTGCAAATGGAAATATACCCCCGACGGTGAAAGCGGTGTCCAGCTTCTCGGAGCATCTCAAGCAGGATAGCCGAAAGCTTTGAGCACAATGCCATTACAACGGCGGCGAGAACACCTTGGGCATTCTTTCCTCCCCGAATAATCTCCCTGCAGCCGTACCCCATTATTTCTGCGCACTTCCTCTCCTCGGACTTTGCCACGTCTGCCGTCTCATTTTTAAGGCGTTGTTTCGTTGGGCGAATTAATTTAATTTCCGTGATCTCTCGGGGCCCTTCCGCCACCGCGGGGGAAACACCCAGGAGAAACTCGAGGGCGTTTCATTGAAGCGTGGACAATGGGATCCGTATCTCGAAGCTTAATTGTTTCCTACATTATTATTGCTCTTTTGTCTGTTCCTATTGCTACGCTGCGCTTTTAATTAGGCACGCGGCGCTTTCTTCTGGGGTATAGAAATAGTTTCCTGACGCGCGTTTTCAGAGATTCCGATGAAATTGTTTCGTAATAATTTCAGTTTAATTTTAATATAATTTTCAGGGTGAATCTTTAGATGTTATTTGTTCAGGATAGTGTATGTTGAATTCTTGTGTTAGAGTACATTTTTTGTATCGCGGTAATTGTTCTATTTTCGCGAAAGGGTATATACAAAATTTTTGAATTTTTTGTCATTTTCGTTCGTTGGATTAAAGCAGAGATGGGCAAAATTTTTATTTAAATAAAATTTCGAATAACGAATAAAAGTTAAGAAAATTATTCGTCATTCGTTCGCTAACCCGAGTCAAGTTCATTCGAGACATGAAGAATATTTTTTTTTAACTTTTATTCGTTATTCGAAATTTTATTTATATAAAAATTTTGCCCATCTCTGGATTAAAGTCCCTTAAGTCCCACGTGAAAGCACTTGGAATTTTAATACACTTGCAGCAGAAAGCAATTTTGCTGAGGCGGGAAAACGAAAAGAGCGAAAGTGATGTGAAAACATCCTGCTCGAACCAATCTTTTACTTTCCTTCGGATGAGTTTCCCGTAGATGAAGATATCATCGAGATAATTCTATCGATAAAAGGATTCGACCAGTCCTCTTATTTCTATGATTGGAAAAGCAGGAAGGGAGAACGGAAAGAGCTCCGAGGGCCATTGCTTGCCGAGTGCAACTGAAAGACAAACAAGAATACGGCCAGCGAGATGTAATTTAAAAAGATTGGGAAATCCTTTTATGAGATGTACTTCCAATTTCGCCGATTAAAATGATATCATTTTTATAGTATTGGAATCATGTGTAAACAGATTGCAATTGAGAAGATACACATGAACATTTTAATTACTTCCATATTTCTACCCTGTACATTAAACATTGCTCTGCTAAAGTAAGTTGAAATTGAGGCATTTGATGGAAAAAGGGCACATACGCCAAAATGCCATTTCAAGAAAATCGATTCCAAAGTTTTCATTACAGTATAACTTAATAAAAAGCAATGCAATTAAATCCAATTTTTTTAAGGACGTAGTTACCGTGTCCGTCAAACGTTCTGAAAACAGAAGTCATGATTTGAAAATGATATGTGTCTTTATTTATAAGTTTCAAGCAAGTGATTTATGTGCCCTTATTCCGTAAATATGGTAAATTCGTAAAAAAAATTGCTTCTTTGTTTAGTTATTTAAATATAATTTTGTTTACTTACTTCGTTACGCATTTTTTTACATTCCTTAAATAGAAAATACAAAATGAAGCAAAAAAATAGACAAAAAATGTAATGTTTTAAGTAAGTATTAGTTTCTTCGATTTTTTGCAGCAAGCTGTCTTACAAATCAATTTTTTATTTCCTAAATTAGCTTCTTTCCTTGCGGATTCGATACTCGCCTCACTTTCCATATTTCCTCGCTTACACAAAATCCTCTATGAAACAAAAGTACGATTATTGCATGACAGCACGGTTGCGCGACCGCTCAGCGACTATGAAGCTGCGAGTCGATCACGCTATGTGATAAAACAGCATCTAGCTAATCTGAACGCGAGAGAAGTAATCGACGTGCGTTACGAAAAGTAGCACGTTTGCCTTCGTTCTCACGAAAACTATCACGTTTCGGTTTTCGCTGCGAAAACTAGCACATTTGAGCGGTTTGCCACGAAAAATAGCATGTTTCGTCTTTCGCTGCGAAAACTAGCACGTTTGAGCGGTTTGCCACGAAAACTATCACGTTTCGGTTTTCGTTACGAAAACTAGCACGTTTGAGCGGTTTGCCACGAAAAATAACATGTTTCGTCTTTCGCTGCGAAAACTAGCACGTTAGAGCGGTTTGCCACGAAAAGTAGCATGTTCGCGTTTATCCCGCGTTCGCAATTCCCTCACCCTCCCTTACTCAAATTATGTAGATTAAAATTTTCATATGTGTTGTCTTTTGGAGATTAGATGGAATTATTATTTATTAAACAATATTTTCAACAGTTGAATTTTTTTAAACTGCCCACGCGCTGAAACGCGATAGTTTCTGCAGTCTGCAGTATAATCCAAAACGAGCTATTCTTCGTGGCCAAACCGGATAGGGTAGATGTTCCAATTACTGCCAGTGTCCCAATTACTGCCACTTGATTTATTATACGTAATAAAAACGTAACGTATAAAAAGAAATGCACAAAAAATAGTTATTATTAATTGGAGATTCTGATTTACATTAAAATAAAAAAATATATGTACTCATATGTACCTAGGACAAGATGATTTTCGAGGTGACAGTTATAGGTACACTAGGATCCCTCGCGAGTTTTAATTAATTATTAATAAATTCTTCATATTTAATTCATAAAACTATTTTTTTTTAATGAAAGAGATGTTAAACAATATTATGTTGCAAACTGAAACAATTTTTAGGTTACACAACACGCGAAATGATTAAATGAAGTTCGGTTATAATCTTAAGGTGGCAGTAATTGGGACATCTACCCTAATATGTTAGTTTTCGCCATAAATTCCCAAACGTGCTATTATTCGTGGCGAAACAGTATAACGTGCTAGTTTTCGTCGCAACAGTACGAAATGTGCTATTCTTCGTGGCGAGGCAGTGAAATGTGTTAGTCTTCGCGGCAGAAGACCAAACGTGCTAATATTCGTCAGAAACGATGGAACGTGCTTCTTTTCGTGGCAAACCAAAACGTGCTACTTTTCGTAAGAAAATTGAAACGTGCTACTTTTCGTAACGCACGTCGTAATGTTCTTGATATATATTATATACATAACACATCCCTGAGTCGATTTAAACGATTTAAGGAAAAAGGGCACATAGGCTTACGTGCCCTTTTTCCATCAAATGCCTCAATTCCCTCGCAACAGTTTCGTTGCCAGGAACCCAACCAATTAATGCCTCGACAAGCATAGTACAATATTATCCCCCATCCTTCCACCCCACTATCCAAATACAATCAAACCCCACGAAACTTAAACATGTTTGCTTTCCGAACTGCCTCCGCAGCATAAACATTCGCCGGCAATTCGAACGCGGACAGGATTCTTCATCGCTCAATTAAATTCGCCTACCGTCCCCGCTCGATTGGCAATCTCCATCAATCAAGAATCGGGACGACGACTCGTCAGACCAGGAATCAGAAAGATTCCGGTTACGCATCGCGACCGATTCGCTCCTATCGATCCAGCAGCATTCCTATACGTTCCCTTTCTTCCGCGGCCGAGGACAGTTCTTTGAACGGTCCTCCTCTCCCGCGGACATTTTCCGATCCATAACGATCCCTTTTCCATCGATTCCTACGCGCTGCTTAACCGAGTGCCTTGGGATCCACCGTGTACAAGCGGCCAGGGTGGCCCTTCTTTATACGTCTCGAAATTTTCTTTTCCATTTTATAAGAAAATAATCACTGAAATAGTTCATTGCAGTCGGACAACAGGAAAGGGTGCTGGTCAGGCCTTAATTTAGAATTCATGAATGTTTTGATTTTAGTGAATTTCTCAAAATTGGTAAGCCCTATCGAAATTTTCTTCAAATAATATTAAAAGAGCATTCAATTTTCTACAATTACTGTATATATAATTTTTTTTGTGCTTCCAACCGTTTTTTAGATAATAGCGTTTGAATGGAGAGGTAATGCTCCTTTTTGAAACGCTATTATCTAAATGTAAAAAGTGGTTAGAAGCATGAAATAATTTTATGCACAGAAATCGTAGAAAATGTTTAGGGATTATTTTCTTATGAAATGGAACCATACTAGGGGGTGAGAGCAAAGGAAATCGGATGTGGAAAAATAAGGGCCACCCTTCACTGCAAGCGGTGTTTCGCGCATAACGCAGCTCCGCCGATGGTTTCTCGCACAACGCGGCTCCACCTATCGCTCCGCGGTCCCCGACCAGCGGTCTCGTAATTACACGACCGAATGAGCATACAAGAAGCCGGCGACGACACGGTGCCGGGGTTCTTTCCTCCGTGGACGAACGGAACGAGAGCCAGCGAGAAAATAAAGTGCCCCTCGCGCCGGTCGGAGCCGATATTCATCAAAGTCAGTGATTCAATTAACCGGCTAGGATGATTTCTGGAGGGCATTTCTGCCGTTCACCCTATCGGGATTGACTGCGAGCAGGGGCTCGGGGGTTGGGTGGAAGCTCGAGGACCGAATTTCGAACGATCCGAAGGAATCCTCCACGCGAATTGGACAGGATTAATTGTCCACTGGGGGGTTTGGATTCTGCGTCGGGTGGAGGTACAGGGCACTAATTTGCCGCCCCTTTCTTTCAAAACACCTCGTTTTTTCTTTTTGAAAGATATTAATGAGAGGAGCTGAGGGTTTTTTCATTACACTTTGATGTTTGAGGGCAGTTTTTGAGATACTTTAAAATACGATTTTCTAATTATATCTTGAATCATTAGTGCTCGCTAAGTGACTCGTTTGAAAGGCAAATTTGGAAAGATTAATGCTACCAGTTCGAAGACTCTACACCGGCAGTTGCGCGTGTGTGCAGGTTTAAATTGAGGGGAATAATGTGTAAAAGTAAGGGAGTAAGGAGGAGGGCACAAAAAGAGGGACGCACAACTTATGCATACGAAGATTGCAGGATGAGAGTACTTTCGTCTTTCTTCTCCTAGCGTAGATAATGCGTGCGAGCATCCGGCTGATGGAGCGCGTGTTATGGGATGATTTACTTAATACGTTGCAAAATAAATCGTGAATGTGGCCGTTGCGCAAGTATCGCGTATCCGTGTGATAGTAACTGCATAGGAGAAGCTGTTATCTATCGAGGAAACGATGAGTGCTTTACGACGCGGTACGCGGAAGAGAAACAGGTTACATTAAAATTCAATTTAGAGAACTTTTAGCTCCTATTGACAAATCTGTGGTGGCAAAAAATTTCACGCGGGCAATATTCAACTCTGTAAGCGATTAAGAATGCTCTGTATCATGTTTCCCAACTTTTTTGAGTACCGATCCCCTTTTATAATACTCAAATAACCTGCGAAACACATTAAAAATAGGTATTTCAGAATATAATTTTATCTTAGCAGATAAAATAAATAAGTGCTAAAAATCGCCAACTAAAAATAACCGTGGCGATCCCCAGAAAACACTTCGCGACCCACAGGTTGGGTATCACTGTTCTATATGTATAATGAATGGTTAAGAAAAAGTGAAGGGTCCGTTTAGTATCATTCCGTCAAAAAAAGTCGATCTTATTGAAGAGTACTCATTAAATACATATATATGATTTTCTATCGGTGTTCCAACGCAAATGAGCTTTAATTTAATCAGTAATATAATAACAGTATTGCGACTGAATGAATATCACACAATTTTCTGCTTATTTTAGCGGAACTCGGAGATTACGATCCAAGACGGCATTCCTTGGGCTACGTAACCGAATTTCGATTCTTAGCCAATCAAACTACGGAATTGGAGAACCGCATAGTGGAGCTTCACAAAACTCTCGTGTAAGTTCTACCGATCACGGTGAATTTATCTGGTTATATAATCCTCCTATTGATTCGAGCAATATTGTTTTACTAAAATCAATATTCTATGACTTGAAAGCATGCTGTAAAGCTTGAACGTCTACAAAAAGATATTGTCATATTAAATACACGGGCCATTCCACGGTAGATTTTAATGAAACTCAAGTATGATATAGTCCACGTGAAATTACGGGGGGTTTAAGTCATCATTTTACTGGTCTTGAATTTGTTTAAAAAGTACAGACCGTCAAACTTCGCAATTTTTGCTCATTTGTCTGGTCCCTGAAATCACAACTATTCTAACATTATAAATTGTATAATCAATCATTTAGTTGTTTTATGCAACTTGCAGAGAATGAGTTTATAGGTTGAATTTAATGTCCATTTAATTAACGATCGTAGTAGTTTGAAGGGTAACGATGATTTTTCCAGAGGACAGTTACCCTCCGCGGCGGAGCTGAATTACCTGGACAAGGTGAAATGGCTCGAAATGTACGGGGTCGATTTGCATCCCGTCTTGGTGCGTATTTAACTTTCGCAGAACGGGCTATCGACGTCGCGATTACCATCGATAATTAACGTATTAAAACCTCGTAATCTCGGCCCACAGGGCGAGGATAGCGTGGAGTACTTTTTGGGTCTGACACCAAGCGGTATAATACTACTGCGCAACAAGACCAAAGTGGGGAATTACTACTGGCCTCGGATCAATAAAATCTATTATAAGGTAGGTAAACATCGTTTTAATTCCTCCCGGTTCCATTTATTAATATAAACGAGCGGCATCGTTTGTGTCCGCCGTGCCCGTTCACGTTTTATGTCACTTCGTAATGTGTCATTAACTCCCGAGTAATGACTTGCACGTGTGGTGTAAACTTCTGTTTCATCGAACAGATGTAGTTACATGTATGGAAAACTATTACCAAGGTATATTTAATCCCCCTTCTTTCGAATTTACATCACAAATTATAGCTTCCTCCGTCTGCGATCGTTACGTTCGGCAGATAGGAGCATTTAATAGTTCGGTATAATTTTAATGATACTTTTCGTCATTGTGAAGTGTTCTTGATTGAATAGGAATTTATATGTGGGTGTCTTCTGAGAAAGAAGATCGAAATGTAAATCGAGATTTTTTCTACATAGAATGGAAGAAATATTATTGTACAAAGTGCACCGATAGGATTTTCCCAAGTGCAATGGAAAAGGGACATGTAATTAATACCACTGTGTCTCTCCTGAAATTCGCTTTCCACTAATGGTAAACTCCAGAACTCACCGTTCCCACCCAGGCTATTAACAACGCCTCCCCCAATTAAACGCGACGATGAATTGCAAGAAGCAGATCGCGTCAAGGCGCTTTCACTCGGTGTTCCAGGGTAGATACTTCATGCTGAGGGTCAGCGAGAAGAATTCCGAGGAGAGGACGCACGGTTTCGAGACCCCGTCGAAAGGAGCCTGCAGGCACCTCTGGAAATGTTGCTTGGAGCACCAGGCGTTCTTCCGTTTGATGGCCACGGGGCCACCTCCTCTCAGCCCTTACTCTCGCTTCCGTTCGTACAGCCCTCCCTCTGGCTCGGAGAAGCACACGGTGATCAGACGGAATCCACCGCCGATCTTCCAGAGGACACCGAGCAGAAGGGCGCAACGACGCGTGGTGGAGGGCCAGGAAATGGTCGGCCCGTTCGTGGAGACGCCCGCTACTGTCAACTCCAATCCAGGGAGCAATTCAGCCGGCGGCAATGTCTTGTGCAATACGCAGACCGCGAGACAGGTGAACAATCCGAGCCCCAGGAGCACAAGGAGCGCGCCTTGGACGCAGAGCCAACCTCGGGGCCTCTATACTTCGTCTAGTCCTCGGTCTGTCCGCTCCGCGGGAACGGCACCAGCAGTATGTTCCATTAAATTTTTGTATGATTTCTGTGGATGTTGGTGGCGGAACAGATACACACTGCCGCTCAAAAGTATTTCATTGCTTGTTGTACATGTACGGTTGATAATAGGGAAAGTTAGTAGAGTTGTTCATTGCTTACCTTTGTTAGATTACTACTCAGTTTTTTTTTTACGTGCAATTATTTTTGTGCTATTTTCACTTCTCATCTGATTGAACTGCTCAGATTCTAAGAACTTATGTGCTTCGAAATTGTTTAATGACATTTCATCACCGAAATCAGCAGTCGTATCTCAGAAACAGGAAGCTGTCAATAATAATCGGACAATTGCAGCTGGAAAACTACTTGGAATATCCAAGTTGGAGCATAAACATGTGGAAATATGTAGGGGAGAGGCTTGCAGGTTGCCACCCCTAACAAGGGGACACTAAGGTCGACGGGAAACGGATTTTCCTGAACCTTGCAGTATTTGAAGATGTCGCCTCCGAAGTTAATTTGGCACAGCAGTAGGGCGCGCTTCTCAAGATTTTCCGAGAAAATTGCATTTGAAAATCGAATTATTTTCGCAATTAGCTTTCTTCGAGTTTCAGTTTATTTTTTTTTACTTTCCCTTTTTTACTTACATGCTAGTATGACACGAGCCAGGGTGATATTCATCATAAAAGCATGGAAAACAATAATTTTTGCGGCACCTAGCACACACTATAAACGATTTTCAAATGCAATTTTCTCGGAAAATCTTGAGAAGCGCGCCCTACTGCTTTGCCAAATTAACTTCGGAGGCGACATCTTCAAATACTGCAAGGTTCAGGAAAATCCGTTTCCCGTCGACCTTAGTGTCCCCTTGTAAGCTTTTTTGATCATAACTCGTCATAAAATTAACGTATCGTTGATTTATGGTATAAGTTGGAAAGAGGAAGTGTTGAGCTACAATCCTGAGCTACAAATCATGCAAACTCTCGAAAAAAAAAACTTATACTGCAAATTATCGAAAGTATCTAAAATTGTCTCCTTGAAATTTTGGCTTGCAGGTTGCCACCCCTAAGCTTTTTTTATTATAACTCGTCATAAAATTAACGTATCGTTGATTTGTGGTATAAGTTGGAAAGAGGAAGTGTTGAGCTACAATCCTGAGCTACAAATCATGCAAACTCTCGAAAAAGAAAAATTATACTGCAAATTATCGAAAGTATCTAAAATTGTCTCCTTGAAATTTTGACTCGCAGGTTGCCACCCCCAAAAAATTGCTAAAAGTGTAAAAAAACTCAAGTAAAAACCTGATTCAGAAAACTTTTCAAAATTTATTAAGTTTTATTAATAAATTATATTATTCAGATTTTCTTGACCTGCGTGCTGCCATACTAAAAATTTATAAAAATGTAAAAAATAAACCAAAATATGACTAAAATGCAATAAAAACACTTCACTTCAAACTCAATGACATTTGAGTGTAAACAAGCGGGAAAGAGAGAGGTGGCAACCTGCAAGCCAAAAAAGGAGGCAACTTGCATTCCGACGCATTTTTAGGAAAATATGAGAAAAAATGGTTAATTCATGATATGTTTGGAAATCTGTTTGGCATATGTAAATTAGATAAAAAAGACAACACAGTACGTATAGTTATCTTGAATTGTCGATGAAAATGTTCAATTTACGAGCACAAGGAAAGCACACAATTTCAATAATTCAGTTTCTTGACAAACACTATATTACCCTTCGCTCAGCAAACACAGCGTTATTGCGTCTGTCCGCTCCAGAGGTTATAAAATAGTGACACCTACTCTTTTAACGTCGATGTGAGTCAGAGTTGAGGTTCTGACACTGCTAGAAAGTCGAAATACAGCAGGGGTGGCAACCTGCAAGCAGTGGCAACCTGCAAGCCTCTCCCCTACCTATTGGGAAACCAAGAATTTCGATACGCCAACTAGTGACAAAAAATTGAACTACTCAGAGTAGGCTGAAATCCGTCGAAGTCCATATGATTATCAGTGTTTATATAGACATGTTGTGAAAAACGAGTGTTTTTAAATTTTTTGGAACACTAAATTTTTACTTATTCGATTAATAAATACTTATTCGGAATGTTTGGTGGGATCCAGCCTACTGTCAATAGTTTGCCAACTTACCACCGCAGCGCTGAAATCTAAGCCACGCCTCCACTTGGTTTCCCAATAGCAAGTGATCAAATACTTTTGAGCGATACTGTACATGGAAATCGTAAAAGCAGCAGGTGTTGTACATGGTAGCTCTGTCAAGTGTTGGGTTTAATAGCCTAGGGATGCATTCACAGTGTAGGTTTTGGACAGAGGTACTTTGAAGCCCTGAGTGAACCAAGGTGGATACTTACCTGGGGACTGTAGGGGTTCTCAAGAATATCGTTTTATAAATCATTAGGCCTCAAGTAGTTTGCTATGTCTCTCGCATCCAAACTATATCAGGAGTTGTTTAGTTTGCTATGCGTCACGAGGATGGTTGGGAAATAGAGGGATCTATGGAATGTCTTTGACTCCCACGCAATAGTAGTACCCAAAGGTCTTTTAACAGTGTAGAGCTTGCAGATCGTTACTCATTAATCAAGGAAGATTAAATACTAGCAGCATCACCCCGAAAGTGTTATTAACACCCTGTTACGTTTCCGATTTTCAGCTCTTGAGCAGGCTCCAGCGGAGGAGCAGCTCTGTAGAGAGCCAAAGTTCGGGGGACAGTCATAGTCGCGGTGGTCATCGTAGAAGAAGTCATAGTCATAGTCACCGAAGACACAGTCGCCACTCTGACTGCGAGTCCGAGCTATCGCGGGGCTCGGACACCAGGTCGGGTCATCGCAAACACCGCAGGAAGCACAGAAGCACACGATCCTCTAGGTATGCTTCTCCGATACGTTCCACCCTCCCGCGAACTTAAACCCACGCACGCCCTGTCCGCAACGGGCGTAAGAAATCGAAACGAAAGTGAAGTTCAATTTAACCCGATCCCCGCCATGTTTTCCGTCCGTGCATTAAGTCAATTAAGCGGCCGAGATGCGCCTGCCGGCTTAATTGGTAATTAATCGGAGTGATAAAGGCTCCTTAGACGGCCATGTGAAAACGGAATAACTCGGCAGAACGTCTTCGGGCGAGTTCAGCGACCGTGCGGACGGGAAAGAAGCCCTCGTACTCATTATACTCTCACGGTAGGGTACATAAAGTGCGTAAAGGTGATAATTATTTTAATGACGACGCGCTTGGGAAGTATCAACCTCGCGCTACGAATACTCCCGGGCGATGCTTTCGTGTTATTCAATGGAGAAAAAAAAAAAAAAAAAAAAAAAAAAATGAAAGAAAAGGAGGAGAATGAAGGCGCGAGGGAGATTGGTCCCGCAATCACGAGCCCGACGAATCTGTACGATTCGAGTTTAGTTTATCACCCGTTCCGCGTGTAATGGGCGCGAGCATTTCTGGCTTAAACTACACACTCTAGTTGTTAATGCCCGCTCGCCGGGGGGGGAATCGTTGTCGTTACACGTGCACGGGGATCTTTTCAGACACGAATTGGTAGACTCCGAACCGCAATGGAGGGAAGCGCAGAAGCGGAAGGGCGAAGGCGTGCAGCGGGCTGTCGTAAGTTCGAATAACAACGTGATTAATTTCATTGCAATTCTGTATTTAAAGGACTCGCTGTGTTCAGTCGGTTCTTTCTTCTTTCCTACTACGGTGCGTTCCTTTTAACTGGATACGCTGGAATATGTTGTAAATTGTTAGGAGAGTTGTTCGGTATGTGGGGAGACATTATGCGGGGTAAAAGTTTTTTTGTATATGAAATTGTAGAGATTTCAAGATGCATATGGAATATTGCAGGTAGATTTTTTTTTCATAATGCGATAACGTTTGTTACGACAAGTTCGACAGTGTATCACGTAAGGGGTGCGTTCCGATTTTCGCAGTGAGTGCATGAAATTGGTGGCATCGTACGATTCCCTAGAATTTCTCTCACTTTCCACCACGGTGTAAGAAAGATAGGTGGACCGACTACACTACCCCCACCACAAAACTGCTGTGATCTTAAAGAAAAAGTTACTTGTCCCTCCCGCAGAGGGTATTAGTGTAACATGTGAACAATATCATGTTTACATCCTTATGTTTCTTTTACACCGTGCTATAACCACGTGCTTAATACCTTAATACCAAGTGGGTTCCAAAATTTGTAATGACTTCATGCACCTCCAACAAAAAGTTTTATAACGTAAAATATTTTAACTTTTAAAATTAATTAAACTGAGAAAATGAGAGTCGGTTAACGACCAAACAAATATTTATTGTTATGTAAAATGCTTATTTTATGAGGATAAATTATACTTAGGATAATATTATAATAAACACACATAAGACTTTGTTTCAATTATACAAATATTTATTTATTTGTTGTACAGTTTGGCTGTTTTCTTTTTCCTTTGCTCTTAGAATATGCTCTATTTTTTATTCTAGCTACTTGCCGCATTCTTAAGGTTAAATAATAATGTATGCAGTAAGCAACAGTATATTCCTTATGCTTCATACATGAAAGAAAATTTATCTGAATTTTCATTTAGGTCATTTATCGCCAATTCATATACATTTGTACAGTTTATTACAATATTACCGTCCCATATTACCAATGTTCGTTTTCCCTTGTCACGTTTACAGATTTCTTTCTTTCTTACACCGTGTCCCTTGTAAAAGAAACATAAGGAAGTAAACGTGATATTGTTCACATGTTACACTAATACCCTCTGCAGGAGGGACAAGTAACTTTTTCTTTAAGATCACAGGAGTGGGGATAGAGTCGGTCCACCTATCTTTCTTACACCGTGCTTTCCACCAATACGATGCTACTTCCGGTGCAGCGAGCGTGCAGCAAACGCAGAATTTCAGAGGTGAAGCAGTCACTGCGCGCGCGCGCGCATGCGTATTTGTTTTTCCAATCTTTAATTATTTGAATTTCTCTATTGGAAATAGCTGATACAATTTAATGAAAAGTAATAAAAACAATTAATTCTCTCATGATTACAATGCCACTTTTTTACGTTATTATTCCGAAGAAACTTCATGTGATGTTTTTTTTTTCATACAAATGTATAATTACATACTTATTATCGAATATCCCGGAATAACCTCCACAATGTTCTCCATAATCTGTCATTTTTAGGCAAACATAATCTGCCCGAGTGTTTTGATTACAATTAATGATATGTATATTAATTCTGATCCTAAATGGCAAGTTAATATCATCTTCATTTTCGCTTTCATCAGACGAATCACAGCTGCTGATTTCATTATCACTATTATTTAATAGTATCGAGGTTATTGTAGACAACGTCTCTTTTTCCATAGTAGCATTTTTAAATTTCAAGACCGCACGAACCGCTGCGATTTCTGCACTCACTGCGAACATCGGAACGCACGCAATTGCTGACGACTCGAGAAATATCACAGAAACTCGAAAAAATAAAATAGTTAAAAAGCAGAAAATATTTTCATTCAAACTTCCCTGCGCGAAACGGTAAGTCATGTGCTTCAACCTAATAGATGGCCGTAAATTAGTGAGATCGCAAGGAGGCAGTCCAACGCGAATCGCGGGTTGTCAAGTCCGTAGCACAGTCACGTAGGTTCAGCTAGCCGACAACCCGCGATTCGCGTTGACCTGCCTCCTTGGCATCTCGCTGATTTATGACCTTCTACGACGTTGAATGACTTTATATGACACACCGTTTAACTCGTCTCAACAAACGATATCGTATTATGAATATAAGTGCAGTTACAGTATTTTATTTAAAAGAATTAAATTGATCTTGGAATTTCCTCTACAATTTCATATACTAAAAAACTATTTACAATAATATATAATGTCCCCCTCCATACCAATGAACTCTCAGAATAATAATGTTTTTCCTATCTTCTGCGGCTTACGAGATATTCCAGCGTGTGCGGTTACAAGAAGCACATGTGAATATCGTGCAACTTTTCTCGTACGATTTTCCTCGTTCCGTTTTCCTTTTGTGACGGTTAAGTGAGGTGAGAATGGTATTGTGCCAGGTGAGCCATACGGAGCCTAGAAGGAGGCACAGGAGTAGACATCGGAGCCCTTCCCAGAAGCAGCAACTGCCAGACGAGCTTAGAAAGTACGTTTTTTAACCAGTTCGTAATATTGTTAAAAGAGATTCGTCTAAGTTCACTTCAGTCTGTTTATGCATTCGTGATGCAAAGTTTGCGCAAATGTAGCAATCATCAAACGAAATTAAAAATAGTAATTGTAATACCTGTCTATTATATTTTCTCTGTCAGGGAAGAATTGAAAATTATAGCAATAGTATTTTTACTACTATTTTGTGTTTTAACAGATTTGAAAGGACGAATTCAAGATTCTTTCTTAAAAAGTATAGGGCAGGGCTATTTTGGGGGCTGTTTGAGCCTCAAAGAAAAATCATATGAAACATCTTGTACTTATTACCAATTTTATTATACACCTACTCCTATTCAGTTTCAACTGTTTTCCATGTAAACGAAGCAACCTCTGAATTCCTCGACATCAAGGCAAACTTTAACGAGAAACATGGGTGGCCGCAGCGAGGGGCGAGAGGGGGCAGCCGCCCCCTGGCTTGAGCAAAAATCGTTTATTTTTAAGAACTAATCTTCATTAACCCGCCGTGTGCACACTTATCTTCGCACCTTCCGCGGGCACACTGGATCGCTTATGTTCATGGCTGTCTCTTTTACTGTTTTTGACTTTAAAAACAATCTGAACAAATTACGCGATACTTATTGAAGTCTCTACTTTAATATACAATCGTTCTCCGAGTGAAATGTTTAAAGGATTATTTTTAAATTTCAAATTTAAAATAGTAATTAAATTGGCGCTACAAAATGGGTTCAAACAAGCAACCAAAGGTCGCCCGTCAACTTGACCGTTTCTGAAAGTTGCCCCGCATCCCCGGAAAAAAGTTTGCGGACGCCCTTGAGGGGAAATATTGCCGTTCGAGCTTCAAATATAATAATACAAAAGACAGCCACCGTAGGATCGTCGAAGTTCCCCGTTCGACCGCGCCGTCATTGAGATAGTGGCTTCGTTTTCCAGACATTTGGAGTTTGGGCTGATCGATACAACCGGGATGAGCGAGCAGCAACGCCGAGAGATACCATATACGGTGGTTCAGTCGCAATCTGTCCAGCAATGTCCCCTACAGTCCAGCAATTCCCGATTGGACGACGCAGACTCGTCGTCCCTGCCTAGGTACGATGATCTCAAGACGGCCTGCAACATCCACAGCCATCCTCCGCAATTGGAGGATGAGACGGGATCCGTAGTCATTGTTTGATATCTTACCCACCCATTCTGCATGTGTCTCTATTTTTTTTTTTTATTATTTTTTTTTTTATTATTTATTCAGAGCATGTACCGTACGTCTACTTTTAAGCATGCCCTCCCCACCAACCAACCAACCAACCAACCAACCCCCCCGCCGCCCGCCCCTTATTATTTATTTGACGCATGACATGATCCTTAATAAATGGATGAGATTAACAGCTTGTCGCACCTGTTTTATTTATTTCCTGGCTGGCACCCACTGATCGCTTCTGCTAGTCTCCGTGCTTCTGCATGGAAGTACCCGTTGTTTCTCTCCATAGAAGTACAACCCTTCAGAGTCGTAGCATTCATTTTATGTGTTTTGTTGAAGTTGTCTGTGTATTGTATGGTGTGCATCGTGTAAACTCGTCAAATAAATGTCGGTAGCTGGGAGCGTCGAGACCTATGTGTTATTACCGCTATTAAACAACAAAAGGAGAGAGATCGATCGAAATTTTCGTTGCGCCAGTTCGCAATAGAACACCCGCAATCCCCCGTTTCGAACGCTCTGGTATTCCTCGAATACCGCGAGCCTACTGTGCCCCAAGCACCATGCATACTCCGGTTGCGTACATTGGCGAACGTAAAAAAACGATCGACGTACGAGAAAGCCTATTTTGTTGCGTGTAAAGATTTTGGTCCTGCTAGATGTAAAACGGACGTGTGTATCGCTAAGGAATGCAAGATTGGCTCGTAGTGTGTATTAACCGCATTTGATCGTTTGGTGAACTAAAAAAACAAAAAAAAAAAAAAACAAAAAAAAAGGAAATACGAAATAAAGAATGTGTCAGGCATCGACGTCGGAATGACGACCGATCGACAGGGATCGGTTGAGATGTTTGGCGTGGAACCCAATAGACTGTCAAGGAATCACTTTCAGAACGATCGGATCCGTCGGCAAAAGAAACAGAAGGACTATACAGCATAGTCGCGACGGAAGTTGTAATTTGCCTGTGGCCAGGCCGTGTCAAATCGAGACAAAGTACTACAACGGTAGTAGGACCGAGTGCAATATGAGGAAGGACTTTTACTATACTCGTAACAACAGAATATTGATAGGCAGTAACGTGGACAGTGGCCTCGGGGAAAGCACGCCGCAGGAATTCTCAAGCTGCTGCTCAAGCTCTGCCGACAGCGCTAAACCCACCCGTGTAGTACGTATCTTTTTTCGCTTGCTTTCTTCTAGAATAGAACGTTATCCATCCGTTTGTCCCCGCGTGTGGTTTCGAGTGGGGCGCATCACTTTCCGCGGCGCGCGCAACATCCCCGCAGAGTCGTGTGAGCCGCGAGCAGCGATGCCGCTGGAAACTGATGGGTAACACTCTCGCTTTACGTAGTCCGAGCTTCTCGCTTTTCAAAAGGAGGCTAAAAATTCAATCACAGATGAAAGTGTGTTTCGTTAAGATCGCACTTTGTTACACGAAAGTCTTTTAGAAATACCTGAGCGCTTCTCACGAACACACATGGTTGAGGCTTGCTACTACTTTTCCCCGCTAGTTACAGCATTTTAACGAGCCGCCGCGAAGTTCCCTCGGTTGACATGGGACAAAGACAATTCTGATTGATTTAATAAAGTGCTGTCGCTAGAGCGTAGTGCGTTGTACCGTACGATTCTTTGCGTAGTACATTAGTAAACTAGTTTTGTTTGGTATAGACGCAAATGCAATTAGGGGGAGAGGTACGCTATGAACTGTCTTCGAACCAAGAAATCTACCCTCCCGTTGATACTACTCTGGACGCTGTTCTGCAGCCCATTATATCGTAAGTGCTTTCTTTTCGTTGCTTTGTGCTTCTCTTATATTAATGACCGAGAAGGAGTCGATTAAGATTTTAGTCTGGCTTTATTAATACCTAACGCGTTACACGCTGCTAAGTACTTTACTTGCCGTTTGCGATCTTATAATTCGACTTTCTAAGAAGTAATGGTGTCTATCACGTAAATATTAATAGACTAGGCTCTTGCGTTCGTACGTTTTCTCTGAGAAATTGATTTTCCTTCGATCATACGCGCATCTTCGTGACAATATATTCTGCTTTGAATTGTTCCAGAACTTTAACAAGGAGGCAACGGCACCGCCCGAAATGAGCGCGAAGCTTTAAATAAATACAAAATGGACATTTATGCACATATTGTATATTTAAGAACGTTTTTATACCTCATTCAAATTAAATATCTATAATCCCATCAGTCACTGAGAATATTATAAAATGAAACATAAACGATGAATTAAATGCGCAGCAATTTCATTCCTTATTTAAAAAAGAAAGAGATGTCCCTAATCTTATCTAGTCCTTCGTTTAGCTCTCTTTAGACGCCATGTGCCTCATCAGGTTCCCTATGAACTTTTCCATCTTCTTCAGGTCCTGCGCTATCTCTGTCTTGTACTGCAGGCACTATGACAAAAAAAAAAAAAAAAAAACATACGATTGTAGTATTTAAATACGTGTTTAGTAAGTGTAAGGTGAGTGGCTTTAAGGGTGGCACTTACCGTTCGATTATCTGTAAGCTTTAGGCATAGAACACCTTTACTATGGCAATATTTCATTGTGTACCGAGCCTGAAACAAGGAAACAATAAATTATAAACTTATATTCACGAACCTATTTATGAATATTAAAGCCTGTATATGTAAATCTTAATCATCATAACTGTAAACTAATATCGAAATAAATGAAAACTTTATACAGTAAGAAACTGTACTTTGCTTCCTAACACGCTTAAATTTATTAATATCAAATAGTTTGAACATTCAAATGATTCCGACCAAGCACGCTATCATCCCTTGATCGTTGAAGGCTGTGAAGTAGCGCTGTTTGACGCGCGGTAAGTTATAAAAATTTGTTTATTTATTATTTTTTGCATTTTCAAGATAATAAAGATCCCTCACCGAGGTATTATAATTCATTATAATCATTTTCGACGTTATTGTAATTAATTTGTTATGTTTAAGAAGGACGGAATTACATTCATTTTAAGAGTGTCCAAAAACTGTTGAACATACAAAAAGAAAACGTAACTAACGGAAACGAAAACTCAACTATATTCTCAATATTTAATCGAGAAATTAAAAATTAATTAGATCGGCAATGAAGAAATCTAACACATTTCTGTATTTTTTACCGACGACGCTTTAGTGTTCATGAACTGAATGAAATTTCGAAACGCTATTTCGGGCAATGAATAAACAATTTTGTTAGTGAAAATAGGTGCATAATGATTTGTAGAGCCCTGGCAAGAGACCCAGGGCCACAGATTAGTAATAATTCCTTTATTTATTTGCTATTGCCTATGCATATTATTATTCATACATTTTCAACTACCGGATCGTTTAAATATTTATTTAGAATTCTACGCGCCCATCTCAAATTCGTTTAGTTTATGGACCAAGAAACGCTATAGCCATCTAGCGGTGAAAAGTACGACCGAAAGCAGCATGGAAATACGATATTAATTGACGTTTTTGCGATCAGACTGTTTCCTTTCATATCCTGGCATATGCCTGCTCTCACATCAAAATATTTCCATCCATTCCCTGGCATTGGCCAGTTTTCACGCTCCATATTTTCCATCCGTTGCCAGGCAAAGGCGTGTTTTCACGTCGCGATAGCGGAGAAAGTATTGACCCACACGTGCACTCTAAGGGCATTTGAATCCACTGCCAACTGCAACGTAGATTTCACCAGATTTCATGTATATAAATGAATTTGTAGCATCTATAGCAAATGAAATGATCTTATTTGTAGAAAATATTGATACTTTCTCAGTTTATGATAAATAAAGGTGCAGAGGAGAACAAAAATTGGACAATAATTTCCCAGCAGGCGTACGTGAAATTAGCTGCAAGACTTGAGATGGCGTTTCCGGCGCCTCGCTGTCAGTGTTAATAAATAATACTCCGCCGGCAATACAGAACGACTCCTTTGATCGAAGCGTATTAAATATTTTAGTAACCTTCCATCTATTTTTTGTTAAAACAGTTCATACATATTCCGCTTTATAAATGGGGTATTAAGTTCGCTGGTGTCACCGCTAAAATGGCTACAACGTTTCTTGGTTAAAATTAACAGGAGGCATACAGATCCGAAAAAATCCCAAAATTTCATTAATTACAATTGTACATGTGTATAATTCAACATTACTTTCTCGTTTGTAAAAGTAGTTGAAATAAAATATTTTGTTTACTTCGAAGAAATGACGTGTCACGTTGAAACATCAGTCAACCCATGTAGTAAATTGTTTTAAATTATTGAATGAAATATGTTAATAGAATGCAATTATTGTAAGCCACGGAAGGCGTCCCACATTTATCCGTTGGAATTGTAGTAAAATTGATATAAATTGAATTAAAACTCACCTTCATTGGATCCTGAAGGTATAACCTCTCGGCACCCTTTTCGAACTCTTCCCACGAACTTAAATATGTCATTTTACTCACTAATAAAAAAAAAACAGTACAGGCAAATATGTATGACAGCAGTCTTTTTATTATAAAACTGAAAGCTTGTTTAACGCATTGCCAGAAATGATGGTATTTATCAAAACACAAGTCGTGTTGGAAGCGAAGCAACTGCTCTGCTGGAACCTGGTGCAAGAATCGCGAAACTTCATGAGCATTGCCCAAATTTATCGCTAGAGGGCTACCAGTAACAAGAATTTCTCACAAGTTCGTTATTGCGCCAAATACCATAAAATAACAAGACTTCCAAGTTCAAAAGTTCGCGCGTTTAAAATAGGCTTGCATCTTTGTGTGAAATTGTTTCGGAACATTTTGAAATGAGTTACTCAGTTTGCGAAGTTATGCGAGACGGTAATTTGGACGCGATAACTTTAAGGGCTGATTTCATCCCTTCAGAGTGAATTTCTGCAGAAAAAAATTTCTCCTTGCATTGAAATCAGAATTGTCGGTTTGGGAATGTTTCCTTGTCAGCATGGTAGGAGTAAGAATACCGAAAAAGCGAAGTGTTTGGGTTCAGTTTAGTTTGACCTTGCGACGCGGTAGGACCCCTCCTGCGGTGCTTAAACATTTCCGTGAAAAGTAGTGATCTCTAATTTGGATTTTAACATTTCAACATAAGTAAAGCTTAATATATAATAAAATTCGATAATAATAATTATCCAACCTCGGTTTTCGACAGTAGTCGGCAATAGTGAGCACATTTCTTTCTAATTTTGTGAAAAATACAGCAGTAGTATTACAAAATCATTGGTGGAATAATTTCTTATAAAGTCCTCTCTTATTAATTTACAAAAAATGCGTTAATTTTTCTGTCGTTTGGATCGTACGCCATGTTGTGTATGCGCGCGGATTTGTGCGCATGATTGTGCACCGGGAAATGCGAAAGAATAGTTTGAATTTAGTAGCTCGTGTGATTTGTACGTCGAAAAGTGTGTTAAGTGATTAGTGCTGCAATTAATCAACATGGAATACTTCGGAAGAAGAAATTGTTTGCGAACTATTTGCCGGTTCCGAGTTTATGGAGAAATAACAAAAATTCAGGTAAGATTTAATATAATTTTAGCGTATTAAGTTATTCGTTCGATCTCAAAATTATGACGCAGCAATCACACCTTTTTCTCCATTTTGAGAGTCCTTTTTATTTATTGTTAATTCAAATATTACAACATACATGCAAATAAATAAGAAACTACAATTTTAAGCGCAATTGAAGTCAAGTGCTTTGATTAGAGCAAACTATGCTTAGTACGCTGTATATTTTTTATATTAAATATAGACATTTAGAGATTGAAGAAATAAAAAAACTAACTAATGATAATATTTTTAAGCATTGGTTTTATTGCATGCATCTCTGCAAATAAATAGTATTACAAAATAAAATTCACGATACAAAAGTCAACTCGTTAAATATTGTCGCAAGCGCTTTCACCTGTCACAAAAGATGCTTCAACACCGATTAAAAACCATTCTATAAAAGAAACAAGTAAAAATTATGTTTCTTAAATTAGTTACTATATTAATACGAACATAATTTTTTTTTTAAGAGGTAGACTTTATGGAATGTTCAAGTAAAATTGGCACCCTCTCAGAATATTCTCTCTTAACAACGTAAATATCCATTTAACTTGAAAATGATACTTTGCGTTAGGAAGAATATTTACATTTTAACGCTCTACGTTTGTGTCAGCACCATTAGCATCATTAGTAAGTTACAGTTAAATGCTCCGTAATTGTGTAAAAATAGTTTGTAGCAGCCGTGTTCTCTGACAAGTACATCGTATTTTGTATTTTTTTTAAAACACAACAAAATATTTAGTCGCATATATAATATGATTGTTTGTACTTTCGGTTAATGACACGTTTAAAATCGTTTATAGTCATAAGGAATAGTAAAAATACTGACGAAAATAGCATTTATAGTGTTATCATTAAGCCGCGGTTCTGCCGTATCTACGTCCACAATGCGGTCGGCATCATGCCCTCTACTGTGCCAGCAGCAGGTTTCAGATCCTCATTGCACAGAAAGTTTATTGGCATATTTACCAAATGACCCTAAAAGCAAGAAAGCTAGAAATTTCGCAAAATCAATATACTTATCACAATTCCTCCTATTATTTGTACCTTAATTTTCTCAACCATTTCTTGAGCTAGATGGGGGTTCGTCGAACAAAGTGATTCCTCATCTTGGTACTGTTTTAACATGGAAAAGTTCACCACTTTATCCGTGGGAATGCAGTGAAATACTTCTTCGTATATCTCCGTATTCTGATTGCTTCTAGCGCACCACACGTCTCTATAGAACGACTTCCTAATCAGATCCGTTACATCTATTTCTTCATTCGTCTTGAGCAGCCCTAAATGTTCCGAAATTAGCTGCTTCCGCAATGATCCCGCGAATTTACCGCAAGGGAACGGTATGTCGTTCATTCTTCCGTCATCGAACTCTCGATCCTGCAACCATGCAGCGATGCGAAACGGGTCAAGGTCAGGGTTGCCACCTTATCACCATATAAATCCTGGAGTGCCACACATTCCAACCCGGAGATTCGAATATAAACCCGGAGATGGAGAAAGCAAAAAAAATTTTGTTCTCGAATAGGTATCCGGAAAACAGATGTGCAAGTATTTTAAGCTCGAACAATTCAGAATTTAAGAGTATATGTTGTTTTAATTAATAAATTTTATTGTACATAAAATTGATACCATTCTATAATACCATAACTTCTTATTATCTCATTTTTTTCTACAACCCGGAGATTTTTCCAGTAAAACCGGAGCCCGGAGATTTGCTACAAAACCCGGAGTCTCCGGGCCAAAACCGGAGAGGTGGCAACCCTGGTCAAGGTTATAGCTGGTGAAGGATAAGGTTAAAGCATTCATGACCGAGGTCAATAGTACGCACATGAATTATTACTGCAATCTCACTGTCTCTTGTCGCTACCATGCTTCTGTCATTAATATTAGCTGAGCCACAAATCACCGTATTGTCGTCTACGATTAATAGCTTGCTGTGAACGTAAATTAGTTCCGTCACCAATGTACCATTTAGCATTGCGTGTTGCCTTAAACCGTGGAATGTAATGTATTCCCTAGGGTCTTCTATTCCTGCTTCGATTAGTCGGTTCAGAATAGCATCTTTGCCCCTATTTGTAAACGAAGAAATGTAGCATGTAACTTTAATTTCAAGCTGGTTTCACAAGCGATATTCACCTCGATATCGAAGCATAATTCCAATGAGTTATGGCGCGTAGGGCTGTACCGCTTGGTCCTCCGACTTCGCCTTCGAAACCTGGCAGCAAAGGCATCACAACGAATACCCTAAACACTGCGCCTTCTCTGTGGGCTCTTATGATTCGTTTCAACAGAGTCTCTCCTATACGGTTTCTCACAGCGGTTCGTTCCATAGATGCGAGTGTTATAAAGAATTGATTTTCTATGTATATGTATCTGAAAAGGAATTTGAGGAGTAAGTCTTTAACCCTTTCGGTACCAGCGCCGGATATATCCGGCATCCATCTGATGACCTGTGTGTACCAGTGCCGGATATATCCGGCGTCACGGAACGAGCCGCCGTTCCTAGCGCCGACTTTAGTCGGCATCTCCGATAGTTTAAAAAAAAAAAAAAAAAAAAAAAAAAATTAGTCAAAAGCACTTTCGCGGAAATGTATCCGGCGCTGGTACCGAAAGGGTTAAAGTACACAGGAGTTAATGGTAAAAGTTACTTTTACCTCTCAGCTTTGCTGATAGCGTTTATATAAGCCTCCTGTATACTTCGCTCTATTGTTTCGGAATCGAGAAAGCCAGCGGACCAAGAGCTAACCGATCGTAGCACTTGGCAATCGACATTGTGCAAGGCAGCTTTTTCGATAAATGGAGCGTAGCTTCTGCAATCGTTGTACGATTTCGGAAGTAAAAATGGATAGCTTGGGTTCAATTTAGCCTTCTCCATCTGTGAGCAGAAATTATACGTTACTCTGCGATTAAATTACCGAGAGCTCGTGAACCTTTACCTTGATCGCGTTCCAGCGTTGAATGAAGTGTCGAGCGATATCCCTGGCCGATGCGCCTTGCACCATAACTCCCATATCGTGCCACGGCATTCTGGGAGTTGTGCCTCTGTCTACTAAATCTTGATAGGGTTTCTCGAGATCGTTAAAGTCTTTAACAATAAAGTTCGTGTAGTCTTTTCCAAGCCACAGTTTGGCTGCGCCTAAATACTCTGTAGACCCTTCTTCTCCGTTATATATCATCGGCTCGCAAGTTTCGATCGGAGTTAACATCGTTCCACTGAAAATGTTTCAGTAACTTCTTAGCGGCATATAAAATTTGAGATATCACGTTCTTCAGCGACAAACGCGTTTACCTATCTACGTCATCCTCATCGCTACTTCCTTCAGTCGGATTATACACCATGTTGATCAGTTCCTGCCTTTTTAATTTGATATTTTGCCTGACTTTGCCCACAGTATCTTTTGCCATATTAAACAGATTCTTCCGTTCTGAATTCGGTGTATTGCATTTCATGGTATCGATATCTTCCGGCGTCTGCATCAACAGTAAATCCTCGGGGCTCAATTGCGGTAACGTCAGTGGCGTTATCGCTTTGTTTCGTCTCATGTGCCTTAACGAGTAAATTTATTTTTCCAATTTCAATCCACTTTCTCTCGCCGCGATTTACGAAGGATATTAATATGAAAGACTTACAACGCAGGTATAGATTTCGTCGTAGCCATTACGATTGTATTAGTCGCAATAGCTAACGGCAGTAAGACGTGCTTGTGTGCGTTAGAACACTGTATCTTTTTGCTGCTGGTATTAGTGAATTTACCTTTGGACGGGATATAAATGCTGGAGTGATGAGTCGAACCTGCGATTAAAGAGAACGTACTTAGTTTAGCGGCGTTTAAGACTGCATAGTTTCATTTACCTAAATCGATTAGTCTGTGTTCGTTATTATCCCATCGGCCGTAGCATAAATCAATGCCACCGACAAATGCGATGCTTTGATCGACAACTACAATCTTCTCGTGATGCGCCCAAAGGAACACGCCCACTCTCGCGTGATCTGGGTGACGCAGCACTTTTATATTCTCCGGGCATTTCTCGACAAGGCGTTGTTTGCTGTAGTAACTGTTTATGCCCAGCGCGACTTCTACTTCCTTATAGATCATCACAAATACCTTTACGCCTTCTAACTGAATAAAAAAGTCATTATTCTAAACAAGTATTATGAATCTTAATGGGCGTAACAAGTCCTGATGCAATAGCTCGGTCGAACGAGAGTTATAGAAAGCAATCCTTTACGCTTACAGCTTTTCTTTGCAAGATCTTATCCAGTCGCCAATGATCGCTATTAATCGCTGGCCTTTTCATGTAAATCTCAGGCGATAACCACCAGTCTGCAATGAAAATTTCTTCCTTGGCAGTTTCTAAGGCGTCCGCGACGGCGGACATGTAACTGGATCCATCGACAAACCAAGTGGCCGGTACAGACGAGCGATAAGGTGCGAACGAGTTGTGTCGATTCGATTGTATAAAGTCTCGACCTGGAGCGATACAATTCAGTTGCTTAAATTCTGAAACGTTAGATTCGCTGCTGCTCCAGCAACCTACCTTCTTTGTTACTAACTTCCTGTATAAATTCCATCCATTCTTTGGCTTTCCGTCTCGTCCAACACTTAATTACTATGTGCCTACTAAGATTCGCTATTTGCATACCATTCCTTAAACCCGTCGTGTACATTCCGAAACTAGTGCCGAAACCATTATCCATTAAAATTACTGACTTTATGCTGCCATCCTTAGGCCTAATATAGGCGATAAACGTATCTTTAACGACAAGATGCCGGGAGTGCCATTTCCCGCACAGATATGTACAGAAATTATTGCACTTAATGCAACACATGCCCTCGAGCAGACCGCAGAAGTTACATCTGCTCTTTGCGCCCGATCCAGTTCGCTTTAAAATCATCCCTTCTTTCCCCTTCATCCCCAAGTCCGCTATGAACGTTAAATGCGAGATCTCTAAGAAATTGATCTGAAAAGTATTCCGCGCATGTTTATACCCGTTACAATTCTTTAGCTGCCGCTAATCCGTCGACTTACGGTTTCGGGATGAAGCAGGTAAAGTTTTATCTGCAACAAATTGAAGAAGTAGTCTTCCAACACTTTCTTCCTAAAGTCCAGCTGCTCGTAAGGCACTAGAACGTCGGGCTTGTTCGGGAACCTGATGAATATCATTCGTTTTAATGCTCCCTTCCGCGGAGGAAATGCTTCTTACGAACGAGCGTACGAGCGTACCTTGGCAGAGCGCCGGAACGACCGTTTCTTTCCTTCGCGCCTCCTAAGCTTTTCAAGCTGTGCCTTCGCTCTTTGTGGCTTTTGGACGGGAAAGGTATATCCAAGCTAGCGCGGTAGATCTTCAATTGATTGTGCAGATTCTGAATGTGTTTGTACCGCTTTTTGATGGTCCACGTGAACGGACCGTGCCTAAATTCTATGGTGTACAGATTCGGGTTCAGAGGATGCGTCGTTACGCTACGCTCGTTATCTACGATCTTCACACGCACCTCCTGGCCGGGTATAAATATATTACGGTTCCGACTTCTGAATGTCTTTGGTAAGTCGTGTACGGCGGAGAAAGGTATCGCGTCAAGGTGCTCTAACGATTAACAAAGAAAGACAACGCACAGGTACGTTTTGTTAACACACTCGGGGATGACGAGTCGGTTAGCGGGTGTAACAGACGTCAGGGACAAGACGAACTATTAGAAACCTACCTCCGGCGTCGGTGGCTTCTGCGTTCTGTATATCCGCGCTGGCGTCGTTTTCGGTAAGCGTGATTTCCAATGATTCCGGCACGCATAGCGCGTCGTCGAACTCTGGGTCCTGAGAAAGCGAACGATCCGCAGTTCTCTCTTCGTTGGACGCGTTGCCAGACATTATTCCTACTACGTTAGAAGACCACAAATGTATACTAAACGCGTCTAGTTAAGTTGAATCTTTGAGCCGGATGAGATATCCACAGCTTAACACTTTCTTCCTCACGATTGGTTTCGTTCGGTGGCACCGACGCGAAGAACTTATGCAAAGAATTCTGAGTCGGATTAAGAAATGAGGGAAATGAGAAGGCACAGTGGACAGTTTGGTGACACAGGTATATTTTATTAGTACACAGGTGGAAGACAATAGATCGAACAAAGGAGGCACTATGACACAGAGGTATTGGATTTTCTTGACTCGGAGAACATTCCGACGCACGGGAGAGGGGCCTAGGATGTTGGCTATAAATCTAGTTAAGTGTAATTTACCGGAATGAGAATGAAGTTCTTGCGGAGGTTTTTCGAGATCTACGATACTTGGCATGTAAATGAAGATTACGGTAACGCATACTGCCGACATTTCTGTCGTAATTCCTCCACGAAAGAAAGATGGGCATTGTGTTAATAATTGTACGATATTGTAGAAGGATACGGATTATTTATATTTTAAATAGCACATGTCACATTACTGGGATGGTAACTATGAGGTACTTCGTTCCATAAGCAGTTTCTGAGATAATGAATCTTATGCGATACCGCCGGAGTTTAATGTATAAGCTGCCCAGATAATTCCATTATCGTAGGGAATTGGCGGAATTGATTACACGCGCGATGTGATCGATGTTCATTATATATGACGCTTCACGTCACCGCGTACTTACATACCCTATACGTGTCTTCATAGATCGCAGTGATCTAAGAACGTACATCCCATCGGTATAGTAGGCATGCTCTATTCTTACGTGCGTAATGTTAACAGAGAATTAGAATAATTATACTTCTAAACCACAGTGGTATATTTTCGATATTTTCCATTCATTATATTGATCGATAAAACTTTCTTCTTTCCTATGTTATCGTTGTTCTTTATGCTTATTACGATGATCTAGGCGCGATCACTCTGTTTTACCGATAGTCGTAGGAATCCTGTAACGCGCACCAAGAACTTTCATTCAACTTTCTTCTCGTGTACGAATTTTTTTTTTTTACTTTTGGCAATTAGGTACAATTTAATCGTTAAAAATTCTCCTTTAATAAAGAGGAACTAATCGCGAGATTCGGTTAATCACGGTCATGTCTCGTGTTGCATAATTGCAGAAAAGTTTCTAGCATATATCACGTCTCAATTGCCTTCTCACTTTCTTTATACGTGCATACTGATTAAGCTATGAATTCTTACACAAGTGTAATAAAATATGCAAAATGTATGCAGTGTTCACTTAAAATGAAATCGAAAGGACAATTTGAAAGCTAGTCTGTAAAATGTCCACTTTTTCTTTCGTGCACTTCTGAACGTTAGTAGGTATTTATATCGCTCAAAACTGCTTGAAGATTCATGTATACCGGTATTATCAGTGGTATCTTATCGCCGACTAAATGTCGAATGAATGTGATTTTGTTAGATACACGTACCAACACGAAATATGCAGCGGTTCTTCAATTTCAACGATTTCGTTTGCAACCATAACAGATTTGTTTATGCAAATTCATTTCGAGCGTTTCTCTTTGCGAATTTCAAAGAAAACATTAAAATTCTGTGTCGACATTACAAAATAGATTTTTGTAAAAAAAATCCGATTTCTTGCGTCCCAGTTATCTGCGTTGTTAACACAGATGCGGGACCGTTTAGACACGAATAGTCTAGCAATCGTTAATTAGAAATCACGATTCCCCACAGATTTCTTCCGTTAACTTTTGTTCTACGAAATGATTTCTTATCAGAGCTCCTCAACGTTGAGCACTTCGTTTCAAGTGCGGCAAGTTATATTGCCTCCACTTAAATCGAATCGAATTGGAATTGATGATATTAGGAGCGTTAGAGAGCATTGTTACTTTAATAACAATCGTGTCTAATCTATGCGTGGCGTCGATATCAGGCGCAGGGAAAAGTGGAACGCTTTACAAAGGGTTCGAAATCGTGTAACCTCGTTCTGTGCTAGTACGACGAGCACGTGAAACGTTGCGTTCGCAATTCGAGAACGATTTTTCTTTATATTACGGAGTATAGGCAGGAAACGAGCGAACCGGCCGATTATTAGACGGAAAATGTTCGGTTCTGTGATCCACTTTCGAATTGGCACACAAAGCATCGATTTTGTTCCTGGATTAGAATGTCAAGGGAAAGCTGCGCAATGTGCACGTAATGGAACATTAATTCAAGAACAAAACAGTCTTTTGTTTCTTCTTCGTATTGCAGAATTAGTGACGTTCCCGATGCTCTCCGTTTGCTTTTCAAATTTCTCACATTTCTCTTTGCTTTGTCATTGCGATTTGAAGTTTTATACCATTGTAGTTTGATAACGAGTAGTTTATTTAAATTCGAAGACTTGGACATATAGGGTAACTGTACCTAATATCGCCAGTGTTCCTAATATCGCCACTCGCTATATCTCGTAAAGTAAGCTCTAAAATTTATCGGTTATGCACTGAATTAGTACCTAAACATATGTAGGAAGACATACTATAAATGCAGCCTCATGTGATCAACAATTACAGAAAGGGAAGGATTTTAGAGAATCTTAATAGTATAAAAATTTATTGGACTATCACAATTTTACGTCACATTCGGAGAAGGTAAGTCTAATAAATCTGTGAATGCAAGAATATCTACTAGAAATACCTAATTAATGATGTACTTAAGAAATGAAATGGATTCAAATATTTTTCCTAATGAAAATAGCGTTTTTCTTTTAGCAGTATGCGTGTTCTCAATACCGCCTACCGGAGAACAATGGTTTCGATGTAATGCTTGTTACAGGTGAGGTCACGAAATGTGCGGAGCAACCGAAATAAAATTTATTTGTCCAATATGTACATCGGAACGTAAAAAATAAAATATTTTAAAAATCTATATTTTCAAATTTCTATATTATTCTAATAAAAACGAAATCAAAGATGGATAAAAAGACATTTATAGAGCAAGAAATAATAAAAGCACATGTGAAAATGACTTTAAAAACTCATATATACATGAATTAATCAATATTTCTTGAGTAGGCGATATTAGGTACACTTTTTTCAGGACCCGATTCTTGCATGTCTTACGTTTTTTGAGTCCTAATTAACAATTTGTAGGTTTCAACGATTCTAACATATGCTACATGAAAGATGAATAATTTCTCTTTACTTTGAAACGAACTGCATGGAAAAATATCAATTCTTATTCAATCGACAGCGATTTAACTTTTGCCTGGCGATATTAGGTACAGTCACCCTAGAGATTACAGGGGGAGAATCGATGATCATATGGAAGCTTTAAAAATAGACATTGTGTTTCGGTATTGTACCTGATGTGTATCTATGAGTTGATTAGAAAATTAAAAAAGAATTTACCTCGTTGCGACACGTATTATCTGCCCGTGTCATCTATGTATGTCCCAATTAAGATACATCAGCAGCATATGAATCAGGACCGTTTAGAAATTGGATTACATTCTAGATCTCACGTGATTGCGTCAGCCGAAGTTCTAGATTCTAGATCCACATTAGACTTGTATGCAAATATTCACAATTTGGTGACGTATTTTCTGCCTCAATTCTTTTTTCTATCTCATTGAATTTTAATTATTAGTGTTGTAACTTTCAATTTTTGTGTATCATTTGCAATGTATTTAAAATGTCGCTTTTATATTGTTAAAATAAGAACTTCACTTGTTTATCTGTTTGCCTGTTTCGTTTCGTAAAACAAAAGAAACTTTTTTAAAAAGCTTCTTTACTGATCCACCTGTAGCGTCAGGTATAACGCATATTTTTGACTAAATAAACATGTTTTTTTAAAGCTTATGATGTTAATAAACTTTGTGCCAAAGGACAAGTCTCAGCTTCAATTTATTTCTTTGTCATTAATTGAAAAAGAAGTGCTTCATTTTCCACAAAAACGACGGCCTATTTAGCACCCTTCACTAAAATCAGAGACCTACCTTATTCATGGTAGGTTCATTAGTTTCGTCATTAGTGGGATGTGGCTTCAATTTATATAGGAATTCATTTACATTATGGCATTTATCAACAGTTTCGTCAGTCCACAATTGAGAGGCCCAGTGGAAACCAGGCACATGCCACCGTTTCATGATTTTTTTACCTAAAAATGTCCCTATTTTTTGTTTTCATATATTATTAAAAATACCACGGTTTATAGTTTAATGTCCATAGATTCCTATAAAATAAAAAGTTCTCAAAAATATGTATAATTCTTCTCGAAAAAAAATTACGAATCCTTAAGAAACGAAATTTATGCACATGTGGCATGTGCTTGTTTTCCAATGAGCCGTTCAATTCCGTAATTCGAAAGACACCTACTTAAATCCCTTCAACCCTCCGCGATGTATCAAATATCGCAAAAGAAACCGTCACGTTGTATATAAATGTGACATTCGATCAAAATATTCCCATACTAAATGCCCGATATTTCATTCGTCCTTGGCATTTGCTTTATTCCCCTTAATTGACCAGAAACGTGGTTGCCTCGTTATTTTGAGCTGCGTGGGAATCTTCGTACCGCGCATTAAAACCGCAATTTGGCCCCCCCTAAATGTGACATTCTTCGTAAGCACCATAATACCGTTAAGGAACTAGTTTCTGATCAGTTTAGAAGGTTTCCCGCTTTAATATTTACTTTTAACCTAATAAAACATTAAACCATAGACTTTGTTATACTAAAAGTTGAATTAATGTTTAAACTTCAAGGAAAAATTTTAAAAAGTTGAAAATAAATATATAATTTAAATATTTATAAGGTATGGAATAATAAGGTGACTAGGAACTAGTTTTTAATCATCTAAAACTAACAATACTAACTGCTTTCATAGACAACACATCTATTTTTGAATTATCAATTTTTATGTTAGTAATTATTTCAAACAATTATTTATTGGCATAAACTCAAAAGAACGATTTATTTCATGAACTGATCAACAATTAGTGCCTGATCAAGAACTAGTTCCTTAACGGTACACGAAGATGGAGCTATAAAACAAGAAGATGTCCAAGGAGCATAAAACCCCAGCGAAACCTTCATCCCAATCTCTGTTATTCCTCCATCCGAAATTTCGCTGCACTTTCAAAAAGATCCGAAGGTCGAAGGCCCTAAGCATACTTTTCAATCCCAGCCGCGTGCGAAGCTTGGACGATGTCTGGACAAGCCGCCTTCCTAGCAGAAAGAGAAAAGGAGCAGGCATCGGATGGACAACAGACTCGGTGGCCCGACTGCGCGACCGAAGAGTGAGGACGGCGGCTTTCAATTTTCGCTGGCACCGCGGGGCCCGCATCGATACGCAAAGTGTGCCCCGGTAATCGGCCGCGTATCCGTGTGTATAAACGCACGTATGCCCGGCTCGCAGGAAGTCACGCATATCGAAGTAGCTATCAGTCAGTAAGAGGAACGAGGCGACACGCTGATCGTGGGAGGGGAGGCTCTCCCGAGGTGTACCTGTCCTCGGGGTAGGGGCACCGTTTACCACGCAGAGAGCAACGCCGGTGGTGGAGGTGGTGGTGGCGAGCCGCAGAGCCGGGCGAAAGGGAAAATGGTCGGGCGAACGCTTTTTTTTTTTCTCCCCCATTTACGCCCAGGTTTTTTGACACGGCCGTCGTTCGATCGACTTCCATTTGTCTCCGAGCATTCCGCCGACTAAGGTCCGAACACGCGCGCTCCACCGGTGCAATTCGTATCTGTCGGGAAGATGCGTGACGCTCGTCACCGTACCACCTAACTGATCGACCGGTCCCATCTCGGGAGTTCCATTGTGACCGATCGTCCGAGTCCACGGTCTCGCTCACGTTTCCCCAGATCAGTGCTAACCCGCGGCAAGCTCTCCCCCAGTTCGCGGGTCCACGGGCTCCTCCGCCACGAAGTACCACTATTCCATCCCCGCGTGCCGCGAACCACTGTGATCTTGCATCTGTGCGCGGCATAAGGGCCACCCGGAAGCGTCCGCGACGACCTGTGCGCCCTGGTGAACTGAAATGAGCCATTGGATAAGGCTGGTCTAAGAAGTCGCAAGGTGAGTGTGAGTCAACCGCGGATGAACCGATAGAACGAGGCGAGGGTTTTCTTTTGTGCTCGCCATGAGAGAATCCCCGGAGCTGGCTATTGAAATCAATCCTGCCGAGGTCGCGTATGGTAACAAACGGAAGGCAAGATGCAGCTCGAGATTGTGTTCCATTTTTCTTTATCTGCGCTGGTTTTAATTGCTCCTAAACACTGGAAAGGAGTCTCGAGGTTGCTGGACGCGAATGAAGCTCTTAGGCCAGTTGCGCGATCGTTGTTCTTGTTCAGGAAATTCAAGAGTACTTGTAGAAAACACTGTAAGTGCCTAAAATCAAATTCTATGTTATAGTATTACTATTGGCACGTAGAGTATCCTCCGATAATTTTTCTATTTTAATTTCGGCGCTCAAAGTGTTTTCTACGAGGACACTTTAATTAGGTCTATCGGAATACTTTGTTCTAGTTTCGCTATTTAGTGGCTGTAATGCGAATCTAAAACGATTAACGAAAAAGCCTCGAATGTATCAATTAGCTGGTCGTCGATCGGTCGCGCAATTTCCCCGCGAGTAATCGCGGCGGGAAACTCGACGGTGGAAAAGCTCGCCGATACGATGGTTCTTGGCAAAAACGCCGCCTGGTATCGTGGCTCTGGTTCCGTGATCGCCACGGGAACCGGCCAGAGTTGCAGAATATTAGCCGAGCGGCCGCGGAATTAACTGACCGTTGCCTGTAACTCGGTAGTCCACTTTCACGTGCGCAAACTTCCAGATGTTCCCGCCGTTTCTTACGTAAAACTCGGCTTACCTGGAGCGGACCGTGCCGAAATGATTGTTTCGGTGCGACGGGAACCTGTGGCCCGCTGCTCGGCAGCGATTACAACTCGTCACGGAACCTTAAATCGGACAATAACGCTGAAAATTATTCCTCTTATCGTGATACACTCGTTGCGTTCCGAATAACACGCGACAGTATTCAGGTCCCTTTTACTGTAATATTCTTTATCTTCTCAAGGTAGATCCGTTGAGTAAGGAAATGCTTGTTGCGAACTAGGGTGGTGTTTGGTTCTGGTAGAGATGATAACAATACGGTGAAGAGATTTCAGGTGTTGATTGCATTTGCTCTAAAGGATGCTTCGTGAAGGTAGAAACTTGTAGCACCTTCTATTTTAGTTCTCCAGTAGCTTAAAGTAAGGATCCATTTTTTCCTAACATCGAATTCTCTTTGTTTCAAAATCCCCGCCTGGCGGAGTTAGATAAGATAGATGAAATCGTCGCTCAAAAATGTTTGACATTTGATGTTGATGTTTGACGTCAAAGGGTTTTTTCAATGGGCGCGCAGCGTAGAAAGTTCGTAGGTTATCGAGTGTGAAACATTGGCGGATTTGTTTAGTACGGAATATGCTTCACAATCGCGGGCACAACCTGATACATGCGGCTGTATAGAGTCCAAGAGAATTTACTTTCGATTCGCGCGTAACCGATTCGTGGGCACGAACGATCGTGGAAAGGTATCGACTGTGGCACTCTGCTCCCAGCACCGTTTTTAGCTCGGCGATCGTAATACGTTACGAACGAATTAATAGTTCCCCGTTTTTAGGCAATAAGAACGATGTTTGGTCGTTGATAAGCAGCTTTTTCCGACTGTCTGCTTTTTTTTTTCGTCTGCTATCACTGATCGAATTTAATTGTTAACACAAGTTTCGTGCGTTATCCTTGTAAGGTCAGTCATTAAAGTAGATCTCTGATTTTATTGATCGCTTGTGAGTGTATGACAGTGACTGTTTTCCCTGTGGTACTAGATATATTAGTGTGATATAGAATGTCCAGTAATTCCAGGGCCAATCGAAGGAGGTAATTCATAATTAAAACCAAATTCTTGTGTATAAAACGTTTGGAAAGAATTCTAGTTCTGTAGACTTTCTTAAATTCCAATTCAATGACTCCAAATATAGGTCTCTATTTTTTACCCATCGAGCTACATTGAAGCAGTACTTGATTTTGAGGAGTGAAAGTCGTCTGTAGTTCAAAGGAACACCTGTACAATCTACTGGAACGTTCCTGGACAGTCATAAAGGATTCAGCCTAAAACATTCTCAACAATTTTTAAATTGATATCTGTAAATGTCAAGCACTATAAATAAATGTATTTACATGAGCCTCAATTTCGTGGCTTCACATATGTTCATAAATATGGAACGAAGAAGACAGCGCTTTGTGCTGAAACTCGCTTAGTAGGAACAAAATAAGTGCATTCTATGAACCTTTCAAATAAATTTCTTCGAAAACGACGCCTTCTACGAATAAAATCGATTTTTTCATTTTACTTTTGCAAAAATTCTACGTTCGAATGCGCAGCTAATTATAGAACGTCCTTTGTGAAGAATTATTTGTGATAAAAAAGTATAAATTATGTCACAAAAGTGGAGGTGTTTGGGTGTAGAAGCGGGACAAGCAAAACATGAATGGGCGATGTTAATGAATCGTCAGGCAAAGCGATCGAGTCTAACGGTATTTCGAGTACGGTCGTCGATCCGTGGTTGATCTTGATCTTCCTCCACTACTCGTCTATCTTCGTGCCGAGGAAGGAAAGAGGATCGAGAGAACTCACGATCATCACGACTCGCCGCTTGCTCCAGACGATCTCGTTAGATCACCGTTTGTCAAATCTTGCACACCTGGCAGCCGATTTTTTATTGGCAATTTGCGCGATTTATTTCAGCCAAAGTGCTTTGTATGCGAGGTATTTCACAATAAATAATGTGCTGAGAATGTTTCTCCAGTTTTCCTTCAAGTATTCAGTCTTCATTGTTAATCCTTAGACAGTAGATAGGTTCTATAAAATTTGTGCATTTAATCATGAAGGAAAAATGAGGTAAAACGAGTCAAATCATTACCATGTTGGAAATCCATAATACATCAGGTAATTTACCTAATTTGATAATTCGAAACTACTCGTCAACTGTTTATTATACAAAAAATTATTCCAACAGATTTTAGTTATATTGTAAATAGTGTGATCTCCATAGTTAATGAGATATTTATAAAATGATAAGTGATTCATTAATTTTGAAAGTAACATATTTGATATTCCCTTTCAAAATCCTCGATAAAATGGAACATTGTAAAGAGTTAATTATCTTTAGGATCATTCAATTTTTACTTAAACAATTTCTTCATACAATGTGCAGCTTGGGAGAATTTAATATTAATTTAAGATTAAGTTAGAAACGTCCAACAATTTCTTAAACTTCTAATCGAAATTCCTAAAAATCGAATAATTTCTGACGATATATTATCACAGACCATTCCACTTTTTCCTTCATCGTCCACTACGATCCTCCAGGGAAATTTTTCCTGCATGATCATATTCACCACTTGGAGCAACGCGATTCCCCTCCGAGGAGTATTTTCGTAAGTCCATAAAACATCAGCGATATTTGCGCGCCCCTTTATATGCTTCATTCAGTATAAAAGTTTCTTTTATAACTGAATTCCATATGATTACATTTATCGACGAGGGAACGATAGCCAAGTACCTACAATTTTCGTCCCACAAATGCACACTCGCGAAAATAACTAAGAAAATTACCATACATCGGTGTAATTTTCGTGAACCTGTTGCGCCGAATTTCAGCTGCACTTCCAGCAACGTCCGAATAATATTCAGCTTAAGTAAGCTGGAGGCGAGTTACTGGCGTTTTCAACCCTTTCTGCGCGAAGGAAACGAACCTTGGCCTTCTTTCGAGATGGTACTGTTCGAGACGGTGGGAATATTTGCGAAAACAACGATCGATCAAGGACCGTAAAAAGACAAAGAGTTTCGCGCAGATTCGAAATCCAATCGCACCTCTTGGAATATCGGAGGATAACGATTCTGGTATTATTAAACAACGGTGTCGGCTATTTTTACTCGAGCAACGAAGGGAGGAAAAGCGTTCTGTCGCAACAGCGTAAGATAAAAATAAGGCTTGATCGATCTTCTTCATATAGTGACAAAGGGGGTAACCGAGTATTCATCCTTGATGATGTAAAAATAGCTGGTTGGAATAATAGAAGACCGCGGGATAATTTAATATCGGGGGCAATTTCGCGAAGACCTTTCCGTAGGCGAGCACAGGAATTACGGAGCTTTAATTACATTGTTAAGCGGTTCCACTCGGAAACGTATGATCTCATAGGTGTTCTCTTGCGTATAAGCACGCTTGCTGGGGAAGTACAGGCCAGGAATTACACGGGTAAAAGTGAATTTAAATTTGGAAGACGGTGCTCGACTTTCACACGCGCATACATTAAAGTCTTCTGAGCCTTAAGTGAGCCTGTGGAATGAAGAAATTTTGAATTAAAAATACAAATGGAATTCTGCTCTTAGATTGCTGTAATCAGGGACTTAATACCGGTATAATGCTCATACCGGTATTTCGCCAATACAGCTATACCGAAACCGATATCATACCGAAAAAGATAAATACCGAAACCGATATCATACCGAAAAAGATAAATACCGAAAACAATCGGTTTTCGGAATTACCGGTAACCGAAATAAATACCGGTATTTTTTCGGTATTCTTCTCGGTGAACACCGAAACCTACCATGTTACTGAAAAGAATACCGAAAAAATACCGGTATTTATTTCGGTTACCGGTAACCTTTTGTTTTCGGTATTTATCTATATCGGTATGATATCGGTTTCGGTATAGCGAAATACCGGTATGAGCGTTATACCGGTATTGAGTCTCAGACGAAGATACAACCGAAAAATACCGGTATAATACCGGTATTTTACGTACCGGTAGGAGTCCCTGGCTGTAATAACTTAAAATGTCCACGGTGAACATTTTTAACAGGAAGGATATAAAGCGAGGCAGATAGAAAGAAATGTTCTTTACTACAAACTAATATTTTCCTTGTTTACTCTTGCAGAATGGTGCGGAGGTTTTCGTGGTGCACGGTGGTGGCATTGGTGGTGCTGCTTTCCGTCACAACCGAAGGTCTTCGTGAGCGCAGTACTCAGGTGAGCGTGAGTTCTCGTAAAAGGATTATCAAGGATTATAAAAATAACACTCAGAAACAGATAAAAGTCCCAATTTACTTCGAAACCTTTCGGATACATTTGCATACATTGTTATCACTCGAAGAATTTTATTATGCAACACTTGCATCACTTCGTGCGGATGTTATTTGAAGTCTCTGAATACATTGCGAAACGAGTGTGAAGAACGTCCCTGAGGATACTCGCAAAGAGAGTGCTTTATATTTCAGTACGACCCCTTGGGGTCCCTTTCTCGCGTCCACGGAATCCCGATTCTTTCCGCTGCTTTTTTTTTTTAAGCGCAATTCAAGAGTACATCGATTCTGTGTCAAGGATATCGCGTTGCGTTTGACACAGTGGCGGGCGTTAATTTTTACTTCTATCCTTTCCGCGAAGGCTACCGAGCCACTGGAACGGCTTAATCCTAACAATTTGAATGTAATCAAGGAGATGCATCCGCTTAATTGCCGATCGAGGAAGCAAGCTATTTGCCGGGGATGGTCCACGACAGCGTGGCCCTGATGCGAAAGGGAAATCCTCGCGGGTTTTATAATCGCAAACGCGGTGCGTTCCATCGCTTCCCGTTATTAGATCACCACGCGAACACACCAATTTCGATATTTTACCTAAATTCGCAACTAGTACACGGTACCGTTAAGGAACTAGTTCTTGATCAGGCACTAATTTTTGATCAGTTCATGAAATAAATCGTTCTTTTAAGTTTATGTCAATAAATAATTGTTCGAAATAATTACTAACATAAAAATTGATAATTCAAAAATATATGTGTTGTCCGTGAAAGCAGTTAGTATTGTTAGTTTTCGTGAAAATAAATGTGTAAGGTGGCCCACTTGACAGAAGGCCCTATTGAACGCCATCTCTTACTGTTCGAAGTAATAGATCACCATCGACGCCACAGTCGATTTCTTTGCTGGTTGCTGCGGTATTAAAGGTTATTTTCATACATTTTGCTTACAATAGTTTACTTTACAATGTAGAGCAAGAATTTTAGTATTATATGTATCATTTTGCTTTAAAAGTCACTGATCATTATTTAGTTCCAATTTTTTCTTGTGGAACTAATTTTTGATCACCTGAATAAAAAATAGGTTAGGACATTTTAAAATTTATAAAAAAATTAAATTTAGATGGTATAATACTAAAAATAAGTTTATTTCGTACTTTCTTTTTAATTAGTATCCGATTATTTACATTGAATAGTTCCTTACCTAATAAGAAATTAGTTCCCATGTATTTTAGATGATCAAAAACTAGTTCCTCACCTGACCAAAAAATTAGTTCCCATGTATTTTAGATGATCAAAAACTAGTTCCTGACCTGATCAAAAATTAGTTCCCATGTATTTTACATGATCAAAAACTAGTTCCTAGTCACCTTATTATTCCATACCTTATAAATAATTAAATTATACTTATTTTCAACTTTTTAAAATTTTTCCTTATATTTTAAACATTAATTCATCTTTTAGTATAAAAAAGTCTATGGTTTAAAATTGTATTAGGTTAAAAATAAATATTAAAGCGGGAAGCCCTCTAAACTGATCAAAAACTAGTTCCTTAACGGTAACCTAGCGTTAAACGGCTGGTATCATGCGATGTAGTAAAGATGTCGAGTCAAAGGGGCCTAGTTAACGCGTGGATGTACAGACGTTTAAAGTGTTTGAAAGCAGCCTCGAGATTAGTAGTTTTCACTATAATAGCGACGACTCTGGCTCCTGTACCTCGCCATTTTCGAATTATTGAAACGCGAGCGTTTCAAAGGGTTCGGTTGCGGAGGCGGGAAAAAATATGCCAAGAGAGGGAATTGATTGCATTACTCGGGAGATAGGAACGCGATGTTCGCCGTCCATTTCTCCATAGAAAGTGGTGGAAACCGTTGCATCCACTTTCCATGAAATTGTCGTTAATGATGACTCTGCTGCTTCTCTGCTGGACGTTTATTTCCCTCTAATCCAGCTACCATCGCCACTCTATTTTGCACTAATTAAGCGGAGGTCTTGTTGAGTTTATTTGCCTCGCGACTTAGACAATTTAGATTTCGTATCGTTTGAACGATAGTAAACTCGACTACAATAATTTTTGTTTCCTCCGATTACATCGGATTTTTCTAATGGAAACTTAGCCAGGAACAAAGCGCGCACGCGAAGACAGCGAAGGGAACGGTAGAAAGTGATACTATTGCAGCTTACGGAGCAGCTTCAATATTTATGTGTAATTTACACGTAATTCGCGTCTATCGTGTTTTACTTTCGGATCGTGGCAGAACGTTCACGGGCAATTACGATGAAAATTTATTCGACTTGCGCGCTGGAAAATTCTGCACGAACCGGCTGCGAATTCCGATAGTTAATCCGCGATAGTGGGTTAGATCCTCGTTTCTGATTCGCGATGGAAGATGATTTCAAAATATCTTTACTAATCGCAGAAGTTTCTAGATTTTTTTGTTCCTCGCAATTTTTGTTCCTTTGTAATCTCGGAAACCTGTACATATACGGCAATTAACGTGCTATTCATTTGATTAGAATTCGAACCAGCAATGTTCGTTTTTTCCCTGGAATACCTTGTAATTGCGAACTGTCTGTGTGTGTTCTTGTAACTGTCCACAGTACGTTCCCCGAGGATCTTATGTTTTCACTACTGTGCGCGCGACGGATTTTAAAATCCCTATAGAGCCAAAGGTTGCAGGAAGTTGCACTTAAAATTTACATGATCTGAACAGCAATTGTCTAAGCTTTCATATAAAATAGGTCCGATGTGTATCACTTCTAATCGTTTTTTTATAAGCCTTCTCAAAGTGTAAATAGTTATAAATTTTACATTGTTTATACACGCATTAAGAAATGCTTATAACACATATAAATAACTAAAATATATTTACTTACCTACATACTGGTGTAATACAAACCCATATTTTATTGTTCTATAATGAGTAATTACAACAATTAGTTTCACTTAAAAATTTCATGATTTACACTTTATAACACTATATTTGATTATAGAATTGCCTGAAATATATAATATGATTGGAGTTTGAAGGTTTCGGGGGTTATCAATACATAGGAAAAAATAATTTCTGTAAACATTGAAGTTGAAAAATTGACTTTTGGCCACAAAACGCCGCTTTCCAGACCACTGTGCACTAGCTCAATTCGAGTCAACTCTGCGAGACCTGAGTTAATTCTACGCATAAAAAGATATAGTTATCTCTATCTCTATTGTAAGGTTTGTTTGTACAAATGTGCAGCTGTTAATGACGCAAAATTACAGTCTTTAAATTCTGTCTGCCTTGGTGGCCGAAGGGTTTAAAAGGATCCGTATCAGATCAGTCTTTCTTCGTGCGATTAAATGAAGCCAATAGAAGAAACGTTAACATTAATAAAACGAGAACCAGGGAAAAATCAATGGGTGCTCTAAAACTTTTACTTTATAACTCTGAAAGTTGCGCACCAATTCTGGCTCGGCAAAAAGGCATGAAAGGATGTACCTAATGTTACAAAAAACTGAGACGGAGACTGACATCGTCCACTTGATTACTCGAGCTCTCGCTGCGTTATCCGTAATGCAATCGCGAAGAAGATCTCGAACGTCCGCGTGGATTCTTTCTCCGCAAAGGTTACCGAAACTTGTTCTTCTTGTTTAAAAATGATCGCCGCGGATCCTTTCATATCCCGCCAAGTCATAAGCGCGGCTCCTAGCCACGTGTCGACGATTGGAAAGTTTTGATCGTAAATAGAAGTAACAGGAACCGAACGTTACGCCAGATGCATTTCTGTCGCGTGTTTCAGGCGTTTGCCTGCGCCATTCGACGGGGAAAGGGTGGACACGCTTACCAGAACTGTTTAAGACAAATTTGACGACCCGTAGCTCCACTTAAATCCTGTATTTTTCCGAGTATTTTATGGCAAATGTTCCTGCGAATGCTGGCCATAAATAATGAATCGAGATTAGCGTGATTGTTTCATGCACCAGCTATCTTGAGCGTCGATAATACTCTCATTATAGGATTATTACCAGGTTCTTTCCCCACTTAACGATTCTTCTGTTTCGCGCTCGACGCCTAATGCGACTATTGATCAAAGTGTTTTCACAGTCGCATTCGACATCGGCTCATTTTCTTTTCGGCGTTCCTTCGTAATTACTTCCCTGTTCTCACCTTTCTCGCGAAATGTTACTGAAACGCCGCGCACAGCTGCTAGCGAATGTCGGAAGTATCCGTGGAGCGCGATTTCGTGTACACTCCATTAGAATATTGCGCTGGGAGCACCTAAGGCACCGTTTCCTAAACCGTGTACCATGGGATAGTATTGTTCCCTGAGATACGAATACGCATTCCGCTAACAGATATTAAAAGTATATATAGGGTCATTCCACGCGAAGTCGGACACTTTTCGGAGTAACATTTCGGATTTTGGTGCAACTTGGATATGTCGTAGTCTTTAGAGGTATATAAACATATCTCAAAGGATTTTTCGAAATGTCAAAAATTGTGGATGTTACAGCTCTTTGAAATATAGTGTTTACTATTTTTCCAAAAATTATAACTCTGGAACTAATAAACTGATAAAAATGACCTTTTGGGTGCTTACAGTGGAGATATAAGAGTACCTAATAAAAATTATTTCACTTAATAAAAACGAATATTTGACCATTTATTTGGCAATTGTTCTTAACAAATGGAATTTTATAGGTGAAGGCAAACTTTTAAAAATTTGGAAAAAATATGTGGATAAAGCCCCGTTTTTCCTCTTTACGGACACGTTTCGAAAATCGTGGACACTTAAAAATTGGCCAAATGAAAATTAATTGAATGTAACGCTGCGTCGCCCAGCACCGGCTCGACTGGTCGGGCCGTGCGGTACCCGCAGCGGCCAAGCGGCTATATCTGCTATTCTTATACAGTGTTCTCGTAAATGGTAAGTATTTGTAAAAAAATGAAAGAGGAAAACTTTTACTGTTTTTTATACCCAACATAATACAGTATCTCAATTTTTGGTGTTCGCGATATTTTCCTTGAAACGAGGGTGACCTTCAGTTTTTTAAATGGAATGCTATATACTTGATTACCCAAAATGAAAGTGACTGTCAAAACAGATTCACCCATATGGTATACTATGACCTTCAAGGCCACACAAGGTTAGGAATGAAAGAAACTCAATCTACTATTTCAATATATTAAAACGGGGCTTTATCCTCATATTTTTTCCAAATTTTTAAAAGTTTGCCTTCACCTATAAAATTCCATTTGTTAAGAACAATTGCCAAATAAATGGTCAAATATTCGTTTTTATTAAGTGAAATAATTTTTATTAGGTACTCTTATATCTCCACTGTAAGCACCCAAAAGGTCATTTTTATCAGTTTATTAGTTCCAGAGTTATAATTTTTGGAAAAATAGTAAACACTATATTTCAAAGAGCTGTAACATCCACAATTTTTGACATTTCGAAAAATCCCTTGAGATATGTTTATATACCCCTAAAGACTACAACATATCCAAGTTGCACCAAAATCCGAAATGTTACTCCGAAAAGTGTCCGACTTCGCGTGGAATGAGCCTATAGTTAAACTGATATTTAACCAGATAATTATATTATTTTGGATTTTGGCGGTCTCTGAGACACGAACAAGTAGTCCACCAGAAGAAACTAAAACTACAAGCTGCTAAATTAAAATTCAATAAAAGAAGAGTGTCGTCTTCAATCATCGGGCTACTTGAGATATAAATAGAAATTCGACCGAAGACATTAAAATTACAAGATATTCCTAAACTGAAATTCAACAGGAGAAGTGTATCACCAGATTTCAGAATTTTCTAAAAAAAAAAGACATTTACATATCTCAGCAGTTTTTTTTTTAATTCGAAGTTTAGTGTCGCATCAACTTCTTATGATGGTTATTAGCGGTTCAATTGAAACTTATATTAACTTGTCAAACAACGTCATTTCTTCAACCCCTAAAAAATGTGGCGACAACAACCTTTTCCATTCGTTCAGAACATCATTGTATCGTCGGTGGTGAAGGTGTAACAGTTTGGGAAATGCTGATCGAAGCTAGGCGAGCGCGCTCGCTCCGAAAATCGTAGCGGCCGATTGCGTTACGTTCGAGCGAGCCCGCAAGTGTATCGTATTTGCAAGTGCCTTGATAGCAGATAGCCGAGAGACACAGAGAGAAACGGAGGGAAAGAAAGGAAGAAGGAAAAGAGACTGCAGGTTCGCGTGGACCACGCCTAGTCGTGCGCCGGTCTCTCGTAACAAATAATACAACGGGTGGTCGTAAATTTTGCGCTTTTCCAGCCGGTCTAGATATTTTCTAATGACGGACGACGGGAGCTGGTGCCTCTGTGACGGAATCTCGTAGCTGGGTGCGGGACAGGACGCCAATAGGGTCGACGGTTCAACCGGACATGATTATGCGTGTTATTGAATGACGATATTGTTGCACAGGTGGCTGAAAATAGCAGTAATTGGTGGGTTTATTAAAGGAGTCTCATCATTAGTTTTCAAAGCACTGTGTAGATTGCGTTCTGCAATCAGTATCTAAAGATAGGTGCAAATTTTTCAGAGCTACTGTTGTCTCATTGATTTGTTGGTACTTAGAGAATTGAGCAGAAGCGTTTTGTGGGCGAGATATGGTTAATTTGTTAAGAAGTTTGGTTACTATATAGCGTCGCTTGGAGAACTTCTACACTCATTTGAGGGAATTTTGTTTATTATGAAGGAGATAAATGTTGTAGGAAAAAGGGCATTGGAATTATTTCATAGACCTGTTAGGTGACTTTAGAAACGAGATTTAATGTTGTGTTACTGAAAGGTCTATCTAGTCTCGATGAAATATAATAAATATAGTAAAATAGTATTGCTCCTTTAAGTTTTCGAGAATATTAATTTTTAGAAGTATAAGTTTGTCCCGGTCACTATTACTATTTAGGTTGCTGCAAGAATTCTGTTTCTCAGGAAGAGTGCTACAATTCTTTAGAATACCGAGGGTTCAGTACTAGTACATAGGTTTTTTTAGCAGTTAGTCTTCTTTATACCATATCAAATACATTTCAATCTCGAATTAATGGAATCCGACATGAAATTAAAATCAGTAAAATTTAAAATTACAGCCAGATCAATAACCTCTCATCCTGTTTATGGAAACTATACGTTCAGTCTATCTTTACAAAAACGTTGATCTAAAACCAAAGGATTAGTTTCATATTCTCTTAATTGGTCTCAAAGATGTATTTACGTTTTTCCTCCGCTATCGTTTCAAGTTGCAACATACACGAGCATTTAAACGAGATTCTAGTTCTACTTAAGTATCCCACTTTAATTATCAAGTTCGATATTATTTATCAACTAACTGCGGATTAATTTCCAAATGATTTATAGCTGGATCAATCTTTCGAACAGTTCGTAAATTCTTCTAGAATCACTCGAAATTTTCACAGCTAGCGTGCTCTGTTTGATCCACCCGTTACACGAAGCTCGAGTATCACGCGTTTGTTCAACTTCATACGGTGCTGCGAGCACATTCTGCAGGATTACCTGTTCTAAATTTCGATACGGCGTCTCCTATTCGTTAATACGTTTTATTCGCGTCGACAAACAGGCGACAGGTCGGCGCAATATAGCCAACCTTCTGCAACGTTAATTACCCTAGACACAGCTAATTAATTTGACGCGAACAGGATACGCGTGACCGTCGTAATTTTCGCGCGAACTGAAAAGCGGCCACTTTTGCGTCATTTCTCACCGAAGAATTTCATGGACGGCGATTATTTAAGGACGATTTTTACCCGTTGAAAAATAAATAGGTACGATAATTCATAAGTACTAGGACACCTACTCTGTGTAGAATAATTGTGAAAACCGTTGAAAATTTATTGAACACTTCTAACAAATTTTACTTTATTCGGTATTAAAAATTAAAGCCAGGAAATGAAAGCAGTGAGAAGCATTGAATCCGTACCAAATATACCATTGTGTGCAAATACAGCAGGAGTCCTAATATGTATGGACGGCAGTGTATCTTTACTATCCCCGGCAGCGTTTCAATTTCGTAATTTTATTGCTTGTCGCCTAGCAAGATTTAGCCAAGCATCGTGAAAGTTTCATCTGCCTGCCTCTTGACGAATTCGCGATATACCGCGAAATAAATACGCGTGCAATCAGCCAAAAATAACCGTGACCGACTTTCGTGATGGTAAAAAGCACTTACGTCTTTCTGTCCGTAAATACGGTTTCATTAATAGTGAAATGTGGGGCATCGCGGGTCGTCTGACAGCAAGCTTCTTCTCTACTTGCGTCTGATCAGTGAAGGAGACAGACACTTACGCCTCAACGGTGTTGTAGAACAGGATACCAAATGAATATTATATCAACGTAACAGTGCAATCAGTGGAGCACTCAGGATTTAATCTTGGAGGAGTCGAGTAGAACGGATGAAAATATCTTTAATGCAAATTCAATAAAATTCATTAGGTGATTATAAAAATTGATTTAAAGTATGAAATCCAGTTTTCTTTTCTTTGTACAAAGCCCCTTCTTTGGGGGGTGTCAGGGCCCCTTGGCCCCCTCTGGATGCGTCACTGAGTGTAATTGTATTCTACTGATAAAGTGGTAATCGTATTTATTTCCTGATATTAAAAATTAGTATCTTGTCGGAAAAATAGTATGCGATCTTGGACTATCTTAATATCAATGACATAATAAACTGAAGAAATTTATATGTAGGTCTTTGTATCTTGAAATACCTACTACAGTTTTTATCTCTGAATGCCACTTGCATCAGAATTCACCAATAAAACAGGTGACTGTTATTCCTGAATGAGAACATATCTATATTGATCGTATATGAAAGTTGATAGTTTAATACAGTGCATGTGGATTCCATGCCTACAATATCTTTTGTTTTATATTGTCCAGCTGCAGATAGAAAATGTTAAAGAATAACTTTTGTAACACCTAGTCAATGCGCCAGTGAATTAAGTTCGATCTCTCAAGAAGCAGGGGGTTAACCCGAAGTAGAAAGTCACTTCGTGTTTCGCAAATGTATCGGGCTTTTCAAGTACCACTACGTGCAAATCGAGAAGTAGGAGTCGATGTATCGAGGGTCCTTCTAATATACACGCAATCTATCTCGAAATTAATGGCTCCGCCGGTTGTGTTGGTCGAAGAGCCGTTGGCCAGCGACGGAAAGGTCGGGCGATCTCGTTGAAAGTTAATGCACATCATCCACGATCCTTAATCTAAATTACACATCTATTACAGGCGTTGCTTCCCGTGTTACGGCACTTCGTGTTCCATGCTCGGCTTTGCGTAATCCGATCGCAACGCGAAAAAGACGCACCAGGATGAGGTCAGCGGATTTCGTTTCTTTAACGACCGACCTATTTTTAATAATAATTAATGATAATTACCGCGGCATAGAGCTGGTCGAATGGATGCTGCCCATCGTCGAATGCACGTTAAATTAACATCGCGAGTGCTAGTTAAATTCTTTGATAGCTGGAGGGATTGTCGATGACTTTTGAAAGCGATGTTTCGCTGGTGCTTTGATCTTTCATATTTAAGTATTTGTATTTGCTAGGTGTGAGAGGATTTTAATGGTGGTTATATTCTATGAAAGAAGGTAACGTAGTGTTTGATTCCTGGCCAATTAGTATCTCGAAATATCTTCAAATTTGCTTTCTACTTTGGAGAGAGTATGCATTATTATTGAATTAACTTGATGACTCAAGTAACTAATTGAGTAATTAAGGGATGAATGGGCTTTAATATTAGCGTAGGTTTAGTAGAAATTTGGGATAAATATGGCTTACAAAGAGTTTACTTTAGGTATCGAAAGACTTTATGGTATCGTGTGTGATAAAATTATTTGTGAAATATGAAGGCCATCCTAGGTTCTTCGTGTTTTTTTTTTTACTATTAACGTTCGTACATTTTTTTTCGAATGAAATTCAGCAAGATCCTATAGTAAATAAATACAGAGGGGAAAATATGATAACTTTTAATTAGGTGTGGTTGAAATATAAAGGTGAGATATCGTTAATATCTGTTACGTATCTTATCTCGATTGTACAGAAGATATGTGTTTCTTACGGGGTTTTCGTGAAATCTGGAACCACGGAAAAACATAGATCTTTGTTAGTCGTTGTAAGAACTCGACCGCGGGACCTTGAATAATGAAAGTCAAACAATTATGGGCTCGCGCGTTATGGTGATGATTCGCGGCAAGCTGAATTAACGTTATGCGCAAAATACACTTCGCGGCGAAAGCTGCCGTGTTCTGCAGTGTATCAGGCTACTTTACGGTTAAAACACTTCAAAGAAATATATTTCGCACATTTCGCACGCCTTCAGTAGTAAACCTTCGAAATTTATTTGTATGCCAGCTTTAGATTTCAAGATTTTTTAATCGTAAGAAACATTTCTTAGTAGTTCTTGATTTAAATGATAAAGAGGAACAGAAGCCACGTGAAGGATAAATCTAAATGGTGTAATGAATGCATCAGAATTTCGTAGCTGAGATCGTTCAGTTTTCGGAGTATGAAACGCGAAACTCCTGATCAACCATTGTTACAATGCAGGCTAACATCCTTTCCACTATTAATTGTTTCTTTCATAACGAAGGATACAAGAAAATCCTTAGTTTCTTATCGTACACAAGCAATTTCCTTTGTTGTAACCAGGGATCGAATGAAACTTTTAACTTTTGTAAATAAAAGTCATTTATCGAAATTTTAAATCATTTCTTTTCTGTTTTAAGTTAACACTTTGACTCTGTTGTAAGAGTTCAGTTTTAACAGTTATTTTAGGATCGATTAATAAAAGTTCTGGAGGATCGTATACTTTTAAACAGATATTTAAGGGTAAAATATAAAAGTTAGGAATATTTTTTTAATTAGTATTATTTAAGGAATTGGAAACAGGATAAATATAGTATAGAACAGAAAGCACATTCTGATTTTCATTTAAATATTTTCACCAAACAGTTTAAGGTTTCAACCTCAGATCTATCTACCTCACAATATTTTCAGGAAATCTGCTTGTCAGAACTTTAATTTTTTCACAGCAGAATAAATTTCCCAGTTTAACTAGAACTTTTTTTTACTTTCAAGAAATCAAAAGCTTCCTATTTACACAAAAATGTATACAATAAAAGTTTCAGTTAATACACTGCATTTTATAACAATTTCCTCGGAACAGAAAAGATAATAACCATAAATATACATTTATTTATTGAAAATTTTAACAGTTTCGACCTCTGGTTGTATCTTCTATCTGATTGAGTAGCTGGAAATTGTCCACACATTCTGCGTAATTTTCAAGCATCTTTGAGAATGACTCTCGCTAAACAGCGACTACCCATCGACTTCTTCGACTTGTTGCGTAAGAAAAATCTGTATAAACCTTGGGGCATAAGCGCGACAAAGTCTGAATGAGCAGCGAGCTAGCTCGGATTGCGCAACAAGAATCTCGGTTATTAATCTGGAACGGTTTTTACGAGGCTAACGAAGCCTGGCAACATCCCGCTATTAGGCATCACACTCGATGCATGTATAATTACAGAAGGTATTAACAACATCTCGAGCATCGATCCGTGGATCGTAGATCGTCTTGCAGAATAAGGTGCACGGTGCAAGGTCGCCTACTCTTACCACGGGGTTTCTAGTGTCCTTATCAGTCTCATCAGCAGGATACGCGTATCCTTGGTCGATTATACCTGGATGAGAGGAAAATTGGAGCGTGTCTGGTATTCGTGAATAATCGTATCTGTGGGTTTAGTCTTTGGTGTTTCTCGGTCATACAGCGATCAGCGTTATCCAACGCAGGTTGTGTGAACGGTTTTTGCAAGCTCGAGGGTTGAATAATAGTGCTCCATCATGGGTAACGGGTTTGATGCTGATTTATACTTGCGAAAAGTATCAAGCCGAGAGAGGATTCTAAAAATAACATTGGCATACAGATTCGGCATTGAAAGTTCGTGTAGGTGCTCGGAAGTCTTAAGGTGCACGAGGATGTTCTAGAGGCAATCTGAAAGTAATAAGTGAAAGGATACTTTCGATATAAACTTGGTCGATTTTCGATAAATTCAGTTGTAATTAGGTTTGATATTTTATTGCTCGTATAGGGAGGTAGATTATTCATTAGAAAATTGGTCATTTATTTCGAACGAAATTGGAGATAATGAGTTCTCACATTGTGTGTCTTAATCAGTTGAGGAACGAGGAAACGTAGAAATGATTGTGATGTAAAGATAAAGAAGTAGCTTGACCACGTGCTTCTTCGTTAAATGATTTTCTATTTTACACAATCAGGATTGTTACAGGACGTGGAAGGCTGACACTTCATTAATTACTCGTGATGTTCGGTCTTAATTGCGTTTCGCGGGTATCGCACGCGGGGAAATTTACTAGGACGTAGCTTCTTTTGTTCCTGTAAGCACGACCTTTGGTTCACAGAGCAACTTCGTCTATAGTTTCGCGAAAACTGATTTACAGCAGTTATTCGGTGTATATAATACGATTCCTGCTCTGGAGAATTTCCGTTTAGAACAATACAGTGGAGCACGTAATTGGAATGTCAGGAGTATTAATTGTGGAAGCCATTAAATAGCTTACCAAGTCTAACAATGCGGTTTTGTATTGTGCAAGCAAAAGTATCACAATGATGTATCGCGATATAATTCTCGGCGGTTTATTTTACATATTACACGTGCTACTTACATAAGGGAAATACTTTCTGCATTCTTTCTTACATAGACGTTTCTTTCGCACTTTTTTTGCTTCTGTTTTATACTTTCAAATGTTGAAAATCAGATCAGTGTATAATCGCATTCATTAAATTTATAAATTCACATTTTTTATTGATGTGACTAGGTATCATTTATTTAATACACGCCATTTAAAGTTAGACATTATATACCAATGAGAGAAATATGTTACTGCATGTTGATGGAAGCCAGGCTCAAGGGGGAATTCTATTCTTAGGGCTAAAAACATAGCAAAATTTGGGATTTTTTTTTTAAGAAACCAGCTATTCGATTCGTCTGAAATTTGGACTGCAACTTCTTCAAGGATGCATAAAAACAGGGTCCAAATTTCAGATGAATCGGAACGCTAGGTTCTTAAAAAAAAATTCCTAAATTTTGCTACGTTTTTAGCCCATAAAATAGTATTCCCCTTTAATTCATGGACATTTCGAAAGAGTTTATTCAGTAAATCACTAGGTCTGACTAGTGATGGAGCAATTACTGATTTACAAATTAGGGTTTCCTCAGAGAAAAGCTTTTCCCACCCCATCCATCAAGTGAGATTGGTAAAGATAGAAACCAAGAGCAGACATTTACTTCTACGTCTCGGTTGCAATCCCATTACAGGTTCAGTTACGTTGAGTATGTCCCATTGCACTGACCTGCTGCATTACGTGCATTCTGTTGCGTCACAGTTGTCCCAGTCGCTGCCATTAACGCGTCGAAGCTGGAATATTTTGTGGTTTGCCGGCGGCTATCTTCCCGATTATACATATGTGGGAGGAAATTGTGAACGATTGCGATAAGCATTTGAAACTTACATGCATGTGCAATATCCTATTGGTAATATGTTTCCCTGGAAAATACTGTTGCACATTTACTGCTTTAAACATGATTTTATGAACCTTTAGAAATTCCATTCATTATAAATTCTGGTAATTTGGTATAATAAACTGGGGTAACACATTGGTATTTCAATTTTCTCAAAGCAAGTAACTGTGTACTTAACAAGATGCAGAGTAAACATGCAGAGTTACTGCAAACATGCAGAGCGAAGGATTTCCTTTACGAAGTTTTTTGGCTCGCTTGGTATATCAAGCAGGGCCGAATTTGTAAACGTATAGGCTAAGTAGACTGTAACCTAGGACGGCAAATTTTGGGGGGCATCAAATTTTGCGCGAAAGAGAAAAATGTTCAAATACAAAGGCTTGAGACAACTTCAAAAACAATTCACTTTCTTTGCATGTAACAAATTAGCAATAACTCATATGTGAGTTGTCATATTGAATTAATTTCAAAATTGTCTCAACTCTTTTACATTAAAATATTTGATGATATTTCATGGAAAGGGCGGCAGACGCTTGTTAGCCTAGGGACGCCAAATCTCCAAATCCGCCCTTCATATCTAGAAATATCCAGGGCTCGGGAAAATTTGGTATAGTTTGAGACAAAATAGGTACTAAAAACTGAAATATTTCCATAAGCAAATACTGTTTGAAAATACTATTTCATTTAACGCTTAAATAAAATATACTGTTTGAAATAAAATACTATTTACTATTTACACTCAGATTCGAATATAGGAAATAGGGAATCAAAAGTAGGAGATACATATTTCAAAACCAAACAGATGTCGCTCGTTACCTTCTTAAGATTACATAGATTTATTATATTCCTGAATGTAGGTGTGTATGTTTACACACATTTTTTGTGTCGTCAGTCAGTCATTATTTGAAATACTACGTATTGTTTGAAATATTATTTTCTTATATTTCAATGAAATACTCATTTCACAATAGTATTTATATAAGTTAGTATTAAAATATATATTTGAAATACTATTTCTTTATGTAACTACAATTTCAAAAAAAGTGTATTTGCCAAATCCTGTCCCACTGGAAGAAATACAGATATTTATTTCTATTTATCAATGTCAAAAATCTATTTTCCCTAGCCCTGGAAATATCCAACTCTCCTCCAACAACGAACAATAATTTCCCAACTCTCAAAATCCTCCTTGCATCGTATTGCCAGTAGAAGCGCACTTTAAGCTGCGTTTGCCTCGGACCGTTTGCAGCTATCCGATTTTCTCCCAGGGTACACAGAGTTCACGGGTTTCCACCTCTGTCGGATGCACTGCCCATAATCACTTCATAGCTATCAATGCAGCCGATCGTAAATCACGATCATTTGTCTGTCGTGGCGCGATGCGTTTGCCGGATCTCCTCGCCGGTGCAAGTGCATTTATATGCACCGGCGCAAGCACGGTTATTGGCCGCGTAAAAGCGTGCAGATGTGTACGTAAACGCAGATGGATGTAGCACCTTGCACAAGCGTATGCATAGACGTAATCCAAATCAGGTTTTCCATCGGAGAAAGCGCCTCTTCTGCATCGTTTACCATGCCTGACTTCCTGAAATTCGTTTACTATTTTCCTTGATTAATTTCAGCCGATTTTTCGTCGTTACCGCACGGGTAAAATCGTTAACCGCTGTTACATGGCTGAGGATCATACGCCTACGAAATAAATCGCGTCTATACAAGACTTTTGAAGATAAATCAAATCCTAAGCAATGAAAGTGAATGTATACCTACCGCAGAAATCTTTCTGAATACGTAGTTTCTAAAGCACGAGGGATTTTCCAAATATTGCTTATCTATATTTAATTCCCTCGATACGATAAGATAGGAATAGTTTCTTTCACGAGCAGAATAATATGTCTCTTCTCTTCGAATTATAATCTTCCTATACCGAAGAATACGTTTTCCTATTAGAAGATATTATGCAACAGATTTGCCCATACTTCATTACTTTTAAATCCTTTTATTACACAGTCTTCTTAGACCCCCAATCATTATTATCCCGAATTACCTTGTCTCATTAATCCCTTACGACACAACTGAAAATGTGTTTTCGTTTCAGAAAGAAATTCATTCAAGCTTCCGCATTCCTCCGTAACCTCGCGAGTAATCATGCAATCAAGGGTCGCACGCAAATGGCACGTAAAGTTGACAGGCAAAAATAGCGTCAGAATTATGTCAAGTTTCATGGAGCCGAGTAGTCGGGTTTCATTTCGATTTCCCAACGAGCCACTGCTATAAAAACGGTCTACATCAATTGTTTGGCGCTCTCTAGGCTCTGCCGTATATTCTTCCATCGTTGTCGACGCTTTCTTATATCGTATTGTGCGTGTTGCAATTACATTTGAGTGGATGGTCTGCTTAGTTTCACGCGATCCTGGAGTCATTCACGATCTACCTTTAATTTCAGTTCCAGTTTTCCAGGAACAATACTAATCGGTCTTCCTGCTTGCGGATTTGAATCGGTTTTGTTGTTGCATTCGACTTCCTTACTCGCATTCGCTTCCTGCCTCTTGTTATATTCAATTCGTTGCTGAATTGCAATCGACGTGCTTGTTCATTCTTCTTTGTGGACCTTCAAGGATCAGACACAATAGAGAAAATGTCATTAGAAAAGTTTCTCAACGAATAGTGAATATAGGTAGGAAAGTGTAACATGACCTCTGTTATATGAATCCACGTTATTTACCAGGAAGCTACTTTTGTCAATATAGTTTCGTTCGATATTCATTGAGTGGATGTTGATGTGGATATATTAGTCGGTCATTTATTATTATCACTTTTGGGTAGCACGATAAAGAATTTTTTAATAATTATTCCATTCATATTCATAATTCAAAATAGACTATTTATTTATCTTACGTATTTTCAATCTAAGAGCTTGATATTTTATTGAATCAAATTATGACAACACCTAACCATCTATTTCACCTAGTTAAACTAAGACCTTGGGCAATATTAACAGAAAACAGAAATATCTTCACTGTCACTTTTCCCTTTTGAGTAAAATAGATGTGGGTACTTATTTCTGGAATAAGTATTGCGTTACTTTTTAGATAAATCGTTAAGTAGGAATTCAGTCGTTAGGAAACATACAAAAAGGAAGAAGGTAGACTTTTCAGGATCCTCCCCTAAAAATCAGAAGAATTTGCGTCAGATGCACAGCTGGAAATATTTTTATGTCAACTTGGGAAACAGATATTTCTTATATTAGAATCTTTGTTTTCTTCCGGAAGGTTGCACGTGAATTTTTTCGAATTGAAGTCTTACAAGATAAATGACTCCTAGGTCTGATTGCAATCTGTATGTCAGTCCAAACTCGGATAGCCCGCATCTCCTCTTGTATCTGTCCATGGTGACATACATTCCTGCATGTGTAATCAGGTTAATTGTCGATTTCAACACTGGACGATCGAAGACGAGCGTTGTAACATCGTGTAACTGAGCGACTCTTGGCGGTTGCAATATTAGCATCGTGCAGTTTCATAATTCATAGGTTCCTGATTATCTTTAACCCGATTCAATGGGGTAAGAATTAGGTGCAACGTATGAATCGCGAGTTTTGCATAATTCATATACTTCTATTTGCATAATTCATAACGCCGCGGCAGTTTAAAAGCACAATTTGCTGTAATCCTCATAGAAACTTGAATACAAAGACGCAACGAGAATTTCGACGCCCGACGTGCTCTACTCAGCGTCACTGAGTCCGTCATAACCCTTTCTGTAACCCTCACTTTTTGGATTTTTCTTATTTAATTATATAGTAATTGTTAAGTTATCCACGAGTATATTCATTTTCCTTTCTTAACTATCTCCTACCAAGTTAATTTCGCGTGTGAGATGCGTATACGGTTCGGCAATCGAGTTGCGAGCATATAGTACGCAACAGGTTACGACATGTAAACCCTTTATATAGCACAATTCAAAGTACTCAAGTATTCTGTTATCTTTTTATACTCCATATGAATAAATACAATAAATAAATATAAAATATTATTATCAAAGCACGTCAACCAGAGAAAACACGGTGTTTATCGATTTTTTCCACTTAAATCGTATTTTTCTTCGAATCCTGAAGGGCAAGACCAATTCCGCGGCCGGATTTGAATTCAGCGCGTCAAAATCTATAGGAAATCATGTATAACAAGTAAAGGAAAAACTTCAACCACAAGTTATAACGGAAAAACCGAAATTTTCTTCGAAAGTGTCAACTTTGACTTAGATTTTCAAGATCAACACTTGTTTGTCATACATTCTCAACATTTTTCCCTTAATCTGCAACATCTTAGCTTTAACCTCCAAAAAGATTCATCCCTCTATCTTAATCCTATCAAAAGTTCTACGATTTTGACACAAAAAGGAGCAGTTTGTCCCACTGTGCGCCGGCTTTCCCTTCGCAAATAGTCGAATCGCGAAATTCTGCGTACAAAGAAAATAGTATATAACTGATAAAATTGTAAATAATATTTATAAGATCATTTAAATTATTTTCATTGCAACATGAACATTTTAACGATTAATTATTTCCGAGGAAATTGAAATTCTCGTCGTGTGACAATAATTTGCAAGGATTTGAGAAGGAAGTCGGAAGTCTTCTGTCGGAAGAGATAGTTAAATCGAAAGTAGCCGCATAATGTGACTTCTAAATCGATTTCTTCCTTTTTCGTTTTCGCATCATCCATTTCCTGACGAATCAAAGGAGCCTAAAAACGAAAAATAAATTCAGGTGGATGCAAATTCTGCTTTCTCTCTTGATTTCTACGAATCCTATTTTTCGCAGTGCGCGAAATTCTGCGAAGCACGAGTGATGACCGAAACGTGGGGTGTTATAATACAGTTAAATGTCAGAAAAAGTGCTTCTCCTTAAAATGTGCGACGTGGATTCGACATTATGCAACAATCCGGTGGGTCACTTTATCACTTTGATGTCTAGGTGTATCTACAAACTTTCATGAAACCACTATTAACATATTGAAATGTAAGAAGTAACATTAACGAACAATTTTAAAAAATAAAATTCTTTCATTTGCATAATAATCTTCGTATATTTGACAAATGAAATAATTTCTTGCAGTAGGTAATCACTTACGATTTCTCGCGCAATTAGAAGATTTCTCACTTTTTTTAAACTTCCTTCCTTCTTGAAATTCAATCATTCAAGGGTTTTAGTATCTCAAAATCGAGTACGAAAAATCTGTGTACAGAAGTTACTTGAAAAAATCGGCAGTGATAGGATTGTAGACTTTTTAAATCGAATCGTACGTAAGCTCAGAAATGAGCAATCGATTGGAAGCAAATTTTACCGCACATTGTTGAATCACGCCAATTAGCGTATTGCTCACGCCTTGTTAAATTTTTTACGCCGGAAACGAACGTCCTTCGGTTGTTCGAACTTGCGTTCCAACGCGAATCTTGCTTAATGTTTCGTTCCCCGAGTTCTCAATTGCACGGGCTGCAAGATCAATCATTCCGCGTGAATGCAGAAACGCTCAAGTGAATTTGTATGTTGGTGATCTGTCGTGCTACCTCGTAGTCGATCTTTCTTCTGTACGTACATTCTTCCTTACAATTTCCCAGTTATTCGTCATCTGTTGCAATATTCTGGGTAGGTGGTACGCAAGTAGACATTTTGCTCATTGATTAAATCTTCTTCAGTGTGATTTCTTGACAGGGGACAGTCGCAAAGTATCTCATGTTTAAGGGAGAAGTCCACACTTCAAAATTTCACTCCCTTGATGGTAGCTAAAAAAATGTTGAAGATACAAAAAAGTTTTTTAGAACAGACGTTAAGAAGAGATTCTACGTGATTACTTTTTAAATTGTATTGTTTGGACGTGACCATAATGTAATTAAGGTATTTCTTTGAAACTTCTTTTCAAGATTAATTTTGGATATTTTGGATATTTTGAAGTTAAATTTAGAATCTAAATTGACGGTTTAGAGATATAAGTAGCGCAAGGTATGACTTCGCAATTGTCAACTAATATTTAACTTGACTTATTTGAATAATTTGTAAATTTTTGTTAGTGTATTGGATACGAGGATGATATTTATTACAAATCAGGATTTCACCAGACTGAATTCTCTATTAATACATTTTGTAAATTAATTGACGATTACAGATTGCAATCTAGAAGAATCAGAGGTTTATTTTAAATTCACAATTCTTGCAAAAATTTAACTTTCTTTAGAAGTTTAGAACACTAGTGCTCTCCGTAACATATTTGGGAAACTGCAAATTAAAATTCATCCAAATAATGTAGCTAAAGTACTATGTGATTGAAACAAAGCAAAAGGAGCGTGCAGTTCTATTTGTGGCAAGAAGGACGTTTCGAATTTTAATCGCCAAAGAATGGGTCGAATCAAGGATTAGGAACTTCCGGGTTTCTTATATGTAGATTACTTCTCGAACAAAGCATTTTTGACTGGGCTATTCTATAATTAAGCGAAGATACTAGGAGTCGCTGATGTTTGTACGATTCATACAATATCCTGTGGGAAGGAACATGGTGAAGGGGGGCCCTCTCCTTGCCTGGGGCCCTGTAGAAAGTCGACACTGCTCGGTTTTGCGGTTCGCAACCCTGTTAAAGGTCGCCAGTGATTTCGATCGAACGCGATTAACTGCAAAACTCGTTCGATCGGCTGTAAGTTTTCTCTTGACATTCGATCTAATTTTAACTTTCCGCCGGCGGTGCCTGGGTCTTTTAGGACCTAAGCGTAAAACCGCCGAGTGTAATTTTGAATAGTAATAGAAATCGGGAAAATAGGTAGAGGAATCCTTAGAAATTGGAAAATTGGATAGAGGAATTCTTAAAAATCGGAAAAGTAGGTAGGGGAATCCTTAGAAATCGGAAAAATTGAAAGGGGAATCCTCAGATATCGGAAAAAGGATAGAGGAATTCTCAGAAATCGGGAAAATGGGTAGAGGAATTCTCAGAAATCGGGAAAATGGGTAGAGAAATCCTTAGAAATGGGGGAAATTAGTAGAGGAATCCTTAAAAATCGGAGAAATGAGTAGAGGGATGCTCAGAAATCGGAAAAATAAATAGAGAAATTCTCAGAAATCGGGAAAACGGGTAGAGGAGTTCTTGGAAATCGGAAAAATGGATAGAGGATCCTCAGAAATTGGAAAAATGAATAGAGAAATTCTCAGAAATCGGGAAAATGGACTCAGGATTCCTTAGAAATAGGCAAAATAGACAGGGGAATCCTTAAAAATTTGAAAAAAGGATACAGGAATAGGAATTCTCAGAAATCCGCAAAATGGATAATAGAATTTTCAGAAATCGGAAAAAATGGGTAGAGGAATCCTTAGAAATCGGAAAAATTAGAATTACTCTAAGAAAAGGAAAGCTGGAATGCTAAATGGACCCAGGTACCGTTTCCTGCCTGGTCGCTTGTTATCGCCTGTCTGCCGTCCGATGGGTTAATCGTCGCGTCTATTTGCTGATCTACAGCAAGAAAATCGAGTGAAGTTGTGACAAGCGATTCGTCGAGAAATCGTTGCTTTTTCGAGATTAGAACGCCGTGCAATTTGCGAAAGTGGAGCAGATGCAGGACAGCATAACTGATAACTTTGACTTGGTCTACATTTATTATGCGTATCATTGTAACAGTCAATTGCACATTGCGTGCATAGTGTTATCAGTTGAATGAGTCCACGGTACGTCTACTAACGTTACAGAGCGTGGATCATCGTGCAACGGTAGATTCTAAATTATATAAAAATGGTGACGTTTGGAGTTCGTGGACCTTGATATTTAAATACCTCGTGGACGAAGGAATTATTTATTCATTTCAGTTCCGCCAGTTTCTCTTTCGTTTCTGCATATGTTTTGTACCTCATCCATATTGATAGAAATGATTTGTTGATACCAGTTTCTTTTCAACGCTTCTTTAATTCCTAACTAAAATAAGACAAATAATAATTTAAATTTCTAATTTACTTTCTTTCTTTACGGACAAAGAACTCTATTGCCTTGGAATATAACACATTCTCTGTGAATTACAGTAATTTTATTATTTTACGTGTTCTCGAAAAATCCCGATAAGAAACCATTATTCACCTCACAATTATTTTTCCCTTTCAATATTATGGAGGGCAAACAAAAAGAAGTACAATAAAATACGATGGAAAATATAAGAGGTGCATTTCGCTGAAGTTGATTAAAACTGTCCGGCATTATCGTTTGTGAAATATCGAAGTCAAGCGAAACACTTTGAATAAGTATCATCGAACGAGAAAGTAATGCGGTTGGAGTTCATGCAAAGTGGACACACAGGTTGAGAATCAAGGACTTCGGAGGAGATGCATGCAGGGTATAGGTGTACGTGAAGTATCTGGCAGAAGTTGTCGAAAAGTTTGTTACGAAACACAGATGCCAAGGAACCGGTGCGAAAGGATCTCGTGGATCGTCATACGTGACCAACGAGTACCACGCCCTGGGCTTTTCGAACCAGTTTTTGTAGGTCGCTTCCACATATATGTTATCTTTTGTCACTCGTTGACATCAGCTCGATTCAACGGCTCAAAATGTTTGCATACGCCTTCGCGTAATACGCCCACTGTTTATCGACTAACATTAATAGGTCACCGCGTTTTATGTTTCGCCATTTAATTCGTTACGACAACCTGTTGCCGTTTTTGACCTTTCCTTTTTTAAACTGCCATCGACTGCTTCATTTACTCCAGTTTCATCCTGGTCGAAAGACGGGCACAAGACACGCGAGATCCACCGAATAAAATTTCATCAGGCAAGTGATTCGTTTTGCCATTCCTTAGTTTCGATAGAAATATAGGATCCATTGTTTCTTTAAAGAGGTGGACAAGCTTCCACAATAATTAATAAATACTAACAATGATCGACATAAAAAAAATATTTTCTGCCAGTTTAAAGATGCCTCCTTATACCCCAAAAGAGTTTAATCCAATATGACCAACAGTTTTTTAAAAAAAAATTCTTAAATATCAGTTACTTTGGGGGCTGTTAGACGAGAATCTCCTCTTAAAGATGGAAAAGATAAAAAAATTTATGCATTTTCACACTTGTACTACAATCACAAAGGTGCGAGGTGATAATAGGATACCTAAAGCAAATTTAAAAATGTTAATTAAAAAAAAATTTAAAAGAGTACATTCAACATAAAAAGAAACAAATTTAAGTGTAGGTGTAAATTCAGATTGGTAAAACTTTAGCTGTCAGTGCTATATATAGAGGTAACATTGGCAGCTAATTAACATATATTAAAGAAGGAAAAGGACAAAAATTTTATGCACTTCGACACTTGTAGTACAATGTAATACAATGTTACAACAGGATACTTAAAGCCAATGTAAAAATATTAATTTTCATACCTATTATATAACAAAATGTTCACAAAACATGTAAATATTCCACAGTTTGCGATACTCTCCAAAACCAATACAGTCTGCATCCATAAGCTTTCGCCACTCCAGTGTCCTACGATCTTCACCATCTACTTTCACAACCACACCATACTAATCTACCCACAGTGCCCAACAATACCTCCATCAATCCTCTCAACAAACACAAATTGCACTTTATAAACCGACCACGCGGTTAATATTACCCCAACTCGCCCCAGTCCCAGAATTCATCCGAAAACCTGGCCTAATCGTTACGGGCGAAGGCTTGCAAACTCGCCATCATCTCCGCGAGTGAAATCGCGCCGATGCCGCGGATCACGGAGTCAAGCGACGTGGAAAATCACTAATAACCCGATGAATAATTCACAGTCCTTAATCAGGCGTTCCTCGTCGGCAGCATCAGCAGTATCATCGAATAATCGTACCTCTTGGCTCACGGAGCAGCCTATTTCGCAGCCGATAATCGTCGATTCAGGATCGGCAGATCCATCGATGTCGGAAGTCAAGCGGCGAAAGTACATCCTCGATCGAAATTCAGCTGCAAACGGGGACGCAGGAACCGTGTCGAAATCCAAGGACAATGAGCCCAGAGACACCAGAAGCTAAGTCGCCCAGGCATCATCGAAGCGGTCTGCCTTCGTGGAAACGAAAACGGCCTCTCACCGCTGTCAGCGTAACACGCTTTTTCAATAATTCCTGCAGCGGGATATTACGCACGAGTGCACCACGATATCGACGACACGTAAGGTTATCGCTCGAGGAATATCTCTCCGGGATGAAAGGATCTCGAGATGGAGGAAAACCGGAAACTGTAAGGACTTCGTATCTGTTTTTTTGCCACGAGGACTCGGACGGATAAATTGATGAAGCTCGAGACTCGCTCCGATAAGTTTAATGTGCCCACGCAATGGATCGCGTGAATTTCTCTCGGCAGATTTATGTAAGATTTTGGTAAAAACTACGGAAAGTACTCGTCGCTGGCGAAAGTGATATAATGGGGCGGGGAATTCGTGAAAAGGAGCGTTGATGTAATTGGAGTTCAAGTTTGTTTGTATTCATGGGGATAGGATGATGTTGGGAATTAATTGCTGGCAGTTAGGGTTTATACAAAAACCGACTTTTGAAAAAACCGGTTTTCGAATTCCACTATTCCCAAAAAACTGGTTAAACCGGTTTTCGAATTTTCACAAAAAATATATTTAAAATAGAATATAAATATTTATACTTATTTTAAAAATGGTCAGTTCGTTTAATATTTATTGAATTACAAACGTATAACAAAATAAAGTATAATCTATCTATACGAAACCAAATAAATAAAACGAAAATAACTAAAATCCGTACAAAATATAATTTATAAATCTTAATTTCATTTAGTATTTTTCTTCCAAAAATATGAACTCATGAAGATTAGTTTTACAGTAAACTGTTACTTACTACAATATGTAAATTTTTAGTTTCGGCGCAATGGTTCGGTCAATTGACCGAACCATTGCGCCGAAACTAAAAATTTACTATCAATTATTACGGTCGAAACTAAAAATTCATTTTGTTACTACAATATGCTTGTGTGCGAAGCGATTTCAAGTCAAAATGTTAACGTTTTCAATTAAAAAATTAATTAATTTTACATATTAATTCTAGTACATAAAACCGGTTTTTATAAATTTAAAAACCGGTTTCCGAATTTTACAAATTTATAAAAAAAAATGGTTTTTAAAAAACCGACAAACCCTACTGGCAGTGCTGGCGTACTGGACGATACAAAGTGCAATTGCATGTTTCACTCCATGGTATCGTGTATTGGTGTAATTGGAGCTCTAGTTTATTTGTATTCATGGGAATAGATTGATGTTAGGGATTATTGTAGTTGTTAGCGTTGCTAGCGCAGTAGGGGGTGCATCCGTAAAGTGCAGTTGTATATTTTTTTTCACGGCGTCGTGTATTTTTCCTCTCGCACCGAGTGATTGGCTGTGGCATATTAAAATTGTGGTTTATACGTACCTTTCGTCGAGTGACGGAATACCGGTGCCCAATTACAATTGCCATTTCGTGTTGCAAAACTGTTACACATTGTGTTGCATGCTCGTAATCATAGGCGATGCGTTTGAAATTGCCGATGGGCGAGAGGTGGACCGAAGATTCCCTTAACTAGCAGGAATCCCGGCCCGTGTCTTCCAATTACGCAAATAAACAGCCGATTTGCAATTATATGGTGGAGGCAGCAATGTTGCAAGGATCTTTGTTGGTTGCGCACATCCACTCTGATTGGAAGAAAAATTCGAGATTATACCGCCTATTGAACTCTCCTCTCCGTCGAGGTGGAAACAAAAATAATCGAGCTGTGCCCGGCATGTCAGAAGTGGAAGAAATGCCATGAGCGATGTGACGAGCAAATTTTCTGTGGGAACACATCATTTGTCATGAATTAAGAAATCTTTTTAAACATTAATGGTAGCTGTTGAAGAAGTAAATAATGACGGGAAATTATCTAATTTTACGTTACGTGGATTTCGTGTGGAGGTAAATTTGCCAGCAATTTGCTTTTGTACATCTTTGTTGGTGTATTTTTTAATATCTCACGATTTAAGGACGAAAATTGCATAACTTGTGCTGCTAATTCTGTGGAAGTTTTAATATATTATTAGTTGAATATACACCCTTTAAATTGTTTATATATCAGGGGTCAAAAGAAACTGTTAACTTTTATAAATAAATCAGTTATTTACCGAACTTTTAACTTTGAAATCATTTCTTTTCTGTTTTAAGTTAACGTTGTACATTAACACTTTAACTCTGCTGTAAGAGTTCAGTTTTAACAGCTATTTTATGTTCGATTAATAAAATTTCTGGAGGATCATATACCCACTTTTGAACAGATATTTAAGGGTAAAATATAAAAGTTAGGAATATTGTTTAAATTAGTATTATTTAAGGAATTGAAAGCAGCATATATATGTAGAAGAGAAAGCACATTGTGGTTTTTATTTAATTATTTTCACCAAACGGTTTAAGGTTTCAACTTCAGATCCTTTCTAACTATACCTTTTTTCTACTTTCAACAAATAAAAAGTTTCTTAATTACACAAAAATGTATGGAATAAAAGTTTCAGTTAAATACACTGCATTTTATAACAGTATTCTCGGAACAGAAAACATACTAGTCATAGAATTACAGCTATTCCCTAATTAATTGAAAGTTTTAACAGTTTCATTCGACCCATGGTATAAATGTTCGCGATACCGCGGAGCTTTTGTTACAAGAGATAGGTGAGAAAATTGCGCGGCGACACGCGCGAATTTTGCAACGCCCCGACCTTGGGGATCGAATAAAGTTCCTTGTTTCGGAATTGAGGTGAACGCAATGCAACTGCACACCAGCAGGTACTCGATAATTTTCCCAACGATCAGATGGTTCTGATAACAATCCCGGTGGAAGGTATTGAGTTAACCTCTCGCTGTTGCCAGCCAGATGAAATTTTTCGCGAATATGCACGGCAGTATGCAGAGTCGTTCTGGCTGCGTTCTGACTAAGTTCTGTCAAACAGAGAAAAGCGTTGTTTGGCGTTTCGAAATCGAGCACAGACGTAATTGCGTCGTAGGCAGCAATGCTAATATCCTGGTATTATTCCCAATGATAATTATCCTACGCGCTTCATGATTTTTCAGCAGAAACTGCGACTTGACTAGCACACCCCTCGACTAGTTGCAAGGCAATGTCCTATCGACGGTAGATTTTTAGGACATTGGGTGCAATTAATTTTGTAAAATTTATTTTGGAATAAAATTAAATAATGAACTTGCTATTTATTACAGTTTCCTAATTTCCTATAGATTACATAACGTTGTTTTTATTAAAAATTTAGTAGTTATTACTCCAAAAGATTTGTTAATGTATATAAGTGGTATTATACGTTAAATAGTTTTTTCCAAATTTATATTAGAACAAAAGTAATTTCAGCTATGAATGTCATTTATGCGATTGTGCTGCGATTCTTAGATTATTTTTTACAAAAACTCTGTCAACAGAACTTACCTAGTATTCTCAAGGATCACTCAGGGGATCAGAATCTTATCGCATAACAAGGTGTATAGGTAGTGTTCCAATCCGGTTAAAAATATGATAACTGGATATTTGACATAAATGATACTATATTTAATACACAAAGTCCGTTTTAATATTTTCGTAAAACCACAGTGGAAAATGGGTAGGAAGGATCAGACAGACGTTTTAAAGTCCATTTTGAAATTGCAATCACCGTTATGAAGATCCATCTCTTTTTCATCCGTTCCCGCGATTAGAAATTCCTTTCACGGTGCAATGAAGGGATCGCCGAGTCTTCTTTCTACTATCCGCGAGATTCTTCCTCGCCGATACACTCTCTCGCGTAGGGAAAGACGTCGATAGCAGTCGGGCGCAGCGTTTTCGATTTGTTCTACTTGCTTTCCAGCCAAGGCAGTGACAAAACAGCGGCAAAAAGGAACCGTTTCTTGGGAAACTCCGCGGGGACGTTATTTTGCAGTTCAATTTACAGTAGTTAACCAAGCCGTTCAGCGAGGCATGTTTTAAGGCTGCTCGACTTCGGCTGCATGCTTGACTAGGTAACGTGACGTGAAACACCGACTTTTACTTTCAGCGGCGTCGATTCTACGTGTGTCTCCGGGGCGGATAAAGATAAACGAAACTGGAACACCAAGGCACACCGTGTAGAACCGAGTCTCGGTCCAATTTAAAGAATTCGTTGGTAAACACGTCTGCTTAAACCGCCCCACAGTGGTTCGAGTATACTACATGCTAGCTGGACAAAATTATTTTGTTGCGGGTTTGGGTTTATATGGGGTTCAAATTGTTAGAAAACAAACCTGATTCGTATTACAGTTTATTATTTCACTAAAAATATCAATAAAATAAAAATATGACTAATTCAATAAAGGAAAAAGAACAAAAGGACAGTATTGTACTTTAACTATAATTATCAATTATAACATTATGTCTATTCCCGTAATTTCTGAGTTTTTAAGTTTAAAACCTGGTTTTTGAAATCAGTTTTCTCTGCATCGCTATTAAAATAGTGTTTTACTATATGTTCCACGTCGATCCACGCGACAAGGGTTGAATGTACGGAAAGTAGAGACTTTCTAGTTTATTTTAATCAAACGATCGATCTGCAAAAATTTGCAAAACAATATTTTTTTAACTGTTTTCGAGCGCGGCGCTCGGCAGGAGAGATACATCAGCATCACAATCTACTGAATGTTCCTCGGGTACTGATGATTCAAGTAGTGAATCAGATTAGCGTGTACATATTGTAATGAACAAGATATTAATAGTTATAAGGCATACTTATAGTCACGGTTAAACTATAATACTGCCGTTTTGGTTTCTTTACCTTTATTGTATTAGTTATATTTTCATTGTATTAATATTCATGAAAGCGGTCAGGGGTGACACTACTTTGTACACTTTGTAGATATGTATATATTTGTAAACATAATTAACGACTTGTAACCTAGTAGTAACTTTTTCTTATTTCTTATGTTTGCAATAATATATTTATAGGGTTGTACCCGCTAATAATAATAATAATAATATTATTATTAGTGACAAAATACACTGTAATACGAATCAGGTTTGTTTTCTAACAATTTGAACCCCATATAAACCCAAACCCGCAACAAAATAATTTTGTCCAGCTAGCATGTAGTATACTCGAACCACTGTGCGCCCTCGTGGAATGCGATCGTGTAACAACGAGGGGCAGATGGACACTTTCATCGTCTGATGATTAATTTGGGTAGAAAATGTACACGTTCGTGAACCTTCGAGTGCACCTGCATTCCAGTTTAATCGAAATATAAGCATAAATTGTGCAGAATTAAATTGTTCTTCATTTTCAAACCATCGGAGTAATATCCAATTTTTCATGTTGTTCGTTGTAATATATAAAACGATTAACGACGCTGATCATTTTTCGAAATATAATAGGTCATCGAATTCGTTTACCTTCACCGAATTAATCGACCGATTCGTAATTGGATGTACCTTGTTACTGGCCAGTGGCGAGTGCAATCCTGAATCTGATTTAACGTCGTTTATTGTCGATGGACACGGAAGCACCATAATTTAAGATGAGTATCGGGTACCTGCTTTAACGATGGAACGTTGCTTAGTAAGGTTCATTAGCTATTGTCAGCCATCAACGATCGGTCGATCTATTCATCGAGCGTTGTTACTACTATTCGTGTTAATCGCGAGTCCTCTGAGTAATTGCCTAATTAGTATTCTTTCGCGGTTTCGTAAGGTATAATTTGTGATCGATCGATGTCGTTAAATCTTTTTCGTAACAATCCTGATTAGGATACGATCGATTTAAAGGCTTCGTTTTTTGCATCTTTAAGGATGCTTGTTCCTTAATATTAATTTAAATGTTTAAAATACTGCCTCAGTTGTTTCTTATATCGTTGATCTATATTGAGTTTCTTGATGTAATAATGAATCTGAAATATCTTGTGGACTGTGAGGAAATTACAATAATTAATGCTCAACACATAAAGTCTGAGAAATAGTCATTAGAATAAAATTTTGCTCATCTGGACCTAGAATTTTCACAGGTTAATAATTCTTCAAAACTTTAACCCAATTAAAATATACTTTATGTAGTCTGAATACTATGAAATTTGTTTCATAAAAATCTAATCACTTGGTAACACAATAATTCTTGCCACGAACTTATAAAAAGCAAATATACGCCTTCAGGTTTCAGGTTAAATACAAGCTTTAATGGACCAGATTATTTGTAGCGCAATTAACAAACATCATAAGACAATCCCCTATTGAATATTTCACAATTGAACGAGTAATTTCCTAGGAATAAAATTTGATAGCAAACATTAAACCAACAAATTTTTCCACACATTTAACAATCGCGATGCTTTCACCTTAAGTGCTCTGTCCACGAATCTCTTCGTCCGATCTCTTCCTGAGCAAGTAATAATCTGTCAAGCGTTTATCTTTTTATTTTATCATCCATCTACCATAGATACCGATTCATGGAAAGTTGATGGTGTCCTTTTGCTCGTTGGATCACGCTTCCGGCGAACGATGTGGCACACGCGAAGCAGAAAGTGCGCTCGTTTTCTCGTTCTATTAGATCGACAACGTAATTATCTGTTAGGGTCTCAGAGAACTTAATTCCATTACATCGATGCCACGTTCGTTCGTGATGTTCCTCAACGTCGTTACGTGACACGACTTTTCTCTTGTAGCACAAAGTTCCCTTCATTCTTACACTAATTACTTTCGATTAATGTATCATTAGAGTTCACCTGTCACGCCACAGATAGAGTACCACTCCTACAACGATAGGTACTGGATATCTTTTAAACACTCAGAAGAGGAGTACTGATTGCATTCATACATTAAAAATGCTGATAAGAAGTCTGTTCATTTATGTTTGTATTGTGGAAGTAGGCAATGGGAACGGTTGCATTCAGATGCATCTTAAGTTGGGCCCTCTGAATTAATTACTCTGCTGTTCGAGTGCTTGGTAAAATTGCGACCAAGAATGGGATTGTCTTTAAATTACGTAAGGCTTTTAGGAGAGCGGGATCGCCAATTTCCTACGTTTTCTTACTAAAAAATGTTTTCCGGCCTTTTTTGATTTTGGTATTTTGGTCCGTTATCTTGTTAATTTTGAAGATAACTCATTAATTGTAGTCCTGGCGATAGCGACAGTTACACTGATCAAGAATCCGTTTGGATTTTTGGTTCTGATAAGTCTACCAACTGGTATCACCTGCATCAGCGAGGCATCAATTTTCAAGCATATCATGAAGACCGGTTTTAAAAGCATTTTAAAAACATTAATTTTAGTACTTTTATATTTTTTACTTACTGTAGGAATGTAGTTTATTAAATAGAAAAAAGTTTTATACCATTATTACATTTCTTTTCTTCGCAATAAATTCCCGAAAATCGCTTAATTTATCGGCGCGCATACCGGAAAGACCCCTTAAAGACGGCGCCTATATTAGGTGAATGAAGGAGAATCTGACAGGAATGTTAATCAGCAATTCATTATTTCGACGTGCGTTACGAAAAGTAGCACGTTTTGGTTTGCCACGAAAAGAAGCACGTTCCATCGTTTCTGACGAATATTAGCACGTTTGGTCTTCTGCCGCGAAGACTAACACATTTGACTGCCTCGCCACGAAGAATAGCACATTTCGTACTGTTGCGACGAAAACTAGCACGTTATACTGTTTCGCCACGAATAATAGCACGTTTGGGAATTTATGGCGAAAACTCACATATTATCCGATTTGGCCACGAAGAATAGCTCGTTTTGGATTATACTGCAGACTGCAGAAACTATCGCGTTTCAGCGCGTGGGCAGTTTAAAAGAATTCAACTGTTGAAAATATTGTTTAATAAATAATAATTCCATCTAATCTCCAAAAGACAACACATATGAAAATTTTAATCTACATAATTTAAGTAAGGGAGGGTGCGGGAATTGCGAACGCGGGGTAAACGCGAACATGCTACTTTTCGTGGCAAACCGCTCTAACGTGCTAGTTTTCGCAGCGAAAGACGAAACATGTTATTTTTCGTGGCGAACCGCTCAAACGTGCTAGTTTTCGTAGCGAAAACCGAAACGTGATAGTTTTCGTGGCAAACCGCTCAAACGTGCTAGTTTTCGTAGCGAAAACCGAAACGTGATAGTTTTCGTGGCAAACCGCTCAAATGTGCTAGTTTTCGCAGCGAAAACCGAAACGTGATAGTTTTCGTGAGAACGAAGGCAAACGTGCTACTTTTCGTAAGAAAATTGAAACGTGCTACTTTTCGTAACGCACGTCGATTTGTTCCCTGTCTTCGGGGCGCCTCTTATGGAATTAATTGTCGAAGAAGTGGATTATGTAGCGCATACATTTGAATAAATTTGAATGCTCGAATGAAGTCGAAAGTGCAGTGTTTCTGAATGGATCTTTCCCCGTGGAGGTGATTTACTTACAGCTGCTTTTTGCGCACGTGCGATTACCGGTCTCGAATGCAGCGTTTAACCGCCATTGTCTAAACGTGTAATTTATTCAATCAAATTACCGTGACATTCAGTGCAACGCGATTACAATGCGCTTAAGTGACGTGAACGGCGCAAGAGGGGAAATAGTTCAAGTGGATTGGACTTCGTGTCCTTCGTGAATTAAATACATATTTTTTTCTGTCGTCTTCAAGGCTTTTAAAAAGGATTAAAAAGGATCTGTAGATCCAGATTTTTTTATATTTAAACATATGGAAATTTTTCTGTAATTTATTCGAGGATTTGGGTGTGCAATTCGTTTGATATACTTGTACGACGGAAGATAGTGTGTAGAATATATTTTTCAATAATTATCTATATGTTATGCTGTATCGATGAATTCTTTAAAAATTCGAACGAAGGACGAAGGTACCGTGGATTCATATCACACAGAGTGAATGCATTTCAGAGCTGGGTTACCTTGAATGTTGCACGAAATTCCTGGAAGTAATTGTGTTATCTGGGTAAAGTTTGGAAGTAGGCTGCCTGCGGTCATGAAAAAAATCTTAAGCCGAAAAAAAGATACCACAGCGGTTGACATTGAAAATTTCGCAACACCTTTTTATAAACACAGCCCTGCAGCGAAGACTAAAATTGTCATTGCGAAATCTTGCATGTATTTTGAAATTGTTTTGCTAATTTTATTTAATCTCTGTTGAATTTTCTGTTCCTTGCATAAGAATTCTACTCGAGTATAATCAATACTACCAAGATTATAGATTAATTCTGATCAATTTACAATTATCTGTCCACGGAATAACACAGCAGGAGCATGAAAAATAAATTCATGTTCGTATAATAATTTGTTTCAATTCCAGGTCGACGATCACAAAGCGCAAAGCGTTAAAGATCGCGGCACTCTGAGGTATAATTCTAAATCTCCAGAAGAGACGACAGCCACGCCAGCCTCGCCACTTTCAACCCTCAGATCGACTAGAGACAGATCGCCGAATTACGAGAGGCACAATGGAGAAGCCAGTTCGAAGCATTCGCTCGATTCAGAGGCGAATAAACGTTCGAACTTCAGAACAACAAGCACGACCGAGAGAAACGGCGTCCCGGCGGTAACGGAGACAGCCAGTGATCCAAGAAGGAACTCTTCAGCGGACGATACCGAAGAAATAAAAAGAGTGGAGCCAGCAATAAATAGGAGAAACGGCAAGGGACACTCTGCAGAAAACAAAGATGCAGCGGAGTCGAAAGACACCGAGCAAAATCTCGCGTCTGGCACGCAGAAAGAGGTCGCTCGAAGAACGCTTCACAGAAAGTTCAATAATTCGATTACCGAGAGGCTGGGCAACAAAGGGCCGTCAGTTTTCGTGGCCACCACGGAATCTTCGAGATCCCGCACTGGAAGAAAGATCCAAACGACTTACTCGACGACGGAACTCAAGACGCAAGTACCGACTTCGAGGAGATTCAATAAGAAGAAGTTCGAGGGCGTCGAGACGACTACGGTTGGGTTCAGAAGGGCCGAAGGGAGAGGCAGATCGACGGCAGAAAGGATCGACAGAGGCAGATCCAGTAGGTCGAAAGTGAACAACAGGGAGAACAATGCTATCAATCGCAGGGGTCAAGATAGTGTTCTCTCAGAGTCTGAGAGCGTCAGGGTAGACATTCCTTTGGCAGTCGAGGGCACAGAGAACCCCGCAGTGGACGTAACGACCAGCTTCAGTGTACCTTCTCAGAGGCAACCGTCGATAGACGCTGGTAGGAGATCAGATACCAAGGAGTCATCCAGAGCTAACGGAAGAACAGGATCGGAGAGATCGAAGAGTCGTGGACGGTCCAGTGATTCTGAGTCTACTGGCTCCGCCTCGAGGAGCAGTTCTCGAAGAGGATCTTCTAGATTCAATAATCACACCACGACGGAAGCTAGTGAGCAGGCTGGCAACTCGAGAAGAAACACTGTCTCCAGGGATCGTTCCAGAGGTTCAGACACAAAGAAGAGCTCTACGAATGAATCGCGATCTAGATCCAGAGGAAGGAACCTTGAAAATGGTGCAAAGTCCGCGCCACCTGGTGCGGTGGAACGAGATTTCAAACGCAAATCAATTGGAGACAGGAATTCTCCAGATAGAAAATCGAGGGTTCTTGAAGCTGGGTCAAGGGCTGGTGAAAATCGTAGGCAGGATCAAGATACCCGTGGGAGATCTAGGAGCAGATCGAGGGTGGAACCTACGACACCTTCGGCGTCCAGCCTTGCTTCGGGTAAATAGAAAATTCTTTTATTTATTTGAAACACATGGAGAGTCAGATTAGTAACGTATTGTTGCATAGTCGATTAATACTTTGGAATTTAGTAGCTTAAAATATTTATAAAGATTGACAGAAAATGTCCACTGAACGTAAAGCCATTGATATAATTTTTCCCTAACTTGAGATTAAGGAAATACATATGTATATTAGAATGATTGATTCGTTTTAATCATTTGAAAGCTAACGAATTTTGACCTATTTTAATTTTTTCCCTGTGCACAGTAGATGTTACTACAACCACTGCACCAGATACAACAGTCTCCAACGAAATAGCAACCACCTCTACCGAAACCGAAATTACGAGTACCACCATAGGATCAGCGACAGTGGCGTCGACCACTGCGAATCCACGAACAGTAGCAACAACAGCAAGACCGTCAACTACCACTGTGGCGTCTGAAGGGTCCGGACGAAACCGAGGAAGAGGCAGAGGTGGAGCGAGCCAAGGAAGAAAGCAGCCAAAGGAAGACTTCTTCAATCATGGACTGGGATTCAGAGGTCGAAAACTTTCGCCAGAAGGACCGCCGAGCGTAGGAGATTCCAGGAGGCCTACCGCGAAGAAAAATGATTCGCAATACCATGGGAATCCGGGTTGGACCCTCAGAAGGCGACCAGCTCACGTGAACCAATCTGAGGCTCCGCCGAAGACGGTAGTCCCGTCGCCAAAGGATCAAACGAACGAGGTGATCCCGTCGAGCGAACAATCAACGAGCACCGAAGTTGTAACGACAATAGAAAGTTCCACGTCTACCACGAGAAGAAGCTTCAAGAAGCAACCGGCAAGCACGGAAGAAAGCACAACGGTGGCTGGAATAACGACGAAGAGTTTTCGGAGGGGTAACAAGACCTTTGATAAGGCAAGAACTCTTGGATCCAGCAAGGGGTCAACGGAGCCTCAGGAGAGCGACAATTACCCACCTGAATTTAAGGCGAGACTGTCCCAGTTGGTGAGTTCTAAGATTTAATTTAATTTCAATTGCGCTTTGTGGGAAATTGTGGGAAAGATTTGTGCACGGTGTTCTATGGAATTGGGACGAGCTGAATAGTCGTAACGTTTAGATCGAAGTTGCTTTGCCACGTTACCATTATTTATTCGCGTCCATATAAGTAGTTGCACAGTACGCTTAGAGTTTTTTTTTTTAAGTCTAATTTATAGTTTAATGACTTTCTTAAATGAGTACATATATGGTACAGGTGTTTCTGTAGAAGAGTTCGGTATAAGTTGTATAATTAATTTTTTATTATGTGGTAAGTGGATACTAATTATCGCTAATGTTAATAACAATAATTGACAATGATCGAATGTAATCAGAAAAAAATTTGCCGCCGATACTGGTTAGCGGTTGCCAAAATAAAATTCGGTTCTTCGATAATGATTATTCGTAACTGAAATCATTTACTTAAAGATATTAACTCTCATACCATAACTTTTAAAAGTTATCCCATAGCAGTTGTCTGCATTTTTGGTTAATTAGTCTGTTGTTTAAGATTAAGAAATTGATGATTAGCATAGCGATGTTTCATGCTTTACATTTGCATTTGTTCCTTTACTATAGGTATATTCTCTTGATTTATATGTTGCTAACTATTGCACTGCAAAGTGTTTTGTTAGCATTTAGCCCTTACAAACAGGCTTAAATTCTGTCACATTTAAGCACCCCTGTTAATAATTCTTGTCACACGTGCCATTAATTCACGTCTGAGAAAAGTTAACGCGAATATTCCCGCAAGGTCGGCGAATAAAACGTTAACACAGAAGTATTTACCTTTACTAATCGAGAAGTATCGTTTCAGAAGAATACGAACGTGAAAACACCAGCGCCGAAAACTACGTCTAGACCACCCGTGGAGGTAAGAGTCCAGAGTGCACTTAAAACACAGCTTACAGCATCCGAATAAGTTTCTCTATCTACTATTAATGAGTACATAACATTTCCATGCTTCTATTCTAGTTCAACAAATCTACAGCTTTACATTCGAACAGTACTTAACACGTAGACATAATCACTGACATTGACACCGTTGTTGTAAAGTAGCCGAAAGAATGGTGTAACATTAAGCAACGTACGCGACGCGACTGAAAGAAACACGTACAAATATTCTCTAACCCTAAACAAACTTAATCAGCATGCACGATAACATAAAACACACGATTTGCAATTTACCCGTTTACCTCCGAAGAGACTGGAGTCACTTCTATCGTTCAGGAATCAGTACCTTGCAATTTTGAAGTCGTAACAATTCGTGTAGGATCAGCAGGAGAATATCTTTGGTCGCCGTTCGAGGGGCAACTCGAACGCGTTCGAGCCTGACGACCTCGATACCGCAGCTTCAAGAAACGTCTTTTTGACGGAGCAAAGTTTTCTCATGAACCCCTTAACGTTGATTAATGGCACAGGACTGCGACGCGTAAGAGTGCAGACAATCTTTGTATCACGCGATCGCTTTATTGTAACCTTCCCGCCTTCGATACGTAGCAAACTCAGCTTCCCACGAGCTTTTAGGACACGCGCATTAGGCCGTCCCGAAAATAATGAAAATGATCGTAGCGTTAGGCCTTAGTGCGGGAAAGTTGTGTCTTGGGATCAACAACAACTGTGCAAATTTTCAGCCCTGTGAGTTAATACCTTCTGTTCCGGCAAGAGCCTTGAAATTTCGGAATTTGTGTAAAAAGTATAAAAATGACCTTGCAGCCCTTTGCCCACCCTATGACAGCAGAGTGACTCAGCACTCACCACGTGACGGTGGCTGCGTGTGGAGTTCCTTCCTAGCCCACCCCAAGCACCCTACCTTGACGACAAAATTTGATAAAATTGCCGTAATCGCGAAAAGAGACTCGGAGTCGGATTTAAAGACTTGGTGAAATGGAAACATGAGATTTGTACTCAAAGGCAGGCATACACCCTGCTGTCATGGGGTGGGCAAAGGGCTGCGAGGTCATTTTTATACTTTTTACACAAATTTCGAAATTTCAAGGCTCTTGCCGGAACAGAAGATATTAACTCACAGGGCTGAAATTTGGCACAGTTGCTATTGATCCCAAGACACAACTTTCCCGCACTAAGGCCTAACGCTACAATCATTTTCATTTTTTTTCGGAACGGCCTAACGCGCATAGCTGTTCGTTTCTCAGCAGCCATCAATCACATTTCCCTCGATCATCTTCCGACCGGAGCGCTTGGCCTGTCTTATCGATACTCCTTGCTTCAAACGCGAGACAACTCGAATTTATTTTCGTATATCGAGACACCGACGAATGCTGTATACGATAGCGAACGATACAGACAGTCTTTAGGTATTTGTTTCTTAATTTTCAAAAAACTGAAAGGTGGAGAAGCTATCAGAATTTATACACCACGATCGGTGTTGATTTTCATGTAACTATTTAGTAACGACACGTTTGAAACTTTGATAATGTAATTGCCAATAGAATTGGGTGAAGGCTGCGAATCGCGAAACGTATTCGTTGCTTGTAACATCATTGAAGACCAATCGAGACTGGGCAATGATGCGCGATTAACAACGAGAAGCGTGTACGAAAGGAAAGCTTTGCTGGTGGTTGGTGAAACATGAAATCCACGCCATTCGGATGATTTTTTACGGATCGAACGCTTAAAGATACTGGGTACATCGTGATCCAGCAGCTTCGATGATATCGTCCACCTCCAAACACGACTGGATCGAACGATAGCCTAACACGAGGAGCGACGAATCCTCGACGGGGAGTTCTCTCAAGGTCCAAACAGCTTGTCGACGGTTATTTTCAGGCCTCGAAGTGTTTATTCCGAGAGATTTCTTACTGCGCGTTCCGTGTAACGAAGTGTTTAAGCGTGTTCCATTTATCAAGAAGACCCAGTTATGAGCTGACACGTAAGACACAGTTCGTAAACTGGTTTTCGGGTTTCGTTCGTTCCTTTTGTTTTGGAATCGCGGCGGAGAAAGTGACTTTGGCTCACCTGGGCGTAATACGTTCTTCTTATTCATTCCCACAACAGCCACTTTGGTCGTTTTAATTTGGGGCGTTGATAGGGTTTCACGCCTTAAAAGAGGTGTTCGACACAAGATGGATATATGTATTTCTCTGACAACTGTCGATGTACTTAAATTCCACGTTTCAATATTTATAGCTAGTGATAAATTTTTTAATTGACTTTTAGTTAATGGATTATTCATCCTTGATGTTAAAGTGGTAGAAGTTTCAGAGTGGCACTCGAGATGGCAGGAAACAGCAATGAAAGTCGACGTATTGAAAAGGAAATGAGATCTAAGGGACAGGTGATTTTTCACAAAGTCAATAGACTCTGTCTTTGGTGGCGACACATTTCATCTCTGGTCCAAATTACGCCCGACTGAATGGCTTTCCGCCTTGTAATTACACCGAGATTGATTTCGTGGCGAGGATTTTTTCCCTTCAAACAAAGATCGCTAGTAGAGACAAAAGATCGTTGATAACAGGTTTCAAATAAATCGTTGCGTAAGTTCTTTTCGAAACTAGTTCGACTTCCCCCGGTAGAGCTATTTTTAAACCTCTCTAATGACAGTAAATTCACGTGACTTACAAATTTATCATTTATTACATCAGAAATTAATTCTTCCAAAGAGCAATTTCCATTACTCTTGCACCATTCGTTATTAGAGCCATAACCCAAGTTAAAAATAAGATTCAAGGGGTATTATAACCAAGATTCTCTTTGAAAATTTATCAGAAAGTCTCCCAGCATTTTTCATTAGCCACAGAATGATTTTCGCAACCGTTGGCCCCGTACAAACCCCAACTATGTCACCCCTTCACCGCAGCTAATCGCTTGATCGACGCTTGAAAGACGGCCGGATAGTTGGCCATGTACATAATCCTTTTTTTTTATCTTCATGGTAACGCCAGATGGTCTCACAGTAGAACAGCCATCGTAGCACGATTAATAGAGAACGCTTGAGCAGCCTCGACGCTTGTTGCGTCGATTAGTTTTCCATGTCACCGTCTTCACCGGTCTCGTCCACTTGGTCGTGAATCACCATCTTCCTTCTTTCTTCATCCGTCCGCGCGCAACGTCCTTGCGCACCTGATAACAGTGATTAAACTTTCAGTTGTTCTCGGCTACAGTGAAATCGTGGCTCGAGCTCGTTACGAGCCAAATGGCAGCATGGATCGCCTCGTTTCTGCGCTTCCTCAGGCTTCTGTTCTTCATATAGGAAACGATCGGCGCCGCGATATGTCTCCCCGTAATCGAACTGCTGTTACTCGCGTGTGTACGGTTAACGCGCGACCTTGAGAACGCCTCCTCCTGTCGATGGAGACGTCGCCGGGGCCGTGGCACACTAACAGAGTCCCTGCTCGAGCTTCCGGAGCCGGCTTCTGCCTCGGCGGCGGTTTCCCACTATCCTAAAACGGAGCTGTTTGAACGACCCTTTCAGGTGAAAAAGTCCACGTCCGCTCTCTTCGCGGAGAGGTCGAGGATGAAGCTGGAGCTGGCTAGGAGGTTAGTGAAGCCAGAGTTGAACATCGAGGAGAATGATCTCGACGCAACCACGGCCTCCTCTTTCAGCAAGCCGAAAGCAACCGGCGCGTCGGCGGTGGCCGGGACCAGCAAGGTCGCCAAGTTCGCCAAGCCTGGCGCTGAGGAGCGCAGGGGTTCCGTAGAGAATTCTGAGGACGATGGTAGAGCCTCGAAGCTCTCTAGATCGGGGAAAGGTCCCGAGGGCGCTCCTAAGGTCACCAGTAGACCGTACAATGTGAAGAAAGGGCGAGTGATCTCTGAGAGAATGGTCACTTCGATCTCGGTCGAGGAGAGAGCTGCCGTAGATGAAACGACGAAACCGTACGTGTCGACGAACCCCTCGGTCAGCACTGTTTCCGCGGAAGAGGTGTCGGCAACCACCGTCGACACGGCGAGGATTCGCCTGTCAGCTCTTCGCGGTGGCAAGAAGCTCAAAGACGAGGAGCAACCGTCAGCCCGCGAGAACAGTTACTCCGTTACTACCTTCAAACCGAAGAAATCTTACATATACCAGTCGCGTAACGGTAAAGCGCACGGACAGTCCACGACAGCTGAGCAGTCCGAGACGACCACCCCGAAGAAGCCTTACACGCCCACGCAGTCGATTAAACAGAATGGAACGCAGAGGAAGTCGCAGACAGCGCAAGTAGAAGATGTCACCAAGAAACCTAAGTTCGCCGATGGTGTTACCAAACCCACGTTCAGGCCTCGGTACAGCAAAAGAACGAAGGAGAAGTCTGTGGAGGATAAGGAAGGGTATCAGCAGGTAGTTACCACGAAGGTGCCATCAGCTATCAGCAGATACTCGAGGAAGAAGTCTGCGGTGAAGTCTGTGGATGGCAAAGTCAAGGTCACGACGACAGATGGACCTGTGACGCAGACGAAGAAGCTAGAGTTCCGACCCAGAACCTCGACCTATCGCAGGCACTCGGAGGTGCCGACGACCTTGGTACAGACCACCAGCAAGGTCGACGGTGCAGGAGTCGCCATCACTCCCCGATCGACAAGGTTCCGCGCCACGCTGAAGAGCTCGACGCCGTCCCCTCGATCGGTACCGCAGGAACCACAGGTGAACCTGAAGATCGCGAACGATACGACCGAGCAGACGCCAGGTATTACCGGCAGCAGCAACGGCGACACTGGCAACACGAACATCTTCAATCCTACTAGAACCGTAGTTCTGAACGGAAGTGCCACGCTGCTGGAGCAACTGCGGAGCACAGTGGCGCCACTTCTTAGTTCCCTCGGTAACAAGACGCCCGTGTTCTCTGGAGCTTACAGCAACGTTAATAACGCGGTAAATATTCATCGGTGTAAATTGATTTTTATGGGAAGTTGATGCTATTTGGAAGGAATAATTGTGTATATATGTGATAGATTTGAAATATTTGTAATTTCTTAAAAAGTTTAGGATCTTTTGGAAAGAAAACTGTAACGGATAAGGTAAAAAGTCTTTTTGGTATTGATTATTATACATATTTTAGGATGGTAATAAAATTTTTTGTTGTTTTTTTTCTAATGTAATTTTGAATGAATAGCTATAACTGTGGCGGTGATAATAACACAGTGTACATGATATTTCAAGATAGGCTCATCTGAAATCAAAAATCGAAAGTTTTTCTTCAAATATATGAGTATGGTTATCGTATTACCAATCGTTACTGCAGAATAATGAAAATTCGATGATTGGACATGTTTTAGTAAAAGTGCCCTGAAACCGGTAATTTTTTATGCTGACTAAAATCAAATTGAGTGGACCAAAATTAATGAAAGTTGATAACACGATAGCGAGTTTATTTACGAAATAAATTCCGAATGAATTTTTGAAATCCGTCAATTAGTCTTTTCTTTTATGAGAAGAAACAATAAAAAAAATTTTTAATCATCTTAAAAAATGTATAGATCAATACCAAAAAGACTTTTTACCCTATGTATTACAGTTTTCTTGAAAAAAAATCTACAAAAAGAATGTACCATCAAAGAAATTTTCTGCTGCTTAATTGCCAGATCACAGATGTGATTTGGAGAAATTTCTGCTTTATTTTTTGTGGAGTAAATGTTAAATATCTTCGTACGAAATTATTTAAATACTCCAGTAAAGGAATAAGAAATTTATTCTCTGATCTGCGCAGTTAACTTTTCTATTAGAAAAATTAAAAAAAAAAACAGTTGTATTGCAAGGGTGCAATAGTAATTTTAATTTTAAAGATTAAGTGTTAGAGTCGACCAGCAAACTTTTTCCATTTTCCTTGGAATAGAATGTATCGTGTAATATTATTCTATTTGCCTGTCGACTTTAACACTTAATTTTGGAGTAATCAAGAATCTCGTTTGTGAGCAGAATTCAGGCCCCAGAATCACTCCAAGTGGATCACCCCCACGATTCAGCGCGAGATATAAGGGCGCGGAATTATTTGTTAGGAAGCAGAACAACATTTATCAACCCACTGTGCCATCGATCACCAGTTCATCCACCACACCGGTTACACCAGTAGAGGTAGGATTGTTACAATATTTATAACTATTAAGATGAAATTTGCTTGTAACTATTCAGTTGCCAGTTAATCACCACAGTGTATTCATGAACCACGAACATATGTTTAATTTACATATCACATATAGGTATAAGAAATTTATGACGAAACGCTATAATTTTCTGCAAACCTGTTTTCGTTCCTAAAAATTTCTTCGAGTATGACGTATCGTCATATACACAAATAAATTATGAATATTAAATTCCAACATTACTACACACATATTAAAATATTGGATTATGTTATATTCTTCATTAAATAGAAAAATAAGGAAACAAATTACTTTTTAAACCCCAATCAATTAGGATGGCGTAAAAATATCATTTAAAGCATTAATACTTCGCACCACAAACGATGACTAAGAAGCAAACCTGTTATTAGAAATTCGTTTAAAAAAAAGCTGTGAAATATTACATTGCTATTACAAATTAAGAGAGGCTATATCCCAAAGAAATGGATCATGACGATCATTACGGAGGTAAGGTTACGTGGCAGAAGAAAGTTGAAGCTAACACAGTGAGTCAGTGTGGTCGTTTTTTGTGTGCTTAAAAGGTTTTCACCACGAAGATAGCGGAGAAGGTCGAAGCTGTCGCACCACCGTCGTGGACCGATCACGTTGGTGTCATCACGACGACATCCGGATATCTCGATCCTAATGACATCGATACGAATAATCTGCGTTAAATTAACCACCTGAATTATATCTCGATAAACGTGTTATTAATACTTATTAATCATTTCTCTTTCTATCAATATTTTAGTGATTCGCCGTTCCTGAAGGATTATTAATATTATTATACTTGTCATATATAGCTTTTCCCCCATCTTTATTTACAATTTTTATAGGGCTGTCCATTAATCTCGCAGCAAATGTGTCGTGATCTTCTTGACACTGACACTATTGTTGTACAATAATTGATTATTATGAATAATTCTCGCACGACAAACAGATATTATCGTTACAATTCCATAGTGAATTTAATAAAAAAAAAGGTTATAAGTAATACGAGAAAATGAATAAAAAAAAAACGTAACTACTAATCTCGTGATTAACGTTAACGCCTTTGTAGTTTCCGTCTCGTGGCACTTTCATTTCTGGGTTTGCATATACTAATGTGTACAGGGTACTTACGTTATTACTGTCATCGTAATACGTATATTGTATTATACAATATTATATATAACTTTGGTAATAAATGTACTGGTTTTTGGATCGCACGCGACATGCAGTTGTTCGTCCTTCTTCAAACGCGCCCTAAAATGTTTTCTAAACGTTGTCGGAATTACTATATTGCGTATCGACTTGAAAGAGCATAGAACAGAATCAATTGACTGAGCATTAGCCAGTTGCCTGAAATGACTCGTTGAAACCGTTAATAATATTAGAATTAAAGAAAATCTACCGAGGAAGAGTTATCGATTTTAATTATCAAATTGTAAGTTTTATAAAGAGAAACGTTTTCACGATATTACGATATTATTTAATTCAAAATGTTCAAATCGAATGAGACTGTAATGCCCTCGCAAAGGAGCAGTTCACTAATTGTATTAAGTGTTAGGCCCCTCGAATCATTTTTAAATACGCAAAGCATGTATGAAAAACATTTTGTGAAATTATAATAAATGGGACGTGAGAATGCTTCGATGAAGTCAATTTTTTTATTTAACTTTGACGTAACGAGACTTCACTTTCTCTTACGAGCCCATTCCGATCGTAAGGGTACATTTTCGTGATTTGTTGATTCAGAATGTTACAAGCAGTAGCGAGTGAAAGTAACTGGATGCTGCGTGACGTGTATGCGTTAAAATTTTCTTAATGATATATCTGGGGCATGTGGGTGGATCGAGAACGTTGCAAAAGAACGAAAAAGAGTTTGTTGTTTAAGGTCACGAATGTACCTTTGCCGATGGACCGTTGACCTCTTTTTACAGTGTCCACTTTCGTTAATCGAAGTTACAAAATGTATGCCAGTATCCTTTTATTACTATTTGGCATTCCATTTTTAAAGATTTATTTTATAGTGTCTTAGTATATTATTCTGGCAGAATTCTTAATAATTTTTCAAAGTAATTAAAATTGCCACTAAATACATTTTCATTCTATTCTCATTCCAATCTGTTAAGAGACATATCGCTGGAGACCTCTGTGAGAGAGGATTAACAGCTGTGAGAAATCCCGATGAAAAAGAAAAAATCAAAGTGAGCGGCCAACCAGTCTCTATTGCCTATATCAGCGATCCCTCGAGGAACGAGTTTCTGGCTCGCTGCTACTTTTGCTAATACCCGTGTTTCTTGGTATATTAAAGCAGCCTCGGTTTCTCCAGCTCCTTAGCTAGTTCGTGCCTCTACCAAGAGATGGTGTATGCTCACTCAATTATGAGTTCGTTTAATCGGATAGGATCGTTTAAATTAACATACAACTGCCACGCGTGAAAGTAATTTACCTCTCCTGCCTATTCATGAAGGAGTTTTCAACATTCTTTCAAATTCTACATTTTCAAACACCAAGAACGAAAACCAGGTACTTTACGTAAATTGTCTCCATTGTACTCATGTAAATACACCGATTAATGGATTAATTAATTATTACTGCACCGGCAACTCCAGAGACTGTACATAGGGCGAAGTCACTCGTTTCAGACCCACTCGGCACCATGTAATGTACAGCACCCAGCACGCACTAAATTTCTGATTCTAGAACTCTGGTTCGGCACCACCGATCGATGTGTCAAGTCCTGGCGAGCCAAGATTCTTGACCCTCTATCACGCGTTGGAGTCGGCCAGCGTGAGGAACGAACAGTTACAGGGAAACTCAGGTGTACAGCGACAGGAGCAAGTTGGCGTGGTCCCGCAGGTAGACTCTAACGCCACTGTGGCTAACGGCATCAGCAATAATCCTAACAATGACACCACAAGCCCCACTGTAGCAACCACGAGCCCACAGACCCCAGACACAACCACTATTCAGGATATCACACTGTCCCCGAGATTGTCCGAGGAGACGGAGGCCTCTGCCCCCATGGTTGCCACAGGAGCCCCTGAAAACCCTTCGTCGACTGAACAAGCTTCCACGAGTACCGAACCGCCCTCCACTACCGAACAAGTATCTTCTTCCAATACCGAACAAGCCTCCACAAGCACAGAATCATCCTCCACCACCGAACAAACATCCACAACTGCCGGTTCAGTGTCCATGCCTGAACAAGCCAGTACAGAATCACTTCCAAGAGACCCAGAAACAACGACAGCGAACATTGGAGGTCCAGCGGACGTTCAGGTCTCCTCGAGGATAGACAACAGCCCGAACCCCGCTGCAGGAACGACCACTGTCCCAGCAGATCAGACTCCCACGAGTTCCTCGGAACCTTCAACGATTGCCAGCACTGACGCCCCCGTTACGACGACTCAAAGTCTGCCAAGTTCAACAGAGATGTCGACTCTACCTACCACCGATGCCACGAGCATCAACACATCCGAAAGTCCTGAGAGCAACACTATACAGATGTCTGAAGGAACTTCGACTCAGGCAGCTGCTGTTAGCTTAACAGATGCGCCCACGACAGAAGCAGCATCGAATAATATCATCGACGTAGAGACAACCACGGCGATACCTACGTCCACGATACGAAGCAGGTTGATAGATTTTGCGCAGGATATTCTGTCTCGGCTGCAGGCGTCCCTGAGCACGACAGTGCCAACCACGACATCGGGGCAGGATTTTACGACGATATCTCCTGCGACTGAGATGTCGAACGTAATATCGGATGCAAGTGCGAACAACAGTTTGGAGGCTCTAGCACAGTTGAAGGAGGCGGAGGCAACGACCGTGCGAGGGGAATTGGGAACGGCTACCTTGCCAGCCGCAACGGATCAAGCGGGTTTAAGAATAGCTGGAGAAATGACCACGGGAAGCGCAGTAGGTTCAGTTACCACTCCATTACCTACAACTGCAACCGACCAATCTAACGAAATGGTATCCACCCAAGAAGCAAATACGCAGGACGATATAAACTCAGATACAACCACTACAGCACCACCAACAACAACAACAACACAAGCAGTTTCGAATACTGACCAAACAACTATGTCGATGGTCAATTCTACCGATGACACTTTACTAACTGAATTGATGACAATTGCCAAGACCCTACTTTCGGAGGAGATAAACGAGACGGAACAATTCACACCTGTTCGAAATTCAGACACTAGCTCTAGGTTAGGGAATATAGTGGAGAATGAGGTAGACGAGCAGTTGAGCACGACACAAGCTGCAGAATCGTCGTCGATTCCCCCAGATGTTACGACAGAAAGCGTAGAGTCAACACCAACCACCGTAGCTATGCCAGAATTAACTACTCCCTCTGTTGATCCATCCCAGAACGAGGTGGATTCCGTAGACCTCGCCACAACTGGGTTGCCTACAGAAACTTCTTCTGACACGCCCACAACAACTCCACAAAGTAGCGTAGCTGACAATGAGGTGGAAGTTGTGGGAACAAATCAAACCACACCGTTAGCACCCCTCGCTGAAAGCGTGGAAACGACCACTCTCTCATTCACGACAGAAACTGGGCCACAAGTGGCACTTTCGAATAGAATATCGTCCAATTCTGAAACAAGCCTCGACACAACGACTCCACCTCAGACAACCACACAAAGCTCAGCAACGACAGTCATAACCGCCGTAAATTTCGAACTAACCACTAATACCTACGACTTAATGTCATCTAACAAAATCACGACGACCGAGACTCAAGCACCTTTCGGACAAACCACGGAGGCGGCCACTGAATCCACAGAAACCACGGTACAAGTCACTAATCCCACAACAGTAGCAGCACAGCCTACGATGAACACTAGCACTGACCAGCCTGAAATAACAACAGTGTCCACGGTCCCCGAAACTATCCTATCCCGTGTAAATATAGCCGCCACTACACCGTCAGCATCCTCCACGTTGAGCATTGAACAGACCACGGTGGTGTCAACTACAGAGGTAGCTCAGAACGTAGCGACTAACCCAGCAACCGAATCTGTGACGGAGCTAGCACCTATCACCACCCAAGCTGTCGGTAGCCAAACCTTTGAAACAACCACACCAACCACCACGGCGTCGCTGGATGTTAATTCGATGGATGTGACGGAGGCTACTACTAACCAGTCCTTTCTAACATCCAGTACAGTGCCCGCCATGGATATCACTACTAATACGCCTGGTGAAACGGCAAACATACCCCAAACAACCCCAAACCTCGAGAACGAAACTCCAACTGTTGTTGCCCGTTTCCAGGATACAACATCAGCAACCGCCCAAAGGACGGCAGGTTCGGGAATCGGCCAAACGACCGAGATCACTACCCCCATGATCACAGACTCCTCCACCACTCCATCCCGCAACCCCCCTACCACGTCGCCTCCCCAGTCCTCTGTCATTACAACCACATCATCTTCGGTCGAGACGACGACGAGAATGACGCCGACGACCGCGACAGAAACGACGACATCGACGAGCACTGGGCCCCCTCCTAGCGAGAGGACAGCATCGCCTCAGGCGACGACAGAGTCAGCGAGAATGGACGTCGTCACTGTCACAGCCATGTCCGAAACGACAGTTCAGATGCCAGTCACTACCCTTGACATAAACGAGAACCTGGTGTCGACCGAAGCTGCCGATGGGACGACAACGGTTTCACCTGGGAGGATTAGCGCTGGGGAAGGTGCGGCGAATGGAACCACGAGCAACACACCAGGAGGTACGACTGCTGCTGCCGAGTCGACGACTATGCCAACCCAAACGACACCTGGGACGACGATGCCAACTACAATGGGACCAACCAGCAGCCCGGCTCCTGAGGTTCCCACGACACCGTATCTGGGTCGATTCGGTGGCATCAGACTGACACCAGCCCCTCGTTTCAGTCTAAGCTCCACCACTAAAGCTCCTCTGCGCGATTACTTGATCTACGGGATTTATCCCAACAAGACGATCGTTAGGAAGCGACCGGAGGACAATCTGATCGATGCCAGGAACGTGGACAGCCCGTACGTGATATTCGGTATCTTCCCGGACGGCAGGCTGGTCCGGAAATTCCCGAACGGAACGATAATACCGGACCCACCTAGGAGCCCGGTCGAGGTTGTGTTCTCACTTAGCACTACCACTACCACTAACAGGCCACCGCCCAGACCGTATTATAACCAGGCTAACCAAGGCACTTACAATCAGTATCAAGGGCCGGTGTACGATAATAACCGTAGACCCGTCGCTGAACCGATGAGAAACGTCCAAAGCCCCGGCACCGTTGATCTTGGCCTTACTGGTAACGCGATCGTCGGCCCCAATGGAGGTGGACCCGATCTCACGGGGCCACTTGGTACCCCTGCTAGCGTCCCGAGCACCAACGAAATGGTATCTCTTATTCCACCTGTTCATCATCGATCGTTAGCCGTGCGTCGGTTTCCGCTCGAGAAAATTATCTCGCAACGAGACGTTTTCTCGCTTCGTACATATTCGATCTTTCAACTGTGTCATTGTTGCACGAAGCCTTGGGGAACTTGGCGATTCGTGGGGGAGTTTGAAAAATGAATGGTCAGATTAAAAAAAATCGTGGAGAGTGGATAGTAAATTTGTACAGACTTAATTTATTAATTTATTTCGTAGGGATACATATGTAGTGCAGCAGGTAAATGGTCCTAATTGGAGACCTTGTTGCCATAATAAATAGATCGTGTGTTTTTATTTTTTTTGTTCGTAGAGTAGCAATGGATAAATGAGCAAAAAGGTAGGAAATTGCAGTTTATGATACTCTTGATCTATTTACTGTTCATGATTTGAGCAGATTATCTTGGTTTCATGAAAATGCTAACATATGTGTTTAAACACTTATATTTGTAGCCCATTTCTTGACGAATGAAATGACTGTACAATCAAAATCACATCAAGATTATAATGAAGAATTCGTGAGGACTGAAAGATTTCAGTTTTCGTTGCAAAAAGAAAGTAATGAATTTTCGAAATAATGTATTGCAATATAATATACAATATTAAAATGTTCTATTTACTGGTGGTGTATTTGTAACTGAATTCGAAGGCGACGTTAGACGCGCTTGCAACTATTGATCTATGTCTGATCATATACTGAGTATTACTACTTGCATGTTTTATTTGGTATTTGTACACTTCGCGCAGAAAGCTGGAAAACATTTTATTCCATTGTTTATCCACTTTTTCCCGTTATGATATTATTGTGGGTTTAACGAAGGTGCACAGTCATTTCATTGATCAAAAAATGACGTACAAACATAGGTATTTAATGAGACATGTGATTTACCAGAATCAAGAAAACTTCAATACACCCTACAAGTTTCCACCTGGAAAAAGTACCTTACACACACAAAATTCATGTCTCGCTGAATTGTAGCGAACGTAATTTCTAAGATTCTTAATTTTATAATTCATGGATTATAAAATCTTTTTATTCGATATCAAAACGAATGTTCTCCATAATTCATTTCATATTACATTATTAAAACTACATTCGTATACTAAACAATTATATGTTTAGATGTTCGGTAATGGGGCCATTTACCTTATGTGTAAATTTTATTATTTTTATGTTCAGTCACAACATTATACGTTTGTATTGTCGAATTTTGTGCTCACAATGACACAGTGTACTTGCTTCTTTTTTAACGCTTTGGTTTCGTTGAAGTAGTTTCTTTGGTATAATAATAATCTAATTTTTCAGTGCCGTGATTATTAATTGTATTGTACACTCCGTTCTGTAGTAAGAATCACGGCACTTTTTGAATACCTTCTTTCTTTTCATTTTTTTTTTCTTCTTCTTATCTATATCGATTTAGTTTCTGCGGGTGTAAGAATTTATCAAATGCCCACTTCAACTGTATATACTTCCACTGTAAATTTGATGTAAATAATTTTTACACGTATACCTCACATGTTTATTGTTGTCAAGCACCGTGCACTTTGAAACGCACTTTCTTTAATTAAACCTGAGGCACATTGCGTTTGATATTATGGTTTGAAACTTCAGATGTATCCGATACTCCAATATCGATTCTGCGTTTAAAAGCATATCAGATATAAATCGAGCAGATAAACACAGAAAATAGAGTGATTAACATTCTATAAACTTATAAGTGGTATTCGATAAACTCTTTAATATAGGATTGAATAAATACAACCGTTCGTCCTCCAGCCCCAACAGCCGAGCTATCGTGCCCCGTGGAGTACAGTGAAACACTGATCTATTGTTCTTTATTCACTTTTCAATATACAAATACAATGTATCTGATACTTAGACATTCAATATTAAAAACACAAAAAGAAGTTCCAAAAATTAAATTACTTGCATATGGTCGCGTACATTATTCAAGTAGCCAACAAGGAAAGTCATAATTTCTGTATTCAGTAGAAGAAGAATTTACACAATTGAGGAGTTGAAATGGTAAACGATGTAAGTGCCAAAAGAATGCAAAATAATGTTTCTAATGGAGGAGGATGTGAATTCCATTGCGGAATACGGTGGCAAAAGTTACAAGTGCTAGAATAATTGATTTCAACTGTTAGGGTTATCGCAAGAGAGAGCTAAAATCGTAAGTGTCAATTTCGCTGTGGTGAAAAACGATGAAAGTGATTTCCTCAGATTTTCCTCTTCAATCTGTGAAGGTGGTATACGCTGAAAGCCCATAGCGATAAATGATCAAGTTGAGATGAAGGAGTGACAAACGATGTAAGTAACAAAATGAGCAGACATGCGTTTTTGTTTCTACTGAAAATTTTAACTACTGGCACTTACATCGTTTACCATTTCAACTCCTCAATTACCTAAAGTTGTGTAATTCTGTTGACCACCACTGCACTTCTTTGCCGCGTTTCCCCTGGTTTCCTTCTAAACATGCCGGAACAATGGATCAAGTTTTCACTGTCAAGCGATCTCGTGTAGCGCTGTCATAATGTGACGCAATTCCATGCACGTTTGAAGAATTTGAATGATTTCGTGCTGTTTAGAGCAATAGACCGGCGAGTGCGCAAATGGGGACAACGTCGAATGTAATGCCTGCGATTGCCGGTCGACCGCCGACCGATTCGCAGGGCGGTCGTATCGTCCAAGATCGAGAGAGGGACGAGGCCACCAGGACGAAAGAGGCCGGAGGTCAACGCAGCTCCGTGTACATCGGACAGGTAAGAAAGCAAGAGAGACAGAACATGATTTACAACGACGATGTGGCTGATCCTTTCAGCGCTCGAACGTATCTCCGCGAGGGAGAGCAGAAAAATGAGAAAAGAAACCAATGTCGAATCTTTCAGGACAAGTTCGTCAACTATTGGACCGATGGGGCTCCTACCACTAACCCGCGCGTTGTCAGTGTAAATATAAATTCAGTAGCTGTAAGTGACACACACTTTATCAAACTTTTCGGGAATCGTTCGGTTGGTTGTTTGCTTATCAAAACATCTACTTTAAGGCATTCTCGTGTAATCCTTTCAAAAATTTAGGATTTTATTAAAGAAAACTGTAACAGACAACATAAACATTCTTTTTGGCACTGATTTATACATATTTTAAAATGATAAATTTTTTTTATTGTTTTTCCCTCAATTAGTTCTTTTGTATTTATGTACACAGAGTTATAGCTATTTATTCAAGATTACATCGAGAAGAAAACAGTAAAGAATTTTTTTTATCTTCTTAAAATATGTATAAATCAATACCAATAAGTCTTTTTACCTTATCTGTTACAGTTTACTTTAAAAAAATCCTACATTTTGGAGGGATTACACGAGAATGTACCCTTAAGTTTCACAGCATTTGAGTATTCAACTGTTAACTCTACATTGCCAAGTAACGGCGTCATTAACGTAACACCGGTGTCGTTGACTAAACAAAATTGAAACCCCAGTGTTTCCCAAATATTCATATGCAGCTGGCATTCTGATTATTTGATCCAGACTGCCGGGAACGCAGGCCCAGCACCCTCCGTACCGTCGTTTGAAAATCTCTTGAACAGTCAGCCAGGAGGTCAAGTCACAGCTCCACCTGGATTCCCCTGGAGGGATCCGCTGGACCAGATTTTCGGGATTACTACTGCCTCGCCGGTGATAACGGCTTCGGTCGCGTCCAACATGCTGGTACATATCAGCTTTATCTTTTCAGTGATTTACAGCGAATCCTAACAAATGGAGTCAACGACTCTTTGTTCCAGGACGATTCGGGAGACAATGGCCCATTTGCGCGTCCAGTAAATCCATTCGTCGAAGTGTTTACCCCGTATTCTAGCGCAATCGGCATTCCTAGAGCCAACTTTGCTTTATCCAACCGAGTAGAAACTACCACAGCTGCACCGGTGACAACTGCAGCTTCAGTGACAACGGCTGCTCCTACAACCACTACTGCTGTGCCAACAACGACGACCACGATGGCGCCAACTACAACTACGACTACAATGGCGCCGACTACAACTACGACTACAATGGCGCCGACTACAACTACGACTACGATGGCTCCAACAACTACGACTACAATGGCTCCAACAACTACAGCACCCACCACTACGTTAGCGCCTGTAACGACTGGTGCAGCTGCGAATATCGTGTCGCAAGTAACGACGGCAGCCACCGCTGGAACCACAGCAGCTCCTCTTCCCGCAACGACTTCGTTTGACGTACCGAGGGACTCGTTGGTGAATATGCAGCAGCAAAATGCGTTTGGCACTACGTTCAACGACCTGGCATTCCTGAATTCATTGGTGAGTAGGCTATTTTTGGTCGGACTTTATTTGGTCTTAGTATTCACGAATTTCTGCAATGTGTTATTTTTTTAAAATCTGAAGATAGTTCGTGGTGCAATGAATTTTGAATTATGTATTCTTGTTAGAAGAAATGAAGAATTTTCTGTTGTGTAGATTATAGCTTGGTGGGGTATTTTGGGAATGTTATGTTTTGTTTCATTTAAGTAACTGTTTTTCTGTGACGATTTTTATAGTTACAGAGTACTGCCAAGAGCACCACGCCAAAGACACTCACGCAAGTGGAGCAGCTCTTGGCGAATAAGGTAAGATTGCATGATTCGGGATAAAGGGTTCACTACTTAGCATTATAAGTTTTATAGTTTAGAATATAGTATAGGAGAAAATCACCTCTCAGGTATTTAAATTATTTAATTTCCAATGGAAGACATTTCTGTAGAACAAAGTATGAAAAAGATGTGCGGGATATTAATATTACATGGAGCACTGTATGTTATATTTGACATACAGTAGAGCGTCAATTCTTTATCCGAACTAATTGGGACCGAGGTGGTTCGGAAAATCGAACAGTTCGGAGAATGAAACATACCTACATATAGTTACTCAATTTATAACTATAGGAATTAAACCTAAAATTACTTATTAAACACAAGAGTATCTACCACTGGTGTAAGTTGAAATGTAATGTATATTACGCAAAATATATGTGTACAATTGTATTTAATGTTACCGAAATTTAATTTTTAAAGTAATCTTTGATGTTTTTGGTTCGAATAATCGAGGTTCGGAAAATTGACGCTCTATTGTTGTTTTATAAAAAATTGAGCACATTTGATTTTCTTAAATATAACAGCAGAGTATACATTAATGTTTTCATTTCGAAAAGAGTACGATTTTCACTCAGAAACTTCGAGTAGCAGACAGCGAGACTTTTGCTGGATGTGTAATTTGATTCCAGCAAAAATTAGATTCAATTATCGTTCGGTTTACGACTCAAAAACCAAGAAACTATTAGATGCCAGCGTTAAACAGTTCTTTGTACAACTGTGCAATGGACTGTATTTCATTTTTAAACACGACGCTGAAGGTAGCTTCATTTTTCTAGTAATTTATTTCTCGTGTTTCTGCATGGTGTAAATAAATCATAGACCCTGTGTCATGAAGAAGAAAAATTCGGTACACCAATGATTATCTCTAATCACGCCTTTCTTACAAAGACATAATAACTGATCTTCGATGATCGCAATCATATGATCGACTAGTCACGGTGAATAGACTGGAACAACCTTGCCAACGGCTTTCTGTGTTCTATGCAACAGCTGTCTGATATGCCCTCTTTCGATGATCATTATTTTCATAATTTTGTCTGCGTCAAAGCATTATTTTGATGCAGCAGCGATGTCTTCATTGGTATCTTCATTAGAAAATAGGTCTGTGGATGGATATATCTGACAATGAGTGAACTGATTAGGTACAGAATATATTTTGTGGATATTCATCATTCTGTGATATCAATGATGGTGTTTCGAATTTTAATTAATATACAGTACAAAGTTCCGCGGCGAATTTAAATATTTCCAATAAATTTCATTGTTTTACGTATCGATGCTTAGTGCACAAATATTGTATGCCCACATTTTGTGAAATTTGAGTTTTTATATGCAAAAAAGAGTTCTTGACTGTTTCTTTATGCTGTATAAAGATCACATTTATATCTATTTCATAAATTTGTCAAAAATAATATTTTTGTTCACTGAATGTCCCCGAATCTTATGTACCATTGCATGTTTAAACCTGTTTTTCTCGAAAACGCTGAAAGTGGACATACAATATTCGTGCACGAAGCCATCGATACAGAAAAATTTAATTCTCCTTATTCCCACATTAAATTCATAAACCCTTAATTTCTAGATCTTGTCATTAGCGTTGAACAACCCAGGACCAACTCGATCACCGAAAGCCATTAATTTCGAAAATGCCTCGCCAAACTCGATTATCCCATCTCCGTCGAAATCCCCCTTGGAGCCAATAGTGATCGATTTAGCCCCATCGTCGACTGCGGCCGTCCCCACCTGGACACCAGCGGTCACGCAACAAACCACTGAGAAACCAATTTCAACCACCGCTGCAAAGTCTGTCGAATCAACGACGCCTGCATCGACCACAGCCAAAACGACTCTGATAAGCACGACCAAAGCTCCAGTCGTTATCACCGCCAAGACCACTGCACGACCTAGGACAACTACCCAAGCACCACTAGGTCTTGGTGCCAGTCTGTGGCAAGCTCTGTTTGGCAACGGTCTGTTCGCCACGACGACTCAGAGACCTGTGAAACCAAAGCAGGTGAAGACTACAGCAAAATCGGTCAGCATTACGCCGAAGCCTATTCAAACCACGCAGAAGCCAGGCACTACCACTGAGACCTTACGGACTGTAGATATTTCGACGATTCAAGTGAACACCCCCAATTCTATGTTGAAAGAGGCGAAATCGACGGCTACGCCGAGCCAAGTGTCTACGACGAAGCAGCCGTTGCTGAACAATCCGAATCCTAGATTGTCTAATGCTGCCACGTCAACCTCCTCCCCAGAGGACGACGCGAAGTTCCTGCTTGCACTTCTGCGCGCTGCTCAAGAGGGTAAGCTTCGTTAGAAACATGTGTACCTTGAGAATTGTATATGGGGAGTTAGGCATTAATTAAATAAAAAATTATTTAAATAACGGATCAAATACAAGTTGCTTTAACTTTACATGATTTGACGAATAAAGTTAATTTTTTTATTCGTTGAGCGTTTCAACTTCAGCGTCGAATAAATTTTTTAACTCAAAGTTAGAGTTAGAGTTAGAGTTAAAGTTAAAGTTGCAGTTAAAATTAAAGTCAAAGTTAAAGTTGATTGTCTGTTCATAACAAAATCACCCGTTGCATTGCAATTTTGTGGCGACATCTGTGTGCAATACTTAATAAAATTAAATGGAAAATTAATTGCGTCTTCATTAAGAAGCATTTCGAATAGTATGAGAAGCTAAAAATTATGACCGCACTGTTAACAACGCTTGCAAAACAAAATTCTGTTGAAAGCCTATTTTTGAAATCGCCTATTTCTCCGTTATTGCTCTCAATGCCTCGTTTTCCCGTTTCACGCAAGTAAAAGAGGTTAAAAGTTAAATTATATACCACTTGCAATACGAGTCTTGGTTTCCTTGTTACAGGCAATGAAGCCGTTGGCTCGAAGAAGTCATCTCGGCTGTCACAAGATGATGAATCCTTCTTAAGGTCGATTTTAAGTGGACGAGCTCCCACAACCACAACTCCCGCGCCATCGAATGATATCAGTGATGCTGCTTTGTTGGCGGCACTGTTAAAGGCACAAGGAATAGAACCAGCAACTCCTTCCACTGATATTAGAGAGCAGCTACTGCTAGCCGTAAGTACTGTTCCAACCAACTCGCTCGCAATCGCATTAAGCGCGTTATAAGCCGATAACGAAGCAGCTACTGCGGAAATTAATTTAAGAGGATCTGCTGAAGCTCGCATAGCCTTTAACATGCTTAGAACTTCAAAGCTGGCCAGCTGCAATGAGTTTTTCGCTCCCTTTATCGTAATCTCTCTTTTTTTTCTTTCGTACCTTATTGATTTTCATGCAACATATAGTTATTAAATAGTATTTAAATGCTGTTTGAACGGTGCTTAATCAAGCCACGGGGTCGAAGTGCAAAGCGAGAGAAAAAGCACCTGGCGATCGCGATAAAAGAAAATAATTGCTCCTCTTGTTACAGAGCCTCGGCCAGGGCATCAGCACCGCTCCGACCGCATCCCCGGCTACCGAGTCTACGACAATTACGACAAGGCCGGTGTCGGCTGCAACTCGACCTACCGATACCACGAAAAAGACGGTGACACCGAGACCAACCTCAAGACCAAGGATACGCACAACAACGTGGTCACCGAGCTCTACGTATCCACCTCCCCTCTTCAGTTCCTTCGCCAATTACGGTACCCCTGTACAGACACCCGGTGCCGATAATTCTGGAGGTGGTGCGTTATATGGTGCTACCAGAGCGTTCAGTCAGTTTCTGGGCGCTGCGTTGAGCGTAAGTTTATTTATTTATTTCCCCCTTTAATTGCACGGGATATCTCTTAAGTTGGTTGGTGCTGTGATAGCGGAAGTAGAAGTAGAGGAAGTGGAAGTGGAGGAAGTGGAGGAAGTAGAGGAAGTAGAGGAAGTAGAGGAAGTAAAGGTAGAAAGTAGAACGTTAGGTGGTTAGAATTTTATTTATTTATTAAGGGGGGTCACTCAAGTGAAAATGAACTACCAGTAATTTTACAGATAAAAATTTGAAAATATTTATATCCATATTATTTTTTACGCTGAAATGAATTGTGTAAGAATTAATACAGTGACATTTTTTTTTTCAAAAATTTAAAAAAAAAAATTTCGAAAAATTATTCGATTGTAAAATCCATACCCTTATCTTTGTAGTATTGTATACAAAGACTGCAGAAATAATTTCAGCTCGAAAACTTCATTTTTGTCCGAGTTATAAAGTTATAAATCGAAAAAAAAAGAGTGTGTGAACCACGTTGGCAAAAGATTATGGAGAGCTTTGACCGATTTGGTAAAACAGGAGCGTACGATAGGTATTACTTTAGGGGGTAAAGGGCAGGGTACCCTGAAAGGTATAAACAGAAAGCCTCAGAAAGATACAAACGTGCAAGAAAAATGATACGAACTGCACAATCACGAAGAGAACAGGCATTGCAAGAAGAGAAAGGTCCAACGTCCGGAGCAGGAGCGTTTTAGTTACTATCCCAAAACATAAAAACTTTATAATTCGGACAAAAATGAAGTTTTCGAGCTGAAAATTTTTTTGCAGGCTTGGCATACAATACTACAGAGATAGGGGTATGGATTTTACAATCGAATAATTTTTTCGAAATTTTTTTTTTTAAATTTTTGAAAAAAAAATGTCACTGTATTAATTCTTACATAATTCATTTCAGCGTAAAAAATAATATGGAAATACATATTTTCAAATTTTTATCTGTAAAATAACTGGTAGTTCATTTTGGTCGGTCCAACGTACGAAGCAGGAGCGTTTTAGTTACTGCGCCAAAACAAAAAACTTTATAACTCCGACAAAAATGAAGTTTTCGAGCTGAAATTTTTTTTGCAGTCTTTGTATACAATTCTACAGAAATAAGGGTATGGATTTTACACTCGAATAATTTTTTCGAAATTTTTTTTTTAAATTTTTGAAAAAAAATGTCACTGTATTAATTCTTACATAATTCATTTCAGCGTAAAAAATAATATGGATATAAATATTTTCAAATTTTTATCTGTAAAATTACTGGTAGTTCATTTTCACTTGAGTGACCCCCCTTAAGGCTAGAGTTCTTTGATGACAGTAAAGTGACTATAAAAACGTAAAGGAAGAGCTGTGCACAAAGATATTCTGTTATCTTGGTATTACCTACTGCTTATTAAGATTTTATTACGTTTCATTAATTAATTAAGACTGATAGTGGTTGGGTTTAGCATTAATTCGTGAAACTGGAGTACTAGCCAGCCTGCAAAAGGCAGATTGAAGATTAGGAGGGAAAAATTGCTTTAAGATGTAGAGTTTCCATAATGCTGTTACATTCATAGGTTGGTTTTCAAAAGAGTACTGCGTAGTAACTGCTACGGCTCCTCGAAGTGAGGCAGATGATTAGATAAACAGTATTCAGAATTAAACTAAAACTCATGCAATTACTTTACACGGTAATATCCGAGTCAAAGAAAAATAAATAAAACATTAATGAAGTGGCTTGTAGGAAAGAAGGAATAAGAAATCGTGAGAATCGTGAAAATGTGCACGTGACGCACATTTTAAATCAGTTTCGTGGGAATCTTTTTATAGGATAATAGCGACTATTTTAGAATGTTAAACGAAGTGACGGAACGAGAAATTAATATTCCATCCATTAGCGTGAATGAGCATCATTACACGAGGATTTACGTTACATCTAATCGAAGGCTTACATTCGTAGGAAATGTAACGCGGAAGCTTTAATTGCATCTTTTGCATTAAATCGCGCAAAATGAATCGTTTTAACTTCATGAAGAGGTTCTGGCATATTTCTGTGTTCCAGGGGGCGGCGCAACAGCTGCAGTCATTAGTCAGAAACGGCACCAGAATCGTGTCCGCGGCGGTCGGGTAAAGGCCAAGCAGCGGAGGAAGAAAATTAATACCGAACTCCTGAAATAAACAATTAATTCGCAAACGTGAGAATTTAGAACGACACGAATTTACAGAGGAGATTCACATTTCTGCTTCGAAGGATCTGGGTGGCAGCCGCCACCGCGACTAAGTAACTCATGCGAACTCACCCGAACCCGAGATTCCTTAACAAACTTTACCCACAGATTACGCGTTCGCTCGATGCTGGAGTTCTCCTCACTCAACTTTCATCCTTTCTTTTTTAATGTATAGATCGTAGCGTTATGCGTAGTAGCTGGTACTTTAACTCGTTGGGTGATTACGTGCTTTACGTTAAGTTTTGTAGATAATAGCGGTCACGACATTTTTGCAAGCGCAATTCATCCCTTAATTCTTAAAACACGGAGCTCCCGAATAATTCCAATAGTATTCCAAAGAGCGAGGAAATAACGACGAAGCAACTGCTTCATTACCTGTACCACGTTTCCCTAAATCATCGCTTGAAGCTTCCACTTCCGAGGCGCGGCTTTCCCCCCCGTGTTTTAAGCGTTAAGGGAGTAGCTCTGGTTGGAAAGGGGCGACGGTCGAAATCCCTCGTTCAGGTTTCCACTAGCGGGTCTCGATACGGGCAATCGGATCGACGCTTTGCAAACGTTTCTGGGGTAGGGTTCCGAAGCGGGCTCGACGCCACGTACCTCCTGAGACATTTGCAACGTTCATCGCAATTAAGGTAATTAATCGCGGATGGGGTGGGCGACGCGCGTGGTCGCGGGCCGCGTGGACAGCTGACGATCCGCGGCGAGTGTGGCGCGTGTGAAACGCGGACGGGCGCGCGAGGCCCACCCACATGGATCGATTTAACGACGACCACGTCGGCGATGCTGCTAAGAAGGTGGTAATTTAAAGTGTATGTATATCTCTCTCCGAATGAGAGCGAGAGTGAGGAAGCGTGTGTGCGTGAGAGAAAGAGAGAAGCACAAGGGTAGTTGAAGCGTCAACGGAGAGCGTTGCGCACAGTTTCGCGCCCCGGACACCTTTTACTGTCGGTGTTCGCCGGGCGTTCCTTCTGTTCTTCTTTTCCTTTGTCTCCCCCTTTTTTTTTTTTTTTATATAATAAAGCTGGAAGCGTGTACAGCGCACACGAGCCTTGGGGGTCTTGTTTGTCTTTCATCGTGGAAGGTGGCCTCGGTAGTAATGGTAGCGGCGAGTAATAAGCTCGGCGACTTAACGAGCGCGCCGGGGGTTGAAACGTTGACGGCACTTTTTCCTATTGCGGGAATTTAGTGATATTGCGTTTCGTAGTACAGCGCCGCGGGAATTTCGTCCGCGCGGAAATGCTCGGCTAACGATGGGGGAATATATTTCTTTGGAAGTTTTGATACGCGTAAAGTGATTCCGGTGTTTAAGTGTGTCTCGCTGGCTTCTCTGACTCGCCTGAATTCGCCTTTGTCTTCCTGTTACGTGTATCGCTAATCGAAGGGTTCGTCGAGTCCCCTGCTTATAGACGAGCATGGAAATAAATGTTTTGGGTGAAATGGAGTGTTTAGAGGAAATTCTTTTTTGCAGGAATGCTATGCGAATAGAACGCATTAATTGGAGCTCTGGGTATTTTTCAAATAAATGCTCTGATTGGTCTTCGATGGGGATTTCGTTCGTTACTTAGGAATTAAGGGGCCATCCTTAAATTACGTATGGGTAATTTATGCGATTTTTTGCCCTCTCCCTCCCCCAGTAATATTTTTTACATTGCATTTATTCAGGTATTAAAATTCTTTTAATGGTTTGTACACCTAATTCATTTAACTCGGTTTCGCGTGTGCGACGAAACATCGTTTTTTAGGCTACTCATATTGAAAATTAGGTTAAAGAAATATTGCGTGAGACGCTAGCCGACTCCATCTCACTCGTTTCTAAGAAAACGTAAGAAATTCGCGACCCCCTCGCACCTTCCAAAAAAACATCTCGTAATTTAAGGACCACCCCTAATTGGTGGGCGTTCTTTTTATTTGTCATTTATTAGGTACAGGATGTTGAACGAGAGCTTTAGGAGAGCTTAAAAATGAGGTATAACTTCTGCAATTTCGGAATGTTTAGTGAGCGCTTTATGATGCTAAAGCACATGCGCTTTAAACTTTTTTTTAATACTCTTTATCTTTAGAATTAGAGTTTGCTTAATTAGTAATTATTAATATAATAGCCCAGCATAAAACTTTATTACACGGGTGAATAATTCTTCAAGTATCTCTTTATTACGTCCAATAATCAACATTGATTTTATTTTGCATACCAGTTTTATTTTGCATTTATCCATTTAGTGATATCTCTGCTATCGGAAGTCTGACTAATCGAAAAAACCATGTTGCCGACTTTTTTTACAGCAAGAGCAGTGGTATGACACTATCCTGATCTGTACTACTGACAATCCAGTGACGTCCATTCGTCACGATTTTTTGCCTGCTGCATTTATTCATGTCGTTTCAAATCGGGACGGAAATCGTTATTCAAAATAGATACCGATATAATGCCCGTGGTCGTGGCACAATCAGAGTGTGAAAATAAACTCGTTCCGCGACTATAATTATTAACTCGGCTGACAGACAATTTCATTTATTGACACGGATATGTTTATAACAAGCAACGCGGGTTAGAATTATCCAATCAAAGTGAACATGACAGGATCCTTGTCTCATCGGCGTTGCAGAGATAAAATGAGACGAAGTGGGGGCGAGAGAAAAATGGAAGGAGATAACGGGGATAAATTGTGCGCGTTTCCTTTTCTAGCTTTTTGCAGTTCATTTTCCCCCCCTTCGTCGCAAGAACGACGCTGAGGGTCGGTCTGGAATATTAATCACTCGCTATGACGTATTTAACAGTCATTAGGGACAGCTGACTAGATAGGATGCAAAGTATTCAGAAGTAGAAAGTGACGGGGACCTTCCTCTCTTGCACGCACTTGGCACAAGTAGCAGAGAATCCTTTCAGACGGTACAATATAATTACGGAGTAGATATTTACAAGGATCCTTTCGTTATTTACCGTTAAAGATGCGGTAGTATATATATAATAACAAATTAGTTCAGGCCAGGTGATTGCTTTTTATAGAAGCTTCTTCGTCGTCCCCAATGTGGCAGTGGTTTTTAAATAATTGATTGGTTTTATATAGTTCTTGCTTTTTCCATAATAAGTTTGTCGAGCAGAAATTATTTTCATCGAGCATCACGGATATATTCATCGATGAAGAGACTATTCACAGAGATGTACAGGGTGATTCTAATAACTGCGTCAGGCTGTACCTACTTTCTCAGTGATGATAAAATATAATTGATAGGGACAACTCCTTGTAGAGTATCTATTTACTTTTTCATGTTTCTACTTTCTTTTCTATGTAGAAGAAATATTGGGCCCCTTTTTAGCATCATTTTGTATCATTTTAATTTTGATATAACAATCTTGTAACTTGTGGGTTAATTTTTATAATTCGATCACAATAACACGTTGAGATGATTCAATAATTTTAAATCATACGATTCAGTTTGTGGGAGATTTCTATTAAACGAATTGCTACATTGGTTTTAATGATATTTAGGATTTTCTTACTTGCGTGTGTTACTATGTTGTACAATATACGACGCCGTGCTCAAAGATACATATGGCATTCACATAACGTTACCGTGATTATACAGTTAAGTTGCCAACATGAATACCCGCGGTTCAGTGCGAATACACGGCTACATGAAACGTCGATAATAATCAATGGTGTTTCTTAATCCCACAAATGCACAAGTTCTCAATTTCTCTAGAACTATCATAAATTAAATTACCTACTGTTTCAAATTCTGGGTGCGAGTGACTGACTTTCTAAACTTTTATTCTACCTATCAGCTAAATTTACAATATTTGGCGGGGGATTATTTTTTATTATTTTCATTTATCTATTTTATTTATCCACTTTTGTATTCATTTACTTTGCCAACCGCCAGCAGGCAGTTCACTCTTTGTTTGATCTGTTCTTTACTGGTTCAGCGTAAACAAATAAAATTTCAGTAAATCCGTAGTTGTAAATAATTTTGCTTTCTTCTTTGTTACTTTTTCATGAATGATTATGTGGCATTTAGGACCTTAGGAGAGATGGGTCAAAGTCACGACTTCAGTTTTCAACCCGATATTCAGAAACTATTGTCTGGAAGCAAATATGACCAGTTTTTCTGAATCAGCGAGCCATTTATTCTGATAAAATAAATACTATCAGTACTATTTAGTTTTAATAGCCATTTCATATTAGGTGAGCCGACAGTCCCCAACTCACCCTTTAATAACATCGAATCAACCAAGAAAATGACCATGCCTTAACAACGGAATAATTTATTCCACAGCAACGACGTTCCCTCTTTCCCGCAAAAACCCCACATCAAAGTGTCTCGAGCCTCCGATATCGGTGCCTTGTTTACACTCCCCTGCCACCGACCGATCCGCCGAAGTTTCCGTGGAAGCTTAAAGCATGCTGGCGGGTAAAAGGGTGCACGCTCTCCGGCGCGGGTTTCAACCTTTCAACGGCCGGCTCGCAAAATCCCTGAAACGGAATTTCGCGCCGATAAATAACAAGGAGAGCTCACCGACAATACCGGCTCGAATCGTTTGGTACCACATGCCACTTGGTACTACGGCAATTTAAATAAATTAACGGAGAGCAAGCGTATCCAGGCCCGCGAAGGTGAAGAAGTAAAAGAGAAGACGAGGAAGAAGTGGGGGCGGCGGCGAAGGGACGGAGGAACAGAAGCTGAAGAGCAGGAGGAAGGAGAGGAAGCGTGTACGCGCCGACCGATTGTAAGACTGGAACACCCACGCGTGCTCGCGATGCCTCCGCCGAGTTTTTTCTTCCTCTCTTCTCCTCGCGGATAATTACAGCTAATGGTAGTCATTGAGAATGCGAGATGCGTACCGATCCGCGTACGTGTACCATTCTGCACGCCGCCGGTTCTGCTGCCGCTCGGGCCGGCGATAACGCTCCGGCCTCTGTGTCCCGCGACTCCTTCGATATTTAATTTATTGCCTGAATCGCTAAGCAGACGCGGCATTATCAAGCCCCGACGCACTTCCACGATCGCGAACGGTCGCGATAGGATCGACGGGGCCCGGACGATCGGCGAACGCGCGCGCCACACGGAAGACCAAGGGGAGGAAGATGAAGAGGCACGGCTGTCCGGTGATTTTCCGACGCGAGGACGAAAGATTTATCTCGCCAGCTCTCCTAGCGCATTGTGTCCTGGCGTTCCTGCGTACGCTCCGGCGGCCACGTGCACTGATCTACTGTCGCGCGTACACGTTTCTTCGAATTGATCGGTGTTTCGCACGAATTTGTTCTGCTTGTTAGGGACGGAATGCGGCGGGGTACGGAAAGCGAGATCATTCGTGAGGACACAAATGGTTCGGATGTTGTTGGTCATCGTCAGATGGATGCACAGTGGGACATGAAAGTATTGGGACACCATTGAAAACGGAATAACTTTTTTAAAATTGGCCCAGACTACTTGAGTTGCTTTGAGAAGCTAGAAGGATTAATTTACTATAAAAAAGTTGAATAGGCGACCTTCCCTATTTTCTCCGCCATTCCGACCAATTGCAATTTTTTTTCAAAACGACGAAACAAGTCAACTTGTAGGGGAGAGGTGCTATAAAAGGGACACTTTTGTTTAGCGTCCATTTTTGACAATATCGTTATAGGTATTTAAAAAACAACTACATCACAAGAAAGCGTGTTTATTTCCATTAGATAAAAGTATATTGCGAACTCATCAATTTTAATAGAAAATAACAAAATCTTCGATTTTCAAAAAAGTGAGGAATGTCCCTTTTACGACTAGGTGGTTTTAAATGGGACAGTATAAGTCATGAAAGGGACACGTTAATAAAAATAAACTTATTAAGTGTAACAATTATAATTCTAAATCTTAATGATACAAAATAGCGAAATCTACGAAAAAATTAACTCTTTGTAGTATAAATCATCAATATTTTATTATTAATGACACGTGGAACAGAAAAAATTGAATGTGCCTTTTATTCCGCATGACTCATTGGCCCATTTACCGCAAATTTACATACAACTGTCGCAAATTTATAACTTATAACGAGGGCTAATTTATTACCACACATTTTTTTGACGATAAAGTTTGTCGCTTTGAATAGTCACTTTATTAATTCTTAAATTTGAAACAATACGCCATAAACTAATAATTCATAATTTAAAACAATGTCATCTATGTATCGGATGATACACTAATAACTTTACAGAAAAGTATAATACATATAGTGTCCAGCAGTACATGTGTATGAGAGGGACATCCATGAAACGGTCGTCCCATTTAAGACTTGTTACGCTGTCCCTTTTACGACTATAAGTGAGTTTAATATAAAATAACCGCAAAACAAAGAAGACAATTAATTAAGCTTACCTGTTAAGGTAGGATACCACCTTTGACTGCGATTTTGGAGGCGTTTTTCATGAATTTTTTTTGCATACAAAGAATGCGCAGAAACAAAATCGGTTTCAGTCATCCATTAATGTAACTTTAATCTGTAATTACACATTTTTTGAAACTGAAAAAATGAAAAATAATCTCTTGTAGGTGGCGCCAAAATACACTCCTTTTCGAGGAACATCGTTAGACGGCGTGTCAAATTCCGCTTTGTACGTGGCTCTTAGAAAAAAAACCAAAGAATGTTCCTATTGGCAACAATATTTTTTAATGCTGTACGTAGGGATTTTACGAAATTTCGATTTTTAAGAAAATGGCGGCCATTTGAACAAACAGGTCAATTTTTTTTAGGGTAAAAAAGTTTAAAGAAGTTTATAAAATTGCGCACCAAAAGAAAAATAACAACGCTACAGCAAAAGTCCTACGTACATCGTTAGATTACACCACGGGGAAGAATTGTGCAAAGTTTCAAGTCATTCGGATGAAAATTATAGGAGTAATCTGACACGCCGATTTGGAAAACATCGTTTCGAGAAAAACGCGTTTAAAGTTTTATATAGATTTATATATCTGTTCCAATCCGGTTTTTACACAAGAAAAAGGTTCCGGTCACCTTTCTAATGAATGAATTTCGATTCTATACACTTGAAAGAGTACTTTGAGAACAAAAAAAATTTTCAATTTTTTTTAAGTGCGAAGGTGGTATCCTGCCTTAAGCGTTTTCGTTTCAGTTGAATACAGGCTACTTTAATGATATAACACTTTAACACTTTGTACATATCTGAATCTCAGAAAACGACACAGAAAGCCAATGAAAATTTCTCTTTTACTGCCGAAAATCATCAACCGTGGATTACTACTCTGTTGCAAGTGAGACCGCAGTGAAGTTTACGTCAAATGACTAAGCACTAGTGTTGCCATAAACAGGAAAATAACTTGCATGTGTAATGCGTTTAGAATTTTGGAAATTTGATTTGTCCCATTTAAGACGTGTCCCCTTTATAGCACCTATCCCCTAATCCTTCTAGCTCCTCAAAAAAAACAATTTTTTGGACCAATTTTTAAAAACTTATCCCGTTTTAAAGGGTGTCCGAATACTTTTACGGCCCACTGTATAATATTCGGGATTGCGATTTGTGCCTGACGCTAATCTTTTTTTGAGCTTCTGAGCTGTTCACTGTCTTTTGAAAGCCTTCAGAACTTTAAAATTTAAAAACTGTGGTACAAAGCCAAGTGGGCCTTGGATCCTGTGTAAATCAGTGGAAATGAATATTCATAGGAGAAGGAAGCAATAGGAAACAGAATGAACATGTAGCATACGACTAGCAACACCGTAAAGTGCCTACAGTTTGCCTCCACAAGCGCCCGGCCGCACTGCAAAAAATCTTATTTCGCCACGGTGACATACGAGTGGCCGATGCATACTTCGTGATGCATAAAGAAAGAAGGAAACTGGATTACTCTTAGCTTTCTATTCGAACTTATCGACGCGTCGAATCTCGCCGCGCAACATCGAATAAGGAATCGGCTGGCCCGCAGAACTATAGCGATCGATCCTGCCTGAGATACGATAGATATATCCGAGCAAGGACGTCCGTAATTATCCCACGGTTGGACAGCTCCGCGATCCAATTTGCAGTCCGCCGCGCACCGAATCCTTTCCGCACTGAATCATAGAAAATGTAGCAACCCGCGCCGCACAAGGAGTGAGTCAGCCTGTCATCTCTGGAATCGCCGGCAAAGAAATCGCCCGCGGTTTTCTCGCGCATTCCCACGATAGATCGGTGTCGCAATCGCGACAATGCAAGCCGATTGCACACGTGGGGAATCGAATCGCGATTATCCGCCGTCCGATCCTTCTCTTCGCACGCTACGATCGGGCTATCGCGAAAACTCCCCCGCTGCAACCCGCCCCGCCACCCCCCGCCCCCCCCGCCCCTCAATCAATGAAACGATAAATCGTTTCTGCTCGCTGATGGACGACTTCGTTCCTCGTGGGCTGATTAGCAGTCGCTGTCTTATTGTTTCCATCCGACGGTTCATTGTTCGTTGAATCGTGCTGCAGGGTGTCTCTCAGGGTGTCTCGACGGGGGAGGGTTTCTATCGGCGAGGAGGAAGACGAAAACGAGGACCTCGCGGCGAGAGGGGTGCAGCTCCAGCTTTACCAACTTCGAGTAAATTAGCAAAAATTGTTTGTAAAGTTATTGCTTTGACTTAACATTGGGGAGAGAACACTGATTGAAAAATATATATTTTCTCACAATAACCTAGTAGTTATTGAGTTGATAGGTTTTTAGTCCTATTTTTGGCGAAACAATATTCTGTAACAAAAACATTAATATTAATATTTTTATTATAGATTAATATTAATATTAATATTAATAGTAATATTTTTTATCATAGATTAATATTAATATTTTTATTATAGATTAATATTAATATTAATATTAATAGTAATATTTTTTATTATAGATTAATATTAATATTAATATTAATAGTAATATTTTTTATTATAGATTAATATTAATATTTTTATTATAGATTAATATTAATATTAATATTAATATTATAGATTAATATTCTATGTATTCTATTAATATAATATGTAAAAAAAATTCTATATCGTTTTTTGCATGTTTGATGCAGATCCGATAACAAGTTAGCGATTTAGTGCAAATAAATATTAGAAATATTAATATTAATATTAATCTATAATATTAATATTAATATTTCTAATATTTATTAATCTATAATATTAATATTAATATTTCTAATATTAATCTATAATATTAATATTAATATTTCTAATATTAATCTATAATATTAATATTAATATTTCTAATATTAATCTATAATATTAATATTAATATTTCTAATATTAATCTATAATATTAATATTAATATTTCTAATATTAATCTATAATATTAATATTAATATTTCTAATATTAATCTATAATATTAATATTAATATTTCTAATATTAATCTATAATATTAATATTAATATTTCTAATATTTATTTGCACTAAATCGCTAACTTGTTATCGGATCTGCATCAAACATGCAAAAAACGATATAGAATTTTTTTTACATATTATATTAATAGAATACATAGAATATTAATCTATAATATTAATATTAATATTTCTAATATTTATTTGCACTAAATCGCTAACTTGTTATCGGATCTGCATCAAACATGCAAAAAACGATATAGAATTTTTTTTACATATTATATTAATAGAATACATAGAATATTAATCTATAATATTAATATTAATATTTCTAATATTTATTTGCACTAAATCGCTAACTTGTTATCGGATCTGCATCAAACATGCAAAAAACGATATAGAATTATTATATATTAATATTAATATTAATATTTCTAATATTTATTTGCACTAAATCGCTAACTTGTTATCGGATCTGCATCAAACATGGAAAAAACGATATAGAATTTTTTTTACATATATTACGCGTCATAATTCAAAAACTATAAAAAATGGAGCCGCACCCCTCTGACTGCAGGTCCTGAAATTAACCCTAACAACAGGATAGCCATCAAGACTCCCACAGATCTAGATCAGAATGTCCCACCGACCAGAAACTCGTTAAAACAAAAGCAGATCAGCCTCGAGTGCCTATCTAAAGAATCTAAAGGTCTACCTCGCGAGCCAATGATCATCCGGGAGTGTAAGAAATGAAATTGCACATCGACGGCACGGATCGCGGAGCGACGCGCGAAGGGCGGCGCGCCGACAGGTGGGCGAGACGCGGGTAGTCAGCGTCCAAGGGACATTTCGAAAACGAGTCAATCCAGGGAGGCGCGCAAGCTCGGCCACGGCTGGCTCTCCCCTCGGTCCCGCGTTTTACCGAAAGGCGAGAAAGAGAAGTAAGAGGTGGAGCAAGGTGGCGAGGAGAGGCGAGGGGGAGGAGCACGGGTGGGAGTAATGCAGGAGCAAAAGGCAGAAAACACCGGTAGGCAGTTTTGTAGCTGTTTTTATCAGCTTCTGGGCATCGGGGGTTCAGGCCCCGACGATGCCAGGACGCATCTTGGGGGGTTCGTGTGGGAACGTACGTCTCTTTAGCGTACCTCTCCCTCCCCCTCCCGGGCTCTCTCTCCCCCTCGCTCCCCCTAACCATTCCTTTTTATCCTGTTTCGTTTCTCGCGGCGTCCCTCTCCCGCAGCCAGGACGGGTCGAGCTTCCCCGCTTGGCCTTCCTTTTTCCTCCGTTCGCCAGCTCGGCGACTTGTTTCTCTCCCGTTCGTTTTTCCTCCTCCCCCCCCCCCCCCGTCTTCTGCCGCTTCTTCAGCCTCCTCTTCATCTTACGGCTGCCTCGGGTACCAAGGGTCATCGGGGTCACCCTCCACGGTGCACTCGGCTACGTGGTGTGCCCTATATTTACGCACGGTAAGAGCACGCTGAAGAGGAGGTGGTCACTACTCTCCTTCTCCGTCCCCTATCCGTTTCGCTCTCGTCCTCGTCTTCTTCTTCATCTTCGCCCTCCACCCCTTCGCCCTCCTCGCCCTCCGCCCCCTGCCTCCGCCGCTTCTTCTGGTTCTTACAGTTCTCCTCCTACCTTTTTTTCTTTCTCCACCCCCTGCTCGGGTCGCTCTTCAATAAGCGCCGATCGCTTTAAGATCGGCTCACAACAATGATCCGAACGCCTCGCTCCGCCGAGCCGTCTGTTCGCGCCTTCGATTAAGCTCGCGTGTTTTAGGCGAGTCTAGGCGGGAGGATTGTGAACGGGGTGGTGGGATCGCGAAGGTGGAGGTGCCGCTAAGTGACACGACTATTTTCTTGCTAAATTTGAATGTCCCTGATATCGAATGAATTAAATATTAATTGCAGCGTCAACCAATGTATTCGTTTGTCCAGGGGCAGCGCGATTTACTAGCTCCGGGGACGCGGTGATCGGTGAATCAGCCCAACACGAATAGCCCATCGAAAATGACAGTAAATTATGCTTTTCGCCACTATTCAATGGTAAATCCGTTGGCTCGGCAGATTTTTCCATCCCGCCGGAGATCCTCGTTAATCATGGCGCGGGGGGGCACGAAACAATCGGAACGGACGGAATATTAATTGAAAGGAGCGATTGTGGCAGCCGGCCGCGGTCTTGTCCTATAAATCAAGGGGATCGCTAAAAAGCGGGGAATATTAATTTGTATGATAAACTGTCTGTCGATGGGCGGTGGGGGCCCGCTATTCTAAAAGGTTGCGACAGTACCTTCGAAAGGTTACGATACGAATTGCAATGCCGTGTCGTAACCTTTCGCAAACTGCACCGCGCGGCCGCGGACACGCTGTATAATGGCGTGTATTATCCGCGGAGTTGTAATTATATTGTCCTAGCCTCCACGCCTCGCGATATAATTCATCGGGGCACGCCGCGCGAACGTCGCTCGCGTATTTGCCGCGATTTTATCCGGCTGCGGGCGGCCAGAGTCGGGTAAGAGTTCGGCGCGTTCGTTTTAACTGTGCGCGCCATTCCGTGCGTCATCGCGCGCGCAGGTGCGAAACTATGTATTTAATAACGCTCGATGGACCCGGCGCCGTTACATGCGTCACCGTGCTCGTTCTACCTGCCGCGGCCGCGTGAGATATCTGCCGGCCGGCTCGTTGCATTTCCGTCCCAAGTGTCGGGGTATTTAAAAATCACGACGGGAACACGTGAAACGCTTAATGAAGCGCGCGAAACGCGGGCCCCGTGAGCGGGGCCCGGCGCTTGGCTTGTTAATTAGCCGCTTACGCGAACTTAGACGCGGTGATCGCTGCGGTACCATCTCGCTAGGTGGTTGTTAAGCTCGGCGTCGGGTATTAATTCTCGGAGTAAGAAGGTGTAATGCCTCTTCGATGCGAAGGGAGATATATTTCTTCTTCCAGGTGTTTGCAGGCGTTGGCGGAATTCATGTGATAAAGATTATTCTATGGGGGATGGGAGGGTTTCTATGAGGGATATAGTTTTGTGGTTCTGGGGCGCGCAAGTCGATTGTTTGTGGTATAAAAAGAATTATTATGGGACTTAATAATTATTATGGGAATAATTGTTATAATAGTCTGTTGCAAACGTAGACGATTGTCTGATTAAAAGTAATATAAAGTAGCAAGTGCTGATGGTCAGCTTATGTAATAAGCCATTGCTTTCGATTAGATAAATTTTATTTCTTGAAAGGAGTATTAGTTGCGAATTTAAATAAATTTTATTTCGTCTAAAAATTATAAGACTCGCATCGAATCAGAATTAATTTTTTGTCTGAAGCACTTTTTCCTGTTAATTCAGAGTTAAGTCTTGACATTTCGTGTCACCATTTGTATGCGTAAGTCTTGTTCGATACTGCTGTAAAATTGTCCACGTATTTATGAATGAAGCTAAACGAAATTGAGTAGTCCTCGACGGTATTTGAGCAGGCTTGTAATTTCTCAAGTACCCAGCCAATGGGACGTGTGTGCACGAGGCTTAAAGATGCTCCGGAGACCTCATGCAAGATACCACGGGGTGGTCGCAATACGCGAACGTTACGAAGATGCGGGACGATGAAAAATCTCTGGTATCTCAAGCCAAGATCCCTCGAACAATGGGATATCTTCGGGACCGAGTCGGTTACAGTGGACAATTATTGCTCGATTGCCGGAAGATAATGTTTCATCGTGGATGAAATAATGATTTTCTTTCGGCCGGACGAAAACATGTGAAAATTCTTCGATAATGGCGCCGGTAAATTATTTCTGTCCACGGCATCGATGGCATCACGATAATTGGATGGCCATTAGGTTTCTAGTCGATCCCAGGTACCGATAAATTTCTAAGAAAGGAAAAGTGATCTGCTTCACTTTCCTCTAACTCCTAGCAAATCAACGACGGAGTAACATTACTGCTTCACCTCGTGGCTCGAGGTGAGTTTCAATTAAACGTGTAGAAATCCTTCGTGCTTGGAATACTATTATCGTGAAATCTATGAATCATTATTAATTTATTCAAAATCACATATTTATAGGTAGTCAAAGTGAAAGAATCATTACAGCTGTCTGTCTACTGCATTTCAGCGTAGAGCCAAAAGAAGATTTAAGAAGCTTATTGCCAACTCAAAAGGGTCCATTTTTGCCAGTTCAATTTTTTTATTTCAAGCACAGTATTTTATAAGAACATTTGTGTGGAATACGGTAAATCAGTACGCAGAAGAAGCCGTCGATCCTTTTCGTTCTTGCAGCTTTTCCAATCGTACGTGCATCCCAGCTGCGCCGTCCCTTTTGAAAAAGGAGAAAAGAAAGCGTGGTCGACGTCGGCTCGTACCGCATATCCGCCACGAATGTCGCAGATTGCGAAAAGGGCGTGTACGTGCCCTTGTACTTCGGTAGCCGCATACGTGCCGCAGTTCTTTCCTTCCCGACATAAATCCTCTTCCTTTTTTCTCTCCGCGCGCTTTCTCACAGCTGAACGACGTTAATGCGGCGAACACCGACGTCACAGCTAGTCGAGCGCTTTTATTTTCTGCCCGGTTCTGGGTTTCTCACACGATCCGCGCCTGTGAAAGGGGCGAGCAAAACAAATTGTCTCGCGGACAGAGACCGTTTTCACCGAACGAACCTCCCCCGATATCCGTTTCAGTGACGCAATTCTGGCCATTCTGCATAACGAACCGCGAAGACCAGAAGAAAACCAGAGGATCTCTTCGAATGTAGTGTTGCCACTGAATTTAATGCTTTTGGGTAGCATGTAATTTGAACTATGGACAACTGGGTTGGTAAAACTGAGCTAGGATAGAAGCCCCAATTACTGACACATTAAGGACTGACTCTAATATTATTGCATAGTATCTGTATTTATTCACTAAAAGTATAAGTTTTTTATTTTTTTTATTATGGTTTAATATGTTTACTTCATGAACAACATTTTGTGGGTCTTAGAATTTATATTTTTATATATAAATTCATTAATCTAAAAAACATATTTCTAGATCTATTACTGACACCTCTAAAACGTGTGTGACTGAATTACTGACACCCCAATTACTGCCAGCTAACCTAATACTGTTTATTACTCATTTTACGGTTATGTCGTCTCATGTACATGAGCAACTACTGCTATGACAGTAATACCAAAATGCTTGAAACGCTTGTACCAATCACTATCACCCATATATTAATTAAAAAGGCTTAATTAATCGTTATATTACGATCGTTGTGACTTTCTATGATACTTATATTGTCGTAAAAAATTATTGTTTATTATGTAAATAATTTAAATATAGTAATTATAGCCTTTTCTTTAGTGCCCTGTTTTCTCTTTCACTAGTAAGGAAGTCGCCATTTCCACTGTTGTCATCAAATTAAAATTTTGTATCGTCTTATAGAAATTAATGAAAAAAAAATATTAAGTGGTGCATTTTCTAGCGTATAGATTATAGGTTGAATTACATAATTCTTTTTGTGTATGACTTTACAACGTTTATTTATTCGTTATTTTCAGTAAAATAGCTTAAGGTGATAGTAATTGGGTAGGTGTCAGTAATTGGGGGTTCTACCCTAAGTGTTCGTAATAGTTGGAACATATTTAAAAACAGTTGGGTACTAAATTTTCAGTTACTAAATAAAAGCGGAGATTCTCGTGTGACCGCCCCAAAAATACCAAACTGATATTTATGAATTGTTTTTAAAGAACTATTGTTAATATTGGATTAAACTCTTCTGAAATATAAGGAGGCATCTTTAAACTTGCAGAATTTTTTGTTTTATATCGATCCTTCTTATTATTTCTTAATTATTGTGGAATCTTGTTAACCTCTGCGACGATGTATATGATGTGATTGCAAGAAAAAGAAAATTTTCTCAAAGTTAGATAGCTTACGCTGGGATTGAACCTAATTTAAAGAGAAAAAAATAAAAATTGAAAATTTATAGCGTTTGAAAGAAAAAGTAACTCTTTTCCTTAGATAAATTTACTTTATGTCGACGAATAAGTATTATAAATAAAAACGAAAATTAAAATTTTAGGTTCAGTCGTAGCGTAAACTATCTAACTTTAAAAAAATTTTCTATTTTTGAAATCCTCCCTTAAGTACTAGGTTCATCTCGAAATTTCGAAATGAATAAAGCTCGGCTTGCTTTTTCTATGTAGTCGTGCGATTGTAATCAGAAGTAGACATTATTCGAATAAATATTCAATGTTATTCGAGTCCTGCAGTTTAAAAATAATTTCGCTGTTGATTGGTTAAATTTTAATATAATTTCTATTTTCAGCGCTATCTGTGATTAAGTAACAGACGCAGTGGAATTGATAAACAAACAGAACGATGGAAAAGGGAAGTGAAAGATACGAAAGGACGCGAAGTAGTGTGAAATACGTGTGCAAGAGGGAAAGTTTGCCGATGTGTCATAATTCACATCTGCAGACGTAAATTGATTTTTCTACCGCGCAAGCGATTTAATTTCCCAGCCGGATATTTGCTTTCGCAACGGGGAAAGACCGATTCAAGCACGGCTATGTAAACCGCGTAGCAGAACGGTGGAGCTGATCGTTAACCCGTAAATGGTTCCATAACAGCGCGCGAAGTGTTTGTATTGGATAATAAGGATCATTCAGGTAGATAGATCGATAGCGTAGTAAAGTTTATCATCTCGGTTCGCTCGTATTCCTGCCATTTGCATAAGTATTTTCCGCGTGACCAATTTCGAGTTCCGTTGAACTGAACTTGGTGTCTATCGATAAATATTAGTCTAAACTTTAAATCGAAATTGGCAAACGACCACTGACAGCTTTTTAAATCTTATACCACGATTAATTCTGCCCTCCTTAATTAAAATGTCCCATCTAGCATTTGTTCATTTTTCAAGAAACGTTGAAATATTTGAAGTCCCACATGTTTTTTACCTTGTAAGTAAAGTTAGAAAACTCTACGTGCTTCGTAGAAATCTAGAAACGGTCTAATTTATTTATTTTTTTTTAGAAGTACGGCACAAAGAAAATAATAAATCTTCAGTTTTCTCGGATGTTTCGAAATGCTAGATAGGACATTTTAACTAAGGAGGGCAGAATTAATCTCATGTATTTCGAAATTGTGGATAAGCTATTTAGAAATTCGTTTGTGTTTGTTGGCGGGAGTGATCTCAATTAGGAGCAACACTCGGAAATCGTGGCTTATATCCTGAAGAAGGTTTCCGATGGTCCTGGACCACGTCACGTACGTCTCACTGCTCAAGAATCCTAAGAGTTCCTGACGCAACAACATTCAGCGATACGAAAGGAAAAAGAATCGCAGGAAATCGAACGGTACCTTTCTCAAAAGACACGTAACGATTTCGTGTCTCACGTAAGCATCGAACAGTGTCTTATGACGAGGTGTAGGTAATTAAAAATTCATACGCATGACGCACATGAACGCAAAAACCTAAAGCGATTGTTGCTACATAATTGTCCGTTTCCGTTAATCAGCTCGCAATTATAGACACATGATATAATTATGTGAGCTTGTACCCGCGAAGACTAGTAAAATTCGAAAGTTTCCCCATCAGAAGCGTAATAATAATACACTAAGTCTAGTAAAATTTTTATTAAGGAAATAGATGGCTCGCATTCAAAAATATTTTTCCCCGATTAATTTGGGCAGCATCAATATTACGATATTTGCAGTGCGTGGCGTCAGGCATTTTCGCTCTGTCTGAAAATGGAAAATTTAGAGCAATATTCGCCCCTATTCTGCTACATTTCTTTTCAGGTTCCTTCTCGCCTTCTCTCTATCCACGTTCTTTCCTACTTTCGATGAATCATTATGTGCTCCAGAATATTCAACGTGCAGCATCTCATTCATTTCTGATACCTGGCTTATGGTTACGTATGTAACAGTTGATAAATGTTTCCATATATAAAGTACATCCTTTCGAGTAGGACTGTAATTCTCTGGTATTCGAATATTCGAATACTTAGGTTATTCGAATATTCGAATACCAGATAATTCGAATACTTAGGTTATTCGAATATTCGAATACCAGAGAATTCGAATACTTAGGTTATTCGAATACTTAGGTTATTCGAATACTTAGGTTATTCGAATACTTAGGTAATTCGAATATTCGAATATACCGGAGAACTCGCATAGTTAGGTTATTCGAATACTCGAATATTCGAATACCAGAGAATTCAAATACTTAGGTTATTCGAATATTCGAATATACCGGAGAATTCGAATACTTAGGTTATTCGAATATTCGAATACCAGAGAATTCGAATACTTAGGATATTCGAATATTCGAATACCAGAGAATTCGAATACTTAGGATATTCGAATACTTAGGATATTCGAATATTCGAATATACCGGAGAATTCGAATACTTAGGTTATTCGAATATTCGAATACTTAGGTTATTCGAATATTCGAATACTTAGGTTAATCGAATATTCGAATACTTAGGTTATTCGAATATTCGAATACTTAGGTTATTCGAATATTCGAATTTAAGATTCGAATATACGAATAATCAGGAGTATTCGAATAATTACGAGTATTAAATATTCGAACATTCGAATAACTACTGCTCTACTTTCGAGCGACATCTAACTCTTCTGCTTGATAAATTGCAAATCGATGGCTTAGTCTACAAATACTGTATGTCCACTTTGAGCGTTTTCGAGAAAAACAGGTTCAAACAGGCAATGGTACAATAAGAGGCATTGAGAACAAAAACAGACCCAACCCACATTTTTTGCGATATTGAGTTAATAGCAATAATGCATTCGAATAGTAATCTCTACTAATCACATAAAATAGGAAAAATTAAATTTTTTCCAATGTAGCTTAGTTCCTTTTGCTCTCAATGCCTCATGCATTGAACAAAAATATTATTTTTGACAAATCTATGATGTAGATACAAGCGTAATTTTTATACAGCACACAGGAACAGTCAAGAACTACTTGTTGCATATAAAAACTCAAATTTCACAAAAAGTGAACATACAATATTTTTCTGCACTAAGCTATCGAAATGGCCTGCAACCTTCGCCCTTCCAGGGACGATATATATATATATATATATATATATATATATATATATAATTTCCCGAAAGCTTGACGTCACACGCGCGGCGCAGCCGGAAAAGTCTCTGCCCTGGAATCCGTTTCACAATCATTCAACGCGGCGCCATCGTCCTGCACCGCCATAAGTTAGAAAGGGCCATTGTGTCCACTTTTCCTCCATAAAGCGTGTCGCGGATCTAATCGTCGGCTAATCGCCCACGCAAATACCTGCGTGCTCTCGCGCGAATCGTTCGAGTGCGTTTCCAAGGAGCCGCTACCCGTGTAGCCAGGTTATTTACTGTCGTATCAAGGCTGGTAGCGGATTCTACGCTACGAACCCGCGCGAGAAGAATGCCGCTGCAAAGCTTTTCATCGGTTATTTTCGCCAGGAACGATAACATCTTCTGGCCTCTGTTCCTGTCGTGTCTTACAATTGCGGCTCAACCATTTTGTTATCGCGACGATTATGTCAACGGGTATCCTTAGCGATAGAGCTTCCTATTAATAACGTTAATCTCCAATTTTGGGAGGGTTTTAGCGTTCCACCGATTTCTTCAACCTTTTCGTCGATTAATTCTACGGCGATATTAATTAAGTCCGACTTTCAGATTTTTCATTAAATTTATATTGACTGAAAATCAAGCATAGCGAGATTTTTCATAGTCACACAATAATCAGAGATATTTAGAACACGTTAATTTGAATTTGAACCTCGCAACTCCTACGAAATACAGAAGTTACGAATTCACTTCATAGATGTCCTTCTACAAACATTTGACAAACATCGTAATTTCGGGAAAGAAGGTAGGAGAGACCGGGGCAAAGTGAGACGAAAAAAGTTTGACTTCGAATAAAATTTTTCCCTTTCAGTAAAAATGTGTGGAAATAGATTTATAATATAATTTGAACATTACTATTGTTAAATGACGAATAGCACTACATAAAATAAACTTAAAGTATAATAAAATTCAACTTGAAAAGAAAAAGCCAAAACGACCACTTTACCTCATATGTGGGGTAAAGTGAGCTACTATCCGGGGCAAAGTGAACTGCAACAAAATAAGAACTTTAATTAAGAATACAGCTAATTATTGACCCCTTGCGCTGCAATGACGTGTGTAGCACCGCAGCTTCTGTCCTTTTTTGCACCGTGGTTGTCACAAACTATGGAATTTTTTTTTAGGTTAGTTTCTGTTCCACCACGCCGCGTGGCTTTCTAGCCAGCTGACAGGTTAGGCTATTGCGCACATCACTTGCGCATCTGTTCTTTGCAGCCATTTGCAGCTCAGTTCACCCCGGTCACTTTACCCCGAATATGTACTCAATGGAAAATTAATTATTTAATAATCTTAGGATTAATGTTTTCTCAAACGCGTGTACACGTATGTTTATAAGCTTCTTATAAACACGCAGAAAAAATTTGGAGTTAAAATACCACATTCAAGACTCATTTATCCAAAAAGCTAAATTGAAAAGAAAACCAATCGGAAGTCTCTAAAACTTCATTTCTAATTTTTTAAACGAATCTCCATTTTTCGATATATGAATGTGCATAATTATCATTGTAAAAATAAATTGATTAGAATTTCGACCGTATATATGAGATAATTCAAAATTCAATTAGTTTCGGCGCACTGGTTCGGTCAATTTAAAAAAAGAAAATTAATATAAAGGCTGTTTTGCGATTTTTTTTTAATATATTTCCGACGTTTCGGTCATTGATTGTGACCCTTATCAAGGAAAGAAGAATAGAAAAGAAAAATGCGTTTGCCTTTAGGTGAGAATTTTTCGCTTAGCCAAAGACGTGCGTCGAGCGCGTCAGCTAGAACACGACTGAGGTGAACAGCATAAACAAACCAGGAGACTCTAGAGGTTGAATATAATACGGTACCGACTAAATTCAAAAATTTCTGAAAGAAATTATATTAATTTTCTTTTTTTAAATTGACCGAACCAGTGCGCCGAAACTAATTGAATTTTGAATTATCATTGTAGTATCGCACACATTTATTACGTCACCAAAATTTGTAAATATATTCCATTGTTAAAGAATAAATTAAGAATGCTCGTTTTACCCCGAGGTTCACTTTGCCCCGGTCTCCCCTATTCATCAACAAATTAACTCTCAATTATTAATCCCCAGAGTCCCGTTCATTCCCGCCGAAATTTCCGCGCTCGATCCTCGCTTCTGCCTCCCATGGATTTTCGACCAGACATTCTTCAGCAAATTGTACAGCGCGCGGATCATCGGTAAAAAGCGGGGAATGGTCTGCGCGTGCGCGCGGTTCCTTAGTAGGTCGCGCCGCGTCGTCTCGAACGAACTCGTCCCGCGTCGCTTCCACGAGTCAGTCACAGAAAGGTGAGTCGGGACCCGCGGCTCCCAATAAATCGCTAGAACCGCCGGGAGAATCGGCGCCGTTCCCGTGGGGCCGCGCGAGACAGTCCCGCGCGAAGTGTCCTTCAAAAAGAAATCTCGTGCTAAACCGTCCGGCGTGGCTCGGGATTTACCGGAGCCACCCGAATGTGCGGAGTGAGTGTGTCGGAGAGGTTCGGCTCTCGCGAGGCTGTCGGCCAGGAATCCCGCGGATAGGAGAGGAAATGGAAGCTCGGGGAGACGGAAGAGGAAGCTGTTAACGACAATCGTCGGAGTGTACCGCAGGAGTTTCGTATCGGCTCGGTGGGAAGGTGCTGTCAGTGTGCTAGGATCGTCGGAAGTTGGCGAGGCAGGCGTGCGCCCGCGCGATAGTAGGTCGAGCCGGGCTCGGCGGGTCTCGGCGGCGGTCGGGCGGCCTCGGCCACGCTCGAATTCGAAGCTGCTTGGCGGCCGCGCGGCTCGGTGGTCGGTCAGTCAGTCAGTCGCACGCGGCACACGAAAGCCTCGAGGTCGAGGGAGGTTCGAACACGCGCGAGAAAGCAGAGCAACCGAGGCGGAAGAGAAGCTTTGGCCCGAAGGTGACGGGAAGGGACGCGAACGGTGGTTCGAGGGAAAACAAAACGGAGTGCGGAGGCGTAGACAGCCGAGGTCGTGCGTCGCGCGTTACGTTCGCGCGGTGACTGGGGCCGATTTGGCGAGCGGGTCCGGTCTCTCCCTCGACTCGAGAGATCGGCTGAGCACACCTGCAAGCGGCACCATTCGGCAGGCGGGGGAGAAGCTGTCCAAAGTGAGATACTACGGAGGAGCAGCGGGGCAGACGAGATGGTGTACGGAGGGGGCTTCGACATGGTGGAAACGGTGAGTTCAGTTTTTTTTTGTTTGTTTCCCGCGACGAATAAAATGTGGTTTAAAACGTGGCCGGACTGCGCTAGGGATATCGTACGGCTGGTTTGTATGCGGGCGGTGGGATTGTTTTGTAGCTGAAGGATCTGCAGCTGGATCTTCTTTTCTTGTTCCGATTCTCGTCTGACAGATACATGGCTCTGCGCAGATACAGCGGCGATAGTTAAGGGATTACAGAAGAACGCTGTTACGAGCCTGTATTTAGAAAGTAGCGAATTCTCGTTTAAACGCGCGCTGAAAGGGGCTGCGTGCGAACGATAGAATACACACGTAGGAAGCACAGTGGCGCCAAAACTGTCACCGTTCAAACGTATCTTAGGCGCGTCGCGTATGTAATTGAAATTACGCGGTGACATTAAAATGTGTTGTTGAAAATAATTAGAGGTTGGCATGGAGATCGTGCTGTGGATTTCATATAGTAATATTCTTATGGAATAACTAATTTATACAAGTTATCGACATCTTTTAAATATTAATGCAATGCAGTGTTGGATACTTTTTCTTAAATATTAAGTATTAATTTTGATATTAAATGGAACTTAATATGTAACGCTATAAAGAATAGTTAATTCTTAGTTTTATGTTCTATGTCTATGGTTAGGCTTATTAAGAGTTCCTACTGCTGCCTCGCCTTTACTCTAATTTTACTATCTCTGTATGTATTATATATTCCACTTAATGAGTAATAAAGTCGTAATAATAATAATAATAATCTCAGCTTCATGATAAGTCCGCGGTGTATCTTCAAAATACCGAGCTGAGCTCGTGAAATACTGAAACTAAAAATAGTAATAATTATGATAATAATATCATACTCCGTATTTATTTCTTAGCATTAAATAATAAACAAATAATAATAATCGCAGCTTGATAATAAGTCCGCTGTATATCTTCAAAATACCGAGCTGACCTCGTGAAATACTAAAATTAAAAATATTAATAATAAAATATACTCAGTATTTATTTCTTAGCATTAAATAATAAACAAATAATAATAATCGCAGCTTGATAATAAGTCCGCTGTATATCTTCAAAATACCGAGCTGAGCTCGTAAAATACTAAAAAAAAATAATAATAATATCATACTCAATATTTACTTCTTAGCATTAAATAATAAACAAATAATAATAATCACAGCTTTATAATAAGTCCGCTGTATATCTTCAAAATACCGAGCTGACCTCGTGAAATACTAAAATTAAAAATATTAATAATAATAATATACTCAGTAATTATTTCTTAGCATTAAATAATAAACAAATAATAATAATCGCAGCTTGATAATAAGTCCGCTGTATATCTTCAAAATACCGAGCTGACCTCGTGAAATACTAAAATTAAAAATATTAATAATAAAATATACTCAGTATTTATTTCTTAGCATTAAATAATAAACAAATAATAATAATCGCAGCTTGATAATAAGTCCGCTGTATATCTTCAAAATACCGAGCTGAGCTCGTAAAATACTAAAAAAAAATAATAATAATATCATACTCAATATTTATTTCTTAGCATTAAATAATAAACAAATAATAATAATCACAGCTTTATAATAAGTCCGATGTATATCTTCAAAATACCGAGCTGAGCTCGTAAAATACTAAAAAAAAAAAAATAATAATATCATACTCAATATTTATTTCTTAGCATTAAATAATAAACAAATAATAATAATCACAGCTTTATAATAAGTCCGATGTATATCTTCAAAATACCGAGCTGAGCTCGTAAAATACTAAAAAAAAAAAATAATAATATCATACTCAATATTTATTTCTTAGCATTAAATAATAAACAAATAATAATAATCACAGCTTTATAATAAGTCCGCTGTATATCTTCAAAATACCGAGCTGACCTCGTGAAATACTAAAATTAAAAATATTAATAATAATAATATACTTAGTATTTATTTCTCAGCTTTAAATAATAAACAATTCCTGATAAATGCAAAAATAGTCAACTACTCTAAACAATCAGAAACACAATAATATATAAACTCAAGCATCCAAGCTGAGTATTGAAATTGCACCCCCGTTTTGTACGACCCATCCGTTCCCGCCAAAACAATTACTTTCCCAAAATGTTGCATTCCTCAAATTTTCGCGATACAGCCAACTCATTGAAAGTAGCGTAGCGAATTCGGCGTTGTTTTAAATGGTACCTCAAGTAGAACACGACTCCGAAGCAGGAACATTTGCACGCTACACGCAAGTCGCAGTAATTAGAATTAATTTGACCGGACCGTTTTAGAAAGAGCGGGTGTTTTACAAGTGAAATGCTACCTGAGTCGGTTGCTTGATGATAATGAGCAAAAACGTCAGTACGCGAACGAGTTAACGGTTCCGTTGGTCGGCGAGAATCGCAGATCACAGCGTAGCCTCTGTTCATTTTTCGCTGTGGCTTCAAATCATGCGGGAGAGCTATTCGTAGCATCTGTCCTTTCGTTAGTTGACTCTAGAATTGCGCTCGACGGGGCGCATTTGAAAATCGGCACGATACACTTATCTGCCTTGAATATCTATGCCCGATGGATAAAAGGCGGAATTCCAGGAAAAATTGCCACGCGCGCAACCACCGCGTTGCATAACATTTTTCGTGCGTGCTTAGGGACAAGTAAATCGTGTCGAGCAGCGATTTCTTTTGCAGATTATCCCAAACCTCTTTCAACCCTCAACAATAACCTATCAATGTAACATCCTCGTATATTTAGAACGTTCTGCAGCGTTTTTTAAGAGTTCTGTAGAAGATTTTCATTAATATCGAAGGGAATATATTAAACTTTAACAAACCAGCACTGTTTTCCTTATGATTACTAATACTGCTTACTAGTCACTTGATTAGCGATGTATAATCAAAGCGAATTTCAATGGATCATTTGAATATCTTTTTCGTCGTCATTTCGATTGACTTTCATAAGCGACTTTCTTCGATTGTCAATTGCACGTACGTTTTGTGATGCAATTCGAGAATAAGTGTCATCTTGATAAGCTTCGGGACAATGTCCACATTTTTATTTAAAATTCGTTAGAATTTAGACGCCGTTTATGTCCGATATTTCTTTGGAGAAGAGAATGTATAGTGTTTTCTCCTGTCGAAGTATAGGGTGACTGTACCTAATATCGTCAGTGTTCCTAATATCGCCACTCGCTATATCCCGCAAAGTAAGCTCTAAAATTTATCGGTTATGCACTGAATTAGTACCTAAACATATGTAGGAAGACATACTGTAATTGCAGCATCATGTGATCAACAATTACGGAAACGGAAGGATTTTAGAGAATCTTAATAGTGTAAAAATTTATTGGACTATCACAATTTTACGTCACATTCGGAGAAGGTAACTCTAATAAATCTGTGAATGCAAGAATATCTACTAGATATACCTAATTAATGATGTACTTAAGAAATGAAATCGATTCAAATATTTTTCGTAATGAGAATAGCGTATTTCTTTTAGCAGTATGCGTGTTCTCAATACCGCCTACCGGAGAACAATGCTGCCCTCTTTAGTTAAAATGTCCTATCTAGCATTTTGAAACAACCGAGAAAACTGAAGTTTTATCATTTACTTTGTACCGTCCTTATTTTCCTTTATTCAAATTAAAACATGTTGTCATTATTTCGTAACAGCCTAATATATTTTTTTGTAATAGGTGTACCGGTAGGTAATGTATTATTAACGTACCAATTGATTAATTGTTTTAGATAGGATATTATAACCATTTGGAAAGAAGTTAGGTTAAATACATTAGACTGTTTATAAATCTTTACGAAGCACTTGGAGTTTTCTAACATTACTTAAAAGGTAAAAGATGTGTGCTAGTTCAAATATTTCAACATATCTCAAAAAATGAAAAAATGCTAGATAGGACTGTTTAACTAAGGAGGGCAGAATGGTTTCGATGTAATGCTTGTTACAGGTGAGGTCACGAAATGTGCGGAGCAACCGAAATAAACTTTATTTGTCCAATATGTACATCGGAACGTAAAAAGTAAAATATTTTAAAAATCTATATCTTTAAATTCCTATATTATTCTAATAAAAATGAAATCAAAGATGGATAAAAAGACATTTATAGAGCAAGAAATAATAAAAGCACATGTGAAAATGACTTTAAAAACTCATATATACATGAATTAATCAATATTTCTTGAGTAGGCGATATTAGGTACACTTTTTTCAGGACCCGATTGTTGCATGTCTTACGTTTTTTGAGTCCTAATTAACAATTTGTAGGTTTCAACGATTCTAACATATGCTAGACGAAAGTTGAATAATTTCTCTTTACTTTGAAACGAACTGCATGGAAAAATATCAATTATTATTCAATCGACAGCGATTTAACTTTAGCCTGGCGATATTAGGTACAGTCACCCTATGTCCCTCTTACGATTTAATCGGTGGACGATTGAATATCATTGAAATTATTCAGACGTTGTGTATTTATCTTCCTCGTGGATCGGCGAGCAGTTTCGCTTGTTATGAACGGATTGTCCCAGTTTGTTTAAGTAGATACGGCCCTGTCGTAGAAAGACACAAACAGTTGTCGGAAATGGTCGCGCGGAAGGCTAACTTTCGAATCTACTACTACTAAACTCGATGGAGCGAGGTACGAGAAATTCTTGTGCGTAATGGAAAATTTTCTGGTAAAATTGGAATCGAAACGTTGCTCCGTTCCCTTAAAATCGCATACAGGCATTCGAATTTAGAATTCAGCTTACGCGCAATGAAAATCGTGAATATTCTTTGAGAGACCCTGAAAAGCTTGAGCTCCAGCTAGACTTACATCTTAGTAACCTCTAGCAGTCTTTCTAGATTATTTTCAATAACTCACGAAAGCTTTATCTGGCGATGTGCACGAGAAAAAGTCGAAGCACCGCGTGAGAATTGATAGGAGGAAGCGATTAATTGATTACTTCATTATCTCACTTCTCCGACGATGAACTTTGCGTGCTGCAGACGCTAAAATTATTTGGTTGCCTGTCAACGTTTCGTGTAAATACCAGATAATTATGCCGTGGAGAATTCGGCTTGCATAATTCATTTACCTTGCCTGGAAGAAGGTAATCGCAGTTCTTTGAAATTTCTGCACGCGTAGGCCGCGAAACGAGCTCCGCGAAACGTTCGATTCATTTTCGTGTTACAGTTTCGCGTGACTTTAACGAAATCGGCATTCGTGTGTTTCGCTCGCAACAATTGTTCCGTGCCGCGGAGTCGTTCCTGACACCCGCATTGTCAGGTGATTCTTTTCGTTTTTTTTTTTCTCTCACAGTCGAAGTGGTTAATGCGTATGCTCTGTAATAGAATTATGTATTCATGAAAGGGAGCTCTGTGAGGCCCGACGACATGAATTTTGCATTACCATATCCACGTGTTAGATGTGTCTAAAATTTCGCCGCTCTGCACAGTCACCGTTCGACCTTCGCTTCTGGCGTATAATTTTTATTTTGCCACTGCTCGGCCGTATCTTATCGACGTCTCTTCAGCCTCCTTCGAATCTCTTAACAAACTATTCGCCGGCTCGTACTCTGTGCTCATTGAAATCTGTATTCCACTCCGTGTTTGCACTGGATCGATCAATGGCAAACTCACCCTGGAAATCCCAGGAATAACCAAGTACCCTGCATCATCGTTAAGTCACTGCTCACTCCCACGCGTGCGAAACTTTCCACGACTGATAATGGTTATTAATCTGACAGTATCAGAGATCTACAATGCTCAAATGCTCGCTACTGAAAGGACAGAAAGGCCGCAGCTGCAATCTGACTATCAGCATTTTGTTAGCAAACTTTCGAGCGAGTCTGATAACACGTGCAGCAGTTACGAAGCGCTTACTCTAAATGCGAAGCTTAAGGGGTCTCCCTACCTAGACGGACGAAAAATGATGCGAACTGTGGGAATTTTTTAAAACGAAACCATTGAATATATTTACTTCCAGCTTCCTGGCTTTATTTGGCAATCTTTGGAGAATGTGAAAAAAAAATTTGTATGCAGAAATAGTGGTTACAGTCGGAGTTGTAGTGCTTTAAATAAAGCGCCTTATAAAAATCATATGCGCATGGTTAGCATAAAATCAGCCGTTGTAGTTGTCTGGAATAGAAAATTTTAAAATTTGGGTAATCTGTATGAGTGTATCGTCTGAACTAGATTAAATGAAAAATGCTGAAGAGTAAAAAAAAGATGGCAGCGTCTAAAGCAGACATCGATTTCTGCAAAACATTCGCTAGTTTTTTAAATCGCAAAAGTCTAATTTTGCAAAAACCGACTTAGTTTTAGTAACAACGAGAATGAGGCATCTACTGGAGATGTACACCAAGTTTGAAGTATATAGAGTAATTGGTATTTGAGATATCATGCTAACCAATTCGAAAAACGCGTTTAAAGTTTTAGGTACCGTTTTTATAATTAAAATTCTTTGAAAATGTTGCCTAAATATGTACAAATATAGGCCTAAAGTTTTCAATTAATATAATTTCAGGGTGTCTCTTAAAAAAAAACCCAAATTTCGCGCTCCTTTTCAGGCCGTCAACGTAGGGAGACCACTTAACAAAAATGTGAATGAAATGGCGTGAAATTATCAAAAAAAATTATTTCTCTTCCAATATCTTCTCAACGTCTCAAGGTCTCCCGCAACGCCCAATTAAATCCTATTAAATAGGTCCAATAATCGAACCAATAGTTAATAATAATTCCCTGTTCGAATACTTGATAACTCCTTGACAACTCATCTTTACAAGAAACGTTTCATAACAGCTGCACATCTCAAATCTTCCTCGAAACCCGAACATCCTTTGGGCACCCTATTGTCTTCGAATTAATTTCCAGCTCACCGTGGCAAAAATCTTTTTCTCCTTCTCCAAATCCAATCACCGCAACAATGTCACTGTACTTTGACGTCCCTTCTATTCTAAATATATGGCGGAAAGGTGAGGAAACACCTGGGCCAGCATCCCTGCGCAAGAAGTGCCGGTGGACAGCAGGCTTTCTTCATCATAAATCTCGTGGCCGGAGATAGGCCAAGCCAGAGCTGGCAGACAGTGAGGCAGGTATAGTCTCTCGCCGCTGACCGCGTAAACAGGGTGTAATTAAAAAATCACACTAGCCGGTCTTTGTGTCGAGCGTTGTATGTAGTTGATGTCCTTGCCGAGGCAATTCGAAATCCTGTCCCGGTCTCGCATTAGCGAGGGCGTGGTTGGTCGCTCGTTCCTGGTCCGAGGATAGCCAGCCTCGTAGTAATTGCACCGGACTCGTTTCCACCGCACGACTTTTGCGGGTTCGACTTCTTTCTCTTGACGCACGTTTCCCTTCTTCCTTCTTGCGCCAGGCATGTGTCTCTGCACCTCTCCTTCCATTTGCATTCTCCGTCGCCCCCGTGCGTCAGTGTTTCCCTTGGAACCTTACACTCCGACAAAAGTAAATGGAGTCCGGAGACGCGTGGCGTAGAATCGTTAGTTAGCGTTTGTTGTGTAACTGGGCTCTGCGGCGATCGCGATGGTGATCGCGCGCCACCGTCACGAGTACCGTTGTCGGTGCAGAAAATCGCGGATGGTATTAATAAAGCCGCCGTGGAGGTATTAATACGCGACACCCAGTGTCCTTGAACGAGATCGACGGGTGAAGGAATGATTTCGATCTGGCTCGAGTTGATAGCCATGGCAAAAAATACGGGCTTGGAAGCATCAGGTGTTGGATAGGTAGATGAGATGGGAATGTTTTGTTAACGTTTGTTAGCGTGTTAAAAGGCTTCTGAGCGTGCTCTTTGTATTATTATTCGGGGCAGAATAACAAGTGGAGACCGGGTAGGACAGATTTTTAATGTTTGATTTTTAATAAATTATGTGGGCGAAATATTGCTGTAACGATTATTATATTTGATAAGGCATACGTTTGGCTATCTGGTTAAATTATTAAACCTTCGTGGCCACGCGGAGTGTATCGCACCCCAGAATATGTATTTGCCGATACGTCTGTAAATTTTTAGACCTTAATAATGAATTTTAAAAATTTGATGAATTTTAACCAAAACAATCGCTTGTGTCCACAAGTATTTTCTCAAATACAAATTTCAACATATTAAAATTTACATTTCTATATTAGAGCATGATTTTATGAGTAGCACGAATGTACAATTATAACTCGAAAGGTAAAAGATTCAAAAATACGAAATATGGTAACTGAAAAATGACGCTGGGGTGCAGCGAGCCCCGTGTGACCAATTTGTGGTTACAAGAAGGTGTGACCACGGAGGGTTAAAGTTGACTTAATGTGACAGCAATTAACCTATTTTAATGCTTTTCTAACACCTTCCATGCTGGTGAACCAGCCTCATGTTCGGGGTTGGTAAACTAACAGTAAGGGGTAAGTTAACCTTAAATGCAATTAGTTAAGGCAGGATACCACCTTTGACTGCGATTTTGGAGGCGTTTTTCATGAATTTTTTTTGCATACAAAGAATGCGCAGAAACAAAATCGGTTTCAGTCATTCATTAATGTAACTTTAATCTGTAATTACACATTTTTTGAAACTGAAAAAGTGAAAAATAATCTCTTGTAGGTGGCGCCAAAATACACTCCTTTGGAGGAACATCGTTAGACGGCGTGTCAAATTCCGCTTTGTACGTGGCTCTTAGAAAAAAAACCAAAGAATGTTCCTATTGGCAACAATATTTTTTAATGCTGTACGTAGGGATTTTACGAAATTTCGATTTTTAAGAAAATGGCGGCCATTTGAACAAAAAGGTCAATTTTTTTAGGGTAAAAAAGTTTAAAGAAGTTTATAAAATTGCGCACCAAAAGAAAAATAACAACGCTACAGCAAAAGTCCTACGTACATCGTTAGATTACACCACGGGGAAGAATTGTGCAAAGTTTCAAGTCAATCGGATGAAAATTATAGGAGTAATCTGACACGCCGATTTGGAAAACATCGTTTCGAGAAAAACGCGTTTAAAGTTTTATATAGATTTATATATCTGTTCCAATCCGGTTTTTACACAAGAAAAAGGTTCCGGCCACCTTTCTAATGAATGAATTTCGATTCTATACACTTGAAAGAGTACTTTGAGAACAAAAAAAATTTTCAATTTTTTTTAAGTGCGAAGGTGGTATCCTGCCTTAAGAAGAGAGTGGTTCATTATAAAGTATTTACAATTGTTTTAATAATAAATAACAATTTAAACCTTTACAGTAGCAATAAATCTTGTACTTAGTATTATAAAAACATCCACTATCTTCTACCAACTAATCACTATCTTCATAATCTGATGTGCAGTTTTTGCACTCGTAGAAAAATACACACCAATTTTTCGATAAGCACTGGTAACTTAACTACCAAACAACGAATGACACAGTAGAAGTGACTTGTTTCTACAGTAAATCTCTCCGCGGTAGAGCACACGTCGAAGCAAAGTTATTAACAATTAGTCAACCTACCCCTTCGGACAACAAACCCCGGTCTTCCCTATCAATAGCAAAACGATTAATTCTTCTCTGCATTCTTGCAACCATCTCACCCATAACTGCGATCTAGCCCTTTCTTAACCCTTAACTGGTATCCTGGGGTCGGTCATGACCACAAGCACGCAAAGTTCGCTGCAAAATTTTTGGTATGTCCAGGTTTGTAAACTAAATTTCTAATTAATTTTATAATAATAGTTCAACTTTCTACGCTTCTATTATTTTATACATTACCTACCAACAAAATATTCATAGAGGTTGGATCTAGCGTCGACTTTACAAATTTCTGTGTCCTGTTTTACTTGGGGTCTGCCACGAACCCAGTATACCAGTTACGTTTGAATAAAAAAACAGTATACCAGTTAAGGGTTAAAATCCATTTCAAAAATAGCAGAGACACTCCTGAAATTATTCTCACAGTACTCGCCACACGTCCCCGGACAGTCGACGCTTCGGCATAGGAGATACCGTTTCGGCGAGAGCCTCACCAAACACCATCGACGTCCCTGAATTTAATTACACGCGGTACGTGTACGTGCAATCGACTCGGATTAAACCCTCCGCGGCGATTCATTGTTCCGATCGTTTCTGGTAGCGGAGAAGCAGCCCACCGTGACCTCGACTTTCCTGGAACCGCCTCGGCGCTGTCCCCGTTTGCCCTTTCACCCCCTTCGTCCACCCTCGCCGGCCAGTTGCGTAGTGCCGTGGACCAAAGAATTCGCTGTATTATGCCGCGCGAGAAAAATGCTCAAGTGCGCCGACAAACCATTGCCCGTGTTGCTCAGGTGTCTACCCCCCTTTGTTCTCCGGCGAACTTTTCAGCGGCGGGTGCACGGATTTACATGCATACGGCACAATACAGCGATCATTGCGACGACGTCCCGCGAACAATGCCCATTTGCATACGGGATTTTCGGATTTTCTTCCCCGTGCCTGGACTGGATACGCGGGGATGGCAAAAGCTGGCTGGAAGAATTTTCGAGCGCGCGACCCAGACGCCTCTGGCTTCTAATATTTCTCGGCCGCTGGTTTAGGGTAGGTGTGGGTATTACTGCGGATGTCCCGATTACTGCGGATATTTTAAAACAGATCATATTTAGCGTTGGAAAGTACATAATCTCTTGAAAATTTTTGATAAAATTATTTTAAACTCTATTACAAATAATTATTAATAAGTATGTACAGCAAAGTTATTATTAATTCTTTTATCGTAGTTTGAAATTCGTCAAGGCGAAACTTCGGTCGATTTCCGATATGGCGGTCATGAACACCTACTTGAAAAACATTTATATTTTTGTTATTAACAGTAATGCATGTACTGTAGCGGTATTGCTCGATAGAATAAGAGTTCTTTTTTCAGAAAAACAGTAAATCAGTCGTCTACATTTTAGTTTTAATTTTTATTTCTCACCGCAGTATTAGGTGCACTACTTGACACCATGTGCATGTATTACCTACTGCGGACCTACTGCTGCATTTAAATTTATTTTTCTTGAAATTTCTATAAATGTAATTACTTATTCTTGTCATAATTTATCAAAATACGATTATAAAATGCAAAGCATGTAGAAGCCCAGTTACTGGTTGGTTTACCCTACAAGTGATATTTGTACTAAGGTTATGTTTGGCCTGAAATCAGACCGCAGTAATACATGCGCAGTAACTGGTGTTTCGTTAGTAACTGGCACGCAGTAATACATGCATGTCCGCAGTAACTCGTGCAATGACATTGATCGACAAATCTCTTTGTTTTTAATTAACTGTGCTTATTACCCCGCCCTTATATTTTTTTATGGAATTATTAAGGTCCCACCTTTCTTTTAAAAAAAGAAGGAGGAACTTTCAGTCATTTGAACGCCGTATCGAGGGTTCTAAAGTTAACCTACCTTAAAAGTCCGCAGTAATACCCACACTTACCCTAGTGATTCTGCTTCGGGGAGCTTGCTCCAAGCACGAGCGCTTAGATTTGTCGTTAGTCAGTGACATGTAATTGCGCGAGCAAACGGCGAACCTTGAAATTATATCATTCCGATGGGAGAAAGTAGCAGTTCGCGGGTGTTCGTGTGCTCGCTTTGGTCTCTAAACGGCCGGCGTGCCTCGGTCGGGATGCTTGTTTCTGTGCTAGCTTGAAATTACCTGAATTGTGTCACTTTCGTTCGAAGCGACGTGGGTAATCTTTGAGAACGCTAATTTCAGTGGTGTTTTGTTTACTTGAATGGGCGATGGCAGGGTTACTAACCGTAACCCTAACCGGGTTTGGCTCTCTAATGTAGTCGAGTAACCCGCAACACCGGGTTACCCAGAAGATTGTCGGGCTGGTAACCCGGTTAACCCGCTCTTGTAATGGGTTATAATTCAGGGATCCTAACCCGAACTGTAACCGGGTTACTATGGGAGGGTTTTGAATACACTTACCAGGAACAAGTTAACTCATTTTGAGCTGGGTACATGCGTTGTCCGTTTAACTACTTGTTTGACTCTAAATACGCATAGAATTTTTTTTATTTTGTTTTTAACTTCTACTGTTCTATTCGGTGTGTTCATTTGAACAGTTTACATCCAAATATCTGGAAAATAACACTTTTTTGCATACATTTCCAAACGCTCAAGAATTCAAATGCTCGAACTTTCAAATTTTTAAATTTTCAAAAGTGTGAAATGTCAAATTCTTAAAATCTTCGGATTATTAAATTTCGTAACATTCAAAAGTTTTAATTTTCAAATTTTCAACCTTCGTAATTTTCAAATTTTCAAAAGCTTAAAACTTCAAACTGTTAAGAATTCGGATCTATAAGCATTAAAAATTCTAGAAATTAAACAATTTTACGAATTAAGACTGTTCAGTTACATATACTTTTGCATATATTTTCTGCATATTTTTTTATGTATAGCGCATACATAATACATATATTGCATGCTCATATCTATTGAACACTGAGTTTCTATTTTTACATACCACTTTCTTACAAATGAATAAATTTGGCATATTACTTGTGTTCAAAAATAATATATTTCTTACTTTATATTTCTAAAACCGCACACAATTATTACGATATACTATATTATAGTCGGATTTTGCATGCACATATTAGGGTAGACTCACTCTACCCGTCTAACTGATAGCAATATAAACAATGTGAATGTACTCTTGTATCACTTGTAACCCGCTCCGAGCGGGTTAACCTGCTCTGTGTACTAAGTAGTAACCCGCTCCGTCCCGGTTACGACGGGTTACAGGAACTAACCCTTGGTAACCCGGGTTACGGTTAGGGTTAGGCCGCGGTTAGGAACCCTGGGTGATGGAGAAGTAATCTTCGGACTTTTGTACCTATGAATCTTTCAAACTCTTCCTTGCTTATTAAATTTTTATCAAATAAGTATTGCTACGAAATTTTATGAAGGCTGGAGAAGCCTTCGAGTGAGACTTTCTAGGTACTATTTTATTCTCATAAATTTGACATCCAACAGGAACTCCATAATCAAAAATTCCATATTTCCAAATCACAAATTTCCGTACTAAAAACTTGGATAATTCTGTCCCCACCTCGTGTACCCTTTAGAAACATCTACACTTCCCATAGCTCTCCAAGAGGTTTCTGCTCAACCGGTGAAACATTCGTTGCGAAATTCGTGAATCATCGAATCGAACAACGATCGAGACAAACGCTCCGCCGAGTTACATGGATAAATCGAGGCGAGTAACGCCCCGGAGGAGTGTGGAGGGGACCGCGGCACTGACGAATATCAATGGCATCTCTAAATATCAATAGAAAGGCCATTTTACGGTGGTCTGAAAAGCCGTCGAGTGAGTCCTTGCACAACACCGTTACGACGGAGCCGGCGCGAGGCAAAAGTGACGCCGGCTCGCGTATCTACGTATCTAGGAACGATCCTACGGGGCCGAAATCGGGGACATTAATCAGCGGTGCGTACACGTGGGTGGCCGGTATTGACGCAAATCGTAATAATCGGTACGTTTACCGCGCGGCCGAGATAAATCGGGCGAGGTCGAGGCTTCGCGCAAGGCGAGTGTCCGTCGATTTTCGAAAGGCAGCTATCAAAGGTCGATCGCCCTCGCGATATTTCTCGGCTGGCATCGAGAAAGTAACGCGGCTCGCGATCGTTCGCTGGATGGCGGGGGGATAGGGAAAAAAAGAAAGCAGCCGGCTTCTAAGAAGCTTAAAAACGCGGCAGTTCTCACGATTACCCGTGTGAAATGGAATTGAAGCGTGAGTTGCATAAATATGAGCGTGTACGGTGTAGCTTCTATCGATGCAACAGCGCGAACGATGAAGGTGGAGCGAGGAATTTTTATGGCGTAGGTGCACTCGCGACGATTATTCGCCGCTCATCGAATCTCCACTAGTAGCGATACAAATCGTAAGCGATGCAAGACACAGAGCAAATTTTTAATTATCTGATCGTGCACGCTCGTCAAAGTTTGCACATGATTCTTCGAAAATTCGATGTTCGTTTTTGAAGCACTTTTCTGGCAAGCATGGTCTTAAGTGACGCGGGCACTTATTAGGAGTTTCGAATTTAGTGAAATGCCTTCTTAGCTCTAAACGCTGTTTTCTCGAAACCGCGTTTTTCAAATCGGTAATGATATATCAAAAACTGCTGAATCGATTTGAAGGAAACTTGGCACGATTATTTCTCACATTAAGGCAGGATACCACCTTTGACTGCGATTTTGGAGGCGTTTTTCATGAATTTTTTTTGCATACAAAGAATGCGCAGAAACAAAATCGGTTTCAGTCATTCATTAATGTAACTTTAATCTGTAATTACACATTTTTTGAAACTGAAAAAGTGAAAAATAATCTCTTGTAGGTGGCGCCAAAATACACTCCTTTGGAGAAACATCGTTAGACGGCGTGTCAAATTCCGCTCTGTACGTGGCTCTTAGAAAAGAAACCAAAGAATGTCCCTATTAACAACAATATTGTTCAATGCTGTACGTAGGGATTTTACGAAATTTCGATTTTTAAGAAAATGGCGGCCATTTTAACGAAAAGGTCAATTTTTTAGGGTAAAAAAGTTTAAAAAAATTTATAAAATTGCCCACCAAAAGAAAAATAACAACGCTACAGCAAAAGTCCTACGTACATCGTTAGATTACACCAATCGGAAGAATTGTGCAAAGTTTCAAGTCAATCCGATGAAAATTGTAGGAGTAATCTGACACGCTGATTTGGAAAACATCGTTTCGAGAAAAACGCGTTTAAAATTTTATATAGATTTATATATCTGCTCCAATCCGGTTTTTACACAAGAAAAAGGTTCCGGCCACCTTTCTAATGAATGAATTTCGATTCTATACACTTGAAAGAGTACTTTGAGAACAAAAAAAATTTCAATTTTTTTTAAGTGCAAAGGTGGTATCCTGCCTTAATATCTAGTCTTTACCGTATGGATTTTTTGAAAAGCCACAGTTTGTTTTTAGTCATTAACAGACTGATGAAATTTTTCTCAGAAATTGCAGTTTAATGTTTAATCACTCATATTTTTTTTAAAACTGAAAATGTAAACAGCGTATGATAAAGACTAGTTTCTTTTACATGCTTAAGGGGACTAGGCAGTCAGAAACGCGATTTTTTTGGTGCATTTTTCGAACGTACCACTCTTCCCGATTAAAATGCCGTTTGGTTGATGTTAAAATTCGCAAAATTTACGATTTTACAGCCGAAATGGTCGAGCGCGCCATAAACCGTTTCTGCGCGCCCGCAGGTAGACTAGATTCCTCTTTCGAAACTTTAAGCGCGTTTTTCTCGGAATCATATTTCCACTTCGTTTTGCAGTGATTTGGAAAAAACGGAGGTATCAGTCGATTTGAAAAAATTCAGCATATATGAAACATGTCTAGTTACGACCTGGACCTACGCATAAGTCTGTAAAAACTCCTGGTTTGTCAAAAAAATAATAGAATGGCTCTTTTTCCTGGCGAAAAATTACGCATCTTTAAAATTTGCCGTTTTTCAGCCACCATTTTTATAATTTTGATTTTTTTTCTTATTCAATAGGTTCAGGGCAGAATAGGGGCCAGGGCAAAGTATAAATTTCAGAGGATATTTCACAATTAAATTTCTTACGGTCAGAATCACTGCAAAATTACAGTGGGTCCAAAAAAAAACGCCTACATGTCAGACGACTGTAGCGCTTTCATACATATGTATATAATATTCAAATAATTTCTTTTTTACTGTTTATAGTATTAATAAACATTACCCAAACGTACTAGTCACAATTTGTGTTCATCTCCTTGTAATTAATTCGCAAAAAATACTTGATTTTCGAGCGATCTGACTGCCTAGTCCCCTTAAGGGACAGTTTTCCTTTTTTCTTTTGGATTTTGCATTTTCAAACTCTCCTCAACTTGGTCCAGCGTTCAAATGAAATCTCGTATTTATCTCGCACGGGACGAAAGATTACAAGAATCCCTGAGCAGCTGACAATCTTTTCTCATTCTCGCAGCCTTTTTTTTCCACCTCTTTCGAGCGGGTCCCTTGTGTCCTACGTGGACGGCCATCCATCCATCCGTCTGTCCGTTCGTTGGCGCGTCGTTTCGACCTCGCTAACACGAAATTTACAGCGACCATTACGCGCTGATATTCTTTGTCTTGTCGCTCAACCACGTCCATTCCTCCCCGTTGCTCTCGGTGACGCCTTCGGAACACTTTGTTGCCGCGGCGAGCAGCGCGCGAACAGCGCTCTTACCACCCGGGGATTCCCGGCTTGCAAAACGATTTGCTCGCCTCTCGTGCACTCCCTCTCTCGCTCTCTGTGTGCCCCTAATGCGCTGGAATCCACGGGAATGCATTGCCGTTTCACTTCATTTCCCTTGACGGCCCCCCCTGTTGTCGGGCACCTCTCAGGAAAATCGCGACGCGCGCAAGTCGGCCGCGCCGCGGAGGCTCGCGAGCATTTTTCGTTGACCCTTACTACTGAATGGCGCGTCGCGGAGGGACTCTGCTGCGCGCAAGCCTTTTGCGTCGCTATCAACGACGAATTCCTCTTCAATTCCAATCACTCATAGATTTTCTAGATAAAGGAAAAAATAAATTTCAACTTCGCCATTAAAATTTTTGATGACTAAGGCTCCCCTTAGGTTGTTTTTGAAAATTGAATGTTGGGTATGTCGGATAGCTGGTTTTATCAGATAATGGTTAATAACTTAAGTTATTCGAGCTAGTATTCTAACTGTAAAGTGGTGCCTGTGGTTAAGGTAAATGTCCCCATTAGCGACCGTTTAAGAGTGTGACTGCTTCGAAATAGTAATTTTTTTTACTAATATACGACAATGTTTGAGTAAAGTATGGATCATTGTATTTTTTTAAGTCTCTAGTTTCTTAATCAAATTAGTTTTAGAGTGATATTTGACTATTTACACAAAAATTATGGTGAAAATTATATTGAACCTGATGTCCCCTTTATTGACCAACTTGTACCATCTATCGACCGTCTCACGTCCCCATTATTGACCAGCAGTTTCCCCCATTGTAAATGCACCATTTTGTTTATTAAATTTGTATTCGTGAGTATAACAAACTATTTTTATTAACATTTTATGAAAATTAAACAATTATCGATGTTATGGGCTCCCTTTTCTTATATAACAATGTGGTTTTGGGAATACCAAATTCACGGCTGACCTTACATATGGGTACTCCAGATTTTATTTTACATATTGCTTCAATTAACTCGGTTTCCGTGTATTTCGCACGCTTCTGCTCCTTTTTCGTTGATTCCACCATTACTTTCTAAAGAAAATATATTTATGTTAGTACTTTTTGTACTCAATTGTGAGTACAAATCAAATGTACTCAAAATTTAATAATTAAAACATTACTTGAGTACTTTAGTTAGGTCTAACACCACCGCTTGTAAAATGTCCGAAAACTGGTACAGACCGATCTTTGACGGTACCTATTTCCGACCACGCTTTTCTGCTACAATAATGAAAGAAAATGAATATTTTCTTTTTATTTTATAATTCTGTATATATTTCTAGTTAATTCGAGTAAGTTACTGCACGGATCCATGTATTTTTATTGTAAAACTTGCGACTTTAATGATATCTGTAGTATAACCTCACGTTATTAGAATCTGTCAACTTTCATGTCAATGACCAAGTCCTAATTTACATGTGAATTTACTTAAAGGCGAATGTACGGCTACATAAATAACGTATGAAACAATAAACGAAACACCTCTAATTATAATTTCTGAACTTTCTGGTTGATAATTCGCTTTCTATGTTGCAATAAACAGTAACAAATGAATAATTGGTCACTAATGGGGACGTGGTCGGTAATGGGGTCATCTGCCTTAATTGTTTAATGCTCCGTGCTTGGTTTTTGCCCGTGCGGTCGCGTGGATAACTCATCGAAACATTTTCGCGCGCCCAGTCGTCAGCACTGCGCGCAACGAGGCAGAATATAGTAATTGCATTGTTAATTCAGGAATCGCACTTAGGCACTCCGATTAGATACCGCCTAACCCTGCGCGGTCTTTACGAAACACCAGCGGCGTTACTCTCGGCTCGTGATACATTCAAGGTTTTGTTGTTTGAATTCTAGACTACGCCGGCGCCCGTCTCTTACTTTCACCTCGTTTGTTACACGTACGCCTTTTCATCTCTCTCGCGATTGCACGGGATTCTTGCCGACAATTGACCCGAGCAAAACGCTCGCGTACACGCGCGGATGCATCGCGTAAACGGCGATGCGGCGGGTTTCAGCCGCTAATTCGATGTTAACAAATCCATTCCCAGCGCGGCGTATTATCGCTTTATCCCTTTCACGCGATCCTTTGCGCATGGGCTGCAAGGAGAACGTGCCGGGGCAGTCAATTCATCGTATTCAAATTAATCTTCGAATATAGTTTCTTCTCATTCCTGTTCCAGTTTCAAATTGGTCACACGCGTGTGGATATTTAGACCTTTCGACGGAAGTAACAGCATTGGTATATTTGTTCATTGTGCTAGTAGTTGGCTGTTTGTGAAGAGAGGTGAGGTGCTTTTAATACAGAAGAAATTCACTTGTGAAGGAATTTTTAGGTATGGAGATAGTGCATAATTTCCGCAGGTAAATCTTTGATATTTTTTATGCAGGATTCGTTGGAAAAGTCAGGGCCCAGGAGCGGCAAATTTGAGGGCAGAAAGATTGGTAGAAAGAGAAAATTAAAATCAATAAAAAAGTGAAACGTTTTAAAAAAGGCGGTAAAAAAGTAGGTAATACATATAAATTGTTTTTGAATCACCTATATAATTATTATTAGGTATACTAGGGAATGATGCGTATTTATGTTACCTCAAGATCTTTACAGAAGGCTTTTGTTATTCAACATATATGTACAAATAATTTCACTCACTCACTGTTAATAATTATATTTTAAAATAATCAAAAAATCAGTGGCAGAAATTATTTTTCTCCAGAGCGGCGGAATAACTAGATCGGGCTCTGGTAAAAGTAGGAGTTTAAGAGATTTGAGAGTTTCATTCTGCTCGAAATTCCAAATGGTCAAGTGGAAGATCCATAAAACACTTCTCTGTCTTCAGAAATGCTTTCACAGCTCAGTGAAAGGCCATTGTACCCGCAGATCGCACTAGAAATTCTGAATCATATTTACCATCAGTTCAACATAAATTTTTCAAAGCACGTTAACATCTTCGCTATTTCCTTATCTACATGGAAAAACGCAGTTATGTGTAGGCATACTGAATAATTAATTTCCAATATTGATACATACTTGTATTAGGTGTAATATCTGTTCATCTTATTTCATCTCTTTCCGTTGTTTTCTTTGGTATTTGTTACATCAATTTTAATTTTACCTTATTTGGCCGTTCTCTATTCATGTTCTTGTGCTTTATAATGTGCCAAAGGGTTGTAATCTACCCTAATAAATAAATAAATAACTAAAATATCTATTCACACCGACAGAAGTATGACTACATTCCCCGTTACTCAGGAGAAGAATAATTCTCCCTTTTCTACACAGATTTTCTATTATCTTCCTATAATAATACATCATAAAATTTCTTTTGTATCTCAGAGTACCTGGTCTCGTATTTTAATTCGTCGTGATTTCAAACGCGCGCATTTTTCTCCATCGACAGGCGCGCAGACCAATGCATATCATCTTTAGAAAGCATACAGGTAAATGGCGGGCGGCCGCGAGTAGAGCTTACGGTTAATGTTCTGTGACGTTCGAAGCGTAAGACGTCCAAGTGCGACCGGATTCCGCGGTAGCAGCGACCGTTTCACGCGCATCCGGATGAGGAAGATAGAGAAGGAGCAAAAGTGCACGCGCCAACGAGAAACAATAAGCAGCTGTGTTGCACCGCGTGCACCGGTGCATTCCAATTACCGTGGCGCTCTACAGTCCGCCCTAACGTTATCCGTAACTACTGCGCCGCGCACTTCCAGCAAATGTAATTCAACAATCGCATGACGAAACGTGGATGCCGATGGCGGGGTTCATCTTGACCCATATTTAAAAAGGAAAGATTTGGAAATTGGAAATTCAGAAAATTCTAATGCTCGAAGCATAGAAAGTAGGCATTCCTCCAATTTTTTTCCAAGCCTTAAAATTTTATTTAAACATTGCTGCATGATGCAATTCCATTAAGAAGAGAAACAGTATTACGTGTATCTTTATTATCGAGGAAGCTGTTTGAGGGCAGCCATCTCCTTTGCGCAATAAATTCGTGAGAATTTATTTTATGAATCTATAAATTATATTTCTGATACGAATGGGTGATATTACACGTAGAGATTTATGCCACAGCTGATTGTTATTTATGTTACCTGATTATACTTTTTTGTCTACTTTACTTCATCACATTATTTTCTCGTACTTTATTTCCTTACACTGTACATGGTTTGTGGTAGATAACAGAATCCACTTGCCATCGTTATCAGTATACAGTTTCTTCTAAAATAATTAATCACTCGACGGTTCTGAATACAAGCTCCTCATTCACTATTTCTCGTGTTCCTCGTGAACGAAGATTCGTTCTCATGTTCTCGCAGGCCAACGTACCTGCGTTAGACCCTGGCACCTGAACGGAATAGTAATGGACGCATTATTAGTTGAACACCGATACGTAATCGGCGAGCAGCGTTTAGTTTGATATTAGCGTACGTGACTCGAAAATACAAAGTAGCCTGTAAGTGGATGCTATCAAGAAAGTCGAGTTTCTGGAACGATTGACAACAGTTAGGAGCAGGAACAAGTGCAATCCATGAAAACGAGGAGAATAAAAGGGAAATTGAGAACCTTGCAGCAAGAGGGGTGCAGCTCCATATTTACTGACTTCGAGTAAATTAGAAAAATCTGTTTATAAAATTATTACTTTGACTTAACATTAAAAAGAGAACACTAATTGAAAAATATATTTTATCACACATTAAGTAGGAGATAGTTATTGAGTTGATAAGTTTTTGTTTCTATTTTTGGCGAAAATATATTCTATAATAAAAGTATTAATATTAATATTTATATTTTTTTTATTTGCAATAAATCGCTCATTTGTTATCGGATTTGCATCAAACGTGCACCAAACGATGTAGATTTTTTTGATACATATTACGCGTCATAACTCAAAAACTGTAAAAAATGGAGCTGCACCCCTCTTGCATTTCATTTTCCGTAAGAAAATCAGAGAAACGAATAGATAAAACTCTGCTGGAATGAACTCTCCTGCAATCATTTCTTAGTGACGGCAGATATTTCTGGGCTATTAATTGCGTTGGAGGAGAATGGTTTTCGTCCCAGTTGCTCCCCTATCGAACGATCGTTAGCGCAGATTATTCTGTACTGTTACACTGTTTTAGCAGTTACCACGATCTGTCGTGGTTCTACTGCTTTATTACGAGCCGCTGCTTTCATTAAAACGGTTTTCCTCGGGCGAGTACCGTTCCGATGAAAGAAAGTTTCCGTTCCGCGGAATCTTCATTCTTCACGGAATTTTTCGCCGTTTTAGAAATATTTAATACGAACCATTGCCAATCCTGCGAAGTCGCGTGTGTTATCACTGACTTCGTTCATTTAATAGCTTCACGAGTCACTGGCGTTATCAACATTCGAAAGTACTTCTTATCTTCAAATTTTTCGAAGCGTTGAACAGGGTCGTATTAAGACCTTTAGAAGCCCTAAGCACTTAGCTTTCGAGGCCCCTTAGACTTCAACGCAATGTCCGATATCGTAGGAATTTCCGGTAATTTTACTAAAAAGCGTTTCTAACAAAAGAAACGATTTTTTTAAAAATCAGAAAATTCCCGTGGTGTCCCTTTTCTCCCGATGCCACCAAGCACCTGCTTATTTTGCTTATTAGTTAATCCAGGCACTGGCGTCGAGTGAACCTTTTTTACTCACTTTAACGCCCACTGGATAAACTTGTCCAAGTTTATCCTGCAGCCTTTCCTTTAAGGACCTTGTACTACTAGACACGTGTGCATGCTTCCTCGCAGTCTGTTATTAAGGACTTATTACGGAACCTATTATTTGAAGTTCACCGAGGCGTTCACGCCACCTATTATTTTCGTTGGCTCAACGGTTATTAGCGTTTCTAGTATTCTGGTTTTATTGCGCCTCGGATATCTCGGCCGAAATTGTTCATTAATTTCCATGACATAGCGCGCCAACGGGGATCACGCTCGTGCGAAAGAAATGCGCGCGGTAATTGGCTTTCCCCTCGTTCTACTTTTGTAGGCCGTGAACGCAGGGGTTTTCGCGTTAGACGTGAAACTGCAAACATTAAAGAGCTTGTTAATCACGCAACGTGTGCCAAGGTTGGTGTTGCCTGCTTTGTCGAATCTTAAAGATCCACGGCGGTTGTTTTTCTTCTCTGGTTTTCCTTTAGCTTAAAATAGCTGACGTTCGTAATGGAACAATGCAGAGAACTAGTGATCCTGGGGCTTCTAAATGATTTACGTGGTGGATGGTGACATGAACGAAGAAAATGGGGATCCGCGTTATAGCATTCTCTATTGCCGTGGGATTATTAATGGGAATTATTGCGGAAGTTTCTAATCACATTCCTTTCTTTTTATTCCACTGGCTGAGACGCATCTTCTGTGATTCCTGGGTGTATCTCAGTGTGCTTGTGTTTGATTACTGTGACACGGTGTTGGGAAGCTAAGGATCACTTGCGTAAGTTAGTAATTATCCTTGTAAGGAAATTCAATGCACGTATATTCGTTGATTTATAATAATTGATTTTGACGCACTGCTGTTTGGCCAAGCATAATAATAGGCATACGTAATTATACAAAATTATATCGATTAAGTTGGAATTGGAAATTGAATTAATTGGTGCTCATTGAAAGTTCGGTATAGATATTATATTTTTACTGTGCGTATTAAATCGACTGTGAATGTTGGTAAAATAGAGCCTCGGGAAATTGAGGATTTAGTTAATTAGGGGTTATATATTCAGCATTATATTCTTTATTATCGTTAAACAGCCATAAATGATATTAGTTAAGGAAATATGTGAAATTAGCTTTACAGCTGTATGAATACAAGCACAAATTAGCGTACACTCTACGATCACCCAAACGAATTTTGCAGCAAGGAAGTTCATGTTTTAAACATCGTAAGGAAACGAGAAAGTAGACTAATCACAGGTTAACGTTAACATGATAGTAAAACCAGTATTAATTTTACAAGGGTCATAAAAATCCAAAACGATATAGGAAAGCGCAGGTAAACGAGCGTTACTGCATGAAAGTGCAAACTCTCTGCAGGTAGTTGAAACTCAAGAAAGGTCGATAAGATCGTATAACTTTACAATTAACAACCCATACGGTATCGTGCACAAGTGATAGGCCAATTGTCATAAGATAGTATATAATAATACGCCTTAGGTTCTATTTAATTCACGAAGTAATTAACCTAAAAGTATTGTTCATTAATCAAGAAGAATTATTTCTTCGAGTTACCTTCTTCTACTCCTACAGTAGCGGTTATTTTGGGAACGCTCTCAAATAATTTTTTAATGAACTTATACGTCATTCTTCCCCATTTTCTTCGGGGGACTTCGTAGAACTCAATTTCCATCCAAGAATGACCGAATTGTTGAATTTATGGACCTTTGAGATTAATACTTGAATATATTTATGTATAACAACAAAACAACTGTTGAAATTGCATTTAAATTTTTTTTTTTTTAAATTTTTTTAAAAATAATTACTCATTCTTATCGCAATTCTTAAAAAATCAATTATAAAATGCAAAACGTGTAGAAGCCCAGTAAATTACCACGTTTTGATACATTCTTGAAATACTTTTAATAAGAATTGCACTTATTAATGTTTACTTAATACGCGTAACTAAAAATATGAAACATTAAAAGTGCAACTACACTCCATTTATAAACATATAAATTTATAATTGACATTTCTTTGCCCAATGGTCATTCACTGGTATGCGGTCAATTACAGGTTGGTTTACCCTGCCACTAATAATATATTTCCTTTTTGGAATCGACACTAGAATTTCACGTTTCTACTCCAATGTTTGAGCTCTCGGTAATTTCCAAATTAATGAAACTAACAAGCAATAACTTCGGGAGCCTAATAAAAATACCCGCATCAACCCAGCAAAAATACAAATTGCTACAAACGATATAGATAACAGATATTCCAGCGTACTTCCGTGCTTTTTGCCCATACTCGCAACAAAATCATATCACTTTTCATATCCAAGCGAAACCGCTGCTGCAAATTGACCAAAGCAAAGGTCCGACCAATTTTACTGTCGCAGAAAGCAATCCGAGCGATCTCTAGCAATAACACCGCTGCAACCGGCGCACATGCACATCGGCTGCCGACGCCAGTACAGTTATACGCGCGTATTATTTTCGCGGACGCATAAACTATACCCGGCAAGTGGTATTCGCGGGATCGCGAAGATTTAACGCCGGCGATAATTAGGTTTTTCCGTCTGCCTGAATTTTCTGCGCGTAAGTGCACGCATGCACATGCAAGCGTGTCGTTGCATGCATACGTGTCTCTGGTACGTAGGCAGTCGTGCTGCAGCCGAGTTTCTTCGGTACGTGGCTTTACCGTTAGGCCGCTTGATACTCTTGTCCGCGAGTCGCCTACATACGGGACGGCCTTTACGCGCGTTTAATGGACGGGTTTTCAAAGCTTTTTGTTTATCCTCTTTCGTCTCTTTCTCCATTTTTTTCCTCCGTCCAGCCTCACGCTCCAACGATCGGGTAGCGGCGGCGCGGCGCGGCTCGGCCGTACGCACGCCGAACGCATTTCACGACCACTGGAACACCGAAATCCCGTCGATTATAGTCGTCGATTAGGTAGAAAGTTCCCCCAAGCGGTTTCTCCCAATCGCGAAATCAATCTTCCCTGTTTCCTTCGTTTTTTTAAAGAGACGCAAGCCTCTGCCGATGTTACACGCTGTAGGGACGCATTCAGCGCTCGGTGGCTATGATAAACGTTCACGTGGATATGGAGGTTCCTGGCGATGAGAGTGCTGCGAGGAAAGAAAGTTTGAGAATGGAATTAGCGTTAAGTAACTGTTCCTCGCGTTAGATTTTGCATTTAAGGCGGCGGTTTGTTAGAATGAGGTGAATTGCATTGGGCGAGGATGGTAGTGGAATACTTGCAGCCGAAAACTGTAACTAACGGGATATGTGAAGTGGCAAATTTGGATGTAAAAGTAACTGTTACAAATCTGGATAGTAGATGATAACAATATTTGGAGTAATTATTATTAGGGTAAATCCGGGAGACGCGGTCGACCTAATATAAAATGGCTATTAAAACTAATATAGATATTACTTATTTTATCAGAACAAACCTGATATGTTCGGAATTTTATGCCGATTCAGAAAAACTGGTCGATATTTGCATTAAGACAATATTTACTGTAAATCGGGTTGAAAACTGAAGTCGTGACATCTGACCACCTCCCCCGAGGTGCCGGGAGAAATGGTTTTCGTCGTTGGCAGAGACCACTCACATAATTATTCATGGAAAATTAACAAAGGATAAAGCAAAATTATTTATGAGTGAATACAACTACGGATTCATTGATATTTAATTTGTTTACGCTAAACAAGTAAAGAACACATCAAAGAAAAAGTGAATTACCTACTGGCGATTAGCAAGGCAAATGAATACAAAAGTGAATAAATAAACTAAATAAACAAAAATAATAATAAAAAAAAATAAACAAAAATAATAAAAAAATCATAACTCGACCATCTCACCTTTCTGCAGCGAGACATGGTCTTCTTGTTAGCTTTGAGAGGAAGAGTTAATATGGCCAAATACTTTGGCTGCATTGTCCCTCAATATCTCTACTATCTTATTATTCCAAACATTAAAGGAAAATAAACTTAGAAGTATATTTTAAATACGATTCTGTACAACCGCTGTTTGACAAAAGAGGTTAAATGTAACATCAATTTACCTTTTATAGCCTATAAATTCTGAAAAACACAGAAGGAAGCGAAATAACGCTATTCATTCAACTATTTGGCTTCTAGAGTAGTAATTGGTCTGCACTTTAATGCATTTTTACGTATAGACTCTGAAATATAGCGACACGACCAACTCTCCGGCCCGACCGCGTCTCCCGGATTTACCCTACATCATAGTTTGAAATTTGTATTGTTCAGCTTGAATGTATTGAATATTAAGCTTTTTGACTGTAGACACTCGAATATTCTCGCGACCCATCGCCCGCCACTTTCATTCTCAGAAACGTATGTAGGTATGATCCATCAGATGTTGTTTGCATGTAATAATTATCTCAGTGCTCGGCGAGCTTGTATCTGCTTATCGAGATGACCAACTTCTGTCTCAGTATAAGCCTACAGATGTTTAGTTATCGATCTCCTTGTTAGGTACAGATCTTTATCTCTTCAGATCTCTAGATATGAAGCCTCAACTATAACTGCTTCAGTGGAATCCATTACTCTAGGTACCCTGCTTTCCTGAACGAGATCGAGTAGCTTGTAGATTCTTCAGAAAATGATTCGAAGATCACCTATCGAAATGATATCACCAATGTATTGAAATTTATTCCTGCTACTTAAGCTAAATAAAAATTCAATAAAAATCTTGTCTTTTCTAGGCAAGATTCTGCTAATCATTCTGCGTAGTGCATCTGCGCATTTGCATCCCTAATTGCTTTCAAGCATCGACTAAAGTAGATCCCTCTACTAAAGCAGCACGTTTTATATCAACAGAAATAGAATGATTTCTAACCTAACTGGAGCAGAGTGAACAAGTAGGTAATATTAAAGGGAGTTCCATTATTTCATCGCAGGAACCAAGGGCTCGTGAGATTTCATTAGTAACGTCCCAGCTTGGCTCAGCCTCTCCCTCTTAATGAATACAAATGGCATCAATTTAATCGCAAATTTAATCGGCCCGCTTGGAATACCAGATAAGCCCCCCTAATACTTTCGTTAACGGAGGAATTCCAAGTAAAACAAAATCCCCCGATACATTGTACGGACAGAGAAAGAAATAACGGGCGAGAGGGGCGCGGCGGTTGGGGACGGAGGAGGGAAAAGACATTGCACAGAGGGAGAACACGAGTTTCATTTGAATAGAATAGGTCGATAGTGATTTACGATACTGGAGGCTCGTCCGCTCGTGACTGTTTTCCACTTCTTCTTGGTCCTCCTGTTTTTTTATTTTTTATTCTTCGTTCGACCGTACGCCTGCTGCCGCGACCTCTGTTTTTAATGACATTACAAAATTCGTGAGCGCATAACTTTGTCTCCTATCACCTACGGAACGGCGGGGATGTTCCTACAAGTAACTATTTAGATCACCTACTCGGGTGACTTCGATGCTTGGTGAGGCGAGCTTCAACGAGATGCACAGGCCAAATTATTATACTCAAACAAACGGGTTTGAGATTTTGAAAAAACGCATTTCAACGCTTGAAGTTTCTATATTTTGAATCAAGGACTCAAATTTTTTTTCATCAGTTTTCATTTTTTTTTTCATACGTTCAGTTCGAACGTATGCACGGGCCAAAAAATGTTTTCCCGGTAAATCCAACGAAGAGCTCTTATAGAGCAAACATTTCTCTTTAATTTCGTTTTTTTTTTGGTTTTTCGTTTTTTTACTTTTCACTTTGAACACCTATAACTTGCGAACTCATGATCGTAGACAAATTTTAACGAGTGTTTTAGAAAGCTAAACAAGTCTCATTTCAGAACCTTCAGTTACCAATTTAAGATTTTTTTTAATCATATTAAATCTATTTTAAAACGATCCCAAAAATTGACGAAAATGTTTCGAGTATAATAATTTGGCCACCCTCTGTGTAAGTATACATAGGCTTAATTGGCTGATAGATCATGTAAGAAGAAAGTAGTAGGTAAGTCTCAGAAGCTTCCAATTATTTCATCGTAAAAATACAACGTGCCAGTAGCGAATGCATCACTTAAGAATAAATACACTATTATGGATTGATTTTCTCAAATTATATAAAAATTATATTACTTTCTTACAAGAAAAATTTTTCCCATCCACTTGAAGAGCAGATAGTATTAAGACCCCTATCTCTCAAAATTCTGTAATTCCTCTGTATCAACTTTCCTACCCACATCGACTCGCCCCTAACTCCCCGCAAACTGTTCCCTTAGACACCCAGAGTGTTGCATTCCCACAGAGCGATAAAATCTTCTAATCCCACCGCGCACCCGCAACCTACAGAACAAACCCGCGGCGCCCGAAAGGATGGAACTTTCAAAATTCAAATCCACGATGCATCGACCAATTCCCTCGGCACACGAGAAGCGCCAAGCTCGTGGCAATTGCAACAAATCCGTCTCGTCGATCCTCCGCCTCCGATTCATCCTCGAAGCGTTCATCCCCCGACACCCGGCGAGATTTAATGCATCCTGAACGAGTGTTCACACCTGCGTCGGCGCAACGACCACTCGTATTTATCAAAGCTGAGTTAAACGGTGGGTTACGCGGCTCACCGTCAGAGCCGGACGGGGGAGAGAGAAAAAAAAAAATGGCCGCCCGAGAGTTATAGTATCGCGTTTTAATTCCGCGCGCTTCGCGTACGTACACAGGCGAGCCGTGGCAGAATTTACGACGCCGCGCTCTCCCTCTCACCTTTTCGGTTCGCGAATACAAGTTTGTAAGTTATGACGCCGCAATAGAGAGCGATGCAGGCCGCCTCTCGCGCACGGCTATCAGAAGCGAAGAAGGGCACCCCGGACGCGCGAACGGGTTCCGAGAATCAAGGGCCACCATTACTGGCGTCACCCACTGATATCTCAATAAGGATCCTCGATTCGAATCTGGCCTTAATCCTCCGGACGCTCTCAGCTTCATCTATAAACCGAAGACTCGCTGCTCGCTGTAAACCATCCCCTCTCGTTTCCCTCTGTACGACCAAATATCTGCTGGGCCGTCCGACCGCCAGCTCGCGGACGCGATCGGGATCGTCTCGTTTTCCCGAGGTGCTGGCGCTTTTGTCAGCGGCGCGCTTTCGCCGGGACAACGACTCCCGCCAGCGAGAACACGTTTCGAAATCGCCGCGCTGGGGGACAGTCTTGTCTTCTATTGTATTGTAATGACACCTCGTCGACGCGATCTTACTGTGCTATCGGGGATGCTGATCTTGCTGTTTCGGCACAACTTCGGGGTAATTTGGATATAAACACGGGGTTTTGCAATGAAAGGATTGGGATGCAGGAAGGGAATTTTAGAGTTTCCACTTTTTAGGGTGCTGAAATTTATTTGTATTTGATTTTTTAAAGGGTGTGCTGGTGAACGATAATATTTTATTGCGTAATAAGTTCAAAGCAGTGCACACGTAGGGTAGAACCCCCAATTACTGACACCCACCCAATTACTGTCACCTTAAGGGGTTAGCTCCCCTCAGGAGGTAGATAATGTATCGATTCTTTGGGAATTTATTTCTGAAAGTACATGCATATTTTTATGCAATGTTTTTTATATTCAAATGAGAGACACTTTAACAGATTATTATATTACGTTTTGGTATAAAAATATTTATTTATTGCACAATTACAACTGGTTTCCCGGAAGCTGTTTTTAGAAACACGTTTTGCGGTGACCAACATTATTCGGAACTGGGCTATCTGAAATCAAAAAACGAAGAAGATTTAGTTAGTACAATAGTTTATCTAGTCTTTAATCGTTCCGTTTTATAAAATATTAATCTGGGGCAAAATGGCAGATGTTTTAAGTTAAATGATCGATTTTCGTAGAAAAAAACACTGATTTTTCATCAAAAACATCTGCCATTTTGTCCCAGATTAATATTTTATAAAACGGAACGATTAAAGACTAGATAAACTATTGTACTAACTAAATCTTCTTCGTTTTTTGATTTCAGATAGCCCAGTTCCGAATAATGTTGGTCACCGCAAAACGTGTTTCTAAAAACAGCTTCCGGGAAACCAGTTGTAATAAATAAATATTTTTATACCAAAACATAATATAATAATCTGTTAAAGTGTCTCTCATTTGAATATAAAAAAACATTGCATAAAAATATGCATGTACTTTCTGAAATAAATTCCCAAAGAATCGATACATTTTCTACCTCCTGAGGGGAGCTAACCCCTTAAGCTATTTTACTCAAAATAACGAATAAATAAACGTTATAAAGTCATACACAAAAAGAATGATGTAATTCAACCTATAATCTATCCGCTAGAAAATGCAGCATGTAATTTTTTTTTTTCATTAATTTCTATAAGACGATACAAAATTTTAATTTGATGACAACAGTGGAAATGGCGACTTCCTTACTAGTGAAAGAGAAAACAGGGCACTAAAGAAAGGGCTATAATTACTATATTTAAATTATTTACATAATAAACAATAATTTTTTAGTACAATATAAGTATCATAGAAAGTCACAACGATCGTAATATAACGATTACTTAAGCCTTTTTAATTAATATATGGGTGACAGTGATTGGTACAAGCGTTTCAAGCATTTTGGTATTACTGTCATAGCAGTAGTTGCTCATGTACATGAGACGGCATAACCGTAAAATGAGTAATAAACAGTATTAGGTTAGCTGGCAGTAATTGGGGTGTCAGTAATTCAGTCACACAGGTTTTAGAGGTGTCAGTAATAGATCTCGAAATATGTTTTTTAGATTAATGAATTTATATATAAAAATAGAAATTCTAAGACCCACAAAATATTTTCCATGAAGTAAACATATTAAACCATAATAAATAAAATAAAAAACTTATACTTTTAGTCAATAAATACAGATACTATGCAATAATATTAGAGTCAGTCCTTAATGTGTCAGTAATTGGGGGTTCTACCCTATATTATAAATAATTTTCAATCAACCTCGATATTACTACTTCTAAATTTTTTTAAATATTCTGGGATGCTCCAATTCTCCATCAATATTCTTCAATATTTTCACTTTGTTCCAAGATAATACTACAAGAAATTCATCCATAAATTCCACCGTCCTATACAGCGTCATATTAAAAGCACCAAGCATTGCCGAGACTCAATTAAACGCGTTCCTCGACCCACTGCTATTTAAAAATTCCACACAGATTCGAATCGATTGAATCGTATTTCCATCCGACCAAGGGACATCGAAATCCCCCTGCGCAGCGTGGGGCAGAGCGACAGGGGATGAAGCCTGATTGCGGGTACACGGCTACATATAGGTAGTTATACCCCACATTGCACATGCAGAAAGAGAGAGTACTGTGCATATCCTATCTGCTCTGGATACACAGAGGAGGCGGGTTCTTAGAACGGGAGGCCATTACCGGTGCCCGGCCACATACTGATATCTCAATACAAACCCCTTAGTTTGAATCCATTATAATGCCGGGGTACGCGAGCACAATCGTCGCGTCGTGTACTCGTCCACGTATGCGCCTATACAGCATTATCCTGCGAGGATGCCATCCATACCACGTTCCAGGAACGCCTCCCGAAGTCCTTTCTCTTTCCTAGCCACGAATTCCCGCGTTTACCTTTCCGTTTTGTTTCGTGCACCACTCGTCGCGATTCTATATACTAAATAGAGCTTAGGGAGCGGAGATTGATTATTTGTTTGAAGTCTCGTCGTTACTGTGTATTTATGGTAAAATTCGTTTCGATACTCTTTTCAGGAGGTTTTGAAATATAATGACTCGTTTCGTTGTCATGTTGGGGTGACACTGTGATACTCAGGTGAATAATTTTGTGTCACCTTCTTGGTGATATGTAGCTTGAAGTTTGTAATGAGACTTTTCCGATATGAAACGATTTTGTCAGTTTTATTGGACGCTATTCTTGTTAGTATCGATGTTTGGAGCTTGCTAAATGCTGTTACCATTTTTGAAGAGGTGTTTATTAGTCCACAGAGTGGGTTTCAAATTTGAGGAGTTGAAATGGTAAATGATGTGAGTACCAGAAGTGAAAATTTTCAGTATTTTCATTTCGACCACAGTGACGTTGGTACTTATGATCTCAAGTGTAGTTTGCGACAGCCCTAGAAACTAAAAGAAATTATTCTAATATTTACAGTGTTTATCACTGTATTCACCATGGTATTTACATAATTTTCCATTGAGAAAATAATATTTGATTTCTTTGGCACTTACATCGTTGGCCACTTCAGCTCCTCATTTCTATTCCCTATGTTTTTAATCCCCTTATCAACTTTCTATTATTCGTGATATGATTACGAAGTGATTCATAGGTATCCCGCAAGTTGAATGCGCCACTTAATTCACGAATGTATAAGAATTTTTATAGAGATACCGTAAAACGTGTTATTTGTCGTTTGAACTGAACAGCATCCGCGAGTCTCGCCCTAATCCTTGAACTCTTTTCGTCCTGCCTCCACCACTTGTTATTTGCTACTTTGTATCTGTATCAGACAACGGTACAAGGCTATGGAGTGTGGGGTGATTAATTATTTCTGATGCAGAGATATCTAGTTCCCATAAAGTCTTCTATTTCTCCTCCTTGTAATCCTCCAAGTACCTTTCCCTCGCGCAAATGCTACTTTGTACAGAGCAGATATCGCGAATATTCTGCCCAAAGGTGCATTATTAGCATATCATATTTCACGAGCACTATAACCTTTCGTTCTTTCTTCATAACCTTACCTTATTTTCCATATCATTTATCTTCCTTGCCGTTCCTCGCTACTTTGTTGCTGGCCTACTTGCAATTCGTGAAATACGAAGAATGGTAACAGCTAATTTTGCTCTTAATACTTTGGGAGTACTCCCTAAAATTTGTTTACCATTTCTACTTACATATACTGTGACTTTTCATAATTCTAACCAATTGAACGTAAACTTCTTCGAAGATAACACCCAAGAAAGAATATGTACACGTGTGCTATCACCATCATCTCCAGAATAATTCCCAAATTCTCAATTCACGAATTCAGTAATTATTCAATTTCTAAATAGACCTAAATAAATATAAATATTCCCCAAAACTAATAAATCTCTATCTACAACTTAATTCTCAGTTTTCACGCTCATTCCCAGCTACAAATTCAATCACCCCTCGATTCCAGAGCGCGCCCAAGCGAATACAGAATAATTCCGAAGGTGCACGCGATAAGTCGTAGTACGCCATATGGGTGTACCATGAGTACCCTTGCCTCGACACCGTTGCGCGTCTGTAAAAAGCATATCAGCGCGTAGAATAAGACCGTGCCCGTCAGACAGGCTCGCGCGACAAAATTCCCCGTCCGAAGCCGCGAATAATACGTTCCGAGCGTATACGCGTACGCCCTTTACGGGGCGAATTATCGTCGTGGCGGCCGGGGTATCGTAAACATGAGAACGTTATGTCTTTAGCAGCCTCGCAGGAAACATCGATCGGTGCCCTCGATTGCATCGTTGCCGGTGTAACGATAGCCCGGTCGCTGGAGACATTCGCCTCCGCAATGTCGATGCAATCGTAGAGCCAGCCTCTTGTTCTCCTCTAAGTACCCGTGCTTGTTGGAACGAGAGCGTTCCCCGTGATAGTATTCCGCGCGATTTTACGATATAAAATACGACGGCGAACGTCCCATCGAGGCGTGACAATAATTTCGCCAGACGGGCCCGTTGCGAAAGAATTGGGGAGGGTCGTCAAACACCCTCGGCCATTTTATTCGCTGACAAAGTAGATATTTATGTTCTTCAAAATTATGTGGAGGATACTTCTTAAGTACGATCTCTGAAAAGGTTAAGTTCTCCTTTTAGGGTTCTCTAGTTTATTTCAAATCCTTCTCTAATTTATTTCAAATCCTCCTCTAATTTATTTCAAATCGTCAAACACCCTTGGCAATTTTATTCGCTAGCAAAGTAGATCTTTATGTTCTTCAAAATTATGTGGAGGATACTTCTTAGGTACGATCTCTGAAAAGGTTAAGTTCTCCTTTTAGGGTTCTCTAATTTATTTGAAATCCTTCTCTAATTTATTTCAAATCCTCCTCTAATTTATTTCAAATCGTCAAACACCCTTGGCAATTTTATTCGCTAGCAAAGTAGATCTATATGTTCTTCAAAATTATGTGGAGGATACTTCTTAGGTACAATCTCTGAAAAGGTTAAGTTCTCCTTTTAGGGTTCTCTAATTTATTTCAAATCCTTCTCTAATTTATTTCAAATCCTGCTCTAATTTATTTCAAATCGTCAAACACCCTTGGCAATTTTATTCGCTAGCAAAGTAGATCTTTATGTTCTTCAAAATTATGTGGAGGATACTTCTTAGGTACGATCTCTGAAAAGGTTAAGTTCTCCTTTTAGGGTTCTCTAATTTATTTCAAATCCTTCTCTAATTTATTTCAAATCCTCCTCTAATTTATTTCAAATCGTCAAACACCCTTGGCAATTTTATTCGCTAGCAAAGTAGATCTATATGTTCTTCAAAATTATGTGGAGGATACTTCTTAGGTACAATCTCTGAAAAGGTTAAGTTCTCCTTTTAGGGTTCTCTAATTTATTTGAAATCCTTCTCTAATTTATTTCAAATCCTCCTCTAATTTATTTCAAATCGTCAAACACCCTTGGCAATTTTATTCGCTAGCAAAGTAGATCTATATGTTCTTCAAAATTATGTGGAGGATACTTCTTAGGTACGATCTCTGAAAAGGTTAAGTTCTCCTTTTAGGGTTCTCTAATTTATTTCAAATCGTCAAACACCCATGGCCATTTTATTCGCTGGCAAAGTTCTCCTTTTAAGTTTCTCTAATTTATTTCAAATTCTTTCGGTTCTTCCGAGTTGTATCATGCAACTGGCATCTATAATTCTTTCAGTAGAAATTGTAACCTGGTATAGAAGACTCTAGGAGATGAACATATGGTACCTATATTTCTTTCGTTTCCATGAATTATTGAGCAACATGTTCTCCTAATTGCTCGGGCAAGGCTGCTGCGCGGACAGGACTCTCTTGGAGGTAGCAATAAGCGAATTCCCTTTCGAAAATATTCCTAACGGTTCGGTTGTAATATATCATCCGTCTCCGTCAGCAATTCGTCATCAGAGTCCCTTGGAACTAACGACTCGAAGAATACTCCTAACGGGTCGCGTAAAATACTGTTGCGCGGGCACCGTCACCAATTCGTCATCCGGATTTTTCAACCCGACGCCGCTATATCTTCCATGCGTGAGTTCGCGCTGCGACACTGTGTCTCGCAAATGTGCGGGGCACAATGCGCGTTATGCCTGAAGCAGACCGCGGTATGGCGGATAGTACAGTCCGCCCACCGGTGTTTCCTGAGGCGCGGGTGTGACGACAGTCGGCGAAACGTGGGACGAAGAGAAGAAAACTGCGCGACGCCCACGCAGTTTTCTCAATGCTGCGCGCTTTCGAGAGCACGTCGCGTCACCCCCTTTCTCTCCGCGGATCGTCCTTTCCCTCTCATCCCTTCCGCCCGCGGCGTCTTCATCGGCCATCGACGCCGGGTGATTGCGAGTATGGCGAGCCCGCGCGAATTGCTCGCTGCGACGAAGAGGGAGAGATGATCGTAAACCGGCAGAATTTTCCTTCCCATCGTATCACCGGCTGTCCAAATGGTGGATAAAGTTGGCGATAAACGAGAACAGTAGTTTAGCTCAGCAATACGCTCGAGCATCGCGTGGAAGCGTGAAGACTTCGATAAACGTTTCTGCGAGTTCTCGAGCAGCAGGAGGATGTGCTTCTTCGACTTCTGTGAAACAGAAATTGGTTACTCCTTAACCCTCTAGGGACGACTGGGACTCCAGAGTCCCATTCAGATTAACACATTTTTATTTACGTTCCATCAATAAGATCGAGATTTGATAGGTATAGCGACCTTTAGTAGGCAGAGAAGAAGCTGTTGTACCATCAGAACCCGAAATTAAACTTTTTTTTGTTATATTGTTATAAACATATTAAAAAAAAAAATTAAAAAAAAAATAGACTATTTTAACGCCCAAAAAAATTCTACGTTGTGTTTAAAACATCCCCGTCCCTAGAGGGTTAAGTGGTGGATGGGTTTGGTAATTAATTTAAGTTATTTAGGATTGTAGAACGGAAGGATTGCGAGTTTAAAATACCTGCCGCATTGTTTCATGGACTGCTATTCTTAAAACCAGTTGGATTCCTAAAATCACGAATTTCAAGTCTGCTTTTCAATCTGGTCAATACTTTCGAGGTCACTCTGTATTTCGGGAAATACATAATTCGAAGTGAATCTGTGAAGCAGTCACTTGGAATGGAAGCCGAAGAAATCGACTCGAGTGGACGTTCGCTCGTGGTCCATCGCCCGCTCGATCGAAAGCTTTTCAGAGTGGTGTGGTTTGCGCTCGAAGGGGAGGACGAGAGGAGCACGGGGAGGAAAAGGAGGCGAGGGAGACGAAAGGCGATCGCGCATCGAAATGCTCGAGGCGTGGAGCGGGTCGACATGGAAGGCGCGCTCGGATGTTAGCGAAATAAATTATTGCCGCGTTTTCAATTTTTAACCCGTTCCGGCCGTTCTTTTTTCACGACGTTTGCTCCCTCGACCCGGCCAATCTACGCTCAATCTTCCCGCATTCGCCGATCCTCTCTCTCTCCGTATGCGAGCTACGGAGCTACGGTGTTCCGCTGAATTAAACATAAGTCAGCGAGTATAAAATATGCCGCGAACGTTACCGGCAGATATAAAACGCGGCTCGGTAGGTGTACGTGCCACGTGCACCGGGGGAATGCGCGGATAACTTCTTCTTTTTCCGGGGGGAAAGCTTTACGTTCCTCCGAAAACGTCGTGCTTCTGTCCCGGGGGATGTGGAAAACCACCCTCGAGATCCCTTCATCTTCTGTCTGGCAATTCTTGCGCGTGCTTCTTGCCTCTATGGGCGAAATGAAAGAGAGCGAAATCAGCATAATTTTGAGAGGAAATTGAGGATGTTTGTTGGTAAAGATCAGAGACTCCGTGGCTGCTTGAAAAATATTTCTGGTATGCGGTTGTCCTTGGGGAGAAATAAAAGCAAAATGTGAAACCTGATTTGGAGATAGAAATCATTTTTGTCGAGTACCTACTACGTGGATTTTCAAATTCGATTACTTAGTGACCCAGCTCACTTCCACCAGTGGACGATCGAATTTCTTGCCTCTCTTCTTGCAACATTCCACACCTCGTGAATTTTTAAACCCTCCAAATAACACTCAGGGGCGGATTTGGGTATAGCTAAGTAAGCTGCAGCCTAGGACGGCAAATTTTGAGGGCGGTAAATTTTGGGGACCGGCAAATTGGGGGAAGTGACAAATTTTGGGGAGCATCTAAATTTTGGAGAGCGACAAGTTTTGGGGGTACATCAAATTTTGGGGGCGGTACATTTTGGGGCGGTAAATTTTGGGGGGCGGTAAATTGGGGAAAGCGACAAATTTTGGGGAGCATCTAAATTTTGGTGAGCTACAAGTTTTGGGGGGGGCATCAAATTTTGGGGGCGGTAAATTTTTGGAAGCGACAAATTTTGGAGAGCGGTACATTTTGGGGAGCATCTAAATTTTGGAGAGCGACAAGTTTTGGGGGTACATCCAATTTTGGGGGCGGTACATTTTGGGGCGGTAAATTTTGGGGTGCGGTAAATTGGGGAAAGCGACAAATTTTGGGGAGCATCTAAATTTTGGTAAGCGACAAGTTTTGGGGGGGCATCCAATTTTGGGGGCGGTAAATTTTTGGATGCGACAAATTTTGGAGAGCGGTACATTTTGGGGAGCATCTAAATTTTGGAGAGCGACAAGTTTTGGGGGTACATCCAATTTTGGGGGCGGTACATTTTGGGGCGGTAAATTTTGGGGGGCGGTAAATTGGGGAAAGCGACAAATTTTGGGGAGCATCTAAATTTTGGTAAGCGACAAGTTTTGGGGGGGCATCCAATTTTGGGGGCGGTAAATTTTTGGAAGCGACAAATTTTGGAGAGCGGTACATTTTGGGGAGCATCTAAATTTTTGAGAGCGACAAGTTTTGGGGGTACATCCAATTTTGGGGGCGGTACATTTTGGGGCGGTAAATTGGGGAAAGCGACAAATTTTGGGGAGCATCTAAATTTTGGTAAGCGACAAGTTTTGGGGGGGCATCCAATTTTGGGGGCGGTAAATTTTTGGAAGCGACAAATTTTGGAGAGCGGTACATTTTGGGGAGCATCTAAATTTTGGAGAGCGGTAAATTTTGGAGTGCGTCAAGTTTTGGGGGGCATCAAATTTTAGAAAGCGACAAATTTTGGGTACCGACAAATTTTAGGCGAAAGAAATTAGAAAAGGTTTAAACACAGAGTTTTGCGACAACTTTAAAAACAATTCACTTTTTTTCACGTAGCGAATTAGCAATTACTCATGTGTGAGTTACCATATTGAATTCATTTTTAAATTATCTCGCCTCTTTTAAATTAAAATATTTGATGATATTTCGCAGAAAGGGCGGCAGACGCCAAACCTCCAAATCCTCCCCTGACAACACCGTTCAAAAATCTCCTTGCGTTTTCCTGACACCATAACCCCCCACACACACGCAGCGCTACAAAAACGAAAATACATAAAAAAAAAACAGGGATCCAATTCGACTTGAAATCTATGGCGAATAGGAAACAGAGGCTCAAACCTAAAACCTAATTACGTATGTTCGCTCGATGACCGGCGATCCGTCGTCTGCATGCGCGGCGGACGCCGCGGCGTCGTTTCGCATGCAAGGAGCTCTCCTCGCAATTCATTCAGCGCGACGCACAGCGTTTCGCGATCGGTGCACGACGGTACACTTGTTTGTTTCGTTTGCTGTACCGTTGCTCGCGGTATCCTCAATTAAACCCACAGCTTTTAATAGCTGGATCCATCGTGTACGCGCGTGCACACACCGAGAACACGTTCCTCCCTCGCCGCCCTGCTGCCCCGGCGTCTCGTTGGTCGCGGCTTGCCGACTTACGCGGGCACGCTTATTATTAACGAATAAATTATGTCATAACGGTCTGATCAGTGCCCGTTGTGCGAATGGTAATAGTCAGGGGCCTTTGTGTGCCCCCTGGACGAGTTACGCGGCGCGCGGTTATGTTAATTAGACGCGAGAGACACGGCGACCACGTTGGCAGGTAACTAGCCGTGCAATTATAACTAGTTCGACCTCGTGTCCTGCCACGGCTATTTCGTCTGCATACCAGTTGACACGTGAATTGTGGCGCGACGTAAGATGGCTGATAACGCGCTATTAAAGAGGACAGGAAGAGCTTCGCGCTGAGGTTTTATGGATAACGATTTTTTATGGCACTTCAGAGAAAGTCGATGTGGGAGGTGTACCGTGGGACATGCGATCGTTCAATTTATTGCGAGTGGCCATTTTGCGCGTTTGTGCGCGGTATGTGGGAAGTTATGGATCGGAGGGGTTTTGTAAAATGTAAATCAATGTTTAATTTTGTGAATGCTTGAGTTGCTTCCTGCTTTTGGTTGGTGTTGGTGTTCGGTACTTCTGGTAGAGTGGTGGCGTTCTGTAAAGATTTTGCGGCGGAATTGCTATAGCGAATTGCGGAGACGAACATGTGCATTTGACTCATAATATTCTACAGAAAGGTCACTTCTATTTAAGGGGACTAGGCAGTCAGAAACTCGATTTTTTTTGTTGCATTTTTCGAAAGTACCACCCTTCCCGATTAAAATGCCGTTTGGTTTGTGTTAAAATTCGCAAAATTGAGGATTTTACAGCCGAAAAGGTCGAGCGCGCCATAAACCGTTTCTGCGCGCACGCAGGTAGACTAGATTCCTCTTTCGAAACTTTAAGCGCGTTTTTCTCGGAAACATATTTCCTCTTCGTTTTGCAGTGATTGGGAAAAAACGGAGGTATCAGTCGATTTGAAAAAAATTCAGCATATATGAAACATGTCTAGTTACGACCTGGACCTACGTATAAGTCTGTAAAAACTCCTGGTTTGTCAAAAAAAAAAATAGAATGGATCTTTTCCCTGGCGAAAAATGACGTTTCTTTAAAATTTGCCGTTTCGCAGCCACCATTTCTATAATTTTGATTTTTTTCCCTTTTCAATAGGTTCAGGGCAGAATAGGGGCCAGGGCAAAGTATAAATTTCAGAGGATATTTCACAATTAAATTTCTTACGGCCAGAATCACTGCAAAATTACAGCGGCTCCAAAAAAACGCCTACATATCAGACGACTGTAGCGCTGTCATATATATGTATATAATATTCAAATCATTTCTTTTTTACTGTTTATAGTATTAATAAACATTACCCGAACGTACTAGTCACAATTTGTGTTCATCTCCTTGTAAATAATTCGCAAAAAATACTTGATTTTCGAGCGATCTGACTGCCTAGTCCCCTTAAGCGGGTACAGGGGTATTAACACAGCTAAAATCGATGATTGCTTCTGGACTAGATTGTAGGGCCAGTAATAACTTAAACCATTTGCTCTTTTAACAATTCTTTCTTAGAGGTATGAGATGTATTTTCAAATAATAATGTTTCCAAAATATTAAAAATTAATTAATATACAAGACGTCATAGTGAGTGCTTGCGTAATGCGCGCCTCCACGTGGTGAACACGATTCCGATTGACTGACTCATCTAAATGCAAAACCGCTGTTTATGAGTATCCTTTAACTCAAAATCTGCAATGTGGAACTCGGTCGAAAAATTTTAATAAAAATTCAAGGAGTTATACAACAAGTATCAACTTTAAAGAATTTTACTGAAGTAATTCTGTGATAAATGTTTTCTTACATTTTGTTACAGTTATGCGATTTTAGCGAGCGAGGTCCACATCGTAGGGAAAAGTGTTTTGTAGGTTCAGTTAAAATTTCAACAAAAAATATCGATCCGTTCTCGAGTTACGATGCTCACCGTCTTGAGAAACATAGTTTTGAGAAAAACGGCTTTAAAGACCGCCCGTTACTTTTTACGCTGCAACTCTCGCCATTTTTCGAATTTTTCAATGAAATCTTTTTTAAAATACTGCTAAGACTCGTGGCTATCATAAACAATGGAATTTTTTTTCGATTTTTTGACCTCGAAATACCCCGTTAATGAAATTTGTATTTTGAATTCAGTTTGCAAACGACAACCTCATTTCACTTCGCACTCTATATGCTACTATTATCATTGCTATGTATCTGTCACTCTTGAATACCGGCGTTTATTCAAGCGTTTACAAGAGCAATAGAAACTCCAATCTCCTCGCGTAGCTAATTAGCCAATTATTACTTCCTCTTAATCACCGAAGTTACATATTGTTCCATCAAACAATTCTGCGCGCCAGCGTTGCTTTAAAAATTCTCATCCAGCTAAACCACGTTGAGAAAAACTGCGTAACAAACTTTACCATTTTTACAACACTTTAATGCCCTAGGCAGCGATTTTTTAGCGCGAAACGCGCATAATAAAGTACCGTAATGGCGTCATTAACATAGCCGATTTATTCCACACTTTTGCCGTAATCGTCACTACATCCAAGGATTCTCCTCGCTTCGTCTCGCCTAAGATCGCCAGGCGTCTTTCCCGCGAGCAACTAATGAACACTTTGTACCGGCGTTTGCTTCGACGTTGCCCGCGAGGAATTATTAGGCTCATATCCGCGGCGGAGTTAATAACGCAAACGTAGCTCGCATTTCGCGGGTCGATTCGCCGCCCGGTTTCAGGTCTTTCAGTACCTTTATCCCCCGCGACACAGCATAACTCAGCCATCTTATTAAGCAGCCCGCGACACCCGATTAAACTCGTTTCCATATAACGGGCTGTTGTGCGGTGTTATTTTTCCCCCGCCGCGAAATCAACGCGCCGCACGTCCCGCATCGGTGCTCGCCGGAGCTTGGATAGTTTTTAACGCGCGGCTCCCCATAAAGTAATGCAATTCACGCGGCTTATTAAGTACAGCACGCTACTTACTCGCCGTGCAATACGCGACCACGTAAGTACACCCACCCAAATCTACTTGCCTACATTCGACGCCGGGGCGAGCACGCGCTCCAAGTGAACCGCCGCCACCCGTCCCGCTTATTAAGCTTATTAAAGCGCGATACACCGTTCCCAATTAACCGATGTTCCTCGCGGTAGAACCGATCCGTGCCTTGACAAATGCCGCGCGGAACCTGCTCCCCCTAAGCATCTGGCCGTTAAAAACCGAGCGACGCACAATGCGCGTAAATGAACGCGTCGCGTCACGTCCCGCGGCTAATAGAGTAGCGCGCGATTCTTAATTAAATCCATTTACGGGGACGCGCGTTGACCGAAGGCCGCCTTCGCCGTCAGCATCGTCGGCTGTAATTCATTTGTCATCGGCCGCGGAACATGAAGGGTAATTTAAGAGACTCGTTAGCCACGATACCGAATTAGTCGACTCTTGTGAGCCGCGAATCTCGGCGCTCCTAATTGATCCTGCTGGTTGCCTCGAGAGTTCGGTGGACTTTGGAGGATTCTTGGTCAGATTTGGATGCCGGGGAAGGGAATAATATGGGTTGGGAGAGCTTTGGAGAATGGAGGTGTGGGTGGGAAGAATTGCAGAAAGTTGCGTGGAGGTTGTGGAAGCTTGTTAGTTTTGGATGAAGAGGTAGGGAATGATTGGAAGAGCTTTTGGAAATTGAAGTATCGTTGGAATAGGGTTCGTGATTCATATATTTTTCTGGGGCCACGGAAAAAATTGCCTCGGGCGATGGGACTCGAACCCGCGATCTTGAGGGTCCTCTGAGTACTGGCCAGCCGCTTTACCAACTCCGCCAACGCCGCACAGTGGGGCAAAGTGACAAATTTTGTGTCAAAATCAAAGAACTTTTGATAGAAATGAGATAGAGCGATGATTTTTTTTTTTTTTGTTAAAGCTGAAACATTGCAGAATAAGGGAAAATTGCCGAGATTATGGTACGAACGTTTTTTCACTGTGAAAATTTGTGTTAAACTTGAAATTTTTCAACAAAATTGTGATTAATCCAATACCATGCACAGTAGGATTTTTTTCTTGACATGTTGGACCTCATTTCCTGTAGATTTTGTCACGCTGATTTCAAATCCGTTCGCAAAATTTGTCTACTACCTCAGGATTTTGAAAAATCGATTTATGTGAAAGACTAATGAAATCATATTTTTTTCGTTGAAATGATTTGATAACCCACTGGTTTGAAGGTATATTGTATTCCCATATATGGAACACAATCAAAATAAGAATAATGAAGTATTTGAATGTTTTTAGTTACATACAAAACACTTCACATCTCGTGATCACTTGACGTATCGCTGTCCTGGTCACTGGCACTCTCTGTAGGCTGTGTGTGGCTGCAATGTAATTTAAATTAGATATCTATTTTCCATAATTATATTTTCATTTACATTATATTCATTTATATTAATGTCTTTTTTTTATATTTTTTTTTTGTTGTTGATGAGAAGTAAGTTAAAAAGATTAAATACTTACCTTACTTCATGTGTAAATGAAAATATAATTATGGAAAATAGATATCTAATTTAAATTACATTGCAGCCAGTTTAGACGAAGAGATAGATAGGGAGTGATTAGAAGAGCTTTTGGAAATTAAAGTACAGTTGTAAAAGGAGAAAGCAGGTTGCAAGAAGTTGGAGCTTCTTTTTGGCTTTAGATGGAGCATTTTATAATGGAAGCACCTATGGATGAAAATAGAAGGAATAGTGGATCACAAAAAATGTTTATTGTTTGGTTACATCTATTTATTTATTTTTATTTATTTACTTTCCGTCTTTATTGCACCAATTGGATGGCGAAAAGGCGAGGCCCGGCTGAAGCTGCTATATGCCTAATTTATAGCAGTAGATCAGTGTAATAAGATACAATAGAAGTTCTGAGGAATATTAAAATTCACTCAATGAATTGTAGAATCAAGTACCTTCTGCGAGGTGAAATTCTTCCAAGCAAGGATCGGACTAAATACAGAACAATTCCTCGCGGCTGAGCCCCTCAAAAAAATTGTACGAGATTGAGCAACGTGTATCTTCTTGCGGTATACACGCGCAATTGCTCGACACCGCGATTTATCGTGCTGCTCTGAAAACTGGCGCGAATCGTGTCGGCACGATCGAAACATCACGCAAAATGGTGTTATCTGGTGAAACAAGTGCCCTCTCCGGTGATTGCACTTTTAGCAAACTTCTTCTTGCATCAATAACGGCGGATGAGTGTTAAATCGAGATGCACTTTACTCTTTACCCTGAAGAAACGCGAAATTCCCTAGAATTGAAACAATCTCATAGCGATTTCGGCAGACACGCGCTGGTGCGCACTATAGTGCGAACTTTTTCAGTGCGACACCATGCCGCACATTCGGGTGAACTAGAGCTGACTCAGCTTTGTTCTGGTGGGTTCTGGTTAGGGAATAGGGATGGAGTGCAAAATCACTAACAATGCTGGTGATTCTTTATCTTGAGTGAATTTGCTTCCCGTGATCGTAATTCTTAACATTGATTGAATAATTTTTTATAAACTACATCAATATAGCTTGTGTTACAGTTAAAGTGTTAATTGAGCGCAATTCAGCGAACGTATACATTCTCTACTAGTCAATGTTTGCACACACTGATTTGATTGGCTAAAGTATTCTCGCAGGTATACATATTTTTTATTTTTTAACTAAAGTGAAGAAATATTCGTTATATTTAAATAAATCAAGAACGATTACACGGGCTCAAAATATACAACTGAACTTCTATAAGAACGTTTGGGGATGTTTTGAGAGAAATTGGGGTTATGCTCTCCACGAATCAGAAGCGATCACGAAAAATCACGGATCATTGTCAGAAATCCCCGTGATTGGGAACAATCGTGATCGAATTTACCATCGTGCCCAGCGTTTGTAGGAAAACCCATATTATTTATGAAATATATATTTGTCACCGTTAATTGGGGTGAACATCATTTCACGTGCATAGTTTTCTGTGGTAAATTGCCTAGAGAGATCCGGTACACTTGGCTACACTGGACTGCGCTGTCAGAAATGGTCAGAAATCGCAATGCGAGAAAGGTTCCACCAGGGCACACAGTGGTCCGACGCATAGAGGAGAAAGTGGAAAAAACTCATAACTTCAGCATTTCTCAATATTTTTTAATTATTTTCGTTTCGTATTACTTCTTAAACATCAAACTTAATATGATATTAAAGAAATAATTTAATATGACTTTTTACATATGAAATGTGTAATTTTATAAAATTTTATTCAATATATAATATAATTAGGCGTTATAAACTAATATTTGAACATACGTAAATTATTTATACATTAATCTATATATAACAGTCATGTTTATTTACAAATATTTACAATACCTATACATACGGAACTATTTTATTAATGTTTGTGCTTCTTCGCTAAGTGGAAGTGACTTGGCCTTTGTATTGCGTGGTTTCAAATTTCCTTTTATGAATATCATATGATTTGCAATACACACATTTGGCATGGTAATAAATCGTTTTGTTGGAATCTATTCCTATGAGAGTAACAATTTTGTATAGGCACGAAAATCATTCGAAACGCGCAGCGAAGAACCGGGAACCTATTCGGGAGTCCTGCTGTACCCCCAAAATTTCATGCGTTTTCACACTTTAAACATTAATATCAGCTAAAGTTGCAAGAAGTAGCAGCTGATTTTTGCAGGACATTTGTGTGATGGTATCTACTTTCAAAATATATCATCAAGAGAACGTAGGAACGCGTAGCTTTTTTTGTAGGCCTACAGAAAGCAGTTACAACCTGAAATTATACGTACCTTACTTTAAGGCTCGAAAACATGATTTTGGTTCTGTATTTTTGAAAAGTATTTTCGTCATACATAGTTGAGACTATACCCGTTTATAATACATAATACATTTGATTATAAATGTCCCCAAAAGTGAAAGGAAAATGTCGAAACTTTGGTTAGAAATCTGTCAGAATCCCGCTAGAATACGAAAGGTCTACTTCAGATGCATTTTACTTCCGTATTAAAGAGAAAATCATATATCCCTTTTCATGGTAAGATACATTGGTTTATTGGCTACCAGAAAATAATAATCGATACCTAAAAATCCGGCTTTCATAATTTAGGGTTTTTTTCCAGCTCGGGACCACTGTGGGGCAGCTCTTGTTCGCCGAATACGATAGAAGATTGCTCGCATGTCAAATCCAATGTAATCGGTGCTAGAAAACCCTAGAAACCGCGCTGCACTGGCACTGTGCTCAGGCAGCACCGGCATAGCACGAAACTGCACCAGTGCGTGTCTGCCGAAATCGCTATCAGTAATTAATAATTGTTTCCTCGCGAGCCGCTTGTAGACTCGATATTAACAGATTTCTAGAAATTCATTTCCATTAAGGCAGGATACCACCTTTGACTGCGATTTTGGAGGCGTTTTTCATGAATTTTTTTTGCATACAAAGAATGCGCACAAACAAAATCGGTTTCAGTCATTCATTAATGTAACTTTAATCTGTAATTACACATTTTTTGAAACTGAAAAAGTGAAAAATAATCTCTTGTAGGTGGCGCCAAAATACACTCCTTTGGAGGAACATCGTTAGACGGCGTGTCAAATTCCGCTCTGTACGTGGCTCTTAGAAGAAAAACCAAAGAATGTTCCTATTGGCAACAATATTTTTTAATGCTGTGCGTAGGGATTTTACGAAATTTCGATTTTTAAGAAAATGGCGGCCATTTGAACAAAAAGGTCAATTTTTTTAGGGTAAAAACGTTTAAAGAAGTTTATAAAATTGCGCACCAAAAGAAAAATAACAACGCTACAGCAAAAGTCCTAGGTACATCGTTAGATTACACCACGGGGAAGAATTGTGCAAAGTTTCAAGTCAATCGGATGAAAATTATAGGAGTAATCTGACACGCCGATTTGGGAAACATCGTTTCGAGAAAAACGCGTTTAAAGTTTTATATAGATTTATATATCTGTTCCAATCCGGTTTTTACACAAGAAAAAGGTTCCGGTCACCTTTCTAATGAATGAATTTCGATTCTATACACTTGAAAGAGTACGTTGAGAACAAAAAAAATTTTCAATTTTTTTTAAGTGCGAAGGTGGTATCCCGCCTTAAGGGGACTAGGCAGTCAGATCGCTCGAAAATCAAGTATTTTTTGCGAATTATTTACAAGGAGATGAACACAAATTGTGACTAGTACGTTCGGGTAATGTTTATTAATACTATAAACAGTAAAAAAGAAATGATTTGAATATTATATACATATGTATGACAGCGCTACAGTCGTCTGATGTGTAGGCGTTTTTTTTGGAGCCGCTGTAATTTTGCAGTGATTCTGGTCGTAAGAAATTTAATTGTGAAATATCCTCTGAAATTTATACTTTGCCGTGGCCCCTATTCTGCCCTGCACCTATTCAAAACGGAAAAAAATCAAAATTATAGGAATGGTGGCTGCAAAACGGCAAATTTTAAAGAAACGTCATTTTTCGCCAGGGAAAAGTGCCTTTCTATTTTTTTTTTGACAAACCAGGAGTTTTTACAGACTAATGCGTAGGTCCAGGTCGTAACTAGACATGTTTCATATATGCTGAATTTTTTTCAAATCGACTGATACCTCCGTTTTTTCCCAATCACTGCAAAACGAAGAGGAAATATGATTCCGAGAAAAACGCGCTTAAAGTTTCGAAAGAGGAATCTAGTCTACCTGCGTGCGCGCAGAAACGGTTTATGGCGCGCTCGGCCTTTTCGGCTGTAAAATCCTCAATTTTGCGAATTTTAACATAAACCAAACGGCATTTTAATCGGGAAGGGTGGTACTTTCGAAAAATGCAACAAAAAAAAATCGAGTTTCTGACTGCCTAGTCCCCTTAATATCACCACAAACAACTGACGCGAAACGCGTAAAGAGAAAGTCTTGGTGTGAAACACTTCAATCGCCGAGTTCATTGAGAGATTATTTATCAGACGCAATATACATTCATACTCCACCTGCTAAACAGCGAGTATATCACTTGGAAATCGAATCAGGAATGATTAGATCGTCGATCGATTAAATTTCATTAAGAAGCACATAAAATCGCAAGAAGTAATGCAACCATTTTACAACCGTGTCAGCGTATCGGTTTAACCACCGTTCACCGCGCAACGACTTTTTTTCATGCGAACGTCGTGATATTTTACGCGTCACACGATTATTGTAATCAACCTCTGTCGCGCGTTAAACACTTTGCACGCCGGCCGGGAAAAGCTGTTAATTATTCGGACCGGCTCGCCAGAGGCTAGGTCGAACGTGAAGCTTTTCAGCGGAGGAGCAGCCGCTGCTCGCGGGGCGAAATAAATTATTCAAGTATGTAGTTCGACATTTACCTGCACGGCAAATCCTATTAAACCTTTTTTTTTTCACGTCGAATACGTGGAGCTTCGACTGGCTTTTGTTGTCTGGAAATGGAACGGTTGCGCAAAGAGAAAGGCGCCGAGCGATGCCTCCTTGAATAAAGGAAAAGAAACCTCTGTCTAATCTTTACACGGTTTCTGTCGGTCATTTAACAGCTGCCTTTAGAATTACTCCAACAGTGGCGCCGATCACATCGAAATATTCATATATCGAGCAACTGTCGCGCTTTTACCCGATGGAAATTAACGTAAATACTAGGACTCGTAAGAAATGTGTATTAGAAATCGATATACAGTCTACCCCCGAGTATTCTTAATACGTGTAATATTTATTTTTCTTAATTAAGAACGAGAGTACAATATGTTAATGTCCGTTAGTAAGAAATGCGTTGGAGTGACGATAATCGTACGAAGAGATTGTATATACACTCGCTCGAAGTGGAGAAAGAAATTCTACACAGGCAGCCAGGAGCTCTTCGTCCCCGCTCCGCCACTTTCTCCCCCGGAGATTTCAATCGAGGTGTTGCACAAGCCAGGTCGCGAATCGTTGTTCACGATCCGTCACTCTAGGCGCTGGAAATAGTTGATCGACATCGACTTGAGTCACTCGGTAACCTAAACGCGGAGGAGCAAACTACGAAATCCAGGATCGGATGGCTAATAATAAACGGGCCGTAGGAAGCTACAAGAGCTGCGTAAAGAGACGAAGGAGAAAAAGATGATAAAAAATAAAGGGGGAAGAAATGTGTGAAGATAGCGAGAGACGGGTATAGGAAGTGAAGACAGGGCAGGCGGTGTAATAAAAAGGAGAGTGAGCGAGGTAGCCCGCGAGGAGGAGGCGCAGAAGTGACAGAAAGAAGAAAATGTTGATGCCGGCGCGGTAGGTGGAGGGGCAGAGAGAAGAGGGGGAAAAAATGAGGCAGAGAGAGAGGGAGAGAGAGAAGCGCGCGCAGAGGGGCACAGAGAGAAAGGACACTCGGGATTGTCCTTCTCCCGCGTGGAGAACGGCACTTTCAAGGTCGGCCTCTTCTGGGTTTTCCAAATCGCGGTCCCACATGACGAGCGACTTCCTAACTCTGTCCTGCTCCCTCCAGGCGATGCGGAGAGGCGGTGGGAGTGAAAGAAACGGCGAGAGGGAAGGGTGCTAAAAAGGAGAGAGGAGTCCGTCCACGTAACTCGCGTGTAGGAAAAAAAGCGCGTGCGTGTGACGTACAGGGTGAGTCAGAAAGAGTGACTGCGTTTTATGCGCGGTTTTTGCCACGAAAATGAACTATCGGGAGCGATGGGGGTCGTTCGACGAATGAAAACGTTCGCCAGAGCGGATTTAATGGGACTTAATTCTGTGCATGGAGCGAAAATGGGGTATTTTTGACGAAGGAAATTAATTGCAGTCGCGATTATTGAAATTAATTTTACTCGTTGAAGCCATCCATTTTCTTCTTCCGAGTTTGTGCTATTTTTGAAATCTATGAAATATTCGATTTTATATTAAAAAAACCGACTTCAAAAAAATAAAGTTGCACTAAAAAGTAAAAAATAATTTTTTCCCTTATTTAATCTACGACTCTCATATTTTTTAAGTCGGTGCCTCATCATTTCCACTGTGTAAATCTGGCGCCGACTTAAAAAATACGAGAGTCGTAGATTAAATAAGGGAAAAAATTATTTTTTACTTTTTAGTGCAACTTTATATTTTTGAAGTCGGTTTTAATTTTTTTTTAAATTTTGTTTATTTTTAACTTTTTAGTTTTATATATATTGACACGACATGCTGAGGAGATATGCGCGTACGTACATAAAATAATAATAATTAGGTGACAATAGTCTTTATTATTAACCATAACGGGCAAAATATTGGGCCAATGTTGATGCAGTGTAGGATGGGACCAACGGGGCACCATCCTCTTTCGAATAAAAGAAAGATCATCAAAATCGGTCCATATGCTGAGGAGTTATGAGGGGACAAACATAAAAAAAAACATACATACGGGTCGAATACGTAACCTCCTCCTTTTTGAAGTCGGTTAATAACCTCCTCCTTTTTGAAGTCGGTTAAAAATGGTAGGAATCTATTAGGATTCTCTGAATGATTCTTAATCAAAAAGTAAGTCATTCGTGTTGGATAATATTTTCCAAATGGGCGCCCATTTGCGAGAAAAATGATTTTGAAAATTCTTCAGTAGACATGTATTACACTAAAAATTAGTGTAATAAATCTAGTGACATTGCTAAAACATACGACTTTACTATTCCCCAGTAAAGTCCCCCAAATCGATCTGCTGAACAGCAGTGAAAAAAAATCAAGAAGTATTATCGACTTATTATCGCATCCGTGGATCGTTCTTTTTTTTTACAAATCGAGTGGTTGCCCGATACGTATCGATCCTATCGATCGTTCCACACGCCGGGGTCTACGGCTTTTTTATGCCGCGTACGTGGGTGATCAGCATTCTTCCGGGTAGCTAATTTAAAAGCGGAGCAAGGCTTTATCTTATCGCGAACAACGATTTCTGCTCCCATATCCGGATGCTTGTGTTCCAAAGTATTTACGCGCGTCAATTTTTTTCATAAATTTTTCTCTCTCTCCCTATCTTTCTTAAACCACACTCTCGCCCTCTCCTCCGCCCTGTCCCAAAGAACAAGTTTTTTCGACGTGTTCGAATAGGATGCAAAAAAAAAATAGGAGCAATCGATCACACGAGCCATTTTTCAAGATATCATTTTCATATTCGGCCGGGATTAATCATGGAAAAAACCGCTTACTGTGTTGGGGGAGGCAGAAAAAGTTGAAGATCATATCGCTCGTGGCTCGTAATTCTTAAACAATCGATACGAATCATGACTTCACGACACGGTATTTCCCGGCACAAATCTTCGTTTGCTACGGAACGATTATCTTATTAGAGATCGATATGTATCGCGAATCTAATGCGAGTTATATCTGTTACAATGAGTAGGTAAATTCCGCGATACGAAGCACTGCTGTGTCGAAGGAAATTAACGAGACTGGCCACACTAATTTCACTACCCGTATTATCTCTAATTAAATAGAAATCGAAAATTCGACGTTACATAAGCTTTCAGATTTCTCCGATATTTCTAATTACATTCGTTTGTAAAAGAATCTTTAAAACCTCGAAACTACAATTTACTACGATTACCTATCAGCAATTTTTTAAACTAATTGATAAATTGATTTTTATCTTTCACATATTTAGGCAATAAAAGGTGCATAAACGTTTTATACAATTCGTAGCAGATCAAAGCACAAAAGGTTTTATCATTCCACTTGGCGATTTATTCCGATCCCCATCGATCGTGCATCGCCCCAGTCCGTTGCCTCGAAATTTCTCGCATTCTTTCCCGATCGTCCCGGTCGCCGAGCGAGCGGGGGAAAAAAGCGTGCGACGCGCGGCAATTGAATACGCTCGGGCCGAGGACCAGCGGCCGTGGAATTGAATCGTTGGATTATGCGAAACGCGGGCTTTTCGCGCCTTTGTTGGCCGGCCGTTGCGTGTGCATCCAGCGTCGCCGGTGTGCATCGTAATGTATGCACCGCGATCGCGGGCCTGCACACTGCACACGTGTAATGCGCGGGACCCACTCGCAACAATGGCGATGCGTGGGCGGCAAAGAGTTATTAATAGCGAACACTGCCAATATCTCGGCTACAAGCGATGCGGCGCAACGGTGCGCAATAATGAGGCAATTATTAACGAGACTCGATTATGCGGTCGAGGTAGCAAGCGCGGAACCGCGCGCTCCTCGGTAGGAAACGTTTAAAACTGATCCACGCGAGGTAAGAGCCTTTTCACACGGGACGTTTCTGTTTCACATTTCTTCTATGTCATTCTATCCTTTTTTTTTTTTAATTAACTTTTCACCAAGTGAACGTATCCGAAATGAAGGGTAAGGGCAAAACAGCGAATGGAAATATTTCGTGATCTTGCACTCCGTAGCATATTTTGTTGGTGGCAATTGGAACTACCGAACTGTCGAATCGCGAAACGTCATAAAGTTCAAATTCCTCCGGAAGATAACGATAAAGATTTGGTATACTAGTTACAAACAGGAAATATCCACTCTGCACTGGATCAAAATACGGAATGTCCCCACTCTTTGTCTAATTTTAAGCGTAAGCTTCTGTCGTCAAGGTAAAACAAGAAATTATTTAAGAAAATTAAATTCATTGAACCTTGTTTCTTTACTGATGGACTAAAGTATTACTAGGGGAGAGGTTTGCAGGTTGCCACCCCTAAGCTTTTTTGATCATAACTCGTCATAAAATTAACGTATCGTTGATTTATGGTATAAGTTGGAAAGAGGAAGTGTTGAGCTACAATCCTGAGCTACAAATCATGCAAACTCTCGAAAAAGAAAAATTATACTGCAAATTATCGAAAGTATCTAAAATTGTCTCCTTGAAATTTTGGCTCGCAGGTTGCCACCCCAAAAAAATTGCTAAAAGTGTAAAAAAAAACTCAAGTAAAAACCTGATTCAGAAAACTTTTCAAAATTTATTAAGTTTTATTAATAAATTATATTATTCAGATTTTCTTGACCTGCGTGCTGCCATACTAAAAATTTATAAAAATGTAAAAAATAAACCAAAATATGACTAAAATGCAATAAAAACACTTCACTTCAAACTCAATGACATTTGAGTGTAAACAAGCGGGAAAGAGAGAGGTGGCAACCTGCAAGCCAAAAAAGGAGGCAACTTGCATTCCGACGCATTTTTTGGAAAATATGCGAAAAAATGGTCAATTCATGATATGTTTGGAAATCTGTTTGGCATATGTAAATTAGATAAAAAAGACAACACAGTACGTATAGTTATCTTGAATTGACGATGAAAATGTTCAATTTACGAGCACAAGGAAAGCACACAATTTCAATAATTCAGTTTCTTGACAAACACTATAGGGTAGATGTCCCAATTACTGCCAGTGTCCCAATTACTGCCACTTGATTTATTATATGTAATAAAAGCGTAACGTATAAAAATAAATGTACAAAAAATAGTTATTATAATAACTATTATAATAACCCTATTACCCTTCGCTCAGCAAACACAGCGTTATTGCGTCTGTCCGCTCCAGAGGTTATAAAATAGTGACACCTACTCTTTTAACGTCGATGTGAGTCAGAGTTGAGGTTCTGACACTGCTAGAAAGTCGAAATACAGCAGGGGTGGCAACCTGCAAGCAGTGGCAACCTGCAAGCCTCTCCCCTACTTAATTCCTCGAAAAAGCTGTTTTCTGGCATTCCCTGTTTTTCCTCTTACTCTTCAAATGTGATATACTATTCGTGTGATACAGGAGCGTTTTCTATCACGAGACAAAAATCTCAGCAACAACCAAATGTAAATAATATAAATAGTCGCGAGAAATGGAATTTTTGAAAATATATCATGTAACAATTGTCTCATTGGAGTCGATTTCATGAAACTAATGACAAAATAATTAAAAACTAATAAAATAATGAAATAATTGTCTCGTGTGAGACACGATAATTTTGTCTCATTATGGATTTACACTTCAAGAGTGAAACTTGCATTTGAGCCCCTGAAGAATTAAGACAGTAGAATCGAAATATCTTCACTCATACGTCAGTCGAAATTTAGGACTTCAGTGTCTGTAATACATATAATGATTTTTATATCGTTAATTAATCGTGATATTCCGATGCGGGTTTTTTACGCAGAGGCTTTAATTAGTTAAGGGCAGAAATTAGCAGCAGAAATGGAGATTTTCAAGCAATGTGCTCGGATTTCCATACGAGTGCTTTGAAGTTCGAGCTGCATCCTGTTTCCAGAGAAAACATATAATTCCCGTAACGCCAGCGGGCAGTACGTTTACTTAATTTCTAATACATGAGCATTTCCTCTAACGCGATAGTCTATTCCTGCTGGCGGAATTAATGAGACCATAAATCTTTCGAATGAATGGGATTTGTCATGTGGGGATATAATTCCTTTATCATTTTCTTATAACGAAGTTTCTATAAAGCTGAAGAGCATAGCAATGCCTCGCATCGAGCATCCAATGTTTTTAATTTATGTGAATCCTTTTCCGTCGAAAAAAGAAAAACTGAACGGTGAAAGCGTTAAAAGCAGATGATCGCCCACGCTTAAAACCCGATCGTATTTCTAAAGAAAGTGGCACACTCATGTTGATCTGCACAAAACCTGTGCGCAGTGGTGTGTTGACTATTTGCGAAATTCTTTTTTTAGAATGGAACGTATTGTCTCATGCAACACCTAGACACCTACTAGATACTTAAATAAAATAACAGAAGTGTCTTCGAAAATGGACGCATCATTGCTTCAAAGAACAATTCGCTGTCCAATCGCACTATGACGAACTTCTCTATCCACGCGTTGAAGTCTCCCCAAACGCACGAATCCATCATCTCCCGCGTCAGTTCTATCAAAACACCACTCTCAATAGAACAACAACGAACTTGAAAGTCATCCTAACCGCCACTTACTTAAAACAATTAAATCACGCTATTTCCCACAAAGATTCCCCCCAAAAATTAACCCTCATCCGTCCCCCATTTTCCCAACTTAATTTGTCCCGCGGTGTCAAATTCACGGAATAGTAATACCTGAATATAATGAAAAGAGCATTAGTTAAATTTGTAAATTCTGTTATTGAAAATAAAAGGAATGATATTTTCTGTACATTCAGGCATAAGATTGTTCGCAAATAATAAAACTATGCGCAAGGCATTCTTTCTTACACATGACAGAATAACACTTTTTGTGAGAAAAAATTTGTCAAATTGACAGAAGGGGTGGATGAGGGTAAAAGTCAAAAGACTTGGTTCGCTGAGACGTTCCTGTCGGCGAAAGACCGTCCAATCTCAAGCGCAGCTTCACCGCCGCAGTCTTCAGCTTAACTTTAACAATCTCGAGAACCACATAACACGTGGGCACGCGCGACTCCGCGATAGAAACGAGGCCGTTATGGTTTTCCCGGGCAAAAATCGCGGGAGGATCGTTTGCGATCTCAAGTTCTGCCAGCCAGCACGAGCGTCCAGGTGTTCGTAACCGGCAACAGGTCGAATTTATAACATCCACAGGGTTATACGAAGGGAGCGCCTGTGCTGTTCTAGGACAAGGGCCCCGCGAAGATCCGCCGAGCCCTATAAAACGCTTAATAACGCGGCCTTAAGGCCCGCTCACGGGGCGGACAAAGGCCGACCTGCCGTAACTTCTTCACGGTGATGCACCGACGGCATTACCGAGCCGCGTTATGCCCCCATTATGCGGTATTATGTTACTATTTACGCTATCGCGACTCCCTATTTATTTGTCTTGCCTCGCCTTCCACGTTTCCTCCTTCATCTTCCTGCTGATCCCGCGTTTTTTATCCTCGAGCTCGTGGCGTGGCCGCCTCGAAGCGAGTCGGGAGCCAGCACCCCCTCGTAACGGTTAAACGGTATCAAATTTGCGAAATAAAAACAACTGTGACTCTCTGTCGGATAGAGGAACTCGGGTGGGTTGTTGTTTACTTCACCGGAAAAGGCCGATGTCCGTGAAAAGTCATTAATTACTATGAAGCATTGATTTCTCAATGAAACCCATGGGCAGGGACTGATTTTTATGTAGAGTAAGTAGGCTGCAGCTTAGGACGGAAAATTTTGGGGAGTCGCAAGTTTTGGAAAGCGACCAATTTTGGGAAGCGGCAAATTTTGGGGAGCGACAAATCTGGGGGAGCGACTGGGGAGCGGGAATTTTTTGAGCAAAAGAAATTAGAAAAGGTTTAAACACAGAGGCTTGAGACCACTTTAAAAATAATTCCATTTTTATCGCGTAGCAAATTAGCGATAACTCATTGGAGGGCCGAGATTCATGAGTGGTGTAAGTCACTCACATAACTTGCGTTCACTGTTACAAAAAACTCTTCATATATATTGAGGTTGTGGGAACATACATCTATAGGCTCAAAATACTACCACAATAAATATGTATATAGGTACTTAAAAATTTAATTCGTTTTTTCACTCGTCAGCATAACGCACGAGCAGCATCCAACCAGCACCAGCACATTCATTATAGTAATTTATACTGTTCATGCGTTGCGCTGATAAAAGCGACGATACTTACAATTAATCGGACTTACACCAGTACGTTTCGAAATCCTCTGCTCTTGTTAGTTAAGTGCTAAAGAGAAATGTTCTTACTTCTCAGTCAAGAATGAAGTTATAACATAAATCACTATGAAAGTAAACAGATGGAGCCTTCAACACTCAGAAATTGTTATTAACTAAAATGATCAAAATTTGGACTTACAATGATTCTCAGCCCCCCATATGTAATTAGTTTTAAAATTCTCTCAACTCTTCTAAATTAAAATAATTGATGAAATTTCATGTAAAGGGCTGTAGCAACTTGTCAGCCTAGCGGCGCAAAATCTCTAAATCCATCCCTGCCCAGGGTAATTGTTTTTGTTTGCCTTTGAAACTAGGGCAAGATTATATCTTACGAGAAAATAGTGGTGAATGGTTGGATATAAGCTAGCATAGAAGGAAGATTCCAGTTTGAAGCAGATCAAGCAAATCCTTCAAGTACGTTCGTTTAATCTGCATGGTTCTGTGTTTGTATATAAAGGAAAGATGGATCAGATTTTTACCGCCGCACGCCGTGGTCATCGTTAATTATAAACGATGCATTTTAAACGTTTCCTGGAATATAAATTCGATTGACCAAAGTAGGAGGCCACTTTGTCTCGTTTATCGTTCCGGGGGGAGGACTCAAAAAGTCGCATACTGGAACAAAGAAGTGAGTCGAGGCAGCATCGCACGGAAACCTGTTTAATAAAGAAGCCCAATTAAGTGCACAGCGATCCGCGTTGAAACATAAGGCGAATGCTTCGAACGTTTGCTTTAATTCGCCATAAGTTAGGGGCCACGGCTCGAGCAACCTACATTTCGTGTAACATTTTATTCTTAGTGTAATCTAAATCTACGTTCTGAGGCACGGCTGCCTCCCGCGGCATTCTGCATATCGCCCGCTTCGAAATATCATTAACAGGAGTTTCAGCGGCATCTCTCAAATTTTATTCGAGATTTATGTGGGTGGTGTATCGAATGACTGTCTCGGTACCTGTCTCGCCGCAAGTGATTCTCGCGCCACGAAATACCATCGTAATTAAGTTCCACGCGTTCTCGTATCGGTGAATAAACAGGGAAGAGCGCGGGCAGCCCGGCGAAAGACAAGCGTGAGAATAAGGAACTGCAATAGGCTCGCAGTTATGTTTAGTCATTAATGTCCGCAACACCGTCGTTTAACTATTCGAACGTAGGGAGCGTGCAGCGATCTCCGCGGTCCCAAGTGTGCGGGGGCCTCGTTATCTCGCATCTCTGGCTCGTCACGAGATCTTTTCGCTTTGCGACATCACGCGACTAAGGGATATCATTGCTCCACCTGCTCGCCTTTTCTTCAATCTCGAAAATCTATTTCTAAATCTTACCTGCAGCTTCTCCGAGTAATGTGATTAAGCAGCTGCAACAAAGTTCGTCGTGGTACCGATAATAGGCTCACTATTCCGAGCACGTGTTATAAAACTAAATGATTTATCAAAGCGCTACCTTGGCAATGTAACATTAAGGAGTAAAACCACTCTAGAGGCAGAAAAAAAGACCTAAATTTGACAATTTATTTTCGGAGTATGACAAACGAAATAGAATTTCTTTTCAGAGGGTTTATTTAACACATATTGAAGTACGGAAAACAATTTTTTTATTGTCATTTTCATACAAAATGGCGGCGACAGAGCCCGTCGTCGAAACCACTTCTTTCAAACTGGGAGGACGGATTTCTCGGAGACTATTGCATGGATCGATTTGAAATTTTTACAGTAGCTTCACAACAATATTCTCTTTGGAAGTACGTAGCCGTTTTTTTGATTGAATGTAAACTTTTTTTTTACAAACAATTTAATGCTCATGTTTAGGGCAAAAAATCGATTCATTCCTTAAAAAGTGCACCACATCCACAAAAATTGATAAAAAAAAAAACTCCTACGTACTTCCAAAGCCAATTGTATATAGATTATAATTTTTTTTGGTATTTTGTTCCACGACTCATACATGCCGAGAAATCCGTCCTCCCGTGGCGGTGTTTTAAAAAAAACTGTTTTCGACGACGGGCTCTATCGCCACTATTTTGTATAAAAATGACAATTAAAAAATTGTTTTTCGTACTTCAATATGTATTAAATAAACCCCCTGAAAAGAAATTCTATTCCGTTTGTCATACTCCCAAAATAAATTGTCAAATTTAGGTCTTTTTTTGTGCCTCTAGAGTGGTGTTACCCCTTAAGGGGTTACACCACCTTGGCGCTCGGAAAAATAGGTATGATAATAAACTTTTTTTTTTACGCTGCCATTAAGTCTATAAAATGATCTTTATTTTACACATATATATAGTAGTTTTATGAACAATTTATAATATTAACGATTAAAAGAAAATAAAAAATGGCGGAGATATAAGCCGATAAGTAGCACCCTCTTTTGAAAATCCTTGCTAAAAATTCATTTTTTATGTTTGAGACGATGCCTAACAGAGAAATCAAGTACACCATCAGCAAGACACTTATCCTACTTATCGGCTTATATCTCCGCTATTTTTTATTTATTTTTTAATCGTTAATATTGTAAATTGTTCATAAAACTACTATATATATGTGTAAAATAAAGATCATTTTATATACTTATAATGGCAGCGTAAAAAAAAAAGTTTATTTTTATACCTATTTTTCCGAGCGCCAAGGTGGTGTAACCCCTTAATATACTTTTATGCCGCAGTTGATTATATAAATATTCGACTCGTTGACAGTTTCATTCATAACTCGGTGCAAGACTTTTTTCAGAGAACCGTGTATTTTTCGTAGACATGCATGTGCATGCCCGTCCCGAAGTGTCTGTTGCAACTGCGCTACTATCCGTCGTTCGTTGCATAGATCTGCATTCCTTGTCGAGCGAAGAAAGGGCAAGGGAACGAGGAGCCACGTTCGCGCGACCGTGTTTAGTCAACGTTATTGCCATTCGGAATCTTTACCTATTTTACCGCCTATGCCAGCTTTCCATATACCAACGCCAGAAAGGTGCAACGCCGATGGTTCGCGCGGTGCACTTGCATTCTACGCGCATAAGTTATGCACATTATCGTTATGCGCCAGTTCGAGCATAATTTCTGCTCTCAAGTGGTCCGTACACACGCGCCAAGGCGATGCACATTACATAGAAACCCTGATTTCAGTTTCTTTTTCTCGCTGTTGCTCCTTTTGCAAGCATCCCCCCCCCCCCCCTTTCGCCCTTCTTTCTGTTTTCTTGCATTTCTTATTCGGCGCGTCCGTCGACCTGTTTCCCTTTCTGTCGCCCTTTCTTTTCTGTACCCTCTGGGTCGGCGTTATTCGATTCTTTTTATGGGCATCGAGGTATCGGGATGTTTCAACGGGACTCCCAGGCTTTATTGACTTTGATCGAAGTACGTTTTGGTACAGATTTATAGTAATTAGAATAGTATAGTGTGTCATTGTGATTGGCGCACAGTGCTGGAAACATTTATTGCATCACTCGAATGAACACTTTAATATTAATACTCTCTCTTATTAATTATTAGTACTAGGAAAACATTATTGCACAAATATGTAGCTCATTATCTTGGCCAAGATAAGTTGCATACGAATCATTAATCATATTGCTATGAAAAAGTGAGCGTACTGCGTACGTAAATTTCAGAGTGATGCAATAAATATTTCCAGTAGATACTGTAGGTATATTGATGAAAACTGGGAATTACATTTTCCTTGATTACTCGTCGAAAATTTTAAATGGGAACGGAATTTGATGTAAGTGTTGATAGCCAAGTTATTTATGTTTTCAACGCCACATGTTCCCATTGAAATTTTTGATAGGGGCTGAGAAAATTCATTAAAACGGCCCCGAGATCATTGATTGGAATTAACAATTGAAGGAACGGTTTGCTCGTACATATTTATGTTATGTTGGTTTACTTTTTCGTCGTTACTTTAATTCTTTGATCGCTTAAACGGGACTGTGCAAGCGTACCGTTAGTCTTCGGCTCGATACCAGTATTCAAATATGTGCCAGATTTGCACCTCAATGATATGCACCTGCATACCCTTTTCACGTTTCTCTTCCCTGCCACGATTTTAATTGCCTATGGAGCGCCGCAAAGGGAAACTTGTCCCGAAGATACGTTGACTCGTAACAATGCCCTGGTAACACCTTCGTGGTGGATATTCCTGCTTTAGATTCTCTTAATAACACCCTTCTGACACTTTTGTGATTGATGTTTTACTCATTCAATTCAGGAGTAATAAGTCAGAAGTAACTACTGCCTCTGAACGCTGAAATCGGTCTGCGATGACGTAGTTGTTGATGAAATTATTCCGTGTTGTACTCTGGAATGGAGTTGCCAGAAAACAAAAATGTAAGAAGAAGGTGGAAAGAAATGTCGGTTTTTAAGTTTCCCTATTCTTGAAACCTCGAATCTTGGGAATTCAAATTTTATAATGTCCAATTGTAACAGTGTCAAAAAAAGCCTAAGTACTCATTATGTAGTATTTTATTCCGAGTTAAATTTTCCACATTGACGATCCAATTACGGATGCTGCGACAGCATCTGAAATGCAATATTTGAAAACCCGCAGGTGAAAAGTTGAACATTTTCGCAGAAGGTTGTCGAGGCTCGTACGCCATAGATCGCATTGAATCGATAATCGAGACGTATCGAGAGTTTCAATCATAATTGAGTTTGCACGGTATCCTTGGGGAAGTTGAAAATAATCGAGGTAGCATCCATGTAATTTTCAAAAGACTCTCGGCTGGAATGAAGAATCTTCCGTCCTTGCAGCAGTGAGGAAGAGGAAAAACACAATTGAATCATTTTTCTTGGCGTACAACTATTTTAGTCCTTGCTGTTGCATAAACACATGCTTACATGCGCGAGAAAAACAACAAACCAAGATGATATAGAAATGTATACAACACAAATTAAAAGAACACTCAAATTTAAATCCTATTTTATACTAAATCCTCTGAATGGATGTACACATTATTTTTACAAATTTAAGTATACCTTAGATCTTCCTAATTAATTCTCCAAATGTTTTAAGTAACACATAGGGTGACTGTACCTAATATCGCCAGGCAAAAGTTAAATCGCTGTCAATTGAATAATAATTGATATTTTTGCATGCAACTCGTATCAAAGTAAAGAGAAATTATTCATCTTTCATGTAGCATAAGTTAGAATCGTTGAAACCTACAAATTTTTAATTAGGACTCAACAAACGTAAGACATGTAAAAATCGGGTCCTGAAAAAAGTGTACCTAATATCGCCAACTTAAGAAATATGGATTAATTCATATATGTATATATATATATATATATATATATATATATATATATATATGTTTTTAAAGTCATTTTCACATGTGCTTTTATTATTTCTTGCTCTATAAATGTATTTTTATGCATCTTTGATTTCATTTTTATTAGAAAAATATAGAAATTTAAAAATATAGATCTTTAAAATATTTTATTTTTACGTTCCGATGTACATATTGGACAAATAAAGTTTATTACGGTTGCTCGGCACCTTTCGTAACCCACCTATAACAAACATTACATCGAAACCATTGTTCTCCGGTGGGCGGTATTGGGAACACCCATACTGCTAAAAGAAAAACATTATTTTCACTACGGAAAATATGTTAATCGATTTAATTCCTGAAGTAGATCATTAATTATGTATTTCTAGTAGATATTCTTGCATTCACGAAATTATTAGACTTACCTTCTCCGAATGTGATGTAAAATTGTGGCAGTTCAATAAATTTTTACACTATTAAGATTCACTAAAATACTTCTCTTTCTGTAATTGCTGATCACATGATGCTGCAATTACAGTATGTCTTCCTACATATGTTTAGGTACTAATTCAGTGCATAACCGATCAATTTTAGAGCTTACTGTGCGAGATATAGCAGGTGGCGATATTAGGAACAGTGGCGATATTAGGTACAGTCACCCTACCTGTTTAAACGTGCCATAAAAAAAACTTCCTATCAAACATTATGTTCAACGTACCTATGTCTTCGAGTCGTAATGGTGTCGAGGTTCCGTCGAGATCGATTCAGCTTCACCGCGAAAAGTTGGCGTCTCCACCTGAATACAGAATAGGCGTAGGAATGGGAGGTGGGACGATCGCAAGAGATGATCTTAGATGGTACGCAACTGTCATGGATAGTACACGTGTCCCGTGGCAGCGGTCGTTCACGTCCAGTTCAGGCTCTCGACCGCCCGCGTGGTCACGTGAGATTTCGAAGTGAACGTTCAACGCTCAAAGAGCGCTTTCGTAGTTTCGATGCCCCGGAGCATAGACCAAACTACTGTGTCGTCCATCGCGGTGAATATGTGCTCCGCAAATGTCTCCAACTGCGAGCGCAATGTCCAAATGGAAACGTGTGTACAACTCAGCGTGTGCAACGTTTCACGACAGAAAAATAGCAGAATTTTATGATAGTGAAATTTCATATGTGATTCGTGATTTTCTGTGCTGCCGTGATTCAGAATTCTGGAAAAAATGAGGTAATAGAAAGGATTAAGAGTTTCCATTAATTTGTCCACCATAATTTAGGAACGAGTTGTGAAATATTTTTGTGATGCAGAGATTTGTTGCAGTGGATTTTAGAGAAGACTAATTTGTCTGGTATTGTATTTATTCTTTAAGAAAAAGTGATCTGTGCGAGGTGGTATCGTCGCACATGTTTTTATCTTCATCGACTCGTGTAGCAGCGAGGTTGTAATAATTAAGACTCGCATTGAATTTTATTTTATTCTTGGTTCGTCGGATGATAATCGATTGCATTCGATGACTTAATTTATTCCCGGCGTTACGTGACTCCAGAAAAACAACTTTGTAATCGATGTTTTCCCATTATTTGTCGCTTCGTTGAAACTTCCCGCAGTCGGTGCATGGCGGAGATCTCAATCAGCCTCTGCGACGATCGTTCGGTTTTCCACTATCTGATTTATGCTTCTTATTAACATCCTCGTGTCACGTGATGCTTCGGTCGTGACATTTTTCAGACGCCTGTTTCCGCGCGAATTTGTCTACTTCGCGAGATTTTTCATTGAATAATGATCAAGTATACATCGTGCATTGAGCGCGATTCAATGAAACTGCGAGGCTAATTGCAATTAATCGATTTCATCCGGCAATTAAATTTATTATACCAATTGTCTATGCTCTTATTGCCAATTACTTTCCGACTCACGTCTGTGTTATCATGCACCTCGGGTATCTGGATGTTTTGATGTTCAAATAACTTCCTTTTTCCTCGTTTTTGATTATGCCTGATCCGGCAGTTTCACCTTCGCGATGAGCTCAGTCTGTCGACCAACTTTGGCACTTAATTTCCTCTACTACTGTGAAATCACTGATGCAAGTAATTCGCATAATGGCTGTACAGAAAGGAGATCAGTTCAGCCTTCTAATTCATATTATTTCAGGGTCAATTCTAACTACATAAATAGGCTTCGAGTTCCTCTGTTTTTTAAGTATTGGAACAATAATTCTTTCAACTTTGTTTATTTACATTTTGATTGTTTCCTTGAATCTACCTATTTAGGTAATAAGTCTTTTAATTCCAACTACTTGAGCTTCAATTCTCCTCCCAGTTTTAAAAACGCAACTCCATCTTTACCAACTTCGAGTAAATTAGAAGAAACTGTTTACAAAATTATTGCTTTGAGTTAACATTAAAAAGAGAGCACTAATTGAGAAATATATGTTTTTCACACAATAAGTAGTTGTTATTCAGTTGATAAGTTTTTATTTCTATTTTTGGCGAAAAATATTCTATAATAAAATTTTTAATATTAATATTATTAATATACTATAATAAAAATATTAATATTGATATTATTATTATTATTACATATTATTATTAATTAAATAATTACATTATTATTAGTTATATAGTATTATTATTAATATTAATATTGCAATCGCTCATTTCTTATCGGACTTGCATGAAACGTGCACCAAACGATGTAGAATTTTTTGACATATATTTCACGTCATAACTCAAAAGCTGTCAAAAATGGAGTTGCACCCCTCTTGCTGCAAGATCCCCGATTCTTCATCTAATCGTCATTACTTTAAACTCTGCTTCTACCTCCAAATCATCCTCCACTTTAATCAAACCATTAATTCTTCCTGCAACTCTAGTTACTCGAGCCACAGTTTTTCTCCCGATTCCCCGCGATTCATCACTGTCACCGCCGGCTCGCTAAATTAAACACGAAGCACACGACAGTACTTAATTACATAACGCGCCGCGCGTAATTGCCCAGATGAAAGAAAATCAATCGATCGTTCTTTTTTTTTTTCGCGTTACGCGTTACGTAATTCACTCGACTCGTCATCGTGTTCCGCGAAACAACTGCAGGAATTCAGAATGAATTATTAGGAACACGTTACCGTTACCTTTGCGTAATCGTTTCAAGGACCGTGGCAAGAAGTGGCCATTAATTGACGAGCATTTATCGCCATTCCGTTTATCAGGCCGTCACTGTCAAACCAAATAATAACACGGCTTCGTGACGTCGCGAAAAAAGTGTAATACAAAATCGGAAAAAATACTGTTTAGAAATGGAAAGATTTCACGAAAACAGAAACAGCTCTGTGGACATTTGAATTCTACATTCAGCGAAGACAGATTACGCTGTCATTAAAGCTCGAGCGGTTTCATTAGCGTCCCAAATGAATTCTATGCTCGCCGTTCGTTCGACGACGTGGATGGTAATTATCTCGGCGGAGAAGTATGCGGATCACAGCAGAATATCGTGACAAGTAACGGTACAATCTCGCGACAACTCGATGTTTATTAATATTGTCGCGAGTTTCGCTGTTCCATGGAAGTGTATCGGACGGGATTCCTGAATGCGAGACTGTCCGTCATTTTAATTGGCAGGGGCGGTTCTCATTAACGAGGCGACAGGAAGAAAGTCGAAAGTGAGTTCGATGCAACGACTTCTTTGCTCGTAGATTGGTTTCGCAGGGCGACCTGTAAATCACGCGACACGTAAAAACGAAATTTGGCGGAGGAATGACGGGCAGAATGCCGGGAATTGGAGCAGGTTTTACTGGTCCTTTTAGTCAGAAGTTAGAGACTGGTCTGTACAGTTGTGGCATAGTTGAAAGCGTCCCGCTATCTCGTTTTAATTCGTCCGAAAATAATTGCCAGGTTCCGTTTCTACTTTCCTACATAAACTGCAGCAGCTACTTCATCTCGGAGGAAATGAAGGGGGCAAGGAGGAGGCAGATAAAAACTGAAGAGTGGTAGTTAAGATGTTTAACACGGGGCTCGCAAAAAATTTGAAAGGTTACAAGAAGTATCGCGATGATGACTGAAGCTGATTGAATTATAATTTTATGATAAGTGTCTTTGTTTCATTTTTAGGGCAATAAAAGTGTCTCGTAGACTTCAAAAGCATCGATCAATAAAAGAATAAGAATATCCTCGCATCGTTTTAGTAATCTTGAAATTTCATGTAAGAATCTATAATTAAGTGATATTAGGCAGTCCAAAGAAAAATAAAGCTCTAGTAGCAACTCAGGCACAATAAAAATTTTGTATTCTTCGGAAAGTATTCAAATTGATGTTACAATAAGATCCCCGGAGGTAGTGTTGGTAAACAACTTGAATAAACTTCATTCCAATGAAGTCGAGATCATCATCTAGCCTTGGGCCACCGAAACGAAGACACCTTTTAAACGTCTGCATTACAGTGCCCTTGGAAAACGAGTCGTTTGGCACCAGTGGCAAATCAAAGTCAATCTGACAAACTTAATATCTTCCTCGGTTAATTGCGATCGATTTAATCTTCATTAAGGCTTCTTTGCCAGTAACAGATGGACACGGCAATCCCCGAAATCATTTTTCTTAGAAACTTCATTTCATTTCACGATTTCGAATCATTTTATCATGAAGAATCACTGCCTTTTGTATTATTTTACATTCAGCTTCATTTGTTCAACAATCCTAGCTTCGCGAGAAATTTTAAGTGATAAAGAATTTACAGAGTGAGGTTAAAAAAATAAGTGGTAAAAGTCTTTAGCATATTGTTTCTTTGCTCATCAGGGAGAATCTACGTAGTATCGTACATTGCTTTCAATAAACAACTTGAAAGATTGCCCTTCGATCAGCGAAATGAAGCTTCAGTGGATATGGTCAGTGCTTAGACAGACAGCCACGGCGCGCAATAGCTCTTGGATAGTTACACTTTTCACTATGTTTCGGAGAGCGAGTACCAATGGGACTTTAAATAATATGATGACTCTGCAATACATTGGAATTGCAAGTATAAACACTAATAAATATATCTATAAACCGAAAAGAAATTGCAATAGTGCTTCTTAATCGCGTCCTGGCTTTCTGTCTCATTATTCTCGGGTCCCACATTGTCTACAGTTTATTTTAGCTTTCCGTCAGAAAATCTGACTGCCTGTAGACTTTCGTGCAACCACTCCAGGAATTTTCCATTTATCCTTGGCGCATCATTGCTTCAAAGTCTACATAAATCTACACAGCCTCGGCAAATGAGCAATAAAATACTCACCGCCAATAACACGAAGCAATAAACAAACGAACAAGCAGGAAATCTTCAATACCTCGCTTCCACCTGAACCAAGGCCTGCTCGATCTCAAATCCCCCGGCACATCGAATATCAACGCATCTCTCAAACAATTTACCTGGCAATTCATCATCGTAGGTGAAATATACCCTCTACTAATCTACACATACCACTTCAAGTTCGCAAATATACTCCGCTTTTTCAATTCTCCCAGCACCATCTTGACACTGCGAACCTGAAATCACCCCAACACCCCTATCTTAAATCTTCACGAACCTTACCCCACACTCCATCATCCACCCTCCCACTTCCAAACCCCATAAAACCCTCTCCATTTTCTCCATCCTATTTTACTACTATTACAAAACCAAGTCAAATTCAATTCCCTACTACTACACTACCAATTCCACCTACCCCTATTCTAAGCACGATCCAAGCTCAAGTTCTGCCTCGTTAATACTTTTCTACTTCGTAATTCCAACTCCCCAAGCCCCATGAAAAAAAAAAAAAAACAAACAGACACTTCGTCCCGCTTCCCATGCCCATCGCACCAGCGGCAAACCCGAAGCCAGATTTCTGGTGTAAATCGCCCGTGACGCAGCCAGGCCGTGATTTACGCGTACGCGGCGATAGCTGACATCAGCTGGCCGTATTTAGCATAGCTGGAATTAATTACACACGGAACGCCAACGGATCGTCGGGGCCTCGCCGATGAATCGGCGAGAATCGACGAGAATCGACGTCGCGGGGAATTGTGGCTGGTGATTGCCTCGCTCCTCGTATCTCTTGTCACCGGTGATGGTAACTCGCGAGGAAATCCCTTTCATAAATATTCCCGGTCGTTAAAGCGGCCGCGATTGAGACCCCCCCCCCAGTCACCAACAAGATGGCGACGCTCCGGGGGGAGGCTCTGTGTCACTGCAAAAAGTTGCAGTCGCGTGTCTTTTTGCTCGTTCGCAGCCGTGCAACCGGGTACCGACGAAAGCGCGCGTCGGTGGTCCACGGGTATCGGCGGATTCGCAACCGTGCACGGCAGCCGCCTCCTGCGAGCCTCAATGGCGCGAAGATCAAATTGTGCAAGTAATTTTCGTTTATTGCTTATTTATAAGCGAGCTCGCCTCGTCGGAGCTGCACCGTTGTTCGCGAGAGGATGCGCGAGGTTGTCGAAGGTTCCGCGCTATAGGATGCCGCAGACTCTTTTTCTTCGCTTCCTTCGATACTCAAGGATGCTAAATAAGAAGATGAGGGCTTAATTGTTTTTATTAGTTGGCGCTTTATTACTGCGTGATGGTTTAACGCAAGACTTCGGGAAATATGTATGTAAGGAACTGTGTAGGAGCTTGGTGAATGGTATTATTGCTTCAGTTTTGGGGAAATAACGTTCTATATTATACCATTTGAATGGTGTATTAAACTTCGACGTGTTATAGGTCAGGGCTGGGGAAAATAGTTTTTTGAAATAGATAAATGGAAATAAATATTTTTATTTCTTCGAGTGATGCAGGATTTGACAAATAAACTCTTCTTTGAAAAAGTAGTTACATAAAGAAATAGTATTTTAAATATATATTTTAATAGTAACTCATACAAATAGTATTGTGAAATGGGTTCATTGAAATATAAGAAAACAGTATTTCAAATAATAATATTTCAAACAATACCGTGAACTGGGGGAACATTGGTGTGTTTTTGGAACATTTTGCTGCATAACATAAAAATTGACATTTTTAATTTTGGTTTAGGTATCCTATCATAACATTGCATCTTTTGTGAATGTACGACAAGTGTCGAAATGCTAAAAAATGTTACCCGTAAAAAGTTAAAGTTTTACCACATCTGAGCTTACATTAACACTTAAATTTGTTTCTTTATATGTTCAATGCACTCCCTTTTATATATTTTTTTAAATAATATTTTTAAATTTGGTTTAGGTATCCTATTATAAAATTGCATCGTTTGTGATTGTACTACAAGTGCGAGACTGCACAAAATTTTTTCCTTTTCCTTTTTAATTGATGTTAAATGTAGATGCTAATTTTACCCCGTACTGCCAATGTTCCCCCAGTTTACGGTACCTAGTATTTCAAATAATGACTGACTGACTGACAATACAAAAAATGTGTGTGAACATATATACCGGCGTTCAGAAGTAGGGGAAAGGTGGGATAGTTGATCACAGTTTTGCTTTTTCATTAAAATAATAATAATGGTTTGCTTTGTTTATATTTAATTATGTAAGTTGTGATTCTTACAGTATTCTCAATATACTTTGACAAATTTGAGAGCTGAAAACTAATTTTAATGACAGAATTTCAACATTTTCTGGCAGTGACGTTATGCACAAGTATCCCCCACTGAAGGGGAGACTTGATCAAACGGTTAGGGAGACTTGATCAGTGAACGTTAAGAGTAAATAACACATTAACTTTCTAAAAAGTATTTATTATCTTCGCCAATAACATGAAATAAAGGGAATATCATAAAAAGAAAGTAAACTATAACAAACTTGAAGGAATTACTGAAAAAATGAAACCGAAGAATTAAACTCTATTACATAAAACAACATAAATGCATTCTTAAAAGACATTTCACTTAGATATCATCTGATTAAGATGATGATGAGGAAAAGATTTTCCTTCTCACTTTCTTTGCCGTATTTTTCTGTTTCATTGCCGTTCTATGGTTCTTTTTTAAAGCATTTTCAGCTGTTCAAGTATCCCACCTCACACACTGATCAAGTATCCCTCAATGCACTCGATTTGAAAAAGATGAAAAATTGAACTTACCTTAAATATTTAGATCAATCAATAAATAGCATTAATAGACCAGAAAATGCCGTTTTTACTTAGTATACTTCAAATCGTTGAATATGCAACATTTACTCGAAAAGGAGGAGGAACAAGCAGACCGAAATATTTACTTTTTGGCTGCAAATAAGTTCGAAGCTTCTAACAACATTATTCTATGCTCCCAAAAGAAAACTGCAACGTGAAGTGTTGCGATAATGTAAACATTACCACGATAGCGTGACAGCAGGCACAAATTGTCAATATATTAATTAAAAACATGATGTGATCATGTATCCCCGCTGATCAACTATCCCACCTTTCCCCTACTGTCAAGAAATATTGACACAAGACATTTGGGAGATCTGTTTGATTTTGAAATTTGTATCTCCTATTTTCGATCCCCTATTTCTTATATTCGAATCCGAGTGTAAATAGTAAATAGTATTTGCTCATGATTTAAGCATTAAATGAAATAGTATTTTCAAATAATATTTGATACAAGTATTATCTAGAAATTATATCGATTAATCGTGATATAGTATTTTCAAACAGTATTTTATTCAAGCATTAAATAAAATAATATTTTCAAACACTATTTGCTTATGGAAATATTTCAGCTTTTAGTATTTCGTCTCAAACTATTAAAAAAAATTTCCAGCCCTGGTTATAGGAAAGAGTTTACTCCAATTGAGTTCAGTCTTTGGGAATTAAGCTTCCTGTAACTTAATAATAAATACTATTTAGGACTGAATAGCTTCGCTTAATTGTCTCTCTTCAACTGTAAAGCTTCCCTGGCGTCGTGTTTGTCTCCACGTATAGCTACCATAAAGAATAACACCCGAAATGCAAATTCTTGCGTTGATACCAGGGTTCAAGGTAAACGATCAATGTCAAACGGCGATTAATGTACAGACGTATCGTTACGGCTGATTGAGAATCCAGTGCAAAGGGGTACAATGACACTGGAGCAAATAATTAATCATTCGCAGCATACGCGACGTACGCATCGAAAACATTGCATGACTCGTGCAATTATATAACAGATATTTGTGTATCGAGAGACATTGCTTTATCGAGAATTCGGGGAGAAATACTTATCAGCCAATTAATGTCTGTCGAAGAGGCAACTTCTCGGTTGCTCGTACCACCGGGTCAGACCAACAGCTGGGTAGAATCGTCGAAACTTTCTACAACAGCGAACAGTCGTTTTATTGTACGATGCGAGCGAAAAGATGCTGGAAGAGCATTGTCAGCGACGGACAAAGCGGGCCCCTGACGTCATACTCCTTTCTAATTCCATTACGCCATGATGGATTAAGGATCATCCAAGGTATGGTCCTGCGAACCGTGGAATTATTGTCCTTGAACCTGCTTGTTGTTCCCATCGCTGGGTCGCTGAACCTCTCGAACCTTACCTTGGAATTTTAAATACAGCATCCTCGGTTTGTCCTCGGTTTGAGGTGCAAAAACCAATCGGGCCACATCTCCGACTATAACCAAAATGCTGTTATATAATTTCGATTGTAAGTGAGAGCGAAGCGTTGTTGAAGAGGTACTTTCTCCGATGCAGGGTCACTTCAACGTCACACTCCAATCATAATAAGATTCTTCGACTTTCGTTTGCCAGTATTCTCAAGAATTTATTATAATTAAGTGAAATAATGAAGATTAAGTGAAAGCATATTCATTTTTTAGAAGTTTGTATACTTTATTTGCAACTTTGCATACGGTGCACGCTTCTAGTTTCTGGTATGTAGGATTAGAAGTCGGAGTATTAGGGATTACAGAGCAACAAAGTTACTGCAGAATGATAAGCTTCCTCCAGATGCACACACGGAAATCAGCGCTATGTTGAAAGCATACGCAGAAATTCATCGACCCTTTCTCTGGAAAGCGCTTATCGAAGGTCATGATTCCTCGGCCGAAATTGTTATCAGCCGCGGACAAAGTTCGTTCGTGATAATTGAGAAGCTGATTGTTGTGAAACTTCGTGCACGATAATTCGCACGCTATCGTAAAATGTTGCAAACTTGAATGTGTAATCGAAGCGTCTTCTGGATACGTTGCTTCGTCGAAGGTGCATATCAAAACAAAACAGATAATTTTATCGACCCACGCGAAGGTGAACTTTGCTATACGCACTTTTAGTCCGACTCGTTACGCTTAACTTCCCAAAGTTAGCGTTGCAAACAGAAGATGAATATGTAAATGATATCTGGACAGTTTCTGTGACAGCATTGCCCAGTCGAGAAATATGCGAAAATATGCAATTTGTTCCTCTTACGTTACATGAATATTCATTTGCTAAAATTCCGATGATCCAATCTCGATAATTGTGCAACTTAACTTTTGAAATGTTTGACAGTCTTGACTTTCTATTGAATTCGTGATTCCCTGCAGATAAGGGATTCATAATGGTCTTGTAAAGACTTTCACGAATTGTAAACACAGAAATCACAAAAATTGTGGCAATTATGTAACGCCAAGGAAAACAGCTGTTTGAAATTGGGAAATCTGGAATGCTTTTACAGTATGCATATAATTCCTTTTTTTTTTTCATTTTATTTTCGTTTTATTACTACTTGTTACAGTGAAATATTCATCCCTTACCAGAGATGGGCAAAAAATTATTTTAAATAAAAATCTGCGTACGACAAAAAATTATTTTAAGTAAAAATTTGTGTACGACAAATTATTATTTGAAATAAAAATTTGTGTAAGACAAAAAATTATTTTAAATACAAATTTGTGTACATTTTTATTCAAAATAATTCTTTGCCCATCTCTGCCCCCTTACTAATTGTTACTTTCTAACAAAGATGTCTTATTATTATTGCAATAATCGGCATCGACAGTTATAATGGTCACTTCAATGCCTCGCTACTTTTCTACGACTACCATGAATCTAATAAATTAAGTAACAATTCTATTAAATTCGATCGTATTCTTCACCAGTGTTTCGATCACTTAAGAAATCTATCTCACGAATCCTCCAATCTAAAACCACGACTAGTCTTCCAAACCTCTCATCTATCCTTAAACACGAGAAATCATGTAAATTCTCCCCTCTTCCTTTTGTCCAATTATGTCCGAGCAAATGTCTCAAAGCAGCTATCCAATTAGTATCCAAAAATCCGTTCAACATTCGCAATAAAGGCCTGCTACTAAAGCACCAATTAAAAATGCCATTTATTGTTCACCATCAGTGGCCGCAGACGCCGCGATTGTTTTTTGCGACAGCAAAAGTGCTGATGGTGTCTCTCTGAGCTGATAAACTGTAAAGCATTCGTTAGGCGAGGAGCAGCGCCCCTCTGTCTGGTTTAACCGCCGATCAGCCGGAAAGGTGTCGATTCCACGAGAATGATGAGGTCGGCCCGCGTGTGTATCGTGACTTCAGTGGAATTCCATGTTTAATGCACGAAAGGAGAGAATGCAGCTGCACCGTTGGTTAGTCGGGAACGTGACGTCAATGACTGGTCCTTAGGAAAGGCCAAGGAGATAGCAGGAAACCGAGGAGAAGCCGTAAAAACTTGTCGCTGCGGGGACGATTTTGCCCGCGCGCCCCTTCGCAACAAAAACGTCGGGTTCGACGAGCACGCTGCGACGTATCTGGCCGTTAATTGAGCAGTTTAGATATCGCCAGTTTCTGCCATTAAGCGTTTTAATTATTGCACTCGCCGCTCGTGCATTTAATCGTGCGAAAAAGTTGCGATGGCATTCCGAAACGCCCGCGCAGCCGTGCCTTGACTTATCGAGTGACCCTCGGTGCACCGAAATTAGGCAAATTCGCACGGCGAGGCATTCTGGAGTCGAACGTCTAAGCTGCACTTTTTCTTAACATCCGTCGCGGTTGCCACTAACGGACTTCAATTAATTTCATTGCAAAGTTTAAATCTTACCAAGGTGAAAGGTAGGTACATGTCCTAAATATTTTGCAATAGCTTCTATCTGGTTAGAGGATTTTTTTAATAGGATAATAGGTGGATGAATGTCAATAGTTCCACAACCGTTTGATTAATCACTTCCATTAAGGATACTAGGGTCGTTTTTGTCGAAAATGAAGCATTTCTTTTTGAATTAATTACACAGGAATAAATTGAAGCTTACCCAAAATTTGTTAACATCATACGCTTTAGAAAAACATGTTTGCTTCGCCAAAGATATGCATTATAGATGACGCTACAGATGGATTATTAAAGAGGTTTTTTTAAAGAAGTTTCTTTTGTTTTGTAGCGGTTTTAACGAAGCGAAACGAAATTCAGCGACCTACTTGTAAATTCTACTTCAGAATACCTCTGGTTCGGCACTGAACCTATAAAAGAAGCAAAATCATGAACATGACAGCTACGAAAGCGGCCGTTTTGTAAAAAAGTGGGTTTTTCAGTTGACAAAGATGAGGTTTTAGTGTCTTTTCATAAAGAATACGAGTTTTTAGTAACTTCAATTTAGATTCAGGCCGAAACTACGCGTTTTGTGAACATGCTCGAATTTGATTTGAATCAATTATCACTGTAAAACAAAAGAAACATTTTTAAAAAACCGGTTTAAAGATCCATCTGTACCGTCATATATAATGCATATTTTTGATTAAACGAACATACTTTTTTAAAGCTTATGATGTTAATAAACATTGTGCCGAAGAACAAGTCTCAGCTTCAATTTATTTCTTTGCAATTAAATGAAAAATAAATGTTTCATTTTGCGACAAAAAACGGCTGCCTTTGGCGGATACAGGGGCCCGGTGGAAAGCAGGCATAAATTTTCATTCCTTTGTAGCATTAATTCGTTCCTGCAATGTAAGGTAATTCCACCACCTCCTAACACAGGTAACAGCACGTACGTTCCACCGAGAAGAATCATATTAAATGTTCTTCACGCTGAGAAGAAACAACTGTGTAGTGGAGAAGGGGCACGTGACCTAATAAAATTAACTTCTCATCTAAAATTTGAAACAACTTATCATTTACCATTTAATTCAACTACCGTTTAAAATAGTTACAAATTCGCACCGCATTTCCTCTGAAAACAATTTTTCCATCAACTCGCTTCCCTCCAAAATCATAAAACGCTGACACGTGCCTGCTTGCCATTGGTCCCCTCAATTACATATCTCACTCACGATTACTGTTACATCTCGAGAACCGCAAGATTGTGGAATCTAACGTAGGAGCTTACATTCAAAAATATGCACGAATAGAATTACAGGTCAAAATGGACCCCCAAAATGTAATGTAATCACACCATCCGAGGGTTAACCGAACAAAAAAATTCCATCAAAAATTCCATCCGTGTCCCAAAGTCGCTCAGGGCCGGCTGGGGGGGAGAGGGGTTAAAGCACCCCGTTCTTTTGCCGGGCGATTCAGGAAAGCGCGGCGAGGAATTCCATCGTCCATAGATCCCATCAGCATAGATAAACACACCGTTTCGTTCCCCGGGACCTTTCGCGGGAGGCTAGGAGCAGTCAAGAAATAAGCGGTTCTCTTTTGTGCCTCTGCCTCCCCGTATCTCTTCGCCTGGGTCATCTCTCCCTCTCTCTCTCTGTCTCCCCCCCCTCGGTGCCCTGTCTGCACAGGTACGCGGCGGGGCGGAAGGGGGCCCGCGGTATTGTGTCTCTACGTGGTCATATACATCCACGGCGTAAGCGTGCAAATCCGCGGCCCTCGTGTATGGGTATAATCGTTTATTTCGCGTCGACCTTTGCGGGGCACTACGTCAAAATGTCAGACGCGACCCCGCCTGAGCTAAGGGAAGATGCACTGGGAGCGTTGTAATGGGCTTACAAAGCGTAACAAACTGATGCGAGGTCAAACACACGACGGGCAATAAACACACGGAAAGATAAATGGGCCCTTAAGGTGCACAGCACCTCCACCGAAGGGGGCGGCGGGAAGGGAGCGGGGGGGGGGGGCGAGGAAGGGGAGGGGCCCCCGCGTGTCAGGGGAAAGTGTTTCGTTTTGACTGTGCGCTTCCTCCCCGCTTTTTAGACGCCACGGTAGATAATAGCGAGTCGTTAGCGATTATTTACAAGGAAGTCCCGGGCAGATATTTATTATTGGCCAGGGGAACGCCGAGCGAGTTCATCGCTCGCCGACGACGTACTATTCTCCAGCTACGGTATCGCGACCGATCGTATCGCACCCCTTGACCTGCACTGTGTTTAATGGAGGGGGGGGCGGGGGGGGATGAAATTTTAATTACCGGGTGGCTGGAGGATGTTTGCTTGATTTAGATGGGTCGAGGACGAATGGGGGGAGAGACGGGGTGGAAATGAGTGGAACAAGGCGATGATAGTGTGGACGTTGGTCTTGTATCTAATTGTAAGACATTCCCTCGGGATTTATTGTGAAGATTCACGGAGAAGAATATTGCTGACAGTATGCTCAATGGCTGTCTCAGCTTTCCGATTCTCGCGTTGTTTTTAACCCTCGGTCGTCACGCTGAGTCACAATGGCCCACAATTTGAGTTTGAGGTAATAGTGTACAGTAAATTCTCGTTTGGAGCCCGTTTCCACCACGCGTTAGGAGCCCGGCGACTATCCCCACCATTTCTTGGAATCCTTCGGACGAGAGTGAGGAAACCCAATGAGCGAGCGAGAGGAAACGAACGAGTCGACACGAAGTTGCCGTCGGCTTTCGTCTCCTCTCGCCCGCTCATTGGGTTTTCTCACTCGCGCACAGTGGCCGCGCCGAATAGGGTCCAGTCGCGTTAGGAGCCCGCCGCCAGCCCCGTTCGACGGGCTCCTAACGAGTATTTACTGTATTGCGTGACAAGGGAGAGAAGTAAGCGATTCACGCGAGGCGAAAACGCTTCTCTCCCGTGTCGCGCACTATATTTTTTTTTCAACGCCTGCATGAAAGGTGTGTTTTTGAAAGCCTGTTGAGCGATTCGCAAAAAAATATGCATTTTCGATTGCTCGTTTATTCTGTCGAAATTAATAAATACGTGTATTTAGTTTCTAACAAATTTTTTTTTTCCTAAATTTATGGTTATCTCGCCACTCCATAAATTTTTGGTATATCATCTGGTATTTTACTTTCGATTTTGATGGCAGCAAATTTTCTTCGATGGCTTTTGCAGCTTCTGCTGTATCGGGGGGCGTGTGGTATCCCGTGTCGCTATCATTGTCACTATTATTCATTTTACCTTTTAATTGTATCTTTTAATGAAAAATGGTACTGTGACAGTTGTAATATCAAGATAAAACACGCATGATCGATAACGATTAGTCGAACAACTGCATCTTCATACCATAGGGTAACGCCAAACTCCAGTTTCCTTGGGAGGAAAATTATGCGAATACGCATGCGCGTAAAGTCTTTTTCCCTTGGGAGAAAAGTAGAAAACGCGAATACGTCTGAAATTGGTCATTTTGCTCCCGCTCAGCAGGCGTAAAAAACACACACACATTTTCATGCAGGTGTTGAAAAAATATCTTTCAGTGTATGTTCTACAGTGTTCAAACTTTTTCTCAGAATTTTTGCGACTTAATTGAACAGATATTTTTTAAACAGCGGCTGATTGAAAATCGGCTTGGGTCGAATCGAGTCAGTGTGACGACTACGTTCGCAAAAATAGGGGTGCCAACCGAGGGTTGATTCTTGAGTCCTCTCGATTCCTAATGTCGATACATCTGTGTCATTTATCTCCTCGAACTTTGTTACTAGTTAGAATTGTGACAAAATATTTATACGCCTCAGAGATTAAGAGATTCTAGTCTTCGCGTGCAAGGGGTGAGTTGTCACGGCAGATCGAGGAACTCGCAGAGTTCTAAAATGTGCAGGCAGTGCCCTGGCGGGATTAAATATTCGCGGGGAAGCGATCGTGACGTTTACGGCTCGCATTGGACATTTGACGGAACGATATCGCGGCCTCGGACTCTTCACGACTCTCGAAGATGGGGCCTGAGATCGCCCTGAGCCATAAGTGACTTACGGAGCGTAGCAAACTGACGCGAGTTTAAGCGCGGGACGGGCAATAAACACGCGGAAAGATAAATGGACGCTTGGGTCCATCGGCGGAGTCTTGTGGAAAGTGTATCATTTCGACTGGATCTTCTCGCTCGTGCACGCCGATGTAAATTGTGGATCGTCGGGGCGGTAAAGCAAGAATTTAGTGCTTCGTACCGAGGGCGAAGTGTTGTAGCTGGATTTTTAGAGGAGGCAGGGACTTAGGCATTGAATAAATATCGGTTTGCATTACTAACGCCTCACAGTGGAACGACGTAAGGACAATTACTGGACATGGCAATTACTTCCAAACGGTTTGGATTTTCATTGTAAAAATTTGCACACTTTCAATTCATGTTAAGTAGAATAACACAAAATCGAAAAATAGCAAAACTTTCGGTGGTTAATTTCACCCCCCCTTCGAATGAATTTGGGCAGCAAACAAAAATTGCGTTGTAATCAGAAGGAAATCCCATATATATTTACAAAGTTTCAGAATTTTTTGAATTTTCGGGGTCGGGATCATACCTTGTACCAAAATTATTAGGTATAACTTATAGTGACGATTCATTATTAAATATAACAATTTTATTAAAAATATGAACAGAAAGTAGACACGTGATTCATGCGTTCGTCGATATACGCGTGTCGCGACGATCGGGCCTGTCTGCTAGCCGAGGTTAAATACGTATAAACTGAAATGTTTACATTAGATTTATTTTATTAATCGCAACTAGTAGCAGGTAATTTTTGTACAGTTCAAAACCTTACCATTAAAGGATTAAATTAAGGTATTTTAGAACTTGGGCGACTTTGAGCAAAACTTTAAATCGCTAGTTGAATTATTATAGTATTGAGTGCAACACATTTTTATTTAATACAGTTGATTATTGATGAAATCCAAGTTAATTCAGAATGTTTTTTGTACAAAATCGTTAATAATAAGATACTCAGTAATATGTAAATTATTGAGAACTTATGAAGTACTAGGATTTAGGCAATAATGGTTTAAAGTGGTGCAACTGAAAGACAAAAAGACTGAAATTTTCATATAGGTCAAATTCATATACAATTGAATCAAACCTAATGTGAATATAAAGTTTATTTCTTTGTGTTTTCTAATGCTACGAACACTTAATAAAGATTTAATGAAGCTGTAGAACAGAATTTTGACACTTCAAATTTTGGCCGATGTCCAAATAAATAGGGCATTCTCGTTCCACTGTGCGCCTTGGAAATTGTGTTACGCTGCTTGAAAGACGTAGAAGATTTAGGAGGTATCTGCACAGTTCGTGGACACAGCGACGCACTGGTCAGAGTAATTAAAGAATTATTTACCTATCTAATCAGAGGACTTCGTCGACGAGCGAAATACCTTGAAAGCTTCCCGCATATTCATATTTCTCGGCAGACGTCATGTTTCACTTGAGTAGCTAATTAGCTATCGTTACTAATTGCATTTGTATTTGAGCGATAAGCAAATTTGACTGACCACGAGTGTTCCTTTTGTTTCAGATGCCACAAACGGTGCCTTCAGCAGCCGGCTACTCGCCGTCCTTCGACTACAGCACATTCCAGTTCGATTTGTCCCTTCTTTCGGACGATTATGGCGCCGCAAACACGCAGAATACATTGAAGCCAGCGCAAATCAAACAGGAAGCGCAGTCGCCGCGCCCTGGCTCGCCCATCACTTTCTCCAGTCCACCGTACCCAGGTGCTGGGGGTGAGCTGCCGCTGTCCCCTAATTATTCGCAAGAAGGCTCGCCAGGATACCCGACCAGCCCTTACTACGTCCCCAGGAGTCCTCAGAGCGCACAATTTTACCCGACCAGCCCAGAACCGCCCGCGAAACAGCCAGTGAAAAGGGAGAAGAGCCTGGACCTTCTGGCCATCTTGCAAGAATCCAGGTAAATTTTGCTTTTCAACGTAAAATTTGGCTGTGTCGATGGTGTTTGAGGTTTTCGAGTTTTTCAGTTACGAAGTTTCTACGTAGATAATTCTTGTGAAATTGTTTAAGGCAGGATACCACCTTCGCACTTAAAAAAAATTGAAAATTTTTTTTTGTTCTCAAAGTACTCTTTCAAGTGTATAGAATCGAAATTCATTCATTAGAAAGGTGACCGGAACCTTTTTCTTGTGTAAAAACCGGATTGGAACAGATATATAAATCTATATAAAACTGTAACGCGTTTTTCTCGAAACGATGTTTTCCAAATCGGCGTGTCAGATTACTCCTATAATTTTCATCCGATTGACTTGAAACTTTGCACAATTCTTCCCCGTGGTGTAATCTAACGATGTACGTAGGACTTTTGCTGTAGCGTTGTTATTTTTCTTTTGGTGCGCAATTTTATAAACTTCTTTAAACTTTTTTACCCTAAAAAAATTGACCCTTTTGTTCAAATGGCCGCCATTTTCTTAAAAATCGAAATTTCGTAAAATCCCTACGTACAGCATTAAAAAATATTGTTGCCAATAGGAACATTCTTTGGTTTTTTTTCTAAGAGCCACGTACAAAGCGGAATTTGACACGCCGTCTAACGATGTTCCTCCAAAGGAGTGTATTTTGGCGCCACCTACAAGAGATTATTTTTCAATTTTTCAGTTTCAAAAAATGTGTAATTACAGATTAAAGTTACATTAATGAATGACTGAAACCGATTTTGTTTCTGCGCATTCTTTGTATGCAAAAAAAATTCATGAAAAACGCCTCCAAAATCGCAGTCAAAGGTGGTATCCTGCCTTAAGCAGATAGGGACTCGGTTCAAATTTTACGACTTGAAAGCTAGTATTTAATTTTCATGACAAGACTTGTACTTATTTCTCAGTCGATAGTGTGCAGACAAAGTAGCTTGAAATGTTCTTTTAAGGTCTCCCTTCTGGTTGACCATAACTACTAGAAATTTTTATACTCTTCTCACTGATCACAGTTTCAGTATTCGTACATCTAAGTCTATGCTTCGCCTGCTTTTCTTTTCAATAAAATCAAATTAATCTCACATTGCAATTTATGTAACAAGTGGGTACTTCACTTTTCGAGTGAATTTATCGAAATAAACACGAACTTAGTAAGCTTTATCTTTTCTACGGAAGATTAAATCCTCCTCTTCTCCACGTTATTATAAAACATCAATCCAGTGAGCCACAAAACTTACCTTGCACCAGCCACTGAACTTGCAAACTCTATGAATGGAGAAGCTGAAAGATGTATTTCCCCTCGTGATATTCAGCCACCCAATAACTTCTCCCATCCATGAACCCTCATTTCAGGCTCTTAGCCGAAAGTCTGGGCTATCGAGAGGACTCGACCGATTGCACAGTGCCGTGCACACCGCCCAGAACGGAGGAGGACATTTACAACAGCCTTGACGCGGACTTCTTCGCGAAGAAGGAAGATGCCGCAGTGCAGGGGCACCCGTTGCTGAAGGAAATCCTGTTCAAAGAAGAGCCACGGTCCAGTGGCTCCTGCAGCAGCAGCAGCAGCAGCAGCGTCAGCAGCAACTCCTCCTCGCTGTCGTCCTCGTCGTCGACGACGTCCTCCTCGCCGGACCCGATCGAGCTGGAGAGCAGCTCGCCGCTGCGGAGCTTGCTGTTCAAAGGGGCCCGCAAGGATTTCGCGGACGTCGCCAGGACAAATGTCCTGAAACTCGAGAGAGCGGAGGACGAGGTCAGGAATCCTCTGCAGAAGGAGGAGGAGCTGTTCAAGGACGGGCAGAAGAGCGATCATCAGTTGCTCAGGGAGGTGCTGAGGGACACCAGCTTTCAAAGGAAGTACAATCTGAGACCCGTGGACCTGGGCAGCGTTGGCACCGGCTTCGTGGAAGATATGGAACCTGGCGAATGTGTCGGCGACTTGACCAGGGAACAGATCGAGCCTGTCCTCAGCCTGGCCATCCAGCAGCTGCAGAAGGACTTTGACAATACCTGCGTGGCACTCGGTATTCATCCTGGTGAGTGAGGCTACTTTCTTGTTAGTACATGTTTCTTCTGTCGTGTTTTATTTTTATTTAAATAGGAAGCGTTCTATAAGTTTACGGATTAATATGAAAAATAAAATGCAGGGTTGTATGAAATTTAATGGAACTCTATGTATGTGCATAATTAATGGCAATAAGCGAACTGGGAAATCTGTTTAAATTACATTTAACGAAGGCTATTTAATGAAATCGTCACAACGTCAGGGCTTACAATTATTTTAGTTGGTCTTTCGACGCTAAGTTTCAGTACACTCTGAATGCACGGCATCTTATGAAAGTAAGTAATCTTATGAAAGACTCCAAAAACCTCGAGACTTTAATCACAGATAATTGAAATTAAAATTATCAAAATCGTTTCAACAGCTGAGATAACGACGTACTTATCGCATATCATTAATTTTTTATTAGACCAGCTGTAAAAAAATAATAATTTTTAATTATAGTATAATTCAATGCAAAAAGATGCCTACTAAGTTTTATCTAAATCCCATGTCAATTAGTATTATCCCTTGGAAGACAAAAAAGTTTTAAAGCCATTAGAGATCTTAATGACCACCCCCCCTGATTACTGCACAATAAATAAATTGTAGAGATATAACCGTCCCTCGGTAATAAGAAGGTGCGTGAATGTCCATTAGACACTTAGACCTTCTTGCTACCTTGCCGCGGGGCAAGACTTGGACGTTATCTTCGTGAATGTAGGAGCGACCGGTTCGACTATTAGTTCGTACCATGATGTCATGCTCGGAATAAGTTACGAAGTCACATCGTGCTTTCATGAGGAGTTACGAAATTTCGAGGCTCGGCTCAAGGTCGCGCCATGCTTCCGCTAGTTTTCTAACATTTTTTTCATTCCCGCATACGTCACGATGACTAAACCAGGCTTCTGGTCTCTGCATACGTGACGCTCGTCTCGTCTCCACCTGTCAAGTTCCAACGAAAATTTCGAAACCCTGAAACCGATGCAGTCCACTGTAGAAAGTGTGTTAGGGAAATCGAAAGTGACGAACGGGTGTGGAACGTCACGGAATCTTTATGGATTTCAGTCGAGAATTAATTAAAATATTATTCTGAAAACTAGGGCCCCAAGTTTTGAGAATTATGGTACCATAAAAATAGAAAATTGAGAAGAATGTGCAGTTAAATTACGAAGCCTCTATAGAACCTAAAAAGTGTCTTCTCGTTTCATCTGATCTTGTTAAGTCACTCCTCTTTTCTGATCTTAACAGAGATCCAAAGCTTCCCTTTCGCTTCAACTATCCCAAATCCTTCGTATCACCAAATTTCATTAAAACTATCGTAAAAAGTCCCATCTAACAAAAGAAAAAGCTCATCTACTAATAACATAGACCCACCAAAAATTAAAGTAAAACAGAAAAAGTATTCAAATTAATAAGATTATGTAAAACGCCACAGCTGTCCCCTCGTTTCGCTTAATCTCGAGTTACACCCCAGCCCCATCTAAAACAAAAAAACTGAACCTTCTTTTCGAATGTCCAATCTACTTTGCTTCATGCCATAAAATGTGCGTAAAAACACAACGACACATGTGATCGATAATGAAACGGTGGTTGTCGTTGCAGAACCGCGGCGCTGGAGCGCAGCAGACGTTGCAGCCTGGATCCAATGGGCCAGGAGGCAACTGCAGTTGCCCTCGGTGCCATTGGAAAGCTTCAACGTCGACGGCGCTACGTTGGCTTCCCTCACCGAAGAAGAATTCTGTCAGCGGGCACCTCAGGTGAGTCCGATGCGACCTCTCCTAAAAAGCATTCCTGCACGTTGGCTTCTTGCCTTTCGCGAGCCCCACTCGTTAAAAGCGCGTAACACATAAGTGGCGCTTTCAATGGAGCACCGTTACGCAATGCGTTCGGATGCGCTGGGACGATTATTCGACCTGGACCCACCGCAGGTTTTAACGAACCAATTAGTCGTTGGAATTCCGCGGTGCTGTTTTAACGAATTACTGGTGCGAACGCTCGATAGAACGATGATTGTCATCGGGGCGATAACGAGGACGGATGTAGACCGATGGAATTCTCTTTGGTTGAATTAACGTGCAGCGAAAAACCAGTCGCATTTCACTTGAAATTAAAGAGCGCTGTGACCCAGCCTTGGTTTACGGCGATAATGTATTTAAATATAATTACGATAAATTTGGCAGAGTAATCGCGAGGGTGTAATGGACGAGATGACACGTCGAATGAGAGAAAATGAAATTTGTTTATAGTAGACGCAGTAAATAATTGCGAAAGCGAAATCTCTCAATGAGTTACGATTACGTGCCGTGCACTATATTCGCGTGCCGTTATCAGCGGTGTCGTCGACGCCGAGACTTTTCAAAAGGGTTATCTCGTGTCGTCCCAAGAATTTATAACAGATTTCGCTTTCGACGTTATCGCCGCTGAAATTTCTTGCTCGCAGACAATGCAATTTTTGGTGCTCGTAGATTGCGATATATAAAAACATTGTTGGCACTGTTTTCGTATTTTGTTTGCTTAGAGTGTACTTGTATTATCCGTGTGTGAAAAGTTTCAAAATTAAGTAGGTATATTTTTTAGAGGACTTTACTACAGTCCTCGAATTCGACTTCTGTTAACATCGCGAAATTAGCAAGTCGAAATGACACAGGAGATTCGTGTTTGCTTGTTGCATAAATTCAAGTGATCACTGTTTAATGATGTAACGATAAGGAAGAAGTTAATCCCTCAGCATCGTACATCACGAACTATGTGCTCACAAACTATAGCTATTATAGCATTCCAGCGAAGTGTCAGTGCTTCCGCGTGGAATAAAACCCAGACATTTAAAAACAATTCGATTAGAAAGTCTCGCGTCATCTGCTTCACCCACTGGATCACTCTCTCGCAGTTCATCCGTTTAAAACAAGCCTAGACAACTTTCTCAGAGAAAAGCCACCGGTTCACCAAGGAAACCTGAAAAACACATTCCGACGATCTCTCTCTCTCTAAAAAAAGGAAAGAATTTTTCAAACTACAAATTCGTAGGAATATTAGGTCGCTGTCAAAATTCGTTCGCTCACTGTTAGGTAGAGTTGCTAATTGTCCTATGATATATAGTATTGTACCATATTTTTGTCCAGTGTACTATATACAGTTAGAGAAAGATATAGTACGTAAAAATACTATATTTCCGACACATTGATAGAATTCTGTAATTTTTACTTATTTTTTTATTCTAAGGCAACGTCAAGACTCTCGTTTGCGAATTTAAAATTTTAACTTTTGAAGGCGACTTAAAAAAGTGTTGCCTACGATCTATTTGTCAAAATTGATATAAAATCATTTCATACTGTCTCTCTAATGAACACGAAGTGGCGGGAAGAGAGAAACAAAGCCATGAAAAATAAGCCCCTCATATATGTTTATTTGGACTTTAAATACAATCAAACCTTTGACACATTTGTTAAAGACAGTAAATTAATTAATAATACCAAATTCACCAATTCTTTGTTTTAATGTAGTTTTATTTTGTATCACTTTCCTCTGAAAATTACTATATTTCTTCACATTGTACTATATTTCATAGGCATCCTGAAGGCGGACGGGAGCAAAAGGGGCAGTTTCCCCCCTGGCTCTTGAGAAAAAAATCGCTTATTTTTAAAAACTGATCTTCATTAAGTTTTTACTACAAAAGCGAATATTTTTAAATTTCGATTTTAAATTTTTAATTATACTGGCACTACAAAATGGGTTAAAAAAAAAGTAAGAGAGCTGCTCCACTCGCACCGCGTGTTTCATGATCCTATTCGTCGATGTCATCGCCGGGGTTGTTTTTTCATTGCTATATTTTTCTCTACCGTCACCCCAAAGTTGCTACCTCCCCCACTGGAAAAAAGTCTGCGGCCGCCGTTGCTATATTTAGTCGTCAAGTATTATATTTTCTCGAGAAAGTTGGCAACCCTACTGTTAGGCGATATTAAATACACAAAAATATATTTTATTACCCATGATTTATACTTTTACCAGAAAAGTGGCAAAATTCATAGATAGCCAAGGAAAATACTTCGGTTAAAAAAAACTTGTAATATACTTCCCCTTATACTAAAGATTTCGGTTCAATAAAGCGAACGAACCTTCGCACTAACACTTACAAAAGTGCACTTAAAACAAGAATGATTGAATCATTAAACACGGTACTTCAACTCTATAATAAGAAATCGTCACGAGAATGCCCACAGCAACAGCGGCCCGATAGTCACGTGTTCACTTCCGTTGTATCGTTCGCCATCGCTTCGACGGATAAATGTCCGTCGCGGTTTTGCCGCTGTCGCGAAAGAAGAGGACGAAGAAAAGAGAAGCCTGGGCTCGTTCGATAAAGAAGCTAATGGCGCGAGTCACTTGAGAAACACTCGCTGACAAGGTCCGGTGAAAGTGAATTTCCTGGAAATCGGCGTGCGTCCACGTTCTTTCCCCGTAATCCGTACCCAGGAACCGGGCATAAGAACGGCGACGGGCCGTGAGTAAGCAAGCTGGCGTAATAATACGGTTCGCGCCGCTTAACGGAACCAGGATTCTCTCCCGATGGCTTTTGCGCGTCGATGCTGGGCGCATAACATCGCCCGGGCAGCGACTGCAGATTTCTGCTCTGTCGCGTCGCGCGGACCGTTAGCGCGACGACTCCGCAAAGGCCGTCGCCGGTGATCGTCGACGTCGGGGCATGAATGCAAACGCGCGTTTCCAATGGCAGGGAGGCGACCGTCTGTCTTCTGGCCGATTAGCAAAACCGAAGGAGGCTCGTCCTTTGGACGCTTCTGGCATTCGGTTTGCTCGGACGGCTTAGACCTCGCCTGGGAGCGTTCTCCTCTTATTTAGAAACGGTACTCGCGTCTTGTTTTCCTCGCTTAATACGCGAATGGAGCGTGGATTTATACGTCTGCTTGGACACGGATCGCTGCCTTTTAGGATGTCACCGCGGAGGTGGATTAATCGCTGCTGGCGCGAATAGATTATTTTCCTGTTTCGAGAGAACCTCTGAGCTGTGTTGTGCATTAGTGGCGCGTGATAGGGGAGAGTTGCCTATATCGTACCACTTATGACATTTTACGTCATATTTCATATTTGGTACTCATTTGAACGCAAATCACTATTGGATATTGTAGCTTGATCTTTTAGGCACCTACTATTATATATTTAACCTTTTGTTGACAACAAATTAATTTGTTATTAATGTTTTGGTAACATAGTGTAAAAGGTACGATTTAGGCAACCGGTCTCCTAAATCGTACCTCTTGGTTTCCAAAATCGTACCTCTTCTAAAAATAGTGAATTTTTAAATGAAAATAATAATAAATATGTGGGAGAGAAACGAAATCTTTTATATACGGATATTAAGAACAAATAAAGAAACATACAAGATATAATAATTTAAAGAATTATATATTTACATTGACATTGGTGGTCATATCATAACCTGTCATATTTTATGCGTAGGAAATAAATAAAAATAACACATTAAACAAAACAATTTGGGCAATAATAACTTTTTGTGTTTTTCAATACTCCTGCACAACTACCCACACAGCACCATAACATTGCAGCAACGTCTCTGCAATGATACGGTGCAAGATGGCAATGTTGCAACATAACATTGCAGATACGTTGCAGGTTCAGTCCTATGTCCGCCTTCGCAATATTGCAGGTGTGTATTTTTGCAAAGTTGCGGCAACATTACGAATATGTAGTCCTGCAACGTTCCGGCAATGATTCTGCAACGAAACGGCAAAATTGTGGCAATGATCCTGCAACTCTTCGGCAATATTGCGGTGCGTATCCAGTTAAATGAAACACGCCGTAGAATCCACTCGACGTCATGTACATATTTCGAAAAATTTTGACAAAGTCATAGTTGCTTCAGAATATTGTTGTAATGTTTCCACAAGTTTTCACTACAGTATTGCACGACGATGTGCGCGCAATATTGCAGAAATATTGTAGGACCGTTGCCACTGGAACATTGCACGTCGATGTGCGCGCAATATTGCAGAAATATTGTAGGACCGTTGCCAATGGAACATTGCACGGCAACGTTCTTGCAATATTGTAGGATCGTTGCCACTGGAACATTGCACGACGATGTGCGCCCAATATTGCAGAAATATTGTAGGACTGTTGCCACTGGAACATTGCACGACGATGTGGGCGCAGTATTGCAGCAATATTGCAGGATCGTTGCCAATGGAACATTGCACGGCAACGAAATTGCAATATTGCTGCAATATTGTAGGATCATTGCCACCCCAATAATGCACGACAATATTGCAGGAACGTTCCTACAATATTGCAATGCAACCTGCAACAACGTAACATTGCAGCAACGTCCCTGCAATACCGCTGCAACGAGGTGTGCTGTATGGGTATCGTGCACCCACAAAGTGCATTTTATGCATTGAATCATATTTTCTACATGTGATTCGTTACACAAAAAGCAAAACCACTCTTCTTCCTTGGTACAAATAGTTATTGAATCTGATATGACTCAATCGCCTTTTCCATGCTTTCCTTACTCCATTGGTAGTAATTTCTTTTTTCCATGCTGAAAGTAATGAAATTTTGTCTACAGTTTTTCTTATAATATCTAATTTTTGGCAATAAGCTATATTATATATGTACATAACCTACATATATGACATATGCACATAACCCGTATGTACCAAGCTAGATGCGTGGAGCGAACATATTAAATGAGTTCCCAAATCGTACTGGTACGATTTAAGAAACTTTGTAGTGGTACGATTTAGGACACATGATCAATTTATTTATAAATATCAATTTAGACTTTATAACGAATGTAATACGTACATAAAATGAATGTAAAATATTCTACATTAAACCCGCTTTCAGACAAATACAAAAATACAGGACAAAATTGCATTGTTTGCTTATTATCAGCTAAGATAAACTGGTAAAAAGTTACATCAATCATACCTGATTTTCTTAAATATTTATAGGACGCAGAATACAGGGTGTAAGCTCAAACAGTTTTGTTTATATTTCTCATTTCGCATTTACTTGACATTTTTACCATCAAATGTCACTTGTATTCATTAATCGCTGAGAAATTGATGAGGTACGATTTAGGTGACCAGTACGATATTGGCAACTCTCCCCTACTTAGTGATATGTTAGCGTCCAGGTCACCTTAAATCACGGAGATCATAAGAAACAAATTCTTGTAGCCGGTGATGTTCAAGAGCAGGTATTAAACTTCCATCTGGGATTGAAAAATATTAGCACTCAGATCTCCAAACTTATCACCCACGCTGAGCGAAATCTGGAGATTCTGCGGTGCAAGACTCGCGCTCTCAAGAATCCCTCGACATTTACTCCGCGTTTAATAAATCTTGGGAGCCTTCGAGTGTCTTCGCCCGCGGAGTGCGCGATATTAAAAACTCCCGTCCTTCGTTAACAGTGCCCATAGCTCAACGAACGCGGCAATAAGTCCGCGCTTAATGTCTTAAGCGGCCGCTCGAAATTGAACTCGATAATGGTCACGACGCACGGGATGAGTCGCCGCCGCAATTTTGCAATGCAAAGGTCCGAAGAGTAACGGTCTAATTCGTTCGCCGGAGTGTATCGGGGCGATCTCTGTCTCTCGAAATCGTACGTACAGAACGCAATGGAAATTAATGGCGAGTGGATGCATAGCGCACAGTGGTATAGGGTGGTGGTCATGCATAATGGAGATTCAGCTTTACGTCGTGTAATTGGATAATTACACCACGCTGCACCGCGCCAGCCTCTTCGTAACGTAGAATCATGATTGAACTCGCGGTTACACGCTACGTATAATTTTCGTGGATTCTTCCCTCGTCTGTGCGACCTTCAACGCGATGCTCACTGTTAAATCTCCGTCTTCGACGTACCGCTTTCGAATTCCTTGCGCTGCACCGTCTTCATTAGTCCAATCGAATCTTCAATGGAGCATTCTCAATTGAAGGGAAAAAAGAAGAAATGTCACAAATATAGCTTATTGAGAAAATCCAGTTTTAATAATTTTGTCCATCAGTAAAGAAACAAGGTTCAATTAACTGTATTGTTCATAACATGGACAATTTATACTCTAATTAGGAATTAAAAAAGATCTCAGCAAAAAGATAATTGTTTTAGATGGTTTTTATATCTTTCAAGTGGAACACTGTAACAAAATAAATGTCCACTTCTATTATTATCAAAAAGAAAAGGATGTCTACACCCGAGGGCTGCCAACGTAGTGCAAGCTTACAAGGGGACCTTAAGGTTTGGCAATTTCAGAAAATTTTGATACTTAGTGTAGATGAGGATCTACACTGGGACATTAATTTCTCAAAGCAGTAAGACGCGCTTTTCAGCCAAATTCGAGAAAATCGACTTTGAACAATTCTGAGTTCCCTTATCTACAGGGTGTTTCTCTAGCTATGGTCAATACTCTAGGTGGTGATTATACAGGCAAAAATAAGACGAAAATTGCGATAAAGGCTTCGTTTCCGAGAAAATTCACTTTGAACGCACGCGCTTGCGATGCACGCGTATTTAGGTGAAATTCAAAGTCAATTTTCTGGAATTTGGCTGAAAAGCGCGTCATACAGCTTTGAGAAATTAATGTGCCAGTGGAGACCTTCACCTACACTAAGCATCAAAATTCTCTGAAAGTGCCAAACCTGAAGGTCCCCTTGTTAAACTAATCAGAAATATATAGTGCAAGTAGGAAGACTGGAGACATTCCTTGTTTCGTTCCAGTCAGTGGTGGGTCCGTATTTTACCTGATGTAGAAAAGTGAATTCTCTACGTGTAGAATAAGACGTAGTAAATAGCTTAACTTTATTACGTTGATGTATTTTACTGTATAAAATCATATTGTTTGAAAAAACCGTTGCAGACTGTGGAACGCCATAACCTGCATGGATATATCGTATTCATTAAATTCAGAATTGCAACAACATACCTATTGTTGGATGATAATTTTTTTCAACCATCTAAAAACAGAACTGCGTCTTCGGATTCCATACCGATTATTGTTTTTTTTTGTAATCTAAAAATTTTGCGTTAAGTAAATTATTCGACAATGTCTTTCGAGTTGGAATTTTATAAGCTGGATTCAATTTATGAACAGAGTCCCTGAAGTGGTCAGATTCAATAATACTAAATGGAATGTTACATCCAAAGAAATAAATTGCTAAAGCTTTATCAATTTCTGCAGAATCCATGTTGATATATGTAAAAAATCGAGTATCTTTTGCACGCCAAAGATATGAAATTTACTAAAAAATTTCAAATTACCTATAACTTTTATAATTACATTCCAATCTTTCTTTTTAAAGTAATTTAATATAGTGTGCAGTAAAATGCAATGCAATAGGTAGAGGTTAATAATTTGTATTTGAATTTTTGACATTGAATACATTTTCCACATTTTATACAATTATTTACATTTTTTACGCGTGTCACGTAGTAAATTCGATGTAACGTAGTAAACCCACCACTGGTTCCAGTGGAGGGTGGACGTTCCCTGTTTTTAACCAGTACACCAAATATTTAACGTTGTCTTATGCGGACATTTCTACTGCATAACCCGTTGCGATTTTCCAGTTCCGTGGCCCGAGTTGCCACCAACAAAATACCTTATGCATCGCAGAATCACTAAAAATGGACATTCGCAGTTTTCCCCTTACCCTTCAATTTATTCTATAGAGACTCTCTCATTTATACTACAGGCACATTATCTCACAATTCCTCAACCTGAATCGCGGACTCCATTTCCATTTATCAGCCAGCATCTGCATGAATTTTAATCCTCCCCCCGGTGGTTAACGGTTCCTATTATTCGTAATCGAAAGAAATGAAATCTTAATCAAAGTATATTTCACCGAGAACTTCAATTTACGAGACGCCCCGTTCGTCTTTTCATGCCGGTCGCATAAATTTCTCGATATTAATCTGCGCGCCGCCGTCCCGATCTCCCATTGTTCTTCGCCGCAATATTCGTGCAGCGGATAGGGTAAAGACGGCGGAGCGGCTAGACGAGCGGGACCCGCTTGCCTTTGACCTGAAATTTAACGCTCCTCCGTGCCGGTTAAGTAATTCATACCCTCCGCGGCGCACATCCCGAAGAAGTCATTAATGCTATTCCGCATTGGTTATGGATCTTCGGCGTGCGAGCCCGCGCTATAATCGGCCGGTGGGAATTCGATTCCTGGAACGTTTCCGAAGATCAATGCACCGCGTTCCCATTGCCACGAACGTATGTAACAGCCAGGCTGAAATTACACGGGCGCGAGGCTGGCATGTTTATCCCTCCGCCGTATTGGAGCACATAGTTGCGTCAAATTCGAAAATACTCGGCCACTTTGCCGAGCAGCATTTGCATCCCACCACCATGCAATTTCCGACCCATTCGGCGGCTCATCGAACGACTTTATATCGTGAGACGCGTCCGCAAGTGGCGATCTCAAATGATCGTACGGCATTCGTGCCAATTAGCGATATGTTTTATGATACGTATCGCGCGTGGGAAGCGTGCAAACGAATGCTATGCAAATGAAATTCGTTTCTGATCTCCTTTCAGCGCTTTCTGGCTTTCTTTGCTACCCCGTTTGGTAGGCACTGATACGTGTGCCTCTTTGCGAGTGTTTTAATTTGTAGCAACTAAATGGAATAATGGATGATTTTTGGGGGAATGATAATTAGGTGAATAGCGTGTTTAATTAATAAGGCAGGTTGTGAAATGAAGTGCTCTGAATTAGGGTTGGGGATAAGATTTTTTTTCATGTACTGCTGGACACTATTTTTTACCGATCGGTCAAGTAAACAGTTAAACGAAATTCGGGTAAAGTAAATAGCGTATGGGATGATACGCGTGTAGATGGCATTGTTGTTAATTATCAGTCGTTGGCTAGAAGGAGATGGCGTATCGTTTCAAATTTAACCCTTCGTTGACACCTATAAACTGATTTTGACGCTCTGTGCCTTTTATATGCAAAATAAATACCTTTTTTCCAAAGCCGATTTACAAACGATTTTTTGTTTCAAAATATTATATCTGGATAATAGCTCTGTAGATTTTTAGCTTCTAATATTTGCATTTGTAAAAGTTACAATTTATTGAAGATTTTCTTCGTGTTTTCTCGACATGTGGTAATCTAGAATTTTTTTTACAAAAACTGTGATAAAATTTCAATTAAAAACTATTAGAATACATTTTAGAGACCTCGAAATTGACCCATGATTTTTTCCGTAACGATTGGATTCTTCAGATGAGAATGGCAGTCGTTCAAAAATTGTTCTTGGTGTGAGCCACCCAGGCATGTCAAAGTTGATCGAAAAGAGAGGTGTGTCAACGAAGGGTTAAGAATCAGTAAACAAGTGGCTATTCAAAGCGACAAACTTTATCGTCAAAAAAATGTGTCGCGATGAGTTAGCCCTCGTTATAAGTTTTCTAAAGTTATATGTAAATTTCGTAGTACTCAAATTTTTGTCTCTGGTTTATTTACTTCTTACATGATTTTTAAGAAAATTGTATATGCCTTCTCTTGGGAATTTATTTTTCAATTAGTCTATACATAATTATATATTCTACAAAAAATAGTGTCGAGCAGAATATATGTATTGGAATAGAATACAGAGGTCTTGCACTTTGAAGAGTAGATTTATTTAGTTCAGGTGCAATGGGAAAGGAGAGTGGTTGCGTCAGAGGTATTTAATTCGAGGAAAGCGTGCAGATTGGCGAAACGTATTTCCCCAACCGATTTAAGGTCGTTGATCAATCCTACGCACGGCTCTGTGTAATGCAACGCCTACGTTGCACCGTTTGTCGGTGCATACAATTCGATTGATGCGTCGCATAACTTGTGCACACGGTATATGCAGCAGTATCATCTGTAATTACAGTAATGAACTTTTTCAGATTCGATAAACCACGGTCCGTTAAAAAATTACATTCTCCATGCAGGTTTTCTTAATCTTCTTGATTTCATATCCATGAGACAATCTTCCATGGTGTAATTGCAATTATATGTTTCGATTTTCAATGCCATTTATTAGCACTTGACAAGCAACATATGAACTTGAAAAATGTTCCATACTTCGGTACCCCAAATTGTAACTTTTCAAAGCCTTACAATTTCAATTTTCAAATCTCCGAATCCTTCTATATCCAACCCCTAAATCTTCAAACTTCCAAATCCGCAAACCCGCAACTCTCCGAGTCTCCAAATCCCGAAACTCCCCAGAATCCCCAAAAATTGCAATTTAATAAAAATAATTTATCGCACATTCCCAATCGCAGCTGCGTGCACTGGGTTGGATTGAAAAAACATCCCCTTGATCTCCCAGATTAACCCTGCAAATGCTATTTTCTGCCAAAAAAATTTCGAAGTGCCCCAAGGATCATAAAGTTCAAATTCCTTTCATTTTTAAAATTTTCCATCTGTTAATTTTGTTGTAGTCTCAACACCTTCACTGTCCCGACCTCTAACATATTCCCTGCTGATACGTCCATCAGAGCCACGGGAAGCTTAGTTGAAACATTAGCCTCTTCATTTGTTTATAAAATGTATCGTCGCTTCTTCAACGTAGCTGCCCCTATCATTGTTGTTACATACTAAAAAAAATTCTTTGAAAAATTATTTAAAATTACCCGCTGAAAACAAAGAGTCAATTATTATAAACTACCGAAGAGATCGCGGAGAACTCGTAAAATCAATAAGAACATTAATTTTTGTGTGGCTTTTGGCGCCTCGTGAAATCTGCCGAGCAAGTTCAGAGTGAAAAGGCAGTTTCGTAAATATACGCGGCTGTTGGCCGAGGCGGAAAAGGCGGCGGCGCGCCCGGCCGCCGCGATTCATCCTTTTCCCCCTCCGGGTGCAACGACTTGGATGCACCGTTTGCCGACAACTAGAACTCGATTCACGTTGCACGCAGAACCGTAGCCGGCGCGTCACACGTCGTCGCCGTCTGCATGGCCTCTGCTGCCGCGGCCGTGGCGCATAACTGCATCTAAGGTGCGTTCGTTCCCCGGCTCCCCGGCTGGCCCCCTTTACCCTGCGCAGCCTCCGCGGGCCCCGTGCACCAGGATTGGCGCTCGCGTGTACGTGCACGGACGCGCTATTTGCCCGGCAGAAACGATCGAAAAGTGGGTCAACGGCTGCCTGAATGCCTGAATGCTCGCTTGCCTGGCTTGCTCGACTGCCTGTTGCGTCTCAGCGAAGCCGCTTTCTCTTCTCTTGCCGCGCAACGACTCCGTCGCCAGGAATTCTAACGCTTACGTGTATTGCTCTCTGTCTCGTCCCTCCACCCCGGCTCGCTTCTCCGTCTAGCGTTTCTTCATTGTTGGACTTTCCTCTTATCAATTTGTTTCTCCGTACCACCCGAGCAGGAGAGACGGCCTGCTTCCCCGAATGTTGCTTGGGAGCGACTCCGAGTTTGGAATCTCGCTTACCTTCCTCGCTAGACTTCTCGAGGTAGGATTTTGAGGAACGGCGGAGGCAACCTGGCGACGTCCAGCCAGCGAATCCATCTGGAAGGTGTTGAAGTTGGAAAAAAAGTTTTAAAAAATTAGCTTCGATGCATCCTTGTGGGACCGTTTCCACCAAAGGCTAAGCTAAGCTGTGCTATGTTCTGTTTAGCATAGCCAGATATGATATAACTCACAGGTGGATCCCCGGCTTGATTATACTTTTTGGAGACCATCTGCTGGTGTCAGGTTGTTTGAAACAGTTGAGGAAATTGTTAGACGAGGTCTCTGTAGTTAGAATACTCCAGTGTCAGCAGTGCACAGTGATCTGGAAAGCGGCGTTTTGTGGCACAAAATTCTGATCTTTCTGAAACTTGGTGATCAAGGGTTTTTGAGGTCGCTGATAACGAATTTGGCACCAAAAATTCCAAATTCCAAATGGCGGATTCAATATGGCGCGCATTGTGGTCTGGAAAGCAGTATTTTATAGTCAAAATTAAAAATCAGAGCCGTACTAGAGAAAAAAGTGAAAAAAGATTCAGCTCTAACATTATCTTTGACTTGAAAAAAATAAAACATTAAAAATACACGCGTACGGGACGCTCAAACACCTCGAGCGTCATTTCTAACAGTCTGCATAAAATTGAAGGTTGCAGGAGGTTGCACTTGAAATTAACATGCTCTTGTTAACAATTGTGTAAGCTATCATGTAAAAAAAGTCCGATGTTAATTTCACTTAATCGTTTTTTTATAAGCCTTCTCAAAGTTTAAATTCATATACACATTGCACTATTTGTTCATGGACTAAAAAATGCCTATGACACATATAAATAACTGAAATATACTTCCTTACCTATATAACTGTATGATATAAACACGTATTTTGATGTTCTATAATGAGTAATTACAACAATTAGTTTCACTTAAAATTTCATGATTTACACTTTATAACACTATATCTGATTATAGAATTGCCTGAAATATATAATATGATTGGAGTTTGAAGGTTTCGGGGGTTATCAATACATAGGAAAAAAAAATTTCTGTAAACATTGAAGTTGAAAAATTGACTTTTGGCCACAACACGCCGCTTTCCAGACCACTGTGCAGTGGTGGGTTTACTACGTTATATCGAATTTACTACGTGACACGCGTGAAAAATGTAAATAATTGTATAAAATGTGGAAAATGTATTCAATGTCAAAAATTCCAATACAAACTAATAACCTCTACCTATTGCATTGAATTTTACTGCACACTATTTTAAATTACTTTAAAAAGAAAGATTGGAATGTAATTATAAAAATTATAAATAATTTGAAATTTTTTAGTACATTTCATATCTTTGGTGTGCGAAAGATACTCGATTTTTCACATATATCAACATGGATTCTGAAGAAATTGATAAAGCTTTAGCAGATTATTTCTTTGGAGGTAACATTCCATTTACTAGGTATTATTGAATCTGACCACTTCAGGAACTTTGTTCATAAATTGAATCCAGCTTATAAAATTCAAACTCGAAAGACATTGTCGAATAATTTACTTAACGCAAAATTTTACGATTACAAAAAAATCAATAATCGGTGTGGAATCCGAAGATGCAGTTCTGTTTTTAGATGGTTGAAAAAATTTATCATCCAACAATAAGTATGTTGTTGCAATTCTGAATTTAATGAATACGATATGTATGTCCATGCAGGTTGTGGCGTTCCGCAGTCTGCAACGGTTTTTTTTTTAACACAATATGATTTTATACAGTAAAATACATGAACGTAATAAAGTTAAGCTATTTACTACGTCTTATTCTACACGTAGAGAATTCACTTTTCTACGTCAGGTAAAATACGGACCCACCACTGAGTGTCAGTCATGTCTCCTTGGAAATGTGTCTAACAAGGAGAGTATTTTAGGTGTCCGCCTCCGATGATTTTGATTTTTGGATATGTTATAGAGGACCGAAAAATAAGAAATACGTGTTTTTTTATTTTTCCCCGTTTTCATATTTGGGGGGTGAAAACTGCGTTCAAAGTTAGGGGTGAAAAATCATTTTTGTGGACTTTTGAAAATCTGGTGAGTCAGTCATATTTCGCATTCAAAGACACAAAATTCGTCCATTGACACTATTCCCCTATCTCTAATAGTTCTCGAGATATTCCACAAAAATTATTTTTTTAACCCTAACTTTGAACGCAGTTTTCACCCCCCAAATATGAAAACGGGGAAAAATAAAAAAACACGTATTTCTTATTTTTCGGTCCTCTATAACATATCCAAAAATCAAAATGATCGGAGGCGGACACCTAAAATACTCTCCTTGTAAGTATCTTTGGACCCATCACGATGGTAGATGCGATTTTCACACAACGTCGAAATTATTTTGCGGAGGGATATGGCATAGGTGCATTCAAAATTCTAATAGGTTTAACTTCAATTCATGAGGATAAAGTGAGAAGAAGTAGATGAAGAGGACTTCGTGAATTCTTTTTTTCTTTTTTAATGGCTTGGAGACTTCAATTTGGCTACTCCATTGAATAATATAATCACGTGACTACGTAGTCCTCTAATTACATTGAGCAGTGTCGCATTGCTATTTCTTCAGGCCTCTTCTCCGCACACCACCCCTTACCAACCGTCACTCCGCGTCGCTACTTTCAAAAAGTGCTTCCACGCAGCCTGACTTCGCTGGCAAGATTATTTAACCGAAACTTCACGGCAGTCATTACGTACTCCAATTCATTCTCTCCGTCTCTCGTTGAGTGGCACCACTTATTTGCCTCCCCTCTTGTTCAACTCCCGTTTCTCCCTTCGCAAGGTTACCACGTGGCTTAATTGTTTTACATTACCACAGAACGCTGGCGAGGTATTATTAATCTCCAGGTATGATAAATTTATCTACTCGCTCCTTCCTGCCCTCTCCTCCTTCACGCCGTTCTCCCTTTACCACCGAATGCCAACCGCTAAGAGTACCGAACACTTTCGTGGAATTTCTTACCGTATCGGGGGAGAGGCAGGTATTCATGCAAATGGGATTCGTATGGAGTCATTAGAGATAACGCAACTTTTGTGAATGCAAGGGGGAGCAACACTCGCGGATGAATCAGTGGTAATGACAGGAAAGTATCGAACGAGTCGTAATGCTCGCGACCAATTCAGGTGAACGATCATTCGGGATCGTGGAAAGGCACAAGGTAACATTTTCTGGGAATTTTAAGCGATCGTTTGGATCATTTATACCCCGACCATTATCATTGAGGTTTTAAATAAAATTCTGCGCAGTTACTGTTTTAATGTATATACGTATGAGGTTTTGAATGAATGTGTCGTTAAAGCCAGGGTATTACCGGGTGGAATAATGCGATGTGGTTAGCTTATTCAATTACCGACACTTTAATTCAAATTAAAAATCGCTCGCGGGGCAATCTCGTGATAGGGCGAGTTAACTCGACAAAAACATAGCACAGGAACGTAGCTTTTAGTGGGAAATGGCGTATTGAAGTTGTTATTTTAAAACATAGAACCTTTAAAACACCAGGCAAGCCAAATAAACCTTTATTCATATTTTTTATTTTTATATTGTTAAAAAATATATACATAATAATGTTATACATATTTATATTACTTAGAAATACACTTTTTTCTTACTTGAAAATGGTAAATTTATTATCAATGATATTTTTTGTATCTATCGCAAGTATTATTGGTTTCATTATTTCTGCAATATCCAATTTCACACCATTTACGTTTATTCGAATTTTCTGTCGTATTTGCCGACATTCTATCTGACGAAAAAAAAATGTCAAAATAGCTGGTTGCGATGCATCTAGGTATAGTATGTATGTAACTTTGAAAAGGATGAGGGAGGGAGGATGACAAATTGATAAATTTAATTCTTTAGATATTGCAATAAAAATCATGAAAAAATTTCTGAAATGCAAGCTCATACATTTGAGTAATTTTAAATAAAAAATTTAAAACCAGTCATTTTGACTGTTAAATGAATGTTTTTGAATACAGATATCACAGGTATAGCGAGCAATAATGAGATCTTCAATACACATTCCCAAACAGAATATGGTGGCCCAAGCATGCTCAAACCTAAGTTCACGCAGAAGCCTCGCTATTGCTCGATACATCTATGCCAGACTTGAATAGTGTGAATGGTAATGCAACAATTAGAACAGAGTTTAACCCAAAGGTGTTTCTGTTGCAGTGTGGCAGCATGTTACATGCGCAGCTAGAAATTTGGAAAGCAGCGGTCGAGGAATCGCCGCGCAACACACTGGCAGCATCTTGGAGTCCTGCGGGGGTTGTTCAAACACCCAACAGCAACACAGCTGGATCGCCAACTATTGGGAAGGCTCCTGTCAGTGTCAAAGGCTCCTCCTGCAGCGTGGATTTCTCCGATGGTAAGTCGATTTTTAAACATCATCTTTATTTCATCAATTGCTTTTAACATCATGCTTCCCTAAGTTCCTGCCGCCTGCAGTCTACCATTTCTACCGTTCCCACTAATAGTTCCTTAGCATGGAGTGCTTCAAGTTTCAAACACTACCAAAAAGTCGCCGTACTGCTTATTCCTGACTAAAGTAACAATCCCTACATTCCCTACACGCATAGAAATACAAATAATTATTAAAAAAATTCTACCAATCTTAATTGCCCTTTGGCAGTTACATACGTTCATTGATTATGTGTCGCAAGTTGTATCTCCAGGCTTACCGAATCCTACGCTCTTCATTCCTCATTCATGCCTCAATCGAGCCACCCATACAGGGTTATCCATTTAACTCAGAACGCGCGAGCGGGAGCAGGTAAATTTACCAAGTAGTCAGTCCCTGTCCTAAAGAAGAAATTCTATTTTGGATGCGCCAACGCTTTGCTCAGGGTTTTAGTGTCGTTCTCCCCTGAGCCTGAGGACAAGTAAAGAGTCCTTGTAGAAAGCACTGCAAGTGCCAAAATTAAAACAAAAATTTTATCGCAAAATGTGCTACGTGCCAATGGTAATACAGTAAGTACTTGTTAAGAGCCCGTCGAACGGGGCTGGCGGCGGGCTCCTAACGCGACTGGACCCTATTCCGCGCGGCCACTGGCGCGAGTGAGAAAACCCAATGAGCGAGCGAGAGGAGACGAAAGCCGACGGCAACTTCGTGTCGACTCGTCCGTTTCCTCTCGCTCGCTCATTGGGTTTTCTCACTCTCGTCCGAAGGATTCCAAGAAATGGTGGGGATAGTCGCCGGGCTCCTAACGCGTGGTAGAAACGGGCTCCTAACGAGGACTCACTGTACTATAGTATAGAATTTGATTTTCGGCACTTACAGTGTTTTCTACAAGGCCTCTTCAAATGCGGGGGTGATTAGCTGGAAATGGCCACGCAAGGCATCTGTTCCCATACGCGCGTTCTGAGTTAAGGGAATACATTCAATAATTCTACAATATCCATACTACCAACCCTACCACCCAAGGTAGAATTTTCTATATAACATCCATGCATCACGCTTGGCGAAACACGCGCACCTCACGCCTCCATCTAACACACGAGATGGAGAACACATGAAGCCGAAAGTCTTGATCACGATGAATTCCACGCGTCTAACCAATAGCGAACGTGAAAACAACGACCGAGAAACGCATGGCACACACAAGTCACAAGGACACGAAACCGCACCGAGCGCCTGGCAGGGTCCCGGATCATTCACCAAAAGGGGGCGTGTCGCCTCGGTGTCGCTTTTTTCCAGACGAGGACGAGGACTGCGGCACCTCGCAAACTGGGGTGGGCGGCGGCGGCGGCAGCGGCGGCAAGATGCGAAACGGTGGCTCGCACATCCACCTCTGGCAGTTCCTGAAGGAACTGCTGCAGAGCCCCGGCGTGCACGGGTCCTGCATACGCTGGCTGGACCGCGGCAAGGGCGTGTTCAAGATCGAGGACTCGGTCCGCGTGGCCAGGCTCTGGGGCAAGCGAAAGAATCGGCCAGCCATGAACTACGACAAGCTGAGCCGCAGCATCAGGCAGTACTACAAGAAGGGTATCATGAAGAAGACGGAGCGCAGCCAGAGGCTGGTCTATCAGTTCTGCCATCCGTACTGCCTCTAAACGGACCCCGTTAAGCCTTTGCACCGCGGTGCCGTGGCGTTACCCCCGGCAGCCACTTGGGAAATATTTTATTTATTGCCGACGAACACGCGAATGGGACGGAGCTGAGCTTCGTTCGCGGGGCGAACAGTTTATTCGGGTATTTATTGAAACGTACAGTGCGCCGGGGTGACGCCCAGTGCGCCGCTATCCGCCTCGATCTTTATTCCCCCATTTCTTCCCCCCCCCCCCCCTTTCGTTTATCATAACCCCTGGGAAGTGTCTCTGAGTATCAGCGACAGTTTCTGCGCGGAGATCCCGTCGGAGCGTCGTCGCGGTGTGCGACGGGTTTATCGGCAAGCCTGCACCACGGTGCTAGGGGTTAACACCTTTCCATCGATTCCAGGCTCAAGGTGGCCGCCTGATTACCTTGAGCCTGGTGTCACGTCGAAGGGAGCCGCGACGAAGGGCTTCCGACTCTTTCTGCGTGCAGGTTCTTTTTTCCCTTTCTTTTATTATCTTCTTTTTTACATATATATATATATATATGTGTACGTAGACTTATCACGATGTACGTGTGTCGCGTGCGTGACTGTGCCGTGCGTGTGTCTTTTTTTTTAGTGTGCATGATAAAAGGAGAATCAGTACGGAGGTCGAAGGTAAACGATCCACCGTGTCCGGCATTATCCTTCGAGGATAACGCCGCGTTACGGATGGGTACAATTAGTACGCCCGTTTTGGGCGACCCCCCCTAAGTTTCCCCCAGTTTCCCCCCTTTTGGTTTCTGTCCCGACTTTTCTCTTGTAACATAAACATCTTTTTGGTAAAATTAAGCTGCTCTATCGTTACACGAGCCACAGCTTCACCGCGGCTCTCTGCCTTTCGGCGAGCCGTGCTGCGGTCACTGGTGCGTCGAGGCGACGGCAACAGTCGATTTTTCCACCTTTCCACTGGCACTGTTGCATTCGGGAGAAGATTTTCTCAGCAATTTCTGCTGTCGTCAATTTACACACAGATATGAATTTTTATATATATATATATATATATATATAGATATATAGATATATATATAGATCCTCTTTTCTATTACAGAATCTTAAACAGTAAATGTCTAAGGGAGTCACCTCTGTTAATTAAGCTTCATTGAAAGCTCTTTATAGTAGCGTTTTTTCCCCTTGGATGTGTAATATCTTTGAAAGCTTTCAGTTTCTTTTAGCAGCGTCGCGAGCGACCGTGTGCCAGTGTATCAGCACCAGTTTACGATTACCGATCGTATAACCCGCACGCGTACTAATACTAATGTTATACTAATATAATCGTAACGTAATATCATAGGACTATTAATTTTAGTAATATCGCTATATTGATATGAGATTAGTAATATTACTACAGTGTACTACTAACAGCACCATTTACTACGGATAGCACGCTGATGCTGGTATTAAATCGGTATTATATACCGTTATGCCGGCATCACTGTGCTGTTATTCGCTGATACGTTGGTGCACGGCGCTTAAATCGCGACGCTGTCCCAGCAGTTCGTAGCAGTCGAAAGGTTGACAACATCGACGCGCTCGACGGCTCGTTTTGGAGGTACGTCCTGCGAGCTTCGAGCGATGCCTCGTCGTTATCTCGACAATTGTTCGAGGACGGAAAAGAACAACGACGAAGAAGTAAGTGGAGGTCCGTTGGAGAAAAGGGAAGAAACTGCTCTTTCCTCTCTGCTCTCACGATTGCTTGCCAGCGCCGGTCGCCAAAGCCTCGAGCTGCATCCGATCCACGGATCCGCGGTCCGCGGGCGATCCGGCAGGCGGAACTATTCGCTGTTGCCCGATTCGCCCTGCCATTTGTCGGGTTTTCAATGGACACGCGACGGTAAGAAATGCATCTCTCGTTTGATGATGAAACACTTAGCACGACTGCGTTCAGCCAGAAATTGTGATATTGATAGTATCGATCGTTAGATGAAGAGGGATATTTGAATTTGTTCGCGGGAGAGAGCCTCGAAATATTTTTCTACGATGTCGAACTTAGCTAGCTAAAAGAAATGATCTATTTTGTATGGTGAGTGTATAGACGCGCTATCTTATAAGAATAACTACTGCGAACGCGATAAAGAAATGAGTATTTGACTCCTTGACATTTGCCGACGGAAAATTAGGGCCGGAAGAAGCGCAACAAACTCTTCACACGGGAAATGATGTTTCAGAAACATCAGAAAATAGAGGAGTAAGGAAACACTCGGCAGTGGCAGTGGCGCACTTGGGATCTAATCTCGAGGGGAGCCGAGTTCAACGGACAAAAATATTTTCAATGCAAACACAATAAAATTCATTAGGTGATTACAGAGTCGAGCATTAACTAAATAAAAGATTATTTAAATAACGGATCGAATAAAAGTTACTGTAACTTTAGATTATTCGACGAGTAAAGTTAACTATTTTATTCGACGAGAATTTATTCGACACACGGTGAATAATTCTTTTATCTTTTATTTTTATTTAAATAAAAATTTTGCCCATCTCTGGGTGATTATAGAAATTTATTTAAAGAATAAAGTCCACTTTTCTTTTCTTTTTACAAAGCTCTTGAATGACTTCAGTCGTGGCTTACATTAATCTCCTTTTTCCCATTTCTTCGGGGGGTGCCTTCACCCTCTGAGTGCGCCACTTTCCAAGTGCTTTACAAAATTCATCGTCCACCTCGATAATCACAACCGCGTCGTGCGTATCTTTATGAGACCACAAGCTGAAACGCGAAGGGGTTAAATATCACGTTCTATTTATAACGAGGAGCAATTTCAACGTCAATTTTCCATCGCGAAACCGAAAAAGTGCCTTCCGACGTGCCTTCTTGGTGTTCGTTGAAACGAGAAGAATCGGCCCGATCTGACACGCGTCCTTTCGAGGCCGCTGGTCCGCGTTGCTCGCCGACGCCGAGCGGAAAATTTCGCTCGCCAGGCGTGACTCGGATCGGCGCGCGATCGATTCGTCCTAGGGTGCGCGATTCACGCCGAGGAGCGGCCCAAGGGTGTTCCTTTGAAAACCCGTCGAGTGGCGATCGTGGATGGCTCGAGGCGCGAAACGTTTTGCGCGACTGGCTCTGGTGATTTTGGTCCCATATATCTATGATATATTAACGTTGTATGTTCCATGAACGATCTAGCATGTAAGCTGAATACCTAGGTGTGTTAAGTGCCTCGTGGCGGCTCGGGTGAGCCGCCGTTAAGTTACTCCAAGAGATTTTTCACGTCTTCTCTGCCCTTTCTCTCCTCTTTCGCTCCTCTAACATTCGATTTCGACGATTAATCCCAATTAATCGTCGGTCGCTGGCGAGCGGTAGCCACTCGAGTATCCGAGCATTATCTATTTAAGATTTATTTAAACTTTCTCTGGACGCGTCTCGAATTCCTGACGTTCGCCGGGCCCCGACTAATTTTCTGTAAATATATCTCTGCCCCCCCCAGTGTTTTATTCGGCCGCGACGACCAGTCGGGTGTCAAACGACTGGTCGCATCGCGCGCTGAGATTCCGAGTGATTAATGTATTCCAGCCATTCCTTTGATACCGAAGACGGAAGGGAACGGTCGAGGCCCGCGCGCGACTGGCGGAATTCGAATTCGCGCACCGCGTTACGTTTATTTAAAACGGCTCTGTCGTATTTATTTAAGAACTTACCCCCGGCGAACACTCGTTACACTTGTTCTACTAACACTGCTGTTGTTCGCTCACTGATATCGGTTGTACATACTCGGCGCGTAATTGACTTTCCAAGCTCGTTTCTTTTTCTTGTACGTTTTTTTTTTTTTTTTTTTTTTAATTTATTTAACCGCGTTCGTTCGTATTATCGTGTTGATATATATATGTATATTGTGTACGCGCGTATTGTTAGAAAGTTGCGCGATAAGGCGCCGAGGTCGTCGCGGCGCGGCGCACCGTGGGACTGGTTTCGATTTCACGTTCGGTCCTGCCCGAGGTCCATGTAAATTGCATCTTGCAGGGCGTAACGGGCGCGAGGGGGATCTGCGAGGGCGATCCCCTCGCTGTCCTGCGAGTGCAATTGCTGCCAAATACGGAAGGAGGGTCTATTTTGCTATCTCGAGTTTATGAAATTCTAAGGGTAGGTCGTTAAGCCAAAGAACATGGCGGCGTGCTCGATAATAGCCTCGGAACCAGCCTCGAGAGATGTCTCCGTTTCTGACCGCCCGTGGCGATTGGAAACTGGCGCAAGGTCTGTCGAAAGGTAGATGGAATATCGTAATAGTCGCGGAATGGTAAGGAAACGATGTTAACCCTTCGTGGTCGCGCAGGGTGTGTCGCACCCCAAGAAGAATTTTCGAGTTCGAGGGTCTAATGATTAACCCTCTAGGGACGACTGGGACTCCAGAGTCCCATTCAGATTAACACATTTTTATTTACGTTCCATCAATAAGATCGAGATTTGATAGGTATAGTGACCTTTAGTAGGCAGAGAAGAAACTGTTGTACCATCAGAACCCGAAATTAAACTTTTTTCTGTTATATTGTTATGAACAAATTAAAAAAAAAACTAACGAGTAGTTTCCAAATCCGAAGTATAAAATAGACTATTTTAACGATCAAAAAAATTCTGCGTTAAGTTTAAAACATCCCCGTCCCTAGAGGGTTAAACCGCGAAAAAAAATATCGCTACTTTCAGCATATCAAAATTTAGATTTCTAGAAAAAGACTATTAGAGCACAATTGTATGAGTATTACGAATGGACAATTATCACTTAAAAGTACGAAAATGGTAGCTAAAAAATAAAGCGGGGGCGCAGTGAACCCCAGGTGGCCAATTTGTGATTGTAAGGTGTGACCTTGGAGGGTTAATAGCACAGCACGCGGCCAAGTGATAAGCACAAAAATTCACAGCTCTATCAAAAAAATTATCTTCGCCACATTCGTTTTTTAGAATTCTTCAAAAGCTGTATGTATTTTGTTTCATCTTCAAGCTCAGGAAAATAATTTACCCCGTTCTGCTCTTATCGATTCACCCTGTAGATCAGTGATACAAATCCCCAATTTTCCATCTCGAATCTTGGAACGTTAGGAAATGTAACATCTATTGTGAAATTGCGCAACAAAATGAAAATACATCTCCTTTCGACGAGCCTTGCGAAATCGAAACGTGAATGTGGCGCGAATAATCGGGCGCGTCTCTGCGCTCGTTGGATTTCGACGATAAGACGGTAATGGCGCGTTCAAGCCCGGCGCACAATACTCGTAAAACCGCGAACGGATCGGAATATCGAGTACATATTGCAAAGTGAATCGGAGCCGTTCCTCCTGCCACTGGTTAAGCTACGGTTAATAACCGGCATAAAGTTGGCGTTATTAGGATTTTAAGGTGGCGATGCACCGAGGGTCGCCTCTTATCACCTCGGAATATGTGCATACCTGCTCCGCGAGTCTCGCAAGCTTATCGATATTTTCGACGGCGCTCGCAGACGATGTCTTACGCCTCGAACGTAATTTCGAGCGCATTGAAAATCGGCGATGATCGTAAACTACGTCGGATTATCGGTGTCGATTGGCAATATCGTTGATTTCGATCGAACGCCACTGAGATTTATCTGCGCCCCTTTTAGCGGCATGGTACCACGCAAGCAACGCGGTGGATATTATGTTCTCTTAAATTCTAGCATTTTGATACCGCGTACCTTCCTTGAGGCGATGGAAAAGCCTTCTGCGGGCTCTTTGGAAAATCGCCGAGTTTTTAGAATCTTAATAGAAAGGTGATTCGATCCACGAGTATTTTCCTTGGAAGATAACAAAATCTCTAACTAACATACGTAAAATCTCTAACTAATATTCCATATTCTCTGTGAATTTTCATCTTGATTTTTGCTTGCTTCAAGCAGAGACGGGCAAAAAATTGTTTTAAATAAGAATTTGTGTGCGTAATTTTTAGTTAAAAACCTTTTTTGCCCAAAAGAATTTGTGTGCGAAATTTTTATTTAAAATAATTCTTTGCCCAAAAGAATTTGTGTGCGAAATTTTTATTTAAAATCATTTTTTGCCCATCTTGGCTTAAACTAAGTTAGAGAACTTTGTGAAATGCTTATGCTTTTCTCAGTACAAGTTAATAATCTGCTGCTATCACTCCACAACTTAGAGAGCCAAGTTACTTTATAAAAATTCTGAAAATTAATTCAGCGTATCGTACTATTTTTCTCTGCTGAAGAAAAAGGATTTGCTGTCATCCCTACCTCAACAAAATTCCTTTTGTAACCCTCTATTTAAAACCACAAAAAAAACAATAATACATACTTACATCAATGACCCAATCTCCATAATCCAACCACTCACCTACACCCACAGTTAAAAGCATCCGGCTCTCAGCCTTGTCTTCCAAAAATTTTACAAATATCACTACACCCTGAAATTCCTGACGAAACATCAAAATACAATTCCAAAATGGATACCAGCTGACACCTCTAAAAGCCTCGGACAGTAGCAACTACAAGAACGTGGATGTTGAAAGCTCTCAGTGCCTCGGTTCGATGTACCCCATCGATCGCCGGCGCTCGCAAATGGGTTCAGCCTCGAGGAAGTCGCGGGAAGTCGTGTAGAGGGTGAATAACGCGGCGCCACGCGACCGTTCCTCCCCGTAGTTTACGATAATCCATTGTGTGCCGGGCTTTCGCGGCGTTTCGTAGCTTTAGTGGGTAGCCGGCACTTCCGTCAAGCAATAAGGTATAGCGAGTTCCAAAGTACACGTTGGTACCCTGGTGGTTCTACGGCCGGCCGCGTTTATATACGAGCGACCGCATGCTCCACAGCGGAAGTCGTTCGGGACGAACCACGTTTCGGTCGCTCGTTCCCCGATCGCGTTTAGAGATCACGATTGATCTAGCTACGATCACCGCGCTCCGATAGCTCGAGGAGCGCATCCTCCGGCTGCGAAAAGACGGCGTCTTCAAGAAAATGTCTGAGCTTTCGTTTCACATTTTAGGGTTGGAAATTTGAAGGAAAAGGCACGGAAAGATTGTGTTGTTTGTTATATTCTAATCGATAATTGTTTGTTATTTATTAGAAGAGAACGAAAAGACAGGGTGGATGTAATATTGGTATGCGGCGGACGAAGGCGAGGGTAATAGTGGGCTGCTGCAGACATAAATTCGTTAAATTTTTTGAAGAATGTAGAAAAGTGATAGCTTTTTCTGAATATTCGTGGAGGTTTGTAAATTTGTGATAAAATTTATTTCGAGGAACTCTTCAATCCCCTGTGATTTTATAAAGTCGAATTCTTTGTGGGACCATTTTTTCGTTTTTCTAGTTATTTTCTTAAAATCTGTTCGCTCCCGTGCCAATTAACAGTCTCGTGATTTACCCATTATTTTTATTATTATCTTTTAACCAGAGTACCCTTTTACTGACGAGTCAGTACATTTATTTGAAGTTAAATGGGGGAAAACGAGGAATGTCCATTTTTCGCGATTATGCGATTTATAGCATATTTTGTTGGTGGCGACTGTCGAATCACAAAGCATTTTGGAGCCCCTCGTAAGATAACGTTAAAATTTTCGTACTCTGGTTAAAAACAGGTAATGTCCACTCTGCACTGAAACAAAACACTTAATTTTTTCGATAGCCGTTTTGTGACATTCCCCGTTTTTTCTCCTTACCCTTCATTCGTCCCTCATTTTTTATAATAAAGACCTCACCTTACATTAATTTATTCCGTACAATATGATAAAAAATTACAAAATATAAAAACCCCAACAGCTGGACAGAAAAACATATTAATAGATTAAACAATTAACTCAACATTATGCGCGAAAAGAATCTCGGCAAAAGTCTCTGCAGCAGCCCCGATAGCTTCGTCATTACGTTGCAAATGATCTATCGTCAGCGTCGACAGCGACAGAGAGCAACGGAATGGTCCCTGAATTATTCTCAGAGACTAGATTAAAGAATCCAGGTAGTCGTTTGCGGTCGGCGCGCTTTTCTGTGCAGCTGCAACGTTGCAGATTTCGTTCGAGATCATCGACATCGCCGTGAGTAACAGTGGAAAATGAATACCAGCGGCGAGAACAATGCCGATAACGTAATTACCCGGGCACAGTTGCACAGAAAGGTATCTGGGGCGTGGCAATTATAAAAATTGCACTCGCGGAAAAGTCGATTCTGCTGGGGGATCGATGGCCGGATAGATAAGGAATTAGACAATAACGTGTCTGTAACTGTGGCAAATTTTTTGTGTTTAAAGAGAATTTTCGAGATTTTCTGGTGTAAGGAGACTGTGATCACGTTACGAGTCAAACGAATGCAATGGCAATAAGGCTCTGTGTAGAAAAAGTATATATTCGTACTATTGCACTATCGTTGCAATTGATGCTCAAAATTGAGAATATTGCGGAAGGCATCGCTGTGTCGTTGCAATTGAAAAAATCTGACTACTACCGTCAAGGACCCAGTTCCTGATCAGAACCAAATTCCTGATCAGTTTAGTATATAAATACCAAATAATAAGTTTATCGCGATACAAATTTATTCCAAAAAATGACTAAATAAATATGAAGTATTTTTAAATTTATACGCAAACATTTGATAGCTCGTAGTAAAATGTTTTAGGTTGGTCAGAAACTGCTCCCTTTGGATCTTAAGTGATCAGGAACTGGGTCCTTGACGGTAATTGTAAGAGATTAACGAAATATCGGGTGCGAATCGAGCATCGAAGTATCCAATCATGTGATAGAATATTCCCAGTTACTTTTACCTGAAATCAATACTCATTTCGTCTGTCAATTAAATCTATCGAAAAAGTCTAGAAAAAAAAAACAGCAAAATAATGTCTACTTAAATAAAAAGAAACAGAAGAATCTGCAGGAATGGGACTAATTTCAGAACTCCCTGTAAATTATTTCTCTCTTTGGATGCACGTAGATATGTAACACTTGAGACGTGAAAGCGAAAAATGATCCAAGCTCGTTTCGACGTTCACGAATTCGATGGGGTTCGGATTAGTACCATTCCTGAAGCGTGTACAAGTTCGAAAAATAAAAAAAAATAAAAGGATAAGAAAGAGATAGAAGGGGAAACGTGCTTCCATTTCTCAGTGACCGCGAAGCGAACTCGACTTCGAGTCGCTCGCTCTAAACTTTGTACATAATCGCGAAACGGTAAGCGAACGCATTATTTATACGATGGCAGTGCCACTGCCGTTCATTAATACGTTAATTAGCGTTAACGAGTTTATTTAATTAGGATTAAGAGTTGTTTCATTTTTCTTTTTGCTACTTAATCGGTCTTGCTGCGAGACACTTGTTACTGGTTTATATTTATACACCACTCACTCATCCGTTTCGACTGTTCTTGTAATGAGATTAAGCTGGGCACACGAGTTGCATACATCGAATCATAATAATTTAACAATACCAACGGTAACATACACGTAAGACCAGACACCCCATATTATACATATATTTCTATTTTGTATGCCGACGTTCTTGCTGTCAGGATTCGAAGCGAGATACTAACACGAAGCAAAGATTTGAAAAAAAAATTAAAAAAAAAGTTGCAAAACCACCAAACAATGCATTTCATTTGAGACCTGCCTCGATTCGCCAACTCTCTCCTCGCTGTATTTTTATGGACATATTCTGTGTGATTTATTAATCTTTATAAGAGTTTCCCGTCTTAGGGGATGGTAATTTCTCATTTTTTGAGGGTTGAAAAATTTGCAGCAGGTTCATCGCTTCTGTGATATTAATTTCAAAACAGCAAGGAAATGGGAACATTTTTTCTTTCAGGTTGAATTAGCGGCGTTTTTATGATAAATTCGATAACCCGTGCATTTAAGTACACGGTCCTCCGTGGCCAAAAGTCAGTAACATTCAAAGAAGCGAAAGCAATGCGAGCTTGTGGGCGAGTGAAAGTCCTCGAATTATGCGAACCTAATCGACGATAAATTCGAGTGACTCATCTCGGTGAAGTTTCCTACGGTTACGATGTCGATACGCGGCTCGCATTCGAATCGAATCACGGCGGAATTTATGTCAAGCGAGACATTATAAACACACGAAAATCCATGAGAAATAAAGCTTGCAGTAAGTAGTAATGAAGAGTCCTTGTCGAAAACACTGTAAGCGCCAAAATTAAATTTTTTTATAAGAAAATGTTCTACGTGCCAATGATAATATAGAATAGTATTGAATTTTAAGGCAATTTCTCTTCGTAACTAAGTTACCAATAGTGCTAAAAGCCGTGCAACGCCACATCTGTAGAAAACAATGTAAGAGCTAATTAATTAGGGACAAACAGAATTGGCAATTACAGTGCTTGCAAATTTAAACGAATGGCACATTCAGCTTTCCCTACAACTAAGACAGTACAAATACAATTCAATTTTTCATGAATTTTGACTATATTAATGCAGAAAATAGAAAATTTTGTGATGCGCTTGGGTTATTGTATACTTAAGTAAGCATATTTAGCAATCAAAACAAATCAAATTCCGCAAATAATTTAAAGTCAGAGAAGTTTTTTCTCTCTCCTGAAAAATCTGATTTTTAGCACTTACAGTATTTTCCACAAGAAGTCTTCTTGTTTTTCAACGAAATCTTCCAAAAGCAAGAATATTGCAAGTTGCATACTGCTGTAGAAAATTGGCGCCAAAATCTTACTTGAAGACGACAAAGTAAATTTATAAAAATTAAGGTGCTCGTAAATTAGATATCTCTGCACGAAAGAAAATTTCTAAGGCGACAAACAACTAAGTCAGCACGCGAATTAAATGAATCAACTTCAATTTCTTCTTCTTCCTATGAAGCGCTGTTAATGGGCACATTAGGAAATGAAATCAGCTCGAAGGGCAAAAACATGTTGCGCTTGATGTTCGCGCCTGCAGTTTATACGTTCGCGCAGCGGTAATTGTATTGCTTTCGAGTCAATTAAATCGGTGGCATCACGCTAGCGGCGCATGCACGCGGCCGATCTTGATGAAATTAAAAAGGACAGAAACAAATAAGGCAATAACGTGTCGCTTTAATGGCACCACGGTCTAGCGATTTCAATTACAGCGTTTTAATTGGCCCTTGGTACATGGGGATAATTACGCCGATTAACGGGAAGGCGGGCAGCAACTGGAGCGCGAATTTTATGCGCTGTCAGGGATTTATCGACTGGCAGAAATTTTCGAGACCAACGAAAGCAGGTATTTCACCGGGTTGGGTGAAATGAGACTGGTGAGATACGTGGATGGTACTTGACAGGTATAAACGAATTCTGAATCAACCTCGACCCAATGGGGAGTTAATTAAATGCTTGGCTTGCGGTAAATAGAGCGAAGTCGGGGAATCTTATTTAGCGCGGTAATTAGTAGTAATTGGAAGCACACTTCGAGTAACTGGACCTCGCGATGCAGCAAGTAGATATATGCGTTTGTGGTCAGACATGGAGAAGATTGAGCGTGGAGCGATGTAGGAAATCGATAGCGAGAATGAAGTTATTGGGATGTTTTTTTATTAGCCAAAAAATTACATATATTTTAGACAGTGTGATATTTCTGGGGGTTATGATGTTGAACATTTATTGAGCTGAATAAGAAAACTTGAAGCCACTCCACATCACCTTGTGATAGGGTGACTGTACCTAATATCGCCAAGCAAAAGTTAAATCGCTGTCAATTGAATAATAAGTGATATTTTTGCATGCAGTTCGTTTCAAAGTAAAGAGAAATTATTCATCTTTCATGTAGCATAAGTTAGAATCGTTGAATCCTACAGATTTTTAATTGGGACTCAAAAAACGAAAGACATGCAAAAATCGGGTCCTGAAAAAAGTGTACCTAATATCGCCTACTCAAGAAATATTGATTAATTCATGTATATATGAGTTTTTAAAGTCATTTTCACATGTGCTTTTATTATTTCTTGCTGTATAAATGTTTTTTTTATCCATCTTTGATTTTATTTTTAGTAGAATAATATAGAAATTTAAAAATATAGATTTTTAACATATTTTATTTTTTACGTTCCGATGCACATATTGGACAAATAAAGTTTATTTCGGTTGTTCCGCACATTTCGAGACCTCACCTGTAACAAGCATTATATCGAAACCATTGTTCTTCGGTAGGCGGTATTGAGAACACGCATACTGCTAAAAGAAAAACGCTATTTTCATTACGAAAAATATTTGACTCGATTTCATTTCTTAAGTACATCAGTAATTAGGTATTTCTAGTAGATATTCTTGCATTCACAGAATTATTAGACTTACATTCTCCGAATGCGATGTAAAATTGTGATAGTCCAATAAATTTTTACACTATTAAGATTCTCTAAAATCCTTCCCTTTCTGTAATTGTTGATCACATGATGCTGCAATTACAGTATGTCTGCCTACATATGTTTAGGTACTAATTCAGTGCATAACCGATAAATTTTAGAGCTTACTTTGCGAGATATAGCGAGTGGCGATATTAGGAACACTGGCGATATTAGGAACACTGGCGATATTAGGTGCAGTCACCCTATACGAGAATTGGAAATACAATGGTGGTGAAAATGGATTTTAAAATTCATCATTCAGATTTTAATTGTACTATTCGATTATGCTTACTATATCGCAATCGTTGGTCTTCTCTGGGATGTCTCCACATTAGGGCTCTTGATACCCGGTGACCCGGGTACTCGGTTAACCGGGTGATACCCGGGTACCCGGGCGCTACCCGGGTCTGCGGGTAATTCGGTTACGGGTACTCGATACCCATATGATACGGGTAACACAGTTCGATAGCCATCTGGACTTGCAACGTTTAATAGCCGTTTCTTATATGTTTTGGAGCGCTGAAAACGAATCCGCAAACCGTTTGACGCCATCATCCTCAGTTTTTGAGAAATTCAATTTTGAAAAAAAAAACTGCAAATTTTCAACGTTGAACATCTTTAGTGTCGAGACAGTAATAGTTATTCATTACTGTTTGCGCAAATTTGCAGTTGTTTTTTCAAAATCGAATTTCTCAAAAACTGAGGATGACAGCGCAGAAGCAACTTGCAATATTACTAATAATTTATAACTAACAATATTCATGAAACAAAAAGGTATAATAAGAGGTTTGTTACGATCCACTGCAATAACCGGTATTTCGTCGATTACCCGTATAACACGAGTATCGGGTAATCGTACCCGTATTACCCGCAAACCCGGGTAGCACCCGGTTCACCGGGTACCCGGGTAACCGGAAACCCGCGAAAAGTAAGAGCCCTACTCCACATGCTATATGATATCAATTCTGTGCTACAGTTTCTTCTTCTTAAACTACAAAATTCTCATTACTATTGATATTTCAGACTTTCTTTTTACCACCACTGTATGACAAATAGTGAACGAATAGAGCTCGGGCATTCTTGAAGAATAAATTTATCAACATCCGTTGCTGGTTACAACAAAAAATATGTTTAAGGCTTAATATTTGGCTTTTTAATCAGAAGAGCCATTGATTAATGCAGCGCCAGCATTAGCGCAGTTTACCCTACCTGAAAGATGAAGTATTTCTAGGACAAAGCATAGAGAAAGCAGCATTAGAAAGTAGGCATGCATTGTTCCTGCAAGAAACACATCACCGTTATCAAAAATCGTCCCTTCGGAGCACGCTTCCAAAAGGGTAGAAATCGTGTCGCGAAAGCCCGAAACGTAAGGACCCGACAGCTTTTCGATCAGCCGTGCGCCGCGGTCGTTCCAATTTGCGCGGACCAGGGAACACAGCGAAGAGGAAGCCGCGCGCTGGCAAACAGACCAAAAGGGACTCGGAGCGGAGGAGCAACGGCAACAACAAACAAGAGCAAAAGGGTCGCGCCGCAGAGGATGGCGAGAATCTTTCCGCCATAAAGATTCGTATCGCTCTGGAAACGTCGGGCTTCTCTCTTCTCTAACTCTCTCCGTTCCTCTCTGTTTCTCCCCGGTTTAGCCTCGTTCCTCTGGCCGCTCGTCCTCGATCATCCCTGGCGCGGAGCAAAGGGGGCGGCCACGGAGCCGGTGGGCGTCCCTTTTCGAGATTTACGACGATTTAATCGTACAATTAATCTAACACCTTGTTGCAACAACACCTCGTACCGCGGCGTATCTCCGTTACCTCCGACACTCCGCGCGATTCCGCGAAAGAAAAGGGGGAAGGGCAGGGAAAAAAGAAGGTCGAGCCACGATGCTCCTCCAGGAAGGAAGGAACGAAAGAGGGAGCGGCAGATAGAGGAGGAACGAGAGGGAATCGCGGCCGGATGGATCGACGGAGGTGCTGGCTCTTCTTCCCTTCGATCTATCGTGCTGAATCGCTGGCAGAAAAGGAGTACCGCGGTGTTAAAGGGGAGTAACTGACCAAAGAGAGAGAGAGAGAGAGAGAGAGAGAGAGAGAGAGAGAGAGAGAGCGAGGGAGGGAAGAAGAGCCAAGGAAAGGAAAAGGGAGATGGCTGTTTTATATCGCAAGCTAGAGCAGTGGTGCGCAAAATTCATTTTTAACCCCTCGTGGTCAGACGGGGTGTATCGCCACCCTAGGTAATTTCATTTCTTTGCCAATACTTCTGTAAATTGTTAGACCTTAATATTCAAATTTAAAAATTTGCTGTATTTTAACAAAAAACATCGCTTTTTTCCACAACTATTTTTTTAACTACAAATTTCATCATATCAAAATTTACATTTCTTGAAAAAAAATATTAGAGCATGTTTGTACGAGTATTCCGAATGTTCAATTTTCAGTCAAAAGTTAAAGCGTTCAAAAATACGAGAATGGTAACTCAGAAATGATGCCGGGGTGCAGTGAACCCGGTGTGGCCAATTTGTGATTATAAGAAGGTGTGACCTCGGAGGGTTAATCCACATTTATGGTGGGATGACACTGTGAAATTCTCTTTCTGGTTTTTCTTCTATTAGAAGGCGTTTATTAGGAATTTACTGGTAGATAGTTGTTAGCAGTATAATATATTATAATCAGTTTTATGATTTTCCGGTAATTTAGGCAGCAGCTTTGTCGCGCTAGATAGGAGAAGTCAACATACTAAGTAGATAGTCTCTTAATGTTGAAACTTAATGGTGCTCGCGATTTCAAAGCGTGAATAGAAGTATTGAGATAAATTTTTTAAAATTTCCAAATTTCCAAATTGAAGGAAATAGGTGGCCAGAGGTTAATATAGGTCTTGAGGGCCAACGATTGCGCATCACTGATCCATAGGGTACTCCGTATTCTTATGATAGCGCGGGCACGTGTAGTTACGTAGAATAAATGAATCCTCCAGTTATTTTATCGGGTCGCCATTGTTTTGCGATCTGAGAGCGGTCCCGTAGCCGACACTCTTAAGCAGATGTAATTTAAACGTGGATGCGTTCCGTCCCTGATCAGGAAAAATCGGTATCGTGCCTGTTTTAACGCTCCCCGAGATAACAGGTCGATAGGTGAGCAACGTAAAAATGATTAGGTAGAGATATCACTCGGAACATCGGATACAACTTCTCCCCCTAAACGTGCTATACCTTACTCACTGTCAGTAAATCGATAATGTTCCCCTTTCACTAAAGCATTCCCCATTCCTCTTCAAAAATTTTATAACCCACACAAAACCCTCCATCCCCATCTTTGCCATTCACGGGACATGGGACATGGACCACAAACAACCTCTGAAATCAAAGGCGTCCGCAGACTTTATTCAAGGGTGGAGGGAGCAACTTTGAGAAACTGTCAAGTTGACAGGCGACGATTGGTTGCTTGTTCGAACCCATTTTGTAGGGCCAATTTAATTAAAAATTTAAAATTGAAATTTACAAATAGGGTAAACCAACCAGTGAATGACCGCATTGTTGAATGAGAAGCCCAGTAAATGACCGCATACTTTTAATCAGAATTGTACTTATTAATGTTTGCTTAATACGCGTAACTAAAAATATGGGATATTAAAAGTGCAACTACACTCCATTTATAAACATATAATAATTTTTAAATTTATATTTGACATTTCTTTGCCCAATGGTCATTCACTGGTATGCGGTCAATTACTGGTTGGTTTACCCTATTCACAATTTTAGTACAAACTTAATAAAGTTTAGTTTTTAAAAATAAGGGATTTTTTATCAAACCAGCCCCTTCGGACGTCCATGCCTAAAAGGGGTCATCTTTAAATTACTTAAGGGTAATTTGAGCGCCTTCTTAATCCCTCCCTCCCCGAGTATAAGAATTCGTAAGATTTTATATTCCAATGTAATTTTTCCACTTACTAAAATTCTTTTAAAGATTTATATGATTCATTTAACTCGGTTTTGCGTGTGCGATGAAACAGCGTTTTTTAAGCTACACCTTAAAAAATATTACGTAAGGAGCTACCTGACTCCCCTCCTTATAAGAAAACGTAAGAAAATCGCGACGCCCTCAGCCCAAAATTGCCTTACGTAATTTAAGGCAGGATACCACCTTTGACTGCGATTTTGGAGGCGTTTTTCATGAATTTTTTTTGCATACAAAGAATGCGCAGAAACAAAATCGGTTTCAGTCATTCATTAATGTAACTTTAATCTGTAATTACACATTTTTTGAAACTGAAAAAGTGAAAAATAATCTCTTGTAGGTGGCGCCAAAATACACTCCTTTGGAGGAACATCGTTAGACGGCGTGTCAAATTCCGCTTTGTACGTGGCTCTTAGAAAAAAAACCAAAGAATGTTCCTATTGGCAACAATATTTTTTAATGCTGTACGTAGGGATTTTACGAAATTTCGATTTTTAAGAAAATGGCGGCCATTTGAACAAAAAGGTCAATTTTTTTAGGGTAAAAAAGTTTAAAGAAGTTTATAAAATTGCGCACCAAAAGAAAAATAACAACGCTACAGCAAAAGTCCTACGTACATCGTTAGATTACACCACGGGGAAGAATTGTGCAAAGTTTCAAGTCAATCGGATGAAAATTATAGGAGTAATCTGACACGCCGATTTGGAAAACATCGTTTCGAGAAAAACGCGTTTAAAGTTTTATATAGATTTATATATCTGTTCCAATCCGGTTTTTACACAAGAAAAAGGTTCCGGTCACCTTTCTAATGAATGAATTTCAATTCTATACACTTGAAAGAGTACTTTGAGAACAAAAAAAATTTTCAATTTTTTTCAAGTGCAAAAGTGGTATCCTGCCTTAAGGACGACCCCAAATCTAGATCCACCCACAGTAACCACTTCCAACATTGTTACCCCCTTTTCTATTCCCAGACCCGGCTCGAGCCTTCTTCGCGCCCTAGGCTAGCTCGTCAAATTGCGCCCTTTATTTATAATACATTTATTTGGCCTTTTCGATGACCTTACCCTGAATCTGTATTCGTAGCTTAAAACCTTTAAAGTACAACTTGTAATATTTAATTTAAAACTTTATTTTAAAAAATGCCAACAATGAGAAGACCATTTTGCACCCTTTGTCAAATTTACACAGCTGCCGAATTTTGCCTATATGGACGAGCCGAGCCAGTCATTTCCATACTTCCGTTTCTACACCAGTATCGAGACAAATTTAACTCTCTCATCTTGCCCAAACATGTCCCTAGAAACCTAAAAATGGCTTCAAAACGTAATACCTACTGCCTCCCAGGGATTAATTACGTCTGCGTTGGAAGGGATTCAAACCTCGCGACCCCTGCGCGAGCCGTATCGTGACTCGCCAGGAGGATCCGCGGTTAACGGGTCCGAGTTGGCGAAAATTCCATGCAGGTGGAGGCGAGGAACCGCGGGGCTGCACCTGCGCCCGGTTCCGCGCCTGCTGGAGGAGCCGCGACGAGTAGAAGCCCGCGCGTCGTTGTTCCACGGCGATATAGAGACTGCTCGGGTGCAGGGGACACCCCCGCAAACGAGGGGGCCCGCGCGTGTGCGTCCGTACGACCAAGGACAACAACATTCTCCGCAAAACTAATTGCCAGGTAAGTATATACGAGCGACGAGCCCGCTCGAGCGCGGCCGAACACGCGCCGATACACCTTCACGCGAACCCCGTGCACGTAGCGGCGCGAACCGTAGGAACGGGGACGAACAATGAGATGCTCGTGCAGATAGCCGCGAAGGGAAGCTCGGGGGAAACGGGGGAAAACTTCACGGGGGAGTAGCGCTCGATGGATGCTAGGGAAACGCTCCTCGGCAGGAGAAAAGGGCCGTGATGGGCGAGAAGCTTGGGTGGAACTGGACGAGATTTTCGGATCTTGGAGGTGGTTGTTTATTTATTCAGGAAGAATGGGGAACTGAGTTAATGGCAGGGGGTTCAGAGGGGATGTTGTATAGTTGTAGTTGGCGAACTGTCTAATGGGAATTTAATTTTTAAATTTCAATCTAACCCTTCGCGGTCACACCTTCTTATAATCACAAATTGGTCACACGGGGTTCACAGTACCCCAGCGTCATTTTTTGAGTTACCATTTTCGTATTTTTGAATCCTTTAACTTTTCAGTGATAATTGTACATTCGTAATAGTTATACAGTCATGGTCTAATAGTCTTTTTCTAGAAATGTAAATTTTGATATGATAAAATTTGTAGTTGAAAATGAGCGATTTTCCACGGTTGTGGGAAAACCCGACTTTTTTTAAATTTTTTTTATTTTTTTTTTGCGATAAGTCCCGTCTGGAAGACGTGAAGGTGCGACATTTCAAATTGAAAATTACTCTTGGGGTGCGATACACCCCGTGTGACCACGAAGGGTTAAGGGGAATTCTATTTTTTGAGCTAAAAACGTAGAAAAATTTGGGATTTTTTGGGGGAGAAATTAGCGATTCGATTCATCTGAAATTTGGACCATGTTTTTGTGCATCTTTGAAGAAATTGTAGGATTTTTTATTATTAATTTTGAGTAATAAATATAGGAGTTATGTGTGATCGACCATCACGCCGCGCAAGGTTCGTCGTCCGCTGGTGTGCATAATGTTTTTCTTCCAGGTAATCTGAAACAGAAACGGTGTTTTATTTTATATATATGTAGCTTCAGTTTGATGCACCAGAATACCCATGTTATATATTTTTTTTGTTACATAAGAAATTAGCCGAATTTTGATTAAGAGGTGAATGGCAAAAAATTAAGGTTTGATTTGAATCGCTGGTTTCTCAAAAAAATTCAAAAAGTAGAATTCCCCCTTCAATTTTATATATGTCCTTGTCAGAGAATTTAGAGAACGCACCTTATTATATCCGTTTATTTTGAAAGTGGCCTAACAACTTCCTGTTATTTATCAGTAAAGCATTTCAGGTTGCTTATAATCCGAGCAAATACGATAATTCTTGACACATAAGTTTTCAGAGTTAGTTCAATAATCGAACCGTGTAGTTTGAAAGTGGCCTAACTCCATTTATACTTAAATCAAGATATTTACTATTGATAATGTCGGAAAGCAGTGATGAAGGTAATTTTAATTAATTAGTATTTACAAGTTAACCTCAGTTTTTGGACAATTGCGGTAGTTGAATAACCAGTACATTTAATTAATATAAAACTTAAAATTTAATATTAAATTTTAGAAATTATTTCACCCATGGGGAAGAACAGAACAAGACTATTTAGTTCAGATAGTGAAGAAAGAAATAGTAACTAATGATTTAAAAAAAAATCGAAAAAGAAACAGAATTATAGAACAATATTAAAAAATGTTTTGAATCGCATAAATTATGTTTCCGAAGTGTTTTAACGATATGTAAAATAAATTCAGTATTGTTTTTTTCAATTTGAAGCATCTTAAATTATGTTGAATGGACTTGGGCACCTTCAAATTTTATAATGAATCTGGTTGTTAATTTTGGAAGTGGCCTAACTCCATTCTTGATAAGAAAACGCATATTATTCACTTAATAATTGCCACTATTTTAATAGGAACTATAAATTTAACATCCTTAGATACACTTAAGGGGTTAGGCCACCTTGGACGGAGCAAAATTGCAGTCATTTTCGGCATTTTTTTTAGGAAGATAATAAAATAAACAGAAAATTTAATATGAAGCCTGTTATTATACAACTCTCGCCGGGAAAAAATCGTATTTTTTTTCTTACAAAATGGCGGCGGTAGAGCCGTGATACGCAAAATCTTGTGGAGCGACGTTTTCCACGGTGTTCAATCTCACGGCTATACCGTTTGACTTAGAACAAAAGACCAAAAAGCTTTATTTTCTGCATGCCTAAAACTATGGAAGTACGTAGCGGTTTTGCGATATCTTGAACATGTTATGTGCAATTGACACTTTTATAAAAAAGAAAAATGCACTTTTTCTCTCCATGGTCACCATTTCGAGACAAATTAATGTTTCTGGATTTTCCTACGTACTTCCATAGTTTTAGGCATGCAGAAAATAAATCTTTTTGGTTTTTTGTTCTAAGTCAAACGGTATAGCCGTGAGATTGAACACCGTGGAAAACGTCGCTCCACAAGATCTTGCGTATCACGGCTCTACCGCCGCCATTTTGTAAGAAAAAAATACGATTTTTTCCGGCGTGAGTTGTATAACAACAGGCTTCATATTAAATTTTCTGTTTATTTTATTATCTTCCTAAAAAAAATGCCGAAAATGACTGCAATTTTGCTCCGTCCAAGGTGGCCCAACCCCTTAAGCAGTATGACTCATTAGTATCCTATACGTATATTTTTAAATTCATTGAGACGCAAACCCTTAAATATCTCGATTTGAAGATAAATGGACTTAGGCCACTTTCAAAATAAACGGCTCATATGTCTATCACTGTCAATAATACGTGTAGGACGAAGTAAAAGTAGAAAGGCGATACAAAGAACAAGCAGAACCACACTTCCGCAGGCCGAGGTGACTACAGTGAGCCACCCGAAATAGTAAAAAATCGAAGAAGCCATCGAAGCAGCATCGAATGGGACAGTGAAAGAAAAAGCTGCGCAAAGTAGCACAGAAACTAACAAGATAAAGAAACCCGTTAAGGCAGGATACCACCTTTGACTGCGATTTTGGAGGCGTTTTTCATGATTTTTTTTTGCATACAAAGAATGCGCAGAAACAAAATCGGTTTTAGTCGTTTATTAATGTAACTTTAATCTGTAATTACACATTTTTTGAAACTGAAAAAGTAAAAAATAATCTCTTGTAGGTGGCGCCGAAATACATTCCTTTGGAGGAACACTGTTAGACGGCGTGTCAAATTCCGCTCTGTACGTGGCTCCTAGAAAAAAAATCAAAGAATGTTCCTATTGACCACAATATTTTTTAATGCTGTACGTAGGGATTTTACGAAATTTCGATTTTTAAGCAAATGGCGGTCATTTTAACAAAAAGGTCAATTTTTTAGGGTAAAAAAAGTTTAAAAATGTTTATAAAATTGTGCACCAAAAAAAAAAAATAACAATGCTACAGTATAAGTCCTACGTACATTATTAGATTATATCACGGGGAAGAATTGTGCAGAGTTTCAAGTAAATCCGATGAAAATTGTAAGAGTAATCTGACACGCCGATTTGGAAAACATCGTTTCGAGAAAAACGCGTTTAAAGTTTTATATAGATTTATATATCTGCTCCAAACCGGTTTTTACACAAGAAAAAGGTTTCGGCCACCTTTCTAATGAATGAATTTCGATTCTATACACTTGAAAGAGTACTTTAAGAACAAAAAAAATTTCCATTTTTTTTAAGTGCAAAAGTGGTATCCAGCCTTAAGCAGCCACTTGCCAGCAACACGACGCGACGCGAAAACGCCGAAGAAAACCACAAACAATAGATCTACCTGGAACTAAAAAGCCAGAAAAAGAAACCGCGAACGAGAAGAACCAAAGAAACAAGCGCTGCGAACTGAGGCAACAAACATCCGATAGCTTAAGCTTAAGTAACCGAACAGCGAAAGAAGAAGAGGAATAACAAAAAACGGGATCCTCGGTGAGGCGAAGAAACGCGGAAAAATCGAGCGGTGGAAAGGCGGGTGGAGAGAAAGGGAGGAGAGAAAGGGAGAGGGAGGAAAGAGAGAGGGCAGGGAGTATGGGTTGTATGGCATAGAATTTATTGCTGGTACCACGGTGGACCACGGTTGAAGAAAGAGAGAGGTGCTCGTACGAGAGCGCATAATTTATGCTCTCATTATGCGACAACCAAGATTCATTACGGGCAACAAGCATTGTCGCGCCGATTCGGAGATCGATCGTGGCTCGGCAAGTAAATGCGCCGACGATGATCGGGATACCCGGTGAGCAGAGGCTGGAAAAGGAAGGACAAAGAAGCGAAGGAAGAAAGCGCGGCTCGCTCTTATTATCGGCTCGAAAGGGGACGGAATATGTTGCGGGAATGAAGCGGCGACGATAAGTTGCGGCGGTGATTAAACGCCGCCTCCTGTTGCTTCTTTTCTTCCATAATGATACGTTGCAGGCGTTGTCAACGTATCAAAAACCACGGTACCCACTTCCCCGTTCCGTCCCCGGTAAATGCACGCCGGATTTATTTCACGCGTCCCAGTGTCCACCGCGAAAAAGCGATATTTAATTTATTCGACGGCTGGAATAAGGGAGTATTCAATTATCGACCAGGCTTTCTACGCGTCTCGTACGTTTTATCTCGATGGCCCGCGACCTTGGAGACGCGGGTATTTTAAAATCGTTGTCGGGAGACCGTGCCTCGTAAATCGGGCGCGCGGAGAGCGTTTTTGAATTTAACTTCGAGTAATTGCGAAATTGCGCGCGTTTCAGTCTTTGGTTAGCCTTCGGATGATTTTTATCGAATGCAGGATGGTAGTTGAGGACCTTGCCGCAAAGAGGGGTGCATTTTGGAGAGTTTTTCAGCTATGACGTTTATATATGTGAAACTAAATTCTACGTAGTTTGGTGCACGTTTGATGCAAATTCGATAAGGAATGAGAGATTTATTGCAGATTTTGAACCTGTTTTGTGGAATATTTTTGTTTTGGGCAGCTCCGGATTTGAAAAATTCGCCAAAGATAGAAGTGAAAACTTATCAACTAGGGATTGCAAATTTACCGACATTTTCAATTACCGGTAATTCGGTAAAATTTTCAATCAAAACCGGTTTACCGATAATTTACCGGTATTTTTTAAGGTATTGAAGATATAAGAGTAAACATTACAAAAAGAATACTTTTTTTTAACTCTAGTCGAGCATTATAATAAATATATACAAATAAAACTATTCTGAATATAAAATATGAAATAAGATAACACAAAATAGATATATTTGTGTAACTATTGACAATACTTATTAATATGGATCTTCAGCACGAAAACAATGAAAATAATCTTATCCTACATACATAATTAAATGTTTTTTTATTTAACAATTTTTTTTGAACAAATAAGCACGCAAAAAACATAACTTGTCTAAACTTTGGTCTCCTGATCGCGATCTAATTTCTGTACAAAATAATCCAGCCACGGATAAAGCACTCTCAGATTCTACACTTGTTCGTCGGATAGTCATTAAGAAATCATATGCCATTTGTACCTATATATTTTCTCCTTACTTTTTCTACTTGAAAATAAGTCCATTTTTTTGATTACTTGATTTAGATTTTTAGTTCTCTTTTGGCTTAGAGTTGATTCTTCATGAGATACTTCGGTTTTCGTCTTTATTAGTATAATTGAAGCTTTTTTCACTGATAACGATGTAGACCGAAATAACGAACGCATATATGCGCTATATTGATATACGTAATTTATCGAATTACCGGTAAAAAATTTGACGAATTACCGGTAAAAATTTGAGGGTATTTCTCGCGATTTACCGGGAAACCGGTAAACCGGGTTACCGGTATTGCAATCCCTATTATCAACTCGATAACTACTAGTTATTGTGTGAAAATATATATTTTTTAATTAGTGTTCTCTTTTTAATGTTAAGTCGAAGTTTTATAAACAGTTTTTTCTAATTTACTCCAAGTTGGTAAAGACGGAGCTGCACCCCTCCTGCTGCAAGGTCCTCAATTGCCCTGACGATCTAATTTAGATCTGTTCCGTGGCAAGCGATCGTTTCTTGTTAATCTTCTGATTGCATAGTCGAACCAGTTCTTGATTATATTATCAATCTCAATTACTGTGGGGATATTCACATGGGCATCAAATTTGTAATGCGTGTAGATATTCCACTTATTAAGTAATATGTGTCGATTTTTCTATACGTCGAAAGGTATTTCAGGATAACGTAAGTACATCGCATGTGTAAACATTTAGTAACATATGTGCATTTTCTGCATCGTAGGTATCGGAAATTATTTCCACATCTTATTCTAATTAAATTGTAGAAGAGGATAGATATGAAGTATTATGCAGAATACTTCGGCAAAATTATGGGAAGAAATAGATCTCCCCATCCGTATCCATAATGTTTCAAATAAATTCCTAATATAGTTAAGTATAGAACCTTGAAGTATTAGGTAACTTATTATTTTTTAAGCATATTTTCAGAGTTTTGCATGTGCTAATATTTTTTATCTAGCAGCTTCATCGTAGCAGCTTTCTTCAGTCGTTGGACAGCAGTCAGATAGGATACACGGCTAGGAAATCTAACGAGTAAGTTTCTTTTAAAATGAAGTGCCATCGTGTGATAAAATAAAATTCATCAGATGAATAAAAATATTAATTTTCAAGTGACTTGCAGCACCTTAAAACATTTATCGGCGAAATTCAGCTTTCGACAGCTTAAATACCATTATAAAAGGCAACATTTGGCAACTATTAGAAGTCATGAATAATAAAAAAAAAAATGTGCTCGTATATTTCGTTCCACCCTAATGTATAAGGCATCGATTGAGCGATTATCATTGTATTATAGTATGGAGGGGTTAATTTAATATAATCTCCCAAACAAGTTTCTGCTTTCAAGTACATACCTACACGCCATTATCGATAATGGTAATCGTCGATTAGCTGGAAGGGGGTGTTAAGCGAAGTCGTTCATATTTATTCAAGACAGAAGGTAACCTCGCGTGTTTGATACCTGCCGATTGCAAAGCCTTTCGGGACGATTAATCTCTTTCGTCTTTACCCGTCTCCCGATACGCTGTATCTCATCTTTCCATCGAAAGAAGCCTTGCCGCCTCTCTGCTCCAAAGATTCCCACTTATCGTCTTAACCCTTTCACCTCGTGGTTAATTCCCCCGTGTCGATACTCGAGGCTTACTTTCCTCCTACTACTCCAACTCGTGTCTCGTTTTTCCTCGAAAAACCATGCAACCAAATTTTCAGGAACGTCGTAAGGAAAGTTTCACGTTAGCCGGAAAGATATTAAATGATAGGTAGAAATTGTTGAGCGGGTACCAAGAAATTTGTTCTATGTGTATCGCTAAAGATCTGAGGCCTCAAGAGACAGACCGGAAAATGGAAACTCACATGAGAGAAAAACTAAAGGTTCTCCAATCTGAAATTGAAATGAAAGTAAAAGGAACTCCGAGTGACTGATAGTTTTGGAGATGGAAATTCATTTATAGAGTTTTGACGAAAATAGGCAGAAGTTAGAAAGAAACTTTTGGAACTTGTATTTTTAAAAAAAAAATCGAAACCAACAAAATGATGAGTTAACCCTTAAATGCATGATTTATTTTTTTTTCGTTGAAAAAAGATATTTGGCAGACATGTACATGCTAATGCAAGGAAAAATAAATAAAAAAAAATTTTATAATTTTTTAATGGCGTTATATTAAAAAAACTACCTGGTGCAGATATACAACACTATGCATTTACTAGACATTAATGTCTATTACTAGACATTACAATTTACGTATGGAAACTTCTGAAACAATGCTTGGCTTTAGTAAGGCAAAGGCTTATGTTAGTGTATGTAGGGGAGACCGGGGATAGTTTGGACAATTTTTGATTAATAGTCTTTAGCGGGCCTGTAAGATGCCTTACGGCTATAAATTGTACACCATTCGATAGCTCAGAATGTGCGCTATTCATTTGAACCTGAGAAACGGGCCTTACATTCCCTAGTATTACTTTGAGATGAAAAAAGTTCAGAGATGCATATTGTCCAAAGTATCCCCATTGGTGGGGTTACATTGGACATAGCACGGGGATTGTTTGGACAGATGGAAAGAAATGATAATGAATAATCCAATGATATATAATTTATTTAAAATGACAAATAGCCTGTTGGGCCATTAAGGCAGGATACCACCTTTGACTGCGATTTTGGAGGCGTTTTTCATGAATTTTTTTTGCATACAAAGAATGCGCAGAAACAAAATCGGTTTCAGTCATTCATTAATGTAACTTTAATCTGTAATTACACATTTTTTGAAACTGAAAAAGTGAAAAATAATCTCTTGTAGGTGGCGCCAAAATACACTCCTTTGGAGGAACATCGTTAGACGGCGTGTCAAATTCCGCTTTGTACGTGGTTCTTAGAAAAAAAACCAAAGAATGTTCCTATTGGCAACAATATTTTTTAATGCTGTACGTAGGGATTTTACGAAATTTCGATTTTTAAGAAAATGGCGGCCATTTGAACAAAAAGGTCAATTTTTTTAGGGTAAAAAAGTTTAAAGAAGTTTATAAAATTGCGCACCAAAAGAAAAATAACAACGCTACAGCAAAAGTCCTACGTACATCGTTAGATTACACCACGGGGAAGAATTGTGCAAAGTTTCAAGTCAATCGGATGAAAATTATAGGAGTAATCTGACACGCCGATTTGGAAAACATCGTTTCGAGAAAAACGCGTTTAAAGTTTTATATAGATTTATATATCTGTTCCAATCCGGTTTTTACACAAGAAAAAGGTTCCGGTCACCTTTCTAATGAATGAATTTCGATTCTATACACTTGAAAGAGTACTTTGAGAACAAAAAAAATTTTCAATTTTTTTTAAGTGCGAAGGTGGTATCCTGCCTTAAGGAGCCCGACCTCCATGGTGTTTTCCAGACCCGCGCGAAAGGGGAACTCGAAGCCAATGATACCGCGGGTGTACATCGGATAAGAAAAAGTGCGGTGCAAGCTCGTATTCATAGGCCGAAATAAGTGGCCTTTTGGGCCAGTGGCAGCACTGGGGCCTCTAAGAATCCCAGTCATTCAAGCCTATCCTACGCGTTATCTGTCCAATGTAGCCCCTCATATCATATCAAAACAAAATTATTCGTGCCTTTCCTCAAAAAGGATACTTTGATTTCTGCATAGCATTACTTTATTCTAAACACATTCAGCAATGCCTCAAAAAAGTTACAATAAAATTTTTCCATAATGAAGCATCCGAATCACAACAAAAAGTAGATGAAAATATTATACAGTAACATACAAGAATTGAAAAGTGTGACATACCTTGTCATTCGTGAATGCAACACGCCATATTGAATATCAGTTGATTTGGTGTGCATATAGGCACAAACTACAAAAAAAATTGCAATCATCATGACACTATGGAGGCAATTTTCAAACTGTCCAATGTATCCCCGTGTCCAAAATATCCCCGGTCTCCCCTACTTACCTTAGAAAATCAGTTTATTACACAGCAAAACAAAACTGCAATTCTGACGTCCAACAAATTTCCGAGAGTCTTCCCTTATTCAAAGCAAAAGTGACATTTAACATTCGCGAAAGAAAAAAAGATGTTACCACTCGATAAAATATATTACCGTGGACGCGATAATTCTGCAGCGGCATGCATTGAGCACAACCGATAAGTTTGAGGTGGTTTGCACGGTATGTTGCAGTTTTACAACACCATGCATTTAAGGGTTAAATCCCCTCGAACTTCACGTGGACTACATCATATTTCAATCTCATTAAAATCCCCGACGCCGAGCACGAAAAGTGGTCAATTATAATATTTGATATTAAATAAAATATGAATATAAATTGAATAATTCTGTATCTTCCCAGGAGAAGCAATTAGAATCTTACGAATTCCTGAAGCTGGCGACGTATTTTCGTAAATTTTCTCGCCACCAAAGCCCCAAGTGAATTTCAGAAAAGTTTGCAGCGAGAATAATGCACGAGCCGGCGAGTGCAGCCTGTTTATTCTATTTTCTCGAGCTTCCTTTTACACCTTATTACCTCGCCATAGACACGTTCACTGGTCTTTCTCCTTGCCCTTTCTAACAACCTTGTCCTGCAAGAATGTAATCGGTCCCAAGGATGCAGCGGAGCTGAAGAAGGAAGAGGTCGATAGGTTAAAAAGGTTAAGAAGGATAGAACTAATTGCTCGGCGAGTAATATCTCATAGGGGTACACAGAGTGCCGACGGGGGGCGAATAAAAATCAGGAAGCTTGTTTATCCTCAGCCGTTGTTTAATTAAGGACTCCGAATCCCGTTCGTCGCTGTCTAATCGGTACCGGACATGCTTCTTGTTACAATTACGCTTTTAATTGCGGAACCTTGAAAATTAAATTACACAGAGGGTGCACCATCTTAATCTGCAAATAGATAGATAGAAAATTAGTTGGATTGGAAAAATAAGAATTTTGATACTATCGAAAAGGGAGCAACTGATTTCGTTCCTTGCAGTACTTTGATGCTCTTCGATAAAGCGAGGTGTGAACTGTGTAGTCGCGAAATTGGCGGACAGTGTCGAAATCTGAGGTAGGGGATGCGTTTCATACTTTATTTGCTACACCCTCTCGTATAAACTGCGACTTGCGAGGCAATTAGTTTTTGCTTTCTTATTCCATTTAACCTCTCGACCTCCTCCTCTTCTTCTTCTTCTGCTTCGCGGCATAGTTGCAGGAAAGAGCTGAGACGAAAGGTCAGTACGCGAAGAACGGTGAACCTGTTTCAGCCGTAACAATGCTAACCACCCTCTGCCTCATTTCACTGCGCTAATTAAGCTAAAAAGCTTGATAAAATCGAAACGATGTCGTTGCTTTCAGAAGCATCTAACAGTTATAAATTATTTTTCTCAGTGTCGTGGAAAAGCAGGGCTGGGGAAAATTCGAAATAGTTTCGGACAAAACTGTTTGAAAATACTATTTCATTAAATGCTTAAATCATGTGCAAAGAAAAGTTTATTTGTCTCTTCCTATATTAATCGAAGAAATAAATATATTTATTTCTATTTATCTATTTCAACAATCTATTCTTCCCAGCCGTGTAGAAAAGTAACTGCATCTTTTTACCTTTCTATTTATACTAAATAGGGTTATGAATAAATAATAAGATTTAGAGGAGGAAAGATGGGAAAATCGTTATGATTTTATGAAAAAGTTTACGAAGATGAGTAGCCCTGAGAATATAGCAAATTCGAGACACTTATAAAATAACTCATAAAGAAACATTTATCATACAGAGGTAGTCGTAAAAAAATTTAAAAACCAATTAATACCAAAAATATCACGATTTACTAAGAAGGAGCTATGCCTCTACCTATTTCGCACAGAGTCAAAGTATTCAAAGTAATAATAATAATATATAAACTCAATCATTATAATAACAATGTTCTAATACTAAACTCGCTGATACACAAATCTAAAAATGCACTTTTTTAAATATCCTTTGCCTACCACTGCAGATCATGAATAGTCATCTACACACTTCAGTATCCTCAAAACCCGACAATACACTTCTACCTCGTCACTGCTCTTCCTACTCTCTTCAACCCCTCATTTCACAAGCAATTATTGCCCCTCTCGCAAAGACACTCGCACAGAGAGCCGCGCCGGCTGCGTCTCGCTTATTCCCAACGTCTAAATCCTAAACTAATCGCGTCCTTTCCGCAATCTCCCCCGCATTATCTCGGCCGTTGGATCTTCATTTCCCGGCGAGCCTTAATGAACGTCGTCTCGTAAACTCCCTCGGTTGACTGCGCCGGCGACAAGTCGCAGAAAAGACAAGGCAGGAAGGGTGGAAGGTGCAAAACCGCCGCGGTGTATCCCCGGCACAGCTTCTATCGCGGAAACTATCGGTCGTCATCCGCCAACGCCTGTAATCTAGGGCCGTAACCACTTGCTCGGAGGGGCGGGGGCGGGGGTGAAAAAACCGGCAGAAAATGAAATACGGATTACAGTGGTTGGACGAGCCACGATAATGACGGGTAATGATGACCTCGGTCGGTACCCTCGCTACCACGGCGCGGTCCGGATCGGATTTTCGATTTTTCTCCAACCACCCCCGCCTGCGTGCCATCTTCTTGTCGTCTATGAAGCGCAATTTTCGCGTAGAGTTACCCTCTCCTTCTTGTCGATGCTGGAAGACATTTTTCGTATAGAGTTACCCCGCTGACGACGGTGGAAGGAAGAGAACGGAGCCTTTATCCCGCCTCAAATTAATAGGGGGATATTTCGAGGTTGTAGCATGGTTCCACAGATGGTGGAGATACGATGAATTATGTTTGAAGCTACGTGTATTGAAGTACAGTAGAGTATAAGATGACTTTGTTGCAAAACAAGAATGCGTTTATTGACTGAAGATTGTGATTTTGGTGGATGGTACTGGTAGTAATGATTAGGGGTGGTTTTAACATGCACGTATCTATTTAAACCTAGAGATGACTATAGTTCGTTGGGCAGAATAAGCTAGGACTTGGAACGCTATAGTTTTGGATAGTTTTGGAGATGGGAATTCATTTGTGGAGTCCGTTTTGACGAAAATAGGCAGAAGTTACACTGCATTCCACATTAGGGCATCCCGACGCCCCTACCGAATTGCGACCGATCTGCGCAGCTCCCACTACTACCCACGGTTTGAACCGCATGCGATTGGTCGTGGTAATTTCCAAGCAATAACTGGTACCGTTAAGGAACTAGTTCTTGATCAGGCACTAATTCTTGATCAGTTCATGAAATAAACCGTTGTTTTGAGTTTATGTCAATAAACAATTGTTTGAAATAATTACTAACATAAAAATTGATAATTCAAAAATATATGTGTTGTCTATGAAAGCAGTTAGTATTGTTAGTTTTAGATGATTAAAAACTAGTTCCTAGTCACCTTATTACTCCATACCTTATAAGTATTTAAATTATATATTTATTTTCAACTTTTTAAAATTTTTCCTTGAAGTTTAAACATTAATTCAACTTGTAGTATAAAAAAAGTCTATGGTTTAATGTTTTATTAGGTTAAAAATAAATATTAAAGCGGGAAACCTTCTAAACTGATCAGAAACTAATTCCTTAACGGTACATCCCAAACGCGGGACCTGACCGTTGTCAACGTAAACAGCCCCGCACGAAAAGTGAACAGAGAGAGTAGAGAAGGCCGTGCGGCGGAGAAAAACATAGGCGGTTAAGTGGGGAGGCGGCGTGGCAACGTCGCCTGAGGGTCGTGCCTGCGCGAAATCTGTATGCTCTAATCTGGAATCAAGTGTAGAACGAAACTTTTGGAACCTGTATTTTTAAAAAAAAAATCGAAACCAACAAAATGATGAGTTAAATACCCTCTAACTTCACGTGGGCTACATCATATTTCAATTTCATTAAAATCCCTGACGTCAAGTACAAAAGAACGCCATCCTATGGATTGTAAAACAGCCTGTAAGAGAACAATAAACCTATTGAAACCTACTTAAGTTGTCACACCTATTTTGTCGAACGTATAGTTGTCACAGTGGGCCAATCTTCAATCAGTTGATGTTTAAAAACTATCTGCTAAATTAAGTCGCTAAAATTCTGAGATAAAGTTTCAACATTGTAGAATACAATGCTCAACGTTGAAAATTAACATTTAAAGTTTTATCGTGTTTAAAAAAAAAAATTGGAAGATTATGAGTTCCAGAAAAAGTTTTTTTGCTTGAAACAATCACAGCTTCGCCAATCTAAAGTGCCAATCGTCGGTCACAGAAGTGCCCCATGTCAAAATCATCCAGCATCCAGGAAACAAATGAAGTTACAGTACCTACCAAACTACCTACTCCGTCGGGGACCATCCTCCAGCGCGTTTTCCTTGTGTTATATTATCCCGCCGTTTGTACACCAGGATTCCTCGATTCGCAGTGGCGAAACAGCCAGCAGGCCGCTAAATTTCCTGCGAATCGTGGAAAAAGGGGGGCGTTCGATCGGAGATCGGCCAGTGTCGGCGCGAGGTGTCGGGAGACGGGCCCGCGACGTGCGAATGCGAACATAAATCCAAATTAGCGGCAACATAACGCAACCGGTGGCTGTATCGGTGCTACGATTCAGCAGGGTTTCTATCTCCCCGCGGCTGTTCGCGCGAGGACGACCCGCGAATGACAGTAAATCGTAAGCGGTATTATCGGCACCCTCGATCGGCCGCAGACGTTCGTTTCGCGGATGTCGGCGTCGGTGCGCTCTCCAGTGAGAAAACCGCCGATACCGCCTCGATCTCGTCGTGCTTCTTCGATTTCGCCAGATCCTTCCTGGTTCCCCCCGTTCCGACCAGATATATTAGTTTTTGTCAGATGTGATCGTGGATCGGGGAGAGTCTGAAATCAAGCGTGGTCCCTGTGCTCGGGGATCGAGCGGAAGATATTGTAGCCCGAGCTGGCGAATCTTTCTGAGGAGTTTCATGAACCCTCTTGGATAAAATGTGTCCCGATGATTTCGTTAATTTGGGGACATACACCTAGAGAGGCCTAAAAACTGACGTTCTGTTGGAATTTTTTTTAAGAAAGTATTAACATTTTTGCAACCGTAATTATTTTTATTAATTATGTCACATATTGGTCTATAATACTTCATTTTTGTACGTAAATATATTAGTCGTATATTACAGTTAGAGGAGCTAGTTCTAAATGCGTCATTCGGTACAGTGATTTGCAGCACCCACTCCGAATTAAACAGATTTTACCTGGAAGCTGAAAGCAAATTAGTTTCTTAAATTATATTAACAAATACTGAGATTGATCGTTGATGTGTGAACTTCAAAATTTAAATTTCTGTAGAAGACGGACATTCTACAGAATTGTTCAATTTTATTATATCAAGTAGACACTACCTAGGTATTCCTGTCGTTGCTGTTCGTCGATGTTTGGTTCATCCTTCTGAATTATTAAAAAATGCGGTCCCCTAATTATTGTTTTGAGTAGTGTATAGAAACAATGGTAATTTCATTAATATCTATTAGTAATTTTATTCATCATTATTTGATGTAAATCATGATTGTTTTATTTGTAATAATTATAACATTTTGAAAATTGTATAATTGCCTTCAGATGCGTTTAATGAACGTACATGTATTTAATCTTCCAACTTTCTACATAAGTTACAAAAATAATTATTTTTTCGTTTCTTGGGCATCACCTTGAAAAAAGAAATTCATATTTCAATGGATCATTTGTTTAAATTGTACTTTCATCCAAAAGTGAATTCAAATTATTTAGAAGTGTATACCGGCGACATCTAACGTATCTCCAGTGCACTCGATGCAGTTCATCATATTTAGTTTCAGTTCTAACCGCTTGTAGGATTGCGGTCGAATTCCACTCTGAATCGATAACGTTGGGTGTGACACGAAAATGGTAAGAGGGCTCGCGAGCCCCACGAGCGTGTTACACAAAATTACATTGCGTGATAGGCCTATCCTGTACCTGGTCCGTGATAGAACGTAGGACAGTGATATGTAGGTACTTACACCTCGTCTGTGGAATAGGTTTTCTCATAGGCGCAGTAGGTATAGTAGGGATCTAACATTTTATCTCCGTCGATTTTGATCTCACTAATAGTTTTATACGCAGAATATTCAGAACAACTGATTTATATAATGAAAATTTATAGCTCTATTTAAAGGAAAGATGCTGTTTCGTATTGCGCATGCTTCGTTACACCCACGGGAAAGATTCGGTTATAGGAAATTAGATCTCTTTAAACTTTAAAACATTCAACTTTTTCCTCTATCATTTCTTTCTAATTGCAACTAAAAAAAAATATGTGATTTATCCCAGTAGTGTAACTAATTCCCATACGATATAAACACAAATATGTATACGTAGAATTCATAGCGTTCATTATGAAGACTTCTCTAATCTCTATTCACTTTTACTCTGGTATTTAATCTATTTTATTTGTTTTATATTTAATCTGGTATTTAATCTATTTTATTTGTTTTATATTTAATCTGGTATTTAATCTATTTTATTTGTTTTATATTTAATCTGGTATTTAATCAGTTATTTTTTAGGATCTTTCACATATCACACTTTTCGTTTATCATAATAAATAAAAACTTGAAATGAATTATATGAAGACAGACAATACAAGCCACGGAGCATTTTCCTAAAAAAGAAGTTCGTTTATTCATCATAATTTACTTTCTATAATATATTTACATTGAAGATTATTAAAAACTTGCTTTCTTTATCTAGATTCATCCACCGATCATCCTGTCCATTCTCATTCTAAGAAGCTTTCAATCTAATCACGAAAAAGTATCTTCAAACGTCCACTTGATTTTTCTCCCCACTGAAGGGGCAAGAAAAACAAGAAAAAATCATTCAAATCTCTCACATTCACACTGCGCAATCGCAAACAACGAATTCATCTCCGTCTGCCTAATTATACGATCTCGGGTTACAAAACTAGGCCTCACATTACAAAAATATCGCGTGTCAATATCTCTTCAGACGAGTCTACACTTCGATCATCTAAATCCAACAGCAAAGGGAAGAGTTTCCCTGCTCCCGTACTCCACACTTTCACACAATTCCAAACCACCCGATCAGTCCTCAGGTGGTCTGCGGCGTTGAGACTTTGCTCGAGTGCGAGTGCGTCGGTTTCGGGCCGATGGTCGGCGTTTTACTGGAAGCTGGGCACAAAATCTGCTTGTAAGCCTCCCGGTAGAGCTTATTGGTGCCAGCGTAGATGAAGGGGTTGACCACGGATGAGGCCCATGCCAGGATCGAGGCGATCACGTGGAGAATCGGTATATTCACCTTGTCTTCGATCACGTTGGCCAGCATCAACGGCATGAAGCACAAAAGGAAGCAGAGGAATATCGTCAGCATGAGCCTGGTCACCCTCGAGTCCTCTCTGCGTTGAAAGCCGCCCGCTTTCCTTCTGGAGATACCTGCATGGGCCTCCAGGTTCTTCCTGCTCTTCCTCACGCGCCAATAGATGCACAGGTAGGAGGCGCTGATGACCACGCAGGGCACGACGAATCCCAGCACGAAGAGGAACTTCTTCGGGCTGGTGCCGTTCTTCTTCAGAATCGTGCAGGAGAAGGTGGTCGGGTCCAGGCCTAAAGTGCCCCAAAAGCCGAGCAACGGCGGCAACAGCAGGGAGAAACTCAGTGTCCAAATGACGATCAGCATCAGGATGATGCGCCGCGTGGTGTACAGTTGAGCGTATATGTCTGATCTCGAAATGAGGATGTACCTGGAATGCGACGTTCTATTAGTGGCATTTGGCTGGATCTATTTTCTTGCTACTAGTGGTATTCGAGTGTGTGGTATTGGAAAGATTTGTGGGAATCTGGGGGGAGCTGAGAGTCATAATTTCATGGTTTGGTGAATGAATTTTAATGGAACTTCGTGTGAATGTAGAGCGTATTGGAGTATTCAAGGTGTCACGTCCCGGGTGGTGGGTGATGGGAACAAGGGCGCGATTTCGATTTTAAGGGATTTTAGGGAAGGGTGTGATTTCGATATTGAGGGGTTTTTAAGGGAAAGGTGGGATTTCGTTTTAAGAGCTTTTGGGGAGAGGGGCGTGCTTTCGATTTAAGGGGCTTTGGGGATGATTTCGATTTAAGGGGTTTTGGGGAAAAGGCGTGACTTGGAGGGCACATGGGTGTGTTTGATTTATCCTCCTAAGGGCGAAGAGGAGGTGGGCTTTGTGGACTTTGCCATCGCGGCCTCTATACATAGGATAGGGTAGATCTACTGGCTGGCTTAGTGGTTGGGGAGGAGTTGGGGTTGTGTCTTAGGGATGTGGTTGAAGTTGCGGGGTGGCTGGTGAGACCGTGAGAAAATTTGGTGGGACGCCACACAAGAAGCAATTTTTTTATCCGAAAAGTCACTCTGAAACTTAAGGGGGTAGGTCACCCTCGATAGCCCTAAAACAGGCCTTTTTTCAAACGCAAATTGTAAAGTGATAAATAACAATAGAGACAACGTTTTTTCTAGTTTTAATCGTTATTCTATGAGCTTTAACACAAAAAAAGAAAAGTCTAAATATCTCTATGTACATAAAAGTTGTGAGTAAAAACGTAAAGGCGTGTAAGCGGTGCATCGTTTCATGGTGTACCTAAAATCTCGAAAACCGCTCCAACGATTTGGATGAAAATTTAATGAGACATGCAGAAAACCATTCCTTAAGATGTGTTGGGAGCAGAATTTCGAGATAAATTCTTAAAAAAAAAGATAAAAAATATTTTTCATACAAGAAATCGATAAAATCGTATTTTTCAACATAAAAATTGTATTAATTTTTTTTCTCGGAAATCTGCTCCCGACACATCTTAGGGAATGGTCTTCTGCATGTCTCATTAAATTTTCATCCAAATCGTTGGAGCGGTTTTCGAGATTGTATGTACACCATCAAACGGTGCACCGCGTACACGCCTTTACGTTTTTATTTTCACAACTTTTATGTACATAGAGATATTTAGACTTTTCTTTTTTTGTGTTAAAGCTCATAGAATAACGATTAAGACTAGAAAAAACGTTGTCCCTATTGTTATTTATCACTTTACAATTTGTGTTTGAAAAAATGCCTGTTTTAGGGCTATCGAGGGTGACCTACCCCCTTAATCAACCCTTAAATTATCACGTTTTTTCGTTTTCTCAATGTAACTTTATTTTTCTTTTAGTAGTTCGATAGAGCATCAAAAATTGAATAAGTCTTATATTTAAAGTTTTGTTTTATCTTGCACCGACATAAAAGTTATATTAAAAGAATGAAAAATCGCAGTAACTTTAAGGGCTGATTTCACCCCTTGCACACTCCAATATGTTCTACATTCACATGAAGTTTCATTAAAATCAGAATTTTCGGGTTGGGCATGTTTTTTCATGTTAGTTATTACTTTAAAAATACTTCTGCTTTTGAAAGACGTTGAAACATGAGAGATTCTTAAATAGAGTTTCCTAAACTCGTAGAGGTTTATAGTCAGCACGGTTCTGAGACATCGATAAATAATCGTTTGCTTGAATCTTCTTCTCGATAATGTATTGCAAATAGATATTGATTGTAATTAAATACGGTATTAAGAGCAGCTGTTTGCCACTGAATTTATCGGAGGAGCATTTGATACTATCAAGATGAGTAATAAGTCGGCGATTAAGTTCCATAGAAGAATGCTGAGTTTGCAATATCGATAGTACATTAGGTCAGCGTATTTTAATATAAACTAAATCGCGAGTGATGGCTATAAACACGAAAGTTCAGCAGTATCTTCTTTAAAAGTTACAACAAGAAGTTCCTTGAAACAAGCTAACACTTAAAAAAAAAAGCAAACTGTTTAAATCCTTATGGGAGTGAAAAATTCTGAGTTCACATAAATACGCGAAAATACAAACCGATTGATCGTAATCGCCACCATACTGAGCAAAGATACTGCGACGTTCCCGTAAAAGAAGAGCGGGAATATTTTGCATAGAGTTTCGCCCAGCACCCACGCCTCGTTGAAATATCTGCTCGCTGTTAGTGGCAAATTCACCGCAGAGAAAATCAAGTCCGAAATGCTGAGACTTATCACGAAGGCAGTGGTTGCGTGTCTTCTAAGTCTTGTGTATTTCAACAGTGCAATTACTGTTACCAAATTACCTGAAATTTAAAAAACAAACTCACAAACTTTGAAATTGTCGTAGGTCGGACACTATATTTTTAATAGAAATTGATATAAGTGAAAACTCAAGCTTTTATTTAAAACATTCATATTTCAAATATAGATTCTTTTTAGGTGAAAATACATGGTTTCTGGTAATATATTTTTTACTAAAATTCTCTTTTCATGTAGGACTTATGAAATTATTAATTCGAAATAGATGGTAGTGAAAAGAAAAATGGAAATTTATTAAAGTCTAAAATAATTTAGCAACTCTTGTAGCTGTACACAGAGTATCGCATGTCTGTCCCACCAGAGAAATGGGCGAGTGAATAATTAAAAAAGAAGGAATTAATCATTCTATATAATTCTTGACACCCTCTGGCATAAATTAAGGGCATTAATCGCCATAACTCGAGAAAGGCTACCCATGGGTCAACAAGAACTTAACATGACCATAGAATTCGAGCGTTCAATTAAGGTTCCAACTATCCTGAACGCGCATAGCATCTTCTTGACAAACTGAATCTTTATGAAATGGAATTTTCTTAATCTTTACATTAGGGCTAATGCCCTAATTAATGACATTTCAAAAACTTTTATTCTCTGTATCTTTGTAACATTATACAATTCACTACCATCTTCTTTCTCACTTAATCTTATCCAGTTTATTTTTAAACAATTAGCTCGCACTACCTGCACTGTTTATCGCTTTAAAAAGCCTCACTCTGTTCTCCCTGTAGAGCGCAGTTTATTGAATACTAGCTGACCCGTTACCCGGTTTCACCCGGGAATTATTTATGATGTTTGAAAAATAAAAGAGCCTAAACCAAAAACATAAATAGCCTATAATCTAATCTAGGACGTGTGTAATGTATATTCAGAATTTCAATGAAATCCGTTCAGCCGTTTAGGCGTGAAAGAAGGACAAACAAACAGACAACGTTTCACTTTTATATATTAAGTAAGGATTGAAAGTAAATTTTACCCGCGACTCCAACGATGCTGAAAATTATCGCGCAAACGGCCGCCGCGATGGTAACAGCCCGAGGAAAGTGCTTCAGACTCTCGCCTCCCAACGCGACACCGAAAATTGTGCCATTTGTCACAGGGCTGTCCATTTTTTATCGTATTTATGCGCTCCCTCGTAGTGGCGTGGCCCCGTAAAGTGAAATGCAAAACGGAGTAAGTGCGCTTTTAAGAAAAGAAAATCACGTCGTTAAGGAACACCTGCATTTAAAAGCGTCAATATACTCGCAACATCATCTTTGCATTATACGGGCCGTTTCAATTATTTATCAATATTTAATGAATAAAAATAATGTTCTTGAGTCACGTGTTTTAAAAACAGCTTACAAGCAGCAAATATTCAGGAATCAATTACGGAAATTGTCACAATGTAGATTTTGCAATCATTTAGTACAAAGCGCGTGAAATTGGAGTTAAAAAAATGTCACAAAATATACTTACGATATTCTTTCGGTATCGCTCATTATGCCTTCGACCGAAATCGAGACTCAGTTGCGGCTCCTTTGTCTTCCATATTCCCAAATTTCGTTGCACCAAGGATAGTCATTCGAAGTATAATTAATTCTAAATTAAATACACTCGGAATTTTACAGGAAATATTTTCCTTCTTCTACTCGAGCATTTCATTAGACTGGCGACGGATTTAGATATCAAGTGTTCTCTGCTCCAGCACTTTCTGAGGATCTTCGTTTCTTCCATGAAAGGTTTTCTTCATCGACGTCTGTAACAAAATAAGAAAGCGATTAGATAAATATACGAAATTAATCATCCATGATTTACGCAGATCGAAATCTTGGTACGCGCAATAATTAAACCGAGACTAACTCTAATGTGCAATTAATAAAATCCTCTCGAGTTCTCTTTAAAAATTAATCATTCCCAAGGGTGCCATTATCACCACACCACAATCACCGGGTAATTCACTAAATTTCTGTTTAAATAAACCAGTAAACAACACTTTCCCCTCCATTTTTATACAAATTCAATAACAAATCCCAGTTGCGACAGTTTAAAAAACATAAAAGCAGGGGGACTTACGCTTCGAAGAAAGAACGCTACAGTAGCAATGTACTTCTATGAATAAATTATCCGACAATATATTATAAGATAAATTATTCCGATAAGCCGATCGGACAGAGCATTACGCAAACTTCTGTTATTCAACGGAGCGAGCAGTTCTCGATTTACACGCGTCCGAGGGCGATCGTCGCTCCGACGAGGCTCGGTAGCGTCTGCGACGATTAAATACACGGGGGGCTCCTTATCCGACGAGCCACTTCAATTCGCTCTTCGTTTCTTCGTTTTGTCTGTTCGTTAGTGGCCACTCGCTCTATCCGTATCTTCCTCCGATTTTCTTGCCTTTGATCTCTTTGCTCGTGGAAGAAACGGCACGACAATCCTTTTCTCCCGCCCCGAAGAAAGATGGTCCCTTTCGCGTCCAAGAAGCTAACGAAGAAGTTCTTGCGCCAGCGCTCTGTGGGGACTATCGATGCCCTGTGAACTTCGACCTTGCTTATTGGAAGTAATTGATTTTTACCGCTCCCTCAAGAATATCGGGCTTCCTCGACAGAAGCCCCTTTATCTCCCGAAGGCTCTCTTCACCTCCGCGAAAAAAATCTCCCTATCGAAGACGCGTTTCGAAAAAGCATTGAACTTCCAATTAGGGGAATTCGTGGGTTAGTATCTCACTGTCGACTTATCGTTTCGATTAGTGACGTCGGATGCATTGTCCGTAGCATTTCTTCTTCTATTCGTCGTTCAGCATTCGGCGGAGCAGAAATTGAATGAATCCGATCGCGATATTTAGTCTGCGACTTCGCCATTAAATGTAGCAAATCCCCGCGGTTAACAGTGCACAGTCCTACGAGCTTTCTTCAATTAGATAGCGACGAAGTTACTCGATAGCATTTCCTTCCACCACTTCCCCTCTCTGGCATATAAATCCTCCTTCTCTTCCCTATATTCTCCCTTTGCTCCCCTTAAGTCGGCAAACTTCTGCATAATAGACCACCACGAACGATCTTACGTAAACTCCTCACTCGAAGCTCCTCTCTTCTTCTTTATTTTTCTTCCGTGTATCAAGATCGCCGGACTTCCACGTCTCTATTCAAAAGTAACTCGAAGGAGAGTACTTCGTTTCCCACCCAATCACTGTGCAATGCCTCGCGAGCCTTTCCAACGGTATCTCGATATATTGCTTCGAAAAAACTTGTGCCTCGAACACTCTGGCCCTCGAGTCTCTTCCACCGCGTTTCTTCCGACACTCTGGAGGAGCGACGCGGGGCAAGAACTGTCCGCGAAGTCTTCTGGCTAGCGCGCAACGAGCGCTCTTCAGGGACTGACGGCCCCCCGACGATGTGTAACTCCCCTTTCGCGATCCAGCACACGAGGCCTCCTTATCTGCCACTTCTTCGTGTAACTCTCTCGCTCGCTCCGTCGTACTCTGCCCTTTTTTTTCTCAGCTGTTTCGTCCACCGCCACCCGCCGTTTGATCTGGTTTGCTCAAGCACCACTGCCGCCGTGGAATCGTAATTAATTAATCTCTTCGGAGATGATTGTTAGGCCGACGAGTATCGTTCGAGTGCTGCCGAGCGAGATGATAGCCCGTTGGTGCCGGCAGCACGGTGAGAATTTTCAGGTCCTTTGATAGCTTCCTGCCTCTCATTAGTGCCCCGTTTGTCTCGCGCATTTATTCCTTACTCCTCTCGGACAACTTTCAAAGCATTGATAAAGTACGGGCCTGCAGATGAGGTCTGTAGTCGCTGCAGCGGAGTAGGAAGCTGCGGCAAATGCGATAGATAGTTGGTCAGGTGTAGACTCTATGGAACTTTAATTTGTTGTTGGAATAATACGCGCGTGAATCTTTTTTACGGTGGGCTGGTTTTTGAAGCTTGATTCACACAGTGGAAATAATTATCGCGTGATTCATGATTCCGGTTCGATATAAGTTGAAACATTGACAGATAAAAACCACTCCTATGTTGATTTTAGAGATTCTGGAGATTATTTATTTGGCAAGAAATAATTCGAGAGGTTCCTTATATTTATACAGTGTTAATAGAATAAACAAGTACCCGCGGTAACGACTATAAATCTTCAAGAATATCCCTCGCGGTGTTCACATATTCTTCAATTTAAAGAGCCACCCAAATATTGTTCCTAATTTCTGCGCAAATATCGTCCCAATTTTCAAAGAAACCACTGACACCACTAGCACAGTATTTTGTATTTTGAACGATGTATCATGTTGCACTGGAGTCTATCGTTCACCTCTTCAGAAGTCACGCTGTGACTTCTCGCTGTTGATGGAGAGTATCGATTCGATGCTCAGTACTTAGGCCGAGGAAGAATTGTAGAAACTTTCTTACCATCGATTCTTCATAAATTATTGTTTTTAAATTCCAACGTTTCACTAGAATGTTTCTGCTGAGAATTTCTTATAAAATACAGAATGCAGCTCGACCTCACCTTTCCGCTCGGTTCGTTCCCCGCGGCGCGCGCTCCTCGTACTGACGGCTGTTCTTCATGGTTTGGTGGTGGAGAGCATGCTGAAAATGGTCGAAGGCCCGGTGGTGGAAACACCATTGGCACGCGCTCGAATTAACACTGTCAACAGGGTGCAATAGGGTAGCGCAAATATCGATACGTTCGAACGTTTCCATCGTGCTATGGCCTATTAACTCTTCGATTAGGTAGGGTGTGCAATTATTAGAGTGCTTGAGTCATTTCTGATATTAACGTTACTTATAGTATATATGACACAATATTAACTTTAATTTTTATTTTGTCGATTAATTGGGGATTCATATTTAATATTTATTTTACAATACTATTAGGGATTCATTTTTATTTTATAAATCAGTTGGATAACACAATATTAGCTTTAATTTTTATTTTGTAAATTAATTAGGGATTCATATTTAATATTTATTTTACAATACGATTAGGGATTCATTTTTTATTTTATAAATCAGTGGGGTAGCACAATATTAGCTTTCATTTTTATTTTGTAAATTAATTAGGGATTCATATTTAATATTTATTTTACAATACGATTAGGGATTCATTTTTTATTTTATAAATCAGTTCGATAACACAATATTAACTTTAATTTTTATTTTGTAAATTAATTAGGAATTCATATTTAATATTTATTTTACAATACTATTAGGGATTCATTTTTTATTTTATAAATCAGTGGGGTAGCAGAATATTAGCTTTCATTTTTATTTTGTAAATTAATTAGGGATTCATATTTAATATTTATTTCACAATACGATTAAGTATTCATTTTTTATTTTATAAATCAGTTGGGTAACACAATATTAGCTTTAATTTTTATTTTGTAAATTAATTAGGGATTCATATTTAATATTTATTTTACAATACGATTAGGGATTCATTTTTTATTTTATAAATCAGTTCGATAACACAATATTAGCTTTAACTTTTATTTTGTAAATTAATTAGGGATTCATATTTAATATTTATTTCACAATACGATTAAGTATTCATTTTTTATTTTATAAATCAGTTGGGTAACACAATATTAGCTTTAATTTTTATTTTGTAAATTAATTAGGGATTCATATTTAATATTTATTTTACAATAGGATTAGGGATTCATTTTTTATTTTATAAATCAGTTCGATAACACAATATTAGCTTTAATTTTTATTTTGTAAATAAATTAGGGATTCATATTTAATATTTATTTCACAGTACGATTAGGGATTCATTTTTTATTTTATAAATCAGTTCGATAACACAATATTAACTTTAATTTTTATTTTGTAAATTAATTAGGGATTCATATTTAATATTTATTTCACAGTACGATTAGGGATTCACATTTTATTTTATAAATTAGCTAGACAATTGATTTTAATTTCAATTTTATACAGCAGTTAGGAAAAGATTTATTGTGATTTGAAATCTTGCTTTGCATAAACAATATTGATGCTACTAATAATGGTAATGAAATGCTGTTGAATTATTTAGTAGAAGTAGTTGGAGTCGTATAGTACACGCAGTCGTATCAGGACTTTTTCGTAAATAATTTCAATGCAAGTCAACCCCCCTGTTGATGGTAAATTGAAAAGACAGCCATAGGAGTACGACTTTCCGCAGTGTAGGCCAGCTGTCGGTGGACTCTGCACAAAGCCGAAACGAACGGTCCAACAAACAACACTCACCCTCCGCGCCCCTTTTCATCCCTTCGATACGTTTCACCTGGCTTTCTACCCCGCGATTAAAAGTAATCTTGAGGTATGAACGTTGGGATCAGACCTCGGGACAGAGAATTTTACCCTCGCAGAAAACGAAGGAGATATCTCCATTTCCTTCCGTTATTTCTTCTTGGCACTGTTGTTTGCCTTGAACTACAGGTTCTTCCAAAATGCGTGGTAAAACTCGAAGGATGGTCATTCTTCTTAACAAAGTAAATCGAAAAATATACCATTACACTTTCAAATGCACCTGTCAATTTCGAAAGGTGAATGCACTCGTGTTCTTCTCGAGCGGCAGCAGAATTTTGCACCTTTAAATATCTAATTTGTTAATACTTCAAAATTACGAAGAAATGCCTTCTTAGAAATATCTTTCTGCGTACTATTTTTATTCTTATTCTTCCTACCCTTCCACTATTCCCATCTTATTTCACATTCGCGTAAAATATTTTTCCAGTCAGAATGTCGAATTTATTCCCAAAGAGTATCACAAAAACGCCCAGGAAAACCTTAACAAAATGCTCGAATACCTAGAAAGGGCGTCCAATGGGCTATTTTGCATAAGCAACCCCGATTAGACCGGTTGGAGTAACCTGCCCGAGTGGAGGAACGCACCGTGAGAAGAAGAGTATTCTTTGACCGTTCGCAGGACAACAGAGCTTAAACATTTCCTGGGGCGAAGGGTTCAAGTAATCAGACTGTGCACACAGGGGACCTTTTGCCTCGACCCTTACCTATCGTTACGGCAATATTTCATCTTTGTGGAGAAGAATTCATCTCGTTATCTTGGCTGTCCCTTCGAAAACAATTTTCGATTTACACGGGCCCCGCGGTAGTTTACGACGGTGCAGGCCATTCTTGGCATCTGTAAACAGTCGGGCCGTAGCAGTAGGTTTTAAAACATCGTAAACGTCTCTTTAACAAATTTTTCACCACCTCTCAATTGGATTTTTTAAAAGAATTTTAAAATGTTTTTATAACCACAGAGGAACACTTTCATTTGAAATATTAAAGGGAAAATGTAATATTACTATGGAATGGAGGAAGGAAGATCTGTATTCAGTTTCACCTTCATTATAAATGGGAAATAGTATTTACATCGTCAGGATAAAATTATAAGTTTAGATATAATAGTGTCAAGAGCAGACTTCTATCGTTCATATTTATTCCTGATAAGCTATCTAGGGTAGGACCATAGGCAACAGTCATGCTCTTATAAAAACTCCGTCTAATTAATTTCTAAACTTAACAGCAGGAAATTGATTGTAGCCTGAGAAATACTGTAGATTAGGATTTACATATCTCTTCTATGTGATATAATTAATATAGAACGGAATATTAATAGCAGCCCTGCTGGTATAATTCGGATACACATGGTAGCTTATTATTTCATCATTGTGGTCATATTTAGTAGAATCATTGCGTCGACTTTATAGAACAGAATTAGAAAATAGGAGAGATGCTTACTGCTTCACAGTAATTAGCAATTTCCCCTGCGACGACTATTGTAGTTTTACATTTACATTTCAACCGGAAAGGCTAAGATTCTGGCTGTGCAAAAAGCCGATTATTGCCCATAGATAGGCATAATCTTCGACCAATAAAAACGATCGATGGCAATAAATCTCGGAAGGCAGTTCAGACAACGATAAGGGCTGTGAATTGTGCATTGAAAAACGCACTCTTTGTCGGTGATGAATGACTACGAGGATGAGATACACTTCTCCAGCTTGGTACCTCCATTTATATGATCCATTGCAATTTTAAAATTGACTGTGATTCACAAACAGAGCGCTAAAAACACTAGAAACATTCAATACAACAGATCAACCTTGAAACGTGGTAAAAGAATGGTGGAATTTAAGTGGAGAATAATTGATGCGAGAAAGAAAATAAGTGGTTTTGAAGGGAGCAATTTCGATGCTTAGAAGATCCTTTTCAAAATATGTCTATCTACTTTAATGAGGACTGTAATTATTCCTATACTTTTAAGTTATTTTTCAAATTTGGACTCCCTACTTTCTCCGGCCCCCTGGAATTTTTTATTTGCATCTATCTAGATTTTTGGTTCTACCAAAGTCCTCTTACAGTCACCCTTTCATTCGTTCAAGTTTCTAATCCTAATGGCAGAGTGGAAGGTTGGACAACCACTGCTGTGTGTTCTGAATGAACTCATTATGCATAGACCCGGGAGCCCATACACCATTTCGATTCAACAGTGCTGTCTATTCACGAAATCCTACGGCGTCTGAACTCGATTTTAAAAGCCAAAAGGGCACGACTTAAGGGCGAGGCGCGTCGAAATAATAAATAAAAAAGTTCCATATGCAAGAGCAGGGATCTTCAACTCCGATGCTGCTCGAAAGCAATTAATTCCTCCACCTATACAAGGAAACCAAACATTTCCCTTTTCAATCTCATTTTCAACTTGACAGACTTGATTTCACCATAGACCTTATTAGGTACACTCTTCCCTAGTCAAATATATATTTTACCTTCCTCTTGCTAAATTTTAAAAATACTAAAAGTAACCAGCATAATAATAATAATAATAATAATACGTCTTTAATAATTAGGCTTACCCTCTTATGCAATAACTAGTAACTGAATTTCGTTTCAAAAAAGTTCTCTGCAAAAATATTTCACGACTTCTTCAAGCATCATCAATATTTCGCTATTGTTAAAAATAAATAAATAAAAAAATAAATCAATTCTTTCGAGTCTCTTTCTTTTTTCATTATCACGACCAACTTTGCTGTATTATTTAGTTCAAGTCTCACCTGATATGACACTCTACGTATTATTATTCGCATAACTGACCTGATAGCATATCGGGGGTGGTTGTCGCTATTTACGCGCGCAAGCACGCTGCAGGTGCGCACTCATAACAAAAGTAGGAATAATCACGAGCACTGCACTTTGTTAATAATACTCATTAAATAAAAAAGAAACTCTTTGTTTGTTTTTGAAATCTCAATTACCTTTCGTCGTAGGCTCTCTATAAAATTATTAGACTTATTTATAGATTAATCGGTTTGAAGATGCCTGTTCGATTTGCCACGGTCGCTGGTTCAGGAAGTTTGGATACTGACAGGACACGTTGTCAAGATACATATTTGACAAGGGCTCACGGAATGGAGGGGCGCACGTGTAGATAGAAACCAGACTCTACGATAATAAACTATTAATACTATTTTTATAAAGGAGCTGCGCTACAGGAGATGTTTCCGCTGAAACTAAATAAGCCTTGGCTGAGAAACTTCTTGCTTAATACAACGCGCTTTTTAAATTAATGAATGTAAAATACTGAACAGTGTCATCTTTTTTTGATAACGAATAAGATACTTTCATTTGCAAAAGCGGACTTTTGTAGCGGAAAAATATTATTTATTTTTCCATTATTTCGGGAGAATAGATTTGTAATTTATACAAAATTTTGATTATTATTGTCTTTCTGTGGGAGATTATGTTTGAAATAAAAGTTCGCTGCGCGTAGAATTGTTCGTCGAAATTTAGGAGAATATTTTATTTTAACTTCCACAGAATATGAAATATTCTACTGCTATACTACAAATTTTCGACACAAGTTTTTGATTTTTAAAGTGTATGTAATTGAAGCAAAACGCAGGGAGAAATATTTACTATGGAAATCCGTTCTTGGTACATTTCACGAGTATTTTATCGCTTACCGTATTTCCGGCGAGTTCTTCCCGTCTTTTAACCAACGATAAAACGGCACACTAAGGAAATACTCTTATCATACTCAAACCCATAGAGTTTCATATTTTCTATCATCAAAAAATTATCGTTCCGCGTTGGATAAGATTCTCTTTCACACCATTTTTTGAACGGAGTTTCAATTTCTGCTCCAATATTACTGCGACTGATATTACAACTGACAGTAATCGTAAAACTCAAAATTAATTTGATGATACTTTTTGATGAATATTAAATTATGCCAGTATCATTAGTTTGAAAAATAAAATTATATCTTATACACACCATAAAGTAAAAAGTATGATGGAACATATATTTATTTCTTCTTCGCTATAAAATTCTGTAAAAGAATACCAATTTATGAAATTCAAAATTATCAAAAACACTGATCCATCATTTCTTAAATAATTCACGATTCAAGTGGAAACGTAAGACATAATTACTCGAGTATTACTTTCTTCTAAATTTTATTTATTTCTTTATTATATAATTCTCTATCGTCGTACAAACATAACTATTTCTTAAATATAATTAAAAATCGTTTTGGTTTAATTAATAGCGTCGTTCCATTCTTCGCCCGCAATAAAGGCTGGTGATTGATAATGGGTCAGCGCTAACAATATCAATGCGTCGATTATGACTCTAAAATATCGATTTATAAATAACTACAATCCTCTTTTATCAAAAAATTCCCTTTCTTCGCGTTTCCAACAACTTGTTTTTCTTGCCACCAATCTCTAGAATTCTTCACCCTCGAAATTATGTACTTTTTTATTACAAAATATCTTAGAGTCTACATAAATTTTTCTTGCTGAAATGATCGTATAATAAATGTTAAATTAATCTGTGCACATGTACAATTATTTACACCTGTACGTGTATACAGATATATAAAGTTCATATTAGAAACATTTTTGCTGAACAATATGACGTGTAAATTTCCTTTGAGTTCTCACTGATAGACTTTCTTACCACCTCATAGAAATAGAGATATATTTTTGGTCTTCGCGATTCGACATTCGTGTAAAATTTAATTATTAAAAAAAACGCGTGTAACCAGGAAAAATGCAATTCATGATTTAGTGGTATATTTACACAGACTATTAAAGATAAAAATTCTATGTCTAACTATCGCACCGTGTTTAGCAAAATCCTATTTATATTCGAAACGCAAGTATATCGCATAAGTACAAAAACTTATTCTGTGGCATGTGTATGGTCGAATCTATCTGTGCGCGAAGTATCGGTACATCGATGTCTTAAATCTGCACTACAACTAGTTCAGTCATTTTCTTCGAGTAATATTCGGTTGTTTTCAGTGTTGAATTGTATGAAAATCATTCCTTAATTATGTAATAAATTGTTGACTCGTGATCAGATTAGACTGTCGAAAACTTGAAGACTCTTTCAAATCGAACTTTCGAAATTGAACTAATTATCATTGCAGTAAGTGAATAGTAACTCGTTACTGGGAGGAGATAGGTAATCACATGTTTGAGTTTAAATCATTAGACTACCAATTAAATATTTGATTGGAATTGGTATTCCGGCTCCGACTATCAACAAGTGATTGTAGATATTCTAAGGACTGTCGTGATGAGAGTTGGTCAAATTTTTAATGACGTCCTATTAAAGTTGTCTCTTGAATTAAACGACATGTAGTACTCGAGATGGAAAGGCATTCGTGTTCTTATCAATCAGCTTTGACCACACATCTCTGACTCATCATATCAATGATACTCTCCGCATACTTCTCCCTGACTTCCCCGGAGAGAGGTTCTCAAAGTAAGAGTCGCAGTCGCGAATTCCTACTTCTGCCGTGGTATAAAAATATTCGAAAGCTTTTTCTTATAAATCCTAACAAGTATCAACGTCTCAGCTATCTGTGTCATTAAACAACTACGAACGAACGTGCAGGTTAAATTCTGTGCATTTCTCAGTTCGTCTTGTAAGGTTTGGTCCTCTGTAATAAATGCAGAAATAAATGTTTATTAAAAATGGTCCACTAGACCTTCAAAATATGTATAAACACGTGTAGGCACATGATGCGTCTCTAACAATTAAATGGCCCCTTCATTAACAATTACGGCACTGGAAAATAATATTTCGAAAATAATGTGATAAAATTCGTTAAATATTTACGACTTTTAAAAATCTCGTTGAAGTACCATTACAATGGTAATCGTTTCCTAAACATTCGTGAAAATGAATCCAAGTGTGATAATATTAATCGATATTTACAGTTGAAGATTGTTACAATTTTTATAAACATTCCGACTTGTGGGCCTTTTAAACCACAGAACCACCGGATACATTAGATAAGCGCTTGGAGAGCAAAGGATTAATAGAAGAAGAAAATGTTGCTCTGAGTATAAAACCGATACAGGAGAAATGGTCCATAAAAAAAAAAAGGAGCACCGTGTCAAACTGCATGTCGTAAAGAACGGTCTCGAGAGCTTTGACCAACGATTACCTCAAGCTTTCAAGAGGTGCACTGTCTGTACTGCTGCGCCTTCTGCGCGATCTCCCCCAGGTGCTTCTCCATCTCAACTGTCAGTGAGTCGACCTCGGTCATCAGGTCGAACAGCATCTTCTCGTTGTCCTTGTAGACGCTCTCCATGCCGTCGAGGTCCTTGAATTTAGTCGACGTGTCGGCCGTCAGCTCGGACGCCCTCTGCAGGAGCTTCTTGGCCTTCTGAATATTACCCTTGCTCTTGTTCACCCTGAGGTCCAGCGAGTCGTCCACTAGCCTGTACTCCTCGGCAAGCTTCTTCGTCTTCGAGTCGACGTTCTGCGCTTCGTCGGCCACCTTGCGAGCTTGCACGTCGATTTCCTGCTCCAGAACGAACTTGTTCCTCAGCGACTGCGACTGCAGCTGCTTCAGACGAACGTCCAAGGCGTCCACGGTTTCCGTGGTGCTGTTTGCCTGCATCTGAGCCCCTCTGGTCACCTCCGCGATCTCCTCCAAGTCCTTCTCCGACCTCTTCACGTCACGCTCCGCCTGGTCGATCGCCGACTGCGCCAAATTCTGAGCCTTCTGGGCGTCGCTCAAGAGGACCACCACTTTGTTGGCCAAAGTCTGCTCCTCGATCGCGTCTTCCTTTACCTTGTTCGCTCTGTCCTTCAGCTCCTCGGCCAGGCGGAGATCGTCCCTGGTGTCTGCGAGGATCTTCTCCGAATCGGTCAAAGAGCCCACGATGCTCTTTATGCGATCAGCTAATTGCGTGATCTCGTCTGGCTTCAGCTGGATGTTCTTAGCGAGCACCCCCTGTGCCAGGTCCCTGACCATGGCCGGGGTCGGTTGTTCCTCGTCCAACGTGTTTCGTATACGCTTGTTTATGTCGGAGAGATCCTTCGTCACGTCGTCAGACAGGTTCCGAGCTTTCCAGGCGAAATTGAAGGCATCCTGGGCATTGGACCGCGCTGCTGTTGCGTCCCTTCTCACTTGGATCATCTGAAAACAGAAAACAGCAAATGGGTCAATAGGAATTAACTGGAAACTTTAACAGTTTCGCTTCTCTGGTATTGATGAGTACCGTGCGATGAAGCAATTTCCTACCATTACCACTCACTTACAAGGGAAGTCCGGTTATCCGAAAAAGAAATTGGAACAGTACAGGTTTGAGGAGCACCTTAATAGAAGTATCAGGCAATTTTTCGATTGTGCCCAGTTTCGGTTCTTCAGGGTGAAAACACCCCTTAAATGTTTGATTTCCTACTTTCTTGTATATCTCGAAAACTATTGTAGATATAAAAAAATTATTACATTGAAAACTTAATAGCTTTTTATGTTGTATAAAACTGTGCAATCGAATTGTTTAAAATTTGTAGTTTAAATAAAATAATCATTCCCCATTACAAAATTGAAACAATTCGATTGCATAGTGTTATAGAGCATAAAAAGCCGTTAAGTTTTCATTCTAATCATTTTTTTTGTATCAACTATACTTTCCAAGATATACAGGAAAGTAGGAAGTCACACATTAAGGGGTGTTTTCACCCTAAAGAAAAATTGCCTGATACTTCTATTGAGGTCCTCTTCAAACATGCAATGTTAAAAAAAATGGAATGTTCGGGTAACCAATCTTCCCTTGTTACAACAAACAAAATGCTATTCTACGAGTTTTGAAGGCTAATAGTGCCAATGAAGCACAACTTTGTGGAAGAATAGACCATTATCAACCCTCTTACAAGCGCTGGAAATTAGATCTGAAATTTCTAGAAACTACTTCTGGAACTTACATTGCGCAACAGCTGTTCAGCCTCGTCCTTGTGGGTCTTGATCTTAGCAGCCTGGTTCTTAGCCACGTCCAGGGCCTGATTGGCCTTGGAAACAGCACCCGCGTCGCAGGACAATCCTCCACAAAATCCGCAGCCAGCTCCGCCGCACACGGTACTGCAATCCGTCACATTGTCCCCGCACATCTCGAGATTCAGCCCAGGCATGATCCGGTTGAACGTCCTCAGTTTCTCGTTTATCTTGCCCAGGGACTCCCTGTTCCTCTCCTGAGCGTCATCCACGAAGCCGCGATTCTTGGCCAGCAGACTTTCCGTGTGCTTAGCGAACCTCTCCGCGTCGGCAAGCACGTTGCTGGTGTCGTTGGCCATTTTCTCCGCCTGCCTCGACTGCTCCGCCATCTGCTGTGTCACGTTGAGGGCGCCCTGCACGTTCTCCTCCTGCAGCCTGGTCGCGTTGTCTTTGAGGTCCGCAGCAGTCTGGTGCAAGTTATTCGTCCTGTTCTTGAGATTCTTGAGCGCGGCGTCGCCCAGATTCACCCTCTGGCTGACGTTCTCCAGAAGATTGTTCACTTCCTCCAATTGCTTCGTGGACGCGGACACGTTCTTGTTCAACTCGCTGGCCAGGTCGTTCAGCTCGTCCAAGTCCTGGCTTCTGATAGAAGCGTTGCTGATCAACGCTTTCACCTGGTCCAGCGACTTCACCATGTCGTCGAACTCTTGGCTGTAAACGCCTGTCGTTCCGACTTTCTGGATCCTTGATGCCTCCTCGATCACCAGGTTCGTTTTGTTCCTCAAGCCGGTCAGAGTGAGATCCCAGTTATCGAAGCACTCCCCGCAGGGGCTGCACTGAGGAGCGCTCCCGTAGAAGCCGCGATAACACTGGTCACATTTCTCGCCGCCGATTCCCTTTCTGCAGAGGCACATGCCAGTGTCCCTGTCGCACTGCTGGCTGGAGGAACCGATCAGGTCGCACTCGCAAGCGTGGCACTCGATGTTTGGATTGCCCCAGTAGTTGGTCTGACACTCGTTGCACTGCCTTCCGCCGAAACCTGGCTTGCATTCGCAAGTTCCGTCGTATGGATTGCACCTGTTTAAAAAATGACAGATAAGAATCTCTTGAAATCGGTACTCACCAGCGACGGCAACTCGAAAATTCCAAAAATTTTGACAATGTGCAGAAATGTAGTTTGAGCGATGCTAACAACGTAACCACTTTTCCACCAAACTATATTCTCTATCTCCCTCTAAACCAGGCCTGCCCCATCGGGTGCAAATACCTCCTGAATTTCTGGGACCCGGGTAACAGCCGAGCGCGGGACTGTTCCATTGCTACCCGTTGCGAAATTTGTGAGAGAACTGCATGGTGGTACGAGCCTGCATGGACGGCCGCACACTCATGCAGTTCTTCCGCAACCCATGCTGTGGTTAGCAACGTAACCGTCCCGCGCTCGGCTGTTGCCCGGGTCCCAGAACATCAGGAGGTATTTGCACCCGATGGGGCAGGCCTGCTCTAAACAATCAATCCTTCGACACCCGATAGTTGGAAGACCCAAAGCGGTCGCTAGCCATCGTCCGTCGCCAAGACTGTTTAGTCTCTATCAGGACCGCACACGGGCTAAGTCCCTGCCATAAAATCCTCGAAGGCAGGACAGCGTGGGGCCATCCGCCCTCGACCTCGCCTTTAAATTCGGTGACGCTAACATACATCTTGATTTTTAAATCTGCCGTTTCTTTATACGAAAAAAAAAAAACATAAAAATGACCCTATTTTCCGACCTGCCTAGTGCATGTAACCCCTTAATCAGGTAGCCAACGCTGTGGAGTAAAAAGTCCTGTACGAACCTGTCAGAGACGCTTCCAACCGCGTCACACTCGCAAGGATCGCAACCCTGCCCACTGGCGATCCTCCAGTGGTTCTCCTCGCAGTTGTCGCAGAGTTGGCCGATAACGTGGGGCAGGCAAGGGCACTGTCCGCTTCGATGGTTGCAAGGACCAGCCTCGCTGTCGGTTCCCAGAGGGTCGCACTGGCACTCCTCGCAGTTCTGTTCCAACGCGTTTCCGTGGAAGCCTGCCTTGCAGACCTGACAGTTCGCTCCGTCGGTGTCGTAGAGACACTGCAAGCAACGGCCCGACTGTGGATTGCAGTTGCCAGGTCGACGAAGGTCTGTGTTGTTGTTGCAGTTGCAAGGCTCGCAGCTGCCACCGGGAACTTCGGGATTGCCGAAGTAATTTTCTGCGCAGCTCTCGCAACGGGGGCCTGTGTAGCCCTCGAAACATTCGCAGATCACGTCGTGGGTGACTGAGTCCAGAGAGCAACTTTCCGCGTATGAATGACCAGAATCCAAGGTTCCTGTGGATTAAGCAAGGATCTTTAATCGAGCATTGCTTGGAGGTTGAAAGAGAATGCTTTTGTTGGATAATAGGGGTTCTGTTGAACCTGGGTTAATAAAAGAATGAAGGAACTGCTGGAGGAACGATGAATTTATGCTCCAGACGAACTCGATTTACACCCAGAAGACTCCACACTGTATTGCTCGCACCCCGGATCCCAATTAGCCTTCTACTAAACCATCCCCGACGTACCTGGACAAGGACACGCTCTGCAAGGAATATCCACACCGATCCTGGGATCGCCATAGTAGGTCTCGACGCATCGATCACAGTTGTGCCCGGTTGTGGAGTCGCGGCAATTGATGCAGGCGCCATTCTTCGGATCGCAGGTCTCGGCGTGGCCGTTGCACTCGCATCGCTGGCAGTGCGGGAAGTTCCAGAAGCCAGGCTCGCACTGGCCGCAGGTTCGACCATAGGTATTGGGGCGGCACTTGCACCGACCAGTCTCCACGTCGCAGAAATTGTCCAGGGCACCGACGCCGTCGCAATCGCAGGAAATGCAACCCTCTGGGCCGAAGCCGTAGGTGCCGGGCGCGCAACGATCGCATCGTCTCCCAACGACATTGGGCTTGCAGGGGCATACGCCGCCATAGTTCTCGCAGAGCAAGCTGTGCGACCCCGTCGGATTGCACTCGCAAGCTGAAACAAGGTTGAGTAAGAGCGAGTTTCTTTCTTTTTGGATTGCAGGAAATTGTGATTTAGTGGAGGTATAATAAAATTTAGGGAGATGTACAGTGCCGTTTATAACTATTAGGGCAACACCTGCTCTGTTATAAGTGTGAAAAAGATTGGAAATTTATTGAAGAACTCTAACAACTTTTACTTTATTTTCATTTTGACCATATCAAGTCACAGATCCTCATTCCTCCTTTACTAATGTACTATTCGGACTGAAACTCCTTCATATATTTAAATAACTGATAATCGTCAATAATAAATAATAATAATTTCTTTTTAACTTTTTATTTTTTTTAAATTTAATAAGTTCTTAAAATAGTAAACCGTTATAATTAAATGAACTGAGTTTTATTTTTGTATGCCCGTTTCTTGTAAATATATAATACTGGGTGAATTTGACCCAAATTTATTTATCCGAGTAATTTTATTACAAATTCCGTATAATATTCCGTATAGATGCAAGTAGTCAGAAGTTTTCGAATGCACTTTATTTGAGTTCGTTTTTAAGTGATGATAAAATTGTTACTCACAATGTGCACCGTCGTAAACGAAGTACCCGATGCTGTTCTGGTACTTTTTGCAAACGTCGGGGACATTTGTCCATACAGTGTCGATGTCATTAAAGAATTCGCTACAGTGGTATTGCTCGTATTCCTGACGACGTAGCTCGCCAATACTGGATGCTTTGAAGAAGGGTATCGCGTCTATCCTCGGTTTTAGAACGATCTAAATGAACAACAGAAATTAACTTGCAAATGGTACGTGCATAACTTTCAGTCTAGCGAAAAATAATCTAATTCTATAGAAATAATTCCGACTTTGAACCATAACGATTCTCCACATGGAAGAATAATTATCTAATGCACTAACAATAAGTGAAAAACGGAATCTTAATTGTGTCACATAAAATTTCTTCGAATTCAAATGTCCCTCACCGAGTCGACCAAAATGGATGCTGAGGGTGTATCCACTTGGCTGTTGAATTTGCGGAACTGCAACAGGAGGTTGTATCGTTTCCCTGCCTCCAAGCAAATGGACGGCTGAGCGACGATGCTCCTAGATCGCACAGGAAGCTGCGCCCATAATTGATCGTAATCTGGGTTCCACTCAGCACAGATACTATTGGGATCCACCGGACCGTCTCTCTCGATGATTATTCGGACATCTTCCCAGACGCCAGTCTGCACGGGCTCGTAACGTATCACCACGTCGTACCACAAAGTTTTACGTATGTCGTCGATAGTGAAGTTCAACATTGAACCCTCCAGGGCCTTCATGAACCCTGTCCCAGTCCAGGTGCTGTTCCTTCCGTCTCGGTTAGGCTCTCTGATCACCACTTGGCAGTTCTGGAAGAGTGGTGTTAACATTTTGACTTGAAAGCACCTCGGGCACAATCATATTGCAATGAAAGTTTACTCTAAAACTAAGCTATTCGTGAGTTCACATTTCCTGAAGAAAAATACTAAGTGAAATAACGATTTGTGGTTTATATTTTGTACGGATTTTAGTTTTTTTTTTATTTGGTTTTGTATAGATACGGTATATTTTATTTTGTTATATTTTTGTAATTCCATAAATATTATGTGAACTGAAATTTTTTTAAATAAGTATAAATATTTCTTTACTGTTCTAACTATATTTGCTTTTTTTTGTCAAAATTCGAAAACCGGATTTTTGAAATACTGGAATTCGAAGACCGGTGTTTTCAAAAATCGGTTTTTGTATGAACCCTACTTGACACTACGAAATGGTTGAAAATACTTGAGGGTTTAATCAAATTGGAATAAAGTGGAAATAGTAAAGAAGTAGAATTACATTGGTAGCTCTCGATAACTCGCCCTCGTAGATCAGGAAGTCCACAGAGCCAGTGTAATAACTCTGCTCAGGCTGATTACATGTTCTGCCACTGATATGGGGTCTGCAGCGACATTGGCCTGTTACAACGTCACAGGAGTTTTCGTATGAACCACCAGGATCACAGTCGCAAGGTTTGCAGCCATCTGGATCCTCCGACAGGCCCCAATATTCCGGGAGGCACTGATTGCAGTCGCGAGCAGTGACGTATCGCTTGCAAGTGCACTCGCCAGTAGCCATGTTACATCCACGGTTGTCAATAGTGCCCAAGGTGTTACAGGTGCAAGCTAAACGAATCGTTCTTCTTTATTTTCCTCGAAGAGAAACTGCTCCATAGCTAACAACTAATATTCGCGAGCTCGAAAAGCCATTGCATAATGTGGAATTATTTAAAACTAGCAGCTTCGTCCATCCATAGAAGAAAATTGAGGACCTTGCGTAATATTCCAATAATTAGGAGCGTTCGAATATTCCAATAATTAGGAGTATTCGAATATTCGAATATTCGAATAATTAGAAATATTCGAATAATTAGAAATATTCGAATAATTAGAAATATTCGAATAATTAGAAATATTCGAATAATTAGAAATATTCGAATAATTAGAAATATTCGAATAATTAGAAATATTCGAATAATTAGAAATATTCGAATAATTAGAAATATTCGAATAATTAGAAATATTCGAATAATTAGAAATATTCGAATAATTAGAAATATTCGAATAATTAGAAATATTCGAATAATTAGGAGTATTCGACTATTCCAATAATTAGAAGTATTCGAATAATTAGGAGTATTCGAATTCTCTGGTATTCGAATATTCAAATATTCGGATACTTACATTATTGGAATATTCGTTACAGCCCTACCACAGCTGCAATTAGAAGTCTCTTACCTTGACACCCCTCGGGGCTCGCAGGATCAAAGTTCCAGAAGCCATTTTTGCAACGATCGCAACGACGACTTTCCACGTTCGTTTTGCAGTGACACCGTCCAGATTCGTCTCCACTTAGAGGATCGGTCCTCGAGTCACAGATACCGTCGTCCAAGGAACCACCCAGATCACAGTCGCAAGCTGCGTGCGACACAAATATTTGGAATCAATATTGCAAACAGATCGAGTTTACAAATGAAGTACACAGTAGTGCCTCGAAAGAAGAACGGGGATTCGTGCTCGAAATAAGGTGACCGCTATCCCCTCCACTTATTCTGCTGTTGCGAGGAATGAGATTGTGTATGAGCGAGAGGGACAATCAGCCTCGCGATAAGGGAGTAAAGTTTCGGGAACGTCACCTTGTTTCGAGACAAATCTATATATACCGATCATCTCATGATACGTGCATCCTCAAGAACAGAACCAATAAGTGCGGGGGCGGATTTACCACAAGGCGCAAGCTGGAGCCTCACTCTCTATGGGGCCACATTTTAAAACCTTACTCCTCACAATATAAAAAACAGCCCAGTTATAGTTGCAAAATAAAATACTTGTTTCAAATATTATATTTTAAGTACCTTTAAATATTTATTAAATTTTTTTTAGTATATCTTTAAGTATATTAAATTTTTTTTAGTATATCTTTAAGTATATTTAATATATTAAATATCTTTAAGTATATTTAATATATTTAATATCTTTAAGTATATTTAATATATTTAATATCTTTAAGTATATTTAGTATATGTATTAAGATAATTAAATATTATTAAGTTAAAATTATATTCTGAAATACCTATTTTTAATGTGTTTTTTGTACCTTATTAAATTTACCTTACCTCATATAGGGGGGCAGGGCGAGGTCGCAGGTTATTTAAATATTATAAAAGGGTGTTGCGACTCAAAAAGGTTGGGAAACACTGCCTGAGAATATAAAAATAACCGGAACTACTGTATTGCATAAAAATTCATATACGCGAGTCTACCACCAACGAGGCAAAAAACGATTGGAGTAATAGCTACTTTGTTCCCTACAGGTATCTACATAATTCACGCAACCGTAGAAATAGACTTGTTCTTTTGAGACCTCATAATGATGTTGCCCCTAGGGCCTCAAAAAGTACCTGTAAACGCGGCCCTGAATAAGCGATCTACTTCTCGCTAACCACCCTCCATATTACAAGTGTCAAAGGAACCGCGCCGATGTCAGAAGCTGAAACTCACGTAGGCATGCTTCGGGATGCGAGATGTCCTTCGAAACGTCGTGATAATAGAACGGTTTGCATTGCTCGCAATTCTGTCCACGAGTGTTGTCCTGGCAATCGTCACAGACTCCGCCAGAGACTCTGCCGGACCTCTCGTAGACCGCCTCGTCGAAGTGACAGGAGGTGGAATGGTTGTTGCAGTTGCAAGGTCTGCAAGCGTTCGTCTGCTTTCCAACGGCTGGCTTCCACGGCAGATCGTTGTAGAAGTCCTGGCACTTCTCGCAGTTGAGGCCTGTCGTGTTGTGGGTGCACTCGCACCTGCCGTGCACCATGTTCTCCTCGTGGGAGACCCCGGGCAGAGGGAGGCACCTGGAAGCGTGGCCGTAGCAAGAGCAGGAGCCGCGGATCACCATGTTCTGAATGGCGTAGTAGTATTTCTCGCGGATCTCCGCGCGATCGTCCAGCAGATCGTCCCCCAAGGTATGCAGTCTGGTCATGTTGATTCGGAGATTGGTGATTTTCAACAGATTCTGCACCTCCTTTGAGTAGGGGTTGTCGATCTCCAAGTTTCGAGGCAGCACCCTGAAAACGAGAAAGGGAAGACAATGAAAGTGTGTGGTAGAAGTTTAGTAAAACCAGTAGAAATATGGGCAGTCCACTAGAAATAGGGTACCCAGATAGCACACGACGTCTTTAAGACGTCCATTTTACGTCTGTTTTTGGTCTGAACGTCTTAGACCACATTAAGACGTCTTTAAGACGTCTGCGCGGAGACATTTCTAAGACGTCTGTCTACAGACGTTTTTAAGACGTCCTTAAGGCGTCTGTAACAGGACGTCTTTTAACCGACTGTGTTGAGACGTCTTTAAGACGTCTGCGCGGAGACATTTCTAAGACGTCTATCTACAGACGTCTTTAAGACGTCTTTAAGGCGTCTGTAACAGGACGTCTTTTAAACGACTGTGTTGAGACGTCTTTAAGATGTCTGCGCGGAGACATTTCTAAGACGTCTGTCTACAGACGTCTTTAAGACGTCCTTAAGGCGTCTGTAACAGGAAGTCTTTTAACCGACTGTGTTGAGACGTCTTTAAGACGTCTGCGCGGAGACATTTCTAAGACGTCTATCTACAGACGTCTTTAAGACGTCTTTAAGGCGTCTGTAACAGGACGTCTTTTAACCGACTGTGTTGAGACGTCTTTAAGGTGTCTGTACCAGGACGTCTTTTAAACGACTGTGTTGAGACGTCTTTAAGAAGTCTGCGCGGAGACATTTCTAAGACGTCTATCTACAGACGTCTTTAAGACGTCTTTAAGGCGTCTATAACAGGACGTCTTTTAAACGACTGTGTTGAGACGTCTTTAAGACGTCTGTAACAGGACGTCTTTTAAACGACTGTGTTGAGACGTCTTTAAGGTGTCTGTACCAGGACGTCTTTTAAACGACTGTGTTGAGACGTCTTTAAGACGTCTGTAACAGGACGTCTTTTAAACGACTGTGTTGAGACGTCTTTAAGATGTCTGCGCGGAGACATTTCTAAGACGTCTGTTTACAGACGTCTTTAAGACGTCCTTAAGGCGTCTGTAACAGGACGTCTTTTAACCGACTATGTTGAGACGTCTTTAAGACGTCTGTGCGGAGACATTTCTAAGACGTCTTTCCGAGTAAGTGTTTAGGACGTCCCTAAGACGTCCATGCCAAGACGTTTTTTAAAAGACTTCGTTTAGATGTCTTAAAGACGCATGGATAGTACGCGACCGCCAGGGTGCGACCGTGCCGAGCGCTTCTCGCAGATGGGTTACAGCAGTCATGCCTATAAGAGAGCCGGGCAGATCATATACCGTCAGTCTCTTGTACCAGCGTTTTTTGCAGAAGGAAATTTATATTTTCGACTTGAACTTGAATATGCCAAAAAATGTCTCGATCATTCGCTATTGCAAGACCTTCTTCTTTTTTATGAAGAAACGAAAATATTGAGCAGCATGAAAGTTGACTCTCTCAAATGAGGACAAGAGCAGCTACTCGACGGGCTTCTTTTTTCAAAATACTTCATTTCATTAACACGAATCAATAAACACGAATGAAGTCACGCTTAATATCTCTAATATCTCTTTAAAGAGCTGCAGTAGGCCTAATCAAGACCTTACGAAGACGTCTTTGAGGCGTCGTGGAAGTCTGAAATGGACGTCTTTAAGACGTCTTGAAAATTTGAAATGGACGTCTACGCGACGTTTAAAAGACGTCTACAGGGCGTTTATAAGACGTCTCAAAGACGTCTTACAAAGACGTCTACAAATTGTTCAAGAGACGTCTTAAAGACGTACGGTTTACTGACTCAGGACATTCAAAAATGTCTATAGACGTCTTTAAGACGTCTTTCAGAAAATAGCAGACGTCTTTAAGACGTCTTGAATGTCTGAAACAGACGTCTTAAAGACGGCTCATAGACGTCGAGTGCTATCTGGGGTAGATTGGTATTTTTTATGGGTAAGTTGACGCTGAACATTTAAAGGGGGAATCAAGGTTCTTTCTGGGAATTTTTTGTAAGGAAATTATACATGGAATGTTTTTCAAACTTTCAGAATATATTATTATGTATTTCAAGAAGTGAACAAACATTTTTTTATATAAAAATAACGTGGTAATCCCAAAATTACAACAAAAAAAAACCATTAGTTGTGTGTTCTTAATAAAATTACGCTATGGGTGCACCTCAACCCTCATTCAAAAATACAAAATGAAGTGTTTGAAAAAATAGTTGCGTCTTTCATTAAAAAATTTCACGTTAATTATATAATAAAACTTATTAAATTAAATAATATTAGTCCGGACTGAGGTCCATCCATAGCGTAATTTTATTAAAAACACAAAACTATTGGATTTTTGGTTTCAGGCCACTACAACGGACCTGAGACTGCACGCAGTTGAATAACTTAGCTGCTCCGAAACACTTGCGCCATTTGCAATTACCGCTTAATTTTTGTTCAAAAAAATGTTTTGTTCACTTCTTGAAACACATAATAATATAGACTGACAGTTTGAAAAACATTCCATGTATAATTTCCTTACAAAAAATTCCCAGAAAGAACCTTGATTTCTGCCGATTACACCAGGTTCCCCTCTTGAAGTGATTGCTTCCTAAAGTTGTCCAGGTTATCGATATTTGATCCAACAGCTTTAGAGGCAATACCTAAAAGTGGCAACGGATATTTCTGCATGCTCAGTGTCAGTTACGCGTTGACGGTCAGTTACAGTTACATGAACGTCACATGCGCATGGTCGTACTCTTACGTTAGGTGATCGTTCCTTATCACTGTTTATATACCTGAAGATAACGTCGCCTCCTGTTGATGGCGCCACGCCGGAATACCTCGTCTCGCAGATAACGTCCGTCAGTCTCTGGGGTGGCTCGGTGGAGACCCCAGAGAAGTACTGCTCGCAGTTGTGTGCAAAATATCGATAGACCTGCCAGGACTTCCCAAAATCGTAGGACCTCTCGATCAACATCGCCGCAGGTCGGAAGGTTTTGAAGCGGATGATGATATGGGTGAAGTGGAACTCCGCCTCGAGGTCGAAGCGTATCGTCACGTTCTCCACTCCATTTTCCGCTTGCCACCAGGTCCTGGAGTTTCATAAGATGGATTTCTTTGTAAACTATCTTAATTTAGTACGGGGAAAAAATTCTTGGAGCGTAAATTCGATTGATATTTGAGAAAATAGTGGTTGATTTTAGTACTCACGGTACGTCGATTTTGTACTGCAAGTTATAGTATAATAATAAATCTATATACAGTAGAGCGTCAATTATCCGAACTGCTTGGGACCGAGGTGGTTCGGAAATTCGAATTGTTCGGATAATCGAAGAGTTCGGAGAATGAAGCATGCGTGTACTTTACACAGTTTATAACCGTAGGAATTACACCTAAAATTACTTATTAAAAACAGGAGTACTACTGCGTAAAAATAGTCCAGTGAGATTAGCCGGAAATCTCCCCTACCTACGGAATAATTCCCACCAAGCTATGTTTTGGTATGGGCCTGTATTTAGTCGTTTCAAACAATATGTCAAAAGTCCCCATCGATCCGACCGCCGCTAAAAATTTTACAGAGGGTTGAACAAAAAAAAACAACTGCTTCTCGCAAATATCTCGTTATCTAGCAGTGTTGCGACAAAAATAGTTATTATACAATTTATAGCTTAGGAAATTCTCTACAAAAAAGGTCCTATAAGTTTTTTTCGTAGGAATAACCATTTTCATGTATGTCGGGTTATCATGTTTCAACCCCTATACTTTTGACAAGGGAAGATCCCGAAGCCGGAGATTCAAAAAATTATGAAACTTTGTAAATACGTAGGGGAAGCCCTCCTTCGGATAATCGACCGTTCGGTTAATCGAGGTTCGGATAATTGACGCTTTACTGTATTCCATTTTGTTTCATATTTAACAGTGAAAGAATTTTATAATTCAAAGGTGTCGGTTTTTTGTAGGAAAAAAATATTTTTGTGAAGAATACAATTGTAAAGAGTATCTTCAAAAAGTTTCGCTTCCAGGGTAGAAAAATAGGGCATCCACTTCGTTCTCGTCCGTAAAATTTATATTCTCCCGTTGGAAAGTTGCTTCTTACCCGCTAACAATATTTTCGATATTGTGCTGTTGCTTCGGCAAGGATGCATCGCAGAAGAAGCACTTTTTCCTGTCCTTCAGATGCGAAACGATGCAGTATCTTTCTGGTCCGTTGACGCCGCAAGTGGAAGAAGCGTCCAGTCGACCTTTCCGACCGATCAACAGATTCCCAGTGGCTGGGTAACAAGAACTCTGCTCGCAGGGGTGCTTTCTCTTCATATGTGGACCTAAGGACGCGAGAGGAGAATTAGAAAACGATTTCCAGGAGAGTTGGGTCGAGTTAGCCACGATTGGTTATCTCCGTCCCCTTCGAGTCTTCTTACACCACCATCTACGGGGGTAATGTTTGTTATTTACACTGGTAACGATTAACAAAGTTCCCAGAGACCAGAGTTAGTCTTTAAAAACCGTCCACTCGACGCCACCACAACCACAAATTAAACAAGACAAGGGAAGAAATTCGTGTCTCCTCTAGATCATCTTGAATGTTCGTATTAAAGATACAAGATGCTTGTTAAATATTATTATCCTAATTAATTGCAGTACTATTATTATTTTTACATTTGTACACATTTGATTGTAGAGTGTTTTGTGTACTTTGCACGTTCGTGACTACAGTCCTCGCGTTGAATTAACACATCGAGTGCGTATGCAGACAGAAAGGGAAGGTTAATCCTTAATTATGCAAGACTATCATGCTGGTTTTAATTGTTGAACTGTATTGCGTATTTGGGTGGATTATTTGTGGAAACCAGCGATAATGGCTACCTCGTGGACTAGGGACGGTCAGCCTTGGCCAATTATGGCGTTCTGCTGTCACCTCCGTGGGTGACATATCTCCTCTCTGGATTGATCCTATAACACCCCCGTTTTTATCTCGGATGCTTATTCGTATTTAGTTCTTACGGAGAAGCTTTTCAAAGAAGAAACAAAGTCTGCTGCTTTGAAATATTCGTAGGAGACTAAAATACTTTCAGTGTTTTGGATTTAAGTTTCTAGAAAACTAGTTATATGGAGTGTTTTCGATCTGGTGGTACGTAGAATCCAAAAGGGTGTGATTCTTCGTTAATAATATGTGGAATAATTTTTTCCAAACGAAGCTTAATTTTCGAGAAAATCGTATACATATAGTTACATCTTATATATTTATTCTGCAATTTTATTTCATTTTTATGTGAAGAAACATCCCTCTTTTAAGCTGTACCACCAGTTCGGTGATGCTCCAATTGATAATACTCAATTAATACTCTAATAACTCTAATTTTGGAAGTTTCAAAAGAATTTGTTGATCGTTATATTGGTAGAATAATAATTATAAGGCGCCATCTTGGCTACTGAGATGTTTTATTATAATATAATATTCTTATCTCGAAATCTTGCTATAATTTTTAAGTTTTTTTTAATTAATGAATATATATATATATATATATATGACTCACCCCTGACTGCAGACATTTCTCTAGTATACTGTGGATCTGCGGCATCTAAAAGAAGGAATAATCTCGTTGAAAAGGATCTTAGCTTTTTAATTTCATTTTGAATTGCCAATTTGGGGCTTCTTCTACAGAATGAAAACTAGAAATTGCGGTTTCTCTGAAGAAACTTTCGACGAATCTAGAATATGTAGTTATCAAGTAGCGTTCTACTACCGGTAGAGGCTATCGCAAGGGACCAGCGGATGTTTATGATGTGGCGTCTCTGGAAATCGTTGGTAAAATGAATGAAATCCCTTAAATCGAGCAAAAATTACAAGGCCTCGTTTCGTTCATTCCTGGTCACCCAAAACTTCTTCTTTATTATTTGCTGCTCGTAAATTCTTACGTTATCATTTATCAATATTACAAAACAGTAAGTACACAAAAATAAATACTGAATTCTTGAATTCACTTAAGCATTTTCACGATATTTATTTTATCAAATTTCATTGTAAAGAATCGTGCTACTTATAATATTCAATGCTTTCAATCTTCGCGCTTCAGATCCCCAAAATGGTCAAATTTTAAAAACTAAAACACCCTCAAAACTTATTCGAAACTCGTAAGTATTTTTTAAATATCTTCACATTTGGTATTAAAATAGACCAAAAAATTTATTTAAATAAAAAAGCCAATTGTTGCTATTCGTGGCACTTAATGTTCTCCAATATCCCTGTTTCGAATTTCTGTGGGGCTCGGATTTTGGACATGGAAATAATTTCGATAATTTTTTGCTCAAAGGGCGACCTAATCGTGAATGGATTTTTAATACGCCGTCGGATCATCGTGTTTTAGATTTCTAGGGCGCTTAGATTTTGGTGACCGAAATAAACTTGAGAAGTTCAGAAGAAAGGCAGGTCGAGGGGTCGAATCTTTATCTAATCGTAATGGATAAAGTGTCTTCTCGTAAGGGCAATGAATGGAAAGCACGCTGAGATCATGAATAGATGAATTCCAACTATGTCGTTTTAACAGAATTCCTCTTACATTCAAGATTTCTTTTTACTCTTTCTGACTAGCACTGGAGCTAACCTAGTGCTTCCAAAAACGAACTGTAAAATTCTTTACTGTTTTTATTACAACTCTTTTATAAACCAATCTTATCGACGACTTCGAGTTTGCGTAAAAAAAAAATAATACTAACAGCATACGCGTAAGTGATGTAATATTTTCGATAACTGCAAGAAATGTGTTACTAAAGGCTACTTACTTGACACAATTGTTAATGCAAATAATAATGCTGTTAGGACAGCTTGGCAGGAATACATTCGACGAGCCATTTTCTCGCCTCCCCTCTGTCGTTTGAAATTTTTTGAACGAAATCTAAGCCATGGGCGTTATGTTCTATCTGAAAGCAGAAAATATAACAGGCCGTGAATTTGTTTTAATTTTAAATTGTCAAAATTGATATTTTTAAGTTTCTTCGAAATCAAAACTTCGTGAATATTTTTTTAAAAGAAAACAGCAAGCTTCTTAAAGCTTTTGTAGAAATTCAGTTTGTTCGACGTTATAGAATCATCCAGCTTGTCATTAGAATTCTGAACTTTCTTCAAGCTCAGTGAGGAGAGTGCTTTGAACCCAACAAATTTTTATATCCCATCATAAATCAACTCGCCATCTGTGGTTTAGTATTTCCTCCGAAGCTCAATGAGTCACCAAATTTTTCCCAAGGGCGGCTAACATTTAGGATCATTGGAACCTTCAAGCTTTTAAGTTCTCAGAAGGAACTTCTCTTAATTCTACGACTTATCGTCAATCAAACTTATGTCAAATTTGTAAATCAGTTCGAAATCTCTGATCCACTATTTTCTTCCGAGCTCAATGAATTTATTTTTCTGTCAACTCAATGAAATTATAAATGAAGTTTTCAAGCTGTAAATGTGACTTCGTCCATTTTATTTGGTTATTCGCTTTGAAAGGATTATTTTAAATTCACTGTCATCGATTTTTCGCATAATTCAGTGAAATTAACGTTGGATAAATCGAGTACTGGAATTAATCAAGCAAGAAACGAGTGCATCGCGTGTCTACGATGCAACCGAGAATCGCGATGCACGCGTTTCGAATCGGCGATGAAGCATTTTCCCTTCGAGGAATGATATCAAGTGCTACTACAGTTCTATCTGCGTTTGAGAGGAATGTATGCTCCATCGTTCCAAGCAAATACTTTCGTTCCACATGAAATAACTTGTTAGACCTAACGAACTCCAATTTTGCAAATGTTATCGCCCGAGGTTCAACGACCGAACGAAAGCGATTCTTTCACGAATGTAGAACACCTGATAAATAATCTAGTAAATACTCGCCTTCCTGAAAAAAATCGCAGTACATACTAATCTAATACCACGCGTCTGAAAAAAATACTCTTCCTTTAAAAGAAGAAGTCAATGATTTTAAATCCTCCCTGATTCGTTATTAACTCCTCTTCCTTTAATGACAGATGTCTGCCAACGAATATAAAAAGCACGAGTGATCTTCCATACTAGATAATCAAATACTTGTTGCACTTTATCCGCGTACAATCTAACGTTAGTATTCACAACTGACTGTGTTGATGCTCTCCACTTTACGCTTCTTCTAAGGAAGAAACACTACATTTCTTCCCAGAAGAAGATCACAAATTCCCCGGCTCCCCTAACTTAAATCAAACGATCTCTTTTAATTAATTACTGCTCCAAACTACTACGACCCACGATATCTTCCAACACAACATTCCCACATCGGATACCAAAGCTACAGTACTCGTGAATTCTCTCAGCTCCAGTGATGCAGCGGAGCAGACTGCATCGATATCTACCGCCAGCTGAAAATCATAAAAGTCACGTCTAACGCCAAGCACGAGCTTCCATACAAATCACCCTCGCATCCCAGAGCCAGTTGGGTGCTGCACAATGGACAAGGAGGCTTTCCCGATCGCTATTCCATCAGCGCCAGCCCATCACCATGGGGCTGGAGCTTTCAACAGGTAACGATCTCCCGCTTAACGCTGCGCCGCTACTTAATATAAATAAAAAAGAGAGAGAGAGTATCAATACCGAGGTGCAGGGAACGTCTTACCTAACTGAGCGCGTGCTCCCACGGGGAAGAGGCTCTCTCGTTTCTCAGACACCGCAGCTCGGCAGACTCCGCTATGGGGGATCCAGCTCGTCGTAGAAGAGATAGATCAACACTGGGCGTAACTGATCGATCACGGGCACTCGATCCGCGCGTACCGCGACGATAACACCGGGTCGATCACAAGATGTTGAACGAAACGAGAGGAGCAAAGCGGTGGACGCCTGGTGACGCGTCTCTCGCACTGTTTCTCGGTTAAGGAGAACCTCCGACAGCAGCCAGTGCCGTACGTACAGTGAGTAAGGTTCTCCTTTCCTTGCTCGCCGAGAACGCGAGGGTGCTGGTGGAAGCTGGCGGGGAAAGGTGAAGTTGTACGGGGAAAGAAAGAGAGAGAGAGAGAGTGAGAGGGGGGGAGGGAGAGAGTGAGAGAATGAGTGGGAGTAGGGGAACGATGCGGGGGCGTCAGGCAAGAAGACGCTTTTAGGGGATTAGCCGCTTGCAGTTTCGTTACGAATGTTCTTCTTTTTGCCGTTGGTTTGTTTAATGGGTAGATTGAATATGGGGGAGTGATTGCGGTTGATGGTGAGATTAAGTGGTGGAGATATTTTTTATTTGTACCTACGCTGGTTTACACTTTGGAGCACTGTATGATTATCCTTCTCCTTTCTTTTTCTTCGCTTCAGTATTTTGTTTAACGGGGGACGGAAGATCGGTGATTGAAATTGGGAGGAAGATTAGATGGAAATATATATTTGTACAGTAGTTTATATTTTAAAACGGCTTATTGTGATCTTCTTATTTCTTCTGTTCTTCAGTTTTTTGACGGAAGGGGTCAATTATATTTGAAAGATTGAGTATCCCAATAATTATTTAACAGAAGAATTGAATCTACGGATAATACGAAGATTAGATGCTTTAAAGACCGATAGAGTTTTGGTCGCTTTCTTTCGGGAAACTGAAGAAGTTTCCCGTATCTCACTCGATTCTGAGACATAGTCGCGCAAATGAAGAACCAGCACGGAGACTCAAGTGTCGCATTGTGCGCTACATAATAAGCCACTGTTCGCAAATTTCACACTTCGCGCTATGTGCTCGAACCTCCTCGTCCATTAACTTTGAAATAAAATAATATTAAAAAGACTGTTTAAATTAAAAAGCAAGTAAACAGAATTTATTACTGTTTATCAACATGCTCGAGAAGGTTTCTTCAGCTTAAAAAGTGAAGAGTCGTATCGCCCGCTTAAAATATTCTTCTTTTATCGAAAACAGTACTTCATAATACCAAATAATGTATTACTTACATTGTACACAAATAAAAGTTAAATCAACGTGCAATTTACTGCCATATAATAATTCTGCAGTAATAAATAGAGTTGTCAGCGTTGCTTAAGAATAATCGTTCAGTGGCAATAAGAATTATTTACAATCCAGACTATTCTACAATGTAAGAGATCTTTCATGAAACGTTTACAAGCCAGCGCGAGTACGACAATTTCCAGTACGCTCAGCAGTTGGTTACTGTTACAACCAACACGTGCAGCACACTTGCGTTCGTTTCCTTCGGTTCTCTTCAGCATGGTTTACAGCAGGCACGCCGAACCATCGAGGCTGACCATTACCACGGTAGTTAGCCACAATGGAAGGTACTTTCTATGGTGGTGATTCAACGTCGTCCCTTGGGAAAACCTGCCGTGCCCTTTAAATCTAGAAATTCGTTCCTCAGACAGGGAAGTTCGATCCACTGTACAGAAATTAATCGGCGGAGCTACTCATACGCTACTTTTCGGTTACTACCACTTATTGCAAGAAATTCTGCAAATCTCCAAATCGGCAGAAAGAAGAAAATGAAATTTCTTCTTCCCAGAGGAGGTGTAATAGAAAATAAGCATAGCGTTTTTATAACTTCGATTACGGAGCTGTGTTTATTACAAATAGTAGAGAATTACTAAGATATAATAAGAAAATAATGTGTATTATTAGTATATAATATTATCTAAACATTTGAAATACATTTGGAAGTGTCCATTATATTTCTAAATCTATGCCCGGTGTTTCTTCCAATTGAACAAGCGCTAATTTCTATTTATATTCCCGGGGTAAGCGCGAGGAAATGAAGAAAACGAAGTGTATTGCCCTTAAGAAGAGACGGAATTGAATTAGGTCTCGCACACGCGAACTGTGACGAGCAAATGCGATGATCGAAAAGGAAGGAAGAGAAGCGTGGGTGGCGCTATCACTGCAGCGTGTCCCGGTTATGATAGTAGAATACCATCGCCTTTTCATTCTCTTCTTTCCTCTTCTGTGGGTCTTCCTTTCCGTTTCTCTTCTTCCTATCGGCGAGAGAATGTTAAACCGACGCGGATCGACTCTCGATAAATAAAGCGTACGTTCAGTAGCCATGCTTAGCGAGCCTTTAAGATCGCGAAGGATATTGGCAATGAAGTAATGTATTCTTCTTCATTGAACACCCAGATTAAACATTCTGCCAATAAAATTCTGTTTCAAGAAGAAGAGTTGTTCGATACTCAAAATATTTAAAATAAAAGCGCACAGATAACTTCGTTGCCCTTGAAGTGAATTTGTTAATAGCTTCATACACGTTTCCAAGGCTGTGAAGTTTCTTTATTTGTAATCAGTTTTAGAAGCAAAGGTATACAAATATTGGCAAACTCTTCCGACTGGAAAGAATAGTTACTCTGCATATTACTCTTCTTTATTAAATCTGTATATCACGAGTTAATGTGTATCGTGAGTTCTAATAGTTAACAACCATTGAACTTTTAGCAATCTTATTATACGGGATATACAGGTTCAAGATTTGATTCGGGTAGAAAATAGTGCTGCAGATATATATTTCGGAATGTGCGTTTTATTACGATTTTTCAGTAGATTTATTGAGTAAGTCTATGTAAGCAACTGCTATCAGGTCTTCACTTTTTATGTTCAACTTATTCATTAAATCCTGGGCAAGCTCTTCTCCAGTTCCCACATCCTGTTTATCGGTCAGAACCACCTAAAGCAATGATGTTAATAGTCGTTTTCAACAATCGATACATCAATGATCAGCATTCTATTCATTTTAGGGGAAACAGAATTATGTATATGTAATGATACAAATTTTGGGCAGTCACGAACCTCCAACTCTACAAAATTTCCTAGCCCTTCAACATCATCGACGTGTACACGAGTCTGCCCAATCATGTACAGCTGCCTAGTTTTCTTCACAATTCCTACAGACCCGTTTGACGCGGTCAAAATGTTTGTAACTCCAACACAAGCATCCGCATCCAGGGCAGTCTTTGCATAGTCGCAAAGCTTTGGCCCCAACGTGTCAGACCTTTTGTAGTAAAGCAATTCTCCTGAGCCATTCTGCGTAGTGAAAAATATTTCATTATATGTATACATGTAGCTAGTGTTTGGTCAGGTTTAGTAATTCTTCTTAAATTTTCACACGTAGTGCAGTATGTACTAGAAATTAATAGAATCGAAAATATTTTAGAAATTGAGAATTGACTATAATATTCAGCTGTTATATTCCCCATATGAAAAAATAATTTATCTTTTTACCTCGAATTTTCGTAGTTTCAATCTTCCCTCCGTTACGCTAAAAAATGTGTCGTGTTGCTTAATTGTGGTGCAATCGGAATTAGTTAATTGCTTAATTTTAGAGATCACAAGCTCTGGATCGTTGATTTTTGCCTTTATTTCGATATTGCGCATTATTAATCTTATGTTATACGTAAGTCTTATTGATAATAAATAATGATTCCTTTAAGGATATCAGAGTGACTTCACCCATTGACCCAAACACAGTTCGATCTTATTATAAGACAACACAATAAATATGGTTCTTGTGTGTATGTAAAATTATATTTATTCTGGATACTCTGGTAAATGCAATAAAAATTTTAGGATGTTACGTGGAGTCCAGAAGTTTTTAAGAATAATCTTAAAATTAAGTTTAGTGGCTGAAATTTGATATTCTTACGTGCTATACGCAAAATTCAATAAATTTGTTTATTTCTTTATTTATTTGCAATTTGAGGTCCTGGGACTCCTGTTGGGATTTTACAAATCATTATGCAGTCATTTTTAACAAAACAATTATTTTTTTATTGGCCTAAACAGTAATGTAAATATTTTATGAGTTTACGGACACACAGATGCTAGCGGCGCGGAGCGGTGATAGCTATGAAGTAAAATGGGCGTTAAAACACGCCCAATTGCCAGGGTTAAGAACGCAAAGTGTTGTTTGCTATAGCGCGGCATCGACGTGTTTTGACGCCTTTTTTTTCGACATGCGTGGGGTGCAACAACTGTTAATAACTAATTAACTATAGGAGTAATCGTTACAAGACTCATGTAGAAGAAATAAAAGGGTCTATATTTTGGAATACAATATTCGAAGTCCAAAATTCGTTTTGGAAAAGCAGCACTTTCGTATTTGGCAAAGAGAGTTCACTTCAGGGGGAAGATAGGAACTTCCGGAATAGCGTTTAGACAGGAAGCAGCAGGCTTTCATAATTTAGATGACGTTGATGTCGCGATATAGTTGATTTGTATCTTACATATGCACGATCGATTGAAACTTACACTGGTCGGAATGTTATCAAAATGTATGGGCGGTATTCAATCTCTACTTATTTTTAAAATCACCTTAAACAAATGCTTGAGACCCCATCTCGATTCATAGTTGGAAAATAAGCATCGACTCATGCATTTGCTTCGTAAAGTAATTCTTATTGAACTGAGATTTAAATAGGCGGGTTTAAGATCGATTTTAGTTCATGCCTTTAACCGCTACGCGTCGCTAGCATTTCTGTGTCTGTAGGTAATGCAGAGTAGGCAGCTAATGTTGATAATTTCGAAAATGAGCGTATTAATAAATCTAATATCACCACAAACGAAGTATACAATAGACCGAACATCCAATGTATTTTTCAAAAATCCATTTTTACTATACTTTTCACCAAGTTTCAATTCTATCCGCTAGTAAAATTGCGATCGAACTCCATCCTCAATCGATAACGTTGCATGTGACACAAAAATGGCAGGGGGACTCTAAGGGCGAATTCCACTTGCGCCCGAATCGCCCGAGCCCACGACCGTAGAAATTTTCCGTTTTTGTAATAAAATGAATATCATAAATTATATGTTCCTGCTTTCAAGTCGTAATTTGTATTTAAAAACCTGTATTTTCCGATAATGTCTTTTTCACAAATTTCTCTTCCATACTTCAGATTTTATAAATTTTGAAACGATAACCACGGGCGATTTCGGCGTAAGTGGAATTCGCCCTAAAGCCACCGAGACGTGACTGAAAATCTGCATTATGTAAACCTTTCGTCTACACCTTTAAATCCCCTGCCTCGTCTTGTAGTGAATTGTACAATACGTAAAGCAGTAGGTGTAAAATCAGAAATTAATTTGCTTATAAATGACAAGCAGGAGAAAAGAAATACATACTGAGAGATAACTCATTCGCTACGAGTAAAATAATTCGCATCACGCTTATAGCGAATTCGGTACCTCGCACTGACTCTGCACTGGTGCCGGAAAATGACTTGGATTGGTTGATTCTTATAGAGCTATCTTCGTTTCTATCAGAAACAACCAATCCAAGTCATTTTCTGGCACCAGTGCGGAATCAGTGCGAGGTACCGAATTCGCTATTAGTTAACTTCAGAAACATCAACATAAAATTGAAAATGAAATTAAACTAAATAACATCTAGAAACGCTGGAAATAAAAGTTTGTTCCCGAAGTAAATCTGACAAGCATTGAATACATTTATACATATAAAAATATATGTTAATATATAAATATCTAGTTTTACACGTTTATTGAACATTCGCGTTTTAAAAGCAATCTTTCGAAAATGAAGAAACCCACTACATCCATATTATGCCAGTAATAAATATTTTTAATAAAATGAACATGGTGCTCGACACATACAATGTTATGTCTTAAAGACATTTATTTATCTTCAAGTGTTACGATTGTACAAGATATAATGCACTGATAAATAGTTTAATAACAATGGATATTCAATGTCCTCGAGTACACTGCAATTCGCACAGTATTCCCATTACTTTTTACAATGAACTAGCCCAGACTCGGTGACTGTATTTCTATTTCGTCCAGTCCAAAGTTTTAAGCCTTCACAGCCATACCCTCGAGATCTTTAATACACTGCTGCAAATTAGCTTTTTCTTGCTCCGGAGTAATAGATTTCAGTACATTGGTTATGATCCACTGCACCATGTGTTTCTGAGCAATTGTGCGCTCCACAGTGTCTAGTTGAGAGTGGTAGTCGAGCCTCTTCTTGACCTGCGAATAAAATGTATTTCTGATGGATATTGTTAAGACTGTAAAGTCTAAAAATTTTCTGCAACACGTTCGCTGGGAAAGTTAAATTTAATGCACCACCGTGCGTGTGGTTTGGGAATCGCACGGCCCGTACGTAATTTGCCGCCGATATCTTAGCGATAGCGCGGTACAAGTAGCGATGCGCGAGTACTCGAATCTCAAGTCGAATAACGATCGGTCGGTCGAGCCGAGTCTAGCGTTTGAATTGTCCGAGCTGCTTGACATCGACGAACTGTTCGAAAAAACTGCGAGCTACTTGAAAAACTCAAACGGCTCGAGTATCCGAGCCCTCGTAAGACTTCGAGTTACTTGGAGATAAGTTTTCAGCTCGAAAATTTTCGAGTTACTCGAATACACTCGCGAACAGATCTCCAACTTTTGAGTTACTCGTAAATATTCGAATTACTTGAATTAGTTACTAGCGTCTTATATATTTCTTCCTTACAGTTAGACTAATATTTGATACTAAATAAATAAGTATTCGAGTAACTCGAGTAATTCGAATATTTACGAATAACCCAGAAATTAGAGATCTGTTCGAATTTATTTACTCTTGGTAAATTTTTTTTTCCAGATTTTCTTCGGGGCACCCTCCAGAATAGTTCCAAATAATTAAAAAAAAATCTATGTAAAGTTTCAGCTCGATCGGATAACGGGAAAGGGTGCCCCTGGGCCGTTAAACATTTAAATCATTATTTCACAGCTCGCGAAGTCGATTTTATATAAGGTCTTCCAAGTTATTGATTAAATAAAAAAATATGTCAAACAAAAGTTGTAGATCCGGACAAGGAGCATCTTTTTTGGTGTATTACTATTTTTCGTGCGACAAACGGTTTTCGAAAAAAAACCGAAAACTAAAATAAAACTTTTTTTTTCAAATTTTGAAAGTTTAAATGCTTCTAAAACGCTTTTTATTTATGAAGGTGAACAAAAAAATTGAATTTTTATTTTCGAGGACTATTTTTTAAACATTTAAGGGGGGGGCATATACCGAAATATGCAAACAAGATAAAAAAAAATTTTCTTCTTATTTTCAGTGTTTGATATGTGATGAATGTTTCTTGAAAAATTGGGGTCGAAATTCGCAAAAATATCGGAGATATAGACATCAGATATGATCATTTTACCCGAAATCATGACGTCTATATCTCCGATATTTTTGCGAATTTCGACCCCAACTTTTCAGGAAACATTCATCACATATCAAACACTGAAAATAAAAAGAATTTTTTTTTATCTTATTTGCATATTTCGGAATATGCCCCCCCTTAAATGTTTAAAAAATAGTGCTCGAAAATAAAAATTCCATTTTTTTTGTTCACCTTCATAAATAAAAAGCGTTCTAGAAGCATTTAAACTTTCAAAATTTGAAAAAAAAAAGTTTTTTTTTAGTTTTCGGATTTTTTTCGAAAACCATTTGTCGCACGAAAAATAGTAATACACCAAAAAAGATGCTTCTTGTCCGGATCTACAACTTTTGTTTGACATATTTTTTTATTTAATCAAAAACTTGGAAGACCTTATATAAAATCGACTTCGCGACCTGTTAAATAATGATTTAAATGTTTAACGGCCCAGGGGCACCCTTTCCCGTTATCCGATCGAGCTGAAACTTTACACAGTTTTTTTTTTAATTATTTGTAACTATTCTGGAGGGTGCCCCGAAGAAAATTCAAAAATCGAAAATAACAGCCATCCTAATGTCCAGTTACGCAGCGGACAAGTTAAATGTAAATACAGATACATTACCTCGTTGTAAATTTCCATCGCGCGTTCTCTATAGACAGCTTCCAACTGCATTAAAACAGTTTGCTTCCTGATATCGAAGATCATGTTTTGCCCATCCAGACGCCATTTCTCTGTTTCCATCTCTTTGATAGCATCCTCGTGCGCTTGTACTTCCTGCACTCTCTCGCTATTAAGCTCTTCCTCCTGTTCGTCTACCTTCTTGTCTAAGTACTTCGCAACATTGGGTCCGAATTTCTTTATAGTGAAGACGCAAATCGTGATCAAAGACAGCGCATTGTAAAATTCGTGTTCTAAAACGTAGATCTCCTTGGACACTAGATACGTCGACAGGGCCGCTACGAACACATATGGACCTGGGCACAAAATGAAATTCTTACGTTAGGTAACGAACATTTTCAATTATCCGAATAGAAGAGTTAGGTAACTACATTAGAAATTATCGACTTGCCTGTTGCGCCGGTTTTAGGGTAAAATATTGTGAACCATTCTTCTGGAATGAATCCATGCCTGACTGGCCTAGGATCGACGAGACGTTTCGGACGCGGCCAATCGGACAGCACTGGTGCTGTAGTCTGAATGCCACGAGCGGCTACAGACAATGCTTGAGCTACGGAAGGAAAGTACGAAGGCAGAAAGTTTTATCGAAATCTCCATAAAATTCGCGAATTTCTGATACTGTCAGAAAATCCAATAATTGTGATTATTCGTAACTCGGAATTGTTTATTCTTCGTAAGTTTAATTTTATGCAAAGAAAGTGTTGAATGATCACATTTTTTTTAGCGAAATATCGTAAAAGTAGGCTTATATTATTACATAATGGCAGTAAAGTAATGGACATGTATTTGACAATGACAGTTACGGCATATCGTATAAAAGTCTCGTACTGATACACGAACTTTTTGACGAAGTAATTGATATTTGCCACGGCGAGAATTCTAACTCACCATTACGAAAAGCTAATCTCGACAACATCTTGCCTGCGGGAGCACCTTGCAGCTCGATCTCGGTACAGTGCACGAGAACGCTTGAAGTCGGCTGCACGAAGATTCTCCTTACAATGCTTAGGGCGAATTCCACTTGCGCCCAAATCGCCCGTGAGTCTCGTTAGGGCAGGTTTCCCTATACGCGACTGGACGCAACGTCAAGAATTTCAAAGTCAATTTTCTCGAAAATGGAGCGCGATATGAAGAAAAGTTACTCTTTCTTTTCGATTTATAACAAGTGAACAAGTCGAGGAAAAGGAATAACATTCTTTGTTATTGCGCTCTATTTTCGAGAAAATCGACTTTGAAATTCTTGACGATGCGTCCAGTCGCGTACGGGAAAACCTAGCTTAATGAAAATCACGGGCGATTTTGGCGTAAGTGGGACTCGCCCTTAGTAGATAGTTGTGATACTGGATGGAACGTGAACTACTAGCGACCAACTTCACGTGGATCGTTTAAAGTTTAGAAAGGTTTAGAAATTACTTGCGAATTCAATATAACACGAGTAGCCGCATTACCCGGCATTTAAGAATAGAAAAGTTTACAGCAAATGTATTTTAATGAATATATGAGAAGAGTTAACGCGGATAAGATTTGAATAAAATTGATAAAAGAAGATGTCGCTATAATAGGGACATTAACTTATTTTTAATGTTTGGGAATATTGGGATGCGTTGGATTTATTTATGCCTGTTTGCATTTTAAAACGTAAAGGTTTATACACGGGTGGGCACCCCGTGCCCGCCGCCCAGTGGCAGCGTCATTACAGCAGTCCGAATATAACGGTACATAACGGGACCAGTGTTCACGGGAAATTCCCTCCGTAGCACGATACTCGCATCGTAGGGAGGGGGAACGCATGCGCGCTATGACGCGGCGACAGTTAAACCAATCAACGCCAAGATGGAAAACGATGGGAAACGAAACGGCGTGTCCCGTCCAGGGGTGGGCACTTCCCATATATATCTGTTGGCAAAATTTAGTTATGGGCACTATCCACAAGAGGCGCTAGGATCAATAAAGTTGAAAGAATTTGGTAACAGATGGCGCTGATAAGATTATTTTGTGACGGAAATAGAACATAATCAGCGTCACACAGTGGCAGCGTCACCAGGGATCGGCTGACTCCAGCTCTCGCTGACACGTACAGGAGCGGTGGTAATGTGTGCGTGAATTGACGGACACGCGAAGCGAATGTGACGTCACATGCTTTTACGTCACTACACGTTGTCTCGCTGCTAGCGTAGCTTCGGCCAACTCTAGGTCGCGTAGCTGGAGTCAATTCACGCACACATTACCACCGCTCCTGTACGTGTCAGCGAGAGCTGGAGTCAGCCGATCCCTGAGCGTCACTATTGGGAAACCAAGAATTTCGATACGCCAACTAGTGACAAAAAATTGAACTACTCAGAGTAGGCTGAAATCCGTCGAGCTCCATATGATTATCAGTGTTTATATAGACATGTTGTGAAAAACGAGTGTTTTTACATTTTTTGGAGCACTAAATTTTAACTTATTCGATTAATAAATACTTATTCGGAATGTTTGGTGGGATCCAGCCTACTGTCAATAGTTTGCCAACTTACCACCGCAGCGCTGAAATCTAAGCCACGCCTCCACTTGGTTTCCCAATAGCGGTCAGTACATAACGGTACATAACCGTGCACTGGAAAGCTTAGGAAGGCGTTGTATTGAGAGGTAAGAAATAAACGATTAAGAAAGAAAGTAATTGAATCGTATAGTTATTGAGGACGCGTTACATTATTATTTAAAGATACAAGATGGGACGAAACTACCGGTGTTGTGCTGTGCCTGGTTGTTTGGACACGCAGTCTACACGACATCGGTTCCCAAATCCAAACAATGACAGAAAACGTTATAACATATGGGTTCAAATTATACGAAATCCGACTGTAGCCACTCTGGATCCCCAACGGGTTTATGCGAATTATCGTGTGTGTCATCAACATTTTAAAGCAAGTGATAAATCCTCAAACATGTTCTTGGTACGAACAGCAGTACCTACACAGAAATTGCCGCCTACCACAGGTATTGGTTTTGCGCAATATGAGTAGATACAGAACTATTTTTGGCAAGCATATAGAAACAAACAGCTATTTTTAATTGTTTCGTGCATAGGATCAAAAGCATTCGCCTCATCGGCGGCAGCTTCAACAGCATCAGCATCAATAGCATCCGATTGTGAGTCAACTTCAAAGGTACAAGTAATGGAAGAGGAGTTGTTCAATCCCAAAACAAATGAATTAGCTTCGACAATGCAAGGTAATTAATTTAAGTTAAAGACATATCAGTTTCCATCTTCAATATTTTGGAGGAATGCTTACACTGTGTTCCATATAAGAGTGCACCAATGCCCCTACCGATTTGCACATCTCCCACGAAACTGACACACGTGATTAGTCATAGCACTTTTGCGATCGGTCGTAGCACTTTCCCTGCCGGTTTACTACCAATCAACAGTGTATCCCTGCGCGAAACCAGTATGCTCTAATGTGGAACACAGTGTAATGCACATTGCATGTCCACTTTTTGTGTGAATCTCAGTTTTTATATGCAACAAATAATTCTTGACAAATAATTCGTGATAAATCAAAGTTATACCGACGAGCTAGAAGATTATAATATTTTAGGGGAACAAATCAGCGCGGATATAATATTAAATATTGAAAATTTAATAAAAAAAAAAACTCTTTCGAGATACACCTGCCGAACCTGTATAGCAGAAATATTCGAAATCCCAGACGACTCTATGAAAAGATCGTGTAAAGCGGACTTTATGGAAATTTTGCAACAAATTTATAATATTACGGCTTACATAGCTCGTACAAAGAAGAAGGCCGAAAACATATTAGAAACGATAAGAATATTATGTGGAAATCATATACGGTTTGATTTTAAATGCCACAAAGTATTAATAATGCAACATACTACTAAAATAATATTAAAGATCAGGGAACGGCGGAAATGTCGTGCGCCCGGTTCAGGAATAGCGGTGGGGGAACTCCACGCATGCGCGCGATGACGCGGTGACGTCAAACCAATCAACGCCAAGAAACGAAACTTGATCGTGGCGCCGTTTCATTTCCCACCTTGACGGTGGCGCCGTTTCGTTTCCCATCTTGACGTTGATTGGTTTGACGTCATCGCGCTTGGATTGGTTGACGTCATCGCGCGCATGCGTGGAGTTCCCCCACCGCTATTCCTGAACCGGGCGCACGACATTTCCGCCGTTCCCTGTTAAAGATGTACATGCGAAGCTATTGCAAAACAGTAAATTCGCGTAATGTGAATAACAGTAATTTTTTCATTCAATAAAGACTAAAAATGAAAATGAAAATTGTATTTCAATAATTTATTTCCGATTTGTTATAAAAATACCTAACAAGGGAACATATGGAATCCGCACACGTCGATTTTAATGGGGCTTTTGTATAAAGTAGTTCTCAGAAAAATATTTTGAGAATAACATCTTACAAAAGCTCCATTAAAATCGGCGTGTGCGGGTTCCATATGTTCTCTTGTAACCAATACCATAATTACAGGATTCAATTTTGCCGCTTTTCATGATTTAGTGAGGGCACAATCCACCAGAGGGTGCTGATTTTGCCAACAGAAATATATGGGAAGTGCCCACCCCTGGGTTTATATGCATAATTTTATTGAATATTTTTCGAACTAAATTAAAAATGTTGGGTTTTAGTGAAATTTAAAGAAATTGTACATAGGAGAATATTGTAATTGAATTTTTAAAAGAAGGTGATAATAATATATTCCGAAGAAATGCGCGGAATTAATGCTTCAAAATTTATCAAAAGAGAAATGTCAGAAATAATCCAATTATTGTTCCATACATGCAGACCAGGGGTGGGCACTTCCTATATAATAACTGTTGGCAAAATTTAGTTAGGGGCACTTTTCACTCGTGGCGCTAGGATCAATAAAGTTGAAAGAATTTGGTACCAGATGGCGCTGTTGAGATTATTTTGTGGCGGGGAGAAGAACATATGGAACCGGCACACGCCGATTTTAATGGAGCTTTTGTAAGATGTTGCTCTCAAAATATTTTTCTGAGAACTACTTCATACAAAAGCCCCATTAAAATCGGCGTGTGCCGGTTCCATATGTTCCATTGTTAGGTAATTTTATTACCTAACCATTATATTCTGATTGCTGTAGTGACGCCGCCACTGGGCGCCGCTGATTATGTTCTATTGTAGGCACCCAAGAGGGTAGAAATATGAATTCTGAGCAGGCCTACTTTGCTCTAGGTTGCAGATCCATTTGTGGGCGAATAAATGACTCTCCACAATTACTAACAAAAATGGTTTTAATAACCTTAACAATTTCAGGTACGAAATGCTCTCTGAGCGATGCGTACAGTACGACACGTGATGCCAGAATGGCGTTCCAATGGCGGTCGGCGTCTTCTTCTTCTCCCCGCCACAAAATAATCTCATCAGCGCCATCTGTTACCAAATTCTTTCAACTTTATTGATCCTAGCGCCACGAGTGAAAAGTGCCCATAACTAAATTTTGCCAACAGATATATAATGGAAGTGCCCACCCCTGATGCAGACTACTAATCTAGTAACTAGTAAAGGATGCCGAATGCTTAAGCATTTGCTTAAGAATAAGTAGCGACTATGAATACCGGCCATAGGTAGTTCACACGAGATGGCGATGTATATGAATAATTCAATTTTACGCGATTTAAAAAAATAAGAATCTTGTTGCAGTAAGAAAAAACATTAGCTTAATTAAAAAAAAGGTACAATGAATATTGTATCAATTAATTGACGTCATAGTATCTCTATTAAACGACAAAGCGGAAGTTTTAACAACCGCTGTTAAATTAATATATTTTATCTACATATATATATACATATGACGAAGCTTAAAAACGGAAATAATTGTTAATTTCATTTTATACCGCATTGCCTTATCAGCATGGCTTTAAACCTAATAAGACGTCATTTGTTATCGAACACATTAAGAACACGTAAGAAATTTTACGAACCATATCGATATATTTGCGAAAAATCAATATGTATGTCATACTGTGATATAGATTTTGAAGTCAGCAAAGAGGGTTAATAAAATTCATATTTTCGCACAGAGATACAACATAATCCGAAAATGAATTACACCAATGGACAGATCTCCGAAAAATACAAAACGCTAGCAGTATCATCGCCGAAACAGTTCGTCTACGTGGTACATTTAAATAGACCCGAGAAACTTAATTCCATGAATGGCATTATGTGGAAGTACGTGTATACGTTAAACCCCAATTAATAGCGTGTTTTGAATTTGATATTGTTTATTCAATGATTGCGCAGAGAATTCGAGAATTGCTTCAATGAATTAGCAGTAGAGCCCGACTGCAGAGTCATAATTCTCTCGGGTGCTGGTAAAGCGTTCTGCGCAGGTATATCGAATTATTCTCTATTTTACGAGTATCTTGTTTAATGTAAATACATCTTTCTAACAATGCGAAATTCATCTCGCAGGTATCGATGTGCAGGGCATAATGAACCTAGCGCCGCGACTAGCGGAAAGCGAAGATGTCGCGCGCAGATGCAAGATTCTGCATTCGACGATAAAGGATTACCAGAACAGCTTCACAGCCATAGAAAAGGTTGACGACTAATCACAGTTTCACTGTCCGCGGTTATTTACCCTTCGACTTATTTACTTTATCAGACGCTTCTTACAAAATTTATTTTCAGTGCCCGAAACCTGTGATCGCAGCTGTACATGGCGCCTGTATCGGAGCTGGTATAGATATGATATCCGCAGTTGACATTCGTTATTGCTCTTCAGGTGCGTGGTTTCAAATAAAAGAAGTCGACCTGGGCATGGCTGCTGACGTTGGCACGTTGCAAAGATTCCCGAAAGTTATAGGTTCCGACAGTTTAGTTAGGGAGCTCGTGTACACCGCCAGGAAATTTACAGCCGCCGAGGCATTGCAGCATGGTTTCGTTAGTCGTTTATTCGATGACCAAGAAAGGTGAACGTTACTACTAGGGCTCTAACGAATATTCGAATAATCTAAGTATTCGAATATTCGAATACCACAGAATTCGAATAATTTCTTCGAATATTCGGACTTCGAACCTTCGAATATTCGGACTTCGAACCTTCGAATATTCGGACTTCGAACCTTCGAATATTCGGACTTCGAACCTTCGAATATTCGGACTTCGAACCTTCGAATATTCGGACTTCGAACCTTCGAATATTCGGACTTCGAACCTTCGAATATTCGGACTTCGAACCTTCGAATATTCGGACTTCGAACCTTCGAATATTCGGACTTCGAACCTTCGAATATTCGGACTTCGAACCTTCGAATATTCGGACTTCGAACCTTCGAATATTCGGACTTCGAACCTTCGAATATTCGGACTTCGAACCTTCGAATATTCGGACTTCGAACCTTCGAAGTTATGATTGCACCGAATACCAATCTGAACATGAGATATTTATTCACAGTTTATCGTGAAATTCTTTTCATATTGGCCTTTACAATTATTTGTTTCTCAATCGATAAATTTTTAACTTTATTAATCTTTGGTAAATTTATACATTTTGAAACGAAAACAACCATCAGTTATTAGTATTATTTTTATAATAATGAGTGGACAACCCCGACGGAATCGGCCAAGGGCCCTCTCCTCTAGGCCCACCCGTGTCCCATCATAAGCGGATGACAAACAGTATAAGCAGACTTTTTTGTAGGAATCTAAAACCCCATAAACGATTTTGAGGAACTATAATATTTTTATTTTTCCTTCGTTACTATAACGTTATTTTTCTAAATTTATAGAGTATTATTCGCTTTACAGACACCATCTTACTAATTAATAGCAATTCTATTCTTTGTTTCTGTAACCTACCCCCACACGCGCGAATGTCTCTCCTTTCTCTCAGGATTGTAAGACTCGATTAACTCTCGTGGTACGCGATGTAAGTGTCACTCAGCAAATTAATTTTAAGTGACTGATTGAAAATATCATGACGAAAAAGAACTCATTGGCCCGACGCACGACCAGACAAGGAAAAAACGTTGTTGTCCGTATGGTGATTTTAACGAGAATAATGCGTTGACGATGAACGAACACGACTATGTTTTCGAATGATGTCTGCGCCACGAACGTTTGACGATAAAGGGTGATGTTGTTTACTTAAACATAGATAGTATATAAATAAATTGTATACAGATATAATGATAAAATTAGTAGTTAATTTATTTAATAAATAATTGTAAAGGCCAATATGAAAAGAATTTCACGATAAACTATGAACAAATATTTCATGTTCAGATTCCTATTCGGTACAATCAGAAATTCGATTGAGCAGAATATTCGAACGTTCGAATATTCGAATATTCGAATATTCGAAGAAGTTATTCGTATTCGAAATTATTCGAATTATTCGAAGAAGTTATTCGTATTCGAAATTATTCGAATTATTCGAAGAAGTTATTCGTATTCGAAATTATTCGAATAGTCGAATAATTACAGCTCTAGTTACTACTTCATTCCTATTTTTTTTTAGTAACGTTCGAATTGGAATTACGTTTCGCTTCTTTCAGCTTATTGAAATGCTCAATGGAGCTTGCAGAGGAGATAGCGAGGAAAAGTCCAGTCGCGATACAAGGCTCGAAATTGAGTTTAAATTACTCGAGGGACCATTCCGTCCAGGATGGTCTTGATCATATTGTGAGCTGCAGCATTATTCCACCTGTAATAGTAAAATTATTGTTATGCACGTATAAACGCATTTCTTTTAATTACAGGCAATGTATAATCAAACTATGCTACAAAGCGAGGACTTCATAAATGCTGCCATGTCGCTAGCTGCTAAATCCGATCCACCAGTGTTTTCCAAGTTATAAATATATAAATGTACGATGTACATGATAATTATGCATACGAAATGCATGTTTAAGAGCGATTATTTTTATAGAAATATTTTTATACATTATATAAAGTTAGTCGTTAAAGAAGGTTTATAATGTAAAGGTGTTTTAAATATTTCCTCGGATATTTCAATACTAACGAATCTTTTTCGCTAATTGTATTTTCTTAACCGAAGAATGCTACTAGGAATGATCGGAAGCCATTTGGAAGGTAAGAAGGAGACTCTCCAATCTACGCTTTCTAGGCATAGCTGCTAATTCAGCAGCATCCATTGCGTCCACAATGGAGTATACATTACGTTCCTCAGGTATTTTCGGCTAGGAGTGGTAGTTAAGTGTTCTGTGAGTAATCTACTGGTTTTAATACTGGTAGCTTCTGTAATAGGATGTTAACGCGCAGTGGCGGATTTAACGGGGCGGCTGATGAGCAATTGCCGCCTAGGCCCCCGCAGGGTCCCATGACCAACAAAAGTTGTGATTACGTATAGGTATCCAAACGCTACTTTTTTTTTTTCGTATTACTACGCTTGGCCCGTTTTTAGTAAACTACCTCTTCATTTTCCCGAAAAATGGGCCCAGAAGGCCCCCCTAGGGCCTTATCTTAAAAAAAAATTATGATTTCAACCAAACACTATATTTTCTTTCTGTACTACTACACTTAGCCCGTTTTTAGTAAACTACCTCTTCATTTTCCAACAAAAAATGGGCCCCTCAGGACGTTTGCCACCTGGGCCTTTTTTCTTAAATCCGCCACCGTTAACGCGATCGTACGTAGAAGAATTATACGTACAGTTAGCAAATTAATATAATGTTCATAATTGATTCTTTTTGTTTCCGGGTCGCATGCAATGGCCATCATATCGGCTATCTCTTCTTTCGAAAATGGTTCTCCAATTTCCATCATTGCTTTTTCTAGATCGTCGCGCATGATAAATCCTTGATTGTCAGGATCTAATAATTGGAATGCTTTTAGCAAGTCTTCCGGCTCGGCTGGTTTAAATCTAAATCAGGAATTTTAAGTCGGGAATGTAGAAAGAAAGACATAATTTATTTACGATCTTTACTGAATTCAAACACTGCGATCAACTAACTTCCGTTCGTTAATAGCTTTGCTCATGTATTCTAAGAATCTGTTTAATGGCACACAGTTGTTTACCACATCTTCTACTTCAACCTGTATCTCTTGCAATTCTGCCTCGGTAACAACACACCCTAACGATCTAATAACAGTTCCTAAGTCTCTAACATCTATTTCATTGATTCTTGCACTATCAAACACATCGAACGCCTCGCAAAGCCTTTTCTGCAGCAATGATGGTTCTATACTGGACACTGTGTAAAAAGCGACATAAGTATACATGTACGATGGATAATTTAACATTACAAAAAACATTTACAAGTGAAGACAGTACGAAATAGATTATAGATAAAAGAAGCTGAATAATGTTGCAGACCAGTAATTTACCGAAAATGTCACTTACTCTTTGTTTCTCTTTTGGAATTATATACAGCATACAGCAATAGATCAGTAGAAACTACATTACATTTATGCTAACGGACTGATTATATCCGGCTTGGTATTGTTTGATCAATATGGTCTCTAACAAGGGAAGATCCCGAACCCGGAAATTCAAAAAATTCTGAAACTTTGTGAATATATAGCGGGATTTCCTCCTGATTAAGCAACGCAAATTCACTCTAAGGGGGTGTAATTGACCCCTGAAAATCCGGTTATTTTCCGATTTTCTGTTATAACTTGTGAACTGTAAAATAATTGTTTTACCAAATGATAGATCTTATTAAAAGAAGTAACTTTTGTCTTGAAACTTTTTTTCTATCTCCTACAGTTCGCGAATTAGAACAGAAAATCAGAAAATAACCGAATTTCTAGGGGTTAATTTCAACCCCCCCGAGTGAATTTGGGCAGCAAACAAAAATTGCGTTGTAATCAGGAGGAAATCCCTTACATATTCAGAAAGTTTCAGAATTTTTTGAATTTCCGGGTTCGGGATCTTCCCTTGTAAGTAAAAATGTACATACCTCGATATACATGTATAAAATTTATTATTTGTTACAATAACGCAATTCCTTACTCGTGTAACGTAACATTGAAAGCACGCAATGTTTTGTACATATACATAATTTATTAATACATACACCGCATAGTTTCGCGCCTGGTTTGTCGTCTCACAGCAATGCTTTGCCTGATGGATATTCGGCTTGCTGTCTTTTCTGATTCGGATAGTGAAGAACGCATTGTGAGGTAATTTTTAAACTTATGCTTCCGTTTATAATGCGACGGTTCTATTTTTTTACAGATCCGCAGGGAACTTAAGATATTTCAGTCTTCGCAGAGGTTTATTCCTTTAAATTAACGTCACGTACGTTTCCGTAATAGAATATAACTTATGAATTTAGCGAGTTAATGAATCGATAATAGACTTTTGATTTATACAAAATTCATTCTGATATACATATACCTACATCGTTCGCATTAGTTTATATATGCACACTTCAGAGTTTTTACAAGATATTCGAGAAAAATATTAAAAATCATCATTTCCATGATCCGATGTGCACTCAGCGGGAAGTATAAACACGAGTAGCTTGAAGATAGAAAAAATACTGTCTAGATTAAACATCTCGCTGTTTAAGAAATAAGTGGAAGTGTTTTTAATAAAATGTTTTGCGCGGAATGATGGAAAGGCACTGTGCTAGAAATGAGCCGTTTGCCGATCTATTTCTGTGAGATCCTCTATTATTTCCTGCACGCGTGTTCCGATCTTCTTCGCCACGTCTATTTTCTCGTTGTTGGGTAAATAGAGGTAACGCCAAACCAGATCGCCGTCGATGATGCCTCTGGCAGGATTGCCTTGAGTTCGAACATAGCTGTTGTAAGTACTGAAAGGTGAGAGACAGTCACTTCAGATTTCGATCTTCGCGTGTAATTATTTCGGGTGAAGATAATTACCGATATGCCTTGGGGTTTAATCCAGCTATGTGGCAAATATGCGTTACCAACACATTTTGTAACATAAGTAATCTTCTGTACGTTTTCTCCGGCACAGGCAAAATGTAGCCAAGACTGCCATCGAGAGATGCTGATGCGAAATAGAACGAATGTAATTGCAGTGAAATATTGAAGCGAGACCCGAATACTTTTCCCGTCATAAATTTAACTTACCATACATGGTGACATGTCTCTTATCCGCGCCAGAAAAGTGTTTCTTATCATTCGCTGGATCCGAAACTCTACATTTTATTCTGAAGAACGTATTCACTTTCTGGCCCAAGTGGAAATCAGCTTTTCGAATTAATTTCTGCCCACCAAGGCTTTCCCTCGATTCTGGTTGGTACATAAATAATGCCACGTTGCTTTCGCCGTCAGCCACGAGAAATCCTAGATTGGTGTTATCAATTAAGTATTCAATAGTGTACACCTCCGCTGGTCTGAAGTCCTGAGAAGAATATATCCTTTTAAAAATCTTTCTACGGCAAAATACGTAATTCAACGCGAACCTCTACTTACTCTGCTAACAAGAGATAAGGTTCTATACTCCTCTTGGAATCTTAATAAGCTAATCGACTTGTATACATCAGCTATTAAAATTAAGCTCTTAATGCTTAACATTTGATGAATGTAAATCTGCGTGTCTATGAAAGCAACTCCGACAAGATCGTTGTCCTTCAGTTGCCAGATATATATCTTTTGTCCAACTGCGGATACTAGAAACCCCGATACTTGCGTGATGGCAGTTATCGGGCCCTTTTGCTCTTTCGCGTAGATTTGTTTGAATCTATTTTTCGTTAACGGCTGGCCAGGTTCAGGCACAACTTCAATTATATCAAATATGAGTATCTGGAGAGTAAATGGGAAACCAATATGGCGGTTACATTGAAAGTAGCGAGGGGTGGATTAAATTTGAATTTAGGACTCACCCTTCCTCTGCTCGTAATATCTTCGCCATAATTGTAATTCGTTCCTAGCACTATGTAACCCTTCAAGCCAGATCGCGTCCCTTCGTATGCCAGAGAAACATTTTTCAGACAAGTCACGTGCTCCCATTGATCGAGTTCAATCTTAGTATTGGGAATAGTTTCCCAGGAAACAGGCGAGAACAGCACTATTGAAAACTGTTCTTGCGAAGGGAAAATAAATCTTTCCGGTCGATCTTCCTCTGTAAATTCCTGCGGGGAAAAGGAATTATTTAGCAAACGAAATTACTGTGCCTTTAAAACACACGATTAGAGTCTGTACTCGTACCTTATCTTCGCCATTAAATCTATAATAACTCTTCAGTGGCTCGGCTATACTCGTTATAACGCAGTAAGTTTTACTTTCAAGATGATACGTTACAAAATGTGGCGTGCATCGCAATGGCACTTTTCTAACGGGCCATGGAGCATCGTACGATAAATGAGTTGGCAAAACGCATATCCTTAGCTCTTCCTACGAATCAAGACGCGCAAACGTGTATTAATATTTGAATTTAATTGTATAGGCAACGGTGGCGACAATTGCATAAATATAACCACCTTTCTGTTGAAATAGAGAAACCCTTGTGGACAATTTATATTATTAAAGGGCGCAAAGGAGGTAACAGGACCATCGATACCCATTGGATGGGTACGCAATTCGCCGCGTCCTGTGAGGAATATCCAATGCGGATAATCACTGCAAATGAATACACCATTGTATCCAGCAATATTACTGAAGTAGCGCATCATACAATGCCGAGTGTCATTCATCGAAGGCATATCTTCATCCTTTGGTTTCGGCCTACGAAATAAAGTAGCAATTATAAGCTGCGAGACTTAGAAACTCAAATGGACCCAACCGAATTGAAAAAATGTATGTACTTCAACTGTCCCGGTATTATGCCATGATCTAATTTCTTAAATCTTAATTTCAGGTGGCCCTTCGGATACCTATATGCTTGATAAATTTGAAGTTCCGAATCGAGTCGTACCAAAAGCATTGGCCTATTTCCGTGATGACCCAATGCTACCATTAAAATTTCGCGCACCTGCAACGGATACATTTTTATGCAAAAGCATGCGTTTGTTTTGGCTCGTACCGAAGGTCGTCGGGCATTTTGGCGAATCGAGGAAATTAATATTCAATTAATTGTCGCTGCGCTTCGGTCTAGTATGTGCGGCTCTATAAGAGTCAATTGTTTCTAAACTTTTCCCTTCGCTTCGCCGCGCCTCGCTTCGTCAAAATGCGCGACGGCCTTAAATCTGTCCCATCCATTTAAAGCACCTGCATTTCAGGATTGGGAATCTCGTTAACCGGTGTTGTCTGCAACGTTGTAGACTCCATACTGTCGTGCAACACGTATTGTCCATATCCAAAGTTACGGATGAGGTAAGATAAGCGTAAATCAGGAAGAGAATATATTTCTAATGTTCCGCTGTCTCTATATACTAACAACCAATACGTCGGTTTTATCTCCTGCAAATGCTTCTGCCACCTGTAAACAATTAAATTATACAATTTTATACAACAGGCTTAATATTATAATAGGATCAATTTTTTAATTAAAATAAGAAAATTACCAAGGAACTTTTTTAAACGGTCCTTCAGATACTTTATTAAGTGCCGGTGCAGGCATTTGAAAAGCCGGTGCGTCGCCATAAAGAAGATCGTCCTCGTTATCGATATTACCAATTATGGTTGGTTCTTCTACGTTGTGCTCCTCTTCCGTCACTTCGTCATCTACACTCTCAGCCAATTGCGTGGTGAATATTCCACTGACATCCCTGTAAGCACATAGCGCTTCTATTTGAGGGCGCTGAAATTAGAACATTTCTAGTTATAAATAACAATAGCGTGCAACGAAATTTCGATTGAATTTATTCACATACAAACAACAGGTTTGCCGCTTGGGCGTGCAATTTCGCAGTTCCACGTCCCTCTCGAAGAGTCAGCAACATCACTTGTCCGTCTTCGGAGAGTAACGTCACGTAAGGATCTGCACAGCTTGCATGTATAATTGGACATCCAAGATCTATGGGCATGTGTTGGATCTATAATTGTGATACGTGAAGGTACATCTAGAATTGTTTAAGAATCGACACGCAAGTACTGGTTATCGTATCAATGCTATATGCACCTGCTCGATTCCTTGTAGAAGACGTACACCCATTTGAGTGACTTGCACTATGTATCTATTCGCGCCAAGGTTTCCAGCAAACACTGTGCTCCCCTGTGTACTGAATCCGCTTTGATCCACTTCATTGATTTCTTGACCAGTTTGCAATATCTATGTAAATTACAATGTTAGCTGGCGTACGTTGCGTTTAAACTCGAAGATATTACATGTGCGCGGAATGCATAATACCATCGTCGAATCTTCCTGACTTAGGATTAAAAAGGCGTGCGACCCTTCCGCTTCTGGCCTTACTTGCTCGTCATTGTTTAATGCGCCAATGACAGTCCACATATCTTCGCATCCCGGTAATTCGAACGTTGTTACAACCTGTTATTATAACGGAATAATATTTTTAATTTAGACGACTTGAGAAGTTTAATCTCTAAAACGTTACGAGCTGAAATAATCACCTGAGGCCGAATACAACATTGAAGAACACACAGCGCACCATTTTTACCGTAACCGGAAGTCGTAACAAGTTCAACGTCGGGATCTTGACTGTGTGAAAATTCTTCGGATAAAAACGCTGGTTCACCCATAGATATATTGCCACACGGACCAATATTTAATAAACTATCACATACCTACAAACGTTTCATTGGATAGTAGAAGAAGGTTTGCGATATATTTCTTACATCTAAATACCTCAAATATATATGAAGTGATTTGGATGGAAGTGTGCGTTTCACTTCCATACACTTCTAGCTCCTCCGGATCTTTTATATCTAATACATCGGATGCCATCCAGTCCCCTATGAAATCTTGCTTTATCTTCTTCGCCGGGGTCTCTTCGGTGTCATCTTCCTCGATCGTTATTTCGGTCTCGTAGATATTTTCGATCTGTTCCGACTCCTTTTCGGTGAACCTCAGTAAAAGGGAATTACCAAGACGCGACCCGAGGAATAGGTAATTATCGTCGCACATACAGACCTACGAATTAAATTTTGTTTTACTATACGCTAAGGAGATACCGCGTAATTGATTTCTAAGATATACTCACACATGAAGTCAAAACACTCGCCGCAGCTTTGTCAAAGTGAAAACCTCTCACTGAGCGCATACTATCGGCGAACAGAGACAGTACGTACAATTCTCCGCTCTTTAAAGAAATTACTAAGCGATCGGAAGATATGAACGCAACTTGGGAACCCTCTAAACTTATCTTCACTCCATCCTGCGGCTCTGCAATTGTAAGATTCCAATGAATCTGAATATATTCCGAGCGATAAGGCACGTGTATTATTTAATACTAACTTAATGGAAAATTTGTACTGCTCTCTGCTAGGCTATTCAAGGAAACTCCGTAAGGTGGTATACTTTGGTTTAAGTAAACGAGAGAATTCACGGCCATAATTAAAGTCCCGCCAAGCGGCTTCTTTACCGGCACTGCTTGGTAGCAGTCGAACGGTAAATTCGATACGGACCAAATTATAGGATGTACTCTCTGTTGAATATTTAAAGATATCGCAACCATAGCGCAAGTATCTTGCCTGACTGCGATACGCCTAGAATTTTGTATGATATTGTACATCGAAAGGCTTCATCGAAGCGAGCCGCGCCGAAAATATATAATGATTACCCTGAAAATGTCCTCACTGGCTCGTACAGTATTAGCAACGTCGGTTCGTAGTAACCATGTAAGAACTGTAAGTCTATTATATTGTCCATTTTCTCCTCCAAGCTTTTCAGTACTATCATGTACGACGACAGTATAGGAGTTTTACTGGACGATATCTTTGTATTATCTAGTAGATCCCCGTCATCGAGACTAGGATCCTTTTTAAATGGTAGTACAACTAACTTTCGGCCATAGATCAACATTACTGCACACCTTCCTTCAGGATCTACCCTAACGATAGGAATATGATGATGATTTGTCCACCCGTCCTATGAAAATAATTAGAAGCATCCCATTATTTCTCTCACTTTCGTGTTTTCCTTTCTCTATCGAAACTATCGCATATGTATTGCTCGAAAAATCGAGAGACATTAAACTTATGAACAGGGAATTAATACCGGTATAATGCTCATACCGGTATTTCGCCAATACAGCTATACCGAAACCGATATCATACCGAAACAGATAAATACCGAAACCGATATCATACCGAAAAAGATAAATACCGAAAACAATCGGTTTTCGGAATTACCGGTAACCGAAATAAATACCGGTATTTTTTCGGTATTCTTCTCGGTGAACACCGAAACCTACCATGTTACTGAAAAGAATACCGAAAAAATACCGGTATTTATTTCGGCTACCGGTAACCTTTTGTTTTCGGTATTTATCTATTTCGGTATGATATCGGTTCCGGTATAGCTGTATTGGCGAAATACCGGTATGAGCGTTATACCGGTATTAAGTCTCAGACGAAGATACAACCGAAAAATACCGGTATAATACCGGTATTTTACGTACCGGTAGGAGTCCCTGCTTATGAATGTATTCGAAAGCGAAACGCAATTACCCGTATTTCTTCCTCTTCGAAATAATGTAAAGATACTGTTCTGAGATCGTGCGTATCCTGATCGTACTCCACAACTGACAACTTTGCGTCCCTGAAGCTCAGTAGAAGGGAATCCCTTTGAGATCCGACGAGAGTTACAGCTTGCATCGACATTACATTCCCGTGTAACGTAAACTGAGCCAAGCATTCTAGCTTCATTTTTGGCGGGCGTGATTCTGAAAAGGAAAAGCATGGACTCTGTAATTTCAGCAATATCCAGGCCATTCTCAATGCATTCTTAACTTTTCAGATCACATTTAATCATGCGCGAGAAGTAAGAACGCATTTAATAATAAAAATACACCAAATTCCAATAATATTCTTTTATTATTAGATTCAAGTGTTGATAGAAGACTTTAAACAGGGTCGTTCCTGGCGGGGGTGCAGAAGGTGCCCCCGCACCTGGGCGGCCACACTAGGGGCGGCCGTAGGCTGTTTATTATGTGTAAAATTTTGATTAATAAGAATAATCGAAACTTTTTTGCATGATAACTGTTTAAAATTATGTATGTATAGATATAAAAGTACACATCGCATATTAAATTCTTAATTAAAGAATATTGAATTAATAAGGGCGGCAATATTGTTTTTGCACCTGGGCGGCCAAAACCCAGGAACGGCCCTGACTTTAATGGCACTTATGTTAAGGGGTAACACCACTCGAGAGGCACAAAAAAAGACCTAACTTTGACAATTTATTTTGGGAGTATGACAAACGGAATAGAATTTCTTTTCAGGGGGTTTATTTAATACATATTGAAGTACGAAAAACAATTTTTTAATTGTCATTTTTATACAAAACGGTGGCGACAGAGCCCTTCGTCGAAAACAGTTTTCTTTAAAACACCGCCACGGGAGGACGGATTTCTCGGCATGTACGGGTCGTGGAACAAAATACCAAAAAAATTTATAATCTATATACAATTGGCTTTGGAAGTACGTGGGATTTTTTTTTTTTTATCAATTTTGTGGACGTGGTGCACTTTTTAAGGAACGAATCGATTTTTTGCCCTAAAAATTAAGCATTAAATTTTTTATAAAAGAAAAAGTTTACATTCGATCAAAAAACGGCTACGTACTTCCAAAGAGAATATTGTTGTGAAGCTACTGTAAAAATTTCAAATCGATCCATGCGATAGACTCCGAGAAATCCGTCCTCCCAGTTTGAAAGAAGTGGTTTCGACGACGGGCTCTGTCGCCGCCATTTTGTATGAAAATGACAATAAAAAAATTGTTTTTCGTACTTCAATATGTGTTGAATAAACCCTCTGAAAAGAAACTCTATTCCGTTTGTCATACTCCCAAAATAAATTGTCAAAGTTAGGTCTTTTTTTCTGCCTCTCGAGTGGTGTTACCCCTTAAGGACAAAAATCTAGCATTTTGTTTAAAAAAATGAACGCGAGCCAGGGGTTCTCTTCTATATCTCTGCCCCTAGAAAAACTATTAATACCATATCAAGGTGCAGTTAACATCATACATAATTTGTACTTAATATGTTCCAGTGTATGAAACAATAGAATATCTATTTCATAGTTGCTGCTTCTCCTTAAATACACAGCAATATTCATTACTTAAAAGCAACATTTTCTGTGTAAATTCTCACAAGATCGAAGAGACCTTATCATCGTGGTATTTGTAAAATATAGCAACCCCCGTCCAAGAAGAGAATATACAAAAATAATTGAATTAAAATCTGTCATCGAAGCTCGGCTGAAAGCGCGCCAAGCGAAACACTAGAATGAAAGAGAATCGATCCTAAAATCGACGTGTAATGGTGTACTGTTTGGACATTAATAAATCCCGAAAAACAGATAAACGATTGTACCTGTATATTTCTCTCTTTTCGTTATATCTACGTCCGGTATTAAACGAAATACTCGGATGATATTTGCACCTGCCACGACCAGGCATTTTTCCAAACGATTGAAGAAGTAGCATGTTATAGCGTGTTCTACTCCCGTGGAGGGATGAGTACTTTTGCAGATCGAATACATCGTGATTTATACCACTAATTGTTATAAACTAGTCATATTCCGTAGAGGTTAATGTACATGTAAGAATTCTTTACAATATTGTCATTTGAAGTGTGCTGCTTTATACGCCGCGTAATCGGTCGTGCCAATATCGATATGAAAAAGTCTCTGCATCCGTGCGTAAGCAGTACTGGCAACGTATTAGATCTAAATTACTGTATTAGAATATTAAGGCAAGTTTTTAAATTTGTATAGGGATATTAACAAAAGTTATGCCAATTTTCTTTACGAAAATCACTTATATAATTTTAAATGTTGAAATATGCATTTTAAATGAGAACGACCTGCTTCAGTTATTCTAAATTTAAAGTACATATTCGGATTTGTTACGACCAACAGTGTGCCAATTCCACTTACCTAGGGTAGATGTCCCGATTAACGTGCTCGGTCCCAATTACCGTGCTTTTGTACTTAAAGGGTGCGTTCCACTTGCGCCCAAATCGCCCGCAACGCCCGTGATTTTCATTAAGGTGGGTTTCCCTGTACGCGACTGGACGCAACGCCAAGAATTTCAAAGTCGATTTTCTCGAAAATGAAGCGCGATATAAAAAAAAGTTACTCTTTCTTTTCGACTTATAACAAGTAAATAAGTCGAAAAAGAGGAATAAGATTTTTTGATATTGTGCTTCATTTTCAAGAAAATCGACTTTGAAATTCTTGACGCTGCGTCCAGTCGCGTACAGAGAAACCCACCTTAATGAAAATCACGGGCGTTGCGGGCGATTTGGGCGCAAGTGGAACGCACCCTTAGTGCTCTAATTTTGTGAGTGCGCTGCTGACGACCAATCAGATCAAAGGAGAATCCTAGAAGTGGAGTTTATGCCCTCCATGCTCCATGTGTATGATAGTTTATGGTGAAACACACGCAAGTAGAATACCGCGGATACCGCGGACGTGTGTCGGTGTCTATAATCCACTCAAATTATTCTTAATTATCAAAGAGCGCCGGTATTAATTTCATAATCATCACGCGCAACGTAACGTTTCCTCGGAATACACCATTATCCATATGATTTATGTAAATAATTTATACTGCTAGTTGTAAGGAAAAGTTTAATACAAATGAGAAGCTTTTTATTTACTCGAATAATACGAGTGCCGCTATAATTGTTGCTCGATGTTACGCGCAATATCTCCTTGAATACGCGAAATAATGTCGAGCACGATAAGCGGGAAGAATCTCCTGCGGCCTACAGGATTGCAATGCAAAAATCTCCAGGAGTATTTGAAGTCCCGACCGCCGGAAGTTTTGAACAAACTCTACCATAATCCGCCGATCTGCTTGGCTGTGTTTCGCGAACTGCCGGTAATAGCGAAGCACTATGTCATGCGGTTATTGTTCGTCGAACAGCCGGTGCCTCAAGCGGTCATCGCGTCCTGGTGCTCCAAGCTCCATTTCGACGAGCACCAGAAGGTAGTTTCGATATTAAACGAATTGAACGTGTGGAAGGAGGCGTCGATACCGGGCGGTTTGCCCGGCTGGATTCTGAACACTACGTTTAAGAAGAATTTGAAGATCGTTCTGTTGGGAGGCGGAAAGCCGTGGACGATGTCTAACCAAATGGAAACCGACAGTAAACCTAGGGACGTCGCTTTCCTGGATTCGTATGCGTTGGAGAGGTGGGAGTGTGTTTTGCATTACATGGTGGGTTCGCAGCAGCAGGAAGGTAATTCGTTTCGCTTAAACGTAACTCAAGGTTTCTGGCGCAGCGAAGAAATAATGAAACTTCGTATAATTGAAGATATTATTTTCCTGCACAGGCATATCAGCCGACGCTGTTAGAATTCTCTTGCACGCCGGACTGATGAAGCGAGACGAGGCTGACGGAAGTCCCGTTATTACGCAAGCTGGTTTTCAATTCTTGTTATTGGAGACTGCGTCACAGGTGCTTAGATACAGATTATTAACCGGTTAACTGGCAATGTATCATATTGGGAAACCAAGTGGAGGCGTGGCTTAGATTTCAGCGCTGCGGTGGTAAGTTGGCAAACTATCGACAGTAGGCTGGATCCCACCAAACATTCCGAATAAGTATTTATTAATCGAATAAGTAAAAATTTAGTGTTCCAAAAAATGTAAAAACACTCGTTTTTCACAACATGTCTATATAAACACTGATAATCGTATGGACTTCGACGGATTTCGGGCTACTCTGAGTAGTTCAATTTTTTGTCACTAGTTGGCGTATCGAAATTCTTGGTTTCCCAATATCAAAGAGGAGGTATAATAAGAGGCGTCACTCGACAAGGACAGAAATAACCTAGGGAAATCACTAGACAACCAATTTAAATGCCCATTCGGCAATGATCGCTAAGCTTCGGCAATGATCGGTCAACTTCGGCAATAATCAGCCAATTGCGGTAAGGTACATTTAGTCGATTTGAATATCCCGCTCGAAATAGACAACCAATTTAAATGCCAAGGTCAAGTAAGGGCTTCAAAGGTTCCGCCCGGAGTGACGCCTCTTATTATACCTACTCTTTGCCAATATGATCAAACAAAGATCTGGCCAATTCTGGCGATGTATCATATATGATCAAATGGAATAACTTTTTTGTTTTTCAATCGATTTGAATGAAACTTGGTATGTAACGGTTTTTGGGTTCGCTGAATTTGAATTTCGCATCGGAATTGTAAAATTCAATATGGCAGACTCAAAATGGCCGAACCGAATTGGCTGACAAATATTAAAATACTATCGGGATATAGAAAAATTGTATATAGGGGTTTTTGGGGTCGCTGAATCTGAATTTAGCATTGGAATTTTAAGTTTCAATATAGCAGACTCAAAATGGCGAACCAAATTGGCTGACAAATATTAAAATACTATCGGGATATAGAAAAATTGTATATAGGGGTTTTTGGGGTCGCCTGAATCTGAATTTGGCATTGGAATTGTAAAATTCAATATGGCAGACTCAAAATGGCGAACCAAAATGGCCGCCAAATATTGAAATACTATCGGGATATAGAAAAATTGTATATAGGGGTTTTTGGGATCGCGGATAAAAAAAAGCACATGCGGTGGAATTTATGGATGAAGAATTCAGGTATAAAATTATTCGAAACTTTTCCGTAGAAAATAAAAAAACTAAAAAATTAAACCCCTAAACCCTTATTTTTCAGGGGTTGGGGGTGGCATTGAAAAAAGTAACTGCTGCAATCGAATTATAGACAAGAAAACTTCGCAAATAAAAAAAGGTTTAGTAAAGAATTGACAAACTCACCCCTAAATTCTATTTTTTTAGGGGTTGGGGGTGTCAGATGAAAAAAATTACCCCCGGAATCGGTTCAGCGACTCAAAAAACCCCTGTATACCAAATTTTGTGTGATTCGCTTAATTATTCGATGGTACCAGTTTGGGCCCGAATAGTGAAAAGGACCGTGCCAGTTAACCGGTTAAAGTTCTTGGATATACTTCCGAAAGGGACCGGTGGCCGATCGAGATGAGGTTTGGAGGGAGGAGTGGGGAGGAGTTGTGGACCCTAAAGTTGGGTTTACATTAGTCCAGTCGCTGGATCCAGTAAGTGGTTTGACTGGAAATCGCGTCGATGTCTACATTACTCCAGTCGCTGGATCCAGCGAGTGGTTCGACTGGAAATCGGTCGATGTCTACATTATTCCAGTCGCTGGATCCAGCGAGTGAATCGACTGGAAAACAGTCTTCCAGTCGTTTATGAACCGTTAAAAGCGATAGGTAATAATGGATTCACGCAAAAGAAGGATAAAAAAATCATCTGAAACTTGCTTTAATATTAATTTGTAAAGAAATTATTTGAAGGTTTGATCTTCATTTAATTTCTTTGCCATTATTTTCTTCAAAATGCAAACACGTGTACGCTGTACCTACTACGCTCCAGGCGGCACCAGGCGGCACTGGACTGAGCCGTCTAGACCAGTCCAGCAACGCTGGAATGTTGTGTTCTCGATGGAGGGGGTAAACACTGGATCGAAAAGTAGACTTTCGATCCAGTCGAAATCTGCTGGAATGACAGCACTGGACTGGAATGATCACACTGTTTACATTATTCCAATTCTAATCCAGTGCTGGACTGGATCACTGGACTGGACTAATGTAAACCCAGCTTAAATCTAAAATTGTAGCTCCGGGTATTTATTAGTTTCCAAAATATGAATAAAAAATTATTGTTAATTTTTTTTTGGAAATTTTGTTTGGACGTAGGTGCGGGCAGCCCTACCCGGCGACCCTCCCGTCCCCGCAAACTGTTTTACGAACTGCTGGACGCGTTCCCCTTACCTCCGCGTGCTCCTCAGGCACCGGAAAGGCACGCGTATTTAGCTGAAATTCAAAGTCAATTTTCTTGAAAACGAAGCGCGATATTAAAAAATTGTATTCTATATGTTCGTCTTATTTTGGCCTGTCGAATCGCCCCCTAGAATATTGACTATCAGTAGAATAACACCCTATACAGTAGGATGGGTCGCATTCGCAAGTTGCTGGTTCAAATCTCCAAACTCACATCGGTTCGCTACCATGCTTTACGCGCCCGCAAGCGGGCGCGCACCCGCCGCACTAATCTAGCCCCAACAGAAACTAATAAATTCCCGAAGCAACAATTTTAGATTTAGGATCCACACACCCTCCCCTCTCCACCCCCCAAACCTCATCTCGATCGGCCACCGGTCCCTTTCCGAAGTACAGCCAAGTTCTTATTCGTACTCGCTTGCTTACTTTCTTTCATGTTTTCATTGTAAGGAATGTATTGCAGGTGTGGTATTTTATTTTGCAATACTTAGACACGATAGAAGCGAGAGGACTCGACTTGGTCGAGTGCCTCACCTTCCTGTTTCAACTAAATTTCTCGACGCTTGGTAAAGATTACAGTACCGAAGGAATGTCCGAAGGTCTGTTAACGTTTCTGCAACATCTACGAGAATTTGGTCTCGTTTATCAGCGGAAGCGTAAGGCTGGAAGGTGATTAAGTTTCTAGCAAAGTGTATCGAGCTGTTTAATACGAACATTGTCACGGAATTTCGTATCTGCTTTTAGATTTTATCCGACCCGATTGGCGCTAAATATCGCCACTGGACAAAACAAGCCGTTGTCCAGGGATCCGGAGAAAGAGGGCTACATCGTCGTTGAAACGAATTACAGAGTATACGCTTACACGAACTCAAACTTACAAGTTGCCTTGCTCGGTCTGTTCTGCGAAATGTTATACAGGTGTGGTTGTGAAGCGTATTAAGAGTTTTATTTTACTTGTAATGGTACCAGCTGTTCGTTAATGCTTTTCGTTGTAGGTTTCCAAACTTAGTTGTGTCGATACTAACAAGAGACTCCGTACGGCAAGCTTTAAAGAGTGGGATCACTGCTGCTCAAATTGTAGGGTGTGTTTCGCAAGATAATTTCTACCTGTATAGTATCCCAGGCTACAAAGGAAAACGGCTAATTTGCATTTTGATATACTAACAGTTATTTGCAGCAACATGCTCACGGTAAAATGATAGAGGCGGGTCCCCCAGTTTTACCTCCTACTATCGTGGACCAAGTTAAATTGTGGGAGAACGAAAGGAACAGGTTTATATTCAGCGAAGGAGTTTTGTACAGCCAGTTCCTTTCCCAAACTGACTTCGAGGTGCTCAGAGATCATGCTCTTTCCACCGGAGTATTAATTTGGCAAAGCGAAAGGTATATTCTTTAAAATATATATTTTCTATTCACGTGTTGTCAGAGTTGGGCATCACTCGAATAAATTTTTATCCAAATCAATTTTTATTCGAATCATCTCGAATAAGAATTGCGAATGAAATGAAGTAATTCGAGAATAACGAATAATTCCAACCCACGCTTATTCGACACGGAGGTCCTTCGAATCGTTATTCCGTTAATACCGTTAATAACGCTACAGATTTATTCGTGAATAACTCTGCGCTGGTACGTGCCATGCGAAACCCTTATTCGCCGCTTCGAATGAAAAATTATTTGCTATTCTCGAATAACTTCATTTTATTCGCAATTCTTATTCGAGATCATTCGAATGGAAATTTATTCGTTATTCTCGAATAACATCATTTTATTCGAAATTTTTATTCGAAGATTATTCGAATAATTCTTAACTCTGCACGTTATACATGTTAATGTTTTTTTTTGTTTTAGAAAACGAACTATGGTAGTTACGAAGGCAGGTCACGACGACGTAAAGAAGTTTTGGAAGCGATATTCCAAAGGCTCCAGTTAGTAGAGGAAGAACGTTAAAAAAATGTGCCAGAATTCGATTACCGAGTGGTTTGGTGTAAAAATACGTTTCCAATCACTCCGTATTTTTTTAACTTTAAATCTGTATTATAATTGACATTATCAAATATAATGTTACGTAGCAAATGGAGTTTATGAGTGACATAACTGAAACATTATAGTTCAAAAGTGGAAACTGTAAGAAGGTAAACTCGCGTTATTCGAAAGAAGGAATGGAGAATCAATTAATTACTGTCATCGTAAAAGAGTCACTGTATTTTTGTAGAAACCGGCGAGGAATTGTAAGTAAATAAGCGCGTACACTATTAAGTACTTTGAAAGTAATTATTTATTTTTATTGTATAATTAAAAATTTTCTCAATTTTTATAACAACTAAATAAGTTTACAATTTCTCAAATTTAGATCGACTATAATGAAATTAATTTCATCAACTTCGTCCCAATTACACAGATCACACGAAAACGAACGATTTAATTATTAAAAAGTCTGTCCCAAAGAAGAATTTCAAAAGTATGATAATGATAATGTAACGTTAGGGGCGATTTATCGCGAGAATAAGCAAAATTAAAGAGTAGCTTGAATAAAACTTTTCACAATTGTCAGAAAATACTTCGATATCAGTCCCAAATATTGGAATTCAATAAATCTTGATGTCAGCGCTGCGGTGCCGCTTTTGGCTTCGGCATTTTCGCTAGTAAACCCTGAATTTCCTTCTTCTCGTCGTAAGTCTTCCACAGCTCGTATAAATTAATGATATAACGCGCGATTTCCTGAATCTTCTCCATGTCGGCGTTCAGTTCGGCGAACCACGACTTCAGATCCTTTTGCAGAATAACGCAAGCTATTTGCAAGCATCCTGAAATTACTTCGATTAATATTCCGTGGCGCAGAAAAATGTTAACGCTGTGCCGCGGCGCGCGCGCGCGATTTTACCAATGGCTATTTGATACGGTGGATACAGCAGACAAACGTCTGTGCGTAAACTATCGTTAATTATGCGCCAGGCAAGAGTCAGTAACTGATCATCCGGACCCACATCTTGGATGAGAGTCAACAGAGGACGGTACGGTTGATACACTATTAAACAACAGTCTAAATGCTCTAAAAGGTAAAATTCACATTCCAAAATATGATTCGTGCGGTACGGGAATTCTTGCGAGTAGGCGTAATTGAATTTATTTTTCACTGGAAGAAACATCAAACAATTAATGTACATACGCCTCGTCCGCTTTTTACTTACAAGGAGAGTATTTTAGGTGTCCGCCTCCGATCATTTTGATTTTCGGATATGTTACAGAGGACCGAAAAATAAGAAATACGTGTTTTTTTATTTTTCCCCGTTTTCATATTTGGGGGGGTGAAAACTGCGTTCAAAGTTAGGGTTAAAAGCTCATTTTTGTGGAATATCTCGAGAACTATTAGAGATAGGGGAATAGTGTAAACGGACGAATTTTGTGTCTTTGAATGCGAAATATGACTGACTCACCAGATTTTCAAAAAGTCCACAAAAATGATTTTTCACCCCTAACTTTGAACGCAGTTTTCACCCCCCAAATATGAAAACGGGGAAAAAATAAAAAAACACGTATTTCTTATTTTTCGGTCCTCTATAATCCAATAATAATAATAATAATAATAATAATAATAATAATATATCCAAAAATCAAAATGATCGGAGGCGGACACCTAAAATACTCTCCTTGTTAGTTACATAAAATAATTAATACACACCTACAGTTTGACAAGTTGTGATCAGCCTGGTGTTAGAAATAACTCCAAACTCTTCCACCTTGGAAGCCAGGAAAACGGACGTAGGCGCCAGCAGCAGAGGGTCTATACATTTCAAGCTGTTGCGGGCGTAAAACCTTTTAAAATACACAGTCGCCGTCGCTATAACTTGTTGCCTGAGCTTCAGTTGTTCCCCCAGCACTTGTATCACTGAAAGAAACACCGGGTATGGTTACGTAAATCATTTGCCTTGCGGCGGTACTTAAGCGATAGTTCAGACCGGATTACATTGATCTTTGTAACGGTTCTATTAAGCCCAATCGATCATGTATCGGATTCGTTGAAAGACTAAACGTGTGATTTACAATTTGAGAAAAAGATGAACAGCTTCTGATACTCCTCCTCAGTTAAAATCGAAAGATCGTGCTGCCGTTCCCGCACTAGGTCCTGTTTATCTAGAAGCCATTGTTGACTAGAAATATAAGCTGCACGATTATTTTACGAAACAGTAGTGTTTGTCGTAACTCGACGATGGTAAACTTACTGATGTGAACTTTGCCAAAAATTTCCAGCCATGTTACCACCGTCTAATAAACAGTCCGCAGCAATGGGCAAGTTTCGCACCGCTGTTAGGGCTCTCCGATTATTTCCAGGTTCTGGAGTATTTCATTTTGCGGTTAAGTTTCGTTTACTTCGGTCGGTGCATGTTTGGCAGATTAAACGCAGGCCTTGTAGACGTCAATGCGTATTAGCGGGCCCTAACCACGATTTAAATTTATGTTTTCTCGGACTTCAGCAAGTGATATTAAGCGTTCAAAAATCTTCTAGCGATTTCGGTTGATTTGGAAGCGACTGTACTTTCTAGGCGCAGGTAATTTTCTCTATTGTGTTGGCTTCGAATTTCCCTGGGTTTCCCCCGGAACTTACTAGAATCCACTAGAATTTACTAGCGGTAATTCACTAGCAGCGGTGAGCGGTAAATTTTAAACGGTGCTTTTTCGAACGCAATACAACGCGGTAGAAATAAGAGATTTTAATATTCTAATTGCACTCCCGCATAAAATGCGCTACTAAGCGACATGCAAAATAGCTATCTACGAAATGATACGATTGATAAGAAAGATGGATCAATGCTTTTTTCTGTGGGCGGGAGAGTGAGAAGGAAGCAGGGAATGTTCTGCATGGTCGACACTTATCGATTAGTATATATTCTTAATGTTTAGATTAATGCTAATAAGAAGTGAAAAAGCTGTCCGAAACTTACATTAAATTTATATCTTGTTTTAATTGTAACGCAGGAATTTGATTGTGCAACTTTTAAGTGGGACTTATAAGCTCTGCATTTGAATATTAAGCAATTGAATTTAATCTTATATGATCATTTGGTAATCAGTATTTTTGTTAATTATACAGCGTCGTGTTTTGTAGTCACATTATAATGCGCGATTCTGCTTTAGTCTCACCCGCGTGTAATTAATGCGCGTATTTTTAAAACAGAACAACAGATGCAGAGTACTTTTAATGGAAATTTGCGCTATTATCGATTTAAAATTATGACTTAAATATCGGCCGAATAAATGTACCGGAAAATGAGTGCTATAGGTTCAGGGACGCGTTTAAATAAGGATAGGCAAGCCGCTAAAAGTAACACAGTCAATAATGGCTCGTGTAACATAACGAGTAAAATTTTCTAATCAAACGCCCGCTCAGTATCTCTTTACACCACTCGTCCATGTTAAACTATTACGGGCGTATAACGTGATTACAGAAAAATCTGAAGCTGATTAATAATTCCTACAGAGCAGAATAATTTATTCAGCAGTTAAATTACAAAGAAGAACAAAAATGCAGATAAAGATTCCTCAAAATTTTCTAAAAAAATTATACTCTCAAAGTAGAGCATATCACACACAATACAATTATTAACTAACTGAAAAAGCGTACTTAACATAACCCAATCTATATTCACACTAACGAGCATATAATATGCAACATGCGCCCAAGTAGCATATTTAAATTTTTTTTAGAAAATTCATTCAAAAAAATGAAACCTACATCAATTATTTCATCTAATAATTCGATTAAACATCATCTCGCAGGATCACGGACGGCTGTTAAGTACGCGCATTGTCCGCCATAGAGACGTCAGCGCGGTTAATTATTAACAAGCCTGTATGGGCAGCATCGATGAATGAATCCTGTTGCGCAGACCGGTAGCTTTCATTGTAAGAGTCGATAGCTACCGTACAGCCAGTGCGGCTCGCGGGGTGAGCGTCGGTGAGCGTCGGTGCGCGAGTTTCGCCCGCTAGTTTTCCCGTGATTTCGGGCGGTGGGTCGCGAGTAAAGCCGTCCGCAGGCAGTATCACGGCCGGGCAGGGCGGTCCAGTGTTTCGGTTTTGCAAACGGCTCGCGGTGAACATGCAGGAGAAGAGATGTTCTCGAAACGAAAGCGACGGTCGGTAAAACTAAAGGGAGCAGGCGTGGACTGTGGGCTCGAGTCGGGCGTGGGGATGAACTCTACGGGGAATGCGAGAGGGAGGAGGACTGGGGCGCTTCCTGTGGTTGGCACTAGCCTAAAAAAGCTCCATAAACAGAATCGCGGCCGAATGTCTTTTCAATGCAACGAAAATGGTGAAGTGTGGGAAAAAGTGGGCATCGAGTAAAGGCTTCGACAGCTCGAACCATGACAGAGGCGTCGGAGGAGTAAGTAGCACTTTGCAATTTCCCCGCGATACTTCTCCTCGACTCTTACGCCTCCGAAACCTGAAAAATGCCCGTGGCTGCGGCTCGACTGTCCTGCCCATTCCCCGCGATATCACGCCATCCAACCGCGCCGCCCTGACAGCTCTGCCCGACCTCGTCCCACCGTCTCTCCTCCCAGCATTTCCGATACCGAACGCTCCGCCGCGTTCCGGGCCCCACCGATTTTCCTCAGCCCCCCTCGAAATACAATTTCCTCCCTCCCGCGGCATGTGTCACGCTCGAGGAGCGTCTGGCAAAAAATTTACACGCGCGGGGAACACGCACGATTTCGGCGGAGTGTCGGTGTGTTGTCCCGCGCCCGTGTACGGGTGACCGTTCATTCATTAAATCGATGTCGGCGCGTAACATCTGCTATCCCGTTGGGCACAACAGCGATTCCGTTGGCTCCGCGAAACGTCGGTACCTGCGCGATTCTGGTTCGCCGTTCCGAGCGATTCCGACCGATACCGCGGTTCTCAATGAAATTATATTTCTCGCATACCTTTTACCACGCAAGTACGTGCACAGATTCAGCGCGATCGCTCGATCCTGTAACCATGCGAATGCTTACCCGATATCAGAATATCTCGCTGACCCCGTTTCACGATAAAGGCGAGTTACGATCGAGCTTCCACTTCGCGGCGAACAACAGCTCGCGCTATCTCCCTCGAAGTATCCCTTCGGGCGATTAATTCGATCGGCGCGCCGCCGTCGGGAAATGTAGCGCCTTAGAATCGCATGAAATGACGGAAGTCGTTTCCGAGCAATCGTAAATCTGCGCCTCCAATAGCTTTTCCCCCGTTCGCAACTTTCCTCGCTTTCTTTTCGTCCTCCGCGTTGGTTCCGAGTCGCGCTCGCTCGAGATCGCCAGCCGGATCGTATCGCACGGCTTTGGGAGAGGCGAATCTCTCGAGGGCGAGCGGTTTATAGATCTATCGAGTTTTGTAATTCCCGGGTTCGATAGCACGTAGATGTTAATGCGTAGCTTGCGACGTTAACGTTTTGATATTCTTGTTTCTAGTGGTAACTATCTGGTGAGGGTTCGCGCCCAGGTAATGACAAGAGACGATAGTTCCGGTGGTTGGGTTCCTCTAAGCGGCGGCGGTTTAGCAAATGTTTCGGTTAGACGAAGACCTACTTCCTCAGGTGGGCATCAGTCTAATAACGCCAATGGACCTGGTATTTCCACCTCGACCGTCGTACCCTCTACTACCAACTCCACGCACTCTGTATCGACCACAGTTGTCGCCGGGTCTCAGAGTCATGGGTCTTCGAGCGGCTCCCCGCCTGGTGCGACTAAGAAGAGGCACGAGTACCTTATCTACGGGAAACGGATCACCGATCAATCGGTACTGAGCCTAGCTATCGGATGTTACTCGGATCCGTTCGTCTTTAGTTCGCTGTACTAACTCGGCGTTGCCGTTTCGCAGGTTGTTCTTAGCTGTACGATTAAAAAGGATTTCGAATACAATAAGGTAATGCCGACTTTTCATCATTGGAGGACCGGGGAGAAAAGATTTGGGCTGACGTTTCAAACGGCCGCGGACGCGAGAGCTTTCGATAAAGGCGTCCGTACGGCTGTTGAAGAATTGCTGGAAGGTAGATTGTTATTCTAATCGCATCTCCTATTTCGTTACGTTATATGATATATAGAATACAAACTTCTGCTTACCGTTACTTTATAGTTCATTAATGTTGTAATTATTTTGCCGCTACTTTCTATGGACTGTGCAAATGGTAAGAGCATTAGATTCTCCCTCCGTATTCGACGCGTCGCTGAACGAAGAATTTTCCGTTTCACGCGATTGTCTAACAAGATCCCGTTTCTGATGCAGGATTGACTAATTCCACATTTTGCGGCAACACGTTAGACGCTGGCGATGAGGACGTTTTCATGGTGAGTAGCGGATAAAGGTGCGATTTCCACGCTGACGCTCGACGCTGGTTTTTGGAGCGTGGGAACTATACTCGGGGCCAGATATATTGGCCGGTGAATTCGTTTTCGCGAGCAACGATCGAGGAGAAATCAACCACCACCATCTGACGATCGTGGATTTGTCAGTTGGAGTTGCGCGGTCGTCGCAGGGTATGGTGGGGTAACGGGAACGCTGCTCGGCTCCGCCTGAATATTTATTCTTAGCGTAATAGTTGTGTGCGTGACGAAGCTATTCGTAGACCAATACGAGATGAAGCTATCGAGAAGGAATCAATGTTCTGACCAATAAAGCTCCTGAATTTTTTCGGAGCTGACGCACACCTATTCCGATGTGTGTACTTCTACGCTGACAGCTCGGTTTGACCTACACGCCAGAAGCTTGGCACTATACCCACCACTTCTGGCTCACTCTTGTTCTGCGAAGGCGAGAGCGAGATGGAACGAGAGCGAGTAAGAAAACGTTGAGAAAAGGAGCACCGAGGCAGGCAAACGGTGTAGAGCTGTTCGGGTACTCGAATAAAACGAGCATAAAACGAAATAAACGACTGACCGGGCTGAGCCGGATACCCGTCAAATTCGGGCGGCCCGAAAAATCCGAGTAGCTCGAATTTGTTTCGGGCGGCTTGAAAAATCCGGGCTCGGAAAATCCGTACGCCTTGTACGCAGTGTTCGAACCACATTCAAGACGTACGCCGGCGGCCCGAAACGATTCGGACTACCCGGATTTTTCAAGCCGCCCGAAACAAATTCGAGCTACTCGGATTTTTCGGGCCGCCCGAATTTGACGGGTATCCGGCTCGGCTCGAAAACCGAGTCCCGGCTCGGTCCGAACTTCAAGCCGCCCGAATATTCGAGCACCCGAACAGCCCTAAAACGGTGTGGTGGGAGAATACCCCTCACGAAACTCACCGGCCAATATATCTGGCCCCGACCTTAGTGGCTTGATCGGTCCACGGGACTTTCGGCATCAAGCGGAGAAGCTAAGCTCGGTTTAGCTGGACGCTCGTTCGCTCCGACTTGCTCTGACTCAAAACGAGCGTCGACGCTGAAAGTCCCGCGGATCGATGACGTGACTGGTCTTGACGCTCGGAAAGAGCGTCAGCGTGAAATCACACCTCAAGATTAATTGGAACGTCACAGCCCAGGTGACATTGAATTGACTTTGCAGACTTTAAATTTACCTGCGGAGCCGCCGGAGCCACGTCCGTTATCAGATACTCATGGCATAGTTCGAGTACCCAATTATCATTCCCAGTGTTCAGATCTTCCTGATTCACACAAACCTATCCATTATATTGGTGGATCATCTGTAAAAGCGCCGCCGCCCCAACACCCCTTGGCATCGACTGCGGATATTGGATCGGATAACTATCCTTATGTGCAGCTGACAACGCTTAATCACGAATATTTATATCCCATAATTGATGATCATAAAGGGGACCGGTTAGATAGACATAATACCGGCGGCTCTTTGAAGAAGCCAGACATTATAGTGTCTCAACCTACTAAAAATACCATGAAACGCAACGTTCGATTACGATGTAAGCATTGCCAAGAGCTGTATACGGAGCAGCACAATCCTAGAGGATCTTGCGAGTACGCTCCCGATCCGATTAGATGTGGAATCGCAAAAATCTCGTGTCTGTCATGTGCTCAGGGCATGTTGTACCACTGTATGAATGACGCCGAAGGTGATTTTTCCCAGAACCCATGCAGGTGAGTAAACTGTGCACACCGATTTCTTTATTAACTTTCGCCCGGTTTGTTGGAGGCATTTTTCTAAGCTTCGTAGTATAAAGTGTTTTCGAGACGCAGCAGGCTTCCCGATGTTTATAATGTATTCGGCGACCGGTCGGCAGTTCAAATCGTTAACCGTTTAAGTTTTCGGAAGTATTGCGTGCAGATAATTGAGAATATACGTTATAAATGAACATTGAATTGTGCAGTTGTAGCACAGAAGAAGGATGTGGACGCAGGTGGTTTGGTTTGGCATTATTATCACTGATCGTTCCTTGCTTGTGGATTTATCCTCCACTCAGAGCTGTTCATTGGTGTGGCACGTCCTGTGGAATGTGCGGAGGACGTCACCATCCGATGGAATAACTGAAGGAACCCTTTGATATCTCTGCTCCATACTCGGTCGAGCCCGCCAACGTACCTTCATCGCGCGGCGCTGTAGCCAACGTGTACGAATGTCATGATCTGAGTATGGGTCGTTGCCAGAGGTATCAAAGGGGCAGACAGCTTCCAGTACATGCACTTATCCATCAGCGTCATCTCTGAAATAATTTGTTTCAAAAATGCAACGGAAAACGCAAAAAAAAAGAAAAGAACAAACAACAAGTACGAGCACAAATTATCGCATTTAGCCCCCGATACCGTGTATATTCCATACATTTTGTATATTTTATTAGCAAAGTGCATTATTTAGTCACACCTTGTACATTAAACGATTCGAGGATGGACACTGTTTAGTCCATCTATGCTCCGAATAATTGGTCCACGATAACAGTACTACGGACTGACCAAATATTTGTGATACACGGTGCACACTGTGAGAATTTAGTCGAGAAACGAGACATACAAAATTTTTTATTCCCAGTTCGAAAGCTAGTTTTTTGCCTCGCATCAAGCCCTTCGCAGGGGGGGGAATGCTCACAGGGAACTGTTTGCTACGAGATTAGAGAAATTTTAATTTCACGCATATGCAAATTAACGGAGACACCGTTTGTTAATCTTCCTTGCGCATGTTTCTCATGGAATTTAAAGTGATTGAATTTTGTCACTATAAAATGTGTTATGTGGATTCTATTTCGATCTTCTTCTTTTTTTTTTTACAAGTTTTTTTTATAATATTTGTATATTCAACCCAGTGCCGACAATATTTGTACTATAATGTTTTGTATAATTTTTCTAGGAGAAATTGTTTCGGTTAAATTTATTTCAATTACGAGAGTATATACAAAATGTATGTTTATCTTTTAAGCCTTAGGTATTTGCCACGAGCAAGTAATGGTTTTTAATCTACTTCGGTAATTAGCACAAGCTGGTTAACAGAAACTAGTTGCACTTTTCACGAATAACTATCAAAATTAATGTTAAAAGTTGTATCACGTTCTTTAAAGGAATCGCATAGCCACCAGTCATTCAGGAATGACGGTGAATGTCTGTAGCGGATAATTTTTTCTTTATTGCCGGAACGCAGCCTTGTTTTTTCGAGGTCCTTTCGTATTGTGCTCTTTGTATTTTCAAAATATCGTTAATATTTATATAGTCATTTATCCGTTAAATGGAATTTCTTATGCTACTACGTTCGCGTAATGTTAAATGCTAAATAATATCAGTATTTACTAGCATGGTACTTTTAGTACTATTAATCTTATCGTTACTTCATGCACAATGAAGATAAGTTTAATAATATACATATATTATTAGTTCGAGGCTTATTACGTATTGGAGATACTTTCAGTTTCAAGCTGAACGGCGAGATGAGTTTTACAATATCGTAAACTGTAATTATAACGAAGGAAAATTCGCGGAGACTTGATCTTTCGCTCTTTTATTGAATGCTGTGGATTGTTTGCAAATCTAAATCTCTATTTTATAAATGTATTATAGTCCTGTAACATACATACTTGGCATTGTTAAGAAAATTCTGATTTACGTTTATCTGTATTTCTAATTATTTTTATAATTTCACTAGTAATTAGTAGATAGCTCGTTTCTTTCTATCTATTCTACGATAATTGAATGATATGCACACAATTTGAATGTTTAGAAGATTAAGATGCTTTCGAAAGAGGGACGCAGTTGGTTTTTAGCAATAATTCTGCTTATTAATAATCTTATTGTACATTCATTCTTATCAGCTTTACAAGCCATAGTTACATGGTTTTCGTGCATTTCAAGGATCTGAATTTTATACGTAAATTTTAATTGAAAGCAACCTTATTCTGAATTCATTAAGACGCTGTGAATAATCGAGCGTAATTTAAGAGCATAGTTGTTTCCTTGCTCGGTGTATGCGGCTACAAATGTTAATGCAGGAGATCTAATGACAATTCTTTAAATTAAAGCTTCAAAGGCGACACGGTAGACGACCCACACGATCGTGTTATAAATGTCGTAGAAAATTTTTACATTATTTTTAAAATACGATTTATAGTAAATAGATGATAAAGTCAGACGCAGCTTTGGAATAGCAAAGTAAATTATTCACCGAACGACTCGATCGACAAAACTCGCAATCTTCCTGCAGACATTTAGTTAATCGAGAAAGAAGTATGGAATATTTAAGAAACGTACATAAACGCGATGGAAGATAACGAATCACTATTATTGTCCAATAAGTTTCGTTACGTCTTATGTTTCTAGTCCAATGATAGTAATGTATTTTTAGTCCATTGTTAAATTGAAACGATTCTTTTATATCAAAAAATTTTCTCTCGCTCGAAATTTTAAGTGATGTGTATCTATAGAGTTTTGTAAATCTCTAGAAGAAATGTAATTTCTTTAACAGAACGTTTAGAACATTTCACGTGTAATGTACCATATATTTAATTCTAATTATTTTATTCCCTTTCTGTTCGATCTAGGATAATATGCTTCTAGAATCTGTTTAGACAAATGCTTCAAACTGTGTTAACATAATCGATTTTCTGTTTGCCTTTGTGAGTTGGTTACTTCACGAACAAGCTTAATAATGTTTGTAACGTTCGTCCCCCCCTAAGCTCGGTAAAACTTCTTAACTCACTGTGTACCAATAATTCTTAATTATACTCGCTGTAAGTCGCAATCGAATTATAAATATTACTTTATGAAATTTACATAGAGGAGAAAAATGGAGCAGACAAAAACGAAACGGTTTCTTTAGATAAATGTTAAGATATCTAATATATTCTTCTTTCCTTTGCAGTTTATACTTTCAAAAGATATTAATATATTTACACGTACCCAAGTAAGATAATATAATGTAACGCAATGTATTTTATTAAATTCGACCTATGAATGCGTACCGGCATCCATAACTTAGGCATATTAGTTCCCAACGGAAGTGTAATCAGTATTTCGTTTCGATAATAATTCTACTTTTCCTTTCGCTTAACGAGCTTAGGAGGATATTACACAGAAATTCTACAATTCGGCTCCCTGTGCGTACAATGTGCGATCCACTATGCGTTCGTTATAAATATATACAGATCTTGTAAAATCATAAGTTCGCAGAATTTAAAGGAGTTTTATTTAAAAGTTCGTCAACTGTGTAAATATTAACTTGTTTACTGCCATAGAAATTAATAGTTTAATGTCGAATATTAAACGAATTATCTATCTTTATCGATTCAAAGTATTCCATTGATACTTCCCGGAGTATCGTTCAGTTTCTTCTTGTATGATATTTAATTAAAATATCACGACCCTCTCTCTCTCTCTCTCTCTCTCTCTCTCTTTTTTTTCTTTTAGTTACAAAATAAGTACAAAAGTTATTTTTTCAATAAGTCCGTTGTGATGACTCATACCAAAATGAGAAAATACACATGTAATCATCTTCACAGGTGTAGTTTTATATGACATAGCGTGGCTGAGCGAATGTACTTCTATTTAAATTCTTTTTAATTACGGAGTATGAGTGGGTATAGTGTGCGTGGACTCGAGATGTTGCAACGTGTCTATAATTATAGTGATCAATAATGAACAGAAAATATAAATAAATATAGTTTGTACGATAATGATTATGACAATGTTGGTGATAATAATTATCGACACAGAGACAGGTGTTATATATACGCACGAATAAAAAGTGCAAGTTTCGCGCGCGTGCGCGTACACGAGTCGATCAACGCGGAAACGTTCGCACGTTTAAAAGGAAATTTATGTATACACAGAGCTATCGAGTAAAGAAAAAAAATTGTCAAACTGAGGGAAAACGCATAAAAGGTGCCTGCCGGGAGTGGAGAAGAATGTTTAACGCGTCCAGCGGCAGCGTTCAAGCGCGAGACAGTTTGCAAGAGAACTTATAGGGTATTTTCACTGATAATATAAATGCTGCAAGGTTAACGAATACGACTTTTAATTCACACAGATTCATTATATCATAAATGTTTAAAATCTTGTATCATTGTAATTAAAGATATGTATCATAATCCAAATGTATAAGAAATAAATATATTGTACCATGACGAAATATCATACGAACCGAGTTTGTTGCTCTGAAAGTTTACGAGACGCGGTAAAATAATTTCTGAGAATGTAATGTTTTTTCAAATTGTTGGCCATTAAAGAAGATACCAAAGTATGCTACGTACCAATTTGTATTATACACAATAATATACAAGTATTTTGCTAACTATATATAAACAAAATATGTACATATTAACTTAAGTGCAAGTCGCGATGTATTATATTAATGTGGAGCTGGCGTGTGACCGTCCACATAGAAGTTTCTAGTCGCTTTCGGTAATACCAGTTCTATACCGTCCAAATCTTTCGTGAGTATAATTTGACAGCCTGAAAATATTAGAAATTACATTTTAATATTTCGCAACGTTAGCGTTAAATGCCAAGAGCGTTAAGGGTCCGTTCTACTTTGCCATTCGAACAATGGGCCTATTTTCATGAACATTTTTTTCAAGAACTAATGTACGAATTTTAATGTGTCTTTTTGGTTGAATTATTAGTATTCCTTGCTGTATCGAATCGTATTTTTCACGTCTCCAAAATATAATTACAAATACGTGTATTTACGACGCGATGCTCGTGCCTCAGTGAGAATGCTGCGGAATTCCTCTTTGGGCTTAAAGTGGCTCCGAAATGATAAAAATAGAATGATTATGTCCCATAGGGGTGTACGCATAAAGTGGACTAGAATCATCCAGGTATCAATAATAGTTTCGGTTCCATCCAGAAAAAACCATAGAGAAATAGGGAGAAAATGTGGAACTTTTTCTTTACAAGGCTGCTATTTTGTAACCGCTGTTGGTAAATCAATAATTCTAGTCCACCTTATGCGTACACCCCTACAGGACATAATCGTTCTATTTTTATCATTTTAGAACCACTTTGACGCCAAGGAGGACTTCCGCAGTGTTCTCACAGAGGCACAAACATTACGACTTAAATCCACGAATTTGTATTTATATTTCGGAAGTATGATAAATACAATTCTGTACAACTAGGAATATTAAACATTTAACCAAAAGAAGACATTAAAATTCGTACATTAGTTCTTGAAAAAAAAAATTCATGGAAATAAGCCTTCATGTTTGACCGGCAAAGTAGAATGGACCCTTGAGCTGATTTTGAGAGTACCTAATCTTGAATTCTCTTTTAAAAAAGGGGCTAAATCTAACAGATCCTCTTCCTTCTCCTCGGCTACTGGCAGTTTGTCTGTATAATTTTGATGTACATATATATGACAAGTGGTACAAGCTAGAGACGCTTCGCAAGCGCCTTCCATTTCAATTCCATATCTATGAGCCAAATATAATACATTATCTCCCACTTTTCCCCTAACGGGTATTCTTTTGCCTGTCTTGTCAATATAGGTAATATTTACGCTGAAATATATTAACGCTGTATTAAATCCAATTCAACTTCGCGATATCAAGCGGTCGTGTATATTTGTTTTAGTGCTATATACGTTTCACAGAACGTGTACCAATTTTACCTACATATCAGCTTCGGACTTGGGGTCCTGCATTTCGTATTCGCCGTGAAAACGCCCTGAAAAAGTTTATCAGTGACAGATAACAATTCTTCCGGTGCAACTGGGTTAGGCATTCAAATTTCTGTTTACATCGTTCTAGCGACATCTACAGATGGGTATTTCGTAAAAGCATGATATATTTACATTTCGAGGTATGGATTTCGAGACTCGGTATCGTCGACTGATTCATTGGCAAAAGGGCCCTTTTCATTATATTCCGCCACGACGAAGGCCTCAAAATAGACGTCATTTTTATTGCCACTCCTGATATTACTTTCTCTCGCGAGATTACCACGATGCCGCGCACATTGCCGCGAATGAGTCACCTCAGTCCTCAGTCGCCTAACTTTACTCCGTGGACCATAGGGAACAAAGACTAGAAGCTCGATGCATGAAAGAAGATACCTTCCGTATCGGCATCTTAAAAAATAGTGACCCAGCGGGTCATACGAGGCCCTTTTATTAAGAAAATCCTTCGATTTAAACGAATCGAAAGAGGCAGATGGGATAGCGTAGTGAATTCATGATTTCTGAGTCCCTAATTCGTTGCAGAGAATAGGGGAATTTAGGATCAGCACGCATTCATAGTGCAATGTACGTTCAGATAGTTGGCAGCGTCTTTCGTTGTGCTTTTTTTGTAGTTGTGCATACGGAGATGCACTTGTCGCACTTGCGTACACTTGCGTCCATACACTTGCGTACGAACGACTACATAGACCCGCCGACCAATTTGACAGGCGCTCGTGTACACCAGTGCACACTCGTATGCATCGACGGTGGACCGAGCGAAGCGTTGTAATTCTTCGTGTATCTTGACTTCGGCATCGTGAGATATACCAGTTTGTCGCGCGTGTTTCGTGGCCCCAGAAAATTGCTAGCGATGCAATGTATCAAGCTTTCATCAACGGATACCGTTTGGCCGAAGTGTCACACGGCAAGCCCTATTATGTTTACTGTATCGAGGTACTGGAGACAGGGAGTGGTAGTCGATACTTCGTCGAGAGAAGATACAGCGAATTCAGCGCGCTACATCGCACGGTACGTCGTTTCATGAATGCCCACTGAAACTATCGGTTGCGTAACAATTCAATTTCTACCGTCAAGGGAACATGGGGTACATGCCCTTACAGCGGCACGCGCCTACTTACGGCTCCGATTTCTATTCTACTCGGATCGTTACTTTCACTGATGCCAAACCCGTTTCTGGCTCATTTTCTAAGCGAAGGGCGCAGTAGATAACTTTTCTTAGAGAATCAATAAATCTTCTTGTGTAAAAAGATATATAGTTGGAGAAGTGGGTCGAGGTCTATGAGCGATAACGTGATTCTGTGTCTTCCCACGTTTTTTCTTCACTGTCCGAACAAGGATAGCGCTACTTGCATACTACTCCATTTCCCATTCAGTTCCGTTCGCATGAATAAACGTGCGTAATCTAGATTAGCGTCGGCAACATGCGCGTACTACGATGCATTCAGTTGCTCGTATACGTTATGTAATGACGCCTGTTTACGTGTTTACACGAGTAATCGGATTCGGTACAGGCGTACAGGGGAGTTCTTCCTGGTTGTACAGGGTGTCCGTTAGAAATTCATTCGAGATGGAAACACGTTTTTAACCGACTTCAAAAAGGAGGAGGTTATAGATTCGACCCGTTTGTATGTATTTTTTTTTTATGTTTGTCCCCTCATAACTCCTCAGCATATGGACCGATTTTGATGATCTTTTTTTTTATTCGAAAGGGGGCGATGCCCCGGTGGTCCCATCCTAGACTGCATCAACATTGGCCCAATATTTTGCCAGTTATGGTTAATAATAAAGACTATTGTCACCTAATTATTATTATTTTATGTACGTACGCGCATATCTCCTCATCATGTTTTTTCAATATATTTCGTAAACTAAAAAGTTAAAAATAAAAAAATTTAAAAAAATTAAAACCGACTTCAAAATAATAAAATTGCACTAAAAAGTAAAAATTAATTTTTTCCCTTATTTAATCTACGACTCTCATATTTTTTAAATCTGTGCCTCATCCTTTGCACTGTGTAAATCTGGCGCCGGCTTAAAAAATATGAGAGTCGTAGATTAAATAAGGGAAAAAATTATTTTTTACTTTTTAGTGCAATTTTATTTTTTTGAAGTCGGTTTTGACTTTTTTAAAATTTTTTATTAAGTAAAATTAAATTGTACGCAGTGTTAGTATGTATATCAGGTTTTCGTTTGAAGATTGAATTTATTATAAGGAATATAATTGAAAAATCTTTAGTCTATTAATTATGATTATTAATTTCAATTTAATATGTATTTATTAACTATTAAATATCATTGATATTACCGCTTTACATATTAACGAGTTACTGGAACTACTTAAGTTATTTGTTTTAATTTCAACTAGAAAGATACAGAATCTTCTCATTACGGAGATATTATATAAGAAAAAAAAAACGAAAGAAGTATTCAGAGTCGCCCTTAGCACCGGCAGGCGGGGCAGGCGGGGCCCTTGCTCCAGACCCCGCGCTTAAGGACTTAATTTTGTAAAAATTAAATGAATTAAGTATTTTCGGCAAGCCTAAGTGACGCATGAAGTAGAGACATAAGGTTATCCGTTTTCAATTAGATGTTTTCAATAATATCGACTTTTTCCCGGGGCCCCGCAAACTCTAAGGGCGGCTCTGGAAGTATTAATTTCTATAAGGAATATTTTTCCAGATATTTTTCCTATGTATTTTGTAATAAGAAACTGTAAATTAGGTGAAAGTTATTTATGAACTTAATTAGCTTCGCATTAGTTTCGAGTAATTGTGGATAGTTTGTGGTATAAAAGATTCCCGGTGAAACCATCGCATTAATTTACTCTCGCTGCACGGCGGAACATTCTTTCGATACTGCGCGATTAGTCACGTATGTATGTAAGTACCAGTGTGTAAGTTCCATCATCAGCGTAATGATATACGATTTACATATGTAGCTGGTGTTCTCTGGCAATCGGCTCGCGATGAAACCTGCCATGCAGTTAGTATTTTCGAGCCTCTTAAAACGCAGTCGAATAGCTCGTAACTGTTGCTCGAAGTCAGTTAAAATTAATTAGTAGCATTAACAGCGTGCGGCGCGTTAGCACGAGTAGGTACCAGCTCGCAGTTATGTTTCAATTCGGCGTAAGTTGCATTTATATGTATGTATAAAGCATCGATTACATATAAAATACAATGTTAGAAATATTTATCGCATCACTCGAATAAACACGTTATTACGTGTACCCATCTTTTTATTATAGGAAAATATTATTGTAAAAATGTGTGGCTCGCTATCTTAACCAAAATAAGTTGGTCACAAATCATTTTATCAATATTGCTATGAAAACTCTGCGCGCTACGTAAATTTGAGAGTGAGGCATAAATATTTCCAGTACTGGAAATAACTTCGGTTAAATATCAACGCATAATGCGCCCAACTTTTAATTCATTAAAGTTTTATCATTTTGTGGTATTTCCTTAGAAGATCCTTTCTGTTGTTAGATGAATGAATTAAGAGTAAGGATTTGTATTATTACGATTTATTCAAATTGTTTTAATTATTGTGATTTATTGTACCCTACGCGGCCTACGATATACAATCAAACTTTTCAGATTAATTTTTTGCGATATTTCGTTGCTTCTCGTGTTGTTTACTAATATATTTACTAATATTTATTAATATTTACAAATATTTATTAATATTTGTTAATATTTACTAATATTTATTAATATTTACTGATATTTATTAACATTTACTAGTATTCAGTAATTTTTACTAATATTTATTAATATTTACTAATATTTACTAATATTTAGTAATATTTATCAATATTTACTGACATTTATCAATATGTACTGATATTTATTATTATTTATTAATTTCTACTAATATTTATTAACATTTACTAATATTTATTAATATTTACTAATATTTATCAATATTTACTGATATTTATTAATATTTAGTGATATTTATCAATATTTACTGATATTTATTATTATTTATTAATATTTATTAATATTTATTAATAAAAATAAGTTCATGTCGATTAACGCTGCCGCGCGAAATATAACAGCGTCTGCGGTTTCAGAGTCGTTCATTTGGTTTCTTTTAATTGCAGCTGAAGAAGGGGAACACGGACATCGCTCCGTTTCCACCGAAGAGGGTAAGAAATTCTCAGCCAAAGGTGCTCGAACAAAGGCGAGCTGCATTGGAGCTGTATGTCCAGAAAATGCTACGTCTCTCGGCCACGAAGCAACAGGTTCTCAATTTTCTGGGTATAGAAGGTCGTGCTGCTAGTGTGTCATACAAAAGGTATGCATCTCTGCAACTGAATGTTCGAAACGTGCGCCGTCGTCACATCGGCTATTTTCTAACGCCTCGTGACTTCATTGCTATCTTACGCTGATTTTTACTCGACTAACGGACTGATTAAAGCCTGAACACTTATTCACACACTTCTGCTTCACGACTTATGGTTGTATCGTTTAATATATTAGTAGATAGTTTATAACATAATTTTTTCTGGACGCATAAAGCGTCTTTCCTTTCTGATTTCCTTTCTGATATTCGATTTATCCGTCGGAATCGTCCAAAAGATGATGCTTTAATTATATTCGGAGAAGCAAAGGTAGAATACTTCAGTAATAAAAATGAGAAGTCTCAAGATTGATCATTTTCGCGTTGAACTCGTGGCGAGTCTTTTGAATGTTGCTGTAATTAATACTTTTTTTAAAATACTTTCCAGATGTGCATTTCTTTTCTTGTAATATTTTCCATCTTCGTATCACTGTAACGTGAAATCTGCTCGTCGTACAATGCCCAAAGTAAAAATATGTTGCTTCAGTGCATACAAGGAGGCGGAGGAACCACAGCACGCTCATCCCAGTGCTCTTGGCCATCATCCTGTATTAACTTTCCATTGTGATCCGTACGCTGAATCGTCCACGACGTCTAGTCTTCCGGATATCGTAATCAACGGGGTACTATTGGGTATATACAAGTCATGAGGAACTTACGCGTTGCTTGTGATGGTCATACTTTCCGTAGGAGCTGAAGAAAGAAGCCGGGTTCGTGGGAGCGTTCCGCGAACATAAGTTTATTCGCATGGGGATTAAAGGAACAAGGATTCCTCGCCTCTCCGTTTATCTCTGTACAGATAAGATAGGGCACTTTAATTGCTCGCGTGTGACTCTCTGTGGTATTTGATGTGCATACAAAGAGTAGGTGCTTTCATTTTTAAAGCTTCGTTGTTAGTAGGTATATTCGATCATGTGTATCCACCTCACTATTTAATTCTACATTCGACCAACCCAGATCACAAGGAGATAAATCTCGAATTTCCACAATCACGACAGGGTTGTGTGAATCTTTGTAACTTTACCTGCGATTTGAGTAAGATGTACGTAAGCATGTAATCGTGAAACCAGGTAGAGGAAAATCTTATATTTGAATCTGTAAATACATCATTATTTGCACAAAGATTGTGCTCATCTTGCGTCTTTTATTTATCTATCCTCGTATCACTGGAGTATACAAAAAACTGATACCCGATTTCATACAGTACAGTAGAAGGATATTATTAATATTATTATTCTCATTATTATTAATATATGCGCATGGACATGATGAATGGATGGGGTAACAGGCGCTCCAAAACAACATTAAAGCACTCGTTTTATAAATTACAATTTTTGTGAGCGAATGAAATTTGTTTGGCGTTAAATAAACCCGAATAGGACAGCAAGGTTAAAAGGCGAATGTGTTTTCCTTTTGTTGTGATCTTTCTTTTGTCAGCCGTTGAATGGAATACGTTCATAAGACGATTTTTAAACTGTTACTCCGACAGAAACATTTGTAAATCGCGGGTTTCGAATGACCTAGTTTTACCCGTGCAGAATTCTAATTCCTACCACACGTAGCGTTACAATCTGTTTCGAGACTCCACCGGTAACGTTGCATCCGACACTGAAATGGTAAAGGAGTCCTCGGACCCCACAAGAAGGTGACAGAATTATTTTTTGGTGTAACTTCAAAACTACTTGACCGATTTTGATAATTGTCTTCTTTCTCCATGACCCAAGTTGATTGAAACCAAACTAAATGCAATAAGTTTCACCAAAATCGGTTCAGTAGTTGCGGAGAAATTCGCGGACAAACATAATATGTATAACATACGTACATACACACAACAAACACCTCGAACTAAGAACCTCTTTCTTTTTGAAGTTCGTTAAATACATTGGTCGATAAATTCCATCCAATGTATAAGGGAGCGTTGCGCACGAGTGTTATACTCATCTTTGGTCGGTCTTCTACGCCAACGCTCCATTGACGGCGTGCCGCAGTGAGATGGGTGACCGCTCTGCCAGCGCACGCGCGTTTTCCCCTCTTCCCTCTCATTCATTCCTTTCTACATCGGGTTATTATATTTATATATCCTCTTTCCCTCGCACAATTGTGTGTGTGGTTTTCCGAGTTTGCACTTCCAATATAAAATTTACCCCTTTGCGTTCACAGACACCACTCTCCTGCCTATACGAGGAAAGGTGGTCGAACGCAAAGGTAGAATAAAACTGACATGATGAAATGCTCCACATTGGTGATTCTCTTAATGAGGTTACTGATACTAAGTGTGTCAGACAATTTTTTCACATCAGGGGCGGTGGTCGTGAAACATCGGTTCTCATTCGGACACCGAAGTTAAGCATCACGGGGTGGGGAGATGGGGGACCATTTTTCTCCTGGTGCGCCGCTTGGTGCTGGGACCCCCAAGGCCGGTCAAGTTTCTTCCGCCCGAGGCCTGCGGGACCGTGGAGGTTCAACCAGCGGGGCCCTCGCCCCTGGGCCTCTAGCACAGCAGCGTTTCGGGCGGGGATGCGATGTGTGTGGTCCATTACGCCACCCAAACATAACTCGGAAAGTGTTCAGTCGGAGAGGGTGAGTGATTGTACACCCTCCTGGATGGAGTGGTAACCAGTGCACCGGGGGGGGGGGGGGGAGGTAGCACCGCATCGTTCTGTTTGGAGACTCGCCCAAGTCCTTCCCCCCGTCGTGCGGACGTCTCCGGTCAGGAGGCCACCGTGGTGGTTTTAGTGGGTGCAAGCAAGCCCCACATACCCCCGACTCTTGGGGGAGAGCCGAGGTATCCTTTAGGGCAGTGTTTCCCAACGTGGGGCCCACGCCCCACAGGGGGGCAATTTGATTGTTAACCCTTTCGGTACCAGCGCCGGATATATCCGGCATCCATCTGATGACCTGTGTGGACCAGTGCCACTTTAGTCGGTATCTCCAATAGTGTAAAAAAAAACTTTCGCGGAAATGTACGCGGTACCGAAAGGGTTAAGGGAGGCAATTCGAAAATGGACTCGTCCAGAGTTTAAGTTAACCGGGTACAGACCAGGTATAGGATAGATGTCCCAATTAGTGCCACTTGATTTATTATATGTAATAAAAACGTAACGTATAAAAAGAAATGTACAAAAAATAGTTATTATTAAATGGAGATTCTGATTTACATTAAAATAAAAAAATATATGTACTCATATGTACCTAGGACAAGATGATTTTTGAGGTGACAGTTATAGGTACACTAGGATCGCTCGCGAGTTTTAATGGATTATTAATAAATTCTTCATATTTAATTCATAAAACTATTTTTTTTTAATGAAAGAGATGTTAAATAATATTATGTTCCAAACTGAAACAATTTTTAGGTTACATAACACGCGAAATAATTAAATGAAGTGCGGTTATAATCTTAAGGTGGCAGTAATTGGGACATCTACCATAGGATAGACCTATCACGCAATGTAATTTTGTGTCACACCTTGCGAGCTCCCTTACCATTTTCGTGTCACACCCAACGTTATCGATTCAAAGTGGAATTCGAACGCAATCCTACAAGCGGTTAGAATTGAAACTAACTATGATGAAAATTGCTGCGAAAAATGCAAACATCCGAACTTAGTTCCGAATTTGTTTCAAAAATATAGTACGTTTGTAACTAAGCAGTAATACCTCAGCAAGAAATTGGAACTTGTTATATTTCAATAAGGTGCTGAAACAGAGAGGACTTTCAAAATTGTCAAAAACCCATCAGTTCCAGTATCTTGCTGAAATAATCCGACTTGCACTTATCCTACTATCTTAACACTATACTCGTGATCTGGGGTCGGGTAGGAATAATCCGGCAACATTTCAAGTTACATATTTTATTCTTAAATTCTACCAAAGTATTGAAAGTTAAAGAAGGTTCTTATATCCAACTAGAATATTTGACAATCGCAGCCATCGGCTCGGTTCTCACCGATTACCAGGTCTCACCACGAGGAGGTTGCTGCACTTCGAGACCCGTAGAGAGATGAATGGAATCAAAGTTCCATCGATCTCCCTGTACATGAAACCCTTAGCCTACTAAACCAAAGAGTTGGATGGAAGCAAAGTTCCATCGATCTCTTCGGTTTAGATATCGAATCTAGGGAACTGCCAAGGAATTACCCGATTAAAAGAAATTCAGCAAAGACGGAAAGACGGAAGGTAAGCATGAAACGAGTATTGGACGGCGGAGTTCCTACCACCCTGCTGTCCGAGTCGAAAGAGAAAAGCGCTCGGCGCCTCCCAGGCGATTCCTGTTGCTCCGAGCGACTCGTCAGGAGCAACACCAGGTGTGACATGACTCAAGCCGACTAACGCGGAGATTGGGTAGTCGAACAGGGTGACTTACGCAGGCAGCGTACCAAAAGGTACACCCCCTACGCCCGAAACTTTTCCCTTTCGACAAGAACACCAGGGGATGAAACCGATCCACCCATACCAATTCCATGCTCAGTCACATGCTTCCGACAATGGAAGCAGCGGTGACCTCCTCATCAGAGATGAAGAGCCAGCAAACGAGCAACAAAGTTAATAAAATTCAGTGACTGCTTGGCAATTTTACATGGGGCCTTAAATACTTCATGCTATAATAAATTAGCCTAGGCTTCCTTAGATGTCTTCTTTCACTAACACTTTGCACTATCACTTTGCACTATTTTCTTTTAAGTATATTATTTCACTGTCACCTTAAAAGCTGAAGTAATTAACATGCGTTATGTTAGTAATGGTCGGCCTGGAAGGAAATTATGGAAAAACTTTTTGAGCTGGTGCCAATCGAGATAATTTCGACCTATAGACGAGCACGCACGAGCATGCAAAACCTTCGTAGAGATAAGTACATGAAGGAGAGAGCAGAGAATGTAGACCCATCGATGAGATGCATGACAGAGTGACAGAAGTCACGCAAAACCATCGAAGAAATCGACGAGATCAAATAAATCATGCAAAACCATCGAAGAAATCCACGAAATGAAATAAATCATGCAAACTCATCGAAGAAATGCAACAAATAAAATAAATCATGTAAAACCATCGAAGAAGTGCATCAAATAAAATAAATCATGTAAAACCATCGAAGAAGTGCATCAAATAAAATAAATCATGTAAACCCATCGAAGAAGTGCATCAAATAAAATAAATCATGTAAATCCTTGGCAGAACAATAAAATTTTGAACAGCTTGTAGAACCCCAAAAGTTCATCGGCACTAACCGTATACGCTAACCCAGGCCAGGGGGCCGCGGGGGTTGGAAGAAGGACCAGGGTTGAAACCCTGACCAGGTCCCCAGGAAGTCCAGTAGGTCCGAATGGTCCGGGTGGCTCGGGAGCCCTAGGGGGTGGAGGAAGGTCCCCAGTACGTTCAGAAAGTCCAGTAGGTCCGAATGTTCCAGGTGGCGCGGGAGCTCCGGGGGGTGGAGGAAGAACCAGGGTTGAAACCCTGACCAGGTCCCCAGCAAGTCCGGGAAGTCCAGTAGGTCCACGTGGCTCAGCAGATCCAGGGTCCCCTGTGGTCCTCCAGGCCCGGAAGACCGACGACGACTGAGTACATGGAGCTCCGTGAGCTCCCTACATAGACTGCGGGAAACCATGCCCACCACCAAAACAAGGTCGACGGTTGATTACAATTGCGAAATCCAACGAATTCTTCGGCAAAAGTGGATTTTCCGCTAAAATATCCATTCCAGTGGCTATTGCTATGACAAATAATGTTACCAACATTTACACTAACCGCCCAGTATAAATGATTATTAACTATGATCGATACAACTCGAGATATCAAGGAATTAGTAACATTTCTACGCCGTTCTCAATGTTCAATCGTTTGATAAATGAATGTTAATGCTTATACGTATTACATAGTATTAATTATAATGTATAAATACAATTTACAATTAGTTGAATTTGGTGTAAACGAATGGTTGCGGGAATATTTGGAGAAATATTTCGAAGAATAATTCTGAGTGACATACTTACTTGTTTCTCATGCAACTTTCTGCAAGGCTTTAAATAATTAGATTTTACTGTCAATTTCAGTGTTGGCAGTAAACTAATACTCGGGGCACCTAGTATCCAATTATTATTACTTCACTAGAATGATTAAACAGTACATTAGACAGTTGCGGGTATGCCAGTAACAGCGTGAATTTTTAATACTTTTCGGCGTACGATACGTGAAAGGGTCCTGCTACACGCAAAGTACTAATAAATACCATTTTTGAGCGCCATTAGTGTCTTGATCCCCGAAATGGATTTTGTGGCTCCTTGTGAGTCCTTTGAAATGGACTTTACAAAGTTCGCCCTCTATGTCAAACTCACACTCTAAACAAGTCATATGTATACAAGCACGCACACACCTTTCAGAGTAATTGCTGAGTTGGACGCTGTTCATGAGCAGATGCCATTACATTCAGTCCTCAATTTATGGGCCGGTAACACAGTTTGGGTGGCGACACGAACATCCGTAAGGTGATAGGTCTATCCTATACCTCGTCTGTGCCTCGTCTGTGGTTCTACCCATGCTGAATTCTAATTCCTACCACGCGTGGCGTTACAATCTATTTCGAGACTTCACCGGTAACGTTGCATGTGACACTAAAATGGTAATGGTGTCCTGGGACCCCACAAACCGGTGACAGAAAAATGTATTGGGCCTATTCTATAGCTCGTCAGTGTTTTGACTGAAGTTACTGACTTTTTCATGAAGTCGATATTTCATTTCGTGTGACGTTCTACACTGCCAACACTCGTTAAGCAGTAACTACTGGTACAGAAGCTTCACTTCCGGTGGGGTTAAAAGCAATATGGCTTCGCGTCGACCACTGAGCGCGCGTCAGTATAATTTATCCACTTGCATCTATCATATTTTAAAGGAAGTATCGTTATACACGTTGGTTATCGTACAAACGAGTACACAGGCACACCATTATTCGTAATATTTTTTCCCCGTTTGTAATTTCTATGAACATAAGCGTATGGAACCGCTTTTGGAGCCGTACATTGATTTGGTACGTGAAAAGCTAAAAGTGAAATAAGAAATATTGAACCGCGCCGACGAGAAAAGTAACGAACGGAATTCCGGGATTTTTATGCGAACACTAAATAATAAAATTAGTACGCTGTTAACAGTGCGCCGCGCGCCGGCGGTTAAAGCTAATTTAATGATTTTCGTTATTGGCTCGAAGCATCGTAAAGCTATCCAGGCCCATCTGTTGCCCGCGTAGATTTTAATATCGCTCCACTCATTTGCACCACCGGAATGGAACCGAATCGCGCCAAACCGTTCCAGTCGCCATTTCAACGTTTTCAATTCAACCAACGATTTGTTTACAACTCTTTCTCTATTGCAAACGCCCCTCATTAATTCAGCACGCTCCACACATTCTCATCGGGTTTATTCAATTTTGAAAACTTTTAAATATAGAGACGCGGGTCATTATTGAAAATCATTGAGTGCAATCTGTGATCGATTATTGAAAAATAAATACTGGAAAAAGGACTATGGTCATCGTCTGTACGATTTATTCAGATTTGGGATACGAATTTAAATTTCTATTTATTAATGTTACGATATTCTATTTGCATAGGGTGCCTGTTCGACTTCAAAGCTTTGTACGTGCTCAAAAATATTTTATTAATCAAAGTAACTTGTATAGTTCTGCATAATACAGGTAACTGTCTTTATATTTCTAAAGGTTACAGTATTACCTAAAAGAAATATGCGATTTAATTAAAAAGAGATGCTTACAAAGGATATTTCGAACGCTTCAAATTTTGGTTCCAATACTTTGCAATATTATGGTTAATTCCAGCCATATTTGAACACAAGTTATAGCAAACTAAATATAATTGTATGACTTTCCAGTTAGTATTATGTAAATAAATATTTGAGTGTAATGGTAACAATTTAAAGAGAAATAAGTGAATAAGTGTAAAATACATATCATTTGAACGATTAACATTTACTATATTATAGATATTTAAACAATACTGTAATGTTGTTTAATTTTCTTAAGAGAATTTGTACGAAAGGGTATTTTCGTCTGCTGCGCGGTTCAAATATGCCCGCGCAGGTCACGTGACAGCTTTTCAAGCGTTGCGCAGAACAGATTTAAAGAAGTCGTCAGTGCGCATTGCACATGCGGCTGTTCTCGCGGAGTGTACGAAATAAATCAAAGTTTTTCCGTGTTTTTTAGTGTGAGAAAGTTCATAATAAATGTTCAGAAGAAGTGTACAGACACGCGAGGACGAGGCAAAAGATATTTTCAATCATTCATGAGCGGAAAAGTTGAAACAAAAGCAATTTGGACGATTGGCTCGTGTCGTCAACCCAGCGTCGAGAGGTATGCGATTCTTTCTTCGTGAAAATTCAAACATTTGATTAAAAAATTCGGACAATTTCATTCTCCTATGTAAAATTCCAGTAACATATATTATTTATATGTAAATCACGAGAACGGTAAGGCAAACTAGTTTTGAATTGTATATCGTAGCTTTATCTTTGTCGTTTTAATTGTTATATCATTTCAAATATTCAAGTCTTAACAGTGGTAATATTCGATTTGTAATTATATTGTACAACAAGTAGTTGCATTATTTACTTGAAATTTTCGCAGGCTGATATCATTTATTCTTCGTTTCTATTGTGTGTTTTGTTCATGTTAATTTTATGACGCATATGCCCCGTTACGTTATAAATTGTGAGAGGTACGAGGAAAATGCTGTAATAATTGAATTTTTGGCAAAATTACTATTTGCAGATATGTTTTAATGCCCCTTCACTGTCTTGTATGGAACCATGTATTTTTATTACACTTGTTTTATTGTATATTTCAATATGTATTTCAGGCAATGGAATTGCATTTTTTAACAATCCTTTTCTGCATATTCTCATGGATATTGACAACAAATATTAAATTTAGTAGAATTTCAAGCTAATGCAAAAGGAATTCGAATGAAATGAGTGACTCTCTTCATTATTATGTTATAAGTAATAATTATCAATGATCGGTCAATAAAACACTTAATTTGTATTGTTAAATATATTTTTGAATCCACAATAAAAGAGGTGTATTGGAAAGGTATGGATCCACTTAAAAAGATAAAGTGGCACTGAGATCTCTGAAAATAATAATCTCCTAATAATAGAATTCAAGACCAATTTCACATTTCTCCTTCAAAATCAAACAATTTTCTCCTTCTCTATCTCCAGTAGTTTCAGAAATACTTTTCGTGTGCACATTTAACATAGAATATGTTGCATACGTTGAAAAAATTAATCATATTTTGTGCAACGTGTGTTTGATAATTATACCTATGTAATTAAATCCAAATCATTTTAAACCCAAGATGTTTTACTGGTCCTACAATCTTCAACGTTGTTCTAGGAAGAATTAATCAAATTTCTTCAATTATTCAACCTTGTTAAAGACAACACAATATTCGCCACATCTTATAAAATATAAGGCGACTTACCATAACTATTGCTCGTCGGCTTCAACATTCCCAAACATCGAAGCGTAAAAATAGTATTACGGACCACGTGGGATCGACCATGCAGGGGATGGATTCGAACCAACGGGTACATTTAAAGTCACCGTTAAAAGCAACATAGCCACTAGGGTACATTCTTTACGAACGACGTCAACTATCCTCGATGGTAATCCACTTCCAGCAGGAGCGTTTTGTCGCGTTCGAGAGGAAGTTGCTAGCAACATCAAGTCAGGAGGTTGTTCAATAATTCCGCGGAGTATCGCAAAGGAACAATGAGAGGAGTATTGGCCTTTTGGTCGTGCCTCCGCTGGGTGCCCCTCTCTGTCTCCCTCTTCTTTTCGTTTCTTCGAGGGGGTCAGAGAACCAAGCGACACCACCTCGTTTATTAATAAACGAGGAAAGAACGGGCTAAAGGGTAGCTGGGGACGGGGGTCTGGCCTAGGGGGTGAGCGGCGGTCGAGCACCCCAGGATGAAAAGGAACGAAGTGGTAGGGCGGCGCGTGACGCGGGGTTTAAGGAAGCCGCCGAATATATACGCGCGCCGATCGTTCGCCGTCGCTTTAACAATTCGCGACGCGTCCGCGTTAACAGCGTTACGACAACAAGCTCGAGTTGTAGAAACTTATAACGAGAAAATAATGAACCCGGTTCACCAAGTCTGCTTGGAATGCGAGTCAGTGTACACCCAACCTCTCGCAAGTAGCTGTCCCGTGCTCTCCTCCCGCTCGTTTCACCGTCCTCGAGCTTTAACCACCTTTTCGATTTTCCGCCGCTTTCCTTGGACCCCCCCGCTTTCCCAGCCCCTATTCTAATTTCAGTCTTCGTTTCCAACGCACACCCTGCCCGTCGCTCGCCCCCGTTCGCTTCATATTTTCGTTTTACCGATCACCCACACCTGCCCGTTTCCTCGTTGGCCCCGCGGCAGGATCCATTCTTTCGTTCGCCGCCCCCTCGCCGTCGGCTCTGCCGTCCCCGTAAAGGAATATTTGAATTCGTGGGAGGATTCCACGGCAGGAAAGGAAGCCCGGGAACGGTGGAAACAGGGCACAGAAAGTCCGGGGGGTACCCCGAGACCGGGCGCTTGTATTGAACGCGAGGACGAATCGAAGCGCAGGAATTTCACCGTGGAATCTGCAGCCCGGAGACGAGAGGCGAAGACAGAGGAGGACTGATGTCCCTGTATCCTGTCCCCGGGCATCCCTCGCCGAGCGATCCGAGGGGGACGGCATCGAAAAAAGGGGGAGAGCAGAGAAGGCAGGATGCCGTCGGTATCCGGAATGGATTACGGAATCGGATGGAATGGCGGACCGGGAAAGTCCTCTTTCTCTATTCTAGCGCGACACCTCATCATTCCGCCACGTTCGCCGGGGTACCCTACGACGTACAACGTGTTTCGATCTCTCCCCGAGGCGTGTACGGTGATTTAAGTCACTGTTTACGTTTTCGTGTCTTCCACTGCCCCTGGGAATTCCTATATCTCCCGTACGTAGATCCGCCCGGGTATTAGATCAAACAGCTAACGTGTCCGGGCTAAGAGCGTCCGGTTATCGAAAGCAGAAGAAAAATGTTTGTACTGCTCGCAACCGTTGTTCGTGCGGTAGCTCTGTGTTCATTCCGGAGGGAGTTAGGTGGCATAGCTTTACTTTTCGATCTGGAAAGCCTTTGAATAGTTTTAAGGCTTTTGTGTATCCGACGGAACAGAATTCAGTCCCTCCAATATGAACACTGGTAGCAAGTTTCGAGAAGTCTCCTATGAATGTAAAATTCAAATTCCCTGCAACTAAATTTTTGAACTTGACTCATTGGGATCGACGTAGCTATACAGGAGCCGCATAGTTCGCCCAGAAATACCCGTACATTTGTCACCGAGAGCGTCAGGTTATCCGAAGTTGTTCCCAGGCTTAGAATCTTCGCATAGTTCTGAAGTTCCACTGTGTTTGGCCGAGCAGCATCCAACTTTTCAACTCGTAAATTAACTGTTCCCCATGTAGCCGATAGGAGTGATAGAAAATCCACTTCCAAACAGTCTCGCGTTTGCATCGCGACAGTCTTATGTTCGCCTCTATCCGCGTTGCGCGTGCACGCCGCATTGTTGCACAGGGCAACGAGAAAGCGGCAGTGCTAACTGAAATGGGAGATCAGATGTGTCTCGCGATATGCGTACGGTTGAAATGCTCGCCATTGGATTAGCATACTATCATTTAAGCAGGCATTCCGGATGCGTCATCCGGCCGTCATTAGTGGCTCTCATTGAGGGTCCATTGAAAGCTGGATCCAGTCCTACAGACTAATTACAGTCCGGCGAATACGGTATCGAAAGCAGTCGCCGACCTATAAAAGGGCTGCGGGACACGTACTATCACGCGGCACCTACGTGTATGCGCTTTGCATTGTGCCCATTAATGAAACCGAACATTCTACTTTGCTACCGGCTCTGTGACACTGTTCTTGCAATTTTCGCGGTAATTCATTTTCGATAAATCCCGTCACGTTTCCACGCTTTCACGGCTCTCCGCTGACCATTGATCGATCTCCCCCTTTAAACTTACAACTCCGCGGCACAGGCGTAATGAAAAATGACAGTACATCCCTGGTTACCGCTCCGTCCCATGCGAGCCGCCCAGCTTGTATAACAACCCGAGGATCGCGTCATCGATCAATCGACAGGCTCGTTAATAAAGTTTCTCGCGACGGACATTTATTATTTTCATAAAGCGCCAAGGGGACGAGGGTTTTTCGCGCGGAATTTTCGACGCGTCTGCTCACTCGACGAGAAGGCAGGAGATAATGCTTCCCAGATCAATGATGGTGACATCGGGGTCGAGTGTTTTTATTCCATTACTCGGCAACACCGTCTTCCTAACCACTTACTTAACCTAAAACGTTCATCCGCGTCCCCGCTCTACGTCGGAAGGTGGGGGCTTGATGGTCTTCGACAACTCAAATATTATCCGCCACTCGATTCTCCCTTCTTCGTCGCCGGAAAATTGACGCGCCGTAATGCTCCGGCTAAAATGTAGGCACAACACCCCCCCCGAACCTAATCCACCGTAACACAGATGCCGTGAATAATGTTTCCATCGTGTATCGTGATTCTTATTCCATTATACTTGGATCAAGGGATTTCACGCTCAACTGTAACCGGCCCGTGGATTTTATGATACAACAGGTTTCGTTCTGCAGGATCGTTTCATCCTCTACAGTGCGGGAAACGGTGTCGGGCATGTGGGTACTTTGGAAGAAATATTTCTTCGCGCGTAGTATCGGGGCCATTTCACGACAAATCGATGACCTTTTGCAGTCGATTTCGGGGACTTTGATGAAAGTAAAATATGATATAGACGACGTGAAATTGGGGGAGTTTAAGTCATCATTTTGCTGGTTTCGAATTTCTTTAAAAAATACACCATGAGCGATGAAAGTTGGTCTAGGATCGTCACTTTGAAATTAACTTCACAATAAAGTATTAAACACTGTGATGCGTACTATAAGTACCTACTACTAAAACTGAAAGCAGTTGAACAGTTCTTCTTTCAGAGTTTTATACTCCGAGCAGCAAGAATTTCATGCATTTTTTTTATCGATTCTCATCTAAAGCTTACAGATAAAGCGAAGGGGAGCGTTTGTGTCTGTAAGTTAATGCAAAACTTCACGGTAAACGGAATTTCAAGTCCGCGTGTCACTTGTTTTAAGTGCTTAAAATATTACCGTACCGCCGCTGATAAACGGGGATGAAGAATAGGAGCGAGAGAGGGAGAAAGTGACAAGGGAAATACATCGGACAACACAGAGAAATACGACCGATCCGTTAAAAAAAAAAACGCATTATGCTGGTCGGTGTCGTTGTATGGGGTTGTAAATAAAAACTCGGCTGGTCCTATCTGCATTTCAACCACACCCTGGCCCATTTGCATCTCATTCCGAACGTTATATCAGTTTCATTAACGAAGTGGATCAGTGGATTGCCGTTCTATCGATTACGCGTGATACGGTTAGTTTTGTGTATGCTACGCCTATTAAAGGGATGTTTAAACGAACGAATAGACGCCTCTTATCGGATTATCAACCGACTATGGTTTCTAGGATCTGTCCTAAGCATTGTGCTATTCAGATATAGTTTCCAATTGAAACCTTATTGGGTAGGCTACTATAGAATTTATAAATGGAATAATGTATCTAAAGGTGTAATACAGATTTATTTTCTATCTATTACGAATGTTTTGAAATTGTTCATTTTTTATAGGGTAAGTTAGGGAGAGTTCGACCACCGGGAGAGTCCGGCCAGTGTTGATATTTTAAGACTGACGCAAGATAAGGCACTGTGTGTCATTGACACAACAGAAATGAATGCGCCTGTTGTTAATCTTGCATTGACCATTGTCACAAATCCATATTGTAAATTATAGGAAACACTTACGACTTTACGCGTGTCTGAAAGTTTTTAGACCAAGTAACAGTGCTGGTGATATTTGAAAGACAGGTAAGTTTATTTACACTACACCGATATTGGGGGATATAATATGCATAAAACTACAGTGTCATCCCAACAATACGTATGTATTCGTTTTTAATTTATTTTGACAAGGTGGTCGATCACTCCCTTGATTATGAGATAGTCCGACCACATGTTTTTTTCTTACTGTAAACCCATCTTCAGATTCAGGGAGGGAAAATTCCATTCTACAAGATAGTGATATGTCGTTAAAAGCCTGTGACCGAAAACGATATCTCGAAAACTGACGATTGGATTAAATGTGTGCACTGAAGCCGTTGGTTTCATGATACTAGATGCTTAAAGTACCAGAATGTTTGTGATTTACATGAAAAACTGAAGAAGAAATAACATATCAATTAACTTCTTCGTGTATTATACTTTTTGTTATTTTTCAAGGTCGGTCTCACTCATAGTGGGTGGACGATCCAACCCCGACATGCGGGTGAGACCGACCAGTTGCAGTGCCAATGTTTTTGGTTGAAAATGAAAATAAACATTTGAAATTATCGCACGCTATAATTTATATATATCCTAAATTGCTTGGGCTTTGTTTTAATGTGCCTAAAACGACAAAAATGTGAAAAACAACGATGCTACAATTTCTTTTCCAAAAAGTGGTGGGACTCTCCCGGACTTGTCCTATAGCTGCCTTTGGAAGATTTCTTGCTGAAACGAAATAGTTGGGATATTAAATTCATTTGATGATATAACTTAAACCATTTGCTCTTTTAACAATTATTTCTTAGAGGTATGTGATGTATTTTCAAATAAGAATGTTTCCAAAATATTAAAAATTAATTGATATACAAGAGGCCAAAGTGAGTGCTTGCGTAATGCGCGCCTCCACGTGGTGAACACGATTCCGATTGACCGACTCATCTAAAAGCAAAATCGATGTATATGAATATCCTTTAACTCAAAATCTACAATGTGGAATACGGTCGAAAAATGTTAATAAAAATACACGGAGTTACACAGCAAATATCAACTTTGAAGGATTCTACCGAAGTAATTCTGTGATAAATGTTGTGTCAAATGTTGCTAAAGTTATGCGATCTTAGTGAGCGAGTTGCACATTGTGGAGAAAAGTGTTTTGTAAGTTCAGTTAAAATTTCAACAAAAAATACCGATCCGTTCTCGAGTTACGATGTTCACCGTCTTGAGAAACACAATTTTGAGAAAAACGGCTTTAAACGGCCTGCCGCGGTGCGTTTACCTGCATTGGCCCGTCCGTTACTTTTTACGCCGTAACTCTCGCAATTTTTCGAATTTTACAATGAAATCTTCTTTAAAATACTTCTAAGGCTTGTGGCTACCATAAAAAATCGAAGAAAAAAAATCGATTTTTTGACCCCGAAATATCCACGTACCTCCTTAAGTGAGCCATATTTTTTTTTGTTCTTGATATTTGCTTGATTTTGTATAGTGGGTTATTTGTTTCATGTCGGAGCAAGAAGTGTATTAAAGGCAGGGATATTTTTCTTGTTTTGGACATTTTGATTGTTGCACATTTCAAGATAAAAAGAGGGACAAATAAAAGTAAATGAATAGCAGTATCAGGATTCGGAGTTCAATGTTCCCAATTCAAGGTTTCATTTTTCTCCCGGCGAGAATTCCGTGAAAATGGGAAACGTGTTTCCAAAGGTAATCTACACGTGTAATGGACGTGTCAGGAACTGCACGCTTGCCAAAAACAGGAAGTACGGCATTCTCCCTTGAATTTTCGTACTTGCTAGTCGCATTTGAATTAACGATTCAATTTGCAGAACTCAGCGTTTCATTTCTAACTAACATGCACTATAAATTACACATTCAGTAAAACCCTTAGTATATTAAAGTACAGGGTGTTCCTCGCATCCCTATCATAAATAAAGAAAAGGGAGCTTTTACAGGAAAATAATACTCTTATTTGAATACTACTCTTCATCACACCCTAAGCCACATTTCACCCCAATATGCTCGAAGCCCCTTACATTTCCAAGACCAATTCCCACGGAAAAGAAGAGACGTACAAGCAAACGTTCTACATTTCCAATTTACTTTTCCTTGCCCCTCTTCTGTGAAACGCCCACCATAATTAACTGCTCAAAAGTAAGATGTAAAAGTATCATCGCACCATTTACATATTCACAAACTGCAAACACTATCCACCCAATCGTTCTGCAATTCACAAACAGTCGCCCAAAACACCCCCAAATTCACTTCCAAAATCACCAACAAATCCCTCAAAAATTGAATTGCACCCACACATGCGTAATCACCTCAAGCACCCTCGCAAATCCTATGTTCATCGCGAGTCGCGCCTCAGCCTTATTTATTGCTCGGCTGTTTCGCTCGTTCGTTATAACTAAGTCCATTAAGACGAGTAAACCGATGGTCAACGGGGCATTCGGTGTCCGAGCGGTGTCGCGCCGGTGGGTTCACTCGAACCTTCCTCAGGGAAGAAGAGGCGCTGGGCGAAGTGGCGCGATCAGGCGCTGGCTGAACAGGCGTGAAGCGACGAGGGTAGCAGGAAACGGCGAGGGTAAGGAAGAAGGACCCAGGTCGCGGATACCCACGTCGCGACGGAGGGGTGCAGGTAGTTGCACGTGGAGGCGGAGCGACGCCGCGCGTCGCGACGAGCCACCGACGCCGGGCGTCCTGCCCCCAGAGCGTCGGGTGGGGAGCCGTGGTGAACGCAGTTCTCGACGGGTCGCCGAGAAGGTGTAACGGCGTTATCGTTGCCAGCCGAGTACCGTCGCGACGCCGTCGACAGAAGCCACGTGATCGTCCTTTTCGTCGGGTTCCAAACTCGCCCCGATCCTTCGCTCCGACCTCTCTCCCTAGCCCCGACTACAAGCCGCAGCCCCTGCCGGTGGGGATCTCCCGAGTCCCTTATTCACGACCTTGAAACGATAACAGCGCCGATCGCGATACCGAACGCAGAACGCGGCTGATCGTTGACTTGTCAACAACGCGTTCGTGCTCGAGTCCCGTTCACTCTCGCGTTCCTACGGTCTCTCCGTGATTAGTGCCCGTCGATTTCAACCTCTACCCCCCGAACGAGGAAGGTCACGTGTAGGTTCTACCAGCCGATCGAGTTGAATTTTGCGCGTCGGTCTCGTCGGTGTTCCGCCGGGGTGACACCGGTGTCTCTCTACCATTCGAAATACGTAGTCGGTCTCGCGGACTTGGGCATGGTAGAGGTACGTGGCTAAAAGGACACGTGATCCTTGTGTGATAGTCGTGGACCACGTCGTGCAGTGTCTAAAGGTGTTGATGGTGCCCCCGGGACCAATGACGGGATAAGGATGACACCGGCAGGCGGCTAGGAGGTCACGAGGGTCCAGGATTTTTGGAGCCGAGCCGCGTTTGGATAAGGTAAGAACGATGATGAAATTTCTATTTTAATTTCATCGAGGGAGCTTCCGTGGTTCCACATTGATTAATTGAGGGATATTATGGGGATTTTTGAGTACTGTACGACGCGCGTAATTAAGTACGTTGCTCTGTTAATTGTTGTTTTCGCAGTTAAAAATAATGACCCGCATTCGTGGTAACGACTGGAATATAAATGCTGCCGACTGGAAAAAGTTTGACTAATGAGGATTGTTGGGCGATAGTTCGTAATTAGTGTGAAAATTGTGGCGTCGTGTTATCATTATGGAAACACGGTTTTTAGTTTAAATCCCCGACGAATGGGGATTCTGTAGGGAATAGTTCGCGGGTGTAACTTTTCGTGGTTTTCATATTTTCTTTGAAATTTAATGAAATTTCAGGTATTTAAATCAGTCATAAATTACATGGAATATTCAGAGCACGTGGTTAAATAAATATAGGTACGGAGAAATTTTGTATCAATGTTACCGTACCTTCCGCATTTCATTTCTGCTCATTTGAAATAATCGCGTAAAATCTTTTTCTCCATTTCGGACGAGAGGTACGATTTGTTTTAGGGTTTCCGCACTGATATTTTTATTTCCAAACAGTAGATGAATATTCATTAATACTCTGAGCTGAACATCTTCCAATAATATTTTACGTACGTCATCGTACTGTATACAAATGTTATTTAAATTTCCATGAAACGTATGTATGACTCCGGCCAAGGAGAAAATTTCATTGAATATACAGTAGGTACTTAGTAGTAACCAGAACTAAAACAGACTTTTAAGTCAAGAGTGCCTAGCGTACACTTCCAATACAAACCGTACTGTATCAACAATAACAATACAATTTATTACATAAAATTTAGAAACCATGATAGTTCAATGTTTCTTGTACTCCATATCATAATAAGACTCAAATTCAATCACAATAATTTTCCCATTAGAAGAAACCTAAAATTGAGTATTTATCTAATACTTCATTATAAATTAATGGACAATTTCGTAATCGAGTAAATATTCAATTAGTTATTGCTAGAATTTCAAATAGCTTTCAAATTTCAAATGCTCCACGGCAAGACACCGGGAGCCTTGCGAAAATTTCGCGATTTTATTTTCTTGTACGTGGAATATTCACAACACAGCTGCGCTCGAGTTCGATTGTTTATTTTTTTTTCCTCCCCGTGGAAGCGAACACGAGTGTTTCTCAGCCAGTGGTCGGCGGTGCCATCCGAGTTTATTTTTCCTACCCTCTCCCGCTGTATTTACCCGCTCATGCTACTTTAACAAAAGTCGCTGTCGCGGCGGACGGAAGTGGATGGATTACTCGGTGTTCCCGCATTGATTCTTCGTCCGCCATAGCCTTAATTGAGATTCTAAATCTGGACAAACGCTTTCACGCTTCCTTTTGCGACAGCACTTTGTTGCCCCGCGCCAACGAACCCCGCTCCTTTACTCCCTCCGCGAAATTACACCGCTTAATCCTTTTCTTTTATGGTTTTCGCTGCACAGTAAAAGCTTCTTTGTTGTTTTTTTTTTTTAATTGCGTGGGCGCGTGGGAGCAATTACTTCCGGAACGCGGTTGAAAGTTTTACGATTGCAGGGTGAATAGAGCGGCGTGTTAACTCGCAGGGGAACGAGAAGTTTATTAATTATTAATGATACTTTCGCTGCTCATCCTTCGCCTGTGTACTCTGTACTTGCCACCCACGGCGTGGGCTCTCTTTCTGGACACTTTTTTCTCAATTTAGAAAAGCCTCAGCACTTGTACTTTCAGTGTACAAGGTTCATATAAAAAAAAAGCCTGAAAACAATAGTTTCTTTCTTTCAATTTATCAACTACACTCGTCCTAACTTTGGACTAGAGCTCTTACTACCCGACCCGCCGGGTACTCGAGTACCCGCCGGGTACCCGTGAGATACCCGACTACCCGGGTAAACAAAAATTACCCGGCTACCCGGGTAGACAAAAATTACCCGGGTATCCATGAGATACCCGAGTAAATTAGATGTGATGAGATAGTTGAGAATTTCGATTTGACAGCCGATCGTCTTTCGACTTTCGATCATTTTCGGCTAACATCAGTAATGTACGGAATAAACTTCAAGCAATTAAACATTTTATCATAATATTCATAATCTTAACGTGCACACACACATTCAATTGCTTGACGTTTATTCCGTTCATTACTGAGGTTAGCCGAAAATGATCGGAAGTCGAAAGACGATCGGCTGTCAAATCGATGATCATTTACCCGGGTATCGCACGGGTACCCGGGTAGTCGGGTATTCTACGGGTACCCGGGTAGTCGGGTATTCTACGGGTACCCGGGTAGCCGGGTAATTTTTGTCTACCCGGGGTCTCACCGGGTACCCGAGTACCCGGGTACCCGGATACCCGGGCCAAAAGAATAGCTCTACTTTGGACATTTACATTGCTCCCGTTGTAAAGTATTCGAAATTTTCTTTAGACCCTCTACGCGCACTGACTGAACACAATTCAGTCACTTCTCCTTTGATTCGTTCAATAGGGTATCGCCAATTCTGTGGTCGATGATGAACGAAACAGTTGTGATTCGATAAATTCCTTTGGAACAAGTTTTTATCGTCCCTCGTACCCTCACAGCGGGATGTATCGCGAGGTAATCGGAGCAATCAAACGGCATTGAATCTTTACACGGAAGTTGCGTCGGTATCAGTCGCAGCACGCGTTGGCGTATCGTTCATCACAGGATACTGTAACAGGAATCGGAGCTAACTGATACCGAAACAATTTTACAGATATACGAGCGTGCACTTTAAACCTTGAATCTATGTATCGTAACATGTGCGTACACCCTGGGTCGGGTTAGATTATCCCTTTGCCTTTAAATCACTGTGCTTAAACCGAAAAAGAGGCAAGATATACGCTTAAAATTCATCATGCACTCATTCCCGTCGGGTTGCAAAAATGCGGCAAAGGAAAACTGTGTACAAGAAGAACTCGTTGGTAACTTTAACACCAAAAGGGTGCTTGGCTAAAACCATCACGAAGCTTATTAATTTCATTCATATTCTTATTTCTTTCCTCCGATCCTTCAAACGACCCTCCCCTCGCGTGGGATATTCAGGCAAACGTATCGAGGAAGGAGCAAATGATTCAGAGTTCCATTCGCATGCCGCCCGCGTCTCTGTGGCGCATAGTTTTCAGACCACGAAGGGTATGCAAATATCCAATACAGAGAGTCCAAGTGTTTCCCGCGTAAAGGCTCGCGAAAGCAGTCACGGGGATCACCGGGATACGTGCAAACACACGTCCATGTATACCAGGGGGCACAGCTGAGGGGCGGCAAAGGGCGAGGAGGAACGAGCAGAATGCGAGTATTGGACAAGGGGGTGAAGAAAAAGGCTGGAAGGAGAGCCAGGAGGCGGGAGGGAATCGTTTTAAACTACCATCTACTTCACATTCCTGATTTCAGTTAAGGCGGTTTGTTTATTTCCTTTTTGGGTTTCGAGGACCCGCCGTGCATTATACGCTCGCGCGCCACCGCTGCAGAATGCAATGCATCACTGGTAAGGGAGGAAAAAAGGGAAGAAGAAAGGCGACGCCGCCTCGAGACTATCAGCGACGGGGGGGAAGTTTCGCCTTGTCCCTTATTTGCTTCTTTCCTCTCCATTAAAAGTACCAGCGATCACTTTAATCACGCATTTTCAATTACTATTTGTTCCGCGCCGCGAGGCGACCTGTGTCCATTAATAATGCCGGCCTTAATGAAAACAACCGGCCGCTCCGGGGAAATATGCGATCGGCTTGAAAGAATGCGATATTGGTTTCTGGCTGCGTTCGCGCGCGAATCTTTATATCAGGAGTGCTAGTGGCTTTCTTTAAATCGAACGTAGAGAGCACTTCAAAATATCTATTGCTTGTTTCTCTGTTGGCGGAGGATTCTTCTCGGGGCCCATGCAACGTTTTTAACCCTCTAGGGACGAGTGGGACTCCAGAGTCCCATTCAGATTAACACATTCTTATTTACGTTCCATCAATAAGATCGAGATTTGATAGGTATAGTGACCTTTAGTAGGCAGAGAAGAAACTGTTGTACCATCAGAACCCGAAATTAAACTTTTTTTTGTTATAAACAAATTAAAAAAAAAAATTAACGAGTAGCTTCCAAATCCGAAGTATAAAATAGACTATTTTAACGCTCAAAAAAATTCTACGTTATGTTTAAAACATCCCCGTCCCTAGAGGGTTAAGGGCAGTTCTCTGCTTGATGAAACGAAAATCGTTAGCGGGAAATGGTGTTTCATTGTCGAAGGAAAAAAGTGTTCCCAAAAATTGCTGTGTGGTACGTAAAGCGTGATGAAGAAGTCTCCCTTTTATTATCGTCCATACTGCAACAAAAAGCCAGCTGTCGATGATAGTGAACGATACGGCATCGTTCCATTGTTTTTAAAGAATTTAACGCGTCATGTCGGGGTTGAAAGGCATAAAATTGATTTATGCTCACTTCGGGCATCACGCTGTTTTTCCTCCCTTTTGTGAACGAGGGCACAGTGGATGTGTGATACACGAGATATGACATTACGGAAAGATTATATAAAACGTTGTTGGTAAAAGATCGTAGTAAAAATTGAAGAATGTATTTTTGCATAGAGATATAAAAAAGTCATATAGGTAGATCAGATACTCTTCGTAGAATTTAAATCTTGATTACCTCAGCTGCAATTCAAAATGTTTAGACAGCGAGTGTTGTATCTTTCGAAATATAATATCGATGGCTTGGTGCGCAAATATCGAATATCCACTTTTTGTGAAATTTCAGTTTTTATATGCAACAAATAGTTCTTGACTGTTTCTTTATGCTGTATAAAAATGATAATTGAAGGGTAAGGGGGGAAATAGGGAATGTCACAAAGCAGCTTTATTGAGAAAATGAAATTTGAATAATTTAGTCCATTAGTAAAGAAACAAAGTTTAGTGAATTTATGCATCCCTAATTAGGCAACAGATAAAATAAGCAATAAAATAATAATTGTTTTACATCATTTTAATATTTTTTCAGCTTTGTACAGAGCAGCGTGCTAACACGAAATAAGAAATTTCCACTTCTACTCTTATCGAAACGAGGAAAGCCACTCATTTTATTAATTTCGATTCGACAGTTCTGTAGTCCCAGTTGCCATCAACAAAATATGCTATAAATCTCAAAATCACGAAAAATGGACATTCCCTGTTTTTTCCCTTACCCTCCATTTATATCTACTTCATAAATTTTTCTCGAAAATGCTAGAAGTGGAGATACAATATTTGTGCACTAAGCCATCGATATCTATAGGTAAATCCGGGAGACGCGGTCGGGCCGGAGAGTTGGTCGTGTCGCTATATTTCAGAGTCTATACGTAAAAATGCATTAAAGTGCAGACCAATTACTTCTCTAGAAGCCAAATAGTTGAATGAATAGCGTTATTTCGCTTCCTTCTGTGTTTTTCTGGATTTATAGGCTATAAAAGGTAAATTGATGTTACATTTAACCTCTTTTGTCAAACAGCGGTTGTACAGAATCGTATTTAAAATATACTTCTAAGTTTATTTTCCTTTAATGTTTGGAATAATAAGATAGTAGAGATATTGAGGGACAATGCAGCCAAAGTATTTGGCCATATTAACTCTTCCTCTCAAAGCTAACGAGAAGACCATGTCTCGCTGCAGAAAGGTGAGATGGTCGAGTTATGATTTTTTTATTATTTTTGTTTATTTTTTTTTTTTTTATTATTATTTTATTATTATCTTTGTTTATTTAGTTTATTTATTCACTTTTGTATTCATTTGCCTTGCTAATCGCCAGTAGGTAATTCACTTTTTCTTTGATGTGTTCTTTACTTGTTTAGGGTAAACAAATTAAATATCGATGAATCCGTAGATGTATTCACTCATAAATAATTTTGCTGTATCCTTTGTTAATTTTCCATGAATAATTATGTAAGTGGTCTCTGCCAACGACGAAAACCATTTCTCCCGGCACCTCGGGAGAGGTGGTCAGATGTCATGACTTCAGTTTTCAACCCGATTTACAGTAAATATTGTCTTAAAGCAAATATCGACCAGTTTTTCTGAATCGGCATAAAATTCTGAACATATTAGGTTTGTTCTGATAAAATAAGTAATATCTATATTAGTTTTAATAGCCATTTTATATTAGGTCGACCGCGACTCCCGGATTTACCCTATACGTTTGAGCGAAATTCAAGGAGGCACTTTGAAATTTCAATTTTCATATTCCACTACTTCCCCGTGCACAACAGTCCTTGCATTCCGAACCAGATTACTTCCAACAAGCCCTCGCCCAGGTCGTGACCTTCCCTTGTGAGTCGTGTTTAATGTTAATGACGCAACTAAAAAGTCAGCCAACGAGCCTGGAGTAAGCCTTGACAGACCCCAAGGGGACATTAATTTAGTAGAGAGAGGTCATTAAGGTCGTGACGAATGAAATGCACGTACTTCTGAGTGCCACGCGATTCTTGCATCGCTGATGGCAGGGCGAAGATATTTTTCTGTCGTCCGGTAACGACTGCCATTTTTTCATTGGCGCGCTTTTTCCACCAAACTGCCCTCTTTCTTCTGCGAAATTATCGACACTGCCGCGAATTTCGCGGGAAGCTCTCCGGCGATAAAATTAATTTCCCCGGCTGTCGGAATCCGGATTTCGTTCGTGCACGCGATTTTTGGCGAGGAGCCCGCAATGTAATGCGCATTACCAATCGTATCATTACGATTTGCGGCGTTTCACCTCGCTCACGTCGCTTTTCCTGCGGTTCGAATGCGATCGTGGCAACGAAGAAAAGAATGGGCGAGAGATGCAGGGGGGGGCAGGGAGAAGGCCAGAAGGAAAATCGTTTAGCACGCGATCTTCTCGTAATTTCTGCACACCAGCTCCCGTGGCACGCTTTGTCTTCGTCCCAACCTGACGCCCTACACGTGTTAGATTGTTTCCACTCTCCTTTTCAGCTCCCGCAATTATTATCATATCACGGCGTAGGGACCGAATTGATCAGTGGCTCGTTAACCCGCGCACGCAGTAACCAGCAGAGTTCTAGAATCTCGTTTGTTCACCCGGGAGAAGTCAGTTTCTGGGTCGATTGACTATTTGTTAGGGGTGGTCGGAGGCTAGCCCGAAAGGGATGAGTTACTTTAATCGAAACGAGCCCCCGCGAGTTGTAAATTATAGCGAATGAAATGGAAAGTGGGCGTAAGTGATAGAAGTTCCTAAGTTTCGCTTCTGGTTTTCAGGAAAAAATTCCAGGCTTTTATGTCGCCTAGAAACGTTTCCTTTTTTTTTTTTGGATACCGTTAAGGAACTAGTTTCTGATCAGTTTAGAAGGTTTCCCGCTTTAATATTTATTTTTAACCTAATGAAACATTAAACCATAGACTTTTTTTATACTAAAAGTTGAATTAATGTTGAAACTTCAAGGAAAAATTTTAAAAAGTTGAAAATAAATATATAATTTAAATACTTATAAGGTATGGAATAATAAGGTGACTAGGAACTAGTTTTTAATCATCTAAAACTAACAATACTAACTGCTTTCACAGACAACACATGTATTTTTTAATTATCAATTTTTATGTTAGTAATTATTTCAAACAATTATTTATTGACATAAACTCAAAAGAACGATTTATTTCATGAACTGATCAACAATTAGTGCCTGATCAAGAACTAGTTCCTTAACGGTACTTGGTACGATTCGTATAAAAGTTCTCGGTTTTTTGGAGGCCACTGCGCGTAACGAGCTTTCGTCCTATCGCTTTACCAGGATTCCAACTGCTCTTTCCTGTATCATAAGGCGAAAGTATCTGATTGAATTTTATGTAGCAACTAACTCTCGCAAGCGGGCGTGGTTTCGTTTCCTCCCCCTTTTACCTCCAGCGAGAGTAATTCAAAATTTCTCTCTGAAAAATACAACGTAACGAGCCCATTTAAGCACGAGAACTGGGCAATTTCTTGCTCTTCCGAGGAATTCCCGTTGAACGAGTGCAGAGCTTAAAAGCCGTGGGTTTCTTACCGCGCTGATACTCGTTAGAAGAATTTTCAGACTTTAAAGCTGAAAACTTGGTAAAACGCAGGAGTCTATGATGGAGGTGAAACAAAAACGATAGACGTCTCTCGTCGGGGGTGGATGTTCAGCGAGATATAGGGAGTGTTTCGGGGAAAGTGGAGCGTGGTGTTTGCCTTCGAGTGATTTTACGATAAAAAGCTCGGATTATTCATGCAAATTTATTCAGTACCACCCCACTAGATAAATTAGAATTAGATTCGCCAGAGTAAAGAAAATTCATCTTTTCGCCGAGGTAATTAAATAATTAAATATAAACACACCAGTTAGGTATTTATTTTTTATTTTTTTATTTTCCGTCTTTATTTCACCAATTAGTATACAGTAAGGTGAAAAGGCGAGGCTCAGCTAAAGCTGTTATTAGGCCTAACCTCGTAATAGCGTACAGACCAAGCGCAAACTTGAAAAACTTAAGAAAAACTAAAAACTAAGACTAGGTATCGCCACTTTCGAAAGTAATATTTCCAGAATTCCACATCTCTGAAATTTCTGTAACAGGTGAACGTTTTAAGACACCATATTAGAGCTTCCAAATATTTTATTCCAAATACTGCTGACTCCTTCCAAACCAGGATACAAAACTGAAATTTAAGAACCACCTTGAATCATATCCTATGAATTATTCCAGATTATCTGACCTAAATTTGACTCTTTAAATTTGATTAGTTTCGACGAAATATACCTAATCCACCCCCAAAGAGTGTAGATTTCGTCAACCAGAAACCAGCCACAAGAGAAAGTGGAGACGAAATCGAACCGAATCGAAATTGAAGAGAATCATATTGACATAAACTTTGTCATTGGTCAGACCATACTCAAGGCCTTAGCATCGCACGATTTTCTCCCTGTACGAGGACCAAAATGCCTTTCTTTTTCGCAACATCCTTCGAACATGATCCCCCAGCGTCAATAGCCCTTGGCGTTTCGCGATCGAAATTCGGTAGCGTTATTCGGCCACGAATTTCCGGGTGGCCTCTTGTTCACCGTGGAAGTATATCTATGTCGAAGACCGCAGACGGTGCAACTGCACCCGGGGCTTTTGAGAGCGTCGAGCGCACTTTTCTGCATCGAAATTCATAGGTGGGACGAGCGGATCAGCGGAAAAGCGCATATACACGGACCTCTGCTTTTGAGAAGCGGCCGCGACTATCTCGTCCAGCCAGCGAATTGACCTTCCGCCGGAAGTTCGGCCTCGAGAGGCCACGGGATGCAATAACGTTGATTGACTATCCGTCGATTAAATTTGTTGCAGTTAACTCGATCGAAGTGCAACTTTGGATGTTTGCATAGTTCTCGACCATGTCGAGGAAGTACTCGGCAACGTGATATTTCCTATTTGTAACGTGTGTAAGTTCTGTTCTTGGATGGAGTGATCGTTGGGGCACTAAGCAGGCAGTCGTTTTTGTCGAAAATGAAGCATTTATTATTTTCCATTAATTGTAAAGATATAAATTGAAACCGAGGCTTGGCCTTTGACACAATGTTTATTTACATCATAAGCTTTGAAAAACATGTTTTTCACCAAAAATATGTATTATAGATGGAGCCGGAGATGGACCATTAAAGAGGCTTTTTAAAAAAGTTCCTTTTGTTTTGCAGCGATTTTAATAAAGCCAAACGAAATTCAGCGACCTGCTAGTAAATTCTGCTTCAGAATATCTCAGGTTCTGCACTGAACCTGTAAATGAGGCAAAATTATGAAAATCGCAGGAACGAAATGGGGATGTTTAAAAAAATGCGATTTCGGTAGACAAATATGAGGTTTTAGTTTATTTTCGTAAAGAATAAGAGTTTTTATTAACTTTGATTTAGGTTCAGACCGAAATTACACATTTCGTTAATATACTCGAATTTGATTTAAATCGATTGGAAGCTCCATTTTTGAGTTATCACTGTAAAACAAAATTTTTTTTTTAAAAAGCCTCTTTAGTGATCCATCTGTAGGGTCATCTATATATAATGCATATTTTTGGCGAAACAAACATATTTTTTTTTAAAGTTTATGATATTACTAAACATTACACCAAAGATCAAGTCTCAGTTTCAATTTATATCTTTGTAATTAATTGAAAAATAAATGCTTCATTTTCGACAAAAACGACTGCCGAATGTTTAAGAAGATTTGCATTAAAGCATCTGTTTAACATAAATATTTCCACTAAGAAGCTTTCACTCTTAGAATAGTAATAGGGTTATGTATCTGATAAACAATTATGCAAAGCCTAATGGTATCTTATCCTACTGTGTGGGTGTATTAAGAGTGCACAAGTCAACAAATTAAAATCCATTAATCTAAAACGCCCCACAAGCTGTGTCCTCGGCTTTCAGCTACCAATTCGTTTAACGTTTGTCTTTATTCAACAACCATGAATACAGACACGCGAATCTTGCCAATCGCAAAAGCTTTCTTTCCGCCACGTTGAGCATACAAAGCTTTTCGCGTTCGAACAATTTCACCCAGTCGAAATGGAACAGCTGCGAAACAGACAAAAGAAAAACTCGGCGTCCAACGTCCCGCAGCGTATAAATTTTGATCGGCGAATTGTTCGCTACAATCTATCGCGTCATTAGCACGGATTCCCGTCTATGGGAAATTTCGTTCTCGCGCGGTAGCCCGAGCAATGGGATAAGTCTAATTAGAAGTGGCCACGAAAGTTTGCGCAGAAAATTCAGAGATGGGAGAGTCAGAGGAGCGAAAGGTCGAGCGATTATTGTTCTTTCAGCCGCGAATTTAATTGAAACAGTATGCACGGAGCTGGCAACGAGAGTCTGTATTCATCTTCGCTACCTCCGTCGACGGACGTTCTCGCTTCCTCGTAACTGTTACGCACTTCTTCGTATTGGCCGTCCTGCGCTGGTCCGACATAATTTTTCAAAGTTCGCCGCGGGTATCGAATCGATCGGGAGAGCGTGCTTTCGCGATGCTACGCTCCCTGGGATAAGTTTCATTATTGAAACGTTGTTTCACGGTATCTCGAGTGGTTAGACGTATCGCGAGGATATCGAAGCGTAGAAGTTTGCCAGGACCAGGGCTTCCTGGTTTGGCGCTCCGGGAGTAATGACTTTCCTTGGGAAACTTTCGGCCCGCTGTGTTTGCGTTATGCGTATTTATTCAATTACGGCGGGGCTGTTATCGTTCCTTTACATTCGTTCTTCGTTTGTAAGAGCGCGAAGCAATTCGCGGCGCAATTCGCGGCATGTGGACAAAAGGGGATGATTCCTCGTGATAAGTCGAACTCTAGGAGATGTCTGCAATCACGGCAGTGGGTTACTCGATTAGATACTCAGATATTAATAAGAGAATACCGTTAAGGAACTAGTTTCTGATCAGTTTAGAAGGTTTCCCGCTTTAATATTTATTTTTAACCTAATGAAACATTAAACCATAGACTTTTTTTATACTAAAAGTTGAATTAATGTTTAAACTTCAAGGAAAAATTTTAAAAAGTTGAAAATAAATATATAATTTAAATACTTATAAGGTATGGAATAATAAGGTAAGTAGGAGCTAGTTTTTAATCATCTAAAACTAACAATACTAACTGCTTTCACAGACAACACATATATTTTTGAATTATCAATTTTTATGTTAGTAATTATTTCAAACAATTATTTATTGACATAAACTCAAAAGAACGATTTATTTCATGAACTGATCAAAAATTAGTGCCTGATCAAGAACTAGTTCCTTAACGGTACGGCGTGAAAGTGTGTGGATTAATTATTAGATTTTTAGAAATAATATGGGATGTTATGGGGTGTCAGTAGAATAATTTAGGAAACTCACGTTTCTTCCCCTCCGTGGATGCAAATTTCTGTCCGAATCGTTCGGAAGGAAATATTTCGTAAAAAGATTATTGATATTCCTGTCGACGCTATATCGTATAATATTATGTACACGCGTGCACGAGTCATTCATCAGGGCCTGTGATAAATGGGCACTTAATCTACCGTGATAAGCGGCGACAAAAAAAAAATTGAATGCGTTCGATCGCGTATCGGAATTTAAACTACGCAGTATGGCTCATTTAAATTTACGATGAGACAAATTTTCTTTCTGTCGCCTGGAACGGCGGCGTTACTCTTTCCTATGGGAAATCAATAGCAAGGAGCATCGTAAAGTTTCGAAAGTTCAGATTAAATTCTAAGGTAATTTTCAACTTAGAAAAACAGACATTTCAGCTGAAATGAAAGTTAATGAGCAGCAACAACACTTTCCTTCTTAAATTTTCCGATTTTACTATCACAATAGTTTTGGCAACAAATTGCGAACCATTCAAAAGAATATTTGGAGATTAAATTTAATTTCGTGGAAAGAAATTCTAATTGTAAGTGTAACAACTTGTAGCTTGACACTTAAATAGCACTATTATTAAGAAGATTTGCTAAAAATCTACCATTCCAATATTGCACAAACACGAAATACCACTTGCATCCTCTTCCAGAATCATCGACCAAGCACATTCAGAAAGATATTGAACAAAAACCTTATAAGGGAAGATCCCAAACCCGAAAATCAAAAAATTCTGAAATTTTGTGAATATATAGAGGACTTCCTCCTGATTACAACGCAATTTTTGTTTTCTGCTTAAATTCATTCGAAGCGGGTGAAATTAACCCCCGAAAATTCGGCTATTTCCCGACTTTCTGTTATAACTCGCGAACTGTAAGAAATAGTAAAAAAGTTTCAAGACAAAAGTTACTTATTTTAACCAGATCTATCATTTGGTCAAAAAATATTTTACAGTTCGCGAGTTATAACACAAAATCGGAAAATAACCGAAATTTTCAGGGGTCAATTACACCCCTCAGAGCGAATTTGGGCAGCAAGAAAAAATTGCACGATAATCGGGAGGAAATCCCCTACATATTCACAAAGTTTCAGAATTTTTTCAATTTCCGGGTTCGGGATGTTCCCTTGTTAGTCAAAGGAACTATCATATTTACCTTATTCGCGCACAGAATCCGCGTGACGATGGTCCAAAATGGGCAAGCAGCAAGGGATGGGGCGCAAAGGGTTGAAAGCTCGAGAGGGAAGACGTGCCAGATAGTTGCAAGTATGATGCGAGGGAGGTGGCCGCGTTAATGTATATTTATGTATTAAACAGGCATTATTTATACGTCCGATGAATATGCATTGTTTGGTGGCAGTAGCGAGGTGTCGAGTGCAGACCCGTCGCTATCACTGCCTCATCAATCACACACAGTCCCAGTGGCAAACCCGCCCCTGCGCCCTGCGAGCGGTGCGAAGCTCGTGCTGCGGAGGGCACGGTCTCTCTCTCTCTCTCTCTCGTTCCTCTCAGAATGGTAAACGCCACTCCTCTCTCGGCGGTGGTGGCTGCTCGACCAGCCGGCCGCAATTCACACTAATTTACGTAATTTTTTCGCGATGTGTCCACGTGATACCTCGTTACCGTTCGCGCGAGCCAGCCCTCGCCTCGGCCGAGCTACGATCCACCGTGCATCTGGATGGCTCTCCCGATCCCGGGGAAGGGAAACAGCCGCGTATATGCACCGGCGCACAGTGGGACGAATCGACATTTAAGTAGGCATTCACTTCATTTTTTACATTTTTCATCATTTTGTGATTACTAGCTTTAGATTACAGAATTTAGATAATGATTTTATAAAAAAAATTTTTTTTTTATTTTTTGTGAAAATAGCCACATTCATCTGGATTAGCCAGGCATAGTGAGTTGGGGTACATTTCGTGACCCCAGAGTTTACCGCTGGAAAATTTTTAGGCGATAGACAAACACACAATTAAGATTTCTTGTTACAATTTTCGTATTTTTTTAAATTAAAACAATTGTTCGAATTTGTTCGTAAATTCAAGCATACCTCTTAATTCTGGATAGACTTCAATTTCACAAAATTCAATTTTTATATCCGTCCGCATCCGACCCTTTGAAAAATTGATATTTTTTTTGCACAAAAGCAGGTGCAAGTCTGGAAAAATGTACTATTTTACTTCAATTTATTATTTTCAATAATAATGGTGCGAAATGAATGTTTTTAACTTCAAAATAATCTAATTGAGTAATTTTCAAATATAAGTAATATATGTTGGAAGTGAAGCACACAGAGGTGTGAAACGTGCAAAAGTATGAATGAAACGCTAGATAAATAAGAATGAATCATGTAATTAGAGGTTGATTGGAATCGACTTTTGGGGAAACAAATAAAAAGGAAGCAAGCAAGTTCTAATAATGACCCATGACAATCCGCTCCTGAATTCAACAATTGACTATCGTTTGCCAGCCAATAGCTGAAATCCCTTGCATCTATCACGTTGTTAACATGCGATTAATAAACAAAAATTTGGAGAGTTTGCAATGAACTTGGCAAGACAGTACGTTGTATTGTATGGATAGTATTACATGCCTCCAACTGTACATAAAATATTAATTCATGGCCAACCATGAAAATAATAAATTGAAGCAAAATAGTACATTTTTCCAGACTTGCACCTGCTTTTGTGCAAAAAAATATCAATTTTTCAAAGAGTCGGATGCGGGCGGATATAAAAATTGAATTTTGTGAAATTGAAGTCTATCCAGAATTAAGAGGTATGCTTGAATTTACGAACAAATTCGAACAATTGTTTTGATTTAAAAAAATACGAAAATTGTAACAAGAAATCTTAATTGTGTGTTTGTCTATCGCCTAAAAATTTTCCAGCGGTAAACTCTGGTGTCACGAAATATACCACAGCTCACTATGCCTGGCTAATCCAGATGAATGTGGCTATTTTCACAAAAAATAAAAAAAAAATTTTTTTTTATAAAATCATTATCTAAATTCTGTAATCTAAAGCTAGTAATCACAAAATGATGAAAAATGTAAAAAATGAAGTGAATGCCTACTTAAATGTCGATCCGTCCCACTGTGCGGCGTACGCGCGTGTGTTCGGCCGAGCTCGCGGGCACGCGAGCTCACGTATCGTTAAGGGGTTGGGGGTGGAGCCGACGGGGGGAAATCAAACCACCGTGAAGTCTCGCCAAATGGTCATCCGCGGCCACCGTGGCGACGATATTCAGAACGTTAATCGGACGAATCAATCGGATCTCGTCAGCCGCAAAACTGACCCGCGGACATTCGAGGACTGCACGCGCGGAATGCACGCCGCTGTAGAGCCACGGCGAAATTTTTCAGCCGTGGAATGGACGTTTGATATGTTGTTTTGCCCGTGGATTTTGGTCAGGGAATTGCGCTTCGGCGAGGCCCGCCCTCGCCCTCGTATACGTATACGGTGTATCCTGTTAAATATGGATCGTTGTATAATTGTCGTGGCTATTAGCCGAGCCTGGCCACATGTATTGGTCGGCAGTGTAATTGCCGCGCTTACAGATCGACAGAGCGTAGGGTTTTTCTAATTCGAGGGAGGTTACTTGTACTCGAGTTTAAAAACAAAGTAGCAGGAAGCGGGATCAGTTTTCTTTTTGCTCGTTTCGCTGATTCTCCAGGTTCGTTCGTTGCATTGTGATCGGCGGAAGTAGGACTGCTGAGAAATAATGGCGTGGAGTTCAGTAATACGATGGTAATAGGTTTTGTGCTAGTAAACTAGTGGTATAAGTCAACCATTTCCCGGATATGTTCATATATTGTGTCTTATTCATTCGTACCTCCATCTTCGCGAAGAAAATTGAAAGAAAATATGTATTTCGTGGGATGGATAATGCAAGAGTGAATTTTATTTGTCATTAGTTATTTAGTTTTATGAAATATAACTTGTTTTAAACTTTGTTTAATAGTACACTACCTATTCTTTATTTCGGGGTATTTGTCGATTAAAAGTAAGAAATTTGTACGTGTAGTGAGTTTAATAAGTTGCATTTATATTTTAAATCATATTATCTTCATAATACAATGCGTGGGCGTGAAGCGTTGACTTGTACTACTTGCTAGAACCACGTATGTACATTGATGAGTAATTGAGATTTCTGTACACAAAATATTACAACAGTGATATCAAGACTGTTTGTTAAGTCCCCTACAGCACACTTTGTTGCAGGAACGTTGCACACACGTTGCAGTACATTACAATGTTGCCGTTTGGTTGCAGGTTGCATTGCAATATTCCTGCAACATTGTGGAAACATTGCCGTGCAATATTGCGCTCGCAACGTATGAGCAATATTTCGGCAATATTGCATACACATTGCCGTGCAATATTTCGGAAATATTGCACACACATTGCCGTGCAATATTGCGCTCGCGACGTATGAGCAATATTTCCGCAATATTGCACACACATTGCCGTGCAATATAGCGTGGCAATGTGTGTGCAATATTGCCGAAATATTGCACACCCATTGCCGTGCAATATTGCGCTCGCAACTTATCAGCAAGATTTCGGCAACCAATCCGCAATAAATCCGGAATTACGCGGCACGATACTGAAATGTTGCGCGACCATTGCTGTAAAATCTCAGAAATGTTGCGCGAACATTGCTGTAAAATCTCTGAAATGTTGCGCGACCATTGCTGTAAAATCTCAGGAATGTTGCGCGAACATTGTTGTAAAAACTCAGAAATGTTGCAGAAATATATCCTGCAATGTTGCACAGGGCGGACATAGCAATTTACTTGCAACTTTTCGGCAATATTCCGTGCAATGTTTCAGATATCAAACCGCATCGTAACTGAGACATTTCGACAACCAATGTGCTGTAGGGGGTCTTGTCAATCCAAGTATCAGTCTTTTAGATACTGACAGATTTATTAACAATTATCTGCATTGCTCTAGTCATAGAAAGTGTTATCTCCTTTCCCATATCTAATAACAAAGGCCGGTAATACCTGCATGAAAAGGAGAGACGTTGTAAGAATCTTCGTAGCTTTATCCAATTTTCGACACCACCGGGTTCGCTAAATATAGCATCGCATGTATTTACTCGGTTCCTATTTCCTCTCTATGCTCCTTTGTTGTCTTCAAGTTCTCAGCGGAGTTTGATGCTACTCATCGAGGCAAGCTCAGACCGTACCCCATAAGATGCATTTTATTACCCTGTTTCAACCTCATCTGCCTCCCTGCGATGCCAATTTAAATGGTGTATCACTTAATTACGAAGTAACATTTCAAGCAGCAACGTGCCTCTTGTCAGCACCCTGTGCCATATTACGTGCGACTTGATAAACGCATGAGAGAGACATAATACCCCTTGGTATTAACAGTAGAACAGCTTTGAATGACGCCAAGCAGAGACACGAATTTTTTCGTGTTTGACATTTTAGTATTTCTGTGAATATTGGTATTACGAAAATGTGCTAGAGGAAGTCTTTTTCCCCAACTGTCTCTTAATAAAATATCAATGATTTTGGACGCTTCAACATCTGTTATCTTATTTAACACCTTTTTTTCATCAGAAAAAGAAACGGAGATATTCGAAGGGATAGCAATAAGATGAATTAGTTGCGTCGTAATGAACTAAATGCATTAGAATGTTCTTTTAACTTCTTTAGAAATATTCACGTTGCAGTCTTCTGTGTTTTGCTCCATATTGTACATTCCGAAACATTTCCTCGGATATTTCCTAGAGTAACGGGCGACATCAGTTTACACAGCAAATTGTATCAAATTCCTTGTTGCTCTCGGATCAGTAACGACCGTCGTGAGACCATTCGTTTACACTTGGTGCGTTCCATGCTACAGAATAAATCGTTCGTATAATCGAATATACATTCGCGAGACTATTGGACCTCCGCGCAAATGCAGCGACGAAGTTTTACTGGATTTCCTTGCTTCTTTCGCGTTCTATTTTCTGTGCATTTGGTAAACAGTTCGCGGTAAACAATACGCTCATGTGCTACCGAGGATTGCGGTAACAAAGAAACGTGAAACGAATGGAACATATAATAGAGTCTGAAAGCATCCATTATTAATAACCAGAAGAAAATACACAAAAGTATTTCACGGAGTTCAATGCAATTAAAAGTAAAGCGTACAAATTCATTGCAATAAAATATACACACCAGCTTTCTTAATTTAATTACGTATTTATCGCACTCGCAATTAACGTGTTTGTAAATAGTGACAAATGAAAAGGGACATCGATAAATCTGCGGTTCGCAAATATTTCCGCAAAATGTGGGAATTCAAAGAGGAGTATGTTTGAATTTTCTCTTATTTATTGTTTCTCGATACAGTGGATGACGATCAGATACAGTAGACCACATCAGTGCCGTCTTATAGTTCTCGGGGGCCCCCTAAATTATTCTAAATTAAATAAAATCAAAAATACCGCGCTAACACGCGAAGTGCATAAGTATTAAAACAATTAAATAAATAAGGTTAAACGCGGGCTTCATTTCACGAAAAAGGGGCATCATTTGAAAATCAAAATTTTGGTGTATTCGTTGTTTTCTTGTCGCCACAGTTGGACGGTCCATTTCCAATTTCTTTCTAGCTTTTATAACCCTTTTTTTTTAATTTTCCAATTTTTCGCGGGCCCCTGAGGCGGTTGCCTCTTTCGCCTCGAGGCTAAGACGGCACTGGACCACACGCGTATCACGCAGATTCGAAATTGAGACGCGTACAGTGCCAAGAGTGCCTACCATCTTGCACACATGCATATCGCAAGGAGTTCTGAATTTTCGCACACTCGTCTCCTCGCCCCCGCCAAATTAGATTCGCTCGTACGACTTTTACCGTCCCTTATTCTGGTAACCATCGCCTAATACTCCTCTTGTAGTTCACACTCGAGCGGTACGCTCGGAAACGACGAGCCGTTTCTCTTTCCTTTGCCTGTAATAATAGTCCGAATTTCTTCGGAATCTCTTCCTAAATTTCTGCAGAATTTCCTTTCAATGAAAATTTGATACTCGCGCGGAGACTCCAGGCGATTGTAAATCTTTTCGCGGCGACGGCTGCCAGGGTTCCCACCTTACAGTCTGCTATATCACACGTATTTCTACTTAATTTTTTTGTCGCGCGGTTAGGTATTCGCTGAGCACACATTCGCGACTTTGATCCTCTTTCTGTATTTCAATTCCTGTTGAGAGTACCTCAAAATTCAAGGTGCCATTGCTAAAATAATTTTTTTGGTAAATAACTTTTGTATATTGTTTGATAGTATTTTGAATTAGAGAACAGATATAAGAGTGAGAACTCTTCGTGATCATCCGAAGGCGAAGAATACTTCCACTTATTATATTCATTCCATTCATCACAGTTATCTAACAAACATTTGGAAATCTATATTCAAAACGATGGTTTGATGGAAAAGTATTTATTCCGGGGAATCATAGATCATTCGGCAAGCTTCTATTTTCACGCGGTGGAGTCATCTCCCATATTCACGCCAGCAGTTGAAAATATGACTAACGATTGCAGAAGAGTGCACTTTTATCACAATTTCGTTAGTGCCTGATTTCATTTAAAATCGAACCCATTGCCGCGATACTCCGAGTTCACACTCTAATACCCCGAAGTGCAGCTCGTTTCGGGAAAAAACGGCGATTGCGGAGGCAACTACGGTATGTAATTGTGAAAACTGCTTAGTGTACAGGTATTGTCTGGCAGTTGTGTGCAATAAATAAACGAAATTTCACCAGTCGGTTACCTTGCGGCCCGTTTGCCAAACGAACTTTCAGGATCGCCTGTTACCAATCACTCACTGTCCGCTACAACTCAACCAGCCGCATCGCGTATTTCTATCGGTTATCTACATTTGATTCGATGCCTCTTTGCCATTCGTTTCCGATATTTCGGTCATTCGTCTGTTTTACCGTGGGTGCCTTTGATAGCAGTTATTTACGCTCCTTCGGACCCTACACCGCATTCCAAGTGCTTCCTCTCTTTCTCTTCATATTTGTATTTACAGAAGCACGAATTCAAGTTTTTGTAAAATCGCTCATTTTTCTCGTTTTAAATGATTACAAAGAGAAGAGGTACACGATACACAGATTGACATGCTTTTCTATTAATTTTAAACTTTGTATAACTTTCTGAAGAGCTTGGAAGGTTTTCATGCATTGATAGTATTTATTTTTTTCATCACGTTATTCTGATTATCATTTGTGAAGGGTCAGGGAAAAAAGGGAATGACACCAAACAGCTTTCTCGAGAAAATTAAGTTCTAATACCTACTTTAGTCCATCAGTAAAGAAACAAGGTTCAATGAATTTAATTTTCTTATATAAATAATTTCGTGTTTTACATGCCGTGTTTTGTTCCAGTGTAGAGTGGACATTTCCTGTTTTTAACTAGTATACCAAATCTTTAACGTTATCTTGCGGGGGTATTTGAACTTTCTGTAGCCCCAGTTGCCACCAACAAAATATGCTATAAATCGCAAAATCAGGAAAAATGAATATTCAGTCCTAATTTTGGGAAAAGGAAGAAGTCTGTTAGATCCACATTGAAAGAACACGGGAGATGGGTGAATAAAGTAATCTCTTGTACTTTCATTCGTTATCAGACTATCTTATTCCCAATATCGTGCGACGAAGAAAAGTGAATTAGCATTTCTGTCGCGTGCTATTTCCATTCTGTAAACGACACAAAGTACCTGTTACGAATAATAAGTATTCATCCTGCAGAGGTATTTTTACGTATACCATCGAAGTTATTCTTCGCGTCAGGATCAGCGCGCGTTATTACGGCATGGTAATTAAATCGAATTCCCGCGATATTCACGCCGAAATCGCTTTTCCACGGGCTTTAAAAGGCCGGGGAAATCCATTTCGTTGGAATGCTTAATAGCGCGCGTCACCGTGAAATGTCACAATATAGGCAGGCGTAATGAATGGACAAGAGTTTCATTGGAGCCGTTGCTGTTCTCCTAGCAGCGAACGAAGAGTGGATCGGTCGGCACTCATCATTCACTGTCTGCTGCGAGTCGGGCATGCCACATATCAGTTCTCGAATACCTTTCGGTCCTCCCTTGGACGCTGCAGCAAAACCCACCCTTACAGCACGCACCCCAACCGAGATGTAAACCGATTCGATTTCAATTCGTACGCTCCGATCAGCTTCACTTTCCATCGCAGCTGCACCCAGTGTGTGTACATTCTTCCATTCATCCAGCTGCCCTTTTATGAAACAGCTCGACCATATCTATACAAAATTCCCCACCTTGTGTAGGCGCTGGGCGCTCGGAGAAGACGGCCTATGGTGCGGAGTGGCCCATAGGTGGCGTCGGTTAGATAGGAGTTCGGAACTGGAGAGAGACCACGGAGAGTCGGCGTAGCGGTGTGGCTAACGCTGCTGATCAGCACGCGGGCGGCCCGGGTTCGATTCCCGGCGCCCCGGTGGCTCTCTTTTTCCGGCTCCTACACTTGTGAAGATTAATCGCAATAACTCGCGATATACTCCATGAATATTCAAAGATATTGAATCTTTTTTTCTTACCCTTCAGCCTCGCGCAATTTCAAACTAGAGCTCTTACTACCCGCCCGCCCGGGTACTCGAGTACCCGGTGAGACCCCGGGTAGAAAAAAATTACTCGGGTACCCGGGTACCCGTAGGATACCCGACTACCCGGGTACCCGGGTAGACAAAAATTACCCGGCTACCCGGGTAGACAAAAATTACCCGTGTGTCCATGAGATACCTGAGTAACTGAAGTGTGATGAGATAGTTGAGAATTTCGATTTGACAGCATATTCCGTTCATTACTGAGGTTAGCCGAAAATGATCGAAAGTCGAAAAACGAACGGCTGTCAAATCGAAATTCTCCACTATCTCATCACACTTCAGTTACTCGGGTATCTCATGGACACACGGTTAATTTTTGTCTACCCGGGTAGCCGGGTAATTTTTGTCTACCCGGGTATCCGGGTATTGCACGGGTACCCGGGTAGTCGGGTATCCTACGGGTACCCGGGTACCCGAGTAATTTTTTTCTACCCGGGGTCTCACCGGGTACCCGAGTACCCGGGTACCCGGATACCCGGGCAAAAACAATAGCTCTATTTCAAACACCCATAGCCCAGAGGAACGGCACCGATACCTGACACGTTCCATCGCCCGCGATTAGCGCAGCCCGCTCGTAAAATTTCGCCACACGCTTCGGCGGGACGTAGCAAACGACCCAGGAAAAGGGCTCCTCGCCCGGCTGGTGTGCAGCGTGTAACAGAATTGTACGGTTAGTAGCGTACGCACGAGCGATGAGGAACGACAGTGGAGTGTTCAACGAGTGGGGTCGGTTCGACGAGCCGTATCGAAGCTGTAACCAAGACGAGCCAAGTTCAGCACTTGCCCGTGTCAATATAAAACGAACTGCCTCCGAGGGCGAAACAGTTTCGGTTTACCGCCGCCTCCGTATACCTTCTGGTTCTCCGATGCTCCTCGAGGCCCTCTCCTCGGTCTAAGGGGAGGTCGGGTCGCGAGAAAGTGCTTCGCGATACCCTCTCTAACTTGCCAGTCTCGGTTATTACCGGGCTCGCGGCGGCGTGGCCGGGGTGGCCGACGCTCCCAGTGGCTGTGTGTTTTCGCCTCGAAACGGAAGTCGCGGAGTCCAATCAGTTTCCGCGCGGCACGGTCAGAATGACAGGAACGAGGGTGTTCAATTATTCGGACCCGGAGTCGAACACTCTCGATGGATAAAGATTAAACGCACAGCAGCAACAACACGGGTCGTCCCGTGGACCCAGTTGGCCTTTATTGTCCGGGGCAACAATGGCCGGCGCGGATGCCCCGACGCTCGTCGAGCCTTGCGTTACAAACCGTGCCTCAAACCCAGCGAAGTGTTCGGATTTTTTTCCTTTCACGCTAACCCAATGGCCGCCTCTTGCTAGACCCCTCTCTATTGGCACACCGGGCTGTTTGATTTGCGTCGCTTCGTTTGTAACTTTCAGGGATCCCTCTGCTGGGGCCAGAAGCGTGGGCTACGTGGGCGGAGAAATAAGGGATGGTGGGTTTGTACACAGATTTTGAATGTTTAGATTTCAGGCGCTCTTATTCGGTGGGAAATATCGACGAGGTTAAAAAACTGGACATAGATGTATTCGGTACGATTCACCTTCGTAATCAATAACTCGAGGTAGCATGGGCGACTCGGTGTGCCGGCTAGAAGAATAGGGCGCTGAATTGATCGATTATTCCCCGCGAAGATAATTTCTTCGGTTTACAGAAGAACACTTATCTTGCGCTTTCCACGCCGATGGTCACCATTAAGCGATGGGTTCTTTCGATCCTGTGACTTCGTAGAATATTATCAGCACCTGCAAGAGTGTCCTATGGAAGTTGGCGAGTCGCTTCATCAGCGGTAAATCGAACAAAGTCAGTGGCACTTGTAACTCTGTTCACGTTTCTGTAACAGTTGAGCAGTGATTTCTCAAGAGGGCATATTTCCATTTTTTACCTTGAAGCGAATTTTGATGGCATCGTCTTAAGGATGTTAAATTACACCCCCGAGTGGCACAAAACACTACGAACTAGGTTTAATTCCCTTTTGAAAAATTGAAGTGAAAATACATGCTTGTTTCCAAGTTTGTCTGATGAGATAGTGAAATAATTTTTTAGTCTGAAATTGTTACGAATTCGAAATGAAAAGAACTTAATTCCTAATCTTTCTGTTCACTCCACTTATCAAGCGTTTGAAACCTTTCAGCTTTACTCGTTTCCACTTTTTTACAAAGTCATGCAAAGTGAGGACTTATTTCCAAACGCTTCTTTTAAATAACTATTAAAACAATGCCGCTAAATTTAAAACATTACCGCTATCAGATGGAAGAATAAAATGTACGTGGACTAATAAAAAAAGATTTTTAATAAACGTAGGTACCACAGTTTTTTGCGATTATTAAAACTTTTTTCTATGTGAAAGTGTGCCCTTTTGAAATAACAAAGTTAACCTTTTATTCGCAACGGTGTATATCCATCGTTCCATTATTCCATTTTACATGTTCGAAAAGTGAATGCTTCTACACTCTGACGGAATTACTTTGCTCCTCTCGGTGGTACATCAGATGAACGTTGTTATGAACATGTGCCGCTACAGTTTCTACGTCTCTCATAGGTCATTGCCCCTGCCATCGCGCAATTGCGGAATCCTCTTTATTTGCCACGGATCAAGGGATGACTGTTCCCTGCACCCCGGGTCGACGTTTTGCCTTATGAAATTTTCATGTTTCGCGCGACCCTCGCCGACAGCGGATCAACGCTGGTGGAATATCGGGGTGTATACGTTTTTCCCGAATCGGCCAAGTAAATGTTTATACGGGAGCTGCAGGAATTCGTTCAATCTTCGCCACTTAGGAAATGGCAAATATTTGACAGCGAGGGTGGATAAATTAAATTAATCGCTGCGTGCCTACACGTATTTAAATGTAAAACAGAACGATGGATTCGTTCTTGTTCGGCGGTTTCGGTAACGAAATCGAGAGCATCTTTCGCAACACGCCGCGCACAGTGTTTCGTTTAAAACCCGTCGAATGTTATTATCTCCCGTCTTCCCTCGTTACGTTTGAAAATTAATATCCAGCGTTCGCGATCAGCGACAAGTAGTATCAGTCGGTGGGTGGCCAGACCAGCCGCGCTCAGCAAGCGGTACAAGACCCTGTTTAATCAGACCCGCTTCTCAACCATCCGCCGCTTCTTTGCGTCGCGCCGTTAAAAGTGGGAAATTAAAGATTCCCACGTAAACGAAAGCAATCTGGCGTCCGACGAGACGCGCCGATTTAATTTTCATCAATTCCCGGCTGGCAGTGTGGCTATGCTTAATCAGACTTAATTCTCACGCCCGGAGCGCGCGCGAGATTGCTCCCCCGTGGCAAAGCGGGCACGTATATGGGACCTTTCAACCACTTTTCGCCGGATCGTCGCTTTGAGCGCGGCGTGTAGACGGTGACTGCGGCGGAACGATGGACGGGTTTGATATATCGACGGGGACTCGGGCGACGGCTACACTCTCCCGTGGAAAATCAAAACTGGGGCGGCGGCGGGCGCCCGTGGAATCCCCCTCGAAGCGAAGGAGCAAGGGTATTCCGACGCTATAAACCTGACACTTCATTTTTCCCTCGTTCTCCTCTACCACTTTACGTCCTTTAAATCCCGCGTCCCTTCGCTATTCTCCAGCCTCCACCCCCGCCCTCCTGCCTCACCCTGTCTCGTTTTATCCGGCTGTCTCTGTATTCCCGTTTTACCTCTGTCTTCCCTCCTGTTTTACCTCCAGCCCCGTCCCTCCGCGCGACTCCGTATTACTTGAGCTATGTAAATGAATTTCGTTTAATTATCTGGGAGGTGGCGCAGGCAAGTGTAAGGGACGAGGGATGAGGGTTAGTTCCCGGCGAAACGAGAGAAGCAAGGAGAAGGGAGCGCGACATCGCTTCCGCTACAGTTAAAGACTACCCCTGAATTCACCGCGACTTTGCTAGCTTTAGAATTTCTCTAGCTGCCGCCCCTTCCACCCCCGTTTTACCCTTCATCTGGAACGCTCGCCTTTGTCTGCTTCTCGAGCGTAGACGGCAGCGTAGGTGTACATTTCTTTGCGCGACTGCAGGCGGTCCACTTTTAATCGTCGAACAACGAGCGCCACGGCGACGTCGTTTAATTCGTTTACGCTCGCCGGACGGCGGCACAAGGGCGCGACTTAGCCGGATTAAGCCGAATCGGGAGTGCGCTGACACTCCCCTGTCAATCCCTCGCGGGCGTCTCGCGTAATTTGCCCGGGAAATTCGCGCGTTTTGTCCCGTTTGTTACAGCCCCATTCAGCCGAAATCGCGAGCGAGCTACGCGCCCACGGATTGCCGGAAAAATCTGTCCCCGGCGAGAGTTAACAGCTTCTCCATTAGGATCTCGCTTTTCCAGCGAGGAGCTTAATCTTCGGGCAGTGTACAGGGTGGGGAATGGGAAATTGCTTGACGGAAGTAGTCGAATTTGATGATGCAGGACGGGCGAGGCTGATTTTAGATACTGGGCTAGGCTGTAGCTCCTTTTCATTAGGGGATAAAAGGAGCCTGCGAAGGGAAACGTTGCAGTGTTTAGTGTATTCTATCTTCATCATCTGCTGGTGTACACGTCGAGTAATTAAATGCTGCCAGCACGAAAGCATTGTAGCATTTATAAATAGGAGGCTTGATAGAAAATTAACGGTTTAGTATATCAGCAAATGAAGAACTCCATGTAGGGAATTTTATTTAGCGTGTATCTCTGATAATATAAAAGTATTTAAAGCACAAGTCTATTAAGGGGACTAGGCAGTCAGATCGCTCGAAAATCAAGTATTTTTTGCGAATTAATTACAAGGAGATGAACACAAATTGTGACTAGTACGTTTGGGTAATGTTTATTAATACTATAAACAGTAAAAAAGAAATGATTTGAATATTATATACATATGTATGAAAGCGCTACAGTCGTCTGACTTGTAGGCGTTTTTTTTGGAGCCACTGTAATTCTGCAGTGATTCTGACCGTAAGAAATTTAATTGTGAAATATCCTCTGAAGTTTATACTTTGCCCTGGCCCCTATTCTGCCCTGAACCTATTGAATAAGAAAAAAAATCAAAATTATAAAAATGGTGGCTCAAAAACGGCAAATTTTAAAGAAACGTCATTTTTCGCCAGGAAAAAGAGCCATTCTATTTTTTTTTTGACAAACCAGGAGTTTTTACAGACTTATGCGTAGGTCCAGGTCGTAACTAGACATGTTTCATATATGCTGAATTTTTTTCAAATCGACTGATACCTCCGTTTTTTCCCAATCACTGCAAAACGAAGTGGAAATATGATTCCGAGAAAAACGCGCTTAAAGTTTCGAAAGAGGAATCTAGTCTACCTGCGTGCGCGCAGAAACGGTTTATGGCGCGCTCGACCTTTTCGGCTGTAAAATCGTCAATTTTGCGAATTTTAACATCAACCAAACGGCATTTTAATCGGGAAGGGTGGTACGTTCGAAAAATGCAACAAAAAAAATCGAGTTTCTGACTGCCTAGTCCCCTTAAGGGGATACACATAGTCGAGCAGCCGAAAAGAGGCGAATGTTTGAGAATTTTTTTTGAAAAAGTGGAAGCATTTATTTTTCCAGAACTTTTTGCACTTAAAAGAGCAATATTTAAAGAACATTTGGTAATTTTTGCGTAGAAAAATATCTACGTTTATAATAAAGTAACAACCGACATCCAAGAAGCCTTTTTAAAAATTTGGTTTTGCGGTGAGCACTGGCCATTCGGAACCAAATTATCGAAAATCAAAAAACAAAAAAGATTTCGTTAGTATATTAATTTATCCTCTGATTAACGAAGGGAATTTTCGAAATATTAATTTAAAACAAAATGGCGGCTTTTTAAAGTTGAAATCCTGATTTTTTCGTGAAAATATCACGCGAAAAAGATCAAGACTTTTCATGACGCGTTAATGAAAATAATGAAAATGGGAACACAAATGAGATCGATTGTTAAAATATCCTTAATGCCACACAGAAAAAAAATGAATGCACCCTTTATTCCGCATGACTCATTGGCCCAATTTCCGCAAATTTTACATTGGAACCAATCTGCTTTACTGGTAGCAAAGTTATCTTTACAAACGCAGCGCTCATTATTTTTAGAATTATTTGTCAATAGTCTCGCTCGTTTTCGTAAGCCGAATATTCATCACAAGAATCTGAATCAGGAACTGAATCCTCACTGCGCCTGGAAAGGAAACGAACGTCCCGTTTAAGACTTGTTATGTTGTCCCATTTAAGACTATAAGTGAGCCTATATATGTGATTTCGGCGCACAGGTTCGGTCAATTTAACAAACTAAAAAAAAAACTATTTAGCAATAATAAATATATAAGCTTTCGACGTTTCGATCTCCGTTTAGATCTTCTTCAGGAAAGTTTAAAATATTGCTTTTGCTCTTAGAATTGAGTCACAGTGCTATGGCACTGCCTACGACACGCGAGTCGGTTGGAATAAGACTAACGTATATCGTGAACCAAACATCAGCTTCCAGAAGGTGAAAACGAGGTAAACATCGTTACTCGTTACAAAACATATTTAAACTCCCTGAGATTTAAAATTGAAGGATATACAGTTTATTTTAAACTTTCCTGAAGAAGATCTAAACGGAGATCGAAACGTCGAAAGCTTATATATTTATTATTGCTAAATAGTTTTTTTTTTTTTTTGGTTTGTTAAATTGACCGAACCTGTGCGCCGAAATCACATAGGGTAAATCCGGGAGACGCGGTCGGGCCGGAGAGTTGGTCGTGTCGCTATATTTCAGAGTCAATACGTAAAAATGCATTAAAGTGCAGACCAATTACTTCTCTAGAAGCCAAATAGTTGAATGAATAGCGTTATTTCGCTTCCTTCTGTGTTTTTCTGGATTTATAGGCTATAAAAGGTAAATTGATGTTACATTTAACCTCTTTTGTCAAACAGCGGTTGTACAGAATCGTATTTAAAATATACTTCTAAGTTTATTTTCCTTTAATGTTTGGAATAATAAGATAGTAGTGATATTGAGGGACAATGCAGCCAAAGTATTTGGCCATATTAACTCTTCCTCTCAAAGCTAACGAAAAGACCATGTCTCGCTGCAGAAAGGTGAGATGGTCGAGTTACGATTTTTTTATTATTTTTGTTTATTTTTTTATTTTTTATTATTATTTTATTATTATTTTTGTTTATTTAGTATATTTATTCACTTTTGTATTCATTTGCCTTGCTAATCGCCAGTAGGTAATTCACTTTTTCTTTGATGTGTTCTTTACTTGTTTAGCGTAAACAAATTAAATATCAATGAATCCGTAGTTGTATTCACTCATAAATAATTTTGCTTTATCCTTTGTTAATTTTCCATGAATAATTATGTGAGTGGTCTCTGCCAACGACGAAAACCATTTCTCCCGGCACCTCGGGAGAGGTGGTCAGATGTCACGACTTCAGTTTTCAACCCGATTTACAGTAAATATTGTCTTAAAGCAAATATCGACCAGTTTTTCTGAATCGGCATAAAATTCTGAACATATTAGGTTTGTTCTGATAAAATAAGTAATATCTATATTAGTTTTAATAGCCATTTTATATTAGGTCGACCGCGTCTCCCGGATTTACCCTATATTAACTATTACGGTCGAAATAAAATTTTTAAATAACTTTTATAAGTGAGCCTATTATAAAATTACCTCAAGACAAAGAAAATAATCAACCAAGCTAACCTGTTACACATTCTCGTTGCAGGTGAATATTGGCTCTTTTAAAGATATAAGACATTCACGCTTAGTATATAACTTTATCTCACAAACCGCCCCCGGAAACTAAAGAAACTTTTACCCTTATATCAGAAAAACATCAATCGCGGTGAAGTTTACGTCCAATGACTGGGCACTAAAATAACTTGTATTGCGTTTAGAATTTTGGCAGTATGATTTGTCCCATTTAAAACCTGCCCCTTTTACAGCACCACTCCCTACTCATAAGTGACAAATCGCCAAATCATTAACTCCTTCAGCTGTAAATCCAGCAATCGATCACCCCGCGCAGTTCATCGCGATCTCGAAGGCACGTCGAACCGCTAATACTTTCGCATCGGGGATGGGGCTGGTGAATGGGCGCGGTGGAAATCGAACGGCCTTCAATTTACGGACACGGAATAAGAAGGTTGAATGGAAGTTAGTTTAGAACTATGCGGATATTAAATCTCCGCCATGGCCGTGGGCCCTCCACTTTTTCGCTCCCGTCCTCTCGGTTTCGCCCGGCGTATTTCCGCGTCTCTCTAATCGCCCTCGCGGCGGTTGCTCCGTGCACGGCCGATGTTGGTTAAGATTAGTCGAAGTTGGATGAACTTCCGTCGAGCTCGAAACTATGCATAAGCGGTTGTATCAGCGGCAGATTTTCCGCGCCGCACGATATAACGGAAATTATAATGCGAGCCTTAAATTCCAACGATTATTGCTGCCTCTACTTTCGATCGGCATGGACAGGTTCCTGTTTGCGCAAAGAATTCGCTTGAAAAGTATTCCCCCGCGTGGGTGCCGAAAAGGGTTTCATCTGTGGGAAATTCTTTCAAGATCCGAAGTATTTTGGACGCCTATGGAAACCTCGATATAGGGGAGAGTTGCCAATATCGTACCGGTCACCTAAATCGTACCGCATCAATTTCTCAAAAATTAATGAATACAAACGACGTCTGATGATAAAAATATCAAGTAAATGCGAAATAAGAAATAGAAACAAAACCTTTCGAGCTTACACCCTATTTTGTGTGTGCTACAAGCATTTAAAAAAATCAGGTATGATTGATGTAACTTTTTACCAGTTTATTTTAGCTGATAATAATCAAACAATGCAATTTTCTCCTGTATTTATGTATTTCTCTAAAAGCGGGTTTAATGTAGAATATTTTACATTCATTTTAAGTACATATTACATTCATTATAAAGTTTAAATTTATATTTATAAATAAATTGATCATGTTTCCTAAATCGTACCACTACAATCGTACCAGTAGGATTTGACAACTCGTGTGTTATATAGGTTACGTACATATATCATATACATAGTTTATTGCGGCCTATGTGTGATTCATATACATATGTATATGTAACTATATAATAATCATTACTGCATATTGAATAGTTTCTTCTCTATTTGTTATTGACACTATTTTTAGTGCAGGTACGATTTAGGAGACCGGTTGCCTAAATCGTACCTTTTACAGTATGTGACAAAAAGATTAATAACAAATTAATTTGTTCTGAACAAAAGGTTAAGCGTATAATAGTAGGTGCCTAAAAGACCAAGCTCCAATATCCAATAGTCATTTCCGTTCAAATTAGTACCAAATATGAAATATAACTTAGAATGTGTTAAGTGGTACGATATAGGCAACCCTCCCCTATACCTCGCTATTTAATTAATTCGTAGGCACGTAATTATAGTTTGTACAGAAATTAAAAGGAATTGCTCCGAGGAAGTGGACGGTTTACTGAAACCCTCGCCATTCCAAGGGGCCGTCTTTTGTCTTTGATCTTGTAAAACGAAATAGGAACTGAAGAGGAAATAAACCTCGTTAAAGTAGCCTGCGGATGAACTGCTACTACGCCGAAACTATGACCAACGACCTCTTATAAATCACATTCGAAACATTGAAGTCCCTCCGCTGTAATATTTTTTTTATTATTATTATTAATCGTCTTTATTGCTCTAATGGAAGAAATCTTCCATAGCTCGTATTCCCATCCCCTGAATTAATCGAATAGCTGTCACGTCGCTTCTAATCCCCCGGCAAAGGTTGCCCACCGCCGCGTCGAGGAAGTGGCGCGCGTCCCACGGTCGACGTATTTTTATTAAAAAATATTTGCGAGGATTAGTGACGGCCGCGCTTTCATTACTTGTGGCCAGCGCAAAGAGTCAAAGGGAAACGCTCGAAAAGCGAGTATTCATAGCGGGAGGATCGAGGGATACACGCGTTCACGTATTTAAGCGCGACTGTGTCCATCGTTAGTGGTCTACGCCAGTTTTTCATGCGGCGGTTCTCCATCCAGCTGCCGCGATGTGCGGCGCGCACACACACACATACGGGCGTGCGAAATACCTCTGGATTTTCCTCTCGTCCCGTAGCATTTTTCAATGGCAATTAGTGTGTCTGGTAAGCACCGAGCCGCCCATCGCCCTATAGACTCGCGCGCACCTCCCTGGAAACGGGGAAAAAAATCCTCGCGCCGGTCTTACATTTTGTTTGTTCGCTCCCGTTTCCCTCCACCGTGGCTAACTTAACGAGCATCGGTGTTCTCGAGGTCACCTGTACATACCCACTGTCTTTGAGGTTTCGGAGGTGGCTAATGATCGAGCGAGCTTGACGAAGATGGAAAGGCTGCAGGAAGTGTGCGTTGGATGTGGGAGATGCTGAGGGGATGGTGAATGGTAGTAAATGTACAATATTCGGTGGGGAGTAGATTGATGGTACACAGTGATGGACAAAAACATTGGGACACTTTTAAAACAGAGTAACTTTTTTAAAATTGGTCCAAAGGACTTGCGTTTTTTTTTTAAAAACTAGAGGTTTAGTTTACTAGTTGACGTGTTTTGGGGTTTTAAAAAAAAATTGAAATTGGTCGGAATGGCAAAGAAAATAGTGAAGGTCGACTTTTCAAGTTTTTTTATCTACATAGATTTAAGTAACTTGTATACACGATCATAAAAAAATAGAAGAAAATATACAATATAAAAAAGATGTGTAATCAAAATGAGCTGCAAGTACATAAAGGTGCTTTCGAACTGCGCTTAAGATGACACAACTACATATACACAGCTAAAATGCTGTGTTCATACATTCCATTACTCATATCGCGGACATTTTAATAATATGAAGATGAAATGTAACATCTAGACATTTGCCTAGATGTCCGCGGCCTGAAAGTCAAATACTTGGCGTGGCCAGGCAAGGTATTCTCAGATCATCAATACCCATTCGTTTCCTCTCGCGGGCTTTCATATAATTTGTCAATTTAAAACTCTGACAATATGAGTACATTTTCATTATCATTATATTGCGTTTTAACATAATTCCAAGATCGTTCGTCGACACTGATACCTTTCCCCTCACAAGCTTTCAGATAATTTGGCAATTTAAAACTCCGACAAATGACAATGAGTACACTTTCAATATTTTGCGTTTTTAAATAATTCTTATTCATCGACACCTTGACCTTGCCTGGCCACGCCAAGTATTTGACTTTCAGGCCGCGGACATCTAGGCAAATGTCTAGATGTTACATTTTATCTTCATATTATTAAAATGTCCGCGATATGAGTAATGGAATGTATGAACACAGCATTTTAGCTGTGTATATGTAGTTGTGTCATCTTAAGCGCAGTTCGAAAGCACCTTTATGTACTTGCAGCTCATTTTGATTTCACATCTTTTTTTATATTGTATATTTTCTTCTATTTTTTTATGATCGTGTACTTGGCGTAATTTTTATACTTTTTTGAAGTTTTTTATGTGGATATCACTTCTTTTTACAAAGATAATTTGCATAGGGAATAAGCTTTACATAAAAACCCTAAATTAAAAATAATTTGCTAGTATAAAAACAAATCCCCATAAAAAATATATTAAAAAATTTTGGCGACTTACCTTGTTAATTGAGACAATAATTCAGTGTCTTATGTGGTGTAAAAACTCGTGACATTTCAGAAAATTTTGACAACTTTCCTTATTTGACACTTGGTGGGTTATAAAGCGATGACACTTGGTAGGTTATAAAATTCAATAGTATACATAGGTATATATGTACAATGACGGACGACGATCCCTGCCGAATGATCCCGAGAGTCGACGAACTAAACATATACTAGTTTCTTTTGGCTGAAGGTGTGCGTGTAACGCGTATACGTATTATGTTTGACGAAATTTGGTTGGAGAAGAAGAATCAGAAGAAGAAGAAAAAATTACCGTTTCCGACTGATCCATGAGACGATATTATGATATCTCTGTCATGCGTGGACAGATTTTATTGGAATTTGGTCGTATTCGAAAGCTTATATGCGGTTTACATAAGAAAATTGCCTTTAAATTTAGAAAATATTGCATACGTGATGAGATATTAATGAAATAAGTTTCAGGTTAGGTTGGATTAGCCGGGCGACGAGTAAATGATAGCGGTAGCGACAGTCGACATATGTATACAGGGTGTATTTCCTGTACTTGGCGTCGAGACGCTACCGCGTCTCTAGATACACGCTGAAAATATCATCGAAATCGGTTTTTTGTTATACAATTTTGATCAGTTGTTCTTCCTCGAGAATGCAAGTTGGCACATATTTTTCAGGATAAATACTTGAAAATTGAAGAATAGTAGAGTTGCAGTTCCTTTTTTTAAATCTAGGGCCTAGATTGTCTGCAATATTTTTATGGTAGCATTGGTGATTCTGTGTGTAATAGAAAGGAAGTTCACAGGTCTGTGAACCTACTAGAATTCTAGTGTGAAGTTAGAATAAGCGTCTTTCCCAAGGAATTAATAAATTTGGAATATTTGGAATCCACTAGTCTATGTATTCCGCTGAAAGGAATTCTTCTGTCGCGATAACTTGTGCTTTAAAATTCCAGCCACCCTGCTCCAGAAAGTTTAATTTCTACGGCCCTTACGTTCCCATCTAAAGTGATTTCCCGAAGCCAAGTTGACTTTTTCCCCGTAGTGAAACCTCAGCGAATTTTGGCTCGAGGAGATACATATCCATGGTAAAGCAGAATATATGAAGTCACAACGGGAGTGGTACTTTGGGGGTGGAAGTTTTGTCGCGTAGCTATATTTTCTATTATTCTCAGCTCCATCGATTTTAAAAAGTCTCCAACTTCAAGCTTTCGTGACAAATCTTTGCACTGAGTTCTTCACAAACATTCCAGTTTATATAGCGCACACATTCTTTATTTGCGCTTCGTATATTTTAAATGTCCTTTCTTCTGTTTAAGGAGTCACACTATAGCGGCACAAAAACGTAGTGTACCTTTGACAATTGTTTGTGGGTAAACAAATAAATAAATGGAAAATCTGTTCAAGGGGTAAAACCACTCTAGAGGCAGAAAAAAAGACCTAACTTTGACAATTTATTTCGGGAGTATGACAAACGGAATAGAATTTCTTTTCAGAGGGTTGATTTAACACATATTGAAGTACGAAGAACAATTTTTTTTATCGTCATTTTCATACAAAATGGCGGCGACAGAGCCCGTAGTCGAAAACAGCTTTTTTGAAAACACCGCCACGGGAGGACGGATTTCTCGGCATGTATGAGTCCGGGAATAAAAAATAAAAAAATTTATAATCTATATACAATTGGCTTTGGAAGTACGTAGGGTTTTTTTTTTAATCGATTTTTGTGGAAGTGGTGCACTTTTTAAGAAATGAATCGATTTTTTGCCCTAAACATGAGCATTAAATTGTTTGTAAAAAAAAAGTTTACATTCAATCAAAAAATGGCTATGTACTTCCAAGGAGAATATTGTTGTGAAGCTACTGTAAAAATTTCAAATCGGTCCATGCAATAGTCTCCGAGAAATCCGTCCTCCCAGTTTGAAAGAAGTGGTTTCGACGACGGGCTCTATCGCCGCCATTTTGTATGAAAATGACAATACAAAAATTGTTTTTCGCACTTCAATATGTGTTAAATAAACCCTCTGAAAAGAAATTCTATTCCGTTTGTCATACTCCCAAAATAAATTGTCAAAGTTAGGTCTTTTTTCTGCCACTAGAGTGGTTTTACCCCTTGAACAGATTTTCCATTTATTTATTTGCTTACCCACAAACAATTGTCAAAGGTACATTACATCTTAAGTAATGTCAAGCTATTTTTATTCTTTTCTTTTTTTCAAAATGGCACTTTCAACGCATTTTTCTCGGAGCCATGTTTTTCAAATTGGCCAGCAGCACCATTTGAACAAATTCTATTCCATTTACTTGACATTTTTACAGTAGCTTCTAAACAACATTCTCCATTTTGAAAAAAAAGAAAAGAAAAAAATAGCTCGAAACTACTTAAGATGTATATACAATAAAAGCGTTTAAACAGATTATCGACTTATTTCTCTGTTTACCAACAAACAATTGTCAAAGGTGCACTACGTTTTCGTACCGTTACAGTGGTGTTACCCCTTAAACGTGGGTAATGCATAGTCAACTCATATTTCGAAATTAGTTTTAAAACAGATGTTCCGCAGTAAATTCTGCAGTTACTTTCTGCACAATGTGTGTCATATGTTTCAGCGTTCTCTGTTTAATCAAAGTTGGTCGGGTTTCATTGCAAAAAGATGTCCTAAAACGAGACTACGCACACGTTTAAATAAATTGCTGATTTTTCCTTGATAAGTTGAATGAATGCACTGAACGAGTCAAACGGGTAACATCCAATTCCTTTAATGTTTGCAAAGCCTTCAATACCTAAACGGGCCTGTTAGCTCTTACAAATTCCCAAACGAAACACATATTTTCCAAGCCAGGAAAGCGGCGAGCAATATAATGAAACTCGAACAAAAGCTATTCCGCGATCCAATATTCCCATCAAACTTCCATCAACTGTGTCGCACAAACTCTTGTCACGCGGAACGGTGAATGAAACTCGAAAAGGGGATGCTCGTCGTCAGCTTGAATAGATTAAAAAGAATTGCGTGAATGGCACGTTGCTTAACGGCGTTGCACACCCACGCAGCGTGTGTTCATACGTGCATAATCTGTTCTCCACGTACGTTTAACTTTCGATCCGTTTCTGCGTTTTCTCTTTCTCGCAATCAGCTCGATACGCTATCGCGTCTCTATCCCTTGCTCCAACCCTCCCTTTCCGCCCTCTCTCTATTTCTCTCTGACAACACACACGTGCACGTACACTCGATCTCATTCTCATTCCGTCGCTCCGTTTCCGTCTGACGCACGCACACATGCATACGTTATAAAATGCTCGTTATAGTTCGCCGCGGTGCTCGCGGCGCACGGGGTGAGGAATTTAATTTAGAACTTGATTTATATTTTAGCGGGCCATAAAATGGGGAAATAATTTGTCCCCTGCACGCGTATGAGATGGGCTTGCTCCCCTCTCCGCTCTGCTATGCTGGCTTTGCTCCTCTCATCCCCCACACTATCGTCCTCCCTTCGCACCCTGCTTCAACCCCCATCGCCAGAACCCTTCTTCGTCTCTCGGCCGCGGCTGCGGGAGCGAAAGGTCGCGAGCCGACGTGCACCATACATTAGGCGACGGCAGCAAACCGCCCCGGCCTTCGCACGCGAAAAACTTCTCCGTTTCTACCGTTGGATTTCGAAGGAGCCGCGAGCCGCGCGGTGCGCCATTTTTATGGCCGTTAAATCTTCCGTGACGCCCCAGTTGCACGGCATTATCGCCTTTTTGAGTAGATCGAAATCAAGCTGGCTAGAGGCATCGATCTTAACACGTGCATCAAGGACACGGCATTCTGCTTCGCGGGTCATTTACAGCTGAAACTGTTTTCTTGATTCTACTTGGCGCGAAACGGGGAAGCACAGGGTGCTCCAGAAGGCTTCTGGTATATTGGGCGGGTGTATTTTATGGGTTCGTTAACTCGCTCGAGGTTTAATTTGATTAATACTCGGGTTGGGATGAAAAGTACTTGAGTATTTAGCTGCTTTATTGGAGATTCGATCTGGGAACAGATAACTGAATGCAGAACATAGTTTTCCTGAATTTTTAGAATTGACGGAGGTAATTTGTAGTGTAAAGGCTTTGGGTCATACGTTGTCAGATTATTATGAAGCGAAGCGGTTAAGGGGGAACACCACTGTGACGGCCGGAAAAGTAAGCCATTTTTAAGAATTTTTTTTCAGGAATAATTTACAGTTTTCATAGAAAATTTTTATTATCTACCTTTAGTACGCTGTCTTAAGGGACTATACAAAAAAATAAATAGAAGAACATCCATAAATTTTAATATATTAATTAATCTTCCAGACCCACCCACGCGAGCTGGTCGAATGTGTAACTATGAAACAGCAGATCCGAAATCAAATTTCATTTTTTTTTTATAAACTATATGAGTGTCGTTTCCGTTGTGCGTACCGATTTCTTAAACAAATTATTTTTGTAAAAATGGTGCGCTTTAGAAGAAAATTTTCGAAAACCTGCGAATAAGATGGACAGTTTTTCAAGCATATTTAAAAAAGTTTGTTTTCAATTCAAGAATCCGTACGTACAACCGAAACTACACTCATATAGTTTAGGAAAAAAAAATTAAATTTAATTTCGGACCTGCTGTTCCATAGTTACACATTCGACCAGCTCGCGTGGGGAGGTCTAGAAGATTAATTAATGTATTAAAATTTATGGATGTTTTTCTATTTATTTTTTTTGTATAGTCTCTTAAGACTGCGTACTGGAGATAGATAATAAAAATTTTCTATGAAAACTGTAAATTATTCCTGAAAAAAAAATTCTTAAAAGTGGCTTACTTTTCCGGCCGTCACAGTGGTGTTTCCCCTTAAGGGGACCTTCCGGTCTAAAAGTCGATTTTTTTTTTATTTCATTTTTCGAATGTTCAACCTTTTAGGAATACGTGTTTAAAAGGATTTGTTGAAATTCGTAAAATTCCAGAAGTTATAGGCATTTGAGTAGCGGAAAATGCATGGGCAACAACCGGGCACTCGGCGCTCACGTAAACCTTTAAGGGGACCTTCCGGTCTAAAAGTCGATTTTTTTTTATTTCATTTTTCGAATGTTCAACCTTTTAGGAATACGTGTTTAAAAGGATTTGTTGAAATTCGTAAAATTCCAGAAGTTATAGGCATTTGAGTAGCGGCAAATGCATGGGCAACAACCGGGCACTCGGTGCTCACGTAAACCTTTAAACGCGTTTTTCTCGAAACAGTGTTCTCAAAACGGTGGGACCTGTATCTCCAAAAGTTATTATCCGATTCGACTGAACCTTTTTTTATTTTGAAGAATATACTTCTGGCTAGGGGGGGGGGGGGAACTAGAAAAAATTACAAACAATTGAAAATTTATAATTTTCAAAGGCGTTGAAAGGACGAAAAGTACAGGGAAAAGTGATTTCAAACATCAAGTGTCGTTATTTTCTAAAAAAAATGTCATTTTTTTAATTTTTTCTAGCCCCCCCCCTAGCCAGAAGTATAATATTCAAAATAAAATAAGTTTCAGTCGAATCGGATAATAACTTTTGGAGATACAGGTCCCACCGATTTGGATCAATTTTTTTACGCCTTGACTTTAACGACTCCCCAGGGCCGTCTGTAATAATAAATTATAAAACAAAAAATATATTTCTATAACTTAAGACATCCTTAATACAATGCAAAAAGTCCCATTAAATTATATATAGTAGTTTTCCTTTAATTAATTCCTAAACATCACCTATTTTTTGGGGCTCTAGACCGGAAGGTCCCCTTAAGGGAGGAGCCCTAATTTAGGACGCTAAGAATAAGGTAGATTTTTTGAAATTTTTTCTAAGAAACTGTTAAGCGGATCTTTTCCAAACATTCAGGGTATTTTAGCTCACATTCAAACAATACAAATTAATTTTTTCGTTACAAAGTGGTGGGTAGCAATGGAGATATATGAACACGTTCGTAGGACCTCGCCGCCGGAGTTGCAAATTTTCGATTATCTTGGAGGCCCCAAGTCTTCCCTGAAACAAAAACACCAAGGGTTTTCTCATTTCTCGTATAATTAAATTGTGAACTAAAATACCCTGAAAGTTTGGAAAAGATCCGCTTAACAGTTTCTTAGAAAAAAAATTCCCAAGAATCACCTTATTCTTAGCATCCTAAATAGGGACCCCCCCTTAAGGATATGAAAGGTTTATGAAATACTGGATGTAGAAGTGTTCCAGTTGATGTTTGGGATGCGCAAAATTTTGAAGCGGGTAAGAAAGTATGTTAGGTTAATAGGTCTGTAACACTGAAATTCAATTACCACGAAGTAGAAAGGTGATCTATTGTATGGGTTAAAGCGACACACTGTCAATCAGTTTTCCCATTGTCAGCCATAAAGTACACAATTGGTTACTCCATTTTTGGTGAAATATGTCACTCACCGAAAATATGCATGAATAATTCAGGCGAACAAATGCGTCAGTGTCGTGATCATCGACACAGGAATTATGTATAAGTTATCGACTCGCAATGAATTTTCATTAAATCTTTCACAATGATATTTTGCACAATGTTCACAAATCAAGAAGGGCATTACTAATAGCTAGTACAAGAATCCGATAATCCTATCGAAAATCAAACACCCCTAAAGTATTCATCTAGTTTCAATCCGACCATGGAATTTAAAATAAATAAGTTACATTTTATTCAGTGACACTTGGAAATTCCTAAAGTTCTAATGAAATTTACGTAGCACGCACAATTTCCATAGCAATATGATTAATAAAGTGACTCGTGTCCAACTTATTTCAGTAATAAATATTTCCCTGGTACCTGCTAATAATAAAAGATGAATAAGTGATAACGTGTTTAATATTCGAGTGATGCAATAAATATTTCCCCCACTGTATACACCAAACAATACAAAAACTTTCACCGAGAATCTTCCCATTAAAACGCGACGAAAAGATGAAACAAATCAGTACCTGTTGCTGCGCGATACAATTTTCCTCAGCCCCGTCTATCTCTCGCCCCTGCACGTTGCTCACGTGCAAACCGTCAACGTTTCATATAAAAAAAAAAAGAAAGAAAAAAAAAAACCAGTCGAACGATCGAATCGTGCTCGAAATTGACCCGAACTGATTGGTTTTCAACAATCGCTCCACGGCGTCGTTTTAATAACTGTACAATTTATTACTTGCGGCAACGTAGCAGGCATCCGAAATAGAGTTGCAGGATCCCCTATCATCCAAACAGAACTAATTCCTCGGGGGAAAAAAAATCACGCGAACGAAGTCACAGTATCGAATCGAGAAGCCACATCCCGTAACTTCCTCCGACTCTTTTAAACCTGGCGCGAAGACGAGCCGAACGGTAAGCGTGTTCCCGCGGATCAAACTCCGTGAAACGGACCCGGCAAACTCTCGGAGTGAGTCGTTCGCCGAGTCCTGGAATTCTTAAAATGCACGAACCTCTTGGTTCGGCCGTGAAGAAGGTTGAATCGTCGGCCACGTTACTCCGACGTCGTAATTAAAGGGCATACGATTCCCGGGCGAAATGGGAGAGTGTGCAGGAGAAAAGGAGCAAGGTGGAATATATAGAGGGAGGGTCGGAGGGGAGGGTAGGTGAGAAACTTAACGTGAAATAAACGGATGCCGAGGCGAAGAGCAAAGATATTTACGACTTCGAAAGGGGGGTGCGCGTCGGGGTGGGCCGGAGAATATGGAAGATAGAGGGTGTGTGGGAGGTCTGAGGACCGATCTTTCCACCCCTCGAGCCCGTCGGGACTCTGAGGGATTCATTAAGGTTGGATGGAGGTGTTAATATAGCGAACATTGCCGGCAGGGACCGGCGTGTACCACTTTGCCTCTCCTAAGACGGGGATACGAGGTTCGAGCCGCCGGAAGCCGGGCTTCTCAGCTGCATAGAAAAGGATATGGCGCGCGGGGTTGGCGGGCGTAGGGGCACGGGGAAGGGTGGTTCAGGAAGGGGCCGCGGTTCAACGGCGGAGGGACACGTTGAGCCCATTCCTGGATGAGGGTATGAAGTTAAAATACCGAACCCCGACTTTAGAGAGACTATGAGAAACTATTAACCGGGATTGGGGTGTATGAATACGTCTGTAATTCTGTGACCCGGTGGAGCTACCGGTGGGTGGAATTGCGTTCGTGTATCTTGGCGTGCGAGTGCTTGAAAATTTAGAAGGGGGTAAATCGTTGGGGGGATAACGTTAGGTAAGGTGTATTCTTTGGGACGAAAGGCAGCGAGGGGGTAGGTTTTATTATACGTCAGCAATCGGCGCTGAATTTCGGGGATTCGTATTCTGGATTCTGTAATAGCGGATTTAGTAATTGAAGGGACGTTCTAGGTACAATGTTTTTGTACATAATGTGAAGCGTTGAGAACAAGGACGGACTAACCTACAATTTTTGCGGAATTGTGTTAGGAGCAGGACTGCCCTCTTTAGTTAAAATGTCCTATCTAGCATTTTTGAAACAACCGAGAAAACTGAAGTTTTATCATTTACTTTGTACCGTCCTTATTTTCCTTTATTCAAATTAAAACATGTTGTCATTATTTCGTAACAGCCTAATATATTTTTTTGTAATAGATATACCGGTAGGAAATGCATTATTAACGTATCAATTAATTAATTGTTTTAGGTAGGATATTTTAATCATTTGGAAATAAGTTAGGTTAAATACATTAGGCTGTTTATAAATCTTTACGAAGCACTTAGAGTTTTCTAACGTTACTTAAAAAGTAATAGACGTGTGCTACTTCAAATATTTCAACATATCTCAAAAAATGAAAAAATGCTAGATAGGCCAGTTTAACTAAGGAGGGCAGAGTAGACTACACTAATCATATATAAAAGAATCTAAAAAAAAATTAAAACCGACTTCAAACAAATAAAAATGCACTAAAAAGTAGAAAATAATTTTTTCCCTTATTTAATCTATGACTCTCAATTTTTTATGTCGGCGCATCATCAATTGCACTGTGTAAATCTGGCGCCGACTTAAAAAAAATACAGAGTCGTAGAGGGAAAAAAATATTTTTCACTTTTTAGTGCACTTTTATTTATTTTTGAAGTCGGTTAAAAATAGGAAGGATTAATCTTTTTCAATCTGGGTTAGTCCGTTTTTTGTTCTCAATGACTCATATTATCTACTAGCACCTCAGGAGTTCGTTAAGATACAAAGATAATGAAAAATGGTCCTATGTGATCTTTATATGTATCGAAAGTCTCCATCTTCATAAATATTGAAGATTATTTATTGCAGTTTAACAAGAAGAATGTGAAAAATATCTTATTTTCTTTTGTGCTGACGTTTCTTATTAGCAGTTAATGATACCTGTATTGAATTCCTCCTTGATTTTTTATCTAATTGCATTGGGTTGAAAAACATCAAAGGAGCGTACATATGGAAAACATATAATGAGACATGATATTTAGCTATGCAATAAGTCTGTTTATACAGTGATGTGTAAAAGAGGAAACGTAATGACTGTTCCCAACGTCTCTTTGCTACGCGTTTCGTTTCCCTCTTCACCAAAAATTGGCGGTAGTTTATGATGTTTTACGACACATTTTTCGTTGATACGACAGAAGGCTCAACTCCTTTTATGGTCGCAGTAAGTGGGTCACACAACCTGTTACTAAAACAACAGAATATAAAAAAAGTACTTTATACCTTAATTCCCCGCCTTTTACATCTATTTTTATGGTTTTATATGCATCGAAAATGCATGCGCGGAAAGGCGGTGCGTGTAATTTCTTTTATGCTTATGAATAAATCCGGCATCTATAATGCAATAGGAAGTTGAAGTTTACGACCACCTGGAGCCGTATTGTTAAATGTAAATCACAAAAAAATAAAAGATAATAATATAAATCACAAAAAAATAGAAGAAAATATATAATATCACAAAAAATAGAAGATAATAATATAAATCCCCCCAAAAATAGAAGAAAATATACAATATAAAAAAATATGTGAAATCAAAATGAGCTGCAAGTACATTAAATGTAATACGATTCTAGATGACAATTTTCACTGTCCACCTGAGGCGAATCCAATGAATATAAAAACCCTATATTCTTTGTGCAGAAAAAGAATCATTTTCTATAATTAATCACCGCGAAAGAAGCAATCGTCTCGTTTTGAGACATGTCTGATAAAATTGCACAGAATAATACTGTTATTAGGATCGAAGATGAATTCAATAGGATTCGGGCATTAATATCGATGAAAACGTCTGTACGATACTCTTGAAAATGCAATCACGTTGAGAAATCGTGACCTGCTTCTTCGAACCGATCCACGCCGTTACACGAACGCATAATTAAGGTAGATTGCTTTCCCCTTTTCCATTTCGAAATCCTGTCTGCCAGTTTTCACGTCCCCGGGCGCATTTCGAATAAATCATTCCACGTTCTTGTGAATTTCGTCGACGTTAAAGACGGGGCGATTAAAGATGCAAAAACGTAAGTCTGCAACGTTAATATGCAAAACTCGAGATGAGCCTGGGCTTGAAATGTTTATCGCATCTGTTAAAGTGGAACGATATATTTGAAATGCATCGCGCGAGGTACTACCGTCGAGCCATTTTCTTCTCGAAATCGTTATTTCGTTATTTACATACCTCTCCAATCTTTCAAAAGGTACAATCCATCTCTAAAATTCTCAACTTCAGTACTATCCCATCTTCCTCTAATAACTCTTAAAATAATGCAAGAATTAAAGTCATTTATGTACTAAAAAAAAATTAAGAAAAAATCGCACAAACATTAACCCCCAAAATGGTAAAACAAAATTTTTAATACCATTCCTACTTCTTCCCCCGGAATAACTTCTGATACATTATGCGACCCAGCCAGTATGTTTTCACGAAAACAATTTCGATTTCATTCTTCTCTTTGTGGAACGAGATCCAGCTGCGATGATCTACCGCGCGCATCCACGAGAGGGTAGTTTATAGGGGCCATTGGGGAAGGGTAACATAGTGAACTAGATATCGATTGCACTTTTTCGTGGTTCGCTGGGCACGTTCATTTACATTTGGCGTGCCGTAAAATATTCGCGACCTTTGTGCGGCGAATTAGTTACCACCGCAATTCCGTTCATGAAGTATTGAACGGTCGGCGGCGGTAATGGCACGGCTGCTGCACGATCAAAGAACATCGAGCATCGATTCACCGGGCGAAAAAGAGAGCGGCCAACGTTGCTCTGGAAAATTTCACGTTAGTTAGACGTAAACGAGCCGTTTCCCCTTTTCCTATGGGCCAATCTCTCGCACTTTTGTTCGGGCACGTTGAAAAGTCAGGGGCGGAAAGATCGCGCGGGCCAGCGTTGTTGCGGGCAAGTTTTCACGCGGATGTTTGATCGGTTTCGAAGGCCTTACCCTTTCGTGGTAATTGTCAGGAGTCGTTATTCTTTTCGAATGTGTGTATTCGATGAGAATTCGAAGGGCTTGTTTCGATTACGATTCCTTTATTTTAGTAGGGGAGAGGCTTGCAGGTTGCCACCCCTAAGCTTTTTTGATCATAACTCGGCATAAAATTAACGTATCGTTGATTTATGGTATAAGTTGGAAAGAGGAAGTGTTGAGCTACAATCCTGAGCTACAAATCATACAAACTCTCGAAAAAGAAAAATTATACTGCAAATTATCGAAAGTATCTAAAATTGTCTCCTTGAAATTTTGGCTCGCAGGTTGCCACCCCCAAAAAATTGCTAAAAGTGTAAAAAAAACTCAAGTAAAAACCTGATTCAGAAAACTTTTCGAAATTTATTAAGTTTTATTAATAAATTATATTATTCAGATTTTCTTGACCTGCGTGCTGCCATACTAAAAATTTATAAAAATGTAAAAAATAAACCAAAATATGACTAAAATGCAATAAAAACACTTCATTTCGAACTCAATGACATTTGAGTGTAAACAAGCGGGAAAGAGAGAGGTGGCAACCTGCAAGCCAAAAAAGGAGGCAACTTGCATTCCGACGCATTTTTAGGAAAATATGAGAAAAAATGGTCAATTCATGATATGTTTGGAAATCTGTTTGGCATATGTAAATTAGATAAAAAAGACAACACAGTACGTATAGTTATCTTGAATTGTCGATGAAAATGTTCAATTTACGAGCACAAGGAAAGCACACAATTTCAATAATTCAGTTTCTTGACAAACACTATATTACCCTTCGCTCAGCAAACACAGCGTTATTGCGTCTGTCCGCTCCAGAGGTTATAAAATAGTGACACCTCCTCTTTTAACGTCGATGTGAGTCAGAGTTGAGGTTCTGACACTGCTAGAAAGTCGAAATACAGCAGGGGTGGCAACCTGCAAGCAGTGGCAACCTGCAAGCCTCTCCCCTATTATTATTGAGAAATCATAGCTCTTGGTGTATGAGTGTAAGATATTTTGAATATTACAAAAAGAGGAAGAACGTGTTGAAAAGATACATATGCGGGAAAATTTGGTGGAAGTTATTTTGAATATTACAAAAAGAGGAGGAAAGTTTAAAAAGATACGTAAGTATTGAGGAAAACTTTGTAGGTAAAGTATAGATTTAAGATAGTCTGGAAATGAGTTCCTCGATAATTTGAAAAGGTGGTAGAGTTTGCTTATGAAACAGTAAATTATGGCAATATCTGTTAAGTTGCGCGCTTCGGTTTGCGCAGTTAGAGCCTGTATCGGCAATAACGTTGGAAGTGGACTGCCGAACGATTAAACAAGCTTGCGATGGTCTGAGTTATTTGAAATGGTTAACCTCTTTTCCGTCAAACGAAACCGCAGGGTAGACAGAAGTCATTAGTCCCTTTTGCTTCGTATTGATCCGGGCTTGCACCGGATGATTTTGCGACTGGTAAAATGAATTGTTCTACTCGCTCAATTTTGACACGTTTCTCCCTCAAAATGTCTCGTTAGATTTCATGCTGGAAGTTTCTTGGAAACATCCATTAACAAGAATGGATTATTGCTTCAAATTTATTAAGTTATCAGCAGAGAGTTTAATTTTTTATTATATTCAAAATGAATTTCAAGTTCCCTTATTATTTATTATTATTATTATTAATCGCATTTATTACTAAAAAAATAAGAAACCTGAGTATTTTGCAGTTAGCATAGTCAATAAGAGTAAAAGCTGCAGTGGGAACACTGTTGGGAAGCCTAACCATGAGACTCTATTAGAGACAACAACAAATAAACATAACAAATATTAAAAATAAACTAAAGTAAAAGCAATCTTAGGACATGACGCTAAACGCGAGGATAATACAGCAAGTAAAGTAAAGTAAAGTAAAGTAAAGTAAAGTAAAGTAAAGTAAGAAAAGATAAGTAAAAAGTAAAGTAAAAAGTGAAAGTTATTATTTCCGTCTTGTCTAAGAGTAGCCCCGAAGGATATGTAATCGTGTATATCGTTTAAATGACGAGTAAGATTTTAATTCATACTTAAACATTTATGGTATTCGTTCCATCCTCGTGGAATTTCTGTGAATATAAGAAATTCGAAGAATTAACCTTTCAGCACGCCTGAATATGTTCTGAAATCAGTAATTGAACACGTCTGGCGGAGTTTAATTTTAAACTGGTGCCGTAAGAGTACCTCCATTCTTGCGTTAAACAATTTCGCTTTATTGACTGCGCGCACACGACCAAGACAAACACGAAACATGATATCGAACCTGCAAGTCACATGAATGCGTCGTAATCAACGGAAGACGAGTTCTCTCCGGGTACAACTTCTCTGTTTGCATACGTCAGGAGAAGTCTCAACTGCAAGCAGTTAGATCAGGATAGCTGGACGATGTTAATCCTAATTTCGATCCAGCAGTCGTAACTTGGATAGAATCGAGAGGCTGCATAGAATTCCCTGTGTGGAACTGCTGATAACGTGGCTGCCCAGTCGTTCATTGCTTTTATCGAAGTTAATATTGATTTTATCGACTTCAAGCTATGCTTTTGCAGGGCGAAAAAGGATATAGGCAATTCACAGTTTTATGTCATTGAAGGTTTCAATTCAAAATGTTGACGACAATCGGGTTATTTTTTTTAATAAAAAAAAAAAGAAATCTCATTGTATCCTTTTCATCACAAACCATAGTGGTTCTGCTGTCACATCGTTGTAATTTCTAATTTAAAATATTGATGGTACTGGAATTATTGAGACAATTGTTGTAAAATTCAGCTTTTAGGATTCTTGGTCAGAAAATTAATAGAACGGTAGAATTTATTTGATAAACTACACAAGTATTAATTATTAACAATTACTAGAATTCTTTGCTGGTGTAATAACAGAAGTTCATTTCAAATTTAGCAACCCTTTCAGTTCATTCGGAATTCCCGTTCCCCGATTCGTGGTACGAGTTATCTTTAATGTATGATTCACGTGTGCGTCAAAAGTTTTTAATGCATTTCTTTCCACCAGCCGAGGGAAATTTCTGCGCTACACTCGGCTATGCTTCGCACGTGAATGTATCAAATTTCGAAGTAACTTTCAAGCACGGGGTATCTTAAAAAACATGACGTCGTACCTCGAGGCTTCGGAAAACTCAATTACTAAGAACTACAACTCCCCTTCGTTTATAAGTTTTTTAATTGCAAAGATTTGAAGCGTGGGCATTTCTCAGATAAAGCTGAAAATGAATAGGCAAGAACCACGAAGGTAACCTGTCTTTAATTGACTGATTATGAATGTATCTTGTCAAAACTGAACTCTTCATTTCCACGGAACTCCCAGTTCCAAAAGATACACTTGAAGCACTACACTGCAAACTCCTGAAAAACTCCACCTCCATTTCCCCAATTAATACGAATTAAAGTAAAAATTAAGTAATCTTCAAAGGGGCTATTAGAAATTATTTTACTTTCACAATAGGTGTTTCTTCACATAAAATCCCAAGCCTTGCTTCAAATATAAAAAAGTTCACCGAGTGGATCCACTGCGAATAAAAATTGCAAGTAATGTATCTCGGCGCGCGCGACACATTTTCCCAAGTGTCTTCCACTCGGCGAAGAGTGGTATCTGGCATTCATTTCCGCGTTATATCGAGGGAAGCGGCATAAAGCAATATCTTGACAAATCGTTACACGGAAAGTCACCGAAAACGGATTAGGTGCGATAAACACAGGAAGGGGAAAGGGGGTGGCAGGGTGATACTCTCGGCTCTGAGGTTCGTACAAGGGCGTCGTGTGTCACCGACGTGCAACAAGTTGCCTTCCTCGGAACTTCCCCCACTTACCCTCTCTTCCGTCACCCCGCGCAAGCCAAGCCACCCCTGCATTAAATCATTTTTAAACGTCCTCGCGCTCGCTGTCTGACTTCTATTTGACCGATACAGGTCGCGTTTGACGTACGGGCGGACATTTTTACGTGGAAACTCACCCTCTTCTGTGTTCACTGGGACCGAAACCATACATCTTTTACAGCTCGCGACTGGCACTTCCAACGTATTCATACAGTCTTTCATATTTTTCTGCGATTTTTAAGCGTGTTTATTTGAAATATCGGCACGAGAAAAATAAGTCTCCTGTGTGAGAAGGTCCTTAGTGAATTGACAGTCGTTCTATTGGATCGCGTTTTAGAGGGTCAAGCTTTCTGCTATTTTTGCAACCCCCCAGGGCTTGGGGCTTGCTTCACGAATGATTGCTCCATGGATGCATGACGGGAACTGGCTATCCCGGGGTACCTGAGCTGATTCATCGGTGTTGAGCAAGAGCAAGGGGAAAAGTATGTGGAGGTAAAATAGTTTTTCATGAAGGGAGTAATGTGAAGTTTGGATTGCAATCCTTGTAAAAGTGTACAAAATGTTTCTTTGTACGGTGTTTAGGATATGCTACTTGAGTTCCATTGAAGAGTAGGGTAGACCGGGGGCGGTAGTAACACTTTGACTTTGGAATACGATTACGCAAAAACTATTACAGTTACAACAAAAGTTTTTTTTACGAAAATGTTACTTATTTATCTGACATTATTTGAGCCACAACAGTTTCACCGTATGTCAAGTAATATTCTGGTTATTAATAAAAAATGAGAAGCGGAGAAAGTGTTACAACCGTCCCTGACCCCGGGTCGGTTGTAACACTGCATGGAGTCGATAGTAGCACAAATATAACTTTACAAAATTAAAATATTTATTGATTTAAATTATAATAATAAATGAAAAAAGTAAAATCTATAATAAATTATGTGGTATCGCAATTGTGGCAGAAATAACAGGAGTTTTGGCTGGTGCATTCTTCATCTGCTCAATCCTTACATTCAGTATATTGCACCCATTTTTCATTTGGTTTGCTTGTGCTATGCTATATGATTTCATGCAAATAAGGCAATATTATTCGCCTTCTTTGTCCCTATTCGGTTCTGTTGCGGTAAAACCGACCCTGACTGCCGATGTTACAATCGCCCCCGACCATGTTTTTGAACTTAAATTATAAATTTTGACTAACGAGACGCTTAAGAGTGCCAAGTAACGATCAATATTAGTTTAAAAAAGGTCGAATTACAGATTAAAAAATCGAACAAGCATATATTTGCAAAGGGAGTGTTTATATTACAATTTTAAGTCAGTAAGGAAATGTTACTTTAGGGTATCGAAAAGTTATTTTCTTCACTATCCATGTCTATTGCGTATCTGTACTCTTAGGGCATGGATGTGTATATTCCAAATGTCATTCTTCATCATATATCCAAAATTGGTGTTAATATCTATTATATGTTTTGAGATATTTAGCGTGTTACATTCGCCCCCCTGTTACTACCGCCCCCGGTCTACCCTATAAAATAAATATAGACATAGACAAATGAATATAGATAGAAATATTGCCAAGGCAATTTAGTCTGACTAATGAAGTTATTGTTGATCTTATGGTGTACGCTGTGATGCAATATATACGCTGTAATTAACTTACTTTAAAGATCCTAGGACCCGTGATAACAGCACGCGAGATTGCTTAATTAATGTATAATAACTAATAACAGACGATATTTATCTGTAAGAGTTTCAAACACTGTCCACTAGACGACAAAAATTCCACCATTATTAAATTCTAACCACACACTTTTCCACCCTCTCAGGCCTGAATTAATTCCCCGAAAAGGAAACTATAAGCTCCGTCAAAAACTGTTAATAAGGCACAAATGAAGATGAATGAAAATTCCTGTCACGCAGCTGCATTGTACCACTCACGCGAACATTAAAATCGAAAGCCACATTGTTACTAATTTTCAACTTGTCTGCAATTCTCCACTGAGACGTGGGAAAGGTGTGGAAGGGTCGAAGACTGGTGTGCATGCTCCGCCACGGCCAAGACACCGTAGACCCGAGGGCGAAACAATTATGCGAAGGACGAAGGAAAGCATCGGGGTCATAATATCTGCACGCAACAGAGTGGCAACGGTTAGGCAACAGGAAAACTTGAACGGCCGAACAAACGATCGATCAATCAATCAATCAGCCGTGCCGGGCAACGTGTACCACCACGGACTGGCTTAGCATCTACGGCGGTAAGCTGTAGCTAGCTTTGCCTGTTATTAAAGGCAAAGCTGAGCAGACCGATACACGCGGGGTTGCACAGGGTAAGCAAACTCTAACGACCCGGCGCTGCTGACCCTTCGACATTCCCTGAATAGTTTGAGCGCGTTACCGATCGCGCAGCGGGCCAGGGCGCAAGGCTACGTGCACTCAGCCTTCGCGTGCTCCCCCCAAAATGCCGAAGGCTAATGTAATTGATCGACGATACAGAGTAATTCGCGACGTATCGATGGTATTGCGCGTCTGCCCTCGGCGTACGTGAACGACGAAAGTCAAAGGGAAAAGTTCCATGGCATGGACCCATTTTGGATTCTTGGGTGCATAGCGGAGAATCCTTTCTTCGTTCAGGACGAAGTGTTGGTAATAAGCGTTGTGTAGCGTGAGATTGATTTGGATGTGTGAGGTGGACGTAGATGAATAGTTGACTTCTATCAAATTTGAAATTAAGGGGCCCCGATCTATTGCAGTGATCTTCAACCTGTGGGTCGGGATGTACTTTCTGGGTGGTCGCCACGGTATCATGGGGTTTTTTTTTAAATATTATTAAGTTTGTATTTTTAAAGTGTTTTCTTTATCTTATTAAGGGGACCTTCCGGTCTAGAGCCCCCAAAAATAGGTGATTTTTAGGAATTAATTAAAGGAAAACTACTATATATAATTTAATGGGACTTTTTGCATTGTATTAAGGATGTCTTAAGTTATAAAAATATATTTTTTGTTTTATAATTAATTATTGCAGACGGCCCTGGGCAGTCGTTAAAGTCAAGGCGTCAAAAAATTGATCCAAATCGGTGGGACCTGTATCTCCAAAAGTTATTATCCGATTCGACTGAAACTTATTTTATTTTGAAGATTATACTTCTGGCTAGGGGGAGAACTAGAAAAAATTAAAAAAATTACCTTTTTTTTTTTAGAAAATAACGACACTTGATGTTTGAAATCACTTTTCCCTGTACTTTTCGTCCTTTCAACGCCTTTGAAAATTATAAATTTTCAATTTTTTGTAATTTTTCTAGTTCCTCCCTAGCCAGAAGTATATTCTTCAAAATAAAAAAAGGTTCAGTCGAATCGGATAATATCTTTTGGAGATACAGGTCCCACCGTTTTGAGAACACTGTTTCGAGAAAAACGCGTTTAAAGTTTTACGTGAGCGCCGAGTGCCCGGTTGTTGCCCATGCATTTGCCGCTACTCAAATGCCTATAACTTCTGCAATTTTACGAATTTCAATAAATCCTTTTAAACACGTATTCCTAAAAGGTTGAACATTCGAAAAATGAAATAAAAAAGAAATCGACTTTTAGACCGGAAGGTCCCCTTAAGGGGGGCAACCACTTTAGGAGACCGAAAATTAGATGATATTTGGGATTTTTTTTATTGCGAAAAAAAAAACGTAAATTTCTGCAACTCTAACAATAATTTCTTCATGTTTTCATATATCTCTGGTAATTTTTTCAAGTTGTTTCATCCATTGTATTAAGGTGTAATCCGCTGTGCCCCTTGGCGTGTCCTCATCGTCGTTGTCGACTTGCGGGAATCGTGCAGCTCGGAATTAGCATCTGAACTAGTCCAAAAAATTTTGATACATTCTTGAGATGTTTTTTAAGAACATGAACTTAAATTTTGAAAAGAAATCGAGAATTTAATGTTGGAACGTGTTTGAGAAGAAAATGATCGATTTTTAGCATTTTGTTTCCCGGCATTTTGCAATAATAAATATGTTTTAAACAATCTAAGCTTTCCAATTTTAGGTTCATGTTTTAATAAATTATATTATGTAAACGTGTTCCAAATTTGAAGATGATCCATCAATTAGTTTTTGAGTTATGATTCCCGCAAATTGAAAAAATGTCGTTTCGAGAAAAACACGTTTAAAGTTTCACAAACGAAAAACTCAAACTCAAATGTGTTTAATCAAATGATAAAGTGTCTTACCGATTAATCAGCGATTCCACCCCAAAGCAAAGGTACTATGCTCTACGTCACCAGGTGAGTCATAAAAAGGGACTACCTGACTCAGCGCTCGTGGATACCTGGGCGCTCTTGGGAGTCGAGCGGAGAGTCTTTATGATTTATATACATACCGTTAGAAGGCATCCGAATATCGTTTTGAAATTTTCAGGGTATATTCTTAAGATATTTTGCTAATGATTTATGAAATAAAAAAAAAATTGATTTTTTGAAGCATCTAAAGTGGTTGCCCCCCTTAAATTTAGTTTTGCGATTGGACGTCGCAGGTTATTGGAATTTTATAAAAGGGGATCGCGACTCAAAAATTGTTAGGAAACACTGATCTATTGCGTGTAGGCAATTCTACTATTATTATAAGGTTGGGAGATGCCGGGTGTAGATATTGCAATCCGGTGCCGCCTGTCCTGTGCCTTCAAATAGGGTGATCGAAAGGGACATTTCTATCAAACATAACCAGGTGAACCGTCAAATATCGCATCGCTTACTTAGCGTACGCATGCACATCTCAATCTGTCTCGATTAAGTGGGTGTTCAGTCAGAATCAGTCTTCTTCACAGTCCATCAACTACAACGACTAGGCACATAGCTTTTCTAACAATTTCAAGTATTCAAGTTCACTATTCGTGAACGAGTTTCTTCCGAAACATCTAATTTCGTTTTATTCTATTATCTTGCTTCGGCTTTTCCTCGTAGTTTGAGAATGTAGGCAAAAGTTGGATGTCCAAGCTGGGATTTCATTAAAGCACGTTGCGCGTGGTAGCCTGGAAGCCTGTCAGATGGTTGTCTCCCGTCATATCGTGTATGTACAAAGCTTCTTACCAGTAATAAATTAATAGCACAATTTTGGAACTGGCCAGACATCCTCTGTGCAAACAGCTAGGCAGTTCATAACGTCCCGAAATCTCGGGGAAGGATCAAACGCGGATCATGTACAAGAGGATATGCCACCAGGTCAGGCTCTTGGAGATATTCGCCGTATATTATAAGATATTGCATGAAACATACCCCCGAATCCGCTTATCTCTGCTGTTTAATCGAAAGGCAATCCTTACTCTAATAAAAATCACTGCGCAGCGATTGGATGTGTGTTGTGGGGGTATTCGACATTTTTCAGGGTGCAGGTGACTACTGATTCTGACACACTTCTTTCTCGTCGAAAGAATTCTATTTATTGTGGGACCAAATGATTCGTAATTCTTAAATTTATCGTTGGGTTTGAACGAGTTTTAAACGAGAGGTCTCTATTGTTACTTAAGCATGTGTAAAGTGTTATCTTAGAGAAGTTGCTACTATTGTACTGTGTAGATATTAGTATCTGAAAGAAAAGAAATGGAATCAGGAAAAGTGAGTTTTTTTTAGCAAGTTCTTTTTCATCTCTCAGTCAGGGCTGGATTAAGACCTTTAACCCCTCAGCTACCGACCCCTGAAATGACAAACTGACTGTGAGGCCCGGGCCCTCGGAACGAAAACGACACTTTGCTACCTGAGGCCTCGACACTGAAACATCACGGTACAGACAGCCTCTAGAGTATCTGGCACTGACGCGGGAGCCGCATTACAAAAAGGGTCCGTACCAGATACTGAGGCGGGCCACCAGTGGAAAACGTTAGGGTCCGTACGAGATACGGAGGCGGGCCACCAGTGGAAAACGGAGGGTCCGTACGAGATACGGAGGTGGGCGATCAGTGGAAAACTTAGGGTCCGTACCAGATACTGAGGTGGTAGCCGAGGGGTTAAAGGCCCCAAGCTCCTTAACCCCTCAACGACCGACCCCTGAAACGAAAAACTGACCGTGAGGCCCGGGCCCTCGGAATGAAAACGACACTTTGCTACCTGAGGCCTCGACACTGAAACATCACGGTACAGACAGCCTCTAGAGTATCTGGTACTGACGCGGGAGCCGCATGACTAAAAGGGTCCGTACGAGATACGGAGGCGGGCGACCAGTGGAAAACGGAGGGTCCGTACGAGATACGGAGGTGGGCGACCAGTGGAAAACTTAGGGTCCGTACCAGATACTTAGGTGGTCGTTGAGGGGTTAAAAGATTTCGAGGCCCCCTTACACAGGTTGATCACTTTAACGCAATGTACGATTTCTTAGGCATTTCCGACAATTTCACTAAAAAGTGTTTCTAGCAAAAGTTAGATTTTAAAATTCAGAAAATTTCCATGTTGCCTCCTTTGTCCTGCTGCCCTAAGCCCATGCTTATTTTGCTTATTGGTTAATCCAGCACTGCTCTCAGTGTACTTTCATAAATAGCAAGATTAGGGTGCAGCACAAATCAAATACCGTTAAGGAACTAGTTTCTGATCAGTTTAGAAGGTTTCCCGCTTTAATATTTATTTTTAACCTAATAAAACATTAAACCATAGACTTTTTTTATACTAAAAGTTGAATTAATGTTTAAACTTCAAGGAAAAATTTTAAAAAGTTGAAAATAAATATATAATTTAAATACTTATAAGGTATGGAATAATAAGGTGACTAGGAACTAGTTTTTAATCATCTAAAACTAACAATACTAACTCTGCCCTCCTTAGTTAAACAGTCGTATCTAGCATTTTTTCATTTGTTGAGATATGTTGAAATATTTGAAGTAGCACACGTCTTTTACCTTTTAAGTAATGTTAGAAAACTCTAAGTGCTTCGTAAAGATTTATAAACAGTCTAATGTATTTAACCTAACTTCTTTCCAAATGGTTATAATATCCTATCTAAAACAATTAATTAATTGGTACGTTAATAATACATTACCTACCGGTACACCTATTACAAAAAAATATATTAGGCTGTTACGAAATAATGACAACATGTTTTAATTTGAATAAAGGAAAATACGGACGGTACAAAGTAAATGATAAAACTTCAGTTTTCTCGGTTGTTTCAAAATGCTAGATAGGACATTTTAACTAAAGACGGCAGAACTGCTTTCATAGACAACACATATATTTTTGAATTATCAATTTTTATGTTAGTAATTATTTCAAACAATTATTTATTGACATATACTCAAAAGAACGGTTTATTTCATGAACTGATCAAAAATTAGTGCCTGATCAAGAACTAGTTCCTTAACGGTACTTACAAACGCCCCATGTCCAACATTCCGAAGTTGGCGGTGTGTAATAATTATTCTTTCAGTTAGAGGATCTATACAAAGCAATTAATACGCGTGGATTGCTTAGCGTATCAGAAAATAGGGAATCCCTCGCTGCTTCAGGGCACAATTGGCGCTGGTCTATGCGAAAAGGAAGCGCGCTGGCGAATAGTCCACTGCGTTATTAACGTTAGCGGAGCAGAACTGAAGTAGATACGCGACGTACCTTAACGTGCCTCTATTATTATGATTTTCATCGTTAGGGTGGTATTACGACTGGTTCCCCTTGGTTGCTGCAGTAACCGATGCAGCGAAGACCCTTGTGGCCCTTTCTATTCAAAGCGAAACGGTATCAGGAAACACGTTTTTTCCTCTCCCGAGGATGCCTTTGATTCTGGTTGCTGTGGTGTTTACGTTAACAGCGTCTGGCGATGTTTATTCTTTGTTCTTTTTAACCACACCGATCGCTTCCATTATCTCAGTAGAGGTGCGCGGCATTTGAAATAATATTTGTCGATAAACGCAGGTAGAATATAATGGGAAATGTATTTAAATCTAAATTTTCAAAGGTTTCATTCTTTTGTGATGTAAGGCTAAGTGTCTTACGAAGGTTTCTAGTATTTTTCCGAAAAATATATTAACTTTATCTTACTCCTCGTTCCTTACGTATATTCTTCTCTAATTGATGATAGAAAACGTTGCATCTTTTCTCTGTACAACTATATTTACATGCACCATGCGTAATAAAGATAACTCGAGTGATTTTTATTCGACGACGGAAAAAGATAAAGTCTCTTTATTCGAAAAGTTATCTAAATAATGCCCATCTCTGATCAGTAGGGTAAATCCGGGAGACGCGGTCGGGCCGGAGAGTTGGTCGTGTCGCTATATTTCAGAGTCTATACGTAAAAATGCATTAAAGTGCAGACCAATTACTTCTCTAGAAGCCAAATAGTTGAATGAATAGCGTTATTTCGCTTCCTTCTGTGTTTTTCTGGATTTATAGGGTATAAAAGGTAAATTGATGTTACATTTAACCTCTTTTGTCAAACAGCGGTTGTACAGAATCGAATTTAAAATATACTTCTAAGTTTATTTTCCTTTAATGTTTGGAATAATAAGATAGTAGAGACATTGAGGGACAATGCAGCCAAAGTATTTGGCCATATTAACTCTTCCTCTCAAAGCTAACGAGAAGACCATGTCTCGCTGTTTTTTATTATTTTTGTTTATTTTTTTATTTTCTATTTTCATTTTATTATTATTTTTGTTTATTTAGTTTATTTATTCACTTTTGTATTCATTTGCCTTGCTAATCGCCAGTAGGTAATTCACTTTTTCTTTGATGTGTTCTTTACTTGTTTAGCGTAAACAAATTAAATATCAATGAATCCGTAGTTGTATTCACTCATAAATAATTTTGCTTTATCCTTTGTTAATTTTCCATGAATAATTATGTGAGTGGTCTCTGCCAACGACGAAAACCATTTCTCCCGGCACCTCGGGAGAGGTGGTCAGATGTCATGACTTCAGTTTTCAACCCGATTTACAGTAAATATTGTCTTAATGCAAATATCGACCAGTTTTTCTGAATCGGCATAAAATTCTGAACATGTTAGGTTTGTTCTGATAAAATAAGTAATATCTATATTAGTTTTAATAGCCATTTTATATTAGGTCGACCGCGTCTCCCGGATTTACCCTATCTTAAAATGAAATCGCGATTTGAGGTCTGTGTCTATAACGATCGACAGATCGTATAAACTGCGAGAATATCTATCTGGAAATATTCCACACATTTTATTTTCAGCAACCCCGTTTTACCACTACACTTCCACTAAAATTCCAATATTTTTCTTACTGGATTCTGGTTGTAATTCAATAGCCACACGAAGACGTGCGAATTCGGGTCGTCGCGTAAAAAAGATTTTCGCGAGAACCCCGCTGTCTCTCTCGTCCCCGAAGGGATGAGAATTCAGGTTGCCATTGAAGCCCCTGAATTCTTAGCGATGCGCTATTGTAAGATAGAGCACGCCTCAACGCAGACTTTCCTCGCCACGGCAAAAAGCAAGGAGGTCATCAAAGAAACACGGCGGAAGCGTGGAATTGTTATGGAACAATCTCGTGTTCTATAATTAAAAAGAGTGGTTTTATCGCACACGTTCCAGCGTGCTCCTCCCCGTTGGATCTCCATGTTGGGAAATGGCACACGCCTAAGTAGAATCGCCGTCGCGAGGGATCGAGGAAAAGGGCACACTGCCATCAATTTAACTGTCCCTTATTTTTGCACGATAACGCTCGAAACGTTTGCAAATAAGCTTTTTAATTACGGCAAACGCTTGCGGCACTCCGGCCGGGATTGAAGGACTCGTGGTTTCCCAGAACAGGTTTTCAAATAAAAAGATAAGAGTCCAGGAGTATTTCGTCGGGGGGTGAAATTATTAAACAGCCCAATGAAAAAGAATAATAATAATAACTTCTTCGACTATAATTCAACACGCGGATTTGCCGCGCACATTTCTCTGCCAGTGTTCCGTGCGGAAGAGATTTATTAAAGGGAATCGCAACATTTGCTAATTGCGTTGCGAGTTCTCGCATCACATTCGTTCTTAATTAAACAAATAGTCCCGACACTCTTACTGCTCCAAAATTTCCCCGAGCAGAATATTCATTCTCAGCGCCGCGTTGCCTTGATTACCTCAAACAGAAGCAGAACTATCCTTCAATTCGTAACGTAATCTCGCGCGTCCTGGCAGGAACAGCTGCATCAATTACCAGCGGAACGATACACTCACGCGTCTCTCGTTTTTTTTTCCGCTGCAGAAACGCGAGATCTGAAAGCCACGATGTTCCGTTCCCCGTGGCGTCTCGATGGCAGCCGGAATTCGGCACAACCCGCAACTTATCGCGTACCAGCGTTGCGCATGGCCGGTGCCTCGCTGGCGCAACCGTTGCGCCAGAGATTTTTAAGCATAACGGGGAAGGAAAAGAAAAACGCGGTCCTGGGGGTGGTTTTGCGGGAATAAACCGAGGGGGGGACGGCGGTGCACGAAGCTGCGGCGAGTGGCGGAGGCACGTAGAGGGTTAATGCATTAACATCAAAGTGGCTTGCCGGTACAATTATTGCACTCGACGCTGCAGCCACGCACACGCGGCCGGGTGGCCGCGAAGCCGTGTGCGCGGCCAGAAACGCCATATATTACATTCTTCCGCGTTTAACTGGTCGGACATTAATTTGAAAAAGTAGGTAGCTGCCCAGCCACTGACCCGTTGCGGTGGGGAATCTCATATCCTGGTCCGAGGCGTAGACTTTGTGCGAATGTTCAAGCAGAACTTACGCGGTCTTCGCGCGTGCACGTATAACGCCTGGCCACGTGTATATACGTACGCCATCTTCCGCGCGTTTTTCATCATTTACCGAATATCTGGCCTCTGGTTTCCCCTGCGGCGGGGTGGAACGATGGTGGGATCGAAGGGTTGGATTCTTAGCGAAGGATGCAGGCGGTAGTTAGACGCTGCCTAGATCTGTGCGAGTCTCCCTATCGTAGTTGCAAATAATAATTCTTTATTGCACTGTACAAAAGAAAACATAAGCGAATGAGTAGCACACGAGGACAGTACCGTTAAGGAACTAGTTCTTGATCAGGCACTAATTTTTTATCAGTTCATGAAATAAATCGTTCTTTTAAGTTTATGTCAATAAATAATTGTTTGAAATAATTACTGACATAAAAATTGATAATTCAAAAATATATGTGTTGTCCGTGAAAGCAGTTAGTATTGTTAGTTTTCGAGAAAATAAATGTGTAAGGTGGCCCACTTGACAGAAGGCCCTGTTGAACGCCATCTTTTACTGTTCAAAGTAAGAGATCACCATCGATGCCACAGCCGATTTCTTTGCTGGTTGTTGCGGTATTAAAGGTTATTTTCATACATTTTGCTTACAATAGTTTACTTTACAATGTAGAGCAAGAATTTTAGTATTATATGTATCATTTTGCTTTAAAAGTCACTGATCATTATTTAGTTCCAATTTTTTCTTGTGGAAATAATTTTTGATCACCTGAATAAAAAATAGGTTAGGATATTTTAAAATTATAAGAAAATTAAATTTAGATGGTATAATACTAAAAATAAGTTTATTTGGTACTTTCTTTTTAATTAGTATCCGATTATTTACATTGAATAGTTCCTTACCTAATAAGAAATTAGTTCCCATGTATTTTAGATGATCAAAAACTAGTTCCTCACCTGACCATAAAATTAGTTCCCATGTATTTTAGATGATTAAAAACTAGTTCCTGACCTGATCAAAAATTAGTTCCCATGTATTTTACATGATCAAAAACTAGGTCCTAGTCACCTTATTATTCCATACCTTATAAATAATTAAATTATACTCATTTTCAACTTTTTAAATTTTTTCCTTATATTTTAAACATTAATTCATCTTTTAGTATGAAAAAGTCTATGGTTTAAAGTTGTATTAGGTTAAAAATAAATATTAAAGCGGGAAGCCCTCTAAACTGATCAAAAACTAGTTCCTTAACGGTAGTGGAATGCAAAAGGCGAGGTACAGCTGTCAGCTGTTATTAACCTTACCATTTAAAGCTACTTAAAACTAAAAACTAACACAATAGAGTACATGAAAAGTAAATATAGACAGCCAAATAACATAATAAAAAGTAGTAACTAACATCATATGCGTGTAATTGGAAAATGACAAAAGTAAAACTTAAGAATTAATTGTTATCGTTGATTAGCAAAAAAAAAGTGTCACTGCATGCTTGAAGGATGCGAAAGAGGATACAGAGCGAATCTCAGATGGTAGGGAGTTATAGTAAAAGGAACAATAGGAAAAGGAGCCGTAAAATTTAGTAGAGTGACAGGAAATTCACTGCGTCCTTTTCCTACACATCGTATTATTATAATTCTGTTTATTGTCATGTACGGCCTCTGTTATCTTTTAGTTCTATTAAGCATAGTGTTGATCCTTGGATCCTTTCATGCTTACCTTAAGACTTCCTTAATATTTCCTCCCTATCTTCTTTTTTTGCCTTTCTATTTTCTTTATTGTTTTAAACGTCTAATTGGGTTTGGTAGTAGAGCAGCATTTATACTAACCCTCGCCCATTGTGTGGTTGTAGAATTTTGAAAGTGGTGTAGGTGGTGCCATAAAGCAGGCTCAGAAAATTAGGGAATGAAATATGTTAGATACAGTGGCTAATTCTTTAACAAATCTTAAGGGGTTATACCTAGTCAGGAGGCCGAAAAAAAGCGAATGTTTGCGAATTATTTTTGGAAAAACGGAAGCACATATTTTCACAGAACTTTTTGCAGTTTAAAGAGCAACATTTAAAGAACATTTGGTAATTTTTTTGTAGAAAAATATTTACGTTTATAATAAAACTACAACCGATATCGAAGAAGGCTTTTTTAAAAAGTTGTTTTGCGGTGAGCACTGCAACTCGGAACCAGATTATCTAAAATCAAAAAACAAAAAAGATTTCGTTAGTATATTAATGTATCTATCGACTGACGGAGGGGGCATTTTCGAAATAATAATTTAAAATAAAATGGCGGCTATTTAAAGTTTGAAGTCCTGATTTTCGCGCAAAAAACGGCAATTTTTCGTTAATAAAATCGAAGATATACATTAAAAAAAAAGGCGAACGATAGTCGATTGATTTTTATATAAAAAATAAGCACACAAAGTTATAGAAAGATTGGTGCAGTGGTTGTTGAGATATCTTACTCACCGGTTTTAACAAGGCTTCTTGGATGTCGGTTGTAGTTTTATTATAAACGTAAATATTTTTCTACAAAAAAATTACCAAATGTTCTTTAAATGTTGCTCTTTAAAGTGCAAAAAGTTCTGTGAAAATATGTGCTTCCGTTTTTCCAAAAAAAATTCGCAAACATTCGCTTTTTTTCGGCCTCCTGACTAGGTATAACCCCTTAAGATTTGTTAAAGAATTAGCCACTGTATCTAACATATTTCATTCCCTACTTTTCTAAACCACATATTTTGTGAGAAGGGTAGTACATCGTACCAGAATATCTGACTTAGATACGGACTATGTTACTGGAAGGTAGAAGTCTAGAATCACAGTAGAATTAGTGGTCTGCGTCATGTGAAAGGGCACCTGCACAACGTACGCTTTAACAGGAGTATCGATTACTATTGGTAGAATACTCGCTCACTTTTCGTTGCAGAGCATTCCTGAACAGATTTAACTTTTAATCGTCAATAAATTGAGACGTGTAATCGAGTTCCTATAAAATTTTCAGGCTGGCCTTTGTTAAACGTATTGCGTGAAATACAAAGGATATGATTTTGAAAGCTGTACGTTTGGCATTAAACGATGGAGCACCTTTTAGCAAAAGTAAACATTTTCAGTGCGCACGGTGCACAGAAGCTGAATTGAAGTAGGAATGCACATGCATACAGCTGCACTGGAAATATGTAGATTTATATGGTGCCTGTCAATAATGTGAAAGATTGATAATTGCATGTTGCGCCGAAACCGCAAAAATCGTATTTACAGTATGGAAATCTTTCGTTTATACAAAGTAGTATGTTTTGCTGTCGGATATTTATGCTCGCGATTTAAAACGTGTGAGCTCGGTGGAAAAAATAATTAGAAATCTGAAATGATGCCGACTCGAAGCGATGGAAAATATTTTTCTAGCACATATTTATAGTCTCTTAAAATATACAGAGAGAGAGAGAGAGAGAGAGGCAAAATGCGCCAGCTGAAACGCAACAAAATATCGTAAAATAATAAAATCAAATTTATCATTGTTGGTACACGTGTATTGACTTATTATTTTAACGTCAGAACATTGTATATTTCTATCGTATATTAATGTATAATGGTAAGGTGGAAGAAATTGTTGAAATTAGTTTGTTCTTCATGTGTACTTAAGGGGGTATAACCGTTTGAAAGTGTCAAAAATCGGATTTTTTTTACATATTTTCATAAACTGATGTTTTAGAAATATTATAAATCAAGTCCGATAGAAAGATTTGGAAGATTGACGAAGTTATAGGCATTTGAGTGGAACAACCCAGATAGCACGGGGCGGCTCGACCGATCACAGCGGAATTACATTTTTCATTACGGTGGCCCTAAAAAGTCGCGCTACGTTCAACCAATTCACTTCCAATTTTGCATGCAGAATCGTAATAAGATTCCACATCGATCTACGGCGTCTTTTTTAATTCCGATTCCCCGTTTATTATTTATAAAACAAGACGTGGACTTCTCTCATAGAAAAATCTAACTTCACCCTTCGATCTCACCATTTCCTTATTTTTCCAAATTTTCAAAATTGGCGCCGTAGATCGATAGCTATTAACATATTTTATAAAAAAAAATTACTGTTTTTAATTTCAGACACGACATACAGCTTTTTTCAGGGCCACCGTGTAGCCGTCTAAAATCGAGAGAGTTTCGGATATGTATCTATAACTTCCGAAAAACAATGGTTTTTTAACTGAAACTTTTTTTTTCAGTAGTTCATAATACTATGTAAACATAATACAAAAGAGGAAAATCTTCATCAAGCCGTTGACTTGTAAAAAATTCACAAAATGTACACATTTTCCGAGCGTTCTAACGGGTATACCCCTTTAACCCGGGAGTAGGCGCATGTTGGTCTTTTCGACCGATGATTTCGTACGTTTTGAAACATGATCCATAGCGTTCGACTGTTCTGGGGGCACGGCACACTGTGGTCCGACGCATAGAGGAGAAAGTGGAAAAAACTCATAACTTCAGCATTTCTCAATATTTTTTAATTAGTTTTGTTTCATATTCTTCCTCAATGTAATTTTGTCCAATAGAAAAGTTGTAGAGAATTAAAATATGCGTTTGTTTTTTAAATTCTTTTTTGAATTTTTTTGAAATTTTTTAATTTATTTCTAACTTACAATATCGTTTTTTTAAACGGAATTTGTACTTGTACAATGTTTAGTCAAATTTGTCGAAACAAAGTACGTAAAATGATCGTTTTAATTCTTCAATAAACATTTTGCATACGGTACAGACGGTGATGGACGGTGAAAATTTTTAATGGGAATTGTACCTCAAAATATGTACTTTCAAACCTTTCAAGTGTCGTTGCGGAGGTAGACGGAGGTACCTGAAAGAAATGGTGATTTCTAAAACACCTCGATATTCTTTGAGATATTGTTATATTCTGACAACAGTTTCAATTCTGCCTCTTTTTGTCCTACACTATGTAAAAATGAGTAATAAAACTACTCCGGAAAAAACAGGTCCACTTAGTGATATGTAGAAATTTTGGCCATACTTCTTTAGTGCGAGTTTTTCCGCACTTGTAATCGGTTTTAGAGGCTAAGTGACAGGAAATGACCAGTACATGACCGACAAAAAAACATACCTAAAAAAACAATACGAAATTGTGACATGATTTTTTTAGGTTTTTTTCCGCCTATAAACCACTGTGCGGCAGTGCCCCCGCCGAGTTTACTTATTTCGTGAAGCGATTCTCATTTGAAGGAAGTCTCGACTTGTTTATGTTGCGGAGCGCACTTATTGTTAGTGCACTCGTGTAGGTTTTAAAACATACATTGGTACGCGTCGGTCTTTTCGACCATAGCGCGCCTGCTAACGTAAGTTATTTGGCGCGCCTACTCCTGGGTTAAGCGTATATCCCTTAGGTTCTACGCTTAGAACAAAAGTGTTGTTAGAATTTTCTGTTTTGTTCCGAAAGTAGATTGGGTAGTAATCATTTACAATAGATACAATTGAAATTCGCTCAGTTATTCTATATAGAAATCTGCCATCCATAAACTCTCTACTCTTCAATCGCACAAAGATGTTGGCTGCCCATTCGTCTACCTATACTACTGATACTCTATACTACTGCTGTCTGCAATAATCATATTATTTCGCAATCTCTATTTAAATCACTCGTACAATAACTATAACCTAACCCTTCAATTCCACAATTTACCCACTAAACATTTCAACAACAATGCTTCGAAGTGGCATCAGAACTGCAGTGCAATACACTTGTTGTCTTTCGCAAGCACACGTGTGGAATGGTTTTCAATTGTTCGACCCGCGCAGAGTTTGAATATCTGGCAGCGTTCTGCAATAAAGCGTCTAATCGTCATTTCGCCGGACCCGAAAAGAATCGAAACGTTTGTCTAGCCCTCAAACAACGGATTTGATTCGAGCGGGCCGTAACGCGGCGCACGATTTCGCTGATTGAACTCATCAGGATGACAGGTCCTGCCAGTCATTTCCAAAAAGCAATTGCCGCGGGAAACGTTAAAGCGTGAAAATTGCGCGTCCTTTTGCCTCGCTTTATTGGGAATGTTTACCGGGCCGACGCCGCAGGGGAATATCCATGTAACGTTTGCTCAGAATACAAATAAAGCGGGCGCGACGCGTCCGGCCACTATGGCACCCAAGTATTCCCTATTTAACACAGCCGACTTGCATATTCCGCTAGAATATTTTAATTTATTATCCTGCTCGTTCACGCATGGGTAATATATCTCCCTTGTGCTTCTACGCGTGATCCATTTCGCAGAGTTTAGAGAAAAATCGATCATAGGGTAGAAGCCCCAATTACTGACACATTAAGGACTGACTCTAATATTATTGCATAGTATCTGTATTTATTGACTAAAAGTATAAGTTTTTTATTTTATTTATTATGGTTTAATATGTTTACTTCATGGAAAACATTTTGTGGGTCTTAGAATTTCTATTTTTATATATAAATTCATTAATCTAAAAAAACATATTTCGAGATCTATTACTGACACCTCTAAAACGTGTGTGACTGAATTACTGACACCCCAATTACTGCCAGCTAACCTAATACTGTTTATTACTCATTTTACGGTTATGTCGTCTCATGTACATGAGCAACTACTGCTATGACAGTAATACCAAAATGCTTGAAACGCTTGTACCAATCACTATCACCCATATATTAATTAAAAAGGCTTAATTAATCGTTATATTACGATCGTTGTGACTTTCTATGATACTTATATCGTACTAAAAAATTATTGTTTATTATGTAAATAATTTAAATATAGTAATTATAGCCCTTTCTTTAGTGCCCTGTTTTCTCTTTCACTAGTAAGGAAGTCGCCATTTCCACTGTTGTCATCAAATTAAAATTTTGTATAGTCTTATAGAAATTAATGAAAAAAAAAAATTAAATGGTGCATTTTCTGGCGTATAGATTATAGGTTGAATTACATAACTCTTTTTGTGTATGACTTCACAACGTTTATTTATTCGTTATTTTGAGTAAAATAGCTTAAGGTGACAGTAATTGGGTAGGTGTCAGTAATTGGGGGTTCTACCCTAAGAATTACTAAAACTTGATACAAAATAGCATCTACCATTCTCTAATTATTCCTTTACTAATTGCACCGATCCATTCGACTGCCGATTAAGCTTCCCGTAATGTTCCAAAATAATTTCACTGATTCGAGCCATGCGGTGCATCCGTCCCGCCCACCGGCTTCCCTAAAAATCGGCGGCACACTCGTGCAGATGGGTTTAAAATTTAAATGGGTTTCGCGAGTTTAACCCATCATTCGGTGTTCCGCCTTACAACTCGAATCACACGTTGGAGCGTGTTGAATGCCGGACACGCGTGCACGTTGCATTCTTGACGAGCGTGGCCGCCGCTATTCATCGCTGGTCATTTCGAAAGAGTCATTGTCAGGGCGGATGGTAAAACGGGAAAATTGTCTGCCGCTTGGGCTCGTTTTATTGCGCGCATTTCCCGGCCCGATGCCGTAATGGAACGCGGCTGGAATGTTTGCCAGCCGGTCCGCGCGTGGATACACGCCGTAGGTATGCACGGCGGATTACAGGTGTACAATGTGTCTTTTAACATGTCCCCCCGGGGCTCGCCAGCTGACTGACGTCCGCCTCTTCGGCGGCCGCCTAATTACGAATATGCGTGCCAGCCGCGATCCTCTCGGCGGGATCATTCTCGGCGGGGGCCGTTTAACCCACGGCCTCGCGAACCTTTTATTTCCGTTTTCGTGCCAGCATTTAGCGGATGCTCCTGCGTGGAATCGCGTCGTTTCATCTCGTTATCGGGACGGCGGAATGAATGGGGGAAGGTGGGGCGGTGTTTCGCGGAGCGACGGCGATGCATCGAGGAAAATCGAGTTCCCGCGCCGAGGAAAATTTTTAATACGGGAAAACGGGCACGGCCCCGTTTTTCCTTGATCGATAAAACTACAGTGTCCTACATTCTTGTTACCTGGTCTTGGAATAATACAACCATTGGGTCGCAATCTAACGTTATTGCCGATGCAGGGATGCTTCGTGATTTTCCCTTTTTTTAGAGATCTGGAAACGAGTGTCTCTGGCTTCGCGAAGCTTTCGTTCGGTAAGGTAAAAGACCCAATACGTGGACACGTCCCAGTAGCTGGACACTGGTGCAAATAATACTGATTAGTACATTTAATATTCGCTTTATCCAAAAAAGAACTGTTTTATTCAATTATCCAAATATTTAGTAAAATATATTCATATATATATATTTGGTATATTTGCAACACTTTCGTAAAAAACAATTTATTCTTTTGAACTGTCCGGTTTACACTATTTAATATTGGATTTATCTTATTTGCTAAGCAGTCGATGTTACACACGAATACACATAACCGGAAAATTAGTCATTCAATAATAGATTCTTTTTACTCAAGTTTATTTACTGATTTGAATAAATTACTTATACAGAAGAAATATGCAAAAAGAAAAAACTATTGTGTTGTTTTTTTTTTATTTAATTTCTCTAGAAAACATCAAAATTGCTGATGTTTCATTATGTGTCCATGTAATGGGACAGTAAAATCGGGACGCCGGGACATACTAGTTAAGCTGTCCAAGTATTGGGCCATTGTAAGGTCTATGAATTTTCAATATTTCACAAAATTATTCACTCCTACAATATGTGTTTTTTTTTAATGATAAAGTACACACGATGCCCCATGTAATTGCAAAATCGTTTTTATATAAATCGATTTGTATAACTGAAAAATTCTCAAATGTGTGTACGCCGTACCTTAAACGTCCAGGTATTGGGACATTTACCTTATTCTGTAATTTTGAGCCAAGTCTGGACGACGAATTGACCCCCTTTCGGTTGTATCAATTGTCAGAGCTTTCAGAGTGTTATTTTTAAACCGTATAGGGGACGATAGAATCAAATTCTGAATAGAACGCTCCCATCTATTCTTTGAAAAGCATTCTCTGTCAAAGGCAACGATGTTCGCCGGCGACTCCAAAGGGAAGATGATTAAATGCGCGGCGCGATGGATGTCGCGCTTTAACGAGCACGCGATACCTGTATTCCTTTCGATCGAACTGGTCGCAGCGACGGCCACCGGCGGCTATTCCCGAAAAAAAAAACGCAATTGCAACGGAATACGTTAAACCGTGAAAATTGCGCGGCCCTTCGCCCTCCGCTTTATGGGGAATGTTTGCCGCCTCGACGCCGCTCGTGTGAACGCGCGTGTAATGTTTACGCCGGGGCGCATATACCGTGCTCGTTACATTGCCGCCAACAAAACTGCGGGACGTGACGTGGGATTGAAATGAGTATCGATGAGCATAAACACCCGACCAGAATGCACGATCTACGTGTTAGACGAAGCTGGATACGTGTTTGGGCGATCTACGCCGGCGGGTGGAAGTCTCTCGCTATTCCTCGATCGATCGATCACTGTGCTTGTTCACTGCTTTTCTTCGGTTGCAATGTGAGACGCGCCCGATTTCTATACGATGATTATTTTCTTGACTTGGAGAATTTGGGTTTGTTGCAGGGTAAACTTGCCTAAATTGTACGCCTTAAAATCAAATGCTTATTACATGAAAAATAAGAGAGAAAATGAAACAAAATTAGTGGTAATCAATAGGGTTTGTCGGTTTTAAAAAACCGGGTTTAAAAACCGGTTTTATTTATAAATTTGTAAAATTCGAGAACCGGTTTTAAATTTAAAAAACCGGTTTTATATAAATATTAGAATTAATATGCAGAAATGAATTAATTATTTAATTGAAAACTATGTAGTAGGTAACAGTTTACTGTAAAACTAATCATATTCTCAAAAAAAAAATACTAAAGGAATAAAGATATATAATTTGGTAACATCTTTTAAAATATTTATATTTTGTACGGGCTTTAATTATTATATATTTTTTTATTTGGTTTTTTATAGATAGAGTATATTTTATTTGGTTATATTTTCGTAATTCCATAATATTAAGGAAACTGAGATTTTTTAAAATAAGTACAAATATTTACTTACTATTTTAACTATATTTTTTGTGAAAATTCGAAAACCGGTTCAACCGGTTTTTTGGAAATAGTGGAATTCGAAAACCGGTTTTTTCAAAAGTCGGTTTTTGTATAAACCCTAGTAATCAACTCTTTATTAATAGAACAAACAGTTTTATCAACTCAAATAATAAAAAGTAATCAACTTCTATTCATAAAAACGATTTATTTTCAATATGGAAAAAGTACGATTTAGGATTAATGTTCCTAAATCGTACCATACTTATCCTAATTCGTACTTTCAAATTTAATTACTACAATCATCACATACATATTCAAAAGTAATTCTATCAATACTTGTATGGGTAATTGTAAAAAATCCTTAAAAATCATAGCAAAATTTTAGTGAAAAGTACCCGAAAAACTTAGCTGCTTTATATATTTGTTTTGTGGAGTGACGGCATGGTGGATCGGCTTGTTAATGGCGTATGGCTAGCTGTTGTTTACATTTTCCACCGCTGGGGGCGATTGTGACTGTCAAGTTTACCCTGTATTGTATGGAGAAGGTAGATATAAATGAACTTTCTTACATTTCTTATTCTATGAATTTAGTCATCCCACTATAATTTTACGATATACTTTCGCGTGTAAAAAGTAACCACTTCCCGGAACGGTAGCCGGAGGATTCTCCCTAGGACCTTCAGGAATTACCGGAGAGTAGCTCCTGGTTGAGGGTAAAATTCGTCCAGTCAGTGGTGTCAGAGCTCTGTATAAGTAACAGGGAAACGTAGGAAGCTAAGGCAAGCGTGGCGCCCGAATTCGGAGGAAGTTTTTATAACTGAAACTGTTATTTAAATGAATCCACTTTCAACTCTCATCTCAGTGCAAAAATTCATTGCAATTCTCTCTTGAAATCTATTAGCTACTTCTCGATAACACACTCTACACCAGAGTTGGCCATCATTCGACTAAAAAGTGATTGAAATAACGTTTCGACTAAAGCTACTTCAACTTTTTCCTTAGTCGACGAAAACTTACCTGAGTTAGCTTTAGTCGAGGCGCCAGAGCTGAAGCTGGTTAGTCAAGAGCCGTTAGTCGTGGGTTGTGACTATCGTTGATCAGCTGTCATTCTATTCTTAGTCGAGGAAACGACTAACCGGCGAAAGCCTTTGCGGCCTGACCCGCGCGCGGTCGCCTACCGGTCAGATTCTACAGAATCTGAATTTGTTTATTTATCATCGTATCAATATGAAAGTGACGCCAATGGATTCTTGGTGTTCTCCCGATTAATTGGACAGAAAATAATTTAAATCGGACTATTTTTAACGAAACGGGCTTTGACTTCTGCAAACAAATTACTCACGTAATATCCTTAATTATGGTCCGAATTATATCATTTTTGGGCCCATTTTCATCGGGAAGACATGAGAAATCGATTGGTAATACTTTTATTAACACTTATCAAAAACTGGAAGATTTTATGTGGCCCGTCGGTTTTATTGCTCTCGGCTGTCAACGGGCGGTCTACTGGGGCCCGAAGGTCCTCGCTCGCAAGCGGAGAAAGCAAAACGGTGGAGTGGGTAGATCTTTCCCGATAATCCGAGCCCAAAGGCTTCTCAACAATCGAAAGATTGTACATACATATTCTTTCTGATGCTTTCGTCTACAATGATTATGGTGGGTTAATTAACAAAAAAACAACAGTTTGCCAACGAATATTTAATGTTGGGCCTGCAATTGTTATGGTTGGTTAATTAACAAAAAGTTACGACAGTTTGCCTACGAATATTCAATGTTGGGCCTACAATTACTATCGTCGGTTAATTAACAAAAAATTTACGACGATGATTAAATGTCATCTTACAACGCGTCAGAAAAATTGCTACATCCAGAAACGTGTTATTATATTGCACGTTGTGATTTTTCTGTTCTTATTTATAAATACGTAATAAGGACGTATGTCTTAAGACGAATGTGAAAATTTTAAAGAATAGGTCTACAGGTCGAATGTTTTTATAAACATTTAGTACTAGATATGTAACTAGAAATTACAAATATTTTCGAGAAAGTTTGTTGGCTAGGTGCGAATAGTGGCTGGTTCGTGAGCGGAAAGTTTGGGTTCGATTCTCTCCTGCCCGCGAAATTTTGTTTTCCTAAACCAAACCTGAAGAAGACGTCTTTTGAAGTTCTTTAAGACGCCTTTTGGAAAGAAACCTTTAGTTGGGCCTTTACGTTAACCCACCCCACTGTTTTGCTTTCTCCGCTTGCGAGCGAGGACCTTCGGGCCCCAGTAGACCGCCCGTTGACAGCCGAGAACAATAAAACCGACGGGCCACATAAAATCTGCCTGTTTTTGATAAGTGTTAATAAAAGTATTACCAATCGATTTCTCATGTCTTCCCGATGATAATGGGCCCAAACATGATATAATTCGGACCATAATTAAGGATATTACGTGAGAAATTTGTTTGCAGAATTCAAAGCCCGTTTCGTTAAAAATAGTCCGATTTAAATTATTTTCTGTCCAATTAATCGGGAGAACACCAAGAATCCATTGGCGTCACTTTCATATTGATACGATGAAAAATAAACAAATTCATATTCTGTAGAATCTGACCGGTAGGCGACCGCGCGCGGGTCAGGCCGCAAAGGCTTTCGCCGGTTAGTCGTTTCCTCGACTAAAAATCGAATGACAGCTGAAACCACGTTAGTCACAACCCACGACGAAAGGCTCTTGACTAACCAGCTTCAGCTCTGGCGCCTCGACTAAAGCTAAGCTAAATCAACTTTAGTCACCCTTTGACTAACGACTAACCGTAAGGACCTTTTAACTAGATGTTATCTAGATATTAGCTCTGCCCAACTCTGCTCTACACCTATCACACCCCACTCACGAATCCCAAATCACATAGCACCTCACGAAACAGTCTACCCAACTCTAATCCCACCTGACAACGCGAATCCCACCCCAAGCATCCGACCTAAGATTTTAATTAGCAGTTTCATTTTCATTAAAGCGCGTGAGCTCTTCGATCCAGGGCCCCGTCGAAAGGCGGAAAAAAGGGGCGGCGGCAGGGGGACAGAGGCGGGGCGTGGGGAAGTTGCTGTTAACTTTCAGGAAGTCGTGCAATCGATGCCAATTACCAGGAGCCGAAACAATTTTAGTTAGGTCGTTCGGGATTCCTCGCAGCGCGGCCGCGTCGTTGCCTTTTAAAACTATTGGGAGCACTTCGAACGCGGAGGAGGCTCGCTCGCGACGAAAGGGCCAAGAATTTCCCGAGATTCCCCGGGGCGCGCGTGCCCCCGGGCGGCGTGCACGAGGGCCGCCCGACGAGATAAATCCGTCGCGGTGAATAATTCGCGTCGGACGACGCTCTCGTTCGCGATAGGGTGTCCGCCTGCGAGTTACCAATAAATCGCCCCGGAATCTCCGACCGGGTGTTGGTTTCCATCAGCAGGAACGACCATCCCGTTCCACGGGACGTTTAACCGAAGCAAGTGCTTCGGTGTCCCTGCTAATAGGATTATCCGGACTCGCGAAGTTTCCGCTGGCTGAATGACCCCGGCGAGAGTGGGACGTAAACGCGCTAACGCCGGCGAAATTTCATGCGCCGGATTTCTGCGGAATCTTAACCGTACCACCGCCCGAGGAGCGGCGGCTGTACGTATTTCGATTTCGCTACACTTTCCGTTCGCGCGGCCACGGCGAACCCGAGCCACCGCGGCAGCCATTCGCGAAAACAGTTTCGTCTTCCGTCCGCGTCCCGGGGCTGTGTAATTCGAGGTGGCTGCCAAGCCGACGGAATTTCTCTGCACTTTGGCCTTCGCCGGGCTTCTTTCTTCGACGATGCTCGGTGCACATGCTTTGGTTCCGGGTGCTGTTTTAAGGCAGTTGATTATGTTACCCATGCGCGAAGTTTGCTGGAGCAATTGGAGAGGTTTTGTTGCTAAAGGTTGGGGGTCGGTACGATGTGAATTATTAAGGAAAAAGGGGCTTGGGAATATGGGACCTAGGTAGTACAATATTTTGATAATATATGCTTCGGTAATAATGCTGGTTCATTCATTACACGAAGATTGTAGTTGATGCTGGGATTTAATAATAGCACGCGGATCGTACGCCCACTAATGAGAATTACGAAAATTTATGGTAATTTTGGTAGAATTTGTGAAATGTGGTGTGACTTGAAGGAACTATTCGTAATTCTACAAGGAAGCTTTTCATCCCTCGAGTTAAGGGGGAATCCTGTTTTATTTATGGGCTAAAAACATAGCAAAATTTAGGATTTTTTGTAAGGAACTAGCATTTCGATTTATCTGAAATTTTGGCCACGTTTGAAGAAGTTGCAGCTGTTTTTTTATTCATTTTTAATAATAAATATAGGAGTTATGCATCACGCCGCGCAAAACTCGTCGTCCGCTGGTGTGCATGATATTTACCTTCCAGGTAATCTGAAACAGAAAAATGAAACGGCGATTTACTTTGTACATATGTAGCTTTAATTTGATGAACCAGGATACCGCTAAGTTCTATACTTCTTTTGTTACATAAGAAAATTGGCGTAAAATTGGATCGCAAAACTTAAAGGTTCAGTTAAAAATTACACGGGTTCACGTTCGGATACGTTTACTACACGTGTACACGTGTATGGTAAATACACGTGAAATAGGGACCTCTGGTTCAGACCTTTCAGTTTAAAAACTCTTCACACCGCTGAATAAATTTTTCTGTTTTTTGCTGGTTCATCAATTTCAAGCTACATATGTATAAAATAAAACGCCGTTTCATTTTTCTGTTTGAGATTACCTGGTAGATAAATATCGTGCACACCAACGGTCGGCGAATTTTGCGCAGCGTGATGGTCGATCATGCATAACTACTATATTTACGGTTGAAAATTAATAAAAAAAAAACTGCAGCTTCCTCAAAGATGCAGCAAAACATGTTCCAAATTTCAGATAAATCGAAACGCTGGTTTTTTAAAAACAAATCCCAAATTTTGCTATGTTTTTAGCCCAAAGAATAGGATTCCCTCTTAAGGCAGGATACCACCTTTGCACTTAAAAAAAATTGAAATTTTTTTTTTCTCAAAGTACTCTTTCAAGTGTATAGAATCGAAATTCATTCATTAGAAAGGTGGCCGGAACCTTTTTCTTGTGTAAAAACCGGATTGGAGCAGATATATAAATCTATATAAAACTTTAAACGCGTTTTTCTCGAAACGATGTTTTCCAAATCAGCGTATCAGATTACTCCTACAATTTTCATCGGATTGACTTGAAACTTTGCACAATTCTTCCCCGTGGTGTAATCTAACGATGTACGTAGGACTTTTGCTGTAGCGTTGTTATTTTTCTTTTGGTGCGCAATTTTATAAACTTCTTTAAACTTTTTTACCCTAAAAAAATTGACCCTTTTGTTCAAATGGCCGCCATTTTCTTAAAAATCGAAATTTCGTAAAATCCCTACGTACAGCATTAAAAAATATTGTTGCCAATAGGAACATTCTTTGGTTTTTTTTCTAAGAGCCACGTACAGAGCGGAATTTGACACGCCGTCTAACGATGTTTCTCCAAAGGAGTGTATTTTGGCGCCACCTACAAGAGATTATTTATTACTTTTTCAGTTTCAAAAAATGTGTAATTACAGATTAAAGTTACATTAATGAATGACTGAAACCGATTTTGTTTCTGCGCATTCTTTGTATGCAAAAAAAATTCATGAAAAACGCCTCCAAAATCGCAGTCAAAGGTGGTATCCTGCCTTAATACAATTCCCTCCCTCAGCTGGACCACCTATTTTTTAATTACCCTGTATGTTTCCTATAATCAAAAGCCACCCTGTCGATTCCACTTATCAATCGCGCACGTTGCATTCGGCAGTGTTAATCGCCACTTATCAGAAGACTGCATATAAGAGGGGTGGATCGTTGCCGTGCTCGAGAACAATGGCTCGCGTTTACCTGCAAGATAATAGCTTAGATAAATTGAGTCCATCTAACATCACAGCTCTTTACCACGTTGGAAAACTCTGGCGAGAGATAAATAGGAAAAGAAGGTTCGGAGCTCGGTGCCCTGTACCATGAATAATATTTGCATAAATTAAAGAGATCGATATAGTTCCTAAGTTGAACGCGGCCCGGCAGACGGCGAGGCAAGAATGTAGGAAGATTCACGAGCACACCAGTTCCATTAGAACTATTCAGTGCGGCTTTATAACGTTTGTCTCTGGTGTCTCTGTAATGTGACCACTTACCGGGCCGTAGCGGCAGCTATGCAGTTTAATACTTGAGAGTGTTTCTTGCAACAACGGCGTGCCTGGCATACAATGCCCTCGCGATATTCCATTTGCGTTGTTTCGTTGACAGCGCGCTAGAAAAAAGAAACACTGGTACCTTTGTAGAAAGTTGGGGCGAGGTTGCTTGCTCTTTTTGGGTGGACGTGTTGTTTGATGGGCGGTTCAGAGGGTGGCAATAGAAGTGGGACCCGAAGGGTGCAAGAGGGTCAATGAAGCTATAAATGAGTAGGGGAGACCGGGGCAAGTTGATACGTTTTTCAGTTTTCATTGTTTTTCATTTTTGTTTGAATCAATTACTTAATAACAAATATGCTAAAATATACTTTGGTCCTTCCTCTTTAATATATAGTAAGCGAAAACTTGAGAAAGTACATACAAAATGAATGAAAAAATGTTATTTGGACGAAGGCAAAGTGTATCAATTTACCCCACTGCGGGGCAAGTTGATACATCTTTAAAATATCTGTTTAATGAGTAACTAATAAATTTGAAAAATATAATTTCAATCTAAATACCTTTCCAACAGTCAAAAGTTCAAAGATCAAACAGATTTTTAAACAAACATACCTAGAAAAACATTTTTATTTTCATTCTTTTTTTTATGTCTGGAATATCCCACTTTAACACGAGGTGTCTTCTTCTTTTTGTTACTATATCTTAATAAACTCATTGTGTCATGATTGTATATTTTTGTGCATGGCCTTAATAATATCGAGTCTTTTTCTATTTCGGCACACGCTTTTTCCAAAACATCCTACGATATTTCGCCACGATTTGTCTTTTTGATATAATTTCAAACCATTTTCCAAGAAATATAACGAAAAAATTGAATTAAAAGTAGTCGGGGAAAATTAATATACTGTATCAACATGCCCCAGAGAAACCGTATCAACTTACTCCACAGGAAGTCATTATGTATAAACATGTCCATAAAAAAATGTAGAGCATATAAACACACTTACAAAACGTAATTACCTTACCTTCAAAAGACTCAATATGATGCCAAATTACTTCGGGTTATACAATTCTTTATATCGTCTCAAGACGGATTGGAAAGTGAACACAACTGTTTACTTTTTCTTTATATAAACGAAAACAGTTAAAAAACGATTGCTAACGCCAAGGTACACCCACGTACGCTGGATCGTAGGAAAGAATTTATCAACAATTTTCACATATCCCATTGAAATGAAGCTACATATATGTGGGATCAGGAACCCCCATACTATAAGAGAGGGCACGGAAGCATCAAGACCGGGAAGTCGGCGGTAGCCGAGGTGGTTAAGGCGGCTGATCAGCGCGCAAACCTAGAGATCGCGGGTTCGAGTCCCGTTGAGGCGACTTCCTTTTTTCCGTGATCCTACATATATATGGTGTCGAGATAATTCGTCTGTATCAACCTGCCTCTGTATCAACTAGCCCCGGTCTCCCCTAATCATACAACAATAGGCAGGGGTGGTCTTAAAACAGACTTTCTAAGGATCTTTGCAAAGTCTCTTCTACACGATACATTCCCAATTTTATCCCAGACTTCACACTATCGTTCATCCCTCCCACATCTTCCTGGCACTGCGAAGACCCTCTAAGATCTAATTAAAACCAGAAAAACTCCAGACCACCTTCACCCCGTAGAACGACGCACTGGCATAAAAATAATTCCCCCATTCAGAGGACCCCATACGGAGAGCCACTTTCTCCATTTCCCTCCTCCCCGCAGCTCCACCCTCCCCGTTCGGCATCGCCTTACAGAGATGCCAGGGAGTTTCAGGACACGTTCCCTCGATGCAATCGAACGATACAGCCTGGAAGGTGGTTCGTGTCGTCGCGCGGCTACGTCCTCATCGTCGTCCAGCTACGCCTTTTCTCGCGCTCCGTTACACGCGACAACGGCTGCGAGGGCGACGACTGGCGACACAAACGGCGCGGGAAGTCAAAACGAAAAGGGAACACTGTCAGACGGATGGACGGGGGCTCGGTGTGGCGATAACGAAGTCGGTTTCTTTGCGCGTCGACACGGTCCAATTATCGGCGTGACTCTATCTCGCGTCTGACGGAACATCGAGGAGCTCGGAGCCCGACGTCTAGATCTTCCCGTGAGACCGTGCCGGGAAAAGCCCGTGGAAACTCGCGCAGACAGTTGCCAGCAACTCCGCTCAGACGGCCGGGGCACGTGTGTGTAACGGTGTAACCGCCTACCCACCGACGTACTCCGGGCTACGTAGCCAGTACGACCGGTTTCAACTCAGTTGAGTGGCCGTTATATGGGGTTCTAAGCATTCTGATTCTGCTGACCGCTGCGCAGACCTCATACCCTCCTGACCGTCCTGTCCACCCTCGCTGCTACGTGAACTGCCTTTAAACCACCCCCGCATCCAACTCCCTTTCTCCTTCGCCCCGTTTACTCGCTCGCCTCCTACTCGCTGTTTCGCGCTTGCTCCGCTATCTCGTCGCTCTGCTCTTTCTCTCTCGTGTTTTCGTGTCATCCACGTCGTACCCCCCTTTTCTCGCGGATCCCATTGGCCTTGTTCATGATTCTGGTGTTTTTAGCGTTTCCTCGTTGGCTTATTGTAGATTATTGAAGATCGAGCGGAGGGGTGTGCTTTGGGATTGAACTGCAAGGAGGTGGGAGAGGCTCTATCGATTCTTGTGGTTTAGTTTGGGGGTTCTGTTGGGGCTGTTGTGTAGACATAATGTAGTGTTGGGTTGTAAGTGTTGAAGTTATTTTGAAGGCTTTTATTTGGGACTTCCTGGATTTTCCTTGAGTTTTCAAGGTTGAAAAGATCGACGTACATATTAGGAGTATTTGTACTAAAAAATTTGATAAATGTAAAAATCAGCAAGGTAGTAAAAAACCCCACCAAATTCATTTTTCTTAAACGGCAGCCATAAAAATTCCTCCCGCTCTTGCGACTGCCCGGAGAGTCTGTCGGAAACCTGTCATTGTGTGAACCCCAAGTCTTTGTTCTAGGCGCTTTCGTTCGTGATATTTGCTTTTCTTGCTATTGTGTTTTGTGTGGTTTAGATAAGCAAAAAAAATATTTTGAACACGGAAGATGAAGGTATGTACTTTATTTTAAAACATCATTTTATCGATTTGCTGCACGTGCATATGTTTTCTACAAATGTTTAAACAAGGCCTGAATAGATTTTTTATTTACTTAATTTTAGCGGATAAGAATGTTTTTGTCTATGTGTCGGGCCTTGTCGGGTAATTTTCTTTTTATTGAACCTTAGACCAATGTCAGTTAAATATCACATTAAAATCGCCCGCCCTTTTTCGCCATCTTCTTTTTTATTACTTCAAACGTAGTAAGCCAAAAAGTTGAAATTCTTCAACTTAGTAAATTTGATATTTTTCTTGTAGATTCTACGGAAACGGTCAAGCAATTTACCAGAAGAGAATAGCAAAAAAAAAACCGTAATATTACAGTGATGAAACTAAATTATACAATCTGGATAATATTCCTTTGCAATATTGCAGTAATACAGCTGTAATATTTCTGCGTCGACCGGGGAATAAAAGATATTTTTTTAAACTTTTCTTGGCACCATAATCTTTTAATAAACTCCTTATTACTCCTGTTTCGCATGTACGTACATTGCAAACAACACATAAAATATTTTTGCCCGCTTTTATTATACAAGTACTCCTATGTGCGACGTCTGAATGTTGGACACGTTTGTCAGTTGCTACCGAGAAAAGCGCGACTCACGATGTAAGGATATAAAGTGTGCTCACTGAGCGGCTAATTTTCGTCTTCTACCGCGCGTTCCCAATTTCCGCCATATTAAAATACGTATGTATATGAATGCATATGTATGTGAACGGGCGCGTTATTGAAATGTTGTGAAATTCATTCTATCCTATTGGTTGACAATTCAGTATGAAGGATCTTGGGAAGGGCACATTATTGGCTGATCTGAAAGCGTGCGCGAGAGCACACCTTATATCCTCACATCGTGGTGTGACTGAAGCACTTCCTCGGGAAAGTTCGTTGATATATTCAAAACGTATCCAAGCCCCTAGAGAGGATGACAATCTCAAAACTGATTGTATCCTGTTACATCCACAAGGAATATCCAGCTTGAATAGACATAGACTTCTACGTTACCGTTAAGGAACTAGTTCTTGATCAGGCACTAATTTTTTATCAGTTCATGAAATAAATCGTTCTTTTGAGTTTATGTCAATAAATAATTGTTTGAAATAATTACTAACATAAAAATTGATAATTCAAAAATATATGTGTTGTCTGTGAAAGCAGTTAGTATTGTTAGTTTTATATGATTAAAAACTAGTTCCTAGTCACCTTATTATTCCATACCTTATAAGTATTTAAATTATATATTTATTTTCAACTTTTTAAAATTTTTCCTTGAAGTTTAAACATTAATTCAACTTTTAGTATAAAAAAAGTCTATGGTTTAATGTTTTATTAGGTTAAAAATAAATATTTAAGCGGGAAACCTTCTAAACTGATCAGAAACTAGTTCCTTAACGGTATGTGCTTGTAATCATTTTAGTAGAGTACTCAATTCCTTTGACGAATTATTTCGGCGAGCCCTTGCCGGTATTGAACGGCAAACACGCTTTATTCGAAAAGAAAGCCACGGAAGCTGGGGTAATTCAATTTTCACCAGCCCCTAAGTAAAAGCAGATTTCATCTAATTTGCCAGAGTCGACGCGCACAATATTGAATAGTAATGCACACCGGTGGATCGTGATTACGTGGATGCAAAATGCAACAGCATTACGTATTCGAGGACGTAAATATTTGTGCGCCGTGATTTTGTTCATCTTCAGACGAGCTCGCAAAAGGCACGAGCGGAATTTTAAATAAGTATCTGCCAGCTATCGTGGTTAAGAGAAAACGTATTTCCAGCGATGAATCCCGTGAATCGTAATGTTCATTTCTCCATTCGCAGGGGTAACTGTGGTTGAGTTTGACAAGCAAAGCTCTGGTAAACTGATTTAAAAAATTGTTGAAAATTACGGAAGAATATAATTTCTACTTTTCAGAAAGTGAATAATCCTGGTACTTTAATCGTATGACTATATTGAGTTAATTTTTTGTAGAACGCTTCTTTGGGAAAACTTCTCTGTTGTATTTCTGAATTTGAACCTCGCTGTATGATAGAACGAGTTTCTTCGAATCCTTCGAATTCCTCGAATTTTGTATGTTTTCGAGTCGAGTACAATTCATCGAAGCCACTTATTTTATTCGTAATTTCGTCCAGGGGAGTATCAATTTCGTTCTGAATGTAGCAGCTCCGAGATCCGCGCGGGGAACACGCAAAGCTGTACGGTACAGATGGTACGCTTTGATAATTGGAAAATTTTAAGTTGCTCCGCTGTAATGTGCTCGCGGGCTAACAAATAAATTACACTTTCGCCTGGTACGCAACCTCTATGGAGAATAATTATCTCGAGAAATAGGAACACGAGGCACAACAGAGCCTCTGTTAGTGACGGGGAGGAAAAGAAAGGAATAATGGAAGTCAAAGCCGCACGGAAGGAAATCGGATACAGGAAGACAAGGAGGGAACGAGGAATGTCTAGGTGGGATATAGAATACCGAAAACTAAACTCAACGTTAACAGAAATAGTTGAATTAACGTACTCGTAATTACATTTCACGTGGAAGTTCATTCATTAAATTCCTCATCGATTCAATGGCGAGTATATTTAAAACAAATCAATTCTGCACCGCCATTTGAAAAATATACACATTTTAGTGGTAAATTCAAGGAATCATTTAATTTATGAAATTTTATCTATCCCGCTTTTGTGAGCAAAGAGATTTAATTACAGAGTGAAAAATGTTCCTATATCATCTAACACTGTGTCAGATCACTTATTCCGTGTGTGGAGGTATAATCTAAAATTGCTTTGCATAAATCATGTGGCCGGATCTACATAATAGGTTCTTCGAATGTATAATACGTCGCATTATAAAGTCTGAGATAATATTTGTTGTAACAAGATCACAGCAGATTTTCAAGTTACTGTTATTCCAAAATATTGTGAGCCGATATCAAGGAACTGTCTTGCGCTTGGGAGAATTCTGTTAATTTCATCGAGCTGCTCAATTTTTGAACTCGTGACTCCCAAGATACCCTGTAAAAATATCTGGTCCATTCTGAATTTAGCTTTCGGAGAGTTCAATTAAGTTTAACACATCGTTCATCGAAGTGATCGATTTTAGATTTAAATACACATATTTATGGGCGAGGAGCCAGTGGATTTATTTACGTCCACATCTCGAGCCTGAAAGAGAAGGATCTGAAAAGGAACGATTGGAATTTTAATCGAGAATCTTGTTGTCGTACATAGATGGCATTCCAAGACGTAGTTCTCGCAATCGGGTAGGGGGTTTATCGGCTTTATTCTTAGACATTTACCCCCCGGTCTGAGGGGGATGAAAACGGAAACAAAGTATTTAAGAAAAGGAACCCCTCAAATTTTTCCTTTGACCATTATTTCAAAGCAGTAGCAAAATTTTACGGGATCGAACGCATCAGTTTAGTATTTATAAACAGGTCAGTGTATTTAAAAAAAATCTGTTTAATTTCTACAACTTCGTGAAAGGAATAATACTCTATAAAAATACATGTGACATATTCTAAATATATAGTTACACCAAGCCAGATATAAATGAAAATTGTCCATGGTTGTGCAAGTAGTTTTCAGTGGTATTTTCCTGTCTCAAAGATCACGTAAACTCAGTCCATAAAATTACTATTTGCACGTAACAAAATTCTTGAGGGTTTAATAAAACGCCGCTTTCAGCTTAAAGGCAACTAGCGCAGGAAGGGGAACCTTATTATCTTTCCACGTGCAGGTTTAATAAATTTTAAAGTTGTGAATCTAAGCAGGAAATTGAAGAGCAAAGGGCGAAATACCTACGCGGAATTTTAAGCAGGAATGTTGTTACATCATCTCGCCGTTTACTCGAGTGTAGAAAAAGCTTGCGTTGGTCGCAATATTTTCAGAATTTTCCGCCTGTAGTAAAGTTTCTGCGAATGCTTTAAAAACATATTTGTTGCAGGCATTTCTTGAGTATTAATGCTTCTCTGTATTCGAAAATTCAGAGTGTTTACATACCTCGCGAGTTCTTGTTTTTTTTCGAATAACCATACGCGCAGATTAGCCTCCTAACTAATTGTAAGACTCTAATTAAGGGGGTATAGGACTATTGAACGACTGAAATCGGCGGTTTCTTGTCGGTTGGATTGCTTAGATACCAAATAATCACCATACTGGCACTTTTCACAGTTTTTTATTTACGCATTAACGAGTAGTGTAAAATAAAAAAATTGTCAGAATGTTGAAAATTATTGAATTTATTTGACGCTAAAGATGGTCCCGCGTACCGCGCAACTGTAATTGGTGTAGGGTAGATGTCCCAATTACTGCCACCTTAAGATTATAACTGAACTTCATTTAATCATTTCACGTGTTGTTTAACCTAAATATCGTCTCCGATTGAAACATAATATTATTTAACATCTCTTTAATTAAAAAAAATAGTTTTATGAATTAAATATGAAGAATTTATTAATAATTAATTAAAATACGCGAGCGATCCTAGTGTACCTATAACTGTCACCTCAAAAATCGTCTTGTCCGTATGACTGCCACCCAATTACTGTCGGTCCTAATAACTGTGACCACATAACTATAGTTATAACTAAATATGACAAACCTACTAAATTTTAAATAATTTAACACATATACGTACCTTATATGTCTTATATCATATTATAATTTAATATATGTGTACATTTAATATATATCTATAATTTAATATCACAGCATCACACGCTACACGTGATTTTGAGGTTGAGAATTTGAACTTTGACAGATGACAGTTATGCGTACTTCACGTTTTTTTGTCCCGAATACTGCCAACAGTAATAGGGACAAGCCCAAAAATTTTGTCCCTAATGATGTCACCGTTAATTATTATAACTTAACAATAAATATTATGTATTTTATTCGTTACATCATTAAAGTAATTCTTCTAGACCGGAATAATTCATTTTATGCAATAGATAGAGGTTGAATAGTAAAATTGCGACCCTTTCTTTAGTACGATTTCGCCATCACTTCCTACTAACGTCGTCGCGTTTTTGACGCTCAAATGGCACATTCATTTTTCAATATTATTTTTTAAGCACTAGGTACATATGAGTACATATATTTGTTTTATTTTTATGTAAATCAGAATCTCCGTTTCATAATAACATTTTTTTGTACATTTTGTTTCATATGTTACGTTTTTATTACATAAAATAAATAAAGTGGCAGTAATTGGGACACTGGCAGTAATTGGGACATCTACCCTACATAGTCTCAGGTGAACCAATTATCTAAAAGCAAAATGCTTTGGGATGATTAGTTTCTACACTAATACATATCGTGTGGAACTTTGGTGGCGAATTCAAACAAAAATTGTAAAAGTTACACACGAATTAAGTTTTTTCCACACTTTTATTGAAAAAAATCGTCTTTAATCAGTTATAAAATGTGTTTACAAACATCCAATGTTGATGCGGAAATTCCACACGATAGAGAAAGGAATTCTACAGCTCCAGTTAAAATTTTAAGTGAAAATATTCATTCGTTCAAGAGTTATGATGTACACCGTGTTTGAAAATGTAGTTTCGAGATAAACGGCTTCAAAGTGAAGTCCCATACGCCAATACCGCTCTGCGAGGCCGTTACTCGACGGTGCACTCAATTGCGTTCAGCGCTATAATTTCCGTAATTATTCGAATTTCTTCACGATACATTGTTGTAAATATTCACAAAGCATGGCACTTTCAGAATTAATAATAATAAAAAAATCGATTTTTCGAGATTTCAATAGTCCTATACCCCCTTAAAGGAAACCTACCTCCAACCCTTGTACACGTCTTCCCATATTTTTTCAATTAAAATTGTGCTTTCTCGTGCCCCTTCATTAGTTTAATAATCCGTTGAAGAGGCGAAGGAGAATTCTAAAAAATCCTGTAAAAATATTGCTGAATTAAAGGCACATTAATTATTCTTAAATAGCTGCGTGACTCGCAACCCTTCCAATTCATCCCCCGGCAGTGTATACGAAAATTGACTCCACTCGAAACACAATATCCAAGAAAACTGTGCTAAATTAAGATCAAGTCCGTTCGGCGTAGCGAAGAAGTAGCTCATTGCGCTGCGACTCATCTTTAATCGTTTGAAAGAAACAGAAGCGGGGTCTGAACGGTCATTCGGTCTTCTTAGTTGGATGGAGTAACGGCAAAAGGAAAAGAAACAAGGATCGGGGTCGTGGTCTGGGTCGGAGGGGTGAAAAGAGCAAGTCGAAGTTGGCGGAAAGTCGTGGACGGCCATACCTACGCAGGGGGTGGCGCGGGTCCAAGGAGTGTAGTTTGCTCCTGTTTCCAATATCACTGCTGTCTTTGATGCATTGGCGTCCCGAAGTACCACTTGTTCTTCTCGGTCCCGTGAACAGAAAATCAAATGAATTCCGAGCGTGTCGGGTCGTGTCCTTTCTATCGACACCGCTTATCTTTGTTCATTTTTCTGCCACCCTCCTTTCCCATCCCTCTCCGTCCACCACCGTGAAAATATTCCCGACCCTTCAGACACTTCAGAACCATTCGCTGAACGTTGATCAGACCAACCCTCGCACGTGCTCGTGGCGTATGCTCCTTGTGGATGCATCGTTGCGTTGTTTCTGTATGTTCAAGCAATTCTTCTTTGTAGGAAGAAGAGAAGGTAGGGAAAGCTCGGTCGAAGGGGAGTTACTTACACATTTCTGGATAGGAATCAGTTGCGATAAACACAAGATAAGACGGCTGTTGCGTAAGAGTGCTATTTGTCGGAAATTTTCGCAATGGTAAATTGCAGGTGAATGGATGTGAAGTTTTGTTAACCTTAGCGGATGTTGGAACAAGAATATTTTCATTAATAATAAATAAAAATATTATATAATTAATATAAATAATATTATATGTATATTTAACATATTAATATTATATATTTAAGATACTATTATTTTGCATTGAATACTGCAATTAATATTGCATTAAAGACAGTGAATCATTCGAAGTAACAATTTTCACCAGGAAACAGTTTCAATAGAAAATTTAGCTTTCAATATTTAAATAAAATTTATAAAGAAATTGGGATGACGCACAGTCGTCCCAAATCCCGAAAACGTGGCCAAAATCTCAAATATTATTGAATTTAGGCAAAAATCGGTACTCTGGGGTTTTTCAGGTCGCTGATTACGAATCTAAACTTAAAACTTTAAAAACCAAAATGGCGAATACAATATGGCGGACAACTATAGTAAAAAATTGTTGGATCTGCTCGAATGTCAGTACCCTGAGTCGTTGATTACGAATCTGAACCTATAATGTTTATAAACAGATTACCCAATTAAAACATGTAGAATAATTCACAGTTAATTAGTTCTTGGTGTTTGACAGGTAAAAATCCAATTATATTTCCTGAATTTCAAGGCAATAAATAAATATGCATAAGATACATAGAAAGTCATTCTTGTACAACTTTGTACCACAAGGATGTATAATAGATGTCTTCTAAATGTTACAAAATCGTCAAATAGATCAAACTCGTTGAGGAGAGCAATTTTACTCTCGTATGAGCAGGGTGGCACCTAGTGGCAGCCAATTTTTTAAAAATTTGCAAAGTACAAGCATTAGCAACAGGCCAGAACAAAAATTTCGGTGGAAGGTCGTGGAAGTTTCAACTTTTCATTTACATTTGTAAAATACGCGGGCCAAGTTTTGCTTCTACGTTCTCCAAGTAATTTTGCAATCGTGTAAGGTAAACGCTAACAATTATGGTTAGGTAAAAGTAAACAAATATTCTACTTACTTCCTGGAGTAGCATCCATTTTACACAATGGAAATTGGTCAACTCTTTCAAAAGTTATTCACTTTCAAAGTCGGCGTTCGAATTCGTATCGGCGCGCACAGCAAATGTTTCAGTAACGAAGGCTAACTTTGAAATGACTTACCTGTCAAACCATAAACATTTCGCCTTTTTCCTTGCCGGTATTTTATGGTCAGATCATCACTGTACCCAACCCAACGGCTAAAAATCCCGAAATAAAAAGTTCATTTTCGAGGTTTTGGCCACGTTTTGGCGATTTGGGACCACTGTGTGACGATATTAAACTTTGAAGTTGCAATTGTTTGCCGAACAAAATCGGAAGTATCAGAACATCCCATTTTTGCGTTAAGAATATAAGAAACTCGAAAGCACTTCGTGATCTGTAACGTGTCTAATGTAATAGATTACACGATTCGCGGAACGAAATACTTCAATCTGGAAAAGTGTTTCGTTCCCACCGGGAGTGGGATTGATCCGAAACGATACTTTCTCTGGATCGCAGGCAGGCTGTACCTAAAACGGTTTATAAATTCCCCCCGGCTAAAGATCCTAAAATCTATGGTTTCGGATACGCGAGATGTAAAAGTCGTGAGAGATTCGCCGAGCCCCCCTTTCAGCCGTCGTAAAGCCAGATTTTTGAGCTGTAGTCATCGATAATAGCGAAACGCCGGAAACTTTTCGCGCACGACGAGTGCCTATCCCGTCGAAATCGAATTCCATCAAGTTGAAGAAGTATATCGGCGACGAGAAGCGTTTCGAGAGCAGTCTCGAAAGTTTTGAGAAGTACATACACCCTCGGCTTTTTCTATCTCAAACGGCTTCCCCGACGATTACAATAAAATATTGCCTCCCCCCTATCGATCCCTTGCGCTCTATTAGACAAGCCCTTCTGTTTCGAAAATGACGTGTTACTTAACACCACGACGCTACCTAAGTCGTGTAACAAATCCGGAAGCAGTGGACTTGTCTCTTGAGTGAAATAGTGTATAAACGTTTGAATATTTTTGTTCGGAAAACATTAAGGGGGAACACCACTGTGACGGCCGGAAATGTAAGCCATTTTTAAGAATTTTTTTTCAGGAATAATTTACAGTTTTCATAGAAAATTTTTATTATCTATCTTTAGTACGCTGTCTTAAGAGACTATACAAAAAAAATTAAATAGAATAACATGCATAAATTTTAATATATTAATTAATCTTCTAGATCTTCCCACGCGAGCTGATCGAATGTGTAACTATGGAACAGCAGGTCCGAAATTAAATTTCATTTTTTTTTTATAAATTATATGAGTGTAGTTTCTGTTGTGCGTACGGATTCTTTGATTGAAAACCAATTTTTTTAAATACGCTCGAAAAACTGTCCATCTTATTCGCGGATTTTCGAAAATTTTCTTCTAAAGCGCACCATTTTTACAAAAATAATTTGATTAAGAAATCGGTACGCACAACGGAAACTACACTCATATAGTTTATAAAAAAAAAATGAAATTTTATTTCGGATCTGCTGTCCAATAATTACACATTCGACCAGCTCGCATGGGGGGTCTAGAAGATTAATTAATATGTTAAAATTTATGGATGTTCTTCTATTTTTTTTTGTATAGTCTCTTAAGACAGCGTACTAAAGGTAGGTAATAAAAATTTTCTATGAAAACTGTAAATTATTCCTGAAGAAAATTCTTAAAAATGGCCTACTTTTCCGGCCGTCACAGTGGTGTTCCCCCTTAAGTTGAGGAAATGTAAAGAAATTATCAGCTGTGTGGAATAAATTTCTACCTGCAGTGTATTTGAATTGTAACCTCTGGTAATGGAGCTTTTATGCTACGAATATTCTAATGCTCTATTATCACTAGTTTGGGAGGAACAATGGCCAGAATGAATCAGCTGTTTGTCGGTAATTAGTGGTACGAGGAGCAGCTTTAAATGTCATCTAAGACGCGCGAGGCTAAGAGAATGCTAATTTCCATTCATATCGAAGCGCTTCTGGAGTTAAGAGATCTCGAGGTATTAAATACAATCTGCATAAAATTTACCTCTTGAATGGCAAATTACACCGAGAGAAACTTTTATTCACTGAAGTAGTTTATAAATGGTTCTCTTTGCAACTCGACGCGTCCATTATGCACGATATATTCATTGGCACAGCGTTAAAAATATAACGAATCTGAATGGTTTGCGTTAGTGAGAAAAATATTTTATCAAAGCTTTATCAAAGATCCTTTTTAAATAAATCCAAACGTACTTCGAAATTAAATTGTAATGAAATAACATCAAGTTAAAAGTGGTAATATTCTACTTCGATTTTAGTGCATTTATTAATTTCTACAATAATGATTCACATTATTATGCTATACATACGGTAGTCACGCTAATTTTGCAGAGAAGAAATATGAATATATATTAGAGGCGATCTTATGGAACTTGAGCACAGAGGAGCTCCGTTTTATGGATAATAGGAGCTAAGTTAAACGATCTTCTACTCCTTTTTCCTTTGCACAGCTCCTAAATTATTTCTTGCCGTAGAACACGCCAGGCGTGAAAGGACTTTTAAATAAAATAGAAGGGTATGAGGTGACGTGATATTGCTCGTCTTTGACACCGTAGTAGTAGTGACGGCGGTGGCGTGATAATATTTTATAGAGTTCTATCAAGTTATTTTTTCAATCTCTTTCCATGCATTACGCGGGCATGTGCTTTCACCGAAGCATCTTCGGTAACGAGATGTTCTTGGATAAACATTTGCACCCTTATGGGAATTATATTCAGTAAAGTCGTACGTATGCATCCTCTGTATTAAAATTAAAAGTCTTTCGACTTTTCACGATTTCATTTTTAGTTTTCAATTAAATTCGATATAAATTATGTTATGTTATGATAATAACAATTTTTTTTATAAAAAAAAGTCAAAAATGAAAAGGAAAAAAATAAAATATATATATAAAAAATAAAAAATGTATAATTTCGTGTTGAACACGTTGGCGTATAAAAAACCCGAGGGGTTTAAAAAATCACCCAGTCATCAATAAATATAACCCATAACCACAAATCCACACGATTTGAAATCAGCCTATAACCACAAATAAAACTTGGACACTAAAAGTAAAAAATAAAAAATATATATAAAAAGTTTTTAAGTCAAACGATTAATAAAATACACTAAAAACTAAAAAATAATTATTTTCTTCTATTACAATTTCCATGGTGTTTTCTCACTTTAAATATTTTTAAACCTCCAATTAAATTTCAATACAATCTATGAAAATAATCAGTGAATTTTTAGTTTTCAATTAAATTTGACCAATTCAATTAAACCTCTTTGTTAAAACTCCAAAATTAAAAGTATCGCCTATTTCTCTTCTTCTGTTCTAATAACAAGAGTTATTGATATCTATCCACTTTTGTTAATCATTGGAGCAAGGAAATCATCGATGCTCATCATCGGAGGAATAATGCCTCTTGCTCGAGGCCAGCTTCCATCTTTTTCGAATTATGTACTACTTTTGTATACTTTCTCGCATAATGTCGGCAGATCCATCGAAATCGAATCTCGAAGCACACCAAGGGTCTGCTGTGCCGAGAGTAAACCCCGAAACTTCCGACCTACCCTGCCCCCGCAGTTTTATCCCCGCAAAATCTCCTCTTATTCGCCCGCCCGCCTCGCCAGCAAAAACTTCTCGCGCAGGGGACGTCAGGTGCAGGGCGACATCTTGGCTGCAACCTACGTGCAAAAAGCCTGGCGATGGGATGAAAAAGGTGTTCTACCTTCGGCCGATGATGACAAAGGCTACGACAAAAGTTTTCTTAACGGGTAGCCGCCAGTGCCTTTGTAAAGCAAGTAATCGCTATGAAAACTTTCTTGTACGACTTTATCGATTTTTCTTTGAGACACTGCTCTGAAAATCGACTCCATTAGGCGCGACATATCCCAATTTAGATGCTCCAAAGGATCAGTCGCTGTATCTAAGGGTATTGCATTGCAAAGTGTGAAAATTTAAAGTTTCTTGTGAAAAAACATTCTATTGTAATTTTCGAAACACAAGACTTTTCTGGAGGTATATACTGTTAGACATTTTATTTCTGTGAATATAATCTTTAAGAAGCTTTGTCAATTCAGGATATCATAAGTCACCGATCATAAGTTTTATCGAATCTCATCAACTTAGATGTTTTGACGATTCAGCTTTTAGAGATACACGTATCCATTTGGTGATTAAAATGGGACACCCTGTACGTTTAAAGGAGCTATCTAGTCGTATCGACCTGGTCTCTACAGACCCATGAATGCTCTTAGAGTCCACAACCTTCAAAAGTGCTTTCTTGCTATTTTCTTTCAAGAGTTACCACTATGCACCAAATGCAAGTAACGCATTCAGAGCTGCATGTACTACCAGAATCGTCTTACTTCACGGGATAAGGAGCTCGCAAATATTTCGAGGGGTCGCACAGTGTAACGAGTATATAGGAAAAAAAATCAAAAATCAATTTTCCATTAAGATACTGTTATTTACGTGTAATTGATATGTTAATCATATTTATTCACAAAAAAAAATTTTTTAACATAAAATAATTCATTAATATATATTTTTGTCCACAATAAAAGTAAAATAAATAAAATATATATTTTTTTAAATACATTTAAACACAAATTAATAACAAACATATGAAACAATTATAAAAAAATAAAATTATTTTTTTAAATAAATTAATAATAAATAATTTTTTTAAATAGATAATAAATTTAAAATTATTCATTCTTATTATACATCTTCATCACTATCAGTTGAAACTGAAGGAATTGAAAGCTCAGTGTATTTTAAAACTAAATATTCTAGCACAGATTTTTCTAGTTTTTTGTTTTATTATGTAAATATTTTCTTATGTGGGAGCAGTCGGGAGCAGACAAAATTTACACCAAATTGTAGGACATGAAAGGAACTAATTGTAGTAAAAAAAATGAAAGAACCGATATGTTTCTTTTTTTTTTAATTCTCTCCACAATTTAGATGATGAGACCAAAAAAGTAATAATTTAAGCCACTGGTACGTATTCACATCTTTAAATGCGAGAATTTTTAATTAATAAAACGAAAAACGGATATATTTTGCTTATTTTCAAACAGAAAAGAAAGAGAAGAACTTATAAATACAACAAAAATGCAGTGGGTAAATATTTCCTATGTGTAGTCTGTGGCAGTTTGCGTTTATTTATTCGACTTTGAATGTAATTACTAACCTTAAAACCGTTATTTATGTTACTAAGTTATGTTGTTCCTATGTCGGAGGACTGTTTACTATCAAATCCATAAAATGAAATACAAAATTTCAAAACCCAATTTTTTGCTTTTTGAACACGGGCCGTGACACTGTGGGTCGGTTTCAAAAGTCAATACAAGTGTAGAAGATGATGCCTAAAATCCATTCTTCACATTAATTGATCGACACTTGATCGACTTTGTTTCCATCCAAGAAATTGCGACGAATATTTCAACTGTTTAATCTTCTAACGAATTTCATTTATTCAGCTGGATTGGTCGCTGCTTTTTTGGGTTACTGGTAATTATAAAATTCAAAGTTGTTGCTGAAATACATACATTTTAATACACCATCGCAGAGTTGCACATTAACTAAATAAAAAATTATTTCAATAACGGGAATAATTTCAATAATAACATTATTTCAAATAAAAGTTAGTTTAGCTTTAGATTATTTGACGAATAAAGATATTTTCTTTATTCGTCGAGCGTTTCAACTTTAGCGTCGAATAAATTTTTCAACTTCAACATCAACTTTAATTTAACCCGGACTTTATTCAACACAAGACGGATAACTTTTTTTTTAACTTTTATTCGTTATTCGAAATTTTATTTAAATTAGAATTTTACCCATCTCTGCACCCTCATCAGAACTTGTTTATCTAATGTCCAAGAATATTACCAACCACGTTTTCAAAGTGTCATCATTTTGGTACGACTCAACTCACAGCCCTTTTCCTCTCCTTTCACTAACTTTCACTTACGTAAATACTTCTTAAGGCGCCTCGAAGGGCATGGCCAAGAAGGAACGTCAATTTCCAACGATGACAGTTTCTCAGTTGCACGTTGGATCTTCAATCGTGTAGTTACATCAGGGTAGAAAGGCGGTAAATAGTTTTTCTCGCGGGCGGAAATCGAGTCGCTGCAACGCCCTTAAACCGGACAGTTGAGTGCCCTTAGAATGGATCAGGATGATCTAGCTTGTCCTGCTGGCTCTCTACTTCCTCCCGAATGTCTTGAAATCGTCCGCTGTCAGACGAAAATTGTCTGCTGCCCGGCCAAAAGGACAGGGAAAAATTAATCCATTAGCGCTGTGAATCCCTTTTAGCGAAGTTTAGCCAGGGACGTTTGTATAATTTAAGAGCGACGATGGAGGACAAAAGGGGGTGGAAGTTTTTGTTTCTCGCCCAAAGTTTTCTCCTCCACTGGCACTTCCCTTAATAAGAATGCTCATTCCGCGAGAAGTATTTCGTTACCAGGTATCGGGTATTGAGCACGCCCGGTAATTTCGAGACCGTGAATATAGGAGGCTCCTCTTTTTTTCTTTGCAACAGCAGAAAGGAAAGTGGAACAGAAAATGGGTCAATGCAATCTTGGAAGGCGCTTCTACAATAATAAACGTAGCGTGTGGCTGCTTCCGTGAGATTGCATTGACCCAGTTTCTATTGCATTTTTTTCCCCGGGAATAGTTCCTTTGAAACACACTTCGCCTAAACGCGATTTCAAATTTCTGTAATCTCGTTGCTGTTGCACGATGGGAGAGCCTGCATTTTCACGCGTGAGAAAGGGCGTATTTCTCGAGTAACTTTCTTCGAAAATATAATCTTCAGAAGGTCATTCCATCTTGAAATAAAAAGCACGCCATTGCATATTCCATCTGAGTAAAGAAGCTTCTCGCATTATAAATTCTACGGTATTTAGAAATTCACAACGCAGAGGGCGCAGAAAATCTCTCACTTAACAATCCAGCGAAGCCATCATCTACTCAGCCCCTATCACTATTTTCAGCAAACAGACGCGCCTGCAACTCGAACAGCAATCAAAGCAGGGAGCATCGTTCCACGGACAAAATCGTTCCCCCGATTCGATAATGTCCCCGCCTTCCAAAAACCGTTCGCGCCCCCTCACACGGCGTTCTAATGACGCGCCCGTAGTCTGCTAATGGAAGCTCTAATGATCGTAGAGTGGCTGCTGCTCCGAGGCTATTCTTGATCCACTGCCAATTATGTAAGACGCCCGCCTTAGCGTTTCTGGGTCACGAATGCTCACCGATCAAGATCCCGCACGGTGCCATCCGATATGTCTCGTCCACGGAAAGGCTCGCCCAAAGAATCCCGGCTCGGGCGCTGAGATTATTCGGTAATCCGATCGCTGAAAGCGACAGAGAAGATCCGCGCATGGAGTTCATTCGACGAAGCGTTTCTGGGGGAGGACGGCGGGCCTGGTCTTGCGATAGACAAAATAGATTAAAGAGGGGCTGGCCGTCCTGTTCTTTGACCTCGTGGATTCGGCCAGCTACGAGACGGCGGACAGGCTGGAAGGGTTAGGAGGCGAGGAGCTGGTGAGGAGAAGAAGCTCTAGGTGGCTGTCGATAGCCTGATGTGACGGCCGCAATTTTTTCCCCGGGGCACCTCCATTAACATCTCATTATGAACACTCGAGCACAACGCCGCCGGCGGTCTCGTCCGACAAAATATCTTAAGTTCGAGCTTCCATTAAAATATCTGACGAGCCTGGCGAGCCTTCGTGCTCCCAAGTCGACGCGATCCCCTTTCGACCCACCTCGCGTCCTCGGCACGCTCTCCCTTCGCTAGCAAACGACTCCACCGTTGGAATCGAGCCCACTGTGGAGATTGAAACGAAAGGGACCGGAAGCGCGGGACACGCTCGTCGCACGTGACTTCCACAGCCCCAATCGGGCCAGGATAATCAGAGGAAACCGAAGGTCGCCGGCAGTAGGCTTTCGGAGCTGCCTCGAAGCGATCTCGTCGGGTCCGGCATCGGTTTCACTGTATCGTGAGTTTGGTAGGTGAGTGGAGGTTAATTGTGGTCGAGTTTGCTTTGTGTGGGCTTTTGTGGCGCAATGATGCCAGTGACGGTACTGATGTTTCGAACTGGCCACGCAAATGGAACAACCAATGTTTGGTCATCTAAATGAGGGAGGAATTGGTACAAGGATCTGGGTAAATGTATGGTGATGAAGGAAGCCTGGTTGTGGAGCATCGAGTGAGGATCCTTTTTGTTTAAATTACGGTGAACTTTGTTTTAATATCCTCGTAATAGCTTCTGATAGCTCTATAATATCAACAATTTTGCTGAGTTCTCTTCAAGAGTAATTGATAGTTAAGTGTAAAATGTTCGTAAAAGTCAGATGAAATTCGTTTGGGGAAGGTTAAAATTAAGGCAGGAATCCTATTCTTTGAACTATAAAGTTGCACTAAAAAGTAAAAAACAATTCTTTCCCTTATTTAATCTACGACTCATATTTTTTAAGCCGGCGCCAGATTTATCACAGTGCAAATGATGAGGCACCGACTTGAAAAATATGAGTCGTAGATTAAATAAGGGAAAGAATTAGTTTTTACTTTTTAGTGCTACTTTATTTTTTTGAAGTCGGTTTTAATTTTTTTTTAAATTTTGTTTATTTTTAACTTTTTAGTTTTATATATATTGACACAACATGCTGAGGAGATATGCGCGTACGTACATAAAATAATAATTAGGTGACAATAGTCTTTATTATTAACCATAACGGGCAAAATATTGGGCCAATGTTGATGCAGTGTAGGATGGGACCACCGGGGCATCGCCCCCTTTCGAATAAAAAAGAGATCATCAAAATCGGTCCATATGCTGAGGAGTTTTGCGAGGACAAACATATAAATTATTATTATTAACCATAACTGGCAAAATATTGAGCCAATATTGATTTAGTCTCGGATGGGACCACCGGGGCATCACCCTCTTTCGAATAAAAAAAAGATCCTCAAAATCGGTCCATATGCTGAGGAGTTATGAGGGAACAAACATATAAATTATTATTATTAACTATAACTGGTAAAATATTGGGCCAATATTGATTCCGCGTAGAATGGGACCAACGGGGCACCATCCTCTTTCGAATAAAAAAAAAGATCATCAAAATCGGTCCATATGCTGAGGAGTTATGAGGGGACAAACATAAAAAAAAAAACATACATACGGATCGAATACATAACCTCCTCCTTTTTGAAGTCGGTTAAAAAACATAGCAAAATTGGGGATTTTTTTTTAAGAAACCAGCGTTTCGATTTATCTGAAATTTGGACCATGTTTTGACGCATCTTTGAGGAAGCTGCAGTTTTTTTTTTATTAATTTTTAACCGTAAATATAGTAGTTATGCATGATCGACCATCACGCCGCGCAAAATTCGCCGACCGTTGGAGTGCATGATATTTATCTACCAGGTAATCTGAAACAGAAAAATGAAACGGCGTTTTATTTTATACATATGTAGCTTGAAATTGGTGAACCAGCAAAAGAACAAAAAAATTTATTGAGCGGTGTGGAGAGTTTTCAAGCTGAAAGGTCTGAACCTTTAATTTTTGCGACCTACTTTTGCGCCAATTTTCTTATCTAACAAAAGAAGTATAGAACTTAGCTGTATTCTGGTTCATCGAATTGAAGCTACAAAACGAATAAAAAGAAAAATGCAACTTCTTCAAGGATGCCTAAAAACGTGGTCTAAATTTCAGATGAATCGAAATAAAAGAAATTCTTAATTTCGCTATGTTGTTGGCCCATAAAATAGGATTCCCCCTAAAATTCCAGCGATATCAAGAGGAGCTGTACAAAGTTTTCTACTCGGAAATGATTTTAGAGCAGCAGAGGAATTTTGTTGATAATCGAAATTCATAATGGGGGAACTTGAAAAAGTTTCGGTGCTTCAAAGGGATACGGAGTTCAATAGGATTCGTGAAATATTTGGGAATTCGAAATTGACCGACGATCGAATCGTACGCTCCTCTTCCCGGGTCTCTCTTGGAAGTTTAATTAAAGGGACCAGGAATTACACGGGGATGTTTGGCGTCCGGTAACGTCAGAACGGGAGGAATCCGAAAAAGAACCATCGTCACCGCTACATTTCTCGTCGTTTTATGAAAAGTTTCTTTTCTCTTTAAATTCGCCGGCGACGATTCGACGTCGATTCCGCGTCACGGGGAAATCTACAGCTGCAGCTTTGTCCCTTTTCTTAACGCGAGAAACTTTCTGCGGATTCGAAACCGACGGATTTCCTGCCCCAACTTATCGGCAGGATTTCGACCGGGTGAAACGGCGAAAAGGGCGATAGCTACTTCCGCCTGCGTATCGAAAGTAAATCGTATTTCTTCTTTGCATTCAATAACGCGTGTGCATGGAAAAAAAGGCACGAATCATTGATTTCACGTGGTAATTTGGAAAGTTGTGCTGTTAGTAGGGGAGACCGGGGCTGGTTGGCCCCAGGGGTAGGTTGACTAATTGTTAATAGGGTAAATCCGGGACACGCGGTCGACCTAATATAAAATGGCTATTAAAACTAATATAGATATTACTTATTTTATCAGAATAAACCTAATAAGTTTAGAATTTTATGCCGATTCAGAAAAACTGGTCGATATTTGCTTTAAGACAATATTTACTGTAAATCGGGTTGAAAACTGAAGTCGTGACATCTGACCACCTCTCCCGAGGTGCCGGGAGAAATGGTTTTCGTCGTTGGCAGAGACCACTCACATAATTATTCATGGAAAATTAACAAAGGATAAAGCAAAATTATTTATGAGTGAATACAACTACGGATTCATTGATATTTAATTTGTTTACGCTAAACAAGTAAAGAACACATCAAAGAAAAAGTGAATTACCTACTGGCGATTAGCAAGGCAAATGAATACAAAAGTGAATAAATAAACTAAATAAACAAAAATAATATTAAAATAATAATAAAAAATAAAAAAAATAAAGAAAAATAATAAAAAAATCATAACTCGACCATCTCACCTTTCTGCAGCGAGACATGGTCTTCTCGTTAGCTTTGAGAGGAAGAGTTAATATGGCCAAATACTTTGGCTGCATTGTCCCTCAATGTCTCTACTATCTTATTATTCCAAACATTAAAGGAAAATAAACTTAGAAGTATATTTTAAATACGATTCTGTACAACCGCTGTTTGACAAAAGAGGTTAAATGTAACATCAATTTACCTTTTATAGCCTATAAATCCAGAAAACCACAGAAGGAAGCGAAATAACGCTATTCATTCAACTATTTGGCTTCTAGAGAAGTAATTGGTCTGCACTTTAATGCATTTTTACGTATAGACTCTGAAATATAGCGACACGACCAACTCTCCGGCCCGACCGCGTCTCCCGGATTTACCCTAACTTTTCACTAACGTGTGCTCTACTGCTGAGCGATATTCTGTAGAAACAAGTCACTTCTACTATGTCATTCATTTGTTTCCGAAACCACCATTACACGTTGTTTAGCAGTTACCAGCGTTTATCGAAAAATGGGCTATGTAAGTAAATATGTTTTCTTAAAGATTTTATGTTTCCACGCTCTATATAGTTACAGTAGAATTAATGCGAAGAGACTATATTAAAGTTTGTTTATTAAACGACCTACTGAGACTGCGTTTTTTATTTTACATAAATAATTAAAGGTTATATAGAGTATTGAAGTCAAAATGATCGTTCGGGGCTGGTTGACTAATAACGTTCGGGGTTACATGACTAAGCTGGTCAACCAACCCCAGTGATGGTTTAAATGGTTATTTATTATTAAAAAGTAATAAATATTTTATAATGAAACAACTCTCGTGACATTGTGCTGTTTTATTAGCATTCCGATAAGTTGCTAACAATATTTTCTTCACTGATTGCACCTATAGTCAACCTACCCCATACTGTTAGTCTACCAACGGTTGACCAGCATGTAAGGTGTTAGAAAAACATTAAAATGCCTTAATTGTTGTCACATTTAGTCAACTTTAATAATTTAATCAGATAGCCAAATGTATGCCCTATCAAATATACTAACCGGTTTAATGATATTTCGTCCACATAATTTATTAAAAATCAAAAACTGAAAAACTGGCCTACCAGCCCCGGTCTCCCCTATGTGCTGGTCGCTGTCCAAAATGGGAAAAATGTAATCTGATCCAGACAAACTTATTTTTCATTTATCTCACCATTGATATGCATTCATAAAGTTTCTTTAAATTTCGTGGATAGACAAAAATTTGAATTTTTTCGGCAAATATATATTTACGCAGTTAGGCAATCAACGAGCTTTTATTCCACAAAATGTATAGAATACAAATATTTAATTGTGTTTGAAAATGTGCTATTCTTGTTTCCAACGCGCGTTCATTATTTGAATTCGTATCAAGTGTTGAAACTGTTTTGCAAACAGTTTTACAACTGTCTTACAAGAAAGCGAGAGAAAGGTAAAGAATGTTTCCTTTCTTTTAACTGGAGCGTGATAAAATATACCCGCAACAATACATCTTTGCGTAACTTGGAAGATAAACTTGTATCTGTACACAAAGAAGCAACTCCTGCGAGGATTAAGTTATTTTGGCTGGCTCAATTTTGCGGGGATTACCCAGGCACCGTTTCGCCAGTCTCCTATATCCACGGCTAGCAAACAATCTTTATTAAACAAGATCAATGTTGAATTTCCAGGCCCCTTTTTCTCGCGCTATCTTGGCAAAGATTACTAAGTAATATTTATCGAGACAAAAGTAAGTCAGATAAAATGGAAAATAATTTCCTCGCTTAGGGGAGGCTTGCCTCCCCGTTTCCGGGGCGATACGGTATTCAGATTACCGCGTCAGGTGAAATTAAAAACAACGTCTACTGTTTCCAAGCGACATATTTCACGTCGGGTGCTGTGCCTTGAACTAAAAAGCATCGGTTTGACAGGAGCACGTATTGAAATTTCTTTTTAGAAAATAACAACGCGACAGGGAACGACACGATACAGCGCACCTATGAATATTATAAATCCTGAACGTGCGGGAAGCACGTCGAATTTCTGCCCAATGAATTCTTTTAAAATAAAGGACGCCCGAAACACGGCGAAGGTGCTAATTAAAATATTTCAAAATACCCAGGTGAAAAATATTTGGCAAGTATGAACCATCGAGCCGAATGTTTCATTCAGAGGTGGTTCACTTTGACAAGTCGAATATTTTGGCGAGTTTCATTTCGGATGTTCGAATGGACTTCTGATTCTAAAGCTGACCACACGTTACATCGCAGGTTCTAATTACTCCCCCTAAAATATTCAACGGCACAGAAGGATTGCGACCACATGCAGGAGCGTAGAAACGCCAATGAGGTAGGTCCTTTTGGGGCATTCAACGCCAGGGTTGTTACCCGCGTCCTAAATTTTTGGCAACTGCAATCGCTTAAAATGTAGAACACATGTGGGTCTACGATAGGGTAGATGTACCAGTAAATGAACACGTACCAGTGAATGGACATTTTTTATTAAAATGATTAAAATAAGTTATGAAAATAAGCAACTAATTAATTAAAGACTTCTTTGAATTTCTTGCTTCATATCCAAAAAAATTTTGCAGCACGTGGAATCAATCGCGCTGCAAACATAATTTTATAAAAGTGTTCATTCATTAGCCTTAAGTGTTCATTTATTGGTGCGTTTACCCTATATGTACCAGTCGCTGATGAAAAGTCGAAGGCAATTCCCCATTCTCAAACTGTTAATTACAAGCTCAGAATTACCTTACAATTAGCGATATACGAGTGAACTAAAAATGCATATTGAAACTTTTAATTTTCATAATAGTACCTTTGCCTAGGGTAGATGTCCCAATTACTGCCAGTGTCCCAATTACTGCCACTTGATTTATTATACGTAATAAAAACGTAACGTATAAAAAGAAATGTACAAAAAATAGTTATTATTAAATGGAGATTCTGATTTACATTAAAGTAAAGAAATATATGTACTCATATGTACCTAGGACAAGATGATTTTTGAGGTGACAGTTATAGGTACACTAGGATCGCTCGCGAATTTTAATTAATTATTAATAAATTCTTCATATTTAATTCATAAAACTATTTTTTTGTTTAATGGAGGAGATGTTAAATAATATTATGTTTCAAACTGAAACAATTTTTAGGTTACACAACATGCGAAATAATTAAATGAAGTGCGGTTATAATCTTAAGGTGGCAGTAATTGGGACATCTACCCTATATTAGAATCTATGAACTTAATGATCTACTATTTACACGAATACATACTGTGTCCAAAAGCCACGAAGCTTTATCTAAAAGCCTTGCAAGTAGCTGCGAAACTTCCCCAAACAGGAAACTCAGAATATTAATTTGAATTTTTCCGCGTGTTTCAGGTAAAGAACTGAAGGGATTCTATGATGCACGGGTTCGTGTCTGCCTATCGAAACGGGCGCCTTATGCGCAATTATTAGTTGAAGGAACAGGGGTATGTGGCAAAGTAAATTATAGTATTTGAAACAGCGATTGAAATTGTAAACTGTACTCGGCACGGTATCTCTTGAATGCATAACCCCGCCGTAATTTGCTCTTCCTAGCGCATAACAGTTTAATACATGGCAGCACGCAGGCACACACACACACGCCTGCCAGGGTGAAGTGCACCGAATAAAATGATATACGCGAGACACACCAAAGTGGAAAGTAAAATGATTTATATTCGGGACCAGTAACTCTAACGTTAATGTATTTCTGGTTATCTGGAAACGGTTTTGTTATACTACGCTCGCGAAATTCTGACTTTCAGATTATTTAAAATTCCCAACTGTGCGTGGCCGTGTGTTCGAGTTTAAACGTTTGTGCGAATAAAGGGTGCATCGTTTATGTGGAACGTGCTGAAGATGATAGAATTACCTTCCTTGTCTATATTCAAACTACATTCTCCTTGAACCGTAACTTTTAAATAGAACTATCGAGGGTATGAAGATTTAAATACGTCCTGCAGTCGTGAAAATAGACGTTCTATTTACGAAACGATTCTGTTTCAGAAACGGACTTTTATATGCTTAAAATTTAATAACGGTCCGGGGGACATGACATTTTCTAATTGTCAGGAAGCAAGGTATCATTAGATTAGTAACAATCCAATCACGTTTATTTTTTAAAAGTTTTGTACTTATCGAATTATATTTACTTTTACTCTTACAAGGAAACACCGCGAACCCGGACTCACCGATTCGAACGCAACTTTGTGGGTTTTTAGAGTGACTCAAAACAAGAACAACGGTGTGTTTCATTTGGGCCCTATCGCCTTTTAAGAGGGTGAACACTAACCTCAATGTCAAATTGGCACTTCCACCTTTTTGCGTATAACTCTCAAAGTAAAACAGACAGAAAAAAATATTTCAAACAAAAGTTTAATGGTACAATAAACGCTGAAAACTTGCGTTAGCAAAATTTTGAAAATAGTTTAAAAAGAAAAATATCTGATGGAAAAAAACTTTTTCAAATATTTTGTTAACGGAAGTTTGTAGCGCTTATTGCACCATTAAACTTTTGTTTGAAACATTTTTTTCTGTCGGTTGTACTTTCAGAGTTATACGCAAAAAAGTGGAAGTGCCAATTTGACCTTGAGGTTAGTTTTCACGCCCTTAAAGGGCGATAGGGCCCAAATGAAACACACCGTTGTTCTTGTGTTGAGTCACTCTAAAATCCCACAAAGTTGCGTTCCAATCGGCGGGCCCGGGTTCGCGGTGTTCCCTTGTTAGTGATACACTAAACGATTGGTTCACCCGAGAATCTTAAATAAACCTACTGATTAGCTTGCACATTTTTACGACCTTCTGGCAACTCGAAATTCCGCCCGAAAAAGTTTTCAAGATAATGCACATGCGAGACGGTACATATAACAAGATGCAGGGAGAAATGATTGACCCGCACTACTAGCGTACAATAGGGAAGCCGAGGAAGCAAGCGGAGGCAGTCCATATGTGGTCAGACGTAACTAATCCGACAGGAACTGCATATACATATCTCTCCAACCTGTCATACATGCATCATCTTAACCCTCTAGTGCATAGATTTTTAATTCAATTGGAAAAATTAGAATACTCTAATTAGGGGATGAAAAGACCGAATCCGATGTCTGTTTTCAATCTGGAGGAAATAATAATAATAATAATAATAATAATAATTTTCCCAGCGTGCGTAGCTCAAAAATGCATTTCAAACTAGATTTCTATGAAATCGAAACGTCGGATTGACATGTTTCTTAGACCAATATGTGCGCTGTGGCACTACTTTTAGGGCTGGCAAATGAGAATTCCCAACCCCTGAATTAACCAGATGCCCGCCTTAAGGCAGGCGTATGCACTAGAGGGTTAAAAATTCTTTCAAGTAAGAACTATTCCGAAGATTAATCAAAACCATAGAAACATAATTTCATTTAAAATTCCCCCGTCAATCGTAATTTAATTGAACGAGAGATCCGAATTACAAATTACCAGGCAATTGAATTACTCTGTAATTATAATTCCCGGAGTGATTCAATTATATTTCTGGATAACTCTGCCCGTCATCCGCTTACACTTATCTCATTAACAGAGCTACAATCTCTTCTCCTCCACTTATTCTCCACTTATTCCCAATGAAAAAATTTAACCAGGAACAGAACCCCATATTAACGCATTCCCGATTGATTTCTCATGAGAAAATTAACGACTCACGCAGATTACTTGCTGCGCGAGCGATTATCTCGCGCGAACGCGTTGACACGCGATCCGTACACCCAAGCAGGAACAGCCACTCGGTGTTTTCGTGTTTTTCGACGTGAACCCATAAGCGTTTAAATAAAGAATCGCGGAGGATGGTTCAGGGTGGAGCGGGCATCGCTGGAGTTTCTCAACGATCGCGGCTCCCCAGGGTCGGAGAGAGGATCTCCCGTTTCGTTGGAGAACCGACTCCTCCGGAAGGAGGTGTCTGCCGTGTCGGGGCTATCAATAATAAAACCGAGTTTACTGCCGAGGAGAACGGCACTGCGCGTGGCAACGTGCCGACGAATATCCAGAAAGAAGCTGGGAACACCTGCGCAAATTGAATGCGTTCCACGGCCAGGTAATGCGGCCGGATAGTTACGCCGCGTAACGTTCCGCTCGCAGGTTACAAATCTGCATTACAGTTGCGATTACACGGGGGCCGGGCTTTATGGGCCCTCGCTGCTTGAAAGCGATCCGCGCCGGGAGATTTTTCAGTGTCAGTGAAGTCTCCATTATGGTGATTTGTGTGATTGTAAAGGGACTCAATTATCGTTTTAGGGGTGTTCCAGATGAGGCACTTTGTGGTTGGAGAGTCGGGGTTTAGGAGGTACAATCAATAAAATTAATCTTGTTGTTGAGACACAGGTGGCTGGTGTAGCATTCGTTTCCTTCTTTCTAGATTGTAATTTTGTAGCATTTTATTATTATTGTGGGAACAGCGATGGCGGAGGGTTGTTGTTGGCGGAGGCTACGGTTAATTTGTAATTATGGTTTGTGGCTATTGATATGATTTTGTCGGGAAGAATAGTACGTTTGTAGAAGGGAGAACGAATTTGGTGGTATTCGTTATTTACATCTAATAGCATCGAAAATTTATATTTATTGGACAAACGTGTGCTGATTAAATAAACTAGATTATAGTACGTATGTTATTTGATTGGTACAACTGCATTTAGGGGCCCGCGATACGACGAATCATCGATAATTATTTCGGTTTGTTTATTTGGATACATAATCAAACTAGACCGCAATTTCCCGGCGTTTCCTGAAACGTGGCGCGTAAATTTGTACCAGAGTATGTTACTTTAATTAAAACCTGGTTTCGTTGGACTTACGGTATTGGATATCAAATCAGCGTGTATAAGTTGATTAATGTAGTTATCGCAAATTGGTACTTTACATATTGGAACCCATGCGTGGAAAACTCTGATCGCGAAATCTCCAATAAAAACTATTCTTTAGCTTCGCGTAAAGCAAACGTCCCACTAGCTTTATATCACTCGATCGGATCGTTTCGCACATTACATATTCATTCGAAGTCTATTTACATTTCAATTCAAACAAAATTCCTACTACACCTGCTCAACTTCAAAATATCAAATTAAAAATATTCAAAAAATCCAGTAAAATTTCTCCACAATTTTTACTAGCCACTAAACAAACATCAAGCTTACCTTAAAATTAAACGTTTTTGGATCTCCCATTCGTCGACAACGGGCACTTTAAGGGGACATTCTACTCTCTCGGCCTAAAAAATTTCAATTTTTTTTTACTGAATTCGGAAGAATGCACCTCCTACAATATCCTCCTAAATTTTTGGAGCGAAATTCGATTTATTTTCAATGTTATAGGTATTTGTAGCGTCAGCGGCCTGGTTCTCAAAACTTTAAGGGGACATTCTACTCTCTCGGCCTAAAAAATTTCGATTTTTTTTTACTGAATTCGGAAGAATGCACCTTCTACAATATCCTCCTAAATTTTTGGAGCGAAATTCGATGTATTTTTAATGTTATACGTATTTGTAGCGTCAGCGGCCTGGTTCTCAAAACTTTAAACGCGTTTTTCTCGAAACACCATTTTCTTGGTTGGCGGATGTGATAAAAAAAAAACTCCATGACCAATTAATCCAAAATTTTAATATGTTATTCTACACATTAGTGGCTTTCCCGCTTAGCACAAATATCTTAAGATTTTTTAATATTTTCTCACATTTTATATCTATTAAACAGAAAAGAAATGCCCTTTTCTGTACTTTCAACTTTGATTGACCGCCATTTGAATAATTTTGGTCCAAAATTGTTCTTTCGTGGTAAGCGCGATAACCATACTCCTGCGAATTAAAAATACGTTTGGTTTTTTTATTTCCGATGATCCAGTCGTCCGAAATTTCAACCGCCAGCAATTCTGATGCCGCCAACTTAACTGCGAAATATTTGTGTAAACAAATGAAATAAACAAAGAACAATGATTTTTTCTTGTATTTCAAGAGTGGTAAAATATACCCCCAGAAATGCGAAAACATTAAGTGTTTACTTCGTTATAAAAACCATCACCGAAAAGTGGCCGATTTTTCGGCCGAGAGAGTAGAATGTCCCCTTAATAGATCCTGCGAGAATGGACTCCCCGCGGAGGTAGACGGGACAATCTAGTTTTTCGCGTGTACCCGGGGACATAATGTGGAACAGCGGATCGCGAAAATAGTAATAAGATATTACGCCGTACGCGGGGCCGTAGCCAATTTGAATTCTCCGTTCTCGCATGCTACTTCCGCATTCCTTAACAGTGTCCCCGAGCACCGTCACCGGTCCGCAGTAAAAGTGCAATCAGCCCGATCGCTAATGCGCTTCCACGACGGCATACTACATTGCTCTGGCGGTTTTGCCTCGTCGAAATGGAATTTGCAATTATCTGGCCGCAGAAGGACCGCTTTGTTCCGAATGGCGCGTCGCGTCCGCCGAATCTCCTGGCAGCTCCTCTTCCAACGCTAGGCAATCCCTTCCTCCTCGCCTACGGTATTCGGAAGAAAAAAATCGGATCAACGTGCTGCCTGGGAATCGTTAATCGTTAACACCAGCACAGCCGCGCGGGACCTTGACTTTCAAAGAAATAAATCGTCGCTTTCGGTATCGACGAAGAAGCGACACCGAATCGCTGTCCAAGCAAGAATCTCTGTCGTCGCTGAGAAGTCTTTAGTGTACACGAAAATCGTTACGGAACAGCGATGTTCTGGCAGCGGAATTAATTTCGGAGTCGCCAGTTTGCAACGGACACAGCAGATATTACGAACGCGCAGTTCGGACAGGATTTAATCTAGAGGGGATGAATTCGTGATTATCGCGTTGGTAATCTTACCAGTTTACCTGCGCATGATGTGTAATAATTCTTCGGCGTACGTTTTCGTAGCCGGACGAGCAATTGCTGCTAACAGCAGCGCGAACGCTGCTCCCTAATGGCGAGTTTGTTACTCGTGCCGCGACGAGTTGTTGGTTCCCCGCGAATTTCGCGAATTCAAGCGCCAACCTCGCACTTCCGTCGAACCTGCATCGCTGTCAAAGATGTTCCCCTCGGATCTACCGAAACGTATTACACGACGTAGCCAGTTGTTATTTGATTCGTTGTCTTGTCCCTCAAGACGTTCGAGACTTCGGAGATTGAAAAGACAGAAGAAAGTTACTTTCCGAGCTAGGGTAAGTGTGGGTATCACTGCGGACTTTTAAGGTAGGTTAACTTTAGAACCCTCGATACGGCGTTCAAATGAATGAGAGTTCCTCCTTCTTTTTTTAAAAGAAAGGTGGGACCTTAATAATTCCATAAAAAAATATAAGGGCGGGGTAATAAGCACAGTTAATTAAAAACAAAGAGATTTGTCGATCAATGTCATTGCACGAGTTACTGCGGACATGCATGTATTACTGCGTGCCAGTTACTAACGAAACACCAGTTACTGCGCATGTATTACTGCGGTCTGATGTCAGGCCAAACATAGCCTTAGTACAAATATCACTTGTAGGGTAAACCAACCAGTAACTGGGCTTCTACATGCTTTGCATTTTATAATCGTATTTTGATAAATTATGACAAGAATAAGTAATGACATTTATAGAAATTTCAAGAAAAATAAATTTAAATGCAGTAGTAGGTCCGCAGTAATACATGCACATGGTGTCAAGTAGTGCACCTAATACTGCACCCTAGTAGCATTTATTTGCTGGGAGTTTGTTGGGCCAATGACGTGTTATCCGTTGGCCAACTGTTGAAGTGTCGCGCTATTTTTAAATGGGCCAACGATTGTAACCAACGCAGGCCCAACTGAAGGTTTCTTTCCATAGGCCCAACTGAAGGTTTCTTTCCATAAGCCCAACAGTTTCTTTCCAAAAGACGTCTTAAAAACGTTCAGAAGGCGTCTTGAAGAACTTCAAAGGACGTTGTAAACGTCTTTTTCAGGTCTGATTTAAGAAAAAAAAAAAAATTTGCGGTGAGGAGAATCGAACTCAAACTTCCCAGTTGCGAAAGCAACCGTTATTCGCACTTACCCAATACATTTCCTTGTAAATACTTCTAATTTCTCAGTACATAACTAGTATTAATTGTTTATAAAAACTGCACAGTGACGCGAAATATTCTACAAAATATCATCATTCGACCTTTAGACTCATTCCTTAAAATTTCACATTCGTCTCAAGACAGACGTCCGCATTACGTATTTACAAATAAGAAAAGAAAATTCACAATTTGGAATATAATAACAGGTTTTTGGATGTTGCAAATTTTCTGACGTTTGTAAGACAACATTTAATCATCGTTGTAAATTTTTTGTTAATTAACCAACCATAGTAATTGTAGGCCCAACCTTGAATATTAGTTGGCAAACTGTCGTAACTTTTTGTTAATTAACCAACCATAATAATTGTAGGCCCAACATTGAATATTAGTTGGCAAACTGTCGTAACTTTTTGTTAATTAACCAACCATAATAATTGTAGGCCCAGCATTGAATATTCGTTGGCAAACTGCCGTAAGTTTTTTGCCGTAGGCCCTATGTTGGGAATTTGTAGGCAAAACTCTAACTATATCCCAACTAATTCCCAACTGTTGGCTACCGTTGGCCAACCAGAAATGCTACTAGGGTGCGATGAGAAATAAAAATTAAAACTAAAATGTAGACGACTGATTTACTGTTTTTCTGAAAAAAATAACCCTTATTCTATCGAGCAATACCGCTACAGTACATGTATTACTGTTAATAACAAAAATATAAATGTTTTTCAAGTAGGTGTTCATGACCGCCATATCGGAAATCGACCGAAGTTTCGCCTTGACGAATTTCAAACTACGATAAAAGAATTAATAATAACTTTGCTCTACATACTTATTAATAATTATCTGTAATAGAGTTTAAAATAATTTTATCAAAAATTTTCAAGAGATTATGTACTTCCCAACACTAAATATGATCTGTTTTAGAATATCCGCAGTAATCGGGACATCCGCAGTAATACCCACACCTACAGTGGGTGCAGGGACAGTGTGGCCAATGTGTTCCTTGCCGTTGATTGGTGCCGCCATTTTCAGGCAACTTCCGGCAGCTCTTATGTATAGAACAGTATACATATATACTTACACATTCTCAAATTGGCTACTCCAAATTTTGACAGCTTACTGTCAGGTTATAACCTGACGAGTGTCAAATATGGTAAGCTGTCAAAAATTGAGATGCCATGCGTGTCTACATATTTTTTAATAAATTATTGAATATAATTACTATGTAATATACTATGATTAATAAAGTATTCGAACTAGAAGTCATACACTTATTTTTTAAGTATTTATTGAAGTATAATCAAATTATAATTATATGAGCTTTTAATAGTTATAAACTATATAATTATATATTTATATGTAATTTATATATAATATATAATTTATATATAATTATTAACTGATATAAACTATGAAATATTTATCTAAGTTTTCATTAATAAAATTAAATATTAAGTTTATACATACACGCCACTATATAAGACATGATTCCACGCTTTTCAAATATCGCGCGCGCTTCACCTGGCTGGAACTGAAAATGGCGGCTTCCGGCTCATTGGCCACACTGTCCCTGGACCCACTGTACCCACTAGAGCTCTTACTTTTTGACCCGTCGGGTACCCGTCTACCCGAAACAACTTCAAGCCATTGAATGTGATATTGTTCGATCATTTTTGGCTAACATCAGACTATACCACAGACAATCACAGACAATACTACATTCAATTGCTTGAAGTTATCCCGGGTAATGTCCGGGTACCCGGGTACCCGACGGGCATGGACGTAGGAATATAGGGACGGAGCATTTTATCGCGGGCGTAAAGTCTTTGCGGGAGGGCGACGAGGTAAACTATGCCTAATTTCTATTGGCTGTTGCTTCGCACAAGCGCAGTGACGCATAGCAACGTAGTATGTTTGTCGCGTTTAAACTTGTGTAAAGTTGAGTAAAGTGAAGAAGCAATGTACATTATATTCAGTTATTTTAATAGTAATTCTAAAAAATTAACCAAAAATGGTACTGTGTTGTGTCCCAGTATGTAAAAACGGATCCGACTCCCAAAATTGGAACAAACGTAATGGGAGTAACGTTGAAGTTACATTTCACAGGTATTGAGGTTATTTTATTATATTTGAAGTAAATGTAGATGTCTTAAGTGTAGATGCATATTTCTCTTCAATTTTTATTATATTCCAAATTCAAATTCATAAGTAATCACTTCTTTAGTATTAACTTATACATTTGTATTAATCTGTGGTTAGTAGTGTTTCATAATTAGCGGTACAGAGCATGCGCAGAAATGCAACCAATCAAAACCAGGCATACTTGGATGGGGGCCCGTCCCTCAAATAGGGTTTACGTCCCTCGCCTACATGCTAGCCTTACGCTCCGTCCCTATATTCCTATGTCCATGCCGACGGGTCAAAAAGTAAGAGCTCTAGTACCCACACCTACCCTACTTTTCGCTATTGAAATTCTTCAAACTTCATAGTCGAAGGGAAACAACTGCCATCGCACTTTATTCCGCGCCGCAACAAGAAAACCGAGTAAAAACCAAATCGTGCACGCACCCCAGGATCAACACCGCCAATCAACCCCCGAACGAACAATCGTAAATCCATTCCCACCGAGTTTCTTTCTTCTAAATACACAGGGCTGAAATTCGTACGTCCGCGTTTCCCAACAAGTACCATTCAATGGAGCTAATAAACACGAAAGAGAGAGAGAGAGAGAGAGAGAGAGAGAGAGAGAGAGAGAGAGAGAGAGAGAGAGAGAGAGAGAGAGAGAGAGAGAGAAAGGGCATGCGAGGAAACTGAATCTGGGAACGGATAGAATATCACGAGAATATCCTGCGATACAAAAAGAATGGAATCGTGCCATCTGCGGAGTCAAACTATACAGAAAACGAACAAAGAGGAGGCACGGAGGAGGGTCGTGCCAACATCGAAGTCGACAATAGGCGCCCAGTGGTGGGGACAAAGGGAAACGAGGGGGTGGCAGAGTGTGAAACAGGCAAATAGCAAAAGGATATGGGGGGACAGGGGGCGAAGGAAAATCCGGGGAAACGGAGGATAGAAAACAGCGGGCGGGTGGGGGTTGGCTGGTGAGCACGGACTATGCGCGCCACGTGTAATTAGCAATGTTCCGGGGTGTCGAGACTCGACTTTAATGGAGCGCGTCGCATTAACCCCGGCATTTACACGTCAGGCACGAAGATCGAGTGGAATCGGAGAGCGTGCCTCTTTCGAGCGGCTTAAATGGATTCGCGTTGTCGAGTTATACGGCAGGTCGCCCGCCATCCCCGCAACAGGGATGCACGAAACAGACCGTTTCCAGAGGGGGGGCATACTTTCGTCACTTTCTACACCGAGGTGAAATAAATCTGAGCAGCAACGAGGCCACCTGGGTACCAGGGCTTGAAAAGGTTCGAAAATAACTGTTTCAAACTGTTATATAAAGGTTCTGACTGAAAGAGTTATGAAGAACCTTTATTCTGAATAACCGTTATAAAGAATCTAAATATCAGATTATATAAGTATAAGTTACGGTTCCTATATAGCTCTATAACTTTTATTTTTTAGGTTCTATATATGTTCCAAACGGTTATAGAACCGATTCAATAACTTTTATTTTTTAGGTTTAATATAAGTTCCAAAGCGGTTACTGAACCGATTCTTGTAACGATTGTACAGAATTTTATAGAAAATGAAATGACAACATATTATAACTATAGACTACTGTGTATAAGCAAATTGTTTAAAAATTATTATAAATAAGTAAGTACATATATATTATGTACACATTTGTACATACGAATACAATTATTTTGTAATATGAAGTGTTCGTTAATATAAATGTTTGGTTGTTATACCGATGAGTTCTTGATAACTCTTTCGAGAACCTAAATCTTTATAATAACGGTTTCAAGCCCTGCTGGGTACCTCGAATAAGAGAGTTCTGTTTAACATGCCAGATGGTGGAGGCGTGGATCAAAACACTTTGCGTTTGAAAATATTCTTATTTATCGAGGTTGAGTTGGAATCAAGCACAGCATCTTTGGGCTGAGTAAGGAATACAATCCTAGTCATTATTTACTATCCTGGGATTGCCGGATTTTTTAAAGTCCAGCTCGGAATTCTGGGACTAGTTAAAATCATTTATTGTGTGTTAAAATTCTAAATATTTATTTGAAGTAAACAAGCTTACTTTCTATCATTAGTCTCAAACACAAACTAAAATCATTTTCAACAATGAAAACAGTAGAACAATGAAGAATAATAAAGTCTTCATAAGTAGGTGATGTCAGTAAATGAAGATTTTTGGAAATGGGAACGAAGAAATAGCAAAGCATCTAAAGTATCATCTCCTAGCCGACTTTTTATTTTATTTCCAAGCAGGAATTGATAACAAATATTCATGTTAGTTCTAGATGATGTCCACGGGTTCCACCATCTTCAGAGAGACTCATCTCATTTTTTATGCTTGTCAATAAATAAATATAGTAGTTATATACGACTTAATATTATTATTTAAATAAATCATTTTTATTATGAAATAACTATGTTTATTTATTCTGTTTATTTTTATATTTTTCAGTTGTCAATAAAGTAATTCACATTGTTAATAAAAAATCCCGAAATTCTCGGGATTAGTTATATCAAATCCCGCGATTTTTGGAATCCAAAAAACAGTTGGGATTGTATTCTCTAACTAAGAGTCACGAGCTTTGGAAGCATGTGGTGTTTCTGTAATGTAAAACAAGGTTCAGTCGGTTTGCCAGTTTGAGAAAAGTGCTGGTTTAGCAGTTTCAGGAAAACTGTTTATTTACAGTAAATATTTGTCCCTCAAATATAAACTCACAGATTGCCCGGAAACATTTGCTCATCGCGATTTCCGATGCACTCTATAATCTCCCCGAGTATTATAAAACTGTCCGTGGTTCTCGTTAGGGTAAGTTAGGGAGAGTTCGACCACCGGGAGAGTCCGGCCAATGTTGATATTTTAAGACTGACGCAAGATAGGGCACTGTGGATCATTGACACAAAAGAAATGAATGCGCCTGTTGTTAATCTTGCATTGACCATTGTCACAAATCCATATTTAAATTATAGGAAACACTTACGACTTTATGCGTGTCTGAAAGTTTTTAGACCAAGTAACAGTGCTGGTGATATTTGAAAGACAGGTAAGTTTATTTACACTACACCGATATTGGGGGATATAATATGCATAAAACTTCAGTGTCATCCCAACAATACGTATGTATTCGTTTTTAATTTATTTTGACAAGGTGGTCGATCACTCCCTTGATTAGGGGAGACCGGGGCTGGTTGGCCCCAGGGGTAGGTTGACTGGTTGTTAATAACTTTTCACTAACGTGTGCTCTACTGCGGAGCGATTTTCTGTAGAAACAAGTCACTTCTACTATGTCATTCATTTGTTTCCGACACCACCATTACACGTTGTTTGGCAGTTACCAGCGTTTATCGAAAAATTGGCTATGTAAGTAAATATGTTTTCTTAAAGATTTTATGTTTCCACGCTCTATATAGTTACAGTAGAATTAATGCGAAGGGACTATTTTAAAGTTTGTTTATTAAACGACCTACTGAGACTGCGTTTTTTATTTTACATAAATAATTAAAGGTTATATAGAGTATTGAAGTCAAAATGATCGTTCGGGGCTGGTTGACTAATAACGTTCGGGGTTACATGACTAAGCTGGTCAACCAACCCCAGTGATGGTTTAAATGGTTATTTATTATTAAAAAGTAATAAATATTTTATAATGAAACAACTCTCGTGACATGTGCTATTTTATTACCATTCAGATAAGTTGCTAACAACATTTTCTTCACTGATTGCACCTATAGTCAACCTACCCCATACTGTTAGTCTACCAACGGTTGACCAGCATGTAAGGTGTTAGAAAAACATTAAAATGCCTTAATTGTTGTCACATTTAGTCAACTTTAATAATTTAATCAGATAGCCAAATGTATGCCCTATCAAATATACTAACCGGTTTAATGATATTTCGTCCACATAATTTATTAAAAATCAAAAACTGAAAACTGGCCTACCAGCCCCGGTCTCCCCTATGGGATAGTCCGACCACATGTTATTTTCTTACTGTAAACCCATCTTCAGATTCAGGGAGGGAAAATTCCATTCTACAAGATAGTGATATGTCGTTAAAAGCCTGTGACCGAAAACGATATCTCGAAAACTGACGATTGGATTAAATGTGTGCACTGAAGCCGTTGGTTTCATGATACTAGATGCTTAAAGTACCAGAATGTTTGTGATTTACATGCAAAACTGAAGAAGAAATAACATATCAATTAACTTCTTCGCGTATTATACTTTTTGTAAGCTACTTTTTGTTATATTTCAAGGTCGGTCTCACTCATAGTGGGTGGACGATCTATCCCCGACATGCGGGTGAGACCGACCAGTGGCAGTGCCAATGTTTTTGGTTGAAAATGAAAATAAACATTTGAAATTATCGCACGCTATAATTTATATATATCCTAAATTGCTTGGGCTTTGTTTTAATGTGCCTGAAACGACAAAAATGTGAAAAACAACGATGCTACAATTTCTTTTCCAAAAAGTGGTCGGACTCTCCCGGACTTGCCCTATAGATGGCAATAGAGTGGCGAATCGAATCGGCCGGATGGAACTGTTCTGTTCCAATTACGTTTTTGCTCCACGATATTGTACGTTAAAATTAGGATCTTGAGTGACGTGTTCGAAGATTCTTCCTACGAAGCCATTAATAGGCAACAGCGATTAGCTCGCTTAATTTATTCACGGTCCACTTGAAATAAAGATTGCACGGCAAAGATCGAAGCGCCATAGTGTAGCGAGCTTGCTGATTCGTTGGACAATTTTAACCCCCGCGCTGTTAATAGAACGGGATGGGTGAGCGAGCGGATGGATCGAGAAACTCGAGGTTTCCACTCGGGCAGGTACCAAATAAGCGATAACAAGTCTTCCTACCTTCCCAGCGATGAGACGCTGCCTCGCATCGAATTCGCAACGTTGAACAGGCTTCCCTTTGTCAGGTTTCAGCTTAATCGGCGAAACTGCGCCCGGCATCACAGTGCAATGATACCCAAGCATATAATTTATTCCAAGATTATATGCGAGGGCACACTCAAAACACATCCGCGCAAATTTCAGATCGCGCGGTACACGGTGAAACCCGTCAAACAATCGGGCTGTGCAGAGATTGTTGCCAGAGCGATATCAGTCCGAACAACGACGATTATCACGCGCGCCTAATGTAAATTTATGGTAATCAACGTTTCCATTCGCGATTAGCAGCTGTGAAAAATAAAGGAAAACTGCGCGGGCATAGTTGTCACGTGGGTTGGTACAATAGTGCAGATAGCGGCGAAACTTTGTAATGGATAGAAAGGGTGTTGATCCAATTTCTATATGGAATTTGTCTTTCATTTCTGCTCGACTTGAGAATCGGGAAATGTATTGTTTCACTGAAAAAACCTTTGGGAGTACTCTAGTGTAATTGGCCGTTTTTCAACGCCATTTTCGGGAATTTATTTAAAAAAAAAACTATAAGCATATCAACGACAGATATTGTTGGTGGCGCAAGCCACTTCAAAACAATTATTTTTCGACGGGCGATGGTGTGGGGACTGTTATAGTTATCCAAAATTGAAAAACTGAAGTTTATTTCTTTTATTATGGTTGGAGCCACGAACGAGTTTCTATGTTGTAAAATATTATTTTTGCGGAACGGAAATAATTAAATTTTTAGCAAAAATCTAACAGTTCTTTCAAAACGCTGTCATTCTGCAAATTTTTATTGTTAGGAGGCCTCTGTGGTTCCAATCATAGAGACAACTATAATAAAGGAAATAAACCATAGTTTTTTAATTTTTGATGATTATAGCAGTCTCCACACCATGAATTTTTTTTGAAAAAGCTTGCGCCACCGACTATAGGTATCTATCGATAAAAAAGCTCAAAAAGATGCTGGGTATTACTTCAACCACACCTTAATATGCAGGCGAAACGCCAGATAGTATAAACTTATAGTTTTTGTTCAATAAATTCCCGAGGATGGCATTGAAAACCAGGCAGTTACATCAGAGTTATGCCTACTTGTGAGGTCTGAAAAGGCATGTATATTCGGGAATTTTTGGGGGAAAAACTTGAAGGCTTTTTTAATCAAACACTTATGTATTCGAAAGTGTCCATGTTAAACTACTTTCCCTTCAATTTCAAAGTGCACTCTTTTAACTAAATTATCAAAATTAATTATCGTTTTCTTTGACACGTCATCCAAACTTTATCAAATAATTAAACAAAGAGAATTTCAATCCCTCCAATTGTAACCTTCCCCCACATCATATTCCACAGCTCACGGATCTCCTGTCACCCGCTTCTTCCGCCCAGAATCCGTCGCATTCAACTACCCTATCGCGATCGGCGTGTAACGAAACTGCGTTAAAGCACCCTCGTCATCTCGTGCAGCGAGAGTACTGCGTCGAGAGGTCGCGGAACTTGGCAGACTCCGTGGAAAGTAAGACGGATCCGGTCTGCGGTTAACGATCGAACGTGTCGACGGAAAGTCATCGTGTTAGGTCGCGCGGTTCTTCGACGGTGTGTCCCGGCTTCCCGTTGCGAACTTAGTTCACCACCGCGGTTATTTACCCCCGCCTTCTCATCCGTTCGAAGTCCGCGAGAAAGGAGGCGGCGCGAGCCACAATAAGGCCACGGGCAACGGGGTAGGTAGGGTAAGAGAAAACGAGGGGAACGTCGGACAAAAGGGCGCAGGGGAGCGCGGCGAAGCACGGTTATAAGAGGAAAGAGCTGAGGGTTCTAGGACGAAAAGTGAACAGGACGGGGAGAGCTTTGTTCCCGTGACGTCATGATGGAACGTGTCCCGTAACTTCTGCTCAGGAAATTGGAGAAGTATTGTGATGCAGGACGTGGCTTGTCGGGCAAGAAAACCGAGGAACCTTCAAACTCCTTCCCGGCCCGCTTATGTCCTCGTGGAAGATTGCACGTACGGATATGGAGCTCGCGGAACGGCCTGGCGCGATCGTATTCAAACGGATACGTCTTGATCATCTACATGCTGACTGTAAGAGATGACGGGGACGAGAAGCAGGCTCTGAGCTTTCCTTCCTTTAGTCATGTCGACGCATGCTCGCGCAGCATACTAGAGCTATTCTTTTGGCCCGGGTAGACAAAAATTACCCGGCTACCCGGATACCCGTAGGATACCCGACTACCCGGCTACCCGGATACCCGTAGGATACCGGACTACCCGACTACCCAGCTACCCGGATACCCGTAGGATACCCGACTACCCGGCTACCCGGATACCCGTAGGATACCCGACTACCCGGCTACCCGGCTACCCGACTACCCGTAGGATACCCGACTACCCGGCTACCCGGATACCCGTAGGATACCCGACTACCCGGCTACCCGACTACCCGGCTACCCGGATACCCGTAGGATACCCGACTACCCGGCTACCCGGATACCCGTAGGATACCCGACTACCCGGCTACCCGGATACCCGTAGGATACCCGACTACCCGGCTACCCGGATACCCGTAGGATACCCGACTACCCGGCTACCCGACTACCCGGCTACCCGACTACCCGTAGGATACCCGACTACCCGGCTACCCGGCTACCCGGATACCCGTAGGATACCCGACTACCCGGCTACCCGACTACCCGTAGGATACCCGACTACCCGGCTACCCGGATACCCGTAGGATACCCGACTACCCGGCTACCCGGATACCCGTAGGATACCCGACTACTCGGCTACCCGTGCGATACCCGGGTAAATGATCATCGACTTGACAGCCGATCGTCTTTCGACTTTCGACCATTTTCGGCTAACATCAGTAATGAACGGAATAAACTTCAAGCAATTGAATGTGTGTGCGCGTTACGATTATGAATATTATGATAAAATGTTTAATTGCTTGAAGTTTATTCCGTTCATTACTGATGTTAGTCGAATATGATCGAAAGTTGAAAGACGATCGGCTGTCAAATCGAAATTCCCAACTATCTCATCACATCTCATTTACTCGGGTATCTCATGGATACCCGGGTAATTTTTGTCTACCCGGGTACCCGAGTAGTCGCGTATCTCACGGGTACCCGCCGGGTCGGATAGTAAGAGCTCTACAGCAAACACAGCGGCGATGCAGTGGGTAGAGTCTTTTAGGGGGTTCGGCCAGCTTGGACGAAGCAAAGTTACCTATAGTCATCTTCGGTATTTTTTTTTAGGGAGATAATTAAGTAAATGGAAAATTCAATATGTAGCCTGTTATTGTAGAACTCTCGACGGAAAAGTCGTATTTTTTTTTCGCACAAAATGGCAGCGGTAGAGCCGTAATACCCAAAATCTTGTCGGGTGACGTTTTCCACAGTGTTTAACCTCACGGCTATATAGCATAAATAAAGGCAAAAAGTTTTATTTTATAGATGCCTAAAACTGAAGAAATATATACCGATATTGCGATATCTTGCACATATTCTTTGCAATTGACACCTTTATAAAAGCAAAAATGCACTTTTTCTCCGCATATTCACCATTTCGACACAAATGAATGTTCGTGGATATCCATGTGTATTTCTACAGTTTTAGGCACGTAGAAAATGAAACTTCTTGGTTTTTCGTTCTAGGTCAAACGGTATAGCCGCCGCCATTTTGCATGAAAAAAAATGCGACTTTTTCCGGCGAGAGTTGTACTATTGCACGATGAGAAGAAGACCGACTACCCACAAGCTGAAATGTCACAGGGGCAAGGGGAATCGCCCGCTCGCTCCACCCTATCCCCTCCAAGAAGTCCTACTTTTCGGTTCTTAGCGGCTGTCCATATCCGCGGATTGTCGCGATTGGTTTTGTTTACGTTCTTCGTCACGGGACGAACTGTGTTGGAGGGGATAGGTTGACGCGAGTGGACGATTCCCCTTGCCCCTGTGACATTTCAGCTTGTGGGTAGTCGGTCTTCTTCTCATCGTGCAATAGTACAATAACAGGCTCCACATTGAATTTTCCATTTATTTCATTATCTCGCTCAAAAAAATTGCCGAGAATGACTGAAACCTTGCTTCGTTCAATGTTGAATGGGAGGAAATATCTTTGATGGAGAAGGAAGAGGATCTAGGATATTAATATATCATCCTGTCATAATATTTGGAGCACAGTTGCAAAAGAATTCGACTTACACTTGAAAATTTGAAATATTATGTTGGTGCGCATGAAATCATCGTTTCGCGTAGGGATGTTTGAATGAAAATATTTTTTGCTTCATAACTATTTCATTTTTTTAATTTCTGTGATATTTCTCGAGTCGTAAGCCAGTGTTAACGATTGCTATTGTAGCCCCAGCATAGACAAAGGAACCTTTACCATATCCGTGACCGGCAATTTCATATGCACCACCCTAATAGTAAGTAGTAACCGTAATTCTTTACATCTCTCTTTGGAAGAAGAATTCCTAACGCGCTATAGAGTAAAAGACCCAATTACTGTCGCCCTATGCTGTTTTACTTAAAATAAGCCTTAAACCATGTGAATTCATACACGAAAAAATTTTAACATACATTTAAAATTGTAATTTATGCGAGGAAAAGCAGGAATTAATTTTTTCTTCTTTAATTTTGATAAGATGGTAAAAAGTTTTAAGTTGGTTACGCTGTTATTGTCACTTGTCATTCCTACCATTTCACGTGCGTGCGCGTATTGACATAACCTTGTCCAATTTCGAAATTTTTGACAACGTAACCGTACACGTTTTGTAAGTACTATTGTTAATATTTATAACAGAATGTACTTTGACATCTTTTATTAAAATAACAAAATTCCTATATTTATTCTCGTTTACTCCTTGCTGAACTAGAATTTAAAACTGACAATAATTGGGATGTCAGTAATTCGATTGAACACATATCACAGGTGACAGTATTAGCTCCCGTCATATATTTTTTAAATCAATAAATTTATTAATAAAAATAGAGATTTTAAGAGTCATACAAATTTTTTTCTTCAACTAAACATATTAAATAATAATAAATAAATAGATAAACTTATGCCTGTGATCAATAAATACAAAAACTATGCGATACTGTCAGAATCAATCCTTAACCTGACAGTAATTGGGTCTTTTACCCTATATTCGAATAGTGAATTATTATCAATGAAATATCGTGAAAGCAGCAGTACCTATACGCGACTCGATTCTAACATTTCAGTGCTAGTCCTCCGCGAGTATCTGCCAGCAATCCGACACACTTTCGGAATCGAGATTCCGAAACAGTAAATGGCCGTATTGTCAAGGAACCAATATAGATCAATTACTTCGCGAAAGCGACACGGTCCCGGCCATCGAGTATCGAATCGTCGGACGGTTCTCCTCGCGGCAGTTAAATCGCTGCCCGATGTCTCTTTGATTCCATTTTCAAGCGACCGCAAAGTTTTGATGATGCCCCGCGTCCACTCGCGACTCCGGATCCTCGATATAATTCCGTCGCCGAGCTACGCCGGCACGAGCGTTCCGACGAAACGCGTAGGGGTAAACAGTGTAGTTGTTGGCCACCTGGCAGTGATTGGCCTTTTTTTTTAAAAACATGAATATTAAGAAATAATGTACATTATTGCCTTTTATAATGAACATATTCAGATACCTTCTACTTTCATGCGTCGAATGCAATGACTATTTCGCTAATAATTGTTATACTACATGTAAAAAATAGACGACTTGAAATCGATGCTTGAAAACTACAGTGATTGAATTGAATAGCCATACGGTTACATCAGGCAATTCTTAGATAATTTAATGCATTTATGATATAGGGTAAGTCCGGGAGTGTTCGACCACCGGAAGAGTCCGGCCAGTGCTGATATTTTAATACTGACGCAAGATAGGGCACTGTGTGTCATTGACACAAAAGAAATGAAGGCGCTTGTTGTTTATCTCACATTGACCATTGTCACAAATCCATATTTTAATTATAAGATACAGTTAAGATTTTATGCGAGGCTGAAAGTTTTTAGACCAACTTACAGTGGTGGCAATATTTTAAAAACAGGTAAGTTTATTTACACTCTTCCGATATTGGGGATATAATATTCATATAACTACAGTGTAACACCAACAATACGTATGTATTCGTTTTTAATTTTTTTTGATAAGGTGGTCGATCACTACCTTGATTACTCGTAGTGGGTGGACGGTCTAACCCCGACATGCGGGTGAGACCGACCAGTTGCAGTGCCAATGTTTTTGATTGAAAATGAAAATAAATATTTGAAATTATCGCACACTATAATTTATATATACCCTAAATTGCTTGGGCTTTGCTTTAATGTGCATAAAACGACAAAAATGTGAAAAACAACGATGCTACAATTTCTTTTCCAAAAAGTGGTCGAACTCTCCCGGTCTTACAATATATATAACTCTCATATTCATTATATAGACAAATAAAGGTTTAAACTTTATAAAAAAGGATTATTTATTCATTAAAATTATACATTATTGCAGAAATTATAGGTGGCCAAGAACTGTAATGTAAATAATGTTTCAGGACAGTCATTGGCCACGAGGCCAATGGGTAGCTAACAGTCATAGCAACAGTGAAATAGCTGTATTTGTGATTTTAAAAGGTTATGTTTTAAAAGAAAATACTATTAATACAATGTAAAAGAAGGTGCAATACTAGCTAATATAGAAACATTTAAATAGAAAAGGTATTATAGGTTATATATTTTTAATAATATTACATTACATTTAGTTCCATTTTATGAATATATCCATTTTTATTTAATAATTTAAATCCTGTTTCTAACCGAATTAATTCATTATTTTACATTAACATTATTTCATAATTAGGTCTTAGACAGAGTTGGGCATCATTCGACTAAAAAGTGATTGAAATAACGTTTCGACTAAAGCAACTTCAACTTTTTCCTTCGTCGACTAAAACTTACCTGAGTTAGCTTTAGTCGAGGCGCCAGAGCTGAAGCTGGTTAGTCAAGAGCCGTTAGTCGTGGGTTGTGACTAACGTGGTTTCGGCTGTCATTCAATTTTTAGTCGAGGAAACGACTAACCGGCGAAAGCCTTTACGGCCTGACCCGCGCGCGGTCCCCTACCGGCCAGATTCTACAGAATCTGAATTTGTTTATTTTTCATCGTATCAATATGAAAGTGACGCCAATGGATTCTTGGTGTTCTCCCGATTAATTGTACAGAAAATAATTTAAATCGGACTATTTTTAACGAAACGGGCTTTGAATTCTGCAAACAAATTTCTCACGTAATATCCTTAATTATGGTCCGAATTATATCATTTTTGGGCCCATTTTCATCGAGAAGACATGAGAAATCGATTGGTAATACTTTTATTAACACTTATCAAAAACAGGCAGATTTTATGTGGCCCGTCGGTTTTATTGCTCTCGGCTGTCAACGGGCGGTCTACTGGGGCCCGAAGGTCCTCGTTCGCAAGCGGAGAAAGCAAAACGGTGGGGTGGGTAGGTCTTTCCCGATAATCCTTTCTGATGCTTTTGCCTACAATTAGTATGGTGGGTTAATTGACAAAAAAACAACAGTTTGCCAACGAATATTTAATGTTGGGCCTGCAATTGTTATGGTTCCTTATGACAGTTATTCAGAATATCGGTTCTTCATAACTGTTTCAGTCAGGACCGATATATAACTGTTTGAAACAGTTATTTTCGGAACCGTTTCAACCCCCGAATATATACTTTAATAATTAAGTATATAATTAAAGTATACTTTAATAATTAAGTATATAATTAAAGTATATATTCGGGGGTTGAAACGGTTCCGAAAATAACTGTTTCAAACAGTTATATATCGGTTCTGACTGAAACAGTTATGAAGAACCGATATTCTGAATAACTGTCATAAGGAACCATAACAATTGCAGGCCCAACATTAAATATTCGTTGGCAAACTGTTGTTTTTTTGTTAATTAACCCACCATACTAATTGTAGGCGAAAGCATCAGAAAGGATTATCGGGAAAGACCTACCCACCCCACCGTTTTGCTTTCTCCGCTTGCGAGCGAGGACCTTCGGGCCCCAGTAGACCGCCCGTTGACAGCCGAGAGCAATAAAACCGACGGGCCACATAAAATCTGCCTGTTTTTGATAAGTGTTAATAAAAGTATTACCAATCGATTTCTCATGTCTTCTCGATGAAAATGGGCCCAAAAATGATATCATTCGGACCATAATTAAGGATATTACGTGAGAAATTTGTTTGCAGAATTCAAAGCCCGTTTCGTTAAAAATAGTCCGATTTAAATTATTTTCTGTCCAATTAATCGGGAGAACACCCAGAATCCATTGGCGTCACTTTCATATTGATACGATGAAAAATAAACAAATTCAGATTCTGTAGAATCTGGCCGGTAGGCGACCGCGCGCGGGTCAGGCCGTAAAGGCTTTCGCCGGTTAGTCGTTTCCTCGACTAAAAATTGAATGACAGCCGAAACCACGTTAGTCACAACCCACGACGAAAGGCTCTTGACTAACCAGCTTCAGCTCTGGCGCCTCGACTACAGCTAAGCTAAATCTACTTTAGTCACCCTTTGACTAACGACTAACCGTAAGGACCTTTTAACTAGATGTTATCTAGATATTAGCTTTGCCCAACTCTGGTCTTAGAGCATTAAGAATTAGGTAGGGTATATGTTACATATAGGTTATGAAATAGTGGCCTATAACTGCCAAACGATCGGCCAATCATTTACTTCGTCTGGCCAATAACTATGTGTTTTGATAGGAAAGGTATTTTCTGTAAAATTTTTGTGGATCCTTCTACTCTTTCTTTAAACAAATTCTATTTCTAGACTATTAGAGTCGTTTACAGCTATTAACACTAATTGTGTTCCTAAAGCTAGCAAAATAAGACTTATAATTCAACGCTTAATGTGAACCTCTGACTTAGGTGGCCAACAACTACACTGTTTACCCCTAATTCCCCCGGCGCAAGAAGTCGAAAAATATTTAACCAACGCGATCGAGCGATTAATAACAAGATCTATTCGCCGATGCCAGTGCCGGATACCATTGAACGTGCGTATGAATATCGCGACGCGTAAATATTTGCAGCAGCGCAATTAGTGTTAATCAATGAAACGGTGCCTCGGCGAGTTGATTAAATTTAATCCGAATAACTTTCGCAACTATGCGTGTAATGGCAGCTGCAATGGTTGTTTCGACGTGCCGTGGCTCCCGCAACTCGCTTACTCGCGTGATTTATAATTCGTAGCGAGAGCGGAACTATGGAAGCTCGCGGCCGACACGGGTTTTTCGCCGAATCGTTCGCAAGCTCGTTGCTGGTTAAATTTCACACTCTTTGTTCTCAGATGCTTTGTGTTCTTTTCTGTTTTTTTTTTCTTTTTTTAGAAAGGGTCTTGCATTCGGTAATTCGAAACTTCCGACTTCCATCTTCGCCCCTCGACCCCCGCGTCGCAGCCTTTCTACCACTCGATCCTTCACCCTCCGGAGTTCATCTAAGTTAAGCTCTAGTGATTTGCATTCCAGAGCTAAGGACGCTCGAAGTTCGATAAGGCAATAAGTGTGAAAAAGTGATTGCGCGCAGGCGTCCCGTCGCGAGCGGCGCCGGGGCTCTCCAATACGCTCGACAACATATAAATTAATCGCCAGATTCCGTTACACGCCCGATAAAAATAAAGACGAACTTAAATGGAAGAATACTGCGAGCTCAACGATGCAGAAACTGAAGTGCACGGTTAAGTGTGCTAGCCACTGTTTCTTTCCCCTTTTTTTTCCCTCGCCTTTTAGCTGACTGTGTTTAAAAATCACACTGCAGGGTTAATGGAAGGTTTCCTTATCCCTCGTCCGTGAATTTATGTATGTGTTAGAAAGCATAGTCGACAGTAAAAGAATTAGCTATTTCAGAGATCGCTTTTCCTACTTGAAGTTTATATTTTTTTAAATATTTTAGACGTTTAGTGTATATTTTGCTTTAATATATCTATAAGCTTCAGAAATATTCGAAGGTGGATACAGGGTACAGAAGGATAGAAAGTTTAGATAAATGTTTGTTCTAAATTTCCTATCGGGCTAAACTGACCTATTTCATCTGTCTTAACAATTTATGGCTTCCTATCTCGTGTACAGTATTGGTATCTTTAAATGCTTGTATAATTCCCCATAAATCGTTCAGTTTTATTCATGAGTAGCAGAGCAGAGTTTCTACTAATTTCTGTGAAAATAGGCAAATAGTTTCTGCAATATAGAAATGATTATAATCCTCGTTTTATAGAAGTGATACATGCGTATGAAGGTAATTCAAAGCGGGCGATGCAAATTATACAGTGAAATGTTACTGGGAAATCTGATCGTGTAATGCAAACATAACACGATTCACAGTGAAAAGGGTGGAGTTTTGAAAAATTCGCAGTGTTCTGTAATACAGACATCAAAAATTTTCGGAACTCCGCGCCACATGTCATATCCCGTAGGAAATCAACGCAGACTCGTTTGAAAATCAATAGTGTTTTTTTTTCTCGTTGCCATCTCCTACGAATAAAATTTTGCTTAGGTATGCGTGAAAATACTATTTGGTATAATATTCGTCGTTTGTAGCAAAAACCTTATCGTTTTGATTTTACCGAGTTAGCGCGAGAATTGCGAATGTAGGTATCGAGAAATTAGCTGTGCTTCTGCAGTGACTGATATTCGCGAAACAAATATAGTAGGGGAGACCGGGGCTAGTTGTTACAGGGGCAAGTTGTTACAAAGCAGTTTAAAATTTTTTCGCTTGGACTATCACTTAGACGACGAAGTGGCGGATGTGTTTCAACCATACACACTTGTGTATGTTGTGTGTTTGTAATCGGTTCACGCGTTGTCACTTTATTACAGGTCTTTGTGTTTTCGGTACTAATAGTAACTTTTCTCTTTCTACTTGAATCTTTTCTACCGAACAGACAGGTAAATGTGTGTAAATGACTATTACCAGGTTTGAATCAGTGTTCCTTTAGCTACAGATTGGCACCACGAACATAAGAATACACCTAACTGGTATGAACTTATAGCTGTTTATACACAATGGTGTCAACCGGGGCAAGTTGTTACACAAGACAAGGGGCATGTTGTTACATACGAAAAGGCTTTTACATTCAAAGAAAGGCTCCACAAAGTGGATTCAGTGCATAGAGTGCAAAAAGTGGGCACATGAGAAGTGTGCAAAACCTAAAAATCACTTTTATGTGTGCATTAATTGCGAGTCCCTGTATGAAACGGACGACGATAATTAGTGCAACTGATTTCAGTAGTTTTTTTATTATTTTTAAAATAGATTTTTTATTCTATATTTATTGTAATAGATTCTTACCATTAATAAATTTACTTTTGTCCAAGAAAATATAATTATATTACTCATAATAAGCCTCGTTTCGTAAAATTTAATTCTGTAACAACTTGCCCCGTATTGTGTAACACCTAGCCCCTACTCGGGGCACGTTGATACAACATGTCTCGACTTTCAAAATGGCTTGTTTTAAAGTCATGGTTTTCGTTTAATTACATTCCATAGCGGTCATCGGTAGAGGAAAGAACGTACTTTAAGTAAGAGTCATTGATAGTATTGAATATGGAATGCAAAAAAAATAAAAAATAAAAAACTGAAAAGTGTAACAACTAGCCCCGGTCTCCCCTAAACACAGGTGCAGTTCGGTTAAATGGAAATTCTTTTTCGACGAACAGATCTTATGAATATAAAATGGATCTAATGATTGAACGTGTGGAAATGAATGTTATTTCCCAAAATAAAGAGTAAACTTTCCTTTTTTAATGGAAGCAGACTTGTAGAAGTAAAAATGACTTTATTTTTATGTAATGAACGTGACAAGACACAATTCGGTATTGACCATTTAAAGCTGCTTAAATAAGATTTAAATGTGCTGAAGTATTGCTTCAGATTTATAAATGTATTTCAAATATTTGCTATTCCCCATCATGTTATTAGTTCTTTCTTTAATTAACCCTTCGTGGTCACACGGGGTGTATCACACCCCAGGCAATTTTTTTCTTTGCCAATATTTCTGTAAATTTTTAAACCTTAATATTAAAATTTAAAAAATTTGGTGAATTTTAACAAAAAAAAAACCGCTTTTTTCAACTAAAAATTTCATCGTATCAAAATTTACATTTCTAGAAAAAGACTTACAAATATCACTCAAAAGTTATAAAGATTAAAAAATTCGGAAATGGTAAATGAAAGATGACGCTGATCAATTTGTGATTTAAAGAAGGTGTGTGCCGAAGGGTTAAGTTAGTTCAATTTAGTATTTAATTTCTATACTTTATACAAATGCACAAATGCCTCAGTGATCCTAAACCTCCAGGTACTCGAACGTTTCCTTCGTATTCAACCAATAGGGGTCATTCACAGTTTCCCCTCGCAACTCGCCATTTTACGCTTCCCATCGTACGTTCGTCATTATTTTTAGTGGAGCGTAAAAATATCCTTGGAACAGCGAGGCGTTTTAACGGCGAAGTTGCGTTCACTGAAACATTTCAACATGAGATGGCATTCACAATATTGCCGATTCCGCTCCTTGCACGCAGTCCTCGCGCTAAGGTGTAGCAATAATGTTTTCAATCCATGGTTTATGCCGGCTAAAGTGTTCTTCGAACGTTGTAGATTTGTGTTTACGATGACCAACATCAAATTCCACTCGTTTGTTCTCATCCCACTACGTATTGTTTGTGGTGTGTTTGCACAGAGATAGGTCTTTCGATGCGGAAGAAATATATCCACTTACTTCCCTATTACATTTTATTCCACGTCTGCTTGTGAAAAATCAAAAAATCGTATGACTGGCGAGTAGTTTTAGTCGTCGAAAGCTCCAACAAGTAGTACAAGTCAGCCATTAGGTGGACAGGGACATTAATGCTTCTCCTGCGTGGATCGTATTCAGGAAACGTCTGTGGAACACGATAAGTCGTTAGTTGCAATCAAAGCTACGTCTTTATTATAACAATCATACCTTTCACAGCAAAGCTAACTGAAAGGTGGGTAATCATAAAGAACGTAACAACGCAAATACGTGACAATCCTCCAATGGCCACACAGCTGACAGTTGCCATTCATTATTCTTTCCACTGCTAGTTAACATTTAACTGCAAAAATTCTTAACATGAAAAATACTTTTGTACAGAATCAGCTATAATATTTATTAACAATAAATACAGGAAAGAACTTAAGTGCACGTCTTTTACAAGTACAGTCAATTATCTAAATAAATATCCCTCGAATACTCGGACAAAGCCTTTCAATTACACAAGAAGTGAACGCAATCCTTCACAAATTAGCCCATTTAAACGATTAATTAGCAGCCATTTTCCCGATCGCGAGTAATGGACACAAGTGGCTGTCGCCTTTCTATCCTCGTTCGAAAGGGAAGCAACAAACTGGGGTGGCTGTAGCCGTCAGCCTTTAAACTTTCCTCGATCACTGTGCCCTCTGTTTGAGGTGGGACGGTCGGCACGGTTGAAAGAAAACGTTCTCGCGCGTCGATGGCACGGAAGGAAAGAAGGATTCGAGTTCACGTGAAGTCGTTTCATCTTGACAAACTCGTAAAAGCGAAGAGGAGTCGTAAACCTGCCCGAAGATCGACGTCACTGAATATTCACGAATTCACGGATAGCAGGTTGGGGCACAGGAGGGTGTCTGGGGATGGTAGCGGGGGCGACACATATGCCAGAGGCGTATCTTATATTCCAGGCACACGTATGCGCCTTTATTCGCGCCTCCGCGCGAGCTAACCGAATTCCGCCGAACGTAGAATCGCTTTCGACGATGCTGAATGGAAATGTTGGTCGAACGCCGACGGAAGGACGAGGTATAATCGTTCCGTGTCATATTTTCTCGCGGGACACGCTCCATAAGCAGCTTTCGAATATCTTGCAGCATTCGTTTCGTATTCGTCGCTGGTTTCGCGATACCTTCGGCTCTTACAGTGTTTGTCCGGGAAGCTAGAGGACGAGGGGTTCCAACCACGGAATTCCGAAGGTTCAGAGCAGAGTTGGGCATCATTCGACTAAAAAGTGATTGAAATAACGTTTCGACTAAAGCTACTTCAACTTTTTCCTTAGTCGACGAAAACTTACCTGAGTTAGCTTTAGTCGAGGCGCCAGAGCTGAAGCTGGTTAGTCAAGAGCCGTTAGTCGTGGGTTGTGACTATCGTTGATCAGCTGTCATTCTATTCTTAGTCGAGGAAACGACTAACCGGCGAAACGCCTTGCGGTCTGGCCTGCGCGCGGTCGCCTACCGGTCAGATTCTACAGAATCTGAATTTCTTTACTTTTCATCGTATCAATATGAAAGTGATATCAATCGATTCCTGGTGTTCTCCCGATTAATTGGGCAGAAAATAATTTAAATCGGACCATTTTTAAGGAAACGGGCTTCGAATTCTGCAAACAAATTTCTCACGTAATATCCTTAATTATGGTCCGATTATATCATTTTTCGGCCCATTTTCACCGGGAAGACATGAGAAATCGATTGGTAATACTTTTATTAACACTTATCAAAAACAGGCAGATTTTATGTGGCCCGTCGGTTTTATTGCTCTCGGCTGTCAACGGGCGGTCTACTGGGGCCCGAAGGTCCTCGCTCGCAAGCGGAGAAAGCAAGACGGTGGAGTGGGTAGATCTTTCCCGATAATCCGAGGCCAAAGGCTTCTCAAAAATCGAAAGATTGTACATACATATTCTTTCTGATGCTTTCGCCTACAATTATTATGGTGGGTTAATTAACAAAAAAACAACAGTTTGCCAACGAATATTTAATGTTGGGCCTGCAATTGTTATGGTTGGTTAATTAACAAAAAGTTACGACAGTTTGCCTACGAATATTCAATGTTGGGCCTACAATTACTATCGTCGGTTAATTAACAAATTTACGACGATGATTAAATGTCATCTTACAACGCGTCAGAAAAATTGCTACATCCAGAAACGTGTTATTATATTGCACGTTGTGATTCTTCTGTTCTTATTTATAAATACGTAATAAGGACGTATGTCTTAAGACGAATGTGAAAATTTTAAAGAATAGGTCTAAAGGTCGAATGTTTTTATAAACATTTAGTACTAGATATGTAACTAGAAATTACAAATATTTTCGAGAAAGTTTGTTGGCTAGGTGCGAATAGTGGCTGGTTCGTGAGCGGAAAGTTTGGGTTCGATTCTCTCCTGCCCGCGAAATTTTTTTTTCCTAAACCAAACCTGAAGAAGACGTCTTTTGAAGTTCTTTAAGACGCCTTTTGGAAAGAAACCTTTAGTTGGGCCTTTACGTTAACCCACCCCACTGTTTTGCTTTCTCCGCTTGGGAGCGAGGACCTTCGGGCCCCAGTAGACCGCCCGTTGACAGCCGAGAGCAATAAAACCGACGGGCCACATAAAATCTGCCTGTTTTTGATAAGTGTTAATGAAAGTATTACCAATCGATTTCTCATGTCTTCCCGATGAAAATGGGCCCAAAAATGATATAATTCGGACCATAATTAAGGATATTAAATGAGAAACTTGTTTGCAGAATTCAAAGCGCGTTTCGTTAAAAATAGTCCGATTTAAATTGTTTTCTGCCCAATTAATCGGGAGAACACCAAGAATCCATTGGCGTCACTTTCATATTGATACGATGAAAAATAAACAAATTCAGATTCTGTAGGATCTGACCGGTAGGCGACCGCGCGCGGGTCAGGCCGTAAAGGCTTTCGCCGGTTAGTCGTTTCCTCGACTAAAAATTGAATGACAGCTGAAACCATGTTAGTCACAACCCACGACGAAAGGCTCTTGACTAACCAGCTTCAGCTCTGGCGCCTCGACTAAAGCTAAGCTAAATCAACTTTAGTCACCCTTTGACTAACGACTAACCGTAAGGACCTTTTAACTAGATGTTATCTAGATAGCTTTGCCCAACTCTGGTTCAGAGTATAAAACTGGTCCAGAACTACGAAGTGTAAGATTCAACGATAATTATTGCTGAAGTTCGAACAGGATGGGTTGAGTAATTTTGTTTAGAAGTGGAATATACATATATTCCTATAAATTTAATTCTACACATGAACATAATGTTAAGGGAGGACAGCACTGTACTGGCCCGAAAAGTAAAGGTATCTTTGGAAATTTATTAACAGCAATCTACGTAATGAATCTTTTTTAAACTTTCAAGACTTTTTATTGGATATTTAAGTTATACGAATATATTTTTTTAAATTTATTTAATGCAGATTTATAAGCTGTACAGGACCAGTAACTTTGCGCTGCAAAAAAATCTGGTTGACAGTTTTCTGACGAAACGGTGCTTCTAAAATCAGTAGACCAAAATGTGTTAGAAACTATATGCGGATGGCTATGGTACGACGAGAGATTTTTTTGATTGGTCGTTTCCTCCTATTTCTTTTTCAACGAAGGAGGTCAATTTACTAGAACCAAATTTCACAATTTTTTTCAGAGGTTCGCCTTTTTGGTATTTTTCAAAAATTTCAAAATCCAACCCGTCGTTTCATAGCCATGCGCATGTAGTTTCTAAAACTTTTTGGTTTTTCGTTTTTTGATTTCCGAAGAACTGTTTCGTCGGAAAACTGTCAACCATGTCAGCGGAAATTTTTTGCAGCCCTAAGTTACTGGTCCTGTACAACTTATAAATCTGCTCTAAATAAATTTAAAAAAAGATATTCGTATAACTTGAATATCCAATAAAAAGTCCTGAAAGTTTAAAAAAGATTTATTGCGTAGTTTGCTTTTAATAAATGTCCAAATATACCTTTACTTTCGGGCCGGATGAAATGATAATATTCTGTGTATATAATAATGGTTCCTTAGTATCCTACTCTTCATGACTGTTAATGGACACAGTGTGGAAGCATAAACTACGTAGGCGTAACGAAACCACAACCAAAAGGTTGTTCTGACTTAATCATACGAGGACACGTGTATGTAAATGTTACATAAAATGTCAGAAGTTGGCTGAGGAAGTGACAGGCCGCAAGATCATAATACTGAATACTGTGTATGCGGTAGGACTCTAGTTCAAGCCCTTCGCACCACTGTCTGACAAAAAGTAAATATGTATTCTAATTTGATTTTCCAAAACACAATAAAGGAGAAGAATTTAAATAAAGTAACTGAACCTTTTACATTCATCGCCTAGTATCTAGTACATCGTGTACACAGCGAGTTTACATGTAAAATAATTTAAATTAAGTGGTCATTCCGGTTAGCGCGCCGATAAAGTCAGCGATTTTCAGGAATTTATTGCGACGAAAAGAATTATAGTAATGGAATAAAACTTTTTTCTATTTATTAAACTACATTTATACAGTAAATGAAAAATATAAAACTAATAAAATTATTGCATTTAAAATGCTTTTGAAAGCGGTCTTGATGACATGTTTAAAAATTCACGCCTCTCTCGTGCAGGCGATTTCAGCTGTTAGACTTATCTGAATCAAAAATCCAAACAGATTCTTGATCAGTGTGACTGTCGCTATCGCTCGGACTATTATTACTGATTTATCTTCAAAATTAGCAAAATGGCGGGCAAAATGGAAGAAAAATGTTTTTCGGCTTTTTTCTTTGCTATTTTTGATTTTCAAAGTAGGTTAGACTCAATAAAAATACTTGGTTGTGGTCCCTGCGAGAGTCATTGGTGTGCAGAAATAGCAGTTAAATTTATAAAGCAATCGGCTCGATAGATTTTGAGATTTTATCTTCACGGTGTGAAAAAATGACGTTTTAAGAAAAACGCGGTCAAAGTTTTCATTTATAACGGCCGAGCCTCTGCGCTCCCTAGAAAATGTCGCTGTAGAAACTAAAATAATCGGAATTTTTCCATGAAAAATTAACAGTACATTCTTGAGGATATGTACTTTCGAAAAATTTCTAAAAAGAAAATTAAGTCAGGTAACATTACAGAATGTATTTATATAATAATTTATGTGGACATACACAAGGGAAAGTTGCAGCAGATATTTATTGGCATTGGAATATTTTTCGTTCCCTGCCTTCTTTGGGTTTCTACCAAGTAACAATAACCGACGAGTTTTACTCTCCGTTCGCACATTTTGTGTTTCTTGTCACGTATAAAATTTAATCTTCCGTTCGTGGCACAATATTTTCCTTATTTGGCTCAGTGTAAAGTACGCAAACAATTTCGTGACATCGTTGTGTTTCGTTCCGCGCGCAATTTCGTTCACCGCGGTGTAGGTGGATCAATCGTTGCATGTGGCAATTCTCCTTAGGTGTATCGATCATTTTCACGGACAAAGTATAAAATTGAATAGGAAGCCTTTGAGAGGAGCGATTGTTTCTGGGCATTGTTAGAAGGGACGCCATTTACATTTGTGCGCGTGTCTTCGGTATTGTGTACAGGCTAAATGCAGTGAAAAGTGTTTTATCCTATATACTTGTAACTGCTCGCTCGATGATTGTCACATTTTCGTCAAAATTTGTTTAGGTAAACTGTGTACACTGTAATGAATAATTTTGTTCAATCGTGGCGCAAATTTTAAGCTAATTCACCCCCTGTTTTCTAATCTTCGTCATTTAATATCTTAAAGATCCTTCGATTTGAAATAAATAAAATTTCCATTACTCTTAATTTTAATTCGATTAGAGTTAGGCAAAAATTATGTAGTTTCTTAGTTTGTACAACTTTCTCATTTCGTTTCAATGATATTTGTCGAACTGGTGCAAAGGGTGCATTTGGAAGTGTAAAACTGTCTCGTAGATATCAGTCCCTGTAGATTTACTCGCGACACATTTCTGTATTCTTTACGGGACATTTGTTAAACTCCCGGCTTTATGTGACGGTTAATCTACAACAGCGGAGTTAACGGTCCCCGGAGAGTAATGTGTAGTAGTCGAGACTATTGCTCGCCCCCCAGAGATAGCATCCATCTAATAATCATTTCGCTGAAACACTTACAGCTCCTCCGGCGCCAAATATCCTGTTTCTGTCGCCTCTCGCTTCGATGGACCAAAATGAAGATAACTATTATTTACGTTTCACGATGGAACAGTTGATACGTTCTTATCGAGTGAAATGTACTTAGGAAAGAATAAATTGTTACATTTGCGAAGTATTGTACTTCATTTAAAAAGAATATCTCTAAATCGTCCCATAATATTTACAATGTTCAGATTACCAAAGTATTATCTTGGACAAATAATCGCTATCGAAGCAATTACTGGAGGAACAAGAATAGGTAGACATTGAAATCGATAGAGCGATACGCCCCGTAACTTAAAGTGTAATTGCCTGGAAACGGCTGTTCATTATCGATAACAAGGACAAGCAAATATCACTTACGTTGCTAAGGGATGATAAATATTTTTCACAAAATGGAGGGTAGAAGAGTGTATTAATTTAGAGCTATTAATTCTTTCTCCGATCAGTCATAAATCTGAAACATTCATTAGCAGCCACTAATAGGGTAGATGCACCATTTGTGGCCACTTTAAGATATTGTACCAGTTTTGGCCACTTCTTAAAAAACATAATATTTTTCCGTGTAAGCAATAAATGTAACCTTATATTTCTGGCGGTATACTAAACAAAATATTTATGATGTGAAATTCTCCACAAAATAATGATCTGCAAGCAATTTAAAAATAAGATAATTATGCGCATGGCCAAAAACAGTGCAGTGGCCACAAACGGTACATCTACCCTACCAAGGTATTTTATATAATTTTAATCCTAGTTGGAACAGTTGTCGATCACCTTTTCAGAATTTTTTAATCCCTCTGCGCGTGAAAATACATTCTCTTCCAGTTTAACTCCTCTTTGAAGTTGAAAGGTGTTTTTAAAAGAACAATGAAACTCCGAACTTGGGAATTTCTGAACCACAGCGCGTTCGTGAAATATTACTTTTAGTCGAGAATGATACGAGCGTCAGACCACGGTGAATAAAGCGATCCAGCCCACTGTGTGGTGTTCCTGAACGTTCCAAATTTATTTTCACGTAAATTTCGGCTACTCTTGTACCGAAATACCTGTACAACCGCAAACGATCATCATCGGAAAAGTGATAGTGTCGCGGTTTGCTCCGGCACAGTATACGCGTACGTGGCATACTATATGCATAAGGCTCGTGCAGGATCAATGGTACTCGATGAATATTTAAACCATTTTACCAGGATCTCAGCAGAAGTCGGAAATATTCATTGGAATTATTTATCTCGAAGCTTCTCGTTCCCAAGTATAAAGATATCATTTTAACTTCTACGTTCTAGTATTATTCCACTGTATTGTTTCACGATATAAATAATGAATCATCATTAAAAGGAAATAATGATACACAACCCAACCGAAATTCAATATTACCGTGTACCCTACATTCGAGTACAAATCCCACAAATATCCTTTTGTATTTATTCGACGTTAATACACAAAGGCAGATTTTCAGAATAAAATACCATCGAATTGTTAAACGTGCAAAATTCAAGAATAGAGAACAGAAAAATATTAAATCATTCCATGTTCTCACTCAACTGTCGAATTTTTCATTTCCCCCACAATCCCCATGGAAATGGCGAACAAGAGATCGAGCCTTTAATATAGAAAGCTATTCAGCGAGACACAGCCCCAATGAATGACCATTACGAAGCCATTAAAATCGTAATGTCCTTTTGACACTTTTTCCCGCTGTCCAATGGATCAGAGGGAGGAAGCAGCCCGCTTTACAAACGTCCGCGTGATGCCTGAAAAATAATTATCTGCAGCGACTGATCTCTCACGCTAAGCCCATCCGAGCTCGCTTTAATCTGCGTCTAATCTAGCCACGTGAGCCCTTATTACACATGCAACACGCTCGGGCGCACGAGCGCAATGGCTCCTGCAGGAAATATCTCGGTCCTCGCGAGCAAAAGACCGGCGCCAATGAAACAGATACTTTCGTGGCGCGCTGTTCGTCAACGGCGCACAGGCTCCCGTTGGCGTATTGCTATCTGTTTCGCGGTTCGTAAACGACGCGATTCCTGCTCATCCTGATAAGAGGGTAATGCCGTCCCCGAGGGAGACTGAAGTCTAACAGATAACATTTATGTAAATGCGGCACACTGCCGCGAGCTGCCGCGAGTGTTTCGGGGTAGGGAAAATTTACCGAAAAAAAAAAAAAAAAAAAAAAACGAGACTCCAGAGTGAAAAGGGAGGCAATTTTACGGTGTAATTTTTTCGAAATACGCCACTTCGGGCGGGGGTTGAGCGCCCGCGGTTTCAGTACATTCAGCGATAAACTCCTCGAATTGAACGAGAGGCGAGATACTCGTGCGAAGTGATCAATATTATTACAATATTATGAGAGCTACTTACGCTGTACGGACTAGTATTTCTATGAACATAAATATTTAGTAAACCTACGAACTCTGAACTAGGGCTGGGACTATTCGAATATTTTACAAGTATTCGAATGCTACGAATAAACTTCGAATATTTGAGTATTCGAATGTTATTATTCGAATACTATTCGAATACCGATGTATTCGAATATTATGGTGTGAATTATAAATCAAGTTCTTTAGGTTCATTTTTTTAGAAGTATTTATTTAGTTTCAGTTGTGAGTTCGTTAGTTTGTCAGGGTGAAATCTTGTAAGCTAATTTTGACCCACTTCAACATATCCGATCGGCTTGAAACTTTGCACACATATGTAATTCCGATGACAATACAATATTTTCACTAAAAAGCATGAAATACTTTATGGTGAAATTTTTTTTAAATAACAAGCTTTTATTAAAATGTATTAAAAAGGAACCAATAATTTTGATACCGGCCGAAATGACGGCCTGAGAAGAATTCCCTCGTAGGGTGGATGTACCAGTAAATGAACACGTACCAGTGAATGGACATTTTATAGTAAAATGAGTAAAATAAGTTATTAAAATAAGCAACTAATTAATTAGAGACTTCTTTCAATTTCTTGCTTCATATCCAAACAATTTTTGCAGCACGTGGAATCAATCGCGCTGCAAACATAATTTTATGAAAGTGTTCATTCATTAGTCTTAAGTGTTCATTTATTGGTGCGTTTACCCTATAACTAATTATAAAATAATAAAAATAAAAAAAAGTACCATTAAATGAACACTTAAGGCTAATGAATGAACACTTTTATAAAATTATATTTGCAGCGCGATTGATTCCACGTGCTGCAAAAATTGTGTGGATATGAAGCAAGAAATTAAAAGAAGTCTCTAATTAATTAGTTGCTTATTTTAATAACTTATTTTATTCATTTTAATATAAAATGTCCATTCACTGGTACGTGTTCATTTACTGGTACATCCACCCTATGAGGGAATTCTTCTCAGGCAGTCAGATCGGCCGGTATCAAAATTATTGGTTCCTTCTTAGTACATTTTAATAAAAGCATGTTTTTAAAAAAAAATTTCACCATAAAGTATTTCATGCTTTTTAGTGAAAATATTGTATTGCCATCGGAATTACACATGTGTGCAAAGTTTCAAGCCGATCGGATATGTTGAAGTGGGTCAAAATTAGCTTACAATATTTCACCCTGACAAACTAACGAACTCACAACTGAAACTAAATAATAGCTTGTAAAAAATGTACCTAAAGAACTTGATTTATAATTCACACCATACTATTCGAATACGTCAGTATTCGAATACTTAAATATTGGATATTCGAATTATATTCGCCAAATAATTGAGCAACTGAAGTATTCGAATATTCGAATACCGAAAATTCGACAAATAGTCCCAGCCCTACTCTGAACGTGCAATATTCCCTCTCAATTATTTTTCTCTCGTTATCAAGTATTGCTAAAAGACGGATTTTAAATCGCAGACTGCGAACTGAAATTACTCACCGGCGATAGTACCTACTATTATATATTTGTCAGTAGTCATAATGCTACTTTGGTCGCCGCGTTCCCCCGGAGTAAGAAACCTTGCCGCACAAGTTTTCGAATTCGTATTCACCTGAAAGCAGACGTCGCCGAGAGAGAGAGAAAAAAAAATAGAGCAAAGAAGCAGCCCTTTCAAAGTCGTCCCGCTGTTAACTCAAGACTTTCTCATTCGCTTACAGCGCACCTTCTGGGACACTCTCTGTGTATGCGCATACGTGCATTGTAAATACGCAGAGTACATAGGTAAGCGCGAATGTAAATTAGAGTTAACCCCGGTCCCCGGCTCTTTTTGTTCAGCTGTCTGCGTGAAGGAGCCAATTCGTTGGCGGTGCTTCTGCTCCCGCTACTGCTTGCCTCCGCCGCTACTTTCTGCTGTTTGTGGTATAGATCGGCTTTACCTTGCCGGTAACGAACTGCAGCATTCCGTGTGTTCTGTGTTTCGTGGCTGGCATTTCACGTCGACCTCGCCCCGGCTGCGGAGGAGGCGTACGTAGGAATCAGTGGTTTCGTAAATATTGCCATCAAATTTCTTTCCAGACCGATGCAAAGCCTTACACCCTGATTTCTATTTGCGTGACCCTTGAATTTCTATTTGACTCTCATTCGACATTCTTAAGACTGTCGAACCAATCGCGCAAATATTATAATCACGTGGCTTTAAATGGAAAGTGGACACTTTTAATGTCCCTTACACGACGCTTCGCACACTCGCCTCGATCTCGTGAATTCTGAAAATGTTGCTTACCCTGTTTCCTCGTTGGCTTTAGAATTGATGAGTCAAACGATCTACATTCTACATTCCACTTTGTGAGATGAAACTTCGTAACGCGCACTGGCAGTTTACTCGTGAGAAATGGCAGGTGGAAAGTACCTATGTCCGTGTACAAGTAGTTGTACTACAAATGAATGGAATAGAAACGAGACTTCCAAAGGAATACCTACATAAATTTCTGAAGGGAATCAAGAGGTAGCTCGCATCAAAGTGAATAACGACTGAAGCAAAGTGTTTTTCAGAGAAGAAGATCAGCGACCACGCAAACAATTAGCATCACGCGCGAGTTAACAATTGTCAGAAAATCCTCATAAATGTCCTCCACCTACTGATCGAGCAATGCAATCCACGGATCTAGAGACGCGGTAGCGTCTCGACGCCAAGTACAGGAAAGACACCCTGTATATGTCGACTGTCGCTACCGCTATCATTTACTGGAGAAACGGCTAATCCCACCTAACCTGAAACTTATTTCATTAATATCTCATTACTCCTGGAATATTTTCTAAATTTAAAGGCATTTTTCTTATGTAAACCGCATATAAGCTTTCGAATAAGACCAAATTTCAATAAAATCTGTCCACGCATAACAGAGATCTCATAATATCGTCTCATGGATCTGTCAGAAACGGTAAGATTTTCTTCTCCAGGCCAAAATTTCGTCAACATAATACGTATATGCGTTACACGCACACCTTCAGCCAAAAGAAACTAGTGTATGTTTCGTTTATATGCGTTTTATTATGCGTTACACGCACACCTTCAGCTATTCAGCCAAAAGAAACTAGTGTTTGTTTTTCTTCTCCAAGCCAAAATTTCGTCAATAATACGTATACGCGTTACACGCACACCTTCAGCCAACAGAAACTAACACATGTTTCGTTCGTCAAACGCTATCTTCACTGTGCAATCTACTCCAAATTTTGACAGCTTACAGTCAGGTTATAAACCTGGCGAGTGTCAAATAAGGAAAGTTGTCAAAATTTTCTGAAATGTCACGAGTTTTTACACCACAAGACACTGAATTATTGTCTCAATTAACAAGGCAAGTCGCCAAAAATTTTTAATAGAATTTTTATGGGGATTTTTGTTTTTATACCAGCAAATTATTTTTAATTTAGGGTTTTTATGTAAACCTTATCCCCATAAAAACTTCAAAAAAGTAAAAAAAATTACGCCAAGTACATGAAATCAAATAAATCACAAAAAATAGAATATAATATAATATATATTAAAAATTATCTGAAGTCATTCCCTATGCAAAATTATCTTTGTAAAAAGAAGTGATATCCCCATAAAAAACTTCAAAAAATCTAAAAAAATTACGCCAAGTACACGAAATCAAATAAATCACAAAAAACAGATGATAATTACAAAATAAAAAAAGTTGTGAAATCAAAATGCGCTGCAAGTACATAAAGGTGCTTTCCCGCAGCGTGCAAAGGTGACACGGTGTAACGCAATGTAAGATTCGGTGCTTTCCAACTGCGCTTAATAATATTAAGCAGATATATTTTTATAGAAATAAATATTTCAATACCAATAAATATTTTATTCAAAATACTTGGCGCTGCGAAACCGAAAAAATGTTAATTGTCTTATTAATAGTAAATTAATAATTTACAATAACTCACGATTTATTCTACATATATTTAATTCTAATATCATATGTAGCATATGCACAAGCACACATACACACATTCACGAATGCACGCACAAGAAAGAAAGAAAAAGATTAATGCCGTGTATACATATGTATTCAGTTTAACAACACCAATTCGGTGAGCAGCGCCAAGTATTTTGAATAAAATATTTATTGGTATTGAAATATTTATTTCTATAAAAATATATCTGCTTAATATTATTAAGCGCAGTTGGAAAGCACCGAATCTTACATTGCGTTACACCGTGTCACCTGTGCACGCTGCGGGAAAGCACCTTTATGTACTTGCAGCGCATTTTGATTTCACAACTTTTTTTATTTTGTAATTATCATCTATCTTTTGTGATTTATTTGATTTCGTGTACTTGGCGTAATTTTTTTACTTTTTTTTAAGTACTTCAGGACGCCAGATAATGCCATCGATCGGTTTAGAAATGAACGCCGCGGCACGCGGCCGTTATATTGTTTATGCCGCTCCAGTTTAAACCCTATCGCGCCGCTGGTAATTAATAATTTACTGCCGGCGTCCGTCCAATGGCAACTGTATCAACGATCAATTGCGCGCCGATGATTCGAAACGATTCGAACGACGCCCACGAAGTTTAGGCTTCCGTTCCCGCGCGGATTAGCATTACAAATACACTTTATTGTCGGCATTAAACTGTCTCGCCGCGCGCGGAACGGAAAGGCAACGAATCTGATCAATGGCGTGTGCACCGCGCGGAACGCGCCCTACCGCCCCGCGGGTCCACACCACCGTGGAAATATGGAAAATTAACAATCTCGCAATACGCGCGGCTAGAGGTGTTCCCCGGCTCTCGTCCAGGGGGGTCGTAACGCGCGTGGCCGCTGTCATTCGCGAATAATAATTTGAATAATATTCGCGCATTACAGCGTTTCGTTTTGCCGTACGTGATACGCTCCGTATCCAGGATCTAGTGGAAATTATCGGTGGGAACGATAAACTGCTGTTTACCAGGCAGTTATGCGTTTAATAAACCTCCGGAGCCGTTAATGGTTCCCGTTATTTTTCATTCTGTTAATGATCTTGGGCGGGGAACGGGGGCAAGTTGTTCTGAGGGATGATGGCTGGATGGTTGGGAAATAAAGGGGGGTGGAGCTTATTAACCTGCTGTTCGGATTTATTGGGGGTTTGGTGTGTTAGCATTTTAGTGTGTAGTGGAATAGCAATAAGCTGGGCAATTGTCGCGCGAAGGTATTAAGGGGTCATGCTAGTTTTCGCTATTGTTCGTAACAGTTTGCACTTTTGTAGTTTTGATCTATCAGTTTTTAAGATTATTAAAAAAAAAATTGTAAGGACAAATATCCATTTATAGCGGAATAGGAGCATCGTGGAGAGAACGATATTCTTCCGGATGCCAGACCTGATTGTTAAAAAACCAAAAGTCCCGATCCACTGCAAATATATCACGCATAGTCAGTAGACTTTATCTGTAGTTACTTTATCGTTCAAACTAGAATTTCGCAAGTATTTGCGAAATTGAATTACCTACTACGATCAACGAAACCATAATATTTTTTGCTAAAATTAATACAATATTTTTAAGACGACATTTCTTTGTTTCTCAATATTTTTTCATCCCGCTGGTTCAAACGATAGCCACACGTCTACGGATTACCAATCTTTTTGAATTTGGTGTTTGAGATAACTACAATTGCTGATATCAGGTCTGGCATCCAAAAAGATGATGCTCTCTTCACGATGCTCCTATTCCCCTATAAATGGATATTTTTTTTTGATAATCTTAAAAGATCATAGAATAAATACTTGTTTCTTTTTTAATTAAGGTAAATGTACCAATAACGAGCCGTTTAAGGAAACGGTAACAAAGTATAATGAATATTGTGTATAAAATTAACAATTTAAGTGAAACTTTTTTTCATTCATAAAGATTTTGTTGTTTCTCATCAGTACTCACATAACAAAATTTTGTTCTTTTATATATTTAACGTAAAATAAACAAGAATATTTGTACGTGTAAATGTACCAATATATAGCCAACCTCACGCGATTGACCTAGCGGCCCGATTTTCATGTCCCAGTACCTAGCCATAGGTTTTATAATCGTATAAAAATTATTTTAAAAACTGATTCTTTATCTTAAATTGAAAAATCTGTTAAGGAAAATTAAGAAGTACAGAAATATAAAATTATTGTATAAATAACCATAATAAACAGATTAGAAAATAAATGCAAAAAACAATAAGTTTAGTTACACTATCAATAGAAGTTTGTGGTTATTTTATATAACACTCAAAACACCCAACAAATTCATTAAACTGTACATATACATAAACTTTAATAAACTTAAATTGAATGCTATCATTATTATCTAGAAAAATAATGTTTATATTATGCTTTATGATCAAAATACTTACCGGCTTTATTCCAAATATCGAGTCAGAAATTCACACTTTTTTCGTAATTTTGCTCTGGCGATGCCGATTAACATTTGCAACTCACTTCACCCGATTTATTGAACACGTGGTTAGTTACTGGGCTAACAAGATTTGTTTGCACCGATAAATAGCCATGTAAATATTCAAGTAAAAAATAGTTTTCATATTCAAATTTTTTCTTTCTATGTGTTACAAATATTTTCAAGATTCTAAAACCCTTTTTTCTATCTAAAAAACTATTATCCTATAATAATTATGCTCTTAACAAGAAGCACGCTCTTCTTAGCCATATCATAACGAATGTCTGAAAACGCGTCATATATCTGGCCTCGAGACTATAAATGGTATTTCTAAATATCTAGACAAAAAAACAAGACGATATAACTTCAGATATTAAACCGAACAATTAAATAATGCAAATTACACCAAATATGTATTTTATCTTACGCGCATAGTTGAACAATTATTAATATTTCAACAGATGGCTAGGTACTGGTGCATGGCTCGTTATTGGTACATTTACCTTACCGACAAATTAAGTTTTTTTCAGCCATCACGCTAGAAAGAACCCTTAAGCAATTCACAAAATGTTGACATGGAAGAAGCAATAGCAAGTAATACACAGCACTGGAAATATTTACTGCATCATCCCCAACTGCACGTCCTATGAAACAATCTTCATAACTCCATGATTGATAAAGTAGTTGGTATCCAACTTATTTTAACCAAGATATAGTCAGAATATTATTACTAAATTAACTGAAAGTGAATACACGCTAAATATTCGACTGATGCAATAAATATTTCCAGTACTGTAGAATATAGGCCACTAATTACAGACAGAGATCGCATAAAAATAATACCACGAACATACGTGTCAATATAACCCTTTTAATCGAGTACACCTTAGGACCCCTCTTCCCATCTTTCCATCCCTCTTACCACGTTCCCCAGCCCTCGCCAGTCGAGCCTTCGTAACATCATCCGGCGTTCTCCTTTGGCCAGCCTATTAGGCAAGTTCTGGAGAACACGATCGGACGTCAACGCGGAGAAACGACAGGCTGGAGTTAGATAACGATAGTAGACGTGGCAGTCAGTTTTGCGACGCAAGGGTGCGCGAGTCGAAAGTTCGCTCGGTGGAAACGGCCGATAAAGCCGACCGGTGACGAGCTATCCTTCTGTCCGTTCATTCAAACCAGCGTCTCCTCCCCCATCGACCGCCCCCCTAGTAGCTGTACGATCCACGTAACGGACCACGAAAATATAACGATTAACCGGTCTGCGCCGTTCCCCTGTTTCAGGCATGCTATGCGTCAGAAGACTGGAAACAGAGGCCACCGCGGAAGATGACAGGGTTAAGTAGATAAAAGGAGTAGCTGGTTCCATCGACGGACGATTCCACCGCGTTTCCCATGCAGTGCACAATGCTCTGCCATCGCGCCCTTGTCGTTCTCTTTGCTGTCAACGTGCCAATCGGTAAGTGGAAAAAGTCAACTGTGTGTCGTCCGCCACCGCCGCGCCTCGTTCCCTTCCGCTCCCGAGGAATTTCCTTTTTTTTCCCACCGGATATTGACGTTCGTCGGTGGGTCTGTTTCATCCGACGCTGCCTGGTAGTCGGCGTAATGTGGCCGGGATTGAGTCGTTTGTTGAATGTACCGAGAGCGAACGGTTCGTCGCTGCATTTATATTACTCTGTCTCCTTGGGGAGTAGGAAGTTCTGGAGACAATGCTTTATTGCGCATAAAAATATTCTCGTGTTCGTAGTGCTTGACTTTCAGTTCCATTTAAGGGGACCCTGCGGTTAAAATTTGTCAGAAAATCGATTTTTTTTTATGCATATATTTTTGTACTATAACATCCCGAGAATATCCCGTGAAACTTTCACGCCAAAATTCGTAACGGTATAATAGATTCTACAGTCACATAATTAATTCAAACTCTGAACGCAGGTATGAGCCGAGCACTTTGAACACGTTTTTCTCGAAACGCGATCTTTGGAAATGGTAACCACGATTTCAGAAGAACTAATGAACCGATTAAAATAAACCTGGAGGCATTTGATTGGCAATTGGACTCGCTATCGCAGCATCGTGTAACATCATTTTTTGAAACACGGGTTTTTTTTATCTGCATATTTGTGCGGAAAATTACCTGCTTTTTTGCACTACTTCGTTTAAATGTGCACTAACGTCGCAGTTTTGGTCCGTTTTGCCCCAACATGGGGTGCTGCGATAGCCGTTGAAATAAATTTCAAGAAAATGTGTGAATTTTTGATTTTGGACGATCCTGTGAGTAAATTTCGTGGTTACCGTTTTGGCATCTCTTTTTCATAGCGTTTTGGCCTGCTCTTCTTGTAAAAACTTCCTAAAGATCACCTATTTTTAAGGGGTTTGACCGGAGGGTCCCCTTAATCGAAGAATCCGATGAATTGTAGATAAGTAAACTAAAGAAAATGAAGACATTCGAATGAAATAGCTACTTCGTTTCTGCGAAAGGGGAAACGGTAACAGAATGTCTATAGAAACGAATTTACCGCTCCAACGTGACGATTATTCTCCTTGTAAAACGGTACAATGGACGAGGTTATTAGAAGGAAACAATCGAGCTGTACGTAATTGCAAAGGTTTATAGATTTCGGCGAGGGTAATACACATCTCTATTTGCGTGTTATCGACACTATAGCGTTTAAATAGTCCGCTCGGTAAAAGACAAAGGTGTTTTGTTCGAGGGGAATAGTAAAATGCTTCACGTGCCTATACGCGTGTCGCTTCATCGAAATCGATATCCCCGATTTTAAGCTTTTAAGCTTCGTATAGGTGAAAAAAAGCGAACGCTGTGCCACTCGAAAGAGGGATCTCTTATGAATTGTTTCGATTTCATCGGTTTTTCATCAAACCGTATATGAATCTTCTAAGCGTATTGAAACATTAAATCATCTGTTCGAAATAACTGCATCGTTCTCCAGAGTGTCAGATGTAGTACAAGCTCTAACGTGCTATATAGTACCACAGCCAATTAAATATCAAACAATGTACCAATGACATTAATAATTTCTTTAGTAAAGTAGGTATTATAATACGTCCTACATACTATAAAAAAATTCTCGAATTAATATTAAACATTTTTCTTGAAAATAATTTTCTACGTTCAAAAGAAGCTTTCAAAGCATCATCCTGGCTTACAATGTCGATTAAAACATCTTCCCGAAGTCTCCCCTACAGATCACACATTCGTCTCGTTTATCGTTTACCCTCGCTACTAGCTGCGCCCAGCTCTGCCCTTACTACTCGCGTTCGCACAGAGCGACAAACTTCGCGCCTCATTTCCCATGCAAAAGAAGAAGAAACCGCCCGCCACGGCAGGACAGAGAACTCCGCGACCGAGGAATCTTCCGGTAATTCCAAAATCCCCCGTCCGCAGTCCCCTATTTAACAGAGCGAAGCATCCCCCCCGGGCTCGCGAAAGCAGCTCCACCTGCCTAATTTCGCAGATCGCTGGGGCACGGATTGGATATCAATTCGCATGGTGGCCCGCGGATTGCGATCGACACAGTGCTAGGCGGAGGAAAATCCGTGGCGCGCTGACGTCCGGTGCAGATATGCAACGGAGAAGCGGTGCCAAATACGGTGTCTCGGTGGAGCGGTGCGCCTGCTATGGCGGATAGGACGGGCAGGAACCGTCGCCCCGGTCAACTTCTGGCCCTGATGTTTATTCGGTGAAAGCGAGTAGAAGCGGCGTCGCCGACTGGGCTTGTCGTTCGCGAATTAATTTACCGTTTCCTGGGGCTCCGAACCTTCGTCTCTTCACGGAGACGTAGAGGGCCTGCGGGAGAATCCCGCGGCCCGTATCCTTCGAACCTCTCTCCATCGGGCATTCTAGCACGAATCCGACCGGATCGTATGGAATTCGAATCGAGCTCTTTCGCTCGAGCTGTTTAATTTTCAACGGGATAAAATAAATTGCTCCTCTCTCTCTCTCTCTCTCTCTCTCTCTCTCTCTATCTCTATCTCTCTCTCTCTCTCTCTCTCTCTATCTCTCTCTCGCTCTCTCTCTCTCCGTTTCTCTTTGCCTCGTGTGCACCGGCGCATCCTCCGTCGGAGGCCGTGAAACGGGCCGTTTTAACCGATTGGTACGGGAATAATTAAACAACTTCGCGGTAACTGACTTCTCACCTGTTCGCAACCACCCGAACGGGCAACGGCCACGGGATGGTTGATGGAAAAATAATTAAATAAGTTTCGCCGTTGGTTGTCGGAGTCATTCACTCGCGGCCAAATGTGTTCTCGGATGGAAGTGGGTTGATATAGTTGCGTCGAAGATGGTCGATTGGAGTGTTGTGAGTCTACGAAGTGGATTGTCAAGTTTTCGATGCGCAGTGAAATGTGTTTGTGTGCAGGGAACGCTTTGGCAGTGTAGGTGCAAGCTTGATTGATTAAGGAAGCTCGCGGAGGGAAGGAGAAGTTGCAGTAAACGGAGGTCCAGAAATTGATTTCAGCTTCTGTAAATTGAAGGATGCAGGGGAACGGGGAAGCAGGTTCTCCCTTTTCTCTTCGTGGAACTTTTTAGTATTATGTAACCCTCTTCGTGTCCCCCTTTGTATGCCCCGTGCATCGAGATTAGGTTCGAGTAGCGATATCATGTTTATGGGTAGGCAGTTGAGAGAGTTTCCTTGTACAGTTGTCAATCACCCTTTGTCCGGTCTAAATTATGCTTGACTAATGAGGATGCATTGCTAGACCCTTCAAACATGCTCCGTGTAACTAAGTTACCAGAGCTTCTCAGTGGTTCTTCTATATGCTTGTCAACGTCGTCCACAACCATCATTCGTTGTAATCAGATCCTTTTAGCATAAAGCATTGAAAATCTCGTGAGATTATTTCCTCAAATGTTATATGGACGCAAACTGGTTTGAACGAATCAAAGAATCCAGAATCATTTCTCTATTACCATTAAAAAAACTAACTTCGCTCCTCTTGACATACCACGGATATTCCACTAAATGCCATCCAATGACAGGTTAATTGAAAATTCTGCCATATCTATACGTACAATATCCCCTATGGAGGAACGTCTTGTGTCAACATCATATTGCAATCAGTGTTGGGACTGTTGAATTTATGGTCGACTAAGTCCACAAATTACTGCTGTGCAAGTAATCGGTCTAAATGCAACGTGCAGTTGTAAACACCGATATATGTATTTCCGTCATAAGATTACCCGTTAGAGCGGAACTGTTTCACAAATTACAGTATCTTCAGCGTTGCAATGATGCGCGGAATAATTCTTTCGGGTTTTATTAAAAATAGCAACCAATGATTTATTATCAAACAGTCTTCGAATCCATACATCTGCGATGCACATTTCTCTAGATGGTTTAGGCCGGTACACGGGCCAAAATTAGTTACGGCAATTAAGTCATAAATCGTCACTCTGAGCCAAGGTAGGCCAACTAAAAGGGTCGCTGGTCAACGCGCTCGCACGTGCATCGCAGATGTGGGGTGTCTTTACATTTTCTCGCCGCCTTACGCCGGCAGGTAAGAAATACCTTGCCGCTAAAGTTCCGGCCAGAACGATTCCCGCCAAATCGAGCCCCTTTCCCGGAAAAAGCGCGCCAAGGGCGCAGGGACTAGGTGGCGCGATTTGTGCCAGGAAAATTACCTGATTGGTCGGCACCAACACTAAGTTGGCCAATCGGGTCAAAATAGCCACTGTCGGACTCTTCTTCGTACTTCGAAGAAGTCCGCCTAATCAGTCTTCATAACAGCTCCCGTCAGGGCAGTACGGTTAGCGTCAATCCGTCAGCGCAGAACGGTTAGCGCAAAATAATTACATGTTATTCACAATTCACCGTTTTTAAACTGTTATACTTGTTTATTGCCTTAAATATATATCACTATACTAGCCCTATTTCAGTAAAACGAGTAGGGATCCGCGTAATTCCGGTGTCGATAAATTCGTAACGGAGATTTACGACCTCCGTTGACTCGACACTCATAGGTCGAGTCTCATCGTGGCTACGCGTGAACACAGTATAATCGTCCCTTTAACATAAATTCTTCACCAACACACCAACGCCACGCATACACCACGAGCTCCACTCAAAGAAATCAAAGCACAAAATCCACGCGATTAAAACTACATAAACACCCATACCAAGTACAAACTCCTACAAAAGCCAGTTTCACTTACCATCTGCTCCGAGGATATCCATTCGACACTCTTGCCGCAGAGCCCTTAAGCCGATAATTATCGGTAAGCGTCACATATACTCGATAAACCGCGTACCAGCAGCAAGAAGAATGTTGCTCTCGCCTGGACATCCGAAGCTATACACAAGATCCATCGGAGCTCGGGGGCGGTTGGGGCACCGCGGGAATCGAGGGGTGAACAGGGTGGAGCGACAGGCACGAAGAAGGAAACGAACGTGGAAGGTGATACAGGAGGAAGGAGCAGAGTGGAGCAGAAATTGAGAGTCCTATCTCCCGGCGAGCAGATAAGATTGTTTGTCCATACTCCGGATCACCGTCGGACTCGTCGATTGTTCCGCTGGACCGCCGGCTCCTCCTCGTTCCCACTTTCTTCTCTCTCCCTTATCTGAAAACAACGACCTTTCCGGCCAAATTGGTTGGCTCGGCTCGAAGTCTAGTAAAACGTGATTAATCGCTCGCTTCCTTTCGCGGGATGTATCTCCACCTTGAACACCAACACCGCCCTAACTCTGTACCTTACCACCACCACCACCAACGTCGCCGTCGGCCGCTCGAGCTTCCTACAGACGCTTGGTATATAGAGTGATAATCGGATAACTGCGGTCCAGAGCTCAATTGGGTTTCGGCTCGGAGGGTCAGTCCCGTGCATTGCTTTCTCCTGGCCGGGGAGAAAGATAGGGGGGGATGATAGAAGGGGTGAAAAAGCAGCCGGCGAAAGTATACGTTCGTTAGGCGGGGCTCGAGGCTCCTCTTCCAGTTCTAACGCATCTGCAAGTTTCGCTTCTTGCTCAAGGGAAAGCCGTTTCCTTGATCGTTCCGCGGGAACGCTCGTGCCTCTTGTTCGTACCAATTAAAGGAACAAGGGTGATGGCTTTTTACTGGCGCGGCAATATGTTATCGCTCTTCGGGGGTTGTGCAAACGAGCAATGAAACGGGCGGACCGTAGTTCGAGAAGTTCCGCGGCCGAAGCTCTTCTAGGTTTCAGATCAAAGTCGAAATCGATGGTCGAAGTTAGTTGACTGGTGTACGGGCAAGTAGGGGATGTTAGGAGAAGGTGCTCGGTATGAAATGAATCTCTGTTTCCTTTGATTTCTTGCTTGTTTTTTGAAATTCGTGATCTGTGTCAGTATACTTTTGCTGGAAGTAGGTAGGGTAGAACCCCCAATTACTGACACCTACCCAATTCCTGTCACCTTAAGGCGGGATACCACCTTTGCACTTAAAAAAAATTGAAATTTTTTTTTGTTCTTAAAGTACTCTTTCAAGTGTATAGAATCGAAATTCATTGGTTAGAAAGGTGGCCGAAACCTTTTTCTTGTGTAAAAACCGGTTTCGAGCAGATATATAAATCTATATAAAACTTTAAACGCGTTTTTCTCGAAACGATGTTTTTCAAATCGGCGTGTCAGATTACTCTTAAAATTTTCATCGGATTGACTTGAAACTGCACAATTCTTCCCCGTGGTATAATCTAACGATGTACGTAGGACTTTTGCTGTAGCCTTGTTATTTTTTTTTTTTGGTGCACAATTTCATAAACTTTTTTAAACTTTTTTACCCTAAAAAGTGGACCTTTTTGTTAAAACGACCGCCATTTTCTTAAAACTCGAAATTTCGTAAAATTCCTACGTACAGCATTAAAAAATATTGTTGTTAATAGGAACATTCTTTGGTGTTTTTTCTAGTAGCCACGTACAGAGCGGAATTTGATACGCCGTCTAACGGTGTTCCTCCAAAGGAATGTATTTTGACGCCACCTACGAGAGATTATTTTTGACATTTTCAGTTTAAAAAAATGTGTAATTACAGATTAAAGTTACATTAATAAATGACTAAAACCGATTTTGTTTCCGCGCATTCTTTGTATGCAAAAAAAAATCATGAAAAACGCCTCCAAAATCGCAGTCGAAGGTGGTATCCCGCCTTAAGCTATTTTACTGAAAATAACGAATAAATAAACGTTGTAAAGTCATACAGAAAAAGGATTATGTAATTCAACCTATAATCTATACGCTAGAAAATGCACCACTTAATATTTCTTTTTCATTAATTTCTATAAGACGATACAAAATTTTAATTTGATGACAACAGTGGAAATTTCGACTTCCTTACTAGTGAAAGAGAAAACAGGGCACTAAAGAAAGGGCTATAATTACTATATTTAAATTATTTACATAATAAACAATCATTTTTTAGTACAATAGAAGTATCATAGAAAGTCACAACGATCGTAATATAACGATTAATTAAGCCTTTTTAATTAATATATGGGTGATAGTGATTGGTACAAGCGTTTCAAGCATTTTGGTATTACTGTCATAGCAGTAGTTGCTCATGTACATGAGACGACATAACCGTAAAATGAGAAATAAACAGTATTAGGTTAGCTGGCAGTAATTGGGGTGTCAGTAATTCAGTCACACACGTTTTAGAGGTGTCAGTAATAGATCTAGAAATATGTTTATTAGATTAATGAATTTATATATAAGAATAGAAATTCTAAGACCCGCAAAATGTTTTTCATGAAGTACACATATTAAACCATAATAAAAAAAATAAAAAACTTATACTGTTAGTCAATAAATACAGATACTATGCAATAATATTAGAGTCAGTCCTTAATGTGTCAGTGATTGGGGCTTCTACCCTATGTATTTCAGTTAGTTGTCATTAGAGTGTTTGATTGAGTAAGTGACTATTTAGATTTAATTATTGTTTCACTTATTTTAGTCCCTCGAGCTACTAATGCAATGACCTAAAGTTAGAGTACTAGGGTAATTTTTCTGTGACTGTGAATAGTGTGATTTACTTGTTATTAGTGAAATAGACTTCGTATAAATATTCTATTATCTCAGATGAAGGGGAAAGCAGGGAATCTCACAAAACAGCTTTATGGAGAAAATTAAGTGCTTTGTTCCATTGCAGAGTGGACATTACCTACCCGTTTTTAACTATTCTACCAAAACTTTCACGTTATCTTACGGGAGCATTTGAACATTGTACACACTTTGTGATTCGACAATTCTGTAGTCCCAGTTGCCACCAACAAATCATACTATAAATCGCTAAATCACGAAAAAGGACATTCCTCCTACTATAAGATACGTTTCCATAGAGCTCTTCTTTAGTGGAATAATTAAAAAAGTAACAACTGCAAGGGAATTCTAGTTCATTAAATATGTTTTTTTAATCGGATTATGTTTCCTTTTTTTGTTTCGTGTAATACTTTCCGTTTACTTTCTCATATTCTTGGTATTCATTTTACTATATGTATATTCTACATTTTCCATACACAGTCAACTTCGATACTACAGTAATCAGGATACAAAGTTGTCAATAAAATTCATAGTCACCTTCCGTACATTCTGAGAAATAGTTTCGCGCTTGCTTGTTTCTCACTTCCACGTCCCGTCTGCACCTGGAAAAAAACTAACTTGCTCTTCGACTTACTTGTTTAATTAAGGCTCGGCCGTTTTAATTAGACAGGGCATTATAGCTGAAAGCAAAGGGACTGTAAAAGAATGTTTGTACGGTTCCTCGAACGGCGTACTCGTTATCGTTGCCACCAACTCGCAGCTTTTTTAACGGTAGATTTTTCCGCATAATTTAAATAACAAATGCGCGGAGTCATTATTTTGAAAAAAATTGTGTTGCGCGCACATAACGCCGGCCGGGATGTCGGTGTGGGAATAAATACGAATTGTTTTGGCCATTTCGCGGCGTGCACGAATTCGTGGCCGACGCCGGGGGAAATCTTATTGTGCCGCGGATGTATTCAGAATCGACAAAGAGTATATTCATTCTTACGCACCGGCCCGCGTGATTCTATTTAATCGTAACGATTGCTTTGACAATTTGAAGGGAAACAGGAACAGAACTGTAGTGCGCGCAGGTTGATCTAAAAAGAGAACCGAGCAATCTGGCCATATAGTCGTTAAGAAAATAAACCAAAGTACGCCCAGTTATCTACATGGATCTGTGGAATTACAAATATCCATCACGAATATTTGGTTTTGCTTTTTATGCATTCTGTCAACGGAAGTTTCATTCGTTTCTGATTCAATTAAACGCGCTTTCGCCACTTTGTTAAGGTCGATTTAAATTTTATACGTCTTATGAATAATCAGATTTAGACGTTGCGACGTAATAAATCTATTAAACGCTTGTTAATCAACGTTTGGAATTATTGAATACAGCTGCTGCGAGTAAGGGGAGTTATTTATACTAACACGGATCAAGCTCCTCTAATTACTTTTGCTTTAATTAAAGGGATGAAAGGTCTGTCCACCCGCAACCATAAAATCACTATATAACGGAATTGAGAGAAATTAATCCATTAAAAACTGAACGGACAATGAACGAATTTAATCTCGCTTTGTCGATGTACCTACGTATCAATTTGCCGCGCGCGCATTCACGCGCGATTTCTATTTACCTGCTAAGTAGATAAATCTATTTCTCTCTGTTTCGACTCGACTTCGATTGAGCATTACACACAAATAACTTGATTGAAACGTGCACGCGTGGGTATCTCGCGTAGGTCCTTATCAGAATAAGAATAATTATTGTAAAGTGCGTCCCAGAATCATCGAACCACCTTAGAAAATAGCAGTTCTAAAAGCTTGGGAAATGTTAGAAAAAAATTACAATATCCCGTTATATTCGTATGTTTATTTAATATGTATTCTTGCATAAATAATACCCACCAAAAATTTTCTCCCGCATGAAACTTAAAAACAAAACCAAATGCTACGCTCCTTGCATCATTTTTAAGGATTCTTTGATTGAAAAAAAATTTCTTGAAATACGCTCGAGAGACTGTTCATCTTATTCACGGATTTTCGAAACTTTTCTTCTAAAGCGCACCGTTTTTACAAAAATAATTTGTATAAGAAATCGGCACGTACAGCGGAAACTACACTCATATAGTTTATAAAAAGAAAAATGAAATTTGATTTCCGACCTGCTTTCCATAGTTACACATTCGACCAGCTCGCGTGGGGGGTTCTAGAAGATTAATTAATATATTAAAATTGATGCATGTTTTTCTATTTATTTGTTATAATAGTAATAATAATAATAATAATTGAAAACAAAATTTTTTAAATACGCACGAAAAACTGTCTATCTTATTCGGAGATTTTCGAAAATGTTCTTCTAAAGCGCACCATTTTTACAAAAATAATTTGTTTAAGAAATCGGTACGCACAACGGAAACTACACTCATATATTTTACAAAAAAAAAAATTAAATTTGATTTCGAATCTGCTGTTACATAGTTACACATTCGACCAAATCGCGTGGGGGAGTCTAGAAGATTAAATAAAATATAAAAATTTATGGATGTTCTTCAATTTATATTTTTTGTATAGTCTCTTAACACAGCGTACTAAAGGTAGGTAATAAAAATTTTCTACGAAAGCTGTAAATTATTCCCGAAAAAAAATTCTTAAGAACGGCTTACTTTTCCGGCCGTCGCACAGTGTTACGCGTAATGGACAAAAGTCAAGAATCCGAAGTGTTTGATCCACAAATTCTTGTATCTTATAATGTTAATAAAGGAACGTAGGTTTCAACGTTGCCCATAACTTCTGCTGAATTTACTAATTTGTTGTCAAAAGTGATACTAGAAATTCATTACAAATTTCGGTGCATTTTTTCAAACACGTGCCATTGGCAGAATGTTTATGCTTTTCATTTGCTTTTTATAAGTTGTGTTTAATACTGTCATACCTTCAAAACTGCCGGGTCTGTTTTTTACAATACTAACAATTTGTACTAATTCTTTATGTTAAATGTTTATCAACTTTGTTGGGACTTTAAAAAAAAACACAAAAAATACCTCCCTGATTTTTTGTATATTAAATTTAGGGATCATTAAACTTTATATTAACGTCAATTTCAACTGCACGAATTTGCACGAAACAGAAAAAAATAGCCAAAATCATTATTAAGACGTTCACCGCTCCGGCCCTTAGCGTAGTCGCTGGGGCTCCTCGTGCATAAAGTTGATTTTTTTTATTATAAACTCCGATCCAGCAGTGTCAAAGTACAGACAGAAATGCAACAAAATTAAAAAAAAAAAACACAGCCCAAACAAATAATTCATCCGACACAAATACAGATACCTGTTCCGAATTTGATGCAGAATTAGTATAATAAAAATTATGCATTCTTTTTATATTTTAAGAGAACAATAATGTACTTTTTTTAACAATTAACACTTATGTTAATCTACACATCCGATATGCTTTTTCCAATTGTTCATACACGATATCTACCATGACTTTTCCATCCTGGATGCTGTCTTCAGTTTCAAAATAGCAGTCCAAACGCGATACACGTGATAAAAATAATTTGATAAAAAAATGTTTCCACCAAAAGTTAGTCAGTATTCAGTTGACAACAAATTGCAAAAGTAAATATCAATGGAAAAACTTTTTATTCACTGAAAAATCAAGATCGTCTTAATTTTTTCAATGGAACCGTATATTTTTTTATACACCGATCGATGCATTTTTATATTCTCTTTAAAAAAGTATTAGGGTACTTGGGACGAAAACTGATTAGTTCAGAAGTTATGAGCTTTGTCCCGAACGCCCATATACGCGTAACACTGTGCGTCGCGGTGGTGTTCCTCCTTAAGGAAAGATCACTAGCCGTGCATAGCATTGCACGTCAAACGCGCACCTTGCCGGATTAACAGGACACCACCCCAGCTTCATATCTCACATTTCCACAAGCCGCATTCCCCAGCCCTCAAAACATGTCTACATTTATATCTGCCTAGCTTCGCACCCTCGTTGCACCCCAGCGCCGGCTGCACGTCACAGTTACGTGTTCCGCCGACCAACGGACCGCCGTGAGCGTCGTCGAAAAGATTGGGATAACACGCGACTGGAGGCGCGGCCATGTGCCCGGGCACACGTGTGACACATGCCCGCCGCGTACACACCCCTGGGTTCTTGCCTCTGTACATACGTATGTAGCGGCGGATTTCAAGTCCGTGACAGAACACGGGGGAGTTCGATTTGATCGCATTGCATTGCGAGCCCCCGCGCTGCCTTGTATCGGCCGTGGCGAGATTCGAAAGTAGATTGGGAAGAGCCGGGGCAAGCGTGCGGCAGACAGGCGAGGTAATACATACAATCTCCCTTGTTGTCTGGCATCGAGTTGCCGCGGCGAGAGAGAGAGAGAGAGAGAGAGAGAGAGAGAGAGAGAGAGAGAGAGAGAGAGAGAGAGAGACGGAAGCGAGCCCGCCCAGGCGAGGCGAGGAAGAGGGTAAAGGATCGAGCGAGCGTGAAGGGGGTGGTGGGACAGAGAGAGAGAGAGAGAGAGAGAGAGAGAGAGGGACGAATGTCGGGGGTGAGCTTTGAAAAGCGCGGCAGCAGCTACCAGAAGTCTTATAAACAATCCCAAGAGCGATGGGAACGGAGACCGAGCTACCCCCGGCCCCGTGCAAAGAGGATCAATGGTGAACGGAATGCGTGTAAACAGTGAGGCAACGTTACACGGGCGCTCGGCTGTGTGCGCGACCCTTCGGTCCCTACTTTTCCTGTGTCGTGTTTCCACCCTGGTACACGGATACACGGCCGGGAAGGGGACAGACGTCGATGCCGCCGAAACTGCGTTTAGCGGCCGTCTAGAGGAGGTATACGCTTCGAGAGTGTCAATAAGTATAGACGTAGTGGCTTAACGTGTTGAATCTTTGTCCCGAGGTGTGCGATGGGAGTGCTTCGGTTTGTCGAGGATCCCGGCGCGGGCATCGAAATAATCTTCTTTCGCCGAGGGTAAGCAGGATCTTTGTTTCTTCTACTAATAGCTTCTATCCTCTGATTCTGGCTCTTCTTCCCTGGATTATGGTATTGGGGCGAGCTTCTGTGTGTAGTATATATCATCTTCAAGGTCTCGTTGAAGGCTGGGGTGTTAATGAGTACAGGGTATTTCATTCTTGTGCATTATCTAGGCTATGCTTAAGGAGACCCACCGGTCAAAACACTCGAAAAGTAGGTCTGATATTTTTATGAATTCTTTACAAGAAGAGGTTACAACATATCCTGAAAAATGTTTTTGGCTATTGTTAATACACTCGTTAGGGTAGGGGAGACCGGGGCAAAATGAACCTCGGGGTAAACTGAGCTTTCTTAATTTATTCTTTAACAATAGAATATATTTACAAATTTTGGTGACGTAATACATGTGTGTAATACCACAATGATAATTATGCACATTCAGATATCGAGAAATGGAAATTCGTTTAAAAAATTAAAAATGAAGTTTTAGAGACTTCCGATTGGTTTACTTTTCAATTTAGCTTTTTTGATAAATGAGTCTTAAATGTGTTATTTTAACTCCGAATTTTTTCTGCGCGTTTATAACAAGCTTATAAACATACATGTACACGCGTTTGAGAAAACATTAATCCTAACATTATTAAATAATTAATTTTCCATTGAGTACATATTCGGGGTAAAGTGACCGGGGTAAACTGAGCTACAAATGGCTGCAAAGAACAGATGCGCAAGTGACGTGCGCAATAGCCTAACCTGTCAGCTGGCTAGAAAGCCACGCGGCGTGGTGGAACAGAAACTAACCTCAAAAAAATTTCCATAGTTTTTGACAACCACGGTGCAAAAAAGACAGAAGCTGCCGTGCTACACACGTCATTCCAGCGCAAGGGGTTAATAATTAGCTGTATACTTAATTAAAGTTCTTCTTTCGTTGCAGTTCACTTTACCCCATATATGGGGTAAAGTGGTGTGTTTTGGCTTTTTCGTTTCAAGTTGAATTTTAATATACTTTAAGTTTATTTTAAGTATCGCTATTCGTCATTTATCAATAGTAATGTTCAAATTATATTATAAATCTATTTCCACACATTTTTATTGTAAGGGAAAAATTCTATTCGACTTAAAACTTTCTTCGTCTCACTTTGCCCCGGTCTCCCCTACGAAAAATTTTTGTCTCATGTTTTTGATGCATTTTCTATGTGGCGCTTAGGTAACCATGGAATTTTCTCACAGGATCGTCTAAAATCAAAATCCCAAAAATTTCTTAAAATTTATTTCAATGGCTATCCTCTGTCCAGGTAAAAAAAATACCAAAGCTACAATGATTGCTACACATTCGAACGAAACAGTGCAAAAAAACCCGGGTAATTTTACGCACAAATGTGCAGATAAAAAAGAAACCCGTGTTTCAAAAAATTAACTTAGAGGATGCTACGATAGCGAGTCCAATTACGAATCAAATGCGGCAAGATTGTTTTGAATCGGTTCATTAGATCTTCTGAAATCGTGGTTACCGTGTAGGCATCTCTTTTTAGAAAATGCATCAACACCGAAAACATGAAACAAAATTTTTTTTTGACCCTAACGAGTGTATTAATAAAAGCCAAAAACATTTCTTAGGATATGTTACAACTTTTACTATAATCGAGTAGGTACAACGCGAGTGAAAAAATAATTTTGAAGAGTGTCCAAGTAAAATCTACGAGATCAAAGCATGGGAATATCTCATGGTGGAATTCCTAAGGAAAGGGGTGTCTAAGAATGACTGACGTGTCATTATTCATTGTCTCGTGTGCGATATTAATGCTACAAACTCACTGGGCGGAAATTGTCGCTTTTTTGATATTCCGCTTACAAGTTTTGATATTTCCCTCACGTACGCGTATTTACTCGCGACATGAAATGTCGCGTGTCCTGCAGGTGTTTTGTATCCTAAGCATTCTACCGCCAACCGTAGAAACTGCAATGCATACGTATTTTCAGTTTTAATTAAACGTTCTTTAATCATAGTAGCACAGCGACAAAGCAAGCAACGATGAACTTCTTCAAGCTCAATTCATCCCCAGAATAAACGGCAGCATTGTTCTCAATTTCAAGTGTACTCAATCTCTTATAAGCATCTTATAAGCATGCTCTTTCTCTGCTCCACCCTGGCATTACTTTATTCCTCGCGTAAAACAAATGAAGCCTTTGTTCTATTATTTACTCCCCTCTTATCTCCCCCCCACATATTTCTCCCCCTATCCCATTCGTTCCATTTTCCCGGTTTACATTTCGAAATTACACACTTGCTCCTCGCGCATTCTTTAATTTTCTCCTTCGGTAGTATCCCTGCCCTGTGCGCCATTTCCTCCGCTACTTTATTATCTAATGTCTCTTCCCGTTCTAAGCTTCCCTCCTGCAGTTTTTAATCTCCCTCGCAATCTTCTCTCGCCACAGCACGCACTCTTCCCTCCACTTTCGATCCTCGCGCTTCCCCACCAAAAATTCGCCCAAATATTTCACGCCCTTCCGCCTAAACGCGACCGGAAATCATTTCCAGCTGCATAGCCCCGAAGAGAAATAAAAGGTAAACGCTATGGAGCCACGTTCTTGCGCCATCCTTCACGTCCCACTTTCTATCGAAATACTCAGCTTTGTGTACATCTGTAGCAGCTTTTGTATAACATAGCCCCGCGAACCACATCCTCGCGCATTTCAACAAGCTCTTGGTGCTCGCGCAACATTCAGCCTCTCCGTCAGCTTATTTGCCACGCGGCATCCATCGTAATTCAAGAATCGCAGTTATCGAAATATACAGGCGGCAGGAGATAGTCCAGGATGACGGACACTGTGGAAATCCTTTTCGGAATCATATCCTACCCCATTGCTATGTATGATGTACCAGCGTGCATGCACATGTTGCATTATGCATCGCGTCATAATGCAACCCTGAGGGGGTAACGCCAGATTCGCGAATTCCTTTTGCCTGTTTTGCAATATCGTCGGATGCGGTTCTCGGCTTTCCTTTACCACGAGGAACCGTTTCATCCGCACCACCACCACCCCCTCGCCCTCCCCCGTGCGCCCGCTTTTCCCGCGCTATATCTGCTTAACACGTGATCCTGGCGCGGCAAACCTCTTGGCAGGATGTTCACGTGCGATCGGAGAAACCGTTTCTAGCTTGCTCGTTTTCTGATTATGAAATTATATCGCGCCCCAGAGAATCGACGCCTCAGGATTACGCGATGCCGAGGCGTGAATCTTTTTAGACCGTCACCGCCGCTCCTCGCCCATGCGCTGACACGTTCTACTCCCGGCTTATATCGCCGTCCTGTTTCACCGTTTCGCTTCCTTAACGTCTTGGGACGGCTTAATCCGTGCGGCTGGTGTAATAAAAATTACTGTCCTCTGGGAAGAGTACCTTCTTTGCTTCTCGATGGCCGGAGGGTAGAGGCCTTCTGAGTTGGAACAAGGTGCCGTTGTTATTCTTTTTAATTCACTCGGTCCTTCGTCCCAGGGAGAGGTGCGGAGGCTCGCGGGTCGGGCTACTGCGTAGAGTAGACCGGGGGCGGTAGTAACAGGGAGGCGAATGTGACACGCTAAATATCTCAAAACATATAATAGATATTAACACCAATTTTGGATGTATGACGAAGAATGACATTTGGAATATACACATCCATGCCCTAGGAGTACAGATACGCAATAGACATGGATAGTGAAGAAAATAGCCTTTCGATACCCTAAAGTAACTTTTTCTTACTGACTTAAAATTGTAATATAAACACTCCCTCTGGAAGTATGTGCTTGTTCGATTTTTTCATCTGTAATTCGACCTTTTTTAAACTAATATTGATCGTTACTTGGCACTTTTAAGCGTCTCGTCAGTCAAAATTTATAATTTAAGTTCAAAAGCATGGTCGGGGGCGATTGTAACATCGGCAGTAAGGGTCGGTTTTACCGCAACAGAACCGAATAGGGACAAACAAGGCGAATAATATTGTCTTATTTGCATGAAATCATATAGCATAGCACAGGCCTTCCCAAGTAGGGGAAATCTGCTCCCAAAACAGATGTTTCGGTTCTCCCTCCAACGCTGCGCCTTAGCTGCTAAGGCCGCTAAGGTGGGACGAGTTCTGCTACCCTCTCTCCGAGGGCACAGTAACGTCGCTGGGAAGCATGTTGAGCGCTTTAGGGCGAAAGTACCAAATGTGTCAAATTTTTATAGGAAATTTCATAATGACTTAAAAATAGTAGGAAAAATTAAAATTTAAACTAGCATTTCAAAATGACGTAAAAAGAATTTAAAAAAATGTATTACATACAACGATACAGTAATACAATAATCGTAGTGATGCCTTTTCATTAGAAAAATATATTCATTTTTATAAAAATACAAGTAGTAGTTATTTTCTAAATTTTCGTACAATACATAAATACCTACATTTTATATTTTAAACAACTTTCGTACAATGCAAATGTGTTATACATTTTATTCAGTTTTATGAAAATGCAATCACTACTTATTTTATAAATTTTTGTACAATATATACATATTATATACATGTTATAGAAATATGCATTTTATACATATTTTGTGTATAATATAATTTTATTCCATAATAGTTTTGAATTAAATATCAACGCTTACAATATGAAATTTAACAAAATTAATATAAAATTCACATAATATTATACCATATAACAATAAGTGGTTTCGGCGCACTGGTTCGGTCAGTTAAACAATCTAGAAGCTAATTTGCAATTTTAATAATTATAAATTTCCGACGTTTCGGTCTGCGATTTAGACCTTTTTCAAGGAAAGATATTTAAAAATTATACTGCGTTTGCTTCAGAGTCACACGTTTGGTATGCCGTGTAACACACGAGTCGGTTGTAGTCATGCTAGTGCACTTATTGTTATATTCTAAAAATACGGTCGATAGCTCAACTACTTTATATAATATTATACCGTTTTACTTTTTACATATATGTACATACAATAATATTTTTAGGCTTTACGTTTCCGCGAGAAACGTTTCTGCCATTTTTCCTCTGTCAGATTATAAATATTGACGTCCATGTCAGTTAAAGTTTAACTTTAAATGTATAACACATTTGCATTGTACGAAAGTTGTTTAAAATATAAAATGTAGGTATTTATGTATTGTACGAAAATTTAGAAAATAACTACTACTTGTATTTTTATAAAAATGAATATATTTTTCTAATGAAAAGACATCACTACGATTATTGTATTACTGTATCGTTGTATGTAATACATTTTTTTAAATTCTTTTTACGTCATTTTGAAATGCTAGTTTAAATTTTAATTTTTCCTACTATTTTTAAGTCATTATGAAATTTCCTATAAAAATTTGACACATTTGGTACTTTCGCCCTAAAGCGCCCAACATGCTTCCCAGTGACGTTACTGTGCCCTCGGAGAGAGGGTAGCAGAACTCGTCCCACCTTAGCGGCCTTAGCAGCTAAGGCGCAGCGTTGGAGGGAGAACCGAAACATCTGTTTTGGGAGCAGATTTCCCCTACTTGGGAAGGCCTGGCATAGCACAAGCAAACCAAATGAAAAATGGGTGCAGTATACTGAATTTAAGGATTGAGCAGATGAAGAATGCACCAGCCAAAACGTCATTTATTTCTGCCACAATTGCGATACCACATAATTTGTTATAGATTTTCCATTTTTCATTTATTATTATAATTTAAATCAATAAATATTTTAATTTTGTAAAGTTATATTTGTGCTACTATCGACTCCATGCAGTGTTACAACCGACCCGGGGTCAGGGACGGTTGTAACACTTTCTCCGCTTCTCATTTTTTATTAATAACCGGAATACAGTAATTCGTCGTAATAGTCCCGACGAACGGGGCTGGCGGCGGGACAACAACGCAATGCGGACACCATTCGTAGCCGACGACAACTTCGTGTCGACTCTTTTGTTCTCTCGCACGTTCTCGGATTCTCTCACTCTCGACTGAAGGTTTCCAAGAAATGGTGGGGATAGTGAGCGGGACTATTACGCATGGTAAAAACGGGACAATAACGACGAATTACTGTATTACTTGACATACAGCGAAACTGTTGTGGCTCAAATAATGTCAGATAAATAAGTAACATTTTCGTAAAAAAAACTTTTGTTGTAACTGTAATAGTTTTTGCGTAATCGTATTCCAAAGTCAAAGTGTTACTACCGCCCCCGGTCTACCCTACTGGAATATCTACTACTAGAATCGCTGACTCGCACAGTTTTAGATGCAGATAGATTTATAAATTTCTTTCAAATTAAAGTAAAGGACACTTCTTTGAAATTGAGTAAAATAAATGATTCCTGGGGTAAAGGATCCAATTACTGGCACCTTAAGCTGTTTTACTTAAAATAAAGAATAAATCTCGTGAAATGATACATATGAAAAATGTAGCATACAATTGAAACTGTTATTTATACGATACGAAAAACAGCACTTCATTTTTTCTTCGTTAATTTCGGCAAGACGATCAGAAATTTTAAGCGAATATTAGGAGAGTGAAAACGATCACTTCCTTAGTAGCAAAAATGCTGTAGTATTTAAGCTATTAACATAACAAAATATAATGTTTTAGATAACACAAGCATCATAGAAAGTAATAACGACCGGAATTCAACTATTCATTAAGTCTTTTTATTTAATAATTGAGTGACAGTGATTGGTACAAGCGTTTCAAGCATTTCGGTATTACTGTCTTAGCAGTAGTTGCTCATGCACATGAGACGAACCTTGAAATGAGATAAACAGTATTAGGTTAGCTGGCAGTAATTCAGTGAAATACCTTTTAAGGGTGTCAGTAATAGATACCTAAATAAATTTTTGAAACTGAAGAATTTATTCATAAAATTGGAAGTTTTAAGATCCACCAAATTTTTTCATCAAGTAAACATATTAAACAATAACAAACAACCAGAACAGCACAGACTGTTAGTCTACAAGTACAAAACTATAAGATAATGTCAGAGTCAACGCTTAAAGTGTCGGTAATTGGGTCCTTTACCCAACACAAGGGCTCTTTAGCCGCGATTTTATTAAAATATAATTGTATACGTCAGGCGGAAGGGAACTGGGTTTTACGAGGGACGAATTGAACGGACTTGAGTTTTAAAGATCTCCCAGTGGAAAGTTGTAGTACGTGCCCGTAATTGACGATAAATAACGAAACACGCGAGTCTGTCGGCGGATAATCTTTCACGACCGCCATTAAAGGCGCATTTACGAGCGGCGCCGTCGTCTTCTGTATTTTCTTTTATCTCGGCTTAAACAAGAACGCAAAGGATCTCCCGTGCGGGAGCTTAAACGATTTTCTCACGCCGTATTTACGTGGATGAGCGATCTCGCGTTGATGAAGGGACGAGGGAAGTCTGCGGGAGGGTGAGATACAATCGGGACGCAAACTAATAAGAGAATAACGAGACACCGGGACTAGCGGCTAGCTGTTGTTCCACCGGCAACTTTCTCTCTATTACTGATAACGGTTTTTTGTTATAACTACCGTAATGCATTTACAAGCGTTTGATACGCGCATCTTGTGAAAAGATTAATAAACACCCGGTAATTGGAAACGCCGGAGGGAAATAACGCTTGGAGCCGTCCTCCTCGCTTCGTGACTCGATCGCTTGAATTGTTAAAAACGATGGCACTTGGGACGACGCGACGGTGCGACATTTCGTTTAATTTCGATTGCCTAGCGACAGACAACGGGTAATCGTCGCTATAATGCAATTTTTAGGTAATAGAACGGCCAATATTCCAGAGATGGAAGAATTTCTATACCGCTGGATACTATTTTCTTGCCGATCGGTCACGCGAGAAGTTAAACGAAATTCATGTAAAGTAAATAATCGTAAATAAGTGTATCATCTGTTACATAGATGTCATTATTTTAAACTGTCAATTATTAGTAGGGTGAAAGCACTAGTAGTCGGCCACCCTCTAGTAGTCGACCACTTTTATTATTTAGCTTAAAGAAATAAGTACTGAAATAAAGAATTTATTAAATGACAAATTTATATTATATTTTGAATTTCTAACATTACAATACGACAAAAAGCGCCCTTCATAGGTAAAAAGAAATAAATGCTTTTAAAGTGATTTGTAAACTAATGTTGATTCTACATGCGCCATTGCTGTTTTCTAACCCGAGAAACATAAGTGGGCTTTGAATAGAAACGACAAATGTAATTCAGTTCTATACATTTTTTACTGGAAAATTATGCTATTCCACTGAAGAAGCATCAACAATTTTATATGCGCTTCAAAAATTAAAAAAAAAATGGGATAATTTATTTATTTATGGGAGGTCGGTAACTGGATCATCATTCCATTTCAATTTTCAATAGTCGACCACAGCGGTCGACTTATGAAGCTAACTGCATTCACAATGAATGCTAATAGTCGACCACGTATATTCGTTTCTTGTGGATTAATGTTCTACAAAGTTTATATAATTTATTTATAGAATACCAATACCTACTTTAAAAACTTAAACTTTGTTACTGCTTCCTATCTTAAAAACGAAAAATTTAGATTACATTGGAAAAAAAATAATTTCTATTTCTTATTAAAATTTTGATAAAGTTTTTAAAATAACTTATTTTAGTTACGCATTATTCCTGCCATTATTAATTATTTACTGATGTTGCACATTATATTTAAAAATAAATTTTAGTTTGTAATGCGCACATAACCTATTTTGAATTTCATATTAAAAAAGGTGGTCGACTACTAGCTATCGGACCGGTAGACTGTTAGAGGTAAGCGGTCGATTATTAAGGCAGGATACCACCTTTGACTGCGATTTTGGAGGCGTTTTTCATGAATTTTTTTTGCATACAAAGAATGCGCAGAAACAAAATCGGTTTCAGTCATTCATTAATGTAACTTTAATCTGTAATTACACATTTTTTGAAACTGAAAAAGTGAAAAATAATCTCTTGTAGGTGGCGCCAAAATACACTCCTTTGGAGGAACATCGTTAGACGGCGTGTCAAATTCCGCTTTGTACGTGGCTCTTAGAAAAAAAACCAAAGAATGTTCCTATTGGCAACAATATTTTTTAATGCTGTACGTAGGGATTTTACGAAATTTCGATTTTTAAGAAAATGGCGGCCATTTGAACAAAAAGGTCAATTTTTTTAGGGTAAAAAAGTTTAAAGAAGTTTATAAAATTGCGCAGCAAAAGAAAAATAACAACGCTACAGCAAAAGTCCTACGTACATCGTTAGATTACACCACGGGGAAGAATTGTGCAAAGTTTCAAGTCAATCGGATGAAAATTATAGGAGTAATCTGACACGCCGATTTGGAAAACATCGTTTCGAGAAAAACGCATTTAAAGTTTTATATAGATTTATATATCTGTTCCAATCCGGTTTTTACACAAGAAAAAGGTTCCGGTCACCTTTCTAATGAATGAATTTCGATTCTATACACTTGAAAGAGTACTTTGAGAACAAAAAAAAATTTCAATTTTTTTCAAGTGCGAAGGTGGTATCCTGCCTTAAAGCATTCGGACACTTTATTTCTAACGCTAATTATTTATTTTCCCCGAACTTTCCTACTAACGCAAAATATTTAGTGCTACATTAAATACATTTGAATTACTTCAATACATTTTATATATTTTATAACATTGATTGTTTATTTCTTTTCAGTACTTTTCATTCGAGTTTAGCTTTAAGTGGTCGACTACTAGTGCTTTCACCCTATTTTATATTTAAGAATTAGTAAACAAGTGACTATTCAAAACGACAAAAATCATCCAAATAAAATAGTATGTAGCAATTCGTTTTATAGCAAGCAAATTTCTAAATTTTAGGTTAAAAATCTGTTATCTGAATTCGAACATAGATTCGATTAATTCTATTAAACGTTGCTTACTATAGAATCATATTTTCAAAAGTGTGAAAAGTCTATTTTCATTTTGTTACACTCGTTATAAAAAATTGAAGATAATTGAAATCACAAACGGAGCTTCCAGTCGCCAGAATCCGCGGATCGATTTAAAACCTTCCCAGGTGTTAGAGTCGTAGGAATTTTTCCACCTACGTATCATGCTAAAGCACAACCCGGGAACGCTATTTTCATTCGGGCGGGGAATATACAGACAGGCGTGATAAAAGGAAGCTCCGTTACGCGACGCCGTTGCAGGGGAAGAATTGGTAAAGGGAGGAACGAATACGTAATATAATATTACGGGGGGGTATTAGGGGTAGTATGTAAAGTAAGGACATATTACCAATTTCGAGGAACATAAATAATAGCGGGGCGTGGGATGAGCCAGACGATCCGGCGAGCAATTTTCCAAATTAGAAGACTCCTGCTCACTCCACCCCCGAGACGATAACGTGTGAACATTCCCGACGAGCTTGCCCCCCGCTCCTTCGAGACACCTTGAGTATTCAGCCGAAGGGGCGCGTTCTCGGTAGGGAAACGCGAAGGTATGCCGTTCCTCCGTGAGATCGAAGCTACAAAAATGTGGTTTGTGGACGGAGCTGAAGCTCAGAACGAGAATTTCTTTTAGAATGCCACCAACGCGTGAAACGTCCTGGCTAATCATCTTCAGATGTTCCACGTGATAAAAATGGTTACACGATTTTACTATTGAGATGCAATTAGGTTTCTTAAAAAATCAACGACTCCTAGTGGTCGTGAAGTGCCTCGAATCTTTCGAGAATATGTTTGTAAATCGATAGGAATCGTAAGTAGTTTCCAGATTGTTTTGTCACAGCCCTGGAAAAAGGTATTATCCAAATATCGCGTTACTTGAAGCTTAAGCTGTCGCAGACCAACGTCTGACCGCGCGTATTCCCCCAGGGCTTGGGGCTTGTTTCGTGGGTAATTATTCCCCGTGAAGTATGTCCTCAAGACGGGAACTGGCGATTCCGGGGTACCTCAGCTGGCTCGCCAGTACTGAGAGACCCTACAAGAGCCTCGAGTGAGAGCATTCTGTGAGCGCAACAGCCTCGTGCAAGCTTCATATAGCGCGGGGGCGTCAGGAATCAGGGTTAGACCTGGGGAATTCCTCTGTCTGCCTGGTAGAGGTGCGTAAGGGTAGAGAATTTTACTTCGAGCTCCCAGCTAGGCCTTCCAAGTTCGACGAACATGGGTGACAGTCTCCATCCACGCACTCAGTCGACCCGAATATTGGGTTTGGACTGTTACGTCCGAAACCGATGGGTGTGTGATTTCCGGAACGTAAAGGGATCTTGCCCCGTCGCCTCCGGCGTAACCGCAATCCCTCAGGCCGGTCACGCTTTTTGGAGTACTTGTGCAGGGCAGGTGGATTGGCATTTTGAAGATCGAGGAGGAAAAGAAAGATTTGTGTTTCGTCTTGGGACCGTCAGCCAGACTCATCAGTAGGGCTACAGCTGACGGTCCCTGCCCCAGACACGCGGGAACTAAGAGGAATAAACTTGGAACTTGTATATATACGAACGAGATTAGAGTTGGGGACTTGTGAGAAGACTAGACATCTAGCGGCGCTGGCGAAGACTAACCAGGCGCGGACCCATGGTGGGGCTGGGACGTGACATGGACACTTATAGTTAGTGGTTGTACTCCAAAAATACAGAAAACACAGGACTTCGAGCCAAGGGACAAGGGCCATCCGAGAACAAATGAACTCCAGATTTGAGAAATTTGCCAAGAAAATAAATAAAAACATATCAACCCAATTAGTGTTCTCTTTTCAATTTTAAGTCAGTTTCTTCTAATTTACCCGAAGTTGGTAGAGATGGAGCTGCACCATTTTGCCAGCGTCCTCAATTGAAGGTATAAGCGGAGACTTGGGTGCCGCAGGGTGCCCAGACCGGGTGCACCGCGAAATGGCAGCGCACATAATTTTTGCTCGCCGGTCATGGGAGATCAAGATGCCGTGCGACACGCTGGTTTGTGGGAAACGGCGCGACAGTGGGTCAGAAACGGGTCGGCACGGAAAGTCGACACGGCAGAACGGCGGCTCGCAATGAAAGGGCGTGGAAGGAAGCCGGAGCCGCGGGCGAGCGTAAAACGCGACCTGGGCCAGGAATAACGAGAGTATGATCCTGGGTCAGGGGGATATGACGTAATACAATATGTGCGGTGTCGTCTGTCCCATCCCATTTGTTCGTACGCACCCGCGTTGCCTGGGAAAAACGTTCTGGAGTCCGTCCGATCTGTGTGTCGAGGCGGGCTTGAAAAAGGAGGAGGCGAGCGTGGGTGGTGGGAACAGAGAGGGACAGGGAAGAGCCACGAGCTGGGCTGGCGTTGATAACGACTCGCCAGCGTTCATATTTTACGCGACGCTCATCAATAATTCATGCTGTGAATAATGCAGCACTGTTTCGCGTTACTTTATACTAGCCTCTTCCTTCCTTCCTTCTTTCCCGGGGCTTCCTCTTTGCGCCAGGTGCCGCGGCGATCTTCTTCCTCCTCTTCCTCTTCTTCCTCTTCTTCGTCTTCCTCTTCATCGCTCGTTCGCAACAGAGACAGGCACAAACTTCCGGTACCGAACACTTTTATCTCCCGGTTTATCCTCTAAAACGTAGGCACGCGCACCTCCACTTTCTCCCCCGCGCTCCGTTTTTAGCCATTATTGTGGCGCCGCCTTCTTTTCCACCCGTAAATAGCGCTCTTTACCCGATAACTCGCGGGCAAGCACGACAGCCGCGCCGTCCATGGGGCTGGAAATGGGAATCCTTTTAGCGGATTGTGGCGTTGAATAATTATTGGCTGCTCCTCGTTTGGAAGATACTTATTGACGGTTCGATTAAGAGAATTAGGGGAGGCTGACTGTGGCGCGAAAATATACTATCGTGTATTAAGGAATAGCGACGGGGAGTATCATCATCAGTTTTATTACTAGTCCAGTGAAATTAGACGGAAATCTGCCCAATCTTCGGAATAAATCCCAGCAAGCTAAATTTTGGTATGGGCCTTTATTTGGTCGTTTTAAACAATATGTGAAAAGTCCCCATCGATCCGAGTGCCGCTAAAAATTTTACAGAGGGTTGAAAAAAAAATAACAGTTTTTCGCGAATATCTCGTTATCTAGCAGTTTTGCGACAAAAATAGGTCTCACACAATTTATAACCTAGGAAATTCTCTACAAAAAAGGTTGTATGAGTTTTTTTCGTAGGAGTAACCATTTTCATGTGTGCCGGGTTACCAAGTTTCAACCCCCATACTTTTGACAAGGGAAGATCCCGAACCCGGAAATTCAGAAAATTATGAAACTCTGTAAATATGTAGCGGAAGTCCTGCTGAGTACAACGCAATTTCGTTTGCTGCCCAAATTCACTCCAAGAGGGTGCAATTGACCTATGAAATTTTTTTTATTTTGTATTATTACTCGCGAACTGTAGGAGATAGAAAAAAAGTGTTCAGGAAAAAGTTACTTCTCTTAATTAGGACTAACATTTGGTAAATTATAGTTCTTACAGTTCTTACGGTGCGTGAGTTATAACACAAAATCTAAAAAAAAAACGGATTTTCAGGGGTCAATTTCACTCTCTTAGAGTGAATTTGGGCAGCAACAAAAATTGAGTAATACATACCTATATATCCTCTACTTATCCCCAAAGATTAAAGTTTAAATTTGTTCACTCGAAGGGGGTGAAATTGACCCCTGAAAATCCGGCTATTTTCCGATTTTGTGTTATAACTCACGAACCGTAAGAACTATAAGAACTATAATTTACCAAATGTTAGTCCTAATTAAGAGAAGTAACTTTTTCCTGAACACTTTTTTTCTATCTCCTACAGTTCGCGAGTAATAATACAAAGTAAAAAAATTTTCAGGGGTCAATTGCACCCTCTTGGAGTGAATTTGGGCAGCAAACGAAATTGCGTTGTACTCAGCAGGACTTCCGCTACATATTTACAGAGTTTCATAATTTTCTGAATTTCCGGGTTCGGGATCTTCCCTTGTCAAAAGTATGGGCGTTGAAATTTGGTAACCCGGCACACATGAAAATGGTTACTCCTACGAAAAAAACTCATACAACCTTTTTTGTAGAGAATTTCCTAGGTTATAAATTGTATGAGACCTATTTTTGTCGCAAAACTGCTAGATAACGACATATTCGCGAAAAACTGTTATTTTTTTTTCAACCCTCTGTAAAATTTTTAGCGGCACTCGGATCGATGGGGACTTTTGACATATTGTTTAAAACGACCAAATAAAGGCCCATACCAAAATTTAGCTTGCTGGGATTTATTCCGAAGACAAATCCTAATTTCACTGGACTATACGTAATTAAGCGAGAATCTTTGGGTTATTGGTTCGATGTTTGATCTCTGCTGAAAGTTATTGGGTAAATAAATAAATTTTTTAGGATTTCGCATCTTAAAACATGATTTGTTTAGAAATGAAAATATAATTTACCTAAATAGTTACTAATAGCACTCTTTTCTGCCTTTTCGCTACGAGTTTACCTTTGCTTAGAAGCACTTTCAGTTTAGGTGCATTAATTTCATTTCTTCGCGCCTCTTCTCGTTACGCTGATAAACAGTGAACTTCACTTATTTAGGGGAAAGTTTACTTGCCGGATTGTTCGCGTGGAAACAAAAGAAACTTCTTCTTTCGGTGAACGAGCATCTTCAGGGAACTTTGGAATAATTTTATGATGGTTTCCGCGATAAATTATTTACTAAAATCTCGAGTCGAATTCCTCATCAATAATTCATGGTGCAAGACCGGTGCTTCTACTTCTTTCCGCCACTTTGTACCGTGGCTCTTCTCTCGTTTCCTATCGTTTTTGCCTTTCTTTCAATTGCAGACAATGAACTCTAAATCGGGACACTTATTATATTTCCATTTCTGTATTGAAAATAACATACGTTTGTTTTAATTTTAACTTCGGCATAAGCAGTTGCTTGTATTCATATTTGCATCTCATTAAGTTCCTCCCTGTGTTCATAGATTCACAAAGTCTGTTTGAGAATTGCGATGAACAGCGGGCAAATTATTATTAATTTTACTCGAAAACAAAACGTTGCAAGTAGGAACAGTATTACTGGAAATAGGAAAATTTCAATTATTCGAGATACATAAAGTCAATATTCAGACTTCTTAAAGAAACTAAGTGTATTTGCCATGATTTATTATTTTCCCATTTTGTAATTCTTGAAACATTTTCATGGTTTGCTAAATTATTATTAATTTTACTTGAAATCAAACCGTTGCAAGTAGGAGCAGTATTACTGGAAATAGGAAAATTTCAATTATTCCAGATACATAAAGTCAATATTCAGACTTCTTAAAGAAACTAACAAAAGTGTATTTGCCATGATTTACTATTTTTCCATTTTGTAATCCTTGAAACATTTTCATGGTTTGCTTATCAGATCGCTGTCAAGCACTTCCTTTAACACATTCTTCATCTTCTTACCGCTGGACTGGATGATTCATCAAAAGAGCGAATAGTATTCTGTAATGAATGAAACCAACATTCTCATTAATAATTCATGAAATCAAGAAGCTAATGGTTTTCTATTTTATGCTTTCCCCCCCGCATGCAGACTCGAGAGATTCAATCCAAGACGGATCGCTTGCTTCTCGTTCATCGGTGGAAAAATATTTCTTATCCTTTAATACCACTTCTTCAATATCCAATTTTCTGGCTCCTATCCTCTGTTCTTTCCTGCATTCTAGAGGTTCCCACGTCGAACGCTTATGGACCGACGGAAGTATAATTCCCTCTAACCTAATTCCAGCGATTAAAACGAACATCCGGGGCGGGTAGGCGCAATTTCCTGCTCATTCCCGAATTACACGTATGAATGCTTCCGAAACATTAGCTTGTCCTAAACACGTGCAATCGAACTACACATTTGAGACTCCCGAACACGATTTATGTTAATTAAGCCGAACCGTGCGTTCTGTACCAGCGACGTATTAATCTCTGCGATACAATGAGTTTAACAAGCGTTTGCCTTATCAGCGGTATTATGGCAATGGACTATAGAACTTGGCACAGCTTAACCAAATTTCGAAACTAATCGTTCGCTTAAAGGTGGAGTAATTCTGGAAGATAGTGAAAGAAGAATAGTGTTAGGTACTCCAATTTACCACATTTTTTTTAGGAATAATACGTGTGATAAGAATTTTCATTTGATCCTTCCGATATATTATTTACTTCACAAATACAGTAATAATACCGTATAAAATTCTATCGGGGAAAGAAAAAAAAAATTTGCCTTCGCGTATCGAATCATCGGTTGATTTCAGAATATTTTTAATTCGGTAGAATACGCTGGAAATTGCGACGGACCTAGAACTCTGAGGAACGTTTATCGATTTGTTCTTACGCCCTATTGTCGCAAGCAAGTGTGTAATCGCAGCACTTTCCCCGGAGAGATTCGATTTTTCCGATCGGAACACATCCGAACTCATTCGATCTGATTCAATGCACGGTGATTCATGCTCTTCCGTGCTTTTCAATTTCGCACGATTGAATTGCTTCGATCTGATACGATTCGATTCAGGCTAGAATTCCCCTAGCTTTATCAAGACATTTCGCCGCGGGATCGTCGTGCCGGATAATCGTTCCTCAACCTATTATAATTAACGATTAAATACTCGGCCGTAGCCGCGAGAGACTGAATATGAGCTCGAGATCCTTTGCTTCTTTCTGGGACAGAAATGGAAATTATTTCACCTGTAAATCGAGGAACCTCGTGCAAACTTCGAAGAACGTGAAATTCTATGTAAAATTAAAATAGAGCACTTTGCTGATAGGCAATCACTTTAAATGGTTTCAAAATTTCGAAGCATGGAAAACTTTCGCGTTCTACTAAATCTTTCTCACTGCTACAATTTTCTCGTCCCGGTAAAACGTTCCCCGTTGAACAACGAAAATTCCGCGGATAAAGAAAGTTAATAATCTATTAATGGACGCGTGTTACAGTTCACCTCGCGCTCTAGTAAGCGGCGTAAAAATGAAACGCACGTTCTTTTGATCCATCGATATTATTCGATATTCTATACGCTAGAGTAGATTTCTTTGTCGGTTTTTTTTTTTATTAATAAACGTCGTCTTCGTAATTGCGGCAAGAAAGTACTTCTTACTTGCAAATGAGGTCGTGCTCTATTTTAGTACTAAAGTTATTCTTGGTACTGAATAAAAAGTACTACTTCTATCATAATGGGAGAACTTTCGAGTAATTGTGTAGCGGATGAGCGACTGAAGTTCAGAAACATTTCGGGTTTCTTCAGAGATTATTGCACTGTATTCTACCGTAATTACTTTAAAGATACCTGGGTCTAAATTGGATTTATGTGTTCGACACAGGCGTTCGTATTTCCTTTGGGATTCGTTGAAACACCTTCTGTTCGTGAATTGGATCGAAATCAGATGTGATAAACAATCTATAATTAAGTTGCTACATATTCATGAAATCGATCTCTCGTATTGGAACTTCATATATCGTATGTTCTTATCGAAACTGCTTCCTTTCAATGAAACTTAGTATTAATGTTTCATTTTTCACTCACTCGTTCACCTTCTTGGCTTTTCCTTTCTTTTAAAACTCCTCTAGGGTAGATGTCCCAATTACTGCCACCTTAAGATAAGTTTTAGGAATTAAATATGAAGAATTTATTAATAATTAATTAAAATTCGCGAGCGATCCTAGTGTACCTATAACTGTCACCTCAAAAATCATCTTGTCCTAGGTACATATGAGTACATATATTTTTTTATTTTAATGTAAATCAGAATCTCCATTGAATAATAACTATTTTTTGTACATTTCTTTTTATACGTTACGCTTTTATTACATATAATAAATCAAGTGGCAGTAATTGGGACACTGGCAGTAATTGGGACAACTACCCTATGTGAGTTTCAGTTCAGTTCAATGTTCCTGTCACTATTCAGACTACTGCAAAATTTTTCTTAAAAACGAACCCTCTATATAAGTACCAAGTTCGTCAATTCCAGAATTTTAAACAGCCAAAAAGGTCACAGGATATTTTTCCAGAAATGTAGAATTTTTGAAAAGCTCTAAACTCTAAATAAATTTTATCCAACAAAAGCGTTTCATTGTGTTATAATAAATAACTGCTCGTAAAATTACAGGAGCCAGAGTCAAATTTTCGTAGAAAGCTATATATTGCGTTTTCCCTTAGAAGAGGGGTGCACAGACGTTTGCTTTACTAAATCTTTAAAAATATCCCGGATTACCATACGCGAACCAAAATTCGCACAAAGCTGCCTCGTAGGACGGTTTTAGACGCGCCAACCAAGGAAATGCTTCCTCCTCCACGAGTTTGCCGTTCGAAATTTAAATGTCACTCTGTTTCTAAGGGAAGAAGGCTGCACCCTCTTGAACTTAAACTTCCATGCTTCTTCGATAGGTCAGTCTTGGCGAGAACGAATAGCGCCACTTACGCTGCGACCTTTGAGAAGCCGAGAAGAAGTTCTTCCTCGATTGCACGTCTGAAAGGATCGTGTAATGCATCGCTGGGTTATCGATGCAAGCGTAATATCTGCTTACTCGGTATAGACGGCACTGTATCATTCTTGTATAATAGGGAGGTTGGGTAATACGGAATGGAATACAAACAAAGCCGCGTGATATTCCTCGCGGCGCTATATCATATCAACGTTTTATGAATAAAACATTTGCTTTGGTAGCTTTCTGCCCGCCACCCCATATATTAGAATGTTGCTTTCGGGAACAATGTTCGGAGGATGCGGCTACTTATCGAAATGAAGAATGGCACGCTCTGGGAGAAATTACTGAATTTCACCGATGTCCTCGTTGCTTCGTTTCGCGCACGAATTTCGTATCGGCGATACAGCGGAGGTTTTATTTTTTTAATTATTTACTGCGCGTATTTATTTGGGGTTTGTTAAATAATGAATTGGATTTCCAGGGGCAATTCAAGTTTTCTTGATTGCAGTGTTAAATCGCGAAGTTTGTTTATTGGTAACTTTCACTTTTAAATTTTAAATAAAGTCAGTACGTATCTACATATTATACTGGTACTTTATTATTTGTATTGGAATTATATCTGTTTTGAAATTTATCAGTTGTGTATTAGTACCTTTTGTTAATAATGGCACAGCGTACAGAAGGTGTAAAAATTCATTTGGTGTGTGAATATCTTTCCCAAATTTTCAGACACTGGATTGTCTCACAGTTTGTTAAAATATTGAACACGTTTTAGCTTCGGTGTAATTGTTCATGCACTTTCGTCCTAGTTTCGTCCCAAATTAATTTCTACAATTACAAGGGAATGTAATAGGAGAAAGAATATTTTATTATATAAAGATACTCTGTTCGAATAGAACGTCGGGATAATGGAGCTTCTACTTTGCATGAATACACGAGCGCAACTCCGCCTGTTCAATATCGTGTCTATTTCGCTAAATAAACATCGCGTGGTTCTTTTCATTACACTTTGAATGATATACGACCGCGTCTGGCGCGAGTGAGCGCAGAGAATTAAAGTAATATTGAGAAACCACCCCAAGGCGTGCACCACCCCTGTACTGTAAAAAATACACCGGCAAGAATAATCGCAAGATTTAGAAACGTCACTCCAGTGATTTTTTTTTTTAATATTCTCTGAGTAATAACGCACTGTAAAAAAAATCGAATAATGTAAATTCGAAGACCAACCCTGCCAAATAAAATATTCTAGGGTAGAAGCCCCAATTACTGACGCATTCAAGGACTGACTCTAATATTATTACATACTATCTGTATTTTTTGACTAAAAGTATAAGTTTTTTATTTTTTTTTTATTATGGTTTAATATGTTTACTTCATGAAAAACATTTTGTGGGTCTTAGAATTTCTATTTTTATATATAAATTCATTAATTTAAAAAACATATTTCTAGATCTATTACTGACACCTCTAAAACGTGTGTGACTGAATTACTGACACCCCAATTACTGCCAGCTAACCTAATACTGTTTATTACTCATTTTACGGTTATGTCGTCTCATGTACATGAGCAACCACTGCTATGACAGTAATACCAAAATGCTTGAAACGCTTGTACCAATCACTATCACCCATATATTAATTAAAAAGGCTTAATTAATCTATATATTACGATCGTTGTGACTTTCTATGATACTTATATTGTACTAAAAAATGATTGTTTATTATGTAAATAATTTAAACATAGTAATTATAGCCCTTTCTTTAGTGCCCTGTTTTCTCTTTCACTAGTAAGGAAGTAGCCATTTCCACTGTTGTCATCAAATTAAAATTTTGTATCGTCTTATAGAAATTAATGAAAAAAAAATATTAAGTGGTGCATTTTCTAACGTATAGATTATAGGTTGAATTACATAATTCTTTTTTTGTATGACTTTACAACGTTTATTTATTCGTTATTTTCAGTAAAATAGCTTAAGGTGACAGTAATTGGGTAGGTGTCAGTAATTGGGGGTTCTACCCTATTCCACTTTGGAAATTTATCGTTCGACTTACTTGGACTGATTCTGAATTATTCGTAATAAGAATGACATTTCATTTTGTATAAATTGAACGTTATGTCATTGATTTGATAATGTGATACGGTGAATTTTATTGATGGGAACACTCTTCATTGTTGGAAGCACGAGGATCCGCTTTTGTTCGCATTACTCTATTAGCGTGCCTGGCGCTTTCATCAGTGCTCGCTAACTAGTCGGTTTTAATTCGAGAAAAAGTTTTCTCATAAGATCGTATCAGCGGCATTCTAACGGCAAGCCTATCAGTTAACCCGGAATACCGACGTGAAATCCGTTAAATTCCTTCACCCTCCGAAAGAAATTCAATGGAAACAAATCTCGACAGCCATCCAGACCAGCGGCGTTAAGTAATTAATTTCGACAAATTGTAGCTGTTACTTCCCAGCTAATTTTTCCTGGTATTTTCGAACCACGGCATAATTATACGCAGCGCCCTCGAAATTTCCAACGGCAGACCGTGCACGCTTCTAACGTGGAGAACGGAAATGAAAATACCCGGATCCATTTTTTCCCCATTAAACACCGAAACCTGGAAAAATGCACGAATTCGTTCCGTGCTTTCCGCGGAAATACACATTTCCCAGCTGAAATGTCACTGGAAAATGGAATTTCGCACGACTTTAGACGCATCCGACTGTGGTATTAAATTTGCACTACTTCTCAATGGAAAGTAACCTGATACCGTTAAGGAACTAGTTCTTGATCAGGCACTAATTTTTTATCAGTTCATGAAATAAATCGTTCTTTTGAGTTTATGTCAATAAATAATTGTTTGAAATAATTACTAACATAAAAATTGATAATTCAAAAATATATGTGTTGTCTGTGAAAGCAGTTAGTATTGTTAGTTTTAGATGATTAAAAACTAGATCCTAGTCACCTTATTATTCCATACCTTATAAGTATTTAAATTATATATTTATTTTCAACTTTTTAAAATTCTTCCTTGAAGTTTAAACATTAATTCAACTTTTAGTATAAAAAAAGTCTATGGTTTAATGTTTTATTAGGTTAAAAATAAATATTAAAGCGGGAAACCTTCTAAACTGATCAGAAACTGGTTCCTTAACGGTACAATCTTTAAAAAAAAAAAACAGAATTCCAAAACATAATTATTGATAATTATTGATCTTTTCACCATATCTCGTTCTACACTCAAACGTCATCTGAATATTCTAAATAATGTACTGTGATATCCTTCGTCTTTTCTCTATTTTTAGCTCTTACACTTTACTGTTTGCGATTGAATTCGATTACTGGTGCTTCTCACTCAAATTATTTTATAACATGCACCCTGTCACTCCTGTACACTAAAGGGATCTCTTTCCCGTTTACAAACAATAAATAAATAAATAAATAAATAATACAAACTTAATACACTCAAAGCAACAGAGGATTGCATACAAAGTGTCTTTACACCCGCACCTAATTATCCACTGTAAGCAAGCTGCGCGAAGATAATTTATTTACATCCACTCTGGACCGACAATCGCTGGCTTTGTGGCAGAAACAAAGGCAAAGGAAGCATCCAATAATGAAACCTTGTCGCGGTGCGCGCAGATCGACGAATATGATTCTCAATCGATCTGTTAACGGCGATTATAGCCATAGCAACGATCCGTGCTGCTCGCCAGAAATGTGATCGATTACTTAAGCGAATGCGCTCGACTCGCGTTTCCTTGTGTCCGAAAATGCTCTTAGAGAGAGCCGTGCTGAGCCGGAAGTCGCGATTATTGTCGATGCTGTTTCATATCTCCCCCATTTCGTCCGAGTGACCAGCCCACCTACCGCCCAGCCCCTGTAATCGTTTCACGCGAGCGGACCCTCTCCTGCATTCGCGTCTATTTGCGCTACGTGAGCCTCCGCGACGCGAAATCCCTTCGACGTTTATCGCGTCTTCCACGGGCGTTCCGCCGCGATGCTTTATACCGTGGCTGCTTCTGTTTTCCGAGGCTGGCCACCTCCTAAAACGAATTTAGTAGCCTGGCATTTCGGCCGAGTAATCACGGATCGATACGTGATCGGAATCCAGCAATCCAAGTGATATCGCCGAATACCGTGCGTGCTTTCCTGCTCAGCGTAACGGGACCATCGCTGATAAGGGCTCTTCGATCGTATTTCGTTAATAAAATCTACGCCCGGCGGTGTTTTCTTTTAGATTCGTTGCTTCCTGGGGGCGGCTTTGTGAATGCAGGGGGGATTCTCGCGTAACAGCCACCGAAATTTATGATTTTTTTTTTTTAAAAACTATCGTTAATATCGCATTAAACTCATTTGGGATATAAGGAGGCATCTTTAAACTTGTGGAATTGTTTTTTTTTTTATGTCGATCCTTCTTATTATTTATATATTATTGTGGAATTGTGTTAACCTCGCGATGTCAGAAGAAGAACATTTTCTTAAAGATAAATAATATACGCTGGGACTGGACCTAAAATTTTAATTTTTGTTTTTGTTTATAATACTTTTTCCGTCGATGTAATGAATAATGTGAAAAATTTGTCTAAGGAAAATACTTACTTTTTCTTTCAAACGATATAACTCTTTCAATTTTTCACTTTTTTTTTATTTAAAGTGAACCAATCCCAGCGTAAACTATCTAACTTTAAGAAACTTTCATTTTTTTTGGCAATCGGGTGACTGTGATAGGTGCTACGCATCTTGGCAACAGGGGTTACATCGTCGAAGAGGTGGACAAGATTCCACAATAATTAATAAATAATAAGAAGGATCGACATAAAGAAAATATTATCTGCAAGTTTAAAGATGCCTCGTTATATCCCAAAAGAGTTTAATCCAATATGACCAACAGGTTTTTAAAAAAAAATCTTAAATATCAGTTACCTTTGGGGCTGTTACACGAGAATCCCCCCTTAACCCTCTAGGGACGACTGGGACTCCAGAGTCCCATTCAGATTAACACATTTTTGTTTACGTTCCATCAATAAGATCGAGATTTGATAGGTATAGTGACCTTTAGTAGGCAGAGAAGAAACTGTTGTACTATCAGAACCCGAAATTAAACTCTTTTTTGTTATATTGTTATAAACAAATTAAAAAAAAAATTAAGAAAAAAAAACTAACGAGTAGCTTCCAAATCCGAAGTATAAAATAGACTATTTTAACGCTCAAAAAAATTCTACGTTAAGTTTAAAACATCCCCGTCCCTAGAGGCTTAAGGGGAGTAGGCAGTCGTTTTTCGTGAGAAAGAGACTCTGCCCTTTATTTATTTGTAAACAAATGAAAGCACATCCAGATATATCCTTTTACCCAATGTTTATTACTACCATACAGATTGAAAAAAAATTAATAAGAAATATATATGTGCTTTAAAAATGGCGCTGCCGACGGGTAAACATTTTAACGTTTTTCTGTCGTTTTGCTTTAATATCGGTCTTAAAATGTGACGTAATCCGATTTCAAAGGTGAGATTCTTGTTTGCTGGATTCATAGTTTCCGCGCAAACCTATAAAAACAACAATTAAATCAGAATCATGCGATTGGTGGCTGAAAAACCGCGATTTTTCCGAGAAAAATTCGTTCTTGTTTGTGCGCTGCTAAAATCCGGTGACTCCTCAATTTTTTTATGAAAATCCCGAATTTTTACGGACCATATCAGAGGTTTGGGGCGAAATGGCACATGTTTTGCACATCCTGTATTTTTTTTCAAGTCGATCTGAACCTCCATTCGTTCGCAATCAGGAAAGAACCAAGAGAAAAAAAGATTCGAGAAAGTCGCGTTTAAAGTTTCTGGGCAAAGACGACGCTATAAGTTACCGCTTGATCTTTTTAGCTGCCAAATCAACAATTTTGCGAATTTTAATATAACCCAAACGGCATTTTATTCGGAAAAGATAGTACTTTCGGAAAATGCAATAAAAAAATCGATTTTTCGACTGCCTAGTCCCCTTAAACTGTAAATTAATTTCTAATTCAACTATTTAGTAGGTCCTTGCTAATTATACTTATGCTAATCTTGAATTATAACCTTGAATTCTGATAGAGAAGCTTTGAATTGCATGGTGATTTTCATTCGAGTGTTTCAAATTAGCTCGTTTAACCGTGTTAGGTATTGGGAAACGTTTGAGATTGAGGGATTATCCCAAATAATGTGAAACGATGCTTTATTTTCAATAATATTCTGCAGAACACGTACACACTCACCTGCCCTTTTGATACATCAAAAACAAGCAGTTTGTATGTGTGTTCGTATCACAGTTATCAATTTAAATTGTAAAATGGATATTACAATAGATTTATGACCCATCCGCTTATTGCGTAATGCGAGAGAGACACTCTGCTGCGGAGATTATTCTTCTTCCTACTATCCAGCCAAGCGGCGTACTTTAACCTTTAAACCTCTTAACATAGCTTGATGGGAAAGCCTAGTAGAAAATCCCCGCCCTGTGCCTCCACGTGCGTATATTCCACTCGTATTAAAGAAGCATAGACGTTGTTCATACTTCTCGCAGCAACGGTAATCCTCAGCCTCTTTGAGCTGGGGAGACCTTCCTCAGGGAAGCCGGAGGACATCGGGATTCTTTTCGAGGGGATCTTAAGAGGCACTTGATATAATTCCGAGACACCGCGACAGAACATCCCAGCAATCGCGAATTTCATCTCTGGGAGGGTGAAATCATTTAACCCTTTCGCTGGGATGCGCATTGAATGGAAAGTGCTCGAGGCTCGCAGCCCCATGAAGTTGCACGGGCACGTTGGCTGCAGCGCATAATAACGCTCGAACGTACTTCCCCAGGAATTTCATGTATATAACGCTCTTCGCGGGGAAACGGCTAGACGATTATGACACCGAACTTTACGTTCACAAAGGGACGGGGGCTGAAGTTGCAACAGGAACTGACGATTTTAAAACGGGGATGCTGACAATTCCTGTTATATAGGGAGAGTCGTGGAACGGACGGGTTTTGTACCATGGAGATATTTAATTTTGAAATAAATATAGGGGGAGTCCGGGAGAGTTGAACCACCCTCTACTTGAAGGTCCATGAAATCTAGGGTATGAGATGCATCGATTTTAGATTTATGTCACAGTGAAGCCTTGTTATCTGGCTATAATTTGAGGGTTCTACCATTTCAATAAGTTAATAAATGTAAGCGCTAAATTAAATTTTATAAAAAGTGAGATTTGGCTCTTTTCTCTCCGAGCGCTGGGAGATTTGATCCACCATGTGGGGAGATTTGACCATAGCCTAGTAACTCGGGAACAAATGAAAAAAAAAACATTTTACTATGGTTTATAATAAGTAGTCACAAATTTTAGACATTATAATAATTATCTTTTATTTTAATTGAGCTTTTTGTACAAACTTAACAAAAATTAAAATCTTCCGTTTCATTATCAATTGGCCGAAGAATTTTTCTCTTACCCATTTCCTTCTTCGAATTGTTTGCCTTCCTTTTGTTTAGTTTCTGAACACTGTATGCTGTTTTATAGGCTATACTATGTCCAAGAAATTATTTAAGAGGCTTGTCAAGTTGACGAGAATAATCCTGCTCATCTCTGCGATTCTGATCTGTGGTCTGACTAAACGTCGACTCGTACTCCTGGCACTGCGCTCTTGCCGCGCGTGCTGCCACGTGCTTTCACATTTGAAAATCTTTAAAAAATTAATCGACTGCCTCTTGCAATCAGTCTGCAACGTAAATAGCCTGTCAATCTCATTCTTGCACACCAGAGTTGGGCAAAAGTTTATCTAAATAAAAATCTCAAATAACGAACAAAAGATAAATAATTTTTATTCGATATTCGAGGCTCGAATAATTGAAGTTATCTTTACTCGAAGAGCACCGAATAAATAATTTTATTGAATGAGAATTTATTCGACGAATGAAGATAATTTTTTTACTCGATGAAAATTTATTCGACGAATAACGATAGTTTTTTTATTCGAAGGTTTTATTCGAATAAATGCGTCGAATAAATTTTTCATCCGTAGCATTTATCTTTTCAAAGCCTTCGAATAAAGCCACGAATAACTTTCGTCAGCGTTGAGCGTGTTTATTCGAGCCGCCGGTCCTTTGTATTCGGCGCTCGCCGCTCGGCCGGGCTCGACCCTCGGCGGCTCGAATAAACACGCTCGACGCTGACGAAAGTTATTCGTGGCTTTATTCGAAGGCTTCGAAAAGATAAATGCTAAGGATGAGAAATTTATTCGACGCATCTATTCGAATAAAACCTTCGAATAAAAAACTATCGTTATTCGTCGAATAAATTTTCATCGAGTAAAAAAATTATCTTCATTCGTCGAATAAATTCTCATCCAATAAAAAATTATCTTTATTCGTCGAATAAATTCTCATCCAATAAAATTATTTATTCGTTGCTCTTCGAATAAAGATAACTTCGATTATTCGAGCCTCGAATAACGAATAAAGATAAAGTATCATTTATTCGATCGTTATTTAAATAATTTTTTATCTAGATAATGCCCAACTCTGTTGCACACTCGTTCGAGAGAATTTTCCAGAAGATTCTCGAGAAGATTCCTCGCCCTATACATAGAGTCTCTTAAAACTGGCCTGCTCCTCTTACGAGAGCTCCGCTGAGATTCCATTGGCTCGTTGAAAATCCAAATCGTCGCAGTGCATCGAATACCGAGAACACTTGGACACAAACGATGATATAAAAGTTGATACAGATTCCACGAGCCCCGATACCCCGGATACAGACGCCGCCGATGCCTGCCGTATACATAAGCGATGGAATCGCGTTCTCCACCTTTCAGTCTAGTAGCAAGGCCATTACCAGCATTTTCCTGGCCCGTGAGCTCGAGGAATAATGGATTCCGTAAGTTTTCCGCTTGTTGCGACGGATATATGCTTATTTCGCCTCGGTCGTTTACCGATCTTCCAACCCTTAACCCACTCCGCCATCAGCGTCCACGTCCAATGGCTGCTGGAGCTTTTCAACTTCACCCTCCTCCCTCTTTCACTCTTCCACTCTCCCTCCCTCTCTCCACTCTCTATTTTCTCTCTTCCCTCTCCTTTCTCTCTCCTCCATCTCCTTTTATTCTCTCCCCTTTTTCTCTTTCCTCTCCCTCCACTTCCTCCCTTTCCTCTCCCTTTTCTCTCTCTCTTTATTCTCCCTCTTCTCTCGCCTCTGTATCTCCTCCTTCTCCTTCTCCTTCCCAAGGATATATTTCGAAGGAATCCCCAGGACGCGGTACGCCCGATATCCCGGTCGTATCAGGAACCTCCGCTTCCCCGATACGGCGAGACAACGTTTCGTGTCAAATTAGCGAAAAAGTAGTGGCGTTTTGTCCCGCGGGGGCAGAGACGCTTCACGGTACACGCTCCAATCGTGTAAGGAACGGTGGGATTTTCCATGTCCCCCCGGCCGACGTTCCTGTAATTCAAGTTCATATTGGACGATTCCCTGTTGCGGATCGATAGGCTCCCGCCGGGGATACCTGGCTCCGCTCTCTTTTCCTCGTAACCGATAGTCCTGGTCCTTATGACTCGTACAGGCGAACGGTGGATCATGGAATTGCGAGGAAGAGGGAAACGGTCCGGCGCCTGTTTCGGTAACTGCTGCCTTGCTGTTTCCTCGGACTTCTCTCTGCCAATCTTCGGCAAGATCGTTGCTCGACGTGACTGTCTGCTTGACGAGTCGATAAATGGAGGGGTAGTTTCTGGCACGCCACTGGGCTCAGTTTTGTTGCTGGTGTTTAGCGCGCGTAAAGCGGGAATTGTAGAATAGTTTGTGTATTATATCTTGGATAGGGTGTTCGAATGTGATAAAGGAAAGTTGAAGGAGTGGGTAACATTGTATCTTAAAGTGTAGAGTCTAGGGAATAGATTGTGTTAAGATTGTTTTCATTTTAGGTGGAGATGTGAATTTCATTTAAGGCAGGATACCACCTTTGACTGCGATTTTGGAGGCGTTTTTCATGAATTTTTTTTGCACACAAAGAATGCGCAGAAACAAAATCGGTTTCAGTCATTCATTAATGTAACTTTAATCTGTAATTACACATTTTTTGAAACTGAAAAAGTGAAAAATAATCTCTTGTAGGTGGCGCCAAAATACACTCCTTTGGAGGAACATCGTTAGACGGCGTGTCAAATTCCGCTTTGTACGTGGCTCTTAGAAAAAAAACCAAAGTATGTTCTTATTGGCAACAATATTTTTTAATGCTGTACGTAGGGATTTTACGAAATTTCGATTTTTAAGAAAATGGCGGCCATTTGAACAAAAAGGTCAATTTTTTTAGGGTAAAAAAGTTTAAAGAAGTTTATAAAATTGCGCACCAAAAGAAAAATAACAACGCTACAGCAAAAGTCTTACGTACATCGTTAGATTACACCACGGGGAAGAATTGTGCAAAGTTTCAAGTCAATCGGATGAAAATTATAGGAGTAATCTGACACGCCGATTTGGAAAACATCGTTTCGAGAAAAACGCGTTTAAAGTTTTATATAGATTTATATATCTGTTCCAATCCGGTTTTTACACAAGAAAAAGGTTCCGGTCACCTTTCTAATGAATGAATTTCGATTCTATACACTTGAAAGAGTACTTTGAGAACAAAAAAAATTTTCAATTTTTTTTAAGTGCGAAGGTGGTATCCTGCCTTAAAATTGATCTGGCTTCGTCACTTCTTTGGAAATTTCTTTACTTGTAGGGAAGCATTGTCAGAATTTGAATTAGTTTGCTGGCGCCTTTTGCATTAGTCTTCATGTGTGTGACAGGCATTTTTACTTAGAGGCCCTTGTCGGCTGTTACTTAAACAGGGAACATCTTGAACTGTCTGCTCGACTCTATTCAGCACAAGGGAATTTCGATATCAATGACGATGGAACTCGAACGCTCCTAGGAAGTTTGTCGTAACGAGCCTTTGACATATGCAACTTTGGTGCCATTCAATGAACCATCTGACTCCTACTTGAACGTTCCAGATAAACTCGCACCCTTCGAACTCTGTTTTCTCAGTCCCCCAGAAGCTTATAAGGAATTCCCACTTCGTGTATTCAGGCAACTTGCGACACAGTGTATTTATTCACAGTAGAAAGGCATTCGATTTATTTAAGAAAATTCCATAAATCTTAAGAATTCCACAAACCTGTATTGATGATCGTATCACACCATAGCACATTGTTTAAACTCGAGAATTTAATATTAAAAATACAAGGTTAAAGCATACATCCCTCGTGCAATCTACTTCTTCAATTTCGTTTGAATTAGTCATCGAAACAGGTCCTATTAGATACAAAACTACAAATATGATACATTAAAAGACGTAGTGAAGTACAGTAGTTAATATGAGCTCAAAGGAACAGAAGTACAAGGGAGGAAAAATACAAACATTCGAAGAAAATATCACAGAAGAAAAACTATATCTTACAGGGAGAGTATTTTAGGTGTCCGCCTCCGATCATTTTGATTTTTGGATATGTTATAGAGGACCGAAAAATAAGAAATACGTGTTTTTTTATTTTTCCCCGTTTTCATATTTGGGGGGTGAAAACTGCGTTCAAAGTTAGGGTTGAAAAATCATTTTTGTGGACTTTTTGAAAATCTGGTGAGTCAGTCATATTTCGCATTCAAAGACACAAAATTCGTCCATTGACACTATTCCCCTATCTCTAATAGTTCTCGAGATATTCCACAAAAATGAGTTTTTAACCCTAACTTTGAACGCAGTTTTCACCCCCCAAATATGAAAACGGGGAAAAATAAAAAAACACGTATTTCTTATTTTTCGGTCCTCTATAACATATCCAAAAATCAAAATGATCGGAGGTGGACACCTAAAATATTCTCCTTGTTAGTGACAGAATCACCGAATTAGAAATCAATGTTGAAAACGCGTAAAGGCGCGTAACGCTAAAGAGACGAGCGCGCGTGTGGGAAAACATCTTTCAACGTCAGACAAAAGCAAGATTTATCGATCTCTGAAGAAGCGTTCCAGGGGACGCCTGGCTGGTAGCGAGAAACGTCGCACATCCGCGTCGAGTTTCACCGATCCTCCCCGAATATATCACGTCCGGTAAGAAGCTCTCGTTTTCACTTGCCGTGACACGATCGAGGAGGCGACGAGTGCTTTCCGTATAGAATTCGTTGCTTCGAACTCAAGGAACACGGGGAAAATCGGGGGGCAGATGAAAGGATGGAAAGAGACGTGGGAAGAAATTCAGAAAAATGAGAAGATGGAATTGTAAAGTATGAATTACGTGCGATCTGCCTATAATACGCGTCACGGGAAGCTCGGCAACCTCTTCCGACGATGAGTTGTAAAAGAATCGGTCGCTAATGGAAATGACGAGCGCGAAGAAGAACCATATAAGGTAAATGTCCCAATGGCGAAACAGTTAAGGAAGCAGTTGAGATGATTGCAATTTTTTTTATATTTAAATAGTATAAAATTATAACTAAATATAATTATTCGAAAGCGTAAAATTTCTACTTTCACATAACGTAACAAGAATCTACATTTGTTAAAGCAAAAGTTTTAAATTAATTAAAACATGAAACTGTTCATATGGCCCAGTAATTAAATAAAATTCATAGCGTGTCCCAGTCATTAATTAACAGTGTCCCAATTATTGAATATGTATTTAATTTAACTATCTCTATCAGTTAATGAAAAGAAATCAACTGACTGTAGTTCTTCATCTTTATCTTTTTTACCTTCGGCATGACTTTATGTCTGAAAAAGTTAAAAAATGATTAAAAGTATATTATAAAAGTTTAGGTTATGTTAATATTATAACGAGTATAAGATTAATTATCCTAATAATTCTTAAACAGTATTATATTTTTGTGTAGTTATTATTAACGTAAATATACAGGATACAAAAAATACTTACTTTGGTACAATAAATATTTATAATTTTATAACTACTGAACACTGACGTCTGTAACACCGCGGTTAAACAACCATTGAACACACGTTTAATGATTGGTACGTGTCATGTTACCGTGTACTAGCGGATAAACGCAACAATTTCAATATTAAAAACAAAAAATTATTAAAAGATCCAATTAATTTTAAATTCTTCAATGTATAATAAATCCAAAACAACTGTATAATCTCAAAAATTATAAAATAATAATTAATTACAACCTTAACAAAAATATTCTCTCGCTTGCTTGAGCCCATTAGGCAAGAAGCGAGATTAAAACTGTTGAAGCTTTACTGTACAATAATATTTTTGTATGATATAACTATTCTATCTATATAAAGCTAATACATTTTGCAATTATATTTCGAACAGTTTAAACGTTGCAAATTAGTAAAACTATTATTATTAATAAAATTTCTTCTCAATTTTTAATTATTGGGCCATATTTAAGGACTGGGACATTTACCTTAACCTGGACTTGATAGAAAACATTTTTGCAAATTTGACTTGGAACGTCGAGCCTCGCTAATTGATGATTCGAATAAATTTTCGTTTCAACTACGGGAACCCGGTCGACCGAAACCACCCCTCGCCACCGGACCAAACTCACGAAATAGTGAAACAAGCATGCTACCCTCAAGAAATTTCACGTAGCAAAACACCACCGTGTTACAGTATTTTAAAACGAATACCCCCGGCCGTACCAGCAATTGTGACGTTATTTATCGAGCAACTATGGTGCCCCCTAATAACACCCCCGACACCATTTCCACGGCGCTGAATATTACGTCGTATCTATAAAACAGTATTCGTAAAGAAGACTTTTATAGGGGCACTAGACTTGGACGGGGCGGGGCTGGTGTAATGGCACTTTGCAACGGGGGGGGAGGGTTTCATTTGAATTTCTCGATTCGTTTGTAAATATATCGTCCTCGCAGGAAGCGTTCCGTCGCGCAATGATTTCGTGAGCCAGGTGCAAACAAAGTAAGGTAAACGGGGCTGAATATCAGATCTCAGACTTTCAAGATCTCATTAGGATTTTCAACTTGCCGAGTGCGGGACTGCGGGGGTGGGTGGGTGGGGTTGGTTGGCGCGCGGGAGGTGGGAGGGTGGGAGGAAGCGCGGAGAAAAGGTGCGTTTTCAGCGGGCGGAAACGCCGGCTCGAAGGGAGGGTATCGCGCTGTAAAGGGAAACAGATGAAGGAAGGGTGAAATAAGTAGAAGATATACGGGAAAAAAATTGTAAACGCCGGGCAAGATGGAGTCGGGGAGCGCGGAGGATAGTCCTTTATGAGGAAAAAGATTTTCAGCGAGGAACGGTGGAAGGCCGCGCAAAGAGTGGCGGGAATATACTGGAATGGCCACGCGATAAGTTCGTGAGCCATTTGTGCTCTGGTTCGAAGGAGAAGGAAATTTTTAGGCAGCGATTCCTGTAGCCCTTTTTCACGACTCGTATCGCGGGGATCGTTAGCGAAAGTGCAAAGAGTAATACGTTGTACGAAACGTTTAGGGGTTTCGATACTTTCGGTGTCAGGTCGTGCAATCGGTTTTAATTGAATCGGCTGGTGGGACTCGCTTTCGCGACGAATTTACGAGAATAAATTGCAATCAATAAACGAGCGGGGAAAATACTATTGCCCGCTAGTAATTGTACGCTAGCAATTTTCCCCGCGAGGCGCAGGGACTAGTAATGGCGCGTAGTCTGACTTTAATGACCTGCGAATTAAGCCGCATTACAGATAAACTGGCACGCGCAGCTGGAGTCTGAATTTCTGGACGCGAAAACATTGTCGTTTTCGTTCCGCGATCCTTTTCTGCGAGCTGCTGTCGACGCTTCCACGGCACGGAAGTAAGTCCAACACGTGGGAACTCATTGCAACAGGCTCGACGCACAGTGTTACGCGTGTATGGGCGTTCGGGACAAAAGTCATAACTTCTGAACTAATCAGTTTTCGTCCTAAGTACCCTAATACTTTTTTAAAGAGAATATAACAATGCATCGATTGGTGTATAAAAAAATATACAGTTCCGTTAAAAAAATTAAGCCGATCTTGATTTTTCAGTGAATAAAAAGTTTTTTATTAATATTTACTTTTGCCATTCGTTGTCAACTGAATACTGACTAACTTTTGTTCGAAACATTTTTTTATCAAATTATTTTTAACACGTGTATCGCGTTTGACTGCTATTTTAAAATGAAGACGGCATCCAGGATGGAAAAGTCATGGTAGATATCGTATAAACAATTGGAAAAAGCATATCGGATGTGTAGATTCACATAAGGGTCTTATGCACGAGGAGACCTAGAGACTACGCTAAGGGCCGGAGCGGTGAACGTCTTAATAATGATTTTGGCTATTTTTTCTGTTTCGTGCAAATTCGTGCAGTTGAAATTGACGTTAATATAAAGTTTAATGATCCCTAAATTTAATATACAAAAAATCAGGGAGGTATTTTTTGGTGATTTTTTTTTTTAAAGTCCCATCGAAGTTGATAAACATTTAACATAAAGAATTAGTACAAATTGTTAGTATTGTAAAAAACTGACTCGGCAGGTTTGAAGGTATGACAGTATTAAACACAACTTATAAAAAGCAAATGAAAAGCATAAACATTCTGCCAATGGCACGTGTTTGAAGAAATGCACCGAAATTTGTAATGAATTTCTAGTATCACTTTTGACAACAAATTAGTAAATTCAGCAGAAGTTATGGGTAACATTGAAACCTACGTTCCTTTATTAACATTATAAGATACAAGAATTTCTGGATCAAACACTTCGGATTCTTGACTTTTGTCCATTACGCGTAACACTGTGCGACGTCTGGGTACATTCGGCTGGGATTGAGCCGGAGAGTTAATGGCACTAGCAATTCTCGATGAAACGCAATGAAAGGGCGAATTTCTGCGGATGGTTAAATGTTAATGAGCACAGAGTTCTTCGCTGGGTTCGCAAAGCTTCTTTTTGGCGACGCGAAGGGTGGATCGACAAAAAAGCTGGACAACGAAGATTTGAGAATCGTAATTAAAACAAATCCACGTCAAACTGTCAGAGAACTTGTAGAAGAACTTGGTGCAAGTGCTCCGAGAGTTTCCGGATACTTAAGGGGAATTGGTTGAAGTCAAAAACTTGAAAAGTGGGTTTCTTAGACACCCGGGGAGAATCAGCAAAGTTGGTGGCACGAAGTGTGCCGTTCACTTCTTCAGCATCATTCCAGAGAGGGATCCTTGGGATGGAGGATGGATCTTGTATGATAATCGAATGGCCAATTTCGGAACCAAGTTTTTACTTAAACTCGATTATAATGACACCGTGGCAACAGAGATGATCTATCGAGGAATTAGGCTGTAATTAATTGGAATCTTTTACATGAATTTAATGAACGGACTACTCGTTTGTTTTTTAATGCTTTTCTATAATAAAATTACTGAAAGTTTCTCCATATATGTACTTTTAAAATAAGCGAATAGTTGGGAAAAAATATACAGTAGGTGTTCCAGAAAAAATTCCCGAAAATCGCGTTCTTCTTCGAAAGCTGACTAGGCTTGATCTTCGCTCGATGATCAAGTATTTTCTGGCGAGCTGTGGCGCCGCCGTTTTGTAATAAAAAAATTTAAAAAAAATTGTAATCATTCTTCAAACTATGTACAATGAAGGCCTCCAAACAGATTTTGTGTTCCATTCACTATACTCGCATAAAAAATTCTCAAAATCAGGCTGTTTCTCCGGGTGCCAGAGTGGCGTTACCCCTTAATCAATGTACAAGCATTCTTTCTTTTCATCGAATAATATTGAATTTAAAATTCAGCTACATCTATCACTCTCCAAACTACATTTCATCGTCCACTATTTTCCCACACACCGAAGAAAACAGCATGCATTCCTGCAAATAACAGTTGAAGGCATGGTCTGCAGGCTTTCTGGGATAGCTTAATAGACCTAGTGGGAAATTGCTCAGCAACGATACGCGGAACAAAAAGAAAGTCACTGCTGCAGAAACTAACAAGCGGTAACTTTGCCTCGAGTAGAAGGTCTACGCGCGGTTCTAGGAAATGGAGATGGATAGATACTATTCGATAACGATGCCGTTTCTGCGCTAACTTCCCTACGTGCGGTTATCACAGCTGCCCATCCCCCGTGTTTCATCCCTTGGATTGGACTTCACGGACGAAGCGTCAATTGTGTACCGTGAAACAAAGTTAATGCGGGAATCACGTTACCATCGGGCTGTTCTGTAACACGAATAGTCAGCTAATATTGTTACCTATTAATTTAGGGATTTTTGGAAACATAAGGAACTGTTGGTCATTTAGTAGGATAAGCTGCACTAAGTAATGCTGGCACTGCACTAATCATGGGCACTCCTGATTAAAAAGCCAAATATTAAGGGGATCTTCCGGTCTAGAGCCCCCAAAAAATAGGTGATTTTTAGGAATTAATTAAAGGAAAACTACTATATATAATTTAATGGGACTTTTTGCATTGTATTAAGGATGTCTTAAATTATAGAAATATATTTTTTTATTTAAAATTAATCATTGCAGACGGCCCTGGGGAGTCGTTAAAGTCGAGGCGTCAAAAAATTGATCCAAATCGGTGGGACCTGTATCTCCAAAAGTTATTATCCGATTCGACTGAAACTTTTTTATTTTGAAGATTATACTTCTGGCTAGGGGAAGAACTAGAAAAAAAAATAGAAAAATGACATTTTTTTTAGAAAATAACGACACTTGAAGTTTGAAATCACTTTTCCCTGAATTTTTCGTCCTTTCAACGCCTTTGAAAATTATAAATTTTCCATTTTTTGGAATTTTTTCTAGTTCCCCCCCTAGCCGGAAGTATATTCTTTAAAATAAAAAAAGTTTCAGTCGAATCGGATAATAACTTTTGGAGATACAGGTCCCACCGTTTTGAGAACACTGTTTCGAGAAAAACGCGTTTAAAGTTTTACGCGAGCGCCGAGTGGCCGGTTGTTGCCCATGCATTTGCCGCTACTCAAATGCCTATAACTTCGGGAATTTTACGAATTTCAACAAATCCTTTTAAACACGTATTCCTAAAAGGTTGAACGTTCGAAAACTGAAATAAAAAAAAATCGACTTTTAGACCGGAAGGTCCCCTTAAGAAGTACGAGCTTAGAAATCACTTTTTTAAAATTTCTTATTTTTCTTTCAATACAACACTGCAAATTCCAGTAGTTGAACTACACATTTTACATCTGGCAACACCACAAAAAAGTCTTAAAGGTAGCGGTGGGACAAATGGCTGAGTTTTAAGCAGGAACTCCTACCGGTACGTAAAATACCGGTATTATACCGGTATTTTTCGGTTGTATCATCGTCTGAGACTCAATACCGGTATAACGCTCATACCGGTATTTCGCTATACCGAAACCGATATCATACCGAAATAGATAAATACCGAAAACAAAAGGTTACCGGTAACCGAAATAAATACCGGTATTTTTTCGGTATTCTTTTCAGTAACATGGTAGGTTTCGGTGTTCACCGAGAAGAATACCGAAAAAATACCGGTATTTATTTCGGTTACCGGTAATTCTGAAAACCGATTGTTTTCGGTATTTATCTTTTTCGGTATGATATCGGTTTCGGTATTTATCTTTTTCGGTATGATATCGGTTTCGGTATAGCTGTATTGGCGAAATACCGGTATGAGCATTATACCGGTATTAAGTCCCTGGTTTTAAGCGTTTCCTTAAAAATTTATAATGAGTATGAAAAGAAACTGAAATAGAAGAGAAACGTTCCGCAGCAAGGAAGAGTTGATGGCTTTAAGCAATTATCCTGAATCGGGTGCCTCTAACTCGAACTTAATTTCCTTTTCTTTTCTCCGATCTCTTATTTATTCTTATTTTTCCTTATTTACGGCACTCACCGGTCAAATCGCGCGAAAACATAGGTGACATCCATGATTTTTTCTAGAAAAAACTATACAATGTATGGGTCTAAAACTTTCTGCACTTCATTCTGCTACAAATGTAGAGTCTAAAACAATTTTTTCTCTCCCATTTTTACCCAACCCTGCCTCTGGTATGCGTTGCGTGCTGCGTCGTTGTAAGAAAATACACAAAAAAAAATATACACATCTCAATTCGGATTTCCACTTAGGGTACCAATCATCGTACAGTATACCCTACAACGAAGGACAAGTAAAATACACAGTGTAGTTCCTTCCCCACGTCACAAAGCAAAGGATCCAAAACGTATCTCACAACGTGCCACGTTATTTTTATGAAAAAGCAAAACCAACGAGCACAGATTAAGAAGACCTCACCCAACACCTCTGTCTCGCCCACAATTCCCCTTCGCGGATCTCCGCACAGTTCTGTCTCGTTACAGCCGACCAAAGCGACCGGGCGAGCACAAAACGCTGGGAATCGTCGAGAGGGGCGAGGAGTCGAAAGGAAAATTTAAAAACGTATTGAAAGCTGAGAAATCGGGAACCGCCAACTCGGAAGGAGGATCGACAGAGAGGAAACAATGCGAGGTGGGGGGGCAAAGGAGGGGAAATTTATATTCTACGGAAAATATATAGCGAGAGAAGGAAGAGGGGGTGAGTCGGAAAAGGGGAATTGCCATCCTGGAGAGAGTATAAACGCGAAGACGTGCTAGGTAGCGGAAGGAATCCCAATGGCATTGGAAACGGAAACAGAAGTGGAGGAGGCACTGTGGAGGTGGATGTTCCGGGGTGAGGTTGGTGGACCGTGGTTGCCGTGACATGTGGGATGATGCTTGGACAGAAGTAGTGGATTTCCTGGCCAGGGGCTCCTGTTTGCTTACACCCAATCAACTCCAACCTTTCCCCATTTCTTCACCACCACCCCCACTGGTTCCGATGCTACGTACATACACGTCGCGGCCAGCGCACCCTCGATGCGTGGTCCTCCTGGTCTTGAGCACACACGCTCGAGGTATTCTTAGATGGTCAATCCTCCTGCCAGCAGCTACCCTTATACATCTGCTGTTCAGCAAGTTAGACGTGCGTTATCTGAAGGGCTTCAGCTACAGGCGCGTGAATGAATACACACGCTAGATGGCCGGACGGATACGCGGAAGTGATGATAGTCATTGATGATAACACGCAGCGATAATGGGATGACGATTGTTCCGTATCAGCGTACGATGTTACTTGCGTGTGCTCAGATTGAACGGCCGGCGAACTCCTCCGTGCGAACTGCACGAAAGAGGTTCATCGCAGCGGACTGGCACTTGTTGGAGTACCGTAAACTGGGGGAACATTGGCAGGTTTTTCATACATTCTGTTATATAATGTAAAAATTAAAATGTTTACAGTTGCTTTAAGTATCCTATCGTAACATTGGATGTTTCGTGATTGTACTACAAGTGTTAAAATGCATAAAATTTTCGTCATTTTCGTCTTTAATACATGTTAAATACCAGCCGGTACGGGGTAACATTGGCGCATCATATAAATAGCAGAAACGGGTTAAATTTTACTACTCTGAAGTTAGTAAAGACTGGTTCAGACACGTCCAGTAGTTTAGTCGATTAGCAAATAATTTAATCATTTTTCGTGTGTGGATATTAAAATTTAGTCGAGTAGCTTAGTAAAACAAAGTAAAATTACTTTCATGTCAAATGGGGTTAAAGGATAACCCCATGTAGCCACCGCCAACATTGTATTTACTATAACTTTTTCTTCATCAATGCTTAAAGTAGTTGGATGCCCCACACGCCTGGTACAAGAACGTTTCAAATGGTTTTGAATAGTACCTCTACTTATATTATATTTTTTACTAGCTTGCTGTTGGGACATTCCAGTTCTAACATCAGCTAAAGCTTTATCAAGATCGGAATCTATAAATGCTTTATACTTATCTCTTCCCGGTAGTCGCTGTATAAGTTCTAGGCATTATTGCGATCTAATGTTATTAATAATATAATGTATAACGTAACAAAGTTATCTATTTGACAGGCGATTATTGGATATCTAACCGCAAACGTTGAAACAATTGAATACCTAAAATCTCGATCTCGAATGCGACTTTATATGTTCATGCGTATAGGTGCCAATGTAGCCCCGGCATGTGCCAATGTTAGCCCCTTCTGCTAATGTTCCCCCATTTTACGGTATCTCGGGGCGTGTTATCAGGCGTGATGATTCATTTTCCGCGACCACATCAGCTGCTTTTCAGTGGGTCGGTTGAATGTGAATTTTCAGTTCGTTTAGATTGCAGATGGGGGATCGAGGGATTTTGAAAAGTAAAGGATGCTCGTGAGTTTTGATGGCATTGGTCAAAGAGGTGGCGCAGGTCGAAGGTTCAGCTTCCTTTTTAATTACCATTTTCTAGAGCTTTGCGGTTCTCAATCGACATATCTTCTTCAGTGTGATGTATGCTTTTGCTTACACTTCATTTTCTCTGTGTAAAGATATTAGGGTAGGGTGGGGCTAATAGTCCGGTTTTTCGTATAAACTTATGTAAAATTTAGTACTAACAATCTAGAGATATTATTATTATTATTATTATTATTATTATTATTATTATTATTAGACGTCTTTATTACTCAAAGAGAATAAGAAAATAAAACTGAATATTAGAAATGACATAGCCAATTAGAGTAAAGGCGAGGCTGCAGTGGTGACACTGTTGTGAAGCCTAACCATGTGCAATAAACTAAACTAAACTAAGCAGGACAAAACAAACAAACGTTGAAAATAAACTATACTAAATTAAATTAGCTTAAGACTTAAGGCTAACATGAGTATAGCACAAGGAGTATAGTACTGTAGATAATTAAAAATGTTGGAGAATGTGTTGCCGCACTGCAAGTTTGAAAGACTGGTAAGAGTCTAACTGTCGTATAGTAGCAAGAAGGGAATTGTAGTAACGTGTATATCTGGTGTTATTTTGTATAAACTATAACTATCAGGCTTTACGTTCACGAAGTTCGTTTGGTGATACTGTTATTTTTTTGTTGAGTTATACCACAAAATGTTCGTCAATGCAAAATGGACTTGTTGCCCCACGCACGGGGCAAAAAGTCCATTGCATAGGATAGACAATCCCTAATGTCTTTTCGTGTAATATTAAACTAAATAAGTAAAGAACTCTATTCAAATCGACAAATATTTATTAAACCAATTCATTTTGGTACACAATATTGAAAGGAAGCATGACTTCTTTAACAAGAAATAAAAATATAAGTCAGAGTCTCACTTTGAACTGAAAACTAAAAAAAAAATCGCTCAACTAACGAGGGGAGGCCGCGAATGGGACGAGCGATTTTTTAACGAAACCGGGCAGAAAATGTTGAGGCCGATGTGTATAAACAAATTCCAGAATATTAACTGTGAATGGCCGGCCATTTTTATAAAAAATGGCTTTAAACAGTAAAATTATGAAGTCGTCGAAACAAAAATTGAATTTTCTGGTTAAATTATTGATACTATGCCAATAACACATAAGACTTTTGTATTCCTTTCATCAAGATCTACCACTTAAGGGGACTAGGCAGTCGTTTTTCGTGAGAAAGAGAATCTGTGATTTATTTATTTGTAAGAAAATGAAAGCACATCCTGATGTATCATCTTTCCCAATGTTTATTACTACCATACAGATTGAAAAAAAATTGGTAAGAAAGACATATGTGCTTTAAAAATGGCGCTGCAGACGGGTAAACATTTTGACGTTTTTCCGTCGTTTTCCCTTAATATCAGTCTTAAAATCTGACGTAATCCGATTTCAAAGGTGAGATTCTTGTTTGTTGGATTCATAGTTTCCGCCCAAACCTATAATAACAATAATTAAATCAAAATTATGCGATTGGTGGCTGAAAAACGGCGATTTTTCCGAGAAATATTCGTTCTTGTTTGTGCGCTACCAAAATCCGGTGACTTTTTAATTTTTTTATGAAAATCCCGAATTTTCACGGACCATATCAGAGGTTTGGGGCGAAATGGCACATGTTTTGCACATCCTGTATTTTTTTTCAAGTCGATCTGAACCTCCATTCGCTCGCAATCAGGAAAAAACCAAGAGAAAAAAAGATTCGAGAAAATCGCGTTTAAAGTTTCTGGGCAAAGGCGACGCTATAAGTTACCGCTTGATCTTTTTAGCTGCCAAATCAACAATTTTGCGAATTTTAATATAATCCAAACGGCATTTTATTCACAAAAGATAGTACTTTCGGAAAATGCAATAAACAAAAATCGATTTTTCGACTGCCTAGTCCCCTTAATGAAGTATAAAATCGATTCGACGACTTCATAATTTTACTGTTCATAATTTTTTATAAAAATGACCGGCCATTCACAGCTAATATTCGGGATTTTGTTTATACACATCGGCCTCAACATTTTCTGCCCGGCTTCGTTAAAAAATCGCTCCTCCCATTCGCGGCCTCCCCTCGTAAGACAAAAACAGTATTTAAAAACTTTGGCATCATTTCTTTATACTTTGGCCATCTTATTATGCAAACAAATAATATAATATATATAGTTTCAGTCTGAGGGACTTTTTGCCCCAACGGTACCTCTATAGTTTATGCGATATTTACGGTAGAAAATATTATCATTTACAAATAAACAATATCATGTACACATTACTAAAGGAACATAGAATCTTAACGTACTTACCTGATACGCTGATAAACTTTGGATTACTTCGTAGAAAACAATAAAGACGACGTATTTATTTCACTTTTTGACACGTATAATACTAAAGGCGTCGTGTAATCCGAACGAACATCCAGGAGCGACTGGCGACTCTGTGGTTACCTCCGTTTCTTCTCGCCTTTTACATAGTGTACTGCGAAACTCGATACATTGTTTAGGAACAGAGATATTCAATTCTGGACTTTTTACCCGCCGGACTTTTAGCCCCACTTTACCCTACCCTCTGCCTCTATTAGATGAAGAGAATTATTAAAAAGCCCTGGCAAATGGCAAAAATAGTTGCGAATTAAAATTAAAGCAAACTGAATAAATTTCTTTACAGAGGATGAAAGAAGTTATAACTACTATTGAAATATTCAGCACAGATCGATTAAGATTCAGTGCAGAACTTCGTAAAATCAGTGGTTCCTGGAGTAATTTACTGAAAGGATTCAGATCTGCGCGTGCAGGAAATTGTCGTACGATTCTATTGCGTCGCCGTGTTTACCCCGACCGCAATAGCGCAAACTCAAAATCGCGCGCGAATGTAGTGATGTATAACTCATGGTGGTTTAATTTTCCGGTTTCGGAACACCTGCTGCGAACTTTAAACGCGGACCACCTGTTTATCTGATAATTTCGCGAAATTGTTCCAATTAATTTTAACACCACTGGTGGAAGTTTAAATGTTTGTTATAAGCCGAATTTGCAAGTTTTCAGACCGTCATGCCCTTGTAATTAGAAAGCTTACGTTCAAATAGCCTTTACCTGCAACGACACCACACTTACGTGCGAAAATTGGTCGAACCGAGTTTCTAAACCTTCCCGATTGCACGAATATAAACTTTAATGTACACATTCTCTGTATATATTTAATACGAATTTAATAACGCGAAATGGTAGGGGAGAGGTGCTATAAAAGGGACACTTTTGTTTAGCGTCCATTTCTGACAATGTCGTTATAGGTATTTAAAAAACAACTACATCACAAGAAAGCGTGTTTATTTCCCTGCGATAAATGTATATTGCGAACTCATCAATTTGAATAGAAAATAACAAAATCTTCGATTTTAAAAAAAGTGGGAAATGTCCCTTTTACGACTAGGTGGTTTTAAATGGGACAGTATAAGTCATGAAAGGGGCACGTTAATAAAAATAAACTTATTAAGTGTAACAATTATAATTCTAAATCTTAATGATACAAAACAACGAAACCTACGAAAAAATTAACTCTTTGTAGTATAAATCATCAATATTTTATTATTAATGACACATGGAACAGAAAAAATTGAATGTGCCTTTTATTACGCATTGGCCCTTTTGCCGCAAATTTACATACAACTGTAGCAAATTTATAACTTATAACGAGGGCTAATTTATTACCACACATTTTTTTGACGATAAAGTTTGTCGCTTTGAATAGTCACTTTATTAATTCTTAAATTTGAAACAATACGCCATAAACTAATAATTCATAATTTAAAACAATGTCATCTATGTATCCGATGATACACTAATAACTTTACAGGAAAGTATAATACATATAGTGTCCAGCAGCACATGTGTATGAGAGGGACATCCATGAAACGGTCGTCCCATTTAAGACTTGTTACGCTGTCCCTTTTACGACTATAAGTGAGTTTAATATAAAATAACCGCAAAACAAAGAAGACAATTAATTAAGCTTACGTGTTAAGCGTTTTCGTTTCAGTTGAATACAGGCTATTTTAATGATATAACAATTTAACACTTTGTATATATCTTAATCTCAGAAAACGACACAGAAAGCCAATGAAAATTTCTCTTTTACTGCCGAAAATCATCAACCGTGGATTACTACCCTGTTGCAAGTGAGACCGCAGTGAAGTTTACGTCAAATGACTAGGCACTAGTGTTGCCATAAACAGGAAAATAACTTGCATGTGTAATGCGTTTAGAATTTTGGAAATTCGATTTGTCCCATTTAAGACGTGTCCCCTTTATAGCACCTATCCCCTACTCGTGTTTCCCTTATTACAAGAATAGTATGAAAATTTCGCGACCCACCCTGCGTCTTTATAAATTTTACACACGAGGAATTTAAGGATATTTAGGGACTAGAAACTTTTGGAAAAACCTTCGAACATCCGAAGCACAGATTATGAAATATTATAAACCAGTTAAATTTAGACGCTAAATCTTAAATTCAAATCTTTCTGTGAAGCCACTTTTCTTTGTCTCACCGTGTGTTTCTCAATGGAATGTGCTAAGCCCATTTAGTCTTTTACAAGTGCTTATCTGTTGCGATTTCAAAACCTGTATCTTCTTCAATTACTACGCCTCTGCTTCGCCGATTAGTGTATTCGCGAGGCTGTCTCGTGTTCTGAAGCACAAACAGCATGCTCGCGGAAAGAAGTTACCGTTTGCCGATGAATTGGATTAATTTGCATTCGCGTAACAGTAATTCCATGATATCTGTTTGCCCTGTCAACCCTGGCAACCAAACAATGTAGCGTTGTAGCATCGCTCTCCGTTAATCACTTACGACAACTGGAATGCGCTTCACTGTCCCCGTACGAACAAACAAAATTAGCTAATAATGTAGTCTCGACGGGACTCAGACAACCGACGCATCATCTCAAAATTTACGCATAGTTCCAAACTCCAGCTACGATGACTACGGCAACTGTTCGCTGGTGCCATTTGTCCATCGATTCGCATACCAGCTTGCGAATTTCACGCTACAGGAATCTGTCCATGATGACCTATTACACATTTTGAAATAGCTTTTACCGTGCTTTATTCTGGCACCCGAGCCTCGGAAAATACAAACGAATTTAATTTTATTGTACATCATTGCTAAATGATTTGGAATTTTGCATGTAATTTAAATCTCGTTGCGATGACAAGCTCGTCTTTTCTGGCGAACGAATTAAAAGCTCTAATTGCGCTACAGTAATTAAAACATTTCTTTGCAGAAACTCCAACCAATGTTTGAGGATTTCTGTGTAATTAAAGTCGCAGCTAAATTTCTGCAGTGTCCCCTGAACAAACCACTCGTCCACTTTTACATGTGTATTTCACGGGGCGGCGTGGGTTGTCTTCAATTAGGTGGGAATTATTTTCTGTGTTGAACAAAAGCAAGACAAAGGCCGTCCGTTTATACTTATGAACGTTAATGTACCACTCGCAATAAAAATGCTGGTTACGCGCTATATTCTTCTTTAGTCCCTGATTACAAGCGACGTTTGCGGGGGTAATTAAAACATACTGTCATAATGAACTTCGTGCGTTTCCCCCTTTATCTGAGGGTGGTAGATTAGCGAGTTAAAAGCGCATATTTCGTACCCGCGCACCATGCGTTGCCATTTACAATCATTTTATTTCAACTATTTCAACGAGAATCGTAGAAAGTCATTTAAATAAACCTTTCTCGTACGTTTGTCACAGCGTATTGGAGCAATTAAGAGATTTAATTAGAGGGATGGATTTTTATTTACCCTCGAGTATGTACACGTACCTACCTGAAAAACAAGTATTTTTTGCGAATTAATTTCGAGGAGAATACAAATTGTGACTAAGTAGTACTTTTGTGTAATGTTTATTAATACTATAAACTGTAAAATATTTGTTTTTTATAATATATACGTGTATGTGACGGCACTACAGTCGTCTGATGCGTAGACGTATTTTCTGTAGTTTTGCAGTGATTGCAAGAAATTGGGGGTTCGGATCGACTTGAAATTTTTACAGCATGTTCAAAATATATTCCTCCCTGCCCTGAACCTCGACATTAAGGTGTAAAAATTCTAGTTTATGATATAAAAAAGGAACAGTCATATTTGCACCCCGAAAATCAGCATTTATCGTAAAAATCGCCTTCTTCCAGTCGCTATTTTAATAATTTTTGTTCAATTCTTTTTTGCGAGGTTCAGACCTAAATTACAGGTCCGGGGAGAAACATATTCCAAGAAAACCGTTGTATCTTTATTTTTCAGCTCAATATCTGTGCAAAACCAAAGACACTTTTTCTAAAACACTCCATAGTCAAATAAAATAGATACGTATAAAAAAATATATTTTTACTCCACGTGATAGTAATAAACATTGTATCAAAGCAGAAGTCTGTGCTTGCTTTCATCTCCTTGTAATTAATTCGCAAAAAATACTTGATTTTCGAGGCGATCTGACTGCCTAAGTTAATTTTCTTCGCCTCGTATTTGTATTCCACATTATACCGCCGTTACTAATGGCGCGAGCAGCACTTTGAACCGTGGAAAAGGCGTTGCTCAGTTTTACCGTTAAATGGTGGCAGGAATGAGAAATTTCGGTAACATTTCACCGGTACCATTCCAAACACGTTCCACGTCCAGGGCGCAGTCGCTTCCAAGTACAAGGGATCATTTCTTACGCCGGGAACAAAGAAGAACGAAGTAACTGGGTCGTTCGGTGAGGCACGATTGTTCAACGTCGCCGACTCCACTTAAGAATGCGGTTTTGTATTTATCCTAATGTACTTGCCAGTCGTTTTCTGCCGACCTCACCTTGCAATCTGCGTAACTACGCGCGATCCTTTGAACCCGGGGGGCGGTATACGCTTTCCCTTTTCTTGACTTTTGAATCGCGCGGCGCCGGGGTTGATAGTTCCACGACAGATTTTAATTGCAACGTGCTCCTTCCAATGGTCCACCTCGCGCTTTCATTTTTCTCACCCATTCACACTGGGACACTCTCCAACCACTTGCTAAGTACTTTCCTATTTTAAATCGTCGAATTAGACCCAGTGTACGCCCCATATTTATTTACCCACTTTCAAACAACGATTCCGAAATAAATCTACTTCCGTAACGAAATGAATTTCCAGCAGAATTTCCTCCATTTGTAATGTGAGAATGCTACGGGGGTTCGGTTCCATCAATCGGTTACTAAAACTCCGTCTCCGCTTGCGTCTCATGCAATGCAAATGTCGAATAGTACCCCGCAGAAACTCTCTACAATTCGCGTGACACTTTGTCTTGAGAATTCAACAAATTCTTGCAAGCTTTCAAAGGTACCCAGTGATTTGACGGATAATTAAATTCTTAATGCTCGTGCACGGTAATTTCATCGGTATTGTTGCAAACAAGTTGCTGATGCTCGCCGTTTAGTCGATCTCCCAGCGCGGAAAGTTCATTTTCTGCGTCGCCAGGGAGGGAGATAAAGTAAGTGGGTCGTGAACTCCATTCCGCGGCTATTCTGTCGTGCATCTTATTAGCGGGGCACGTCTTTGCTTTATCCTATCGTTTGTTTCGACATGCCCGCCGCAACGACGCGGATATTCAATGCTGTTTGACAGATTTCTTGCTGGCTCCCCTTCGGGGATGCAGGACTTTGCGTAACGAGATACCTCGTACTGTTATTCGTTTTTTAGAAAGATAGCATGTTGATGCAGAATGCATATGCCACAGGCGATTGTTTGGAAATTTTAGAATAAATCTGAATTATGATAAATTTCAGTAGCAATCACGAAAGGGATGCTCGCCATTGATGAAAATTTGAAACTCGACGCAGGAAGCTACAGAGCAGGATGTTTAATGAGATGAGTTTACATAGGGTGACTGTACCTAATATCGCCAGGCAAAAGTTAAATCGCTGTCGATTGAATAATAATTGATATTTTTCCATGCAGTTCGTTTCAAAGTAAAGAGAAATTATTCATCTTTCATGTAGCATATGTTAGAATCGTTGAAACCTACAAATTGTTAATTAGGACTCAAAAAACGTAAGACATGCAACAATCGGGTCCTGAAAAAAGTGTACGTAATATCGCTTACTCAAGAAATATTGATTAATTCATGTATAGGGTAAATCCGGGACACGCGGTCGACCTATTATAAAATGGCTACTAAAACTAATATAGATATTACTTATTTTATCAGAACAAACCTAATATGTTCAGAATTTTATGCCGATTCAGAAAAACTGGTCGATATTTGCTTTAAGACAATATTTACTGTAAATCGGGTTGAAAACTGAAGTCATCACATCTGACCACCTCGCCCGAGGTGCCGGGAGAAATGGTTTTCGTCGTTGGCAGAGACCACTCACATAATTATTCATGGAAAATTAACAAAGGATAAAGCAAAATTATTTATGAGTGAATACAACTACGGATTCATTGATATTTAATTTGTTTACGCTAAACAAGTAAAGAACACATCAAAGAAAAAGTGAATTACCTACTGGCGATTAGCAAGGCAAATGGATACAAAAGTGAATAAATAAACTAAATAAACAAAAATAATAATAAAATAATAATAAAAAGTAAAAAAATAAACAAAAATTATAAAAAAATCATAACCCGACCATCTCACCTTTCTGCAGCGAGACCATGGTCTTCTCGTTAGCTTTGAGAGGAAGAGTTAATATGGCCAAATACTTTGGCTGCATTGTCCCTCAATGTCTCTACTATCTTATTATTCCAAACATTAAAGAAAAATAAACTTAGAAGTATATTTTAAATACGATTCTGTACAACCGCTGTTTGACAAAAGAGGTTAAATATAACATCAATTTACCTTTTATAGCCTATAAATCCAGAAAACCACAGAAGGAAGCAAAATAACGCTATTCATTCAACTATTTGGCTTCTAGAGAAGTAATTGGTCTGCACTTTAATGCATTTTTACGTATAGACTTTGAAATATAGCGACACGACCAACTCTCCGGCCCGACTGCGTCTCCCGGATTTACCCTATATGAGTTTTTAAAGTCATTTTCACATGTGCTTTTATTATTTCTTGCTCTATAAATGTCTTTTTATCCATCTTTGATTTCATTTTTATTAGAATAATATAGAAATTTGAAAATATAGATTTTTAAAATATTTTATTTTTTACGTTCCGATGTACATATTGGACAAATAAATTTTATTTTGGTTGCTCCGCAAATTTCGTGACCTCACCTGTAACAAGCATTACATCGAAACCATTGTTCTCCGGTAGGCGGTATTGAGAACACGCATACTCCTAAAAGAAAAACGCTATTTTCATTACGAAAAATATTTGAATCGATTTCATTTCTTAAGTACATCATTAATTAGGTATTTCTAGTAGATATTCTTGCATTCACAGATTTATTAGACTTACCTTCTCCGAATGTGACGTAAAATTGTGATAGTCCAATAAATTTTTACACTATTAAGATTCTCTAAAATCCTTCCCTTTCTGTAATTGTTGATCACATGATGCTGCAATTATAGTATGTCTTCCTACATATGTTTAGGTACTAATTCAGTGCATAACCGATAAATTTTACAGCTTACTTTAAGAGATATAGCGAGTGGCGATATTAGGTACAGTCACCCTAGGTCACATGAAAACTGTATGAAATCTAGGGGCCCTTTCTTGTGAGACTCGTATGTGCCTTTAGACTGGTATATAAAGTTCCTATATCAGACACATTCACATATTTTCCATCCTTTTATCTTGCTTCAATCAACCTCGTCTCTCTGACTAAGTTGTAGGGTAGGTCGAAAAACCCAAATTTTTCGAAACTCGAAACGGGGTAGTGCGGAATAGTTGCCGTTGGGGAAGACAAATTGAGGCAAAATTGTTTTTGAAATCGTTCAATATTTCACCCTCGCGCATCGGGGTCAAAGTCTCTAAATTTTTACCAAGTTTGGCGACTTCCGTATATTTTCATAACATTTTGTATATTTCATTGTTGAACATCAGAAAATATTATTTGAGCACATAAACACGTGGAAATTTGGGGTTTTCGGGCCTCCCTACTAAGTAGGCAGTCGAATCGCTCGAAAATCAAGTATTTTTGCAAATTAATTACAAGTAGGCCCAAAATCATAGTATTTTAAATAAATCGGATTAAATTAAATATTAAATCTGGATAAAAATGTAGATATCTACATATTTGTGATACACCCGCAAAATATTCCATCAACCCCAAAGGAGACTTTGGTAAACACGCCCAAAATTAGGCATCGATTTCACGTACTTCCGAAATATAAACTGTTGTATCTTCAGCTTCAATGCATATATGGCATTCCTATTTAATATACATTTAGATAAACTATTTTTCTGCTACCTGGCAGCAATAACTCAATTTAAGCGAAAGTTGCAGATACGCCATTTCGAATGAACACGACAGCATAGATGTGACATAATTGATAAAAAAAATTACGGGTGCAATAATCTTAATATATAAAGCAGAAAGTGTTTGCGTGTTTGTCTGTCGCCTAAAAACTTTCGAACGGTAAACTCTGGGGTCACAAAATGTTCCTCAGCTCAGTATACCTAACTAATCCAGATGAATGTGAATTTTCACAAAAAGAAATATTTTTTTATAAAATCAGAATCTAAATTTCGGACGAAGCCAAATAGTAAAGCTAGTGTTAATATATTCTTACAAAAAAATTCTAAGAAGACGTCAGTTTCCCCTTAATTCAATATGACAAAGACACCAATTTTGAACCACAGAAATGTTTTACGTGGAACGACCCTGTGGCCTGTAGCGGCTAGGCGAATATATAAAACAATTCGACTTTCCCTCGATACCACAATAAAACCAGGGCTCGGCACGGTGAATTATTTAAATCAATTTCCCATCGCCCATTAAAAGATCACAGGGCAAGTCATAAACGAGATCTTCCCCCACGGAACAAGCACACCAAAGACAGCGCGGTAACGACGTGACTGGCTCGCCCACAGACGTAAACTCGCACTTTACATCCAGCCCGACATTATATTTGCGGGCGCGAGCGGCTGCGACGAGCGTCCGCCGGCGGGGGAATGCATTTTTTAAATGTTTATCCGCGGCCAAGGCGGGAGACACATCAAGAATTCGCTTCGTCGAGGCGGATATTAAACGCGCTACGATATTACTGAAGTCGCAACGTGATATTCCACTGACGCGAGGTGAGGCGCATAAACAATGCACCGCCGCGGAAAAAAAAAAAAAACGGCAGAAAACCAAGACAACGAATCGCCCGTATACATAATGAAATATTGTATGTAACCACGGGCGCAATATTTAAACAGCTTTCTCCCGTTTCCGTCCGCCGTGTTCGCATTTTATCTGCGCCGCAGCAATTCGACGGGAAATCCTCGGGAGCCGCGATTGGCCGGCAAAAGTTGCTCGCGCGTGCGGCAATATAACCGCGCGCTGCGGACCGGGGTAAAAAGTGTCAGGTCGACCGGTAAAGATTGGAATTTAAGCCGCTTCGCGGGATCCTATGTTCAATTACACATGCTTATACGCGTCAGAATCGCTTTTTGACGCGACGATGTAAAAATGCGCTTGTCGAAAAAAAAAAAAAAGAAAGAAAGGGAATAGAAAAAATGGGGAAGAAGGGAGAGGGCGAGAGGACACGGTGAAACATTGGAATGGAGGCTGCGTAGCGGATTGCGAGGCTTTTGTAGCGAGCACACAGAGCACGATACATTGCGAAACGGATTGGCTGGTCGGATCTGTCACGCGGTATCTCGACTGACAAGGAAGACGAAACAACCAATAAACTGTTTCTGAACCTTTTGTTGTGTACCGGCGGTCGCGTAACGTTGCTATTCGAATTGAAAATACCTCGTCAGCGCGTTCGAATTGTTACGGCTGACTGTTCTTGATCATCGCGCGAAACCAGCGCGCACTTGCGCGTATCTTGGTGATCCGCGGGCCCAAGATAGGGGATGAAAATTTTATACATTTCTTGGCGTGCTGGCGATCCTATGGGAAAATATTGAAGACGCGAGGAAATTGGTGTACGGAATATTTGAGCACGTTAAGGGGACCTTCCGGTCTAGAGCCCCAAAAAATAGGTGATTTTTAGGAATTAATTAAAGGAAAACTACTATATATAATTTAATGGGACTTTTTGCATTGTATTAAGAATGTCTTAAGTTATAGAAATATATTTTTTGTTTTATAATTAATTATTGCAGACGGCCCTGGGGAGTCGTTAAAGTCAAGGCGTCAAAAAATTGATCCAAATCGGTGGGACCTGTATCTCCAAAAGTTATTATCCGATTCGACTGAAACTTATTTTATTTTGAAGATTATACTTCTGGCTAGGGGGGGGGGGGCTAGAAAAAATTAAAAAAATGACATTTTTTTTAGAAAATAACGACACTTGATGTTTGAAATCACTTTTCCCTGTACTTTTCGTCCTTTCAACGCCTTTGAAAATTATAAATTTTCAATTGTTTGTAATTTTTTCTAGTCCCCCCCTAGCCAGAAGTATATTCTTCAAAATAAAAAAAGGTTCAGTCGAATCGGATAATAACTTTTGGAGATACAGGTCCCACCGTTTTGAGAACACTGTTTCGAGAAAAACGCGTTTAAAGGTTTACGTGAGCGCCGAGTGCCCGGTTGTTGCCCATGCATTTGCCGCTACTCAAATGCCTATAACTTCTGGAATTTTACGAATTTCAACAAATCCTTTTAAACACGTATTCCTAAAAGGTTGAACATTCGAAAAATGAAATAAAAAAAAATCGACTTTTAGACCGGAAGGTCCCCTTAAGGGGGAACACCAGTGTGACGGCCGGAAAAGTAAGCCATTTTTAAGAATTTTTTTTCAGGAATAATTTACAGTTTTCGTAGAAAATTTTTATTACTTATCTTTAGTAAGCTGTGTCAAGAGACAATACAAAAAATATAAATTGAAGAACATCCATAAATTTTTATATTTTATTTAATCTTCTAGACTCCCCCACGCGATTTGGTCGAATGTGTAACTATGTAACAGCAGATTCGAAATCAAATTTAATTTTTTTTTTTATAAAATATATGAGTGTAGTTTCCGTTGTGCGTACCGATTTTTTAAACAAATTATTTTTGTAAAAATGGTGCGCTTTAGAAGAACATTTTCGAAAATCTCCGAATAAGATAGACAGTTTTTCGTGCGTATTTAAAAAATTTTGTTTTCAATCAAAGAATCCGTACGTACAACGGAAACTACACTCGTATAGTTTACAAAAAAAAAAAATGAAATTTAATGTCGGACCTGCTGTTCCAGAGTTACACATTCGACCAGCGAGCGTGGGGAGGTCTAGAAGATTAATTAATATATTCAAATTTATGGATGTTTTTCTATTTATTTTTTTTGTATAGTCTCTTAAGACAGCGTACTAAAGATAGATAATAAAAATTTTCTATGAAAACTGTAAATTATTCCTGAAAAAAATTCTTAAAAATGGCTTACTTTTCCGGTCGTCACAGTGGTGTTCCCCCTTAATTTAGGGTAACGGTACCTAATATCGCCTAGCAAAAGTTAAATCGCTCTTAATTGAATAATAATTTATATTTTTGTATGCAATTTGTTTGAAAGTAACGAGAAATTATTCATGTTTCGTGTAGCATAAGTTAGAATCGTTGAAACCTACATATTTTTAATTAGGACTCAAAAATCGTAAACATGCCAAAATGGGGATGTGAAAAAGGGGTAGCTACCTAATATCGCCTACTCAAGAAATATTGATTAATTCATGTATATATGTATAAGTTTTTAAAGTTACTTTCACTTGTGTTTTTATTATTTCTTGCTATATAAACATTTTTTTAACAATTTTTGTATTAGGATTATCACAGAATTTTTAGATTTACCTTCTCCAGATGTGGTGACTGATGTAAATTTATCGCCGCCCAATAAATCTTTACACTCTTAATTTCCTTCTCTGTAATTGTTGCTGAGATAACGCTGCAATTACCGTATGCCTTCCCACGTGTATTTAGTTACTAATTCAGTTCATGGGGACCTTCATTAGAAACCTGGGTGGTATTCGGTATATTCCTACCTACGTGTTGCACGATTTGAAAAATTCGTCGAGCGTAAATTATTCCAGTTAATGAATTGGGAGCGTTGATCTGTTTGGTTGATGTTGGATAAATTGATATACTCGAATATTAATGTAGCATCTTTGAATCGAATTTTATGCCGCGCTGAGCATCCTCCAGAAATTCGATATGAAATTTCCAAATTTTCCGCATACCGTGCCACGTGCACGGGAAGTAGTACCGCGCATACTTGTCAGCAATTTAAATTCCGGGGCACATTAAAAAGCGAAGGGTGAGACGTATATTTCGTCGTCGAACTCGCAATTTTCTTTATGAAATATCGCAGTGAAAATCACGCAGGTAGAATTCATTGAATTGTTCATTCGTAACTTCGCTTAAGGCTGTCAACGGGTCGTTACGATTCTATTTAACGTTCGAACTTGGACGCTGTATAGGAACTGCTTCCCCCCCGTGCCCTTCGGTTGCTCCTCTGGTTTATTCCTCTATGGAGGCCTTCGTTTTTATGTACACGCACCGCCTTGATAAGCAAAAAGGCAATCACGGCGACCGTTTCGAGATAATTGCATTTTTAAATTGAAATGCGTGACGCTCCGCCACCTTCTTCCGCCAACCCCGCCGCCCGTTACGCGTTGCAAATCCTTTCTTCCACTGTGCCAGCCAGACACGCGTATAATAATTATTACCGCGTTCATTAACTGAATTTTCTGGATTTCGACACTGGCCACAATGCAACTTTACACCCCTTTGCGCGGAAGTGTTATTATTTTTCGCACTAACGAGGCTGCAAGGGAACACAAATTCTGCATTTGTCAAGGAGCATGATTATCTCGCTGTTTTTGGAAACTGGGAACCTAATCTCCTTGTCACATTTTCCTACTGAACATCTAAACTCTACTAACAATAAATAAGATATGTACTTGTGAAAAAAGCTTCCAGGGTTCCTAACTAAGGTGGCCCATCTTCACAACATTTTTCACTTATGTCAATAAATAACGTGTTAAAAGCCTCGCAGCAAAAGTGCTTCTTGCACTGACTGCGGCAGAAGAAACCTCCCCTCAGAGATTCTTACAGGGCCCCCAAATTATTTATATAAAATATCACAAGAATCGTGACACAATGTCAGACGAGAAATCGAACTATAAATTACACAAAGTAGCACATAAAAATTACAGTTAAGAAATGGTTAATTGAAATTGTATTGTATATAAATATTTATTTTTTCACAAAAAGCAATGCTGCGAATCACCGCCTGAGCCACTCCGCGCGATCGACCGTGAAATATTCATTGCAGCATATTAAAAAACTCTTTTAGAAAAATAGAAATTTTATTAAAATAAAGAACAATGTACAGGAGCATGCCCGGGCCCCTAAAGGTGGAATCAGACGGCGCGTAAATCGGCGATCTTTGCGCGTGAATCGCCGATCCACGCGCCGTCTGATCGGTCATGGATCGCCGAGTCGGGCTTGCCGAGCTAGACGAGCCGAGCCAGCTCGCCGATCCACGCGCCGTCTGATTCCACCTTAAGAACCACGGGCTCGGAGAATTCCACCTAGGGTCTATACAAAAACCGACTTTTGAAAAAATCGGTTTTCGAATTCCACTATTTCCATAAAACCGGTTAAACCGGTTTTCGAATTCCACTATTTCCAAAAAACCGGTTGAACCGGTTTTCGAATTCCACTATTTCCAAAAAACCGGTTAAACCGGTTTTCGATTTCCACTATTTCCAAAAAACCGGTTAAACCGGTTTTCGAATGTTCACAAAAAATATAGTTAAAATAGTAAGTAAATATTTGTACTTATTTAAAAAAATCTCAGTTTCCTTAATATTATGGAATTACGAAAATATAACAAAATAAAATATACTCTATCTATAAAAAACCAAATAAAAAAAAATATAATAATTAAAGCCCGTACAAAATATAAATATTTTAAAAGGTGTTACCAAATTATATATCTTTATTCCTTTAGTATTTTTTTTTTGAGAATATGATTAGTTTTACAGTAAACTGTTACCTACTACATAGTTTTCAATTAAATAATTAATTGATTTCCGCATATTAATTCTAGTATTTATATAAAACCGGTTTTTTAAATTTAAACCCGGTTCTCGAATGTTGCAAATTTATAAATAAAACCGGTTTTTAAACCCGGTTTTTTAAAACCGACAAACCCTAATTCCACCCCTCCGCCCTCTCGTCGAGTCAGCCTCCCCTTGCTAATAAAAACCTTGGCCGAAAATCAGCCAGCTCCTCTCGTGGATTATCATTTCCAAGGGGCTGGCAATTCGACCGGAGCTGTCCACTTGCCTTTGAAACGAACCGCCACCCTTCGCGTCCTCGGGAATAAACTATTCGTCACTTGGCACACGGGGGAACGCTGACGATCGCCTTCGATCCCCGCTCTGGGAAGGACCATTTGCTTCTCCTCTAAATCCAACCGACTCGCGGGCTGCCCGTACACGCGAAGGCTCCGGAGGAATAACGGGATATGGATTCCCTTCCGTGTAGGTCGGCTGGTCAGTTTTCGCCCCCCCCGTGCAGGAGGAGTTTGTTTCAACGACACCGGGAATAGTGGCACTCGCGGGAGAAAAGTAGACGTGTAAGTAGGGGGCAGCCGAGAAAACGTTTGAAGAAGGGTCAGAGCTGATCGGCAGCAATACTCTCTAGCCAGCGATGGCCACGGCGGTCAGATCCCCGTGGGAGACGTGGGATAGCACGTTATTCGCTTGCGACTCCTTATACCCGAGGACACGGCTCGACCCTTGACCCACGGCCGTGGCTCCCTCTTCCTCCATTCCCTTCTGTTTTTCTTGCTCGATCCCCTTCTCTCTCGCGTCATCCACCCCCCAGAGTCTCTCACTTTCCTCCCATTTCTACCTCGCTCTATTCCGCCCTCACCTCGTCCTACCCCCGCCTATGACCACCTCTTTTTTTTTCCCCCCCATTTTTCCCACCCCCTCGCCCCTCCCGTCCGACTGTTATACTGTTTCTCTTCATCTCGCCGGGCCCTTTTTCGTCGGTTACACGGTTATCCGCGAATGGCCATAAACGTCCCGACGCCTTCCCCGGCTGCGCGCCGGCTACGCTTCCTCGCTCCCAGCGACAATTATTGTTACGAGTAGCGGTTAAAATAACCGACGGTTCCTGCTGAGCACGTGCTCCTTGACGCCCCACGACGTACAGGCGATGGCAGGCAGCGGGGAAACGAATTCCGTGGCTCTCGTTTTATATCGAGCGTGATCACTCGTTACCGAGACTTTTATCAAGTTCCCGACTTGCCTCGCTCCGTGCCCCCTGGGACGCCGCAAGTTTCGGGAGACCGAGGAAGCTTTCGGCGGAGGGACGCGGCGCCGCGCCAGCGCTGGCAATAGTGACATAATTGAGGCTCTGCCGGGAATACCGAACTTATTGGCACAGTTTCTACGCCCCGACGGTGATATTAAAAGTACCGTGACCTTGATCGATATTGATTACAAATTCTCGTCGCGTTGCGTCTGCTATTGACACACCTCCGTATAAACAGCATAAAAATTTTCTGCGAGAAGGAAACCAGGAAATTACAAGAAAATATAGTCAACTGTCTGCTAGTAGGTTCAGTTGGGCAGTGATTTGTTCAGAAGGGCACATTTCTATATTTAAAAAAATGTTCAATAACCGCGAAAAACTGGTAGGTACTTACGTTTATTAAGAAAAATTTTTCTTTTTTATTAGTGCACGTACGTTTTATTCCTCGATTTGATAGCGGTGATGGTTTAATTTTAGCGACATTATTTTAATAGTTATTTAAAAAAAAACTGGAAAAATTTGGAAATAAGTCCTTTTGTAATGTACACATTACACATTAAAGTTGAAAGGTTTCGAAAGCTTGATAAGTGGAGTGAATAGAGGGCTTAGGAATTTCGCAAAAAAATTTAAATACAATTTAAATTTATTACAATTTCTTAGACGAGTATAGGAAATGTGCGGTTTGTTTCAGACTAAAATCTTATTTTACAATGTCATCAGACAAACTTGGAAATAAGACCTCTTGTATGAAACATGTATTTTCACTTCAGTTTTCCAAAAAGGAATTAAACCTATTTTGCAGTATTTTGCGCCACTGAGGGATGTAATTTAACATCATTAACGCGATGCCGTAAAAATTTGCTTCAAGGACAAAACTGGAAATATGCCCTTTCGAAAAATCACTCTGTTATAATCGCAATCATGTATAGGGGAAAGGTGGGATAGTTGATCAGCGGGGATACATGATCACATCAGGTTTTTAATTAATATATTGACAATTTGTGCCTGCTGTCACGCTATCGTGGTAATGTTTACATTATCGCAACACTTCACGTTGCAGTTTTCTTTTAGGAGCATAGAATAATGTTGTTAGAATCTTCGATCTTATTTGCAGCCAAAAAGTAAATATTTCGGTCCGCTTGTTCTTCCTCCTTTTCGAGTAAATGTTGCATTTTCAACGATTTGAAGTATACTAAATAAAAACAGCATTTTCTGGTCTATTAATGCTATTTATTGATTGATCTAAATATTTAAGGTGAGTTCAATTTTTCATCTTTTTCAAATCGAGTGCATTGAGGGATACTTGATCAGTGTGTGAGGTGGGATACTTGAACAGCTGAAAATGCTTTAAAAAAGAACCATAGAACGGCAATGAAACAGAAAAATACGGCAAAGAAAGTGAGAAGGAAAATTTTTTCCTCGTCAACATCTTAATCAGATGATATCTAAGTGAAATGTCTTTTAAGAATGCATTTATGTTGTTTTATGTCATAGAGTTTAATTCTTCGGTTTCAGTTTTTCAGTAATTCCTTCAAGTTTGTTATAGTTTACTTTCTTTTTATGATATTCCCTTTATTTCATGTTATTGACGAAGATAATAAATACTTTTTAGAAAGTTAATGTGTTATTTACTCTTAAAGTTCACTGATCAAGTCTCCCTAACCGTTTGATCAAGTCTCCCCTTCACCCACACAGCACCATAAGAGCAACGTCTCTGCAATGATGCGGTGCAAGATGGCAATGTTGCAACATAACATTGCAGAGACGATGTAGGTTCAGTCCTATGTCCGCCTTCGCAATATTGCAGGTGTGTATTTTTGCAAAGTTGCGGCAACATTACGAATATGTAGTCCTGCAACATTCCGATAATGATTCTGCAACGAAACGGCAAAATTGTGGCAATGATCCTGCAACTCTTCGGCAATATAGCGGTGCGTATCCAGTTAAATGAAACACGCCGTAGAATCCACTCGACGTCATGTACATATTTCGACAATTTTTGACAAAGTCATAGTTGCTTCAGAATATTGTTGTAATGTTTCCACAAGTTTTCACAACAATATTGCACGACGATGTGCGCGCAATATTGCAGAAATATTGTAGGACCGTTGCCACTGGAACATTGCACGTCGATGTGCGCGCAATATTGCAGAAATATTGTAGAATCGTTGCCAATGGAACATTGCACGGCAACGATCGTACAATATTGCAGCAATATTGTACCATCGTTGCCAACGGAACATTGCACGGCAACGAAATTGCAATATTGCTGCAATATTGTAGGATCATTGCCACTCCAATAATGCACGGCAATATTGCAGGAACGTTCCTACAATATTGCAATGCAACCTGCAACAACGTAATATTGCAGCAACGTCCCTGCAATACTGCTGCAACGAGGTGTGCTGTATGGGCAGTGGGGGATACTTGTGCATAACGTCACTGCCAGAATATGTTGAAATTCTGTCATTAAAATTAGTTTTCAGCTCTCAAATTTGTCAAAGTATATTGAGAATACTGTAAGAATCACAACTTACATAATTAAATACAAAAAAAAGCAAACCATTATTATTATTTTAATGAAAGAGCAAAACTGTGATCAACTATCCCACCTTTCCCCTAATACAAGCAATACTGTTCATACGAATATAGAGCGAAAGCAAAGCGTAAAGTTCTCCGCACGACGTCTGTATTTTCCCGGCGAAACTGCTCCCCGACCATCTTTCCCCGTATGAAAATAGGGGAAATCAATTTTTGCAATCGCCTTTCGCTGTTCCGCCCGCCCCGGGCGTTTCAAAATATTTTCCAACGACACTCGTACAGCGGTAATGTTTATTCAATTTCGCCTGGCGGCCCCGCGTGTTCGACGGCGAGACGTCGCCGCGTCGCTTCTTAATACGATTCCAAACAGGAGGAAATATCTTCGGCGGAGGCGAGCGAAGGGAAGTATTCGCCGAAATAACCACGGAGCCCCGGCCACTCTCCATCAATGCATGGAAGTTAATTGCTCCCGTTCCCGGCGCCATTGACCATTTAGTAATGTTTCGCGGCCGGTTAATGAATCGTGATAGATTAACGCCAATATTTCGCTCGGTCCAATTTCGGCTTGGTTTTCATTGCGCGCTTCCTGCGAAAGCAACGTTTGTTTTCGGACCATACGCCGGCGCGTCGATGTGTACCCGTTTCTCTTCGCCCGCATTCTGCCAAACGAACGGGCGGGAACGTTGCTCAAAGATCCCTTGAAATTCGTCAAATTCTCGTTTGCATTTATATCCGGAATTGGAGACGTCAAGTGCCCGTTTCGAGAAGTACTCCGCCGTCGTGGAATTTACAACCGCGGAGCCACTGTAAAGTAAAACTGTATTCCGAGGGCACTATAATGCAGAATTTATGGTGTGTCTTTCCGCTGTCCCGGAACATTTACATTTTCTGGGCTGCTGCGACTTTCTCGCGGAGAAGGGACGCGTTGTGGACCTTTCTGGAAATAAAACAGTGGGAAATCTGGGATAATTAAATTCGCTAGATTCGTAATGCAATTATGCGTCTATTATGTATGTACCTCTTCGAATATTAATGGATGTCTGTTCGCTGAATCGCTGTCCTCATTCGCGGTATTTATTTTTCACGGAACAATTGGGTTTTGTTAGCCTTCGTTGCGTGGCGAACGTTCCGCGTGGGGACTTCAAGCGTTCGCCGGGGTTTCTCAAAAATGAAGAAGGACGGGCGGCCGCCCGGGGGAAGGCTGGATTCTTCGTGCGACGCAAATTAGTGTTTGAATACGACGGATGGTCATTGAAATTACTCGAATGTCCGTTTACTCTCCGGAGAACGTTCGCCCGACGGACATGGTCCATCGGGGAATCAATCTTGACAGCGGAAATTCAGCGAAAAACAAATTGCTTTACCTAGCCCGTGGAACAGATACCTCAACCACTTGCGCTTTATTCCACGTATGGATTCTGTTTTATTCCGCGTGCGAATTTGTTTTGTTCCGCGACGTTCCTGCAGAATTTAGTTATTTATTCAAGGCAAACTCCATAAATGGAGCGGAAGCGTTTATTGTTTAAAATTCCTCTTCTTTTTCAACAGGTTTTTTTTCCCCCCCCAAGTTTTACGAGGAAAATATTTTACTGCTCGAAATGGCAGCCCAAAATTTCGATATATTTTTATACTCAATTATACAGAATTAAATGCTGCAGAAAGTTTTGACGGGAAATGTTTATTCGTGCCAGCTGCAGTGATCCGTTGAAACGGCGGAAAATGTAGTGTGTTCCTGATAAAGCTAAACCGGGCGATAAGTTTTATATTCTGCCAAACGAATATTTCACCGGGGAGCGTAAAAAATTCAGCTACGTATAATATTCATGAATTCGTGCGTACGAGGAATAATTTTCGGCCAGTGTTTACTTTCTAATGGCGCCGGAATAAATGATAGCACGGTTGTTTAATAATTTCCCCCCTTGGGACAGCTTTTCGAATGGTCCCCACAAATGTGTGCGCGTGGCGAATATTGAAATCGATAAAGCAGCATCTTCGAGGCAGAGAGAGAGAGAGAGAGAGTCGCGTGAAAAACTCATTAAAATTATTGTCGGCCGGTGAAATGGAATGATAAGTGTCCCCACTGGAACGGAATCAGTTTTAATTCATTAATTTTAATTAGAATCCGCTTGTAATGCTGCCTTATCGATATTCATTATTAAAGGACACATTAATTTTCACGGGGTCACACTTAATAGAAGCATCCGATATTAATTTCAGGATTAATTTCTCGTCGGCTTCGATTGTGTGTTTCGCGCAAATACGACATATGAATATTTAATGAAGACGACGCTGTTTCGACGATTAA